>CM055121.1:699261636-700655581 GCA_029206835.1 Rana muscosa
AAAAAACATTTTTTCTAGGGACAGAAAACTATAGGTAGGGAGGGTGTCAGTGTGTTTTACTGTGCGAATCCTTGTTTCTAGGGACAGGGAAGGACAGTGAGGGAATTCTCCTTGTGCTATAGTGTGCTTTAAAAAAACATTTTTTTCTAGGGACAGAAAACTATAGGTAGGGAGAGTGTCAGTGTGTTTTACTGTGCGAATCCTTGTTTCTAGGGACAGGGAAGGACAGTGAGGGAATTCTCCTTGTGCTATAGTGTGCTTTAAAAAAAAAAAAAATTCTAGGGACAGAAAACTATAGGTAGGGAGAGTGTCAGTGTGTTTTACTGTGCGAATCCTTGTTTCTAGGGACAGGGAAGGACAGTGAGGGGAATTCTCCTTGTGCTATAGTGTGCTTTAAAAAAACATTTTTTCTAGGGACAGAAAACTATAGGTAGGGAGAGTGTCAGTGTGTTTTACTGTGCGAATCCTTGTTTCTAGGGACAGGGAAGGAGAGTGAGGGAATTCTCCTTGTGCTATAGTGTGCTTTAAAAAAAACATTTTTTCTAGGGACAGAAAACTATAGGTAGGGAGAGTGTCAGTGTGTTTTACTGTGCGAATCCTTGTTTCTAGGGACAGGGAAGGACAGTGAGGGAATTCTCCTTGTGCTATAGTGTGCTTTAAAAAAACATTTTTTCTAGGGACAGAAAACTATAGGTAGGGAGAGTGTCAGTGTGTTTTACTGTGCGAATCCTTGTTTCTAGGGACAGGGAAGGACAGTGAGGGAATTCTCCTTGTGCTATAGTGTGCTTTAAAAAAACATTTTTTCTAGGGACAGAAAACTATAGGTAGGAAGAGTGTCAGTTTCTTTCACTGTGATAATCCTTGTTTCTAGGGACAGGGAAGGACAGTGAGGGAATTCTCCTTGTGCTATAGTGTGCTTTAAAAAAACATTTTTTCTAGGGACAGAAAACTATAGGTAGGGAGAGTGTCAGTGTGTTTTACTGTGCGAATCCTTGTTTCTAGGGACAGGGAAGGACAGTGAGGGAATTCTCCTTGTGCTATAGTGTGCTTTAAAAAAAATTTTTTTCTAGGGACAGAAAACTATAGGTAGGGAGAGTGTCAGTGTGTTTTACTGTGCGAATCCTTGTTTCTAGGGACAGGGAAGGACAGTGAGGGAATTCTCCTTGTGCTATAGTGTGCTTTAAAAAAACATTTTTTCTAGGGACAGAAAAACTATAGGTAGGGAGAGTGTCAGTGTGTTTTACTGTGCGAATCCTTGTTTCTAGGGACAGGGAAGGACAGTGAGGGAATTCTCCTTGTGCTATAGTGTGCTTTAAAAAACATTTTTTCTAGGGACAGAAAACTATAGGTAGGGAGAGTGTCAGTGTGTTTTACTGTGCGAATCCTTGTTTCTAGGGACAGGGAAGGACAGTGAGGGAATTCTCCTTGTGCTATAGTGTGCTTTAAAAAAACATTTTTTCTAGGGACAGAAAACTATAGGTAGGGAGAGTGTCAGTGTGTTTTACTGTGCGAATCCTTGTTTCTAGGGACAGGGAAGGACAGTGAGGGAATTCTCCTTGTGCTATAGTGTGCTTTAAAAAAACATTTTTTCTAGGGACAGAAAACTATAGGTAGGGAGAGTGTCAGTGTGTTTTACTGTGCGAATCCTTGTTTCTAGGGACAGGGAAGGACAGTGAGGGAATTCTCCTTGTGCTATAGTGTGCTTTAAAAAAACATTTTTTCTAGGGACAGAAAACTATAGGTAGGGAGAGTGTCAGTGTGTTTTACTGTGCGAATCCTTGTTTCTAGGGACAGGGAAGGACAGTGAGGGAATTCTCCTTGTGCTATAGTGTGCTTTAAAAAAACATTTTTTCTAGGGACAGAAAACTATAGGTAGGGAGAGTGTCAGTGTGTTTTACTGTGCGAATCCTTGTTTCTAGGGACAGGGAAGGACAGTGAGGGAATTCTCCTTGTGCTATAGTGTGCTTTAAAAAAACATTTTTTCTAGGGACAGAAAACTATAGGTAGGGAGAGTGTCAGTGTGTTTTACTGTGCGAATCCTTGTTTCTAGGGACAGGGAAGGACAGTGAGGGAATTCTCCTTGTGCTATAGTGTGCTTTAAAAAAACATTTTTTCTAGGGACAGAAAACTATAGGTAGGGAGAGTGTCAGTGTGTTTTACTGTGCGAATCCTTGTTTCTAGGGACAGGGAAGGACAGTGAGGGAATTCTCCTTGTGCTATAGTGTGCTTTAAAAAAACATTTTTTCTAGGGACAGAAAACTATAGGTAGGGAGAGTGTCAGTGTGTTTTACTGTGCGAATCCTTGTTTCTAGGGACAGGGAAGGACAGTGAGGGAATTCTCCTTGTGCTATAGTGTGCTTTAAAAAAACATTTTTTCTAGGGACAGAAAACTATAGGTAGGGAGAGTGTCAGTGTGTTTTACTGTGCGAATCCTTGTTTCTAGGGACAGGGAAGGACAGTGAGGGAATTCTCCTTGTGCTATAGTGTGCTTTAAAAAAACATTTTTTCTAGGGACAGAAAACTATAGGTAGGGAGAGTGTCAGTGTGTTTTACTGTGCGAATCCTTGTTTCTAGGGACAGGGAAGGACAGTGAGGGAATTCTCCTTGTGCTATAGTGTGCTTTAAAAAAACTTTTTTTCTAGGGACAGAAAACTATAGGTAGGGAGAGTGTCAGTGTGTTTTACTGTGCGAATCCTTGTTTCTAGGGACAGGGAAGGACAGTGAGGGAATTCTCCTTGTGCTATAGTGTGCTTTAAAAAAACATTTTTTCTAGGGACAGAAAACTATAGGTAGGGAGAGTGTCAGTGTGTTTTACTGTGCGAATCCTTGTTTCTAGGGACAGGGAAGGACAGTGAGGGAATTCTCCTTGTGCTATAGTGTGCTTTAAAAAAACATTTTTTCTAGGGACAGAAAACTATAGGTAGGGAGAGTGTCAGTGTGTTTTACTGTGCGAATCCTTGTTTCTAGGGACAGGGAAGGACAGTGAGGGAATTCTCCTTGTGCTATAGTGTGCTTTAAAAAAACATTTTTTCTAGGGACAGAAAACTATAGGTAGGGAGAGTGTCAGTGTGTTTTACTGTGCGAATCCTTGTTTCTAGGGACAGGGAAGGACAGTGAGGGAATTCTCCTTGTGCTATAGTGTGCTTTAAAAAAACATTTTTTCTAGGGACAGAAAACTATAGGTAGGGAGAGTGTCAGTGTGTTTTACTGTGCGAATCCTTGTTTCTAGGGACAGGGAAGGACAGTGAGGGAATTCTCCTTGTGCTATAGTGTGCTTTAAAAAAACATTTTTTCTAGGGACAGAAAACTATAGGTAGGGAGAGTGTCAGTGTGTTTTACTGTGCGAATCCTTGTTTCTAGGGACAGGGAAGGACAGTGAGGGAATTCTCCTTGTGCTATAGTGTGCTTTAAAAAAACATTTTTTCTAGGGACAGAAAACTATAGGTAGGGAGAGTGTCAGTGTGTTTTACTGTGCGAATCCTTGTTTCTAGGGACAGGGAAGGACAGTGAGGGAATTCTCCTTGTGCTATAGTGTGCTTTAAAAAAACATTTTTTCTAGGGACAGAAAACTATAGGTAGGGAGAGTGTCAGTGTGTTTTACTGTGCGAATCCTTGTTTCTAGGGACAGGGAAGGACAGTGAGGGAATTCTCCTTGTGCTATAGTGTGCTTTAAAAAAAAAAAAATTCTAGGGACAGAAAACTATAGGTAGGGAGAGTGTCAGTGTGTTTTACTGTGCAAATCCTTGTTTCTAGGGACAGGGAAGGACAGTGAGGGAATTCTCCTTGTGCTATAGTGTGCTTTAAAAAAACATTTTTTCTAGGGACAGAAAACTATAGGTAGGGAGAGTGTCAGTGTGTTTTACTGTGCGAATCCTTGTTTCTAGGGACAGGGAAGGAGAGTGAGGGAATTCTCCTTGTGCTATAGTGTGCTTTAAAAAAACATTTTTTCTAGGGACAGAAAACTATAGGTAGGGAGAGTGTCAGTGTGTTTTACTGTGCGAATCCTTGTTTCTAGGGACAGGGAAGGACAGTGAGGGAATTCTCCTTGTGCTATAGTGTGCTTTAAAAAAACATTTTTTCTAGGGACAGAAAACTATAGGTAGGGAGAGTGTCAGTGTGTTTTACTGTGCGAATCCTTGTTTCTAGGGACAGGGAAGGACAGTGAGGGAATTCTCCTTGTGCTATAGTGTGCTTTAAAAAAACATTTTTTCTAGGGACAGAAAACTATAGGTAGGAAGAGTGTCAGTTTCTTTCACTGTGATAATCCTTGTTTCTAGGGACAGGGAAGGACAGTGAGGGAATTCTCCTTGTGCTATAGTGTGCTTTAAAAAAACATTTTTTCTAGGGACAGAAAACTATAGGTAGGGAGAGTGTCAGTGTGTTTTACTGTGCGAATCCTTGTTTCTAGGGACAGGGAAGGACAGTGAGGGAATTCTCCTTGTGCTATAGTGTGCTTTAAAAAAACATTTTTTCTAGGGACAGAAAACTATAGGTAGGGAGAGTGTCAGTGTGTTTTACTGTGCGAATCCTTGTTTCTAGGGACAGGGAAGGACAGTGAGGGAATTCTCCTTGTGCTATAGTGTGCTTTAAAAAAACATTTTTTCTAGGGACAGAAAACTATAGGTAGGGAGAGTGTCAGTGTGTTTTACTGTGCGAATCCTTGTTTCTAGGGACAGGGAAGGACAGTGAGGGAATTCTCCTTGTGCTATAGTGTGCTTTAAAAAAACATTTTTTCTAGGGACAGAAAACTATAGGTAGGGAGAGTGTCAGTGTGTTTTACTGTGCGAATCCTTGTTTCTAGGGACAGGGAAGGACAGTGAGGGAATTCTCCTTGTGCTATAGTGTGCTTTAAAAAAACATTTTTTCTAGGGACAGAAAACTATAGGTAGGGAGAGTGTCAGTGTGTTTTACTGTGCGAATCCTTGTTTCTAGGGACAGGGAAGGACAGTGAGGGAATTCTCCTTGTGCTATAGTGTGCTTTAAAAAAACATTTTTTCTAGGGACAGAAAACTATAGGTAGGGAGAGTGTCAGTGTGTTTTACTGTGCGAATCCTTGTTTCTAGGGACAGGGAAGGACAGTGAGGGAATTCTCCTTGTGCTATAGTGTGCTTTAAAAAAACATTTTTTCTAGGGACAGAAAACTATAGGTAGGGAGAGTGTCAGTGTGTTTTACTGTGCGAATCCTTGTTTCTAGGGACAGGGAAGGACAGTGAGGGAATTCTCCTTGTGCTATAGTGTGCTTTAAAAAAACATTTTTTCTAGGGACAGAAAACTATAGGTAGGGAGAGTGTCAGTGTGTTTTACTGTGCGAATCCTTGTTTCTAGGGACAGGGAAGGACAGTGAGGGAATTCTCCTTGTGCTATAGTGTGCTTTAAAAAAACATTTTTTCTAGGGACAGAAAACTATAGGTAGGGAGAGTGTCAGTGTGTTTTACTGTGCGAATCCTTGTTTCTAGGGACAGGGAAGGACAGTGAGGGAATTCTCCTTGTGCTATAGTGTGCTTTAAAAAAACATTTTTTCTAGGGACAGAAAACTATAGGTAGGGAGAGTGTCAGTGTGTTTTACTGTGCGAATCCTTGTTTCTAGGGACAGGGAAGGACAGTGAGGGAATTCTCCTTGTGCTATAGTGTGCTTTAAAAAAACATTTTTTCTAGGGACAGAAAACTATAGGTAGGGAGAGTGTCAGTGTGTTTTACTGTGCGAATCCTTGTTTCTAGGGACAGGGAAGGACAGTGAGGGAATTCTCCTTGTGCTATAGTGTGCTTTAAAAAAACATTTTTTCTAGGGACAGAAAACTATAGGTAGGGAGAGTGTCAGTGTGTTTTACTGTGCGAATCCTTGTTTCTAGGGACAGGGAAGGACAGTGAGGGAATTCTCCTTGTGCTATAGTGTGCTTTAAAAAAACTTTTTTTCTAGGGACAGAAAACTATAGGTAGGGAGAGTGTCAGTGTGTTTTACTGTGCGAATCCTTGTTTCTAGGGACAGGGAAGGACAGTGAGGGAATTCTCCTTGTGCTATAGTGTGCTTTAAAAAAACATTTTTTCTAGGGACAGAAAACTATAGGTAGGGAGAGTGTCAGTGTGTTTTACTGTGCGAATCCTTGTTTCTAGGGACAGGGAAGGACAGTGAGGGAATTCTCCTTGTGCTATAGTGTGCTTTAAAAAAAAAATTTTCTAGGGACAGAAAACTATAGGTAGGGAGAGTGTCAGTGTGTTTTACTGTGCGAATCCTTGTTTCTAGGGACAGGGAAGGACAGTGAGGGAATTCTCCTTGTGCTATAGTGTGCTTTAAAAAAACATTTTTTCTAGGGACAGAAAACTATAGGTAGGGAGAGTGTCAGTGTGTTTTACTGTGCGAATCCTTGTTTCTAGGGACAGGGAAGGACAGTGAGGGAATTCTCCTTGTGCTATAGTGTGCTTTAAAAAAACATTTTTTCTAGGGACAGAAAACTATAGGTAGGAAGAGTGTCAGTTTCTTTCACTGTGATAATCCTTGTTTCTAGGGACAGGGAAGGACAGTGAGGGAATTCTCCTTGTACTATAGTGTGCTTTAAAAAAACATTTTTTCTAGGGACAGAAAACTATAGGTAGGGAGAGTGTCAGTGTGTTTTACTGTGCGAATCCTTGTTTCTAGGGACAGGGAAGGACAGTGAGGGAATTCTCCTTGTGCTATAGTGTGCTTTAAAAAAACATTTTTTCTAGGGACAGAAAACTATAGGTAGGGAGAGTGTCAGTGTGTTTTACTGTGCGAATCCTTGTTTCTAGGGACAGGGAAGGACAGTGAGGGAATTCTCCTTGTGCTATAGTGTGCTTTAAAAAAACATTTTTTCTAGGGACAGAAAACTATAGGTAGGGAGAGTGTCAGTGTGTTTTACTGTGCGAATCCTTGTTTCTAGGGACAGGGAAGGACAGTGAGGGAATTCTCCTTGTGCTATAGTGTGCTTTAAAAAAACATTTTTTCTAGGGACAGAAAACTATAGGTAGGAAGAGTGTCAGTTTCTTTCACTGTGATAATCCTTGTTTCTAGGGACAAAGAAGGAAAGTGAGGGAAATTCTCCTTGTGCTATAGTGTGCTTTAAAAAAACATTTTTTCTAGGGACAGAAAACTATAGGTAGGAAGAGTGTCAGTTTCTTTCACTGTGATAATCCTTGTTTCTAGGGACAGGGAAAGAAAGTGAGGGAAATTCTCCTTGTGCTATAGTGTGCTTTAAAAAAACATTTTTTCTAGGGACAGAAAACTATAGGTAGGAAGATTGTCAGTTTCTTTCACTGTGATAATCCTTGTTTCTAGGGACAGGGAAGGACAGTGAGGGAAATTCTCCTTGTGCTATAGTGTGCTAAAGCATTCCTCATCAACCATCTTTGAAATCCTTGTTTTTTTGGACAGTCAGGGAAATTGTCGTTGTGCTATTCTGTGCAAAAGCAATCATCCTCAACCATATTTAGAAATCCTTAAGTAAAGGGACAGAGAAGGACACCTGAAGGTAGCCCTTATTGCTTTTTTCCCATCTCCCTGCAGGCCATCTATTAGAATGTCTGGAAGGCAAACAAGGAGAGGCAGACAGTCAGGAGGCAATAAAAGAGGGCAAGCAGGCTCTGTGTCTGGGGGCAACAGTGCTGGTCGTGGACGCGGTGCATTGTCATCAGCACATGGCCATGGGACACGCTTGTCCTTCTTTTCGGCAGCTGGACATGTTGAGCCACATCATGCCGAAGACTTGGTAGAGTGGATGACCAAGCCCTCCTCCTCCTCCTCATCCTCTCTCACCCAGGCTCAGGGTACTGGAAAAGCAGCTGCCAAAGCGTCCTCTTCCCTGGTATCAATGTCAGACTCATCATCAGTCACTCCTTCCCTAGACCCACCATGTCCTCCTCCTGAGGAGTCCCCCGAACTGTTTGAGCACAGTGTTGGGTACATGCTCCAGGAGGATGCCCAGCGTTTCGAAGGGTCTGATGATGAAACCCAGCTACAGGAAGGCAGTAGCGTGAGAGCAGACAGAGGGGATGCTCAAGAAGGACACCAATCTGGCAGTCATGTTCCAGCAGCTGCAGCATACTGCCAGATTGGCTCCAGTGATGAGGAGGGAGGGGATGATGAGGTCACTGACTCCACGTGGGTGCCTAATAGGAGAGAGGAGGAGGAGGAGGATGAGGAGGAGGCACATCTCCAACGAGGCAGGATGCCCTTTGGTGGCCAGCGTAAGGGCAGTACACCGACGGAATCACACCGCAGAGCTCCGCCTGTGCAGGGCGCTGCCTCTGCCCGTCATTCAAAAAGTTCTTTGGTGTGGGCCTTTTTTGAGGCTAGTGCATCAGATCGCACAGCTGCTGTTTGCAACATATGTCTCAAGCGTATATCGCGTGGCCAAAACATCAGCCGCTTGGGTACCACATGCCTGACCAGACATATGTTGACCTGCCATGCAGCTCGTTGGCAAGCCTACCTCAAAGACCCACACCAAAGAACAAAGCGGACCTCTCCTTGCACCGCATCAGCTGGGATCTCCAACCCCACTATAACTTCAGTCCTCTCTGAAACATGCACTGAGAGGAATGAAGGTGTAGAATTAGGTGTGTCACAGCCAAGTACTTGCGGCCACTCTGCTAGCAGTACACCGACGTCCGATTCTAGCAGGCAAATTTCCCTGCCCCAGCTGCTGGACCGTCGAAAGAAGTTCACTCCCAGCCATCCACATGCCCAGCGGTTGAATGCTAGCTTGGCTAAATTGCTAGCGCTTCAACTGCTGCCTTTTCAGTTGGTAGACTCGGCCCCCTTCCGTGAGTTTGTGCAATGTGCGGTTCCTCAGTGGCAGGTTCCCAAACGCCACTTTTTCTCACGGAAGGCTATTCCGGCTCTCTACCGGCATGTGGAAGGCAATGTCTTGGCCTCGCTGGACAGGGCGGTCAGCGGTAAGGTGCATATTACCGCTGACTCATGGTCCAGCAGGCATGGACAGGGACGTTACCTTTCTTTCACGGCCCATTGGGTCACTCTTTTGGCAGCTGGGAAGGATGCAGGACAAGGTGCAGTAGTGTTGGAGGTTGTTCCACCGCCACGCCTCCAAAATGCTACTACTGGTTGTGACACACCTCTCTCCTCCACCCCCTCCTCTTCTTCTTCCTCCATGGCCTCTTCCTGTGGTTTGTCCTCGGAACCAGCGGTGCTCCGTAGGCGTTCAAGGGGCTACGCAAGTACGCAGGCAAAAAGATGCCATGCCGTGCTTGCGCTGGTGTGTTTGGGGGACAGAAGCCACACTGGGGCAGAGGTCCTGTCTGCTCTGCAGGGCCAGGCCGAGAGGTGGTTGACGCCACGCCAGCTTAAGCCAGGAATGGTGGTTTGCGACAATGGCACCAACCTCCTCTCCGCCCTCCGACAGGGACAACTGACCCATGTGCCCTGTGTGGCTCACGTCCTTAACCTGGTGGTGCAGCGGTTCTTGGGCAGGTACCCGGGCTTACAGGATGTCCTGAGGCAGGCCAGGAAAGTCTGTGTGCATTTCCACAGATCTTATAATGCCAGTGCTCGCCTGGCTGAGCTGCAAAAGGAGTTGAACCTGCCCAAGAACCGCCTTATATGTGACATGCCCACCAGGTGGAACTCAACGTTGGCCATGCTGCAGCGGCTGCACACGCAGCAGAGGGCCATCAATGAGTACCTGTGCGACTACGGCACCAGGACAGGGTCAGGGGAGCTTGGTTTTTTTTCTCCACGCCAGTGGGGCATGATCAGGGATGCATGCACTGTCCTGGCACCATTTGAGGAGGCCACGAGGATGGTGAGCAGTGACAGTGCATGCATCAGTGACACTGTACCTCTTGTCCACCTGTTGGAGCACACGCTGCGTGGAATAATGGACAGGGCACTTGAGGCAGAACAGAGGCAGGAAGAGGAGGACTTCCTTGCCTCTCAAGGCCCCCTTTACCCAGACAGTGTTCCTTCTGTCCCACCCATCGCACAGGAAGAGGAGGAGGAGGAGGAGGAGGAGGAGGATTGTGTCAGCATGGAGGTGGAGGCTGGCACTCAGCATCATCAGCAGCAGTCTTTTAGGGATGATTTACAGTCCCAAGAAACCAGTGGACTTGTACGTGGCTGGGAGGAGGTGGCTGTGGATCATGTCGTCCTTAGTGACCCAGAGGACTCCGGAGCGAATGCCTCAGCAAACCTACGCTGCATGGCCTCCCTGATCCTGCAAAGTCTGCGGAAGGATCCTCGTATTCTTCGGATCAAGGAGAGGGACCATTACTGGCTGGCCACTCTCCTTGATCCACGGTACAAGGGTAAGGTTGCGGACCTTATGTTACCGTCGCAGAGGGAGCAGAGGATGAGACAACTCCGGGAGGCCTTGCAGAAAGGTCTGTGCAACGCGTTCCCAGAGACTGGGAGGTTACAAACTCCTGGTCCTGGACAACGAGTTGCTGAGGCTTCGGCCAGTCAAAGAAGGAGCGGTGGGGAAGGTGGCCGTCTGACCGATGCGTTCAGACAATTCTTTAGTCCGCAGCCCCAAAGTATGATCGGTTCCAGCAACCATCGCCAGCGTCTGATAAACATGGTGCAGGAATATCTAGGGGCAAGGTCAGACTTGGACACCTTCCCCACCGAAAATCCTCTGGCTTACTGGGTCTTGAGGATGGATCACTGGCCAGAGCTTGCACAGTATGCAATTGAGCTACTGGCCTGTCCTGCATCCAGCGTTCTTTCGGAACGCACATTCAGTGCTGCTGGAGGATTTGTCACGGATCACAGGGTGCGCCTGTCCACCGACTCGGTTGATCGACTGACTTTCATCAAGATGAACCAGTCTTGGATCACCACCAGCTACCACACACCTGATGCTGATATAACAGACTAATTGATTTTAACATGTCACATCCCTTCAAGACTGATGCTGATGCTGAGTGCCTGTGCTGTTATGTTGACTGGCTATCCTCCTCCTCCGAGTCCTCAATGATACGATTGATGATGATAGCTTGGAAGATCATTTTTGTTTATGGGTGCCGCCACCAGTGGCTAAGGCCCACTTTTTCAGCCCCTGTTTTACAGGGGCGTGTAATTACAATTTTTTTTAGCAATAATTTGCCATAGGGCTCATTGCTGTGCTCCAAGTACAGTATCTGTGAGGTGTTGGAGTGTTGTGGCACCAGTGCCTAAGGCCCAATTTTTCAGCCCCTGTTTAACAGGGGCGTGTCATTACAATTTTTGAAGCAATAATTTGCAACAGGGCTCATTGCTGTGCTCCAAGTACAGTATCTGTGAGGGGTTGTAGTGTTGTGCCACCAGTGCCTAAGGCCCAATCTTTCAGCCCCTGTTCAACAGGGGCATGCAATTACAATTCTTGATCTAATAATTCACAGCAGGGCCCATTGCTGCACCCACCAAGAGTAACTCTGAGGGCTTACAGTGTTGTGGCAACGCCACCACCACCACCACCATGAAAGGCCCAATTTTTCAGCCCCTGTTCAAAAGGGGCATGTAATTACAATTCTTGATCTAATAATTCACAGCAGGGCCCATTCCTGCACCCACCAAGAGTAACTCTGAGGGCTTACAGTGTTGTGGCAACGCCACCACCACCACCACCACGAAAGGCCCAATTTTTCAGCCCCTGTTCAAAAGGGGCATGTAATTACAATTCTTGATCTAATAATTCACAGCAGGGCCCATTCCTGCACCCACCAAGAGTAACTCTGAGGGCTTACAGTGTTGTGGCAACGCCACCACCACCACCACCACGAAAGGCCCAATTTTTCAGCCCCTGTTCAAAAGGGGCATGTAATTACAATTCTTGATCTAATAATTCACAGCAGGGCCCATTGCTGCACCCACCAAGAGTAACTCTGAGGGCTTACAGTGTTGTGGCAACGCCACCACCACCACCACCACGAAAGGCCCAATTTTTCAGCCCCTGTTCAAAAGGGGCATGTAATTACAATTCTTGATCTAATAATTCACAGCAGGGCCCATTCCTGCACCCACCAAGAGTAACTCTGAGGGCTTACAGTGTTGTGGCAACGCCACCACCACCACCACCACGAAAGGCCCAATTTTTCAGCCCCTGTTCAAAAGGGGCATGTAATTACATTTCTTGATCTAATAATTCACAGCAGGGCCCATTCCTGCACCCACCAAGAGTAACTCTGAGGGCTTACAGTGTTGTGGCAACACCACCACCACCACCACCACCACGAAAGGCCCAATTTTTCAGCCCCTGTTCAACAGGGGCATGCAATTACAATTCTTGATCTAATAATTCACAGCAGGGCCCATTGCTGCACCCACCAAGAGTAACTGTCAGGGCTTACAGTGTTGTGGCACCAGCACCACCATCAAAGGCCCAATTTTTACTACCACTGTTCAACAATTATATGTAATTAAAATTCCTGATATAATAGTTGACAGCAGGGCGTTCCAGCACCAACCAAGAGTAACTGTGAGTGCTTACAGTGTTGTGCCAACACCAACAACTAAGGGGCCTATTTCTGCAGAGTATATACGGCAGGTCCCTACTTTCAAACATCCAACTTACAAACGACTCCTACTTGCAAACGCAAGAAGACAACAGGAAGTGAGAGGAAATCTACCACTAGGAAGGAAAATTCTCTCCTGTAAGAATAAATATGGGAGAAAGGTGTCTCCTCTGTACTGATGCTTTATCAGCAATCCTTGTTTCAAGAAAAACACCACATTTCAAAAACAGTTGTCATTGGGACGGAAAGTGAGGTGAAATGTTCTGAACAGGGGCACAGACAGCAAAACAAATGTTACAGGGGTGATAACCCTTACCTATGTTTTCCAAAAAGTTTAAAAATAGATTTTTGGGCTGGAGCTACACTTAAACAATGTACCTGTTCAAAATTACAAACAGATTCTACATAAGAACAAACCTACAGTCCCTGTCTTGTATGCACCGCCTGTATACGGCTGTTCAGAGTATATAGGGCCTTTTTTATTTTATGTGCGGGGTTCCCCTTAATATCCATACAAGACCCAAAGGGGCTGGTAATGGGCTGGGGTAGGGGGGGGGGTCATGGGGTAGCTATGCCATTTTTCTTAAAGATTTTCATCCATATTACCGGGAGCAGACATTACATTAAAGCCGCAAGCAGTTTTAAATGGCTTTTTTTTCCTTTAGAAGTGTCATTTTGTGCAGGGACAGTTCTAAACACGGGAAACACGTGGCACTTCACAGGCATACTTTAGACACCCCCCAGGTATGATATTTAAAGGAATATTTGACTTTTTTTTTTTCACTTTATGCATCATTAAAATGACTGCTCCCGAAAAACGACCGTTTTTAAAACTTCTTTTTGCATTGATACATGTCCCCTGGTGCACAACCCGGGTTCCCAAACCCTTTTTAGGACAATAACATGCATAATAGTTGTTATAATTAGCACTTTAGAATTCGAACGTTCGCATCCATTGTATTTAATAGGGTTCTAATGTTCGTACGAACTTTCGGTCCGTTCGCGGGTTCTGGTGCGAACCGAACCCGGGGGTGTTCGGCTCATCACTATTGCAGAGATATACTGTAAGTCTGACTTAGAAGGAGGCATGTCAAACCTCATCCACCAGACCACTGTCCCAATGGCGTCCCTAGGGGGGGACCAGAGGGGGCCCTGGCCCCCCCAACATTATGCTGTGCCCCCCATGTGCCCCCCCAAAAAAAAATTTAAAAAAAAAATCTTTTTTTCTTGCTTTTTTTTTTTCGCTCGGGCTGCTGCTGGGGTAACATAGTCTCTCCTGAGAGGGAGAGCGTCCCCAGTCAGCTCCTGCGGGGGATTCCTCCCCCCTCCCTCTGCTCGCTGACACTGCATAATGCGAGCGCTCACACAACCACAGCCGCCCGATCTGCTCCTTTCCCTGCATCCTCATTGGCACGGAGAAGAGCGAGTTGCAGGAAGGACTCCACGAGCACTGTGGGAGGGGTGGAGGGGGGCCCAAGCCTTCATCTCAGTTACTGAAAAAACAGACTGATTTCTCCCGTCCTTAGGACAGGAGAACCAGCCTGTAAATTCCAAGAATGGTGACTGCAAGCTGAGCCGAGTGTCAGTCTATGACACTCTTTCAAAGCCCAGCGAGTCCAGCCACCCCCCCTCACTCTCCTCACATACGAGCAGGGAGGAATACAGCTCCTCCTCCTCCTTCCACTCCCGCCCACACTATCCCGGCGTGCTGTATCTGAAGAGAGGGGATGTGTGGGCGGGAAATATGAAAATCAGCAGCATTCCTGGCTGTGTGTGAATGATGCCTGAGATTCTAGCCTGGACCGTGGGTAAGTGTGTGCACTGCAGACTGCAGTACATTGTAATCACTGAACTGCATTATCTCCATCCCTTCTCTCCCCCATCTGTCTCCCTCCCCCTCTCCTGTTCTTTCAAGACATTCACAATTTACTTTCACTTTCAGTTAGGCAGGTAATATATGGTGCACATTTCTTTCCTGCATCCACAGATTGCAGGAAAGAAACTTGCATGATTCCCCCATCAACACAGACAGTGCTGACAGGGGAATATCCCTCCTGCCCAGCAATTGTATTCTCCCGACAAACAGTGATTATCACTAGTGGCTATAGCAACCACTGGTGATAATCATAAGAGAATCTGCTCATTAATGGTTCGAATCTCAGCCAGTTCCTGCTGAACCAGCTGAGATTTAAACTGTCTATGGCTGGTCTTAGCTCTTAGGCCCCTTTCACACTGACACGTTTTTCAGGCGGTTTAGCGCTAATAATAGCGCTGCTATACCGCCTGAAAAAATCGTGCCCTGCAGTCTTCAGTGTGAAAGCCCAAAGGCTTTCACACTGAAGCGGTGCGCTAGCAGGACCGCTCCAAAAGTCCTGCTAGCCGCATCTTTACAGCGGTGAAGGAGCGGTGTGTTCACCGCTCCTTTGGCCTGCTGCCCATTGAAAGCAATGGGAGACCGCGGTAATACCGCCCGCAATGCGCCTCTGCAGAGGCGCATTGCGGGCGGTATTAACCCCTTTTTCGGCCGCATACCGCGGTAAAAAACGAAGGTATAGTGGCGCTAAAAATAGCGCCGCTATACCCACAGCGCACCTCCCGCCCCAGTGTGAAAGGGGCCTTAGGCAGCACATACTTTGATCACTTTTTTTCATTCAACTATTAGGTTGAATGAAAAAAAAAGGAAATTATCCAATTCCCCCATCTACACATTATAGGTGGATGGGGGAATGTTCCCAGTGTGGACCAGTGCTGGAACAACCAGAGTTGCTGTCCTGTCCCGGCTATTCACAGCGCTAGTCTCTGTCTCTATGGTAGCGGTGGCAGCACATTGGAACCCAGTGCTGGTTACTTTATGGGGCTGATGTACAGGTGGGCCAGCACAATTTGTTGTTAAAGATGGGCTGGGCATGTTCAAAATTCCACATGCCAGAGCCTGCCAGGAAGCTCACACTGCACAGCGCTAATCACAGGCAGTGAGACATTTCCCGGTCCGCAGCTCCACAGATCAGGAAATGTCTCACTGGCTGTGATTAGCACTGTGGAGTGTCGGCTTCCTGGCGGGATCGGGCATGTGGGATTTCAAACACACCCGAGCCCATCTCTATTGGTTGTAGACAGTTGAGCTCCCTGCAGGTTGCTTAGCAGCAGTGGAGCCTTCTCTGACATGCTGTTCGTGATGCAATCCAGGTGATGCTCCTAGTCAAATACTAGTGTTAAATATCAGTGATTTTATTGATCAAAGCCCACACTTTACAGGCATAGAGCCCACATTCTGCTGAACATACGGTTGATTATATATATGTGGTTGTACTCTTGATGCTAATAAATACTAGGCTTGTGCAATTAGTTTCGTAACGAATTGAAATTCGTCCGAATTTAGCAACTTTCGGACATTCGGAAGCATTCGAATTTCCGAACAAAGCAATTACGAATAAGACCGAATCCGAAATAAATTATACCGCAAATAGCGAATGCCCGAATGTCTTCGGCATAATTCGTTATGAAAAAGTTACGAATGTACGAATCCATACGAAGCACAATAACACTCACTCTGCTCTGCTCTCTGCTTCTCCCACACCGTGCTGAACTCCCTCTCAAAATGGTGTACAGGGGCGGAGGTTATAGCCGCATGTAAAAAACGAAAGTAAAATATGAGATTTCGAATCCATTCGAAGCACAATAACACTCTGCTCTGCTCTCTGCTTCTCCCTCACCGTGCTGAACCCTCTCAAAATGGTGTACAGGGGCGGAGGTTATAGCCGCATGTAAAAAACGAAAGTAAAATACGAGATTTCGAATCCATTCGAAGCACAATAACACTCTGCTCTGCTCTCTGCTTCTCCCTCACCGTGCTGAACCCTCTCAAAATGGTGTACAGGGGCGGAGCCTATAGCCGCATGTTAAAAACGAAAGTAAAATACGAGATTTCGAATCGTTACAAATAACCGCAATGTATTTAGAAAAGTACAAATCCATTCGAAGCACATTAGGCATAATAGGCAGCGTCGTTGTGAGAGAGACACGGAAAATTACAAATCAACGAACCCAAAAAAAGTTACGAAAGTAGGAGTTGTGTCCAGAATCAACGAAAAACAACGTACTCTACCGAAAGTACGAACCCAAAAAAAGTTACGAAAGTAGGAGTTGTGTCCAGAATCAACGAAAAACAACGTACTCTACCGAAAGTACGAATTATAAAGCAACAAAAAATTCAACGAAAAATGTCGCTTGCAAAAATACGAATGAGTCCGAACACGAAAAATCCCGTCTAGCAAAATTACGAATGATTACGAATCAACAGGACCGGAAAGAAACGAACCGAAACGGAACGAATTTTTCCGTTGTGCACAAGTCTAATAAATACTGTGTTTATTAGATCTGACTGGGAGCATGACTAGGATCACATCCCGATCAGCATGTCAACAGAGAAGGTTATACAGCATTACTGCTGCTAGGTGACCAGCTGGGAGCTCGGCTCTCTATAACCAATAGTGCCAGCCTTCCCCTACATGCACGCATAATGTCACCAGCACAAAGTCCTAATAGACTGCCGCCGGTGCCAAGGAGACAGATGCCAGACCAGTGCTGTCAATAGCAGGGACAGGACAGCTGGGGAAACCCACAGTGGCAGAACACCAGGGCCCGGTGGCAAGACAACCTTTGCAACCCTGATAGTTCTCCAACTGCTTTGGACCCTTATATTTTCTTGGTGTGCTGGTGACATATATCTCTTGTTTTCTGCCACCCTGGGGGGCCCCAGTATAGTAGGAAGGGAGCTCACTGCAGAACATGTGAAAGGGCCCATTGTGGGATCGTAGTAAAGGGCCCCAGGATATATATATATATATAATTGCATTTTATAGTTGGCCCCCCTACTTTTGTCCCTGTCCCCCCATGTGCCCCCCCTAAATATGAAAGCTGGAGACGCCACTGCACTGTCCAGAGAGGACAGGGGACCTTTCCTGCAGCTGCTGCCAGGGACAGGCTTTTAAAAGAAAATGATTACCCATCGGTATTTGATTGTTGCTGGTGATATCTAACACATCCATGGATGATGTCACGTATCTGGAGGGCATGCTCCGCTATAAAGACATTCTGGGATCAGATTCCTAAAATCTACACTAGAGTCAGATATCATCAATCCCAACTCCTCTCTATGATTCCAGGCTCTATTAAGAAAGGCAATAAAGGAATCCTTAGACATTTCCTCACTGTCACCTGAGCATCTATCCCATGCCACCGGTGGACCTCTAAGGCCCCTTCAATACTGGAATGGGCAACCAAACTAGATTATATTGCATGCATTGATTCACTCTTGGCCTGGGAAAAGGACAATTGTAATCAGTTTATTCAAATGTGGGCTACTTGGAAAATGTTTAACAAGTCCCAGGAATTTAAAGACTCCATTGCAACCTAACACAGCCTCAAACTGCTGGTGTTAGGTTCCAATGGAGTAATTCACGTGGAGGCCAACCCCATATCCTACTCCCATCTCTCACAGTAAATTGTGTGACACAACAGTGCCTACATACAGGGCCATAGGCGTGCGCAGCCTATTGCATTAGGGTGTACACCCCAAAGCTCAACACATACTACCGATCACTCACGATGAAAGGGAAGGGGCCGGTAAGTTACATATTTACCTGCCCCTTCCCCCACTCATCCTAAAACATCCCCAGCAGCAACAGCCGGTGGGAGAGGAGAGTAGGGAAGCTGGAAGCGCTGCGAGGGGAAGGAGGGGGGGAGCCAGGGCAGTAGGGGGAATCTGTGCTCCACAGTGTGATTAGGGTGTGCCTGGGCACACCTGGCACACCCTGTGCGCACGCCTATGTACAGGGCATAGTGAATACAGTACATGTCACAGAATTCAAAGCAATAAGAGTGTGGGGATCTTCGCAAAGTAGGTTTACAAACTTCAGGATCGTTCAGATTATTGGAAATAGGCTAGAAATAATTGAAATGCAATGTGGAAATGAATATATGATAATACATTTTTACCAAAAATGTGCTTTAAAAGAATTACTAGGCTTGTGCAATTCGTTTCGTAACGAATCGAAATTCGTCCGAATTTAGCAACTTTCGGACATTCGGAAGCATTCGAATTTCCGAACAAAGCAATTACGAATAAAACCGAATCCGAAATAAATTATACCGCAAAATAGCGAATGCCCGAATGTCTTCGGCATAATTCGTTATGAAAAAACTTACGAATGTACAAATCCATTGGAAACACAATAACACTCACTCTGCTCTGCTCTCTGCTTCTCCTTCACCGTGCTGAACTCCCTCTCAAAATGGTGTACAGGGGCGGAGGCTATAGCCGCATGTAAAAAACGAAAGTAAAATACGAGATTTCTAATCCATTCGAAGCACAATAACACTCTGCTCTGCTCTCTGCTTCTCCCTCACCGTGCTGAACCCTCTCAAAATGGTGTACAGGGGCGGAGGCTATAGCCGCATGTAAAAAACGAAAGTAAAATACGAGATTTCGAATCGTTACAAATAACCGCTATGTATTTCGAAAAGTACAAATCCATTCGAAGCACATTAGGCATAATAGTCAGCGTCGTCGTGAGAGAGACACAGAAAATTACGAATCAACGAACCCAAAAAAAGTTACGAAAGTAGGAGTTGTGTCCAGAATCAACGAAAAACAACGTACTCTACCGAAAGTACGAATTATAAAGCAACAAAAAATTCAACGAAAAATGTCGCTTGCAAAAATACGAATGAGTCCGAACACGAAAAATCCCGTCTAGCATAATTACGAATGATTACGAATCAACAGGACCGGAAAGAAACGAACCGAAACGGAACGAATTTTTCCGTTGTGCACAAGCCTAAGAATTACCACCAATTCGAAGATTGAGAAACTGTCAGTAATTAAAGAGGAAGTAAAACCTCCTAAAAAAACAGAAAAAAACAAAAAACCCTGCAAGACAAAGGCATATTCAGCTAGTATGCATAGCATACTAGCTGATTATGTATTACTTACCTCTGATCGAAGCACCCACAGGGGTCCACGTCTCCCCCTCCAGCCGCCGACATGTCCTGGAGTGACTTCCGTGTATCGTGGCTCCGACACTGTGATTGGCCGGAGCCGCGATGACATCACTCCCGCGCATGTGGGAGTGGCACAGTACAACTGAAGCAACGGCACATAGTGCCATTGCTTCAATTGGCTTATGTGCGCATGTGCCGCATGACGTCGGCACATGCAAATACAGGGATATCTCCTAAACCGTGCAGGTTTAGAAGATATCCTTGTTAGCTACAGGTAAGCCTTAATATAGGCTTACCTGTAACAAAAAGTTGTAAACAAATGTAGCACACAGACCCTTTTTTCCTGCCTACCTTCACTTGCAGGGGTAAAGGCACACCATGCCACATGCCCGTATCCTCCTGGTATAAGAGGTTTAGCGGTGTTCTTGCAATTTTGGGTCCTGCAGAGAGTTACCCCCCTCCATTAGTTCTCGTCCCTAGAATGTAGGGACAAGTCTATTCTTCCCTGAAAGAAGGCAAATGTCCAGACAGTATTTAAACTCCATCAGACAAGTTTATTTTCTTTGCTTGAAACAAATTTGGGAAAAAGGTTGAAAACAGCAAAAGGATTTGGTAGGGAAATAAGTTCAGGCACGCGGCACCCAGTCACCCCATTCTCCACTCAAGCCTGAGCGGGTATTGCTCACCTGGATAGATCCCTCTAACAGTTCTAGCAGCCGGAGTGAAGTACGAACATGACACTTTAGTTTTAGTCCCCTTCACGGACAAGTTCAGGAGATCCTCTGCCACAGAATCCTTTAGTTCCTGAATTTAGAACTTCCTAACGCCTGTAGATTATAGAGACCATAGGTGCCAATGGGGCACGCTTCAGGAGCTATCTTGCAACTCACGAATCCTTCCCTCTGATAGGCAACCAGGCCTCCCAGAGACCATGACTTCCTTCACTGATCCATTGGACAGGTCCTCCCCCGGTTTCAGAGCGGGCCACCCTCCCTCGGGTTCCCTGGGACTCCAGTGGTTGGTTTGTAGACCCAGTTGAAGGTACAGGGCCGACCTGGAACTCTGTAGCCTCGGGCTAAAGGTGCCCGAGACTCCTCAACCAGTTCACGCACCCCCCCGGCCAGCAGGGCCAAAGGGCACGACTTCGCCACCAGGGGTCCTCCTTGGAATCCCCCCAGCACATCACCCCAGATCATGGCGTCTGCCCTTTATGTACCCTCTCCCGGCATGCACAGCAGGCAAAACCCGCCCACCGCACGGTAGCCGAGAGAGGACACCCAACCACACCGCAACGCCACCTGTGGTTCTCCTCAAGACCTGGGCAACAGCGCCACCTGCAGGTCAAGGGGAACTATACTTCAGGCAACATTACAGCAGAGCAGAGTCCATACTAAGCAGAATTGGAGAACCTGAGCTAAACTATTGCTCAGGCTGCCCTTAAATTTAGAGCATAGCGACCCCAATTTTGGGGGTCCGCTACACAAGGGTTTACAACCACTTTAAGAGCGGGGTATGTCTCTTATTCATATCTACTGCAGATCAGTAAAAATTGAGTGATGATGGAATTCTGCAGGTCATAACTTATGACACAACTAGCTAATCTTCAAAGGGTAAAGAAGCCAGGAACTGAAGAGGCAACAACAACTGCCAACAGATATTAGTGATACACAGATGGTACACTGGGAATCTTCCAAGAAAGCCTGTACAGAACTCTGAAGATATCACAGAGGAAATATGTTGTAGAAATTGGAAATTAGTAAAATGCATTTGACTATTAGTTCCCAAAAGAAAAAAATTAAGTGCTTTGTATTCGTAAATACATTAGCTTACTTGCTAATGAGAACAAATTCACATGAGATATATCTAAAAGGTTTAAAATTTCACACACACTTTTGACTAATTTAGATCCGTTGGTTAATATAATGTTTCAAATTAATTAGCCTAGTCTGATTGCTGAAAAAGCACATAAAAATACTTCATAAGTGAAATAAGGTTTTGTGACAGGTCATTAGGTATCATCAGGCATTGCTGCTAGGTGTAACTAGTAATCCAAATAAAAATAAGGTTTTGTCTATGCAGTAGGAAAGTATACTGGGCAATTACTGATTGCATGTGTCAAATTATATCATTAGGTCTTAGAAATGTGAAAAGGGAGCTAGAATGCGGACTAAACAGACAGACATATGTTTTTTTCATGCAATAAGCCCTGGTTCACACTGGTGCGATTTGACATGCGATTTGACATGTCAAATCGCATGTCAAATCGGCAAAATTTGCTGCAAATTGCGGGCAATGGCACTGTCCTAATCGGTGCGACGCCGCATCTGCGGCGCTGCACCAATTTCAAAAAGTAGTTTCTGTACTACTTTTTGCGATTTCAGCCGCGATTTACATTGACATCTGTGTCAGATGTCTCTGTAATCGAGCTGAAATCGGGACTGACAGGCAGGAGTGAAATCGTGCGAGTTCAGCTGAACTCGCACGGCTTCACTCCTGCAGCCCCAGTGTGAACCTGGGCTAAGAGAGATCAACCATATATCTAAATTCACAAAAATACACTACTGGTAGGCTAATGGTTTCGTGTGAGGTGTTTTTATCACACTTCAGCTTTGAGTACTTTTGGGCCAAGGAATTTGTACTGCTGCCCTTTTGAGGTCAGGAAAGCTTTTTTTGTTTCCTTTTTTTTTTTACTAAGGAGACGATGTGCAGTAGGCCAGTGTTTTGTTTTACCTTTTTCTAGTGTAGCGGGGTGTTCCCCTTTAATGCAGAGAGACAAGAAGTTCCAGGTGAGAGGTGAGTCGGGAGGAAGTAAAGAGACATTATGGAAGTGAAAGCAGAGGAGAGAGAGACTACATCTCCCAGTACATCTTGCAGCACCCAGGGTGCATTGCTCCAGAACAGAGACTGCTGGGGCAGACTTTATAAAGGGGAGGCGGAGTTTTGGTCGGTCTCTTTGGACACCCCTCTCCTAGCAAGAGGATCTCTGTGCTGAACTGCTGTGTGCACAAGGCCTGAAGCCTGGGCCGTGTGCTCCTTTCCAAAGAGCCCTCTGCCAGCCTAGCAGAGCCTTAGAGACATCTAATCCTCCTTGCTGCAGTACACCAGAAGGATTGAAGACTTGGATGTCGGTGGATTCCTGTTCCTACACGAATCGATGGAGGAAACGGACTTGGACTTGTCCAGGTGGTGAGAGCTGTTTAAAGACAGATCCTTTATCTTTACTATTCGTTGGGATTACAAAGTTGTTCTTCAAGTGCACCACCGAAAAGATTGCTAGTGAATATTGTTTCACTGAACTTCCATTTAGATCAGTCAGGCCTGACTGCATAGGTAGACATTGCTGGGTGTTAGTCTACCCATGAGGGGAAGTAGCTGTAAAAGGGCAGCGCTAGAGTTGCATAGCAATACTTTATTATTCTGATTACTCTGTTTATCTTTATTACTGTTTATTGCAGGGATCTGCAACTTGTTATACTGTTGTTTATTACTTGCCCATTAGCCTCAGTAAAATATCTGGGTAAAGTACATTTGGTGTCAGTTCCGCTTACTTTAATAGGAGTTTTAAAGTATATTCTGTGTATGTTTGTTATAGGACTGTGTCACCAACAGTTGCGGTCACGCGGTCCTATCCCTCTATCACCAGCTGTGCCACGGGAGGTTATAGCCGATTGCCAGGGGTTGACAGCAGTGCACTACAGGGCCCAAATCAATATCAGCGGCTCTCTTAACTGGGGGTAGCGCTACACGTGGGGGCTCGAGTCCGGGATCCTTGTACGTTGCACGCTGCAATCAAGCCGGTCAGAAGTACCAGCATGGACCCGCTAGCAATGTCACAGTGGTGCGCAGCGATTGGCGTCGATCCAACCGCGGCGGTAGTCATTGAACTTCCAGGGAGTGACTGGAGAGAGAAACAAATTAAAGAGGTGGTACAAATATTGACCCCAGATAGAAAGGCTTACGTGGTCGCAATGAGACCAGACTCAAGGACCAACTGCACCTATGCACTGATAGAGTGGGGACAGGATGTCCCTGAAAACTTCCACGGTGCCAGTATAAAATTGTCCAAAAAGACTGAGTTCCACCTGACACATCCTAGTCAGAAGCAGTTAGAACCCTTGGACAGGAAAGCAGGGGCTGCTGTTAAATCGCAGGCAGAGCAACGGCTGATTGATCTGAAACGACAGTACCGTGACATACAAGAGAGGTTTCAGGAGACTTCCAGTATGATAGCTGAACGCATTAAGGAGTTACGTGTCGCTCCTGAGGATCAGAAAGATGGTCAGATAAAGCCCAAACCTGGGAAGGTACCAAAGAAACGAGCTCAGGGTCGCCTGCAGGAAGTAACCATCCGGAAGGATTTCCGCATTGATGGCCAGATAGGAGAAAGAGGGCAGAAGGACAAACTGTCCTACACCAACCTCCTACACCAAATAGAGTTGGGGTTACAGAAAGGATATCAGGAATCTGAAATTAGAGAGGCTGTAATCCATGCCATCAACCCAGGTTCAAGTGTCAGGGGCATGTTAGAGAGGAAGGGTGGATTGACTCTGAACCAGCTAAAGAGGATACTGAAAAGCTACTATGAGGAGGAAGATGCTGCTGAGTTATTTCATCGACTGATAAATATGACCCAGGAGAGTGGAGAGACTCCTCAGAACTTCCTATTCCGGGCCATTGAGCTCAAGGACCGCCTGTTGTTTGCATCCAAGGATGAAGGAAATGGGGAGCATTTTGGAGTCGAGCTAGTCCAAAAGAAATTTCGGAGATCTGTGACTACGGGATTGAGGAGTGACTACATCAAGCTACAGCTGAAGCAGCATTTGGAAGATCCCTCAACTCCGGATGAGGTCCTCATTGAGAAAATGAATGAAGCAGATAAGATGGAGATTGAGAAGGACCAAAAACAGAGGAAACTTCAATCTCCTAGCACCACAAGTGCCAAAGTACAACAGATAGATGTCCCTTCAGACACTCGGGAGCTTAGTGTACTGACAGCAAGCACTGAACAGGGATCATGGTCTTCACCTATTCACCATTTCCCCACAAGTCAGACTGGACTGGAGGAGCTGTTACAGACCCAGAAAGAAATACTAGAGATGATGACGATGTTGATGACTCGTCTGGTGAAACCCCAGACAGAAGAGGTCTCACCACTCATGGCACCAAAGACCCCTACCACTAACCGCTCTATGAAACCAATACAGAGAGCCTGCTTCAAATGTGGGGGAAAAGGACATCTCAGGCGAGTATGCCCAAGCCTGGTAGTTGAGGAAAAGTCCAAACAGCTGGCGGGAAACTTCAGCGGGCCCCGGTGAAGGAGCCGACCGGGTGCCCATCATTTTCAGTGAGTTCCAAACTGAATGAGAAGCTAAGGAAGAGAAAAGACAAAACTCCTCAGAGGAACTATAGTATCCCTCAGCAGGGGTACACCCCAAAGAGAGAGGGCCAGACCCCTCAGAAGAGGCACAGCATTCCCCAAAGGGAATGCACACCTAAGAAAAACTATAATATCCCTCAGCAGGTCTGTGCGCCCATTAAAAGGAGGGAAATCGATGCATACCAGGCCCAAGAAAGACTAAAGTCAAAAGGGAGATGGACGAGAGAGAGTCCGAAGGGAAAGGACCAGAAGAAGGCGACTCCTGCCAGGCCATATCCGGAGAAACTGGTAGGCCCATCTCCTGTAGTGCCCATTCAAGTGGAGGGAGTCTACACCAGAGCCATCTTGGATACTGGGGCACAAGTGACCCTACTATACCGGGATTTCTACGATAAGCACTTGAGTCATCTGCCCATCCAGAACATAGAGGAGCTGGAAATATGGGGAATTGGAACCCAGAGCTTCCCATATGATGGCTATCTGCCCATCCGGATGACCTTTGACCCGTCTGTGGCTGGGAAGGCCGAAGTGTTTGACACCCTGGCAGTTGTGTGCCCTCGGCCGCCAGGAGCCAACAAGAGCTCCCTTATAATAGGGACAAACACGGACCTGGTCCGAAGACTCCTGACCCCTTTAGTGGAAGAGAAGGGGCAAGCAGCCACCAAGATCCATCCCATGCTGAGGACGGCTTACCAAAGGCTGGTCCTTGAGCAGAAGACCCCGGTGGAGGGGATAGGGAAGGTGTGGAGACTTGGAAGAAGAGGGGTAGTGTTGCAGCCTGGCAAAGTAACCTGTCTCAGAGCCACTGTGAAGCTTACTTGGGAGCAGCCTGGACCCTTTGTCGTGCTGGAGTCCGACCCAAAAGGAGAGTCCTCAGGTCTGGAAGTGATACCAGAAGTGATTCCGCTGAAGGTTCTGAAGAAGGCCCATTGTAGAGTTCCAGTGAGTGTTAGAAACACTACCAGAGGCCCCATGGAAATCCCTGCCAGAATGCTGCTGGGCCAGGTGAGCCCTGCTGCCCCGGTTACCCTGTCAGAAGTAAAGGGGACGGGTGAAAGAGGAGATCTTTGGGAGAAGCTGTCCATGGAGAACTTGAATCTATCCAGGGTTTGGAAAGAGAGAGCCAAGGCCCAGTTGACTAGATGGGAGAAGATATTCTCCAGAGATGAGTTCGATGTGGGGTGTGCAAGGAGTGCCACCCATCGGATCCGCCTCCAGGAAGACAAGCCCTTCCGAGAGAGAGTCAGGCGGGTCCCCCTAGCAGATCTGGAGGATCTAAGGGAACAACTTGCAGAACTCAAGAGGACTGGTGTGATACGGGAGTCCAGGAGCCCCTATGCCTCTCCCATAGTGGTGGTCAGAAAGAAGAATGGGTCATTGAGGCTCTGTATAGACTACAGGACTCTCAACAGGAAAACCATCCCTGACCAATACACCACTCCGAGGATAGAGGATGCCCTACAGAGCTTGTCTGGAGCCAAATGGTTCAGCGTTATGGACCTCAAGAGCGGGTACTATCAGATCCCTATGCATCCAGAAGACAAGGAAAAGACAGCTTTCATAACCCCAGTGGGGTTCTTTGAATTCAATCGGATGCCCCAAGGTCTGTCTGGAGCCCCAGCTACTTTCCAACGTCTCATGGAGAAGACTGTAGGAGACATGAACCTTATTGAAGTCCTTGTATACCTGGACGATGTCATTGTCTTTGGGAGAACCTTGGAAGAACACGAAGAGAGGCTGGAAAAAGTGTTGAGAAGACTAAGTGAGGAAGGACTCAAGCTTTCGCCTGAGAAGTGTCGGTTCTACCAGTCTTCTGTGAACTATCTGGGGCACATAGTGTCTGAAGAGGGGGTGGCCACAGACCCTGAGAAATTGGAGGCAGTTACCTCCTGGCCACGACCCACCACAGTAACAGAACTCAGATCTTTCTTGGGGTTCTGCTCCTATTACAGGAGGTTTGTGGAAGGATTCGCCCGAATTGCTAGACCATTGAATGAACTACTCAAGACCGAGGGGGAAGAGGACGACTCAGGGCCCAGGAAGCCGGGAGAGTCAGTCAGAGATCAGTGGAACCAGAAGTGTGAAGAGGCCTTCCAGGCATTAAAGGAGAGCCTAACCACTGCCCCGGTCTTGGCCTACGCAGACCCAACCAAACCCTATGAACTGCACGTGGATGCTAGTCATGACGGTCTGGGAGGAGTACTTTACCAAGCACATGAAGGGCAACTGCGGCCTGTTGCCTACGTGAGTAGGAGCCTGAACCCCTCGGAGAAGAACTACCCCACGCACAAGCTGGAGTTCCTGGCCCTCAAGTGGGCGGTAGTAGACAAGCTCAAAGACTACCTGTATGGAGCGGAGTTCACTGTGAAGACCGACAACAACCCCCTGACCTACCTGTTCACCACGGCCAAGCTGGACGCCACTGGACACAGGTGGCTGGCCGCACTGTCTGGATTCAACTTCAGCCTTAAGTATAGACCAGGAGTGGGGAATCGAGACGCAGACGCTCTGTCCAGGAGATCTCATCTCCCCACCATTGAAATAGAAGATTGGACCCAAGTGGCACCGGACGGGGTGCGGGCCCTTTGTCAAGGAGCTGAATTCCAAGCTCGAGGAGGTTCCAGAGCAGAGGAAATAGGAGTTACCATAGTGGGAGTCCCCAAACACTACTGTGGAGTAGCTCAACTGGGAGAGGACAACCTGCCAAGACTGTCCAAGAAGGAGTTGAGGTGTGACCAATTGGAAGACCCCATGGGGAGATTGGTCCTGGAGGCCCTGGAGAATCAGGATCCAAACAGACTCATGCGTCAACCTTCAAAAGAAGCTCGCCTGCTGAGGAAGGAGTGGGATAGGTTGCAGCTACATCAGGGAGTGGTCTACCGAAGGGGCCCCTCTGATGACTCAGAAGATAAGTGGCAGCTGTTCCTCCCAGAGAAACATCGGGAGACTGTTCTGATTGCCCTGCATGACAATCATGGCCACCTAGGGGCTGAAAGGACCTTTCAACTTGTCAGAAGTCGGTTCTATTGGCCCTGCATGAGGGCAGAGGTAGAGGAGTACTGCCACTTATGTGCCCGATGCATCCAGAGGAAGACTTTGCCCCATCAAGCTGCCCCAATGGGCCATCTACAAAGTCAAGGCCCAATGGATCTGGTATGCATTGATTTTCTCTGCCTCGAACCCGACCTGAGTGGACTAGGAAATGTTCTGGTGATAACCGACCATTTCACCCGGTATGCCCAGGCTTTCCCGACCAAAGACCAGAAGGCCTCCACCGCAGCCAAGGTACTTATGGAGAAGTACTTTGTCCATTATGGGCTGCCACAGCGACTCCATTCAGATCAAGGGAGAGACTTCGAGAGTAAACTGATCCGGAAGCTCCTGGATTCTTTGGGAATCAAAAAGACTCGAACTACACCTTACCATCCACAGGGAGATGCTCAGCCGGAAAAGTTCAACCGAACCTTGCTCAACATGTTGGGGACTCTGGAAAGTGAGAAAAAGCAACATGGGAGCAAACACATAGCAGCCATAGTACATGCTTACAACTGCACCATCAGTGATGCTACAGGCTACTCCCCATATCGACTCATGTTTGGGAGAGAGGCGAGACTACCTGTGGACCTGGCCTTTGGCACCTCTCTGGACCATTCCTCAGTCACATCCCACAAAGGGTACGTGGACAGGCTCAGACAAAGCCTGAAAGTAGCTTATGAGCAAGCTCAAGCAGCTTCCGACCAAAGGGGGGCTAGAAATAAGAGAAACTTTGACTTGAAGGTCCGGGTGCAAGACCTACAGCCTGGGGATCGAGTGCTGTTACGCAACCTGGGGATCCCTGGGAAGCACAAACTTGCAGACAGATGGAGATCTGAACCTTATGTCATCTGTAGGAAGTTGCCGGGCCTACCTGTCTATAAGTTGAAACCAGAAGGAAAGGTAGGCCCACTGAAGATGTGGCATCGGAATCACCTGCTCCCACTTGCTGAGGCAGTTAGAATACCTCCTGCGGGAGACTCCCCTGAACGGGCCTCTATCCTGGATACTCCTAGGCCGAACACTCGGTCGCAGACCTCCCGGGCTGAAGAGGGAGAGGCCTCTCAACTTAGTGAAAATTAAGAAGGAGAACTTGATTGGCTGTGGCCTTCCCCAACTCCAGAAACTTCTAATATTGATCTTCCAGCCACTGAAGACACTCAAGATGGAACACTGAACCCAGAAGCCACAGAGTTCATCCCTTCTAGTCCTTCAGCAGAATACTGGGAAGATGCCCAGGATGGTTGTTCAGAGGAAGAGGTACCTGAGGCGCCAGAGCCAGACATCCCAAGAGAGCAAAGGACTCGAAGAGTCATCCGGCCTCCTAAGAAGCTGACCTACCCACAAATGGGGAACAGTTCGGAAGACTCTGTAGTTACTGCTAGAAGGAATGCTGAGAATCCGAATCCTTCCACTGTCCATTTAGTGGAGGGCAACCCCAGCTCACTCTCTGGCACAGTTAGACAGGTCGCCCCCACTGAAGCGACCTGTAGACAGGACAGCTCCCCATCCTATGATGATTGGTGGGAGGCTCCTCTGCCAATCCTATGCAACCGCATTGAAGCTAAAATGTTTTGCAGATCTAAAAATGTTAGATGTCTTTGGGGACCAAAGAGTTCAAGTGGGGGGAGTGTGTAGCGGGGTGTTCCCCTTTAATGAAGAGAGACAAGAAGTTCCAGGTGAGAGGTGAGTCGGGAGGAAGTAAAGAGACATTATGGAAGTGAAAGCAGAGGAGAGAGAGACTACATCTCCTAGTACATCTTGCAGCACCCAGGGTGCATTGCTCCAGAACAGAGACTGCTGGGGCAGACTTTATAAAGGGGAGGTGGAGTTTTGGTCGGTCTCTTTGGACACCCCTCTCCTAGCAAGAGGATCTCTGTGCTGAACTGCTATGTGCACAAGGCCTGAAGCCTGGGCCGTGTGCTCCTTTCCAAAGAGCCCTCTGCCAGCCTAGCAGAGCCTTAGAGACATCTAATCCTCCTTGCTGCAGTACACCAGAAGGATTGAAGACTTGGATGTCGGTGGATTCCTGTTCCTAGACGAATCGATGGAGGAAACGGACTTGGACTTGTCCAGGTGGTGAGAGCTGTTTAAAGACAGATCCTTTATCTTTACTATTCGTTGGGATTACAAAGTTGTTTTTCAAGTGCACCACCGAAAAGATTGCTAGTGAATATTGTTTCACTGAACTTCCATTTAGATCAGTCAGGCCTGACTGCATAGGTAGACATTGCTGGGTGTTAGTCTACCCATGAGGGGAAGTAGCTGTAAAAGGGCAGCGCTAGAGTTGCATAGCAATACTTTATTATTCTGATTACTCTGTTTATCTTTATTACTGTTTATTGCAGGGATCTGCAACTTGTTATACTGTTGTTTATTACTTGCCCATTAGCCTCAGTAAAATATCTGGGTAAAGTACATTTGGTGTCAGTTCCGCTTACTTTAATAGGAGTTTTAAAGTATATTCTGTGTATGTTTGTTATAGGACTGCGTCACCAACAGTTGCGGTCAGGCGGTCCTATCCCTCTATCACCAGCTGTGCCACGGGAGGTTAGAGCCGATTGCCAGGGGTTGACAGCAGTGCACTACAGGGCCCAAATCAATATCAGTGGCTCTCTTAACTGGGGGTAGCGCTACACAAGTCTAAAAATACAGGGCTTTGTGATGGGCTGACAAGTCTTTTCTTCAACTTCTATATCTAACAAACCAAAGAACCATTTTACTGAATGGCTAGGCAATACTTCTTTCTCTAAGCCATATTCAATAAAAATAAAAATAAAACATTTTTTTTCCTATCTGCGTTTTTCGTCATTTTAGGAAATGATGATCTCTTGTAGTAATTTTATGGATTTCATTTTTGCTAAATGATGCTAAAATTGTGCAAATAAATACTTTTATACTTATGGGGGTTTGTATGTTTCCATTATATCACTATCTAGCAGCCGTATGCAATACCCAACTGGAAGCTGCAGGGGCACCAGTACAATAAGAGGGGTGAACCTAGCTAATGGGGACACAGACAGCACTTAAAGCTGTCATACAGGAAGCTAGCAGATTCCTCTGTCTATGCTATACAGTGCAAATGGACAATTTTCCCACTGTGCCCATTGTATTCAGACAGCTGCTGCAGCTGTCAGAGTACTTTAATCTGTTCAGTCGAAAAATTTCCATCCGGCTCCTTTGATTTTTCATTCAAAAGATCTCAGTTGGAAGGGTGCAGACAGGGTAACCCATCTAGCAAATGACATCCACTTTATCAAGAACTGCCCAAAATATGCATAGCATGTTATTATTATTATTTATTATTATACAGGATTTTTATAGTGCCAACAGTTTGCGCAGCGCTTAACAAAATGAAGGTAGACATTACAGTTACATTACAATTTGGTACAAGAGGAATCAGAGGGCCCTGCTCGTTAGATCTTACAATCTAGGAGATGATCAGCTTTACCCTTCCCCACCCATATCTAAATCTAACAAAAAAAGTTTTGCCTAGAGACAAAATTTAAGGATGGATTCAAACTGGGTTCAAACATATATAATCTGCTTGCATTGCAGTATGCATGGCAACACCTTGAAGGTGTAATGGCTACCTGTTTTTTCTTTCAAACACACATTTAACGCATAGATGTGGACCGGCCACATAGAAATCAATGGGATTTATACTTGTAATGCATTTTTATGTAGCAAAATGCATGAGTAATGGTGATCTGCTGGAATAAAGCAATACACATTGAGATTGCAGAATGATCAAATCTTTATACTAACCAAGTGTTTCAAGCTCACTTGTTTCAAGTGATTAATTGTATAGTGTTTGTCATGTTATAACATACAGGTGAGGTGTCTTGAATGGATGTTTAATGCTACCTTTCTAAAACTGTTAGAGAAGATATTGTGCTAGGCTCAAGACTGCATTAGAAACCTGTGCAGTGTAAAAAAAATGGGTAGATACAGCAACATATAGCAGTGATATTCATAATATAGAGCTCATGTTAATAATTTATGATGTTCACATCAGGAAAATGTACCTTTATTGTGAACATCTATCTGATCTACTTGAACCCATGCAATTTAGGAATCCAAGCAGTCATCAGTTATGAATTGTGTGATGCCTACCGACTGGACAAATCTACCAATAGTACAATATGAGTGATTTGCCTAGTTGTTTGTGTCTTCACTATTCACTCAGAGGTCTTATTCTGTCACATAACAGAGAACCATATATACAGCACAAAACAGGGACAATATTCTGATACAAACAGTCAAGTAGTAGAGTTTGTAGCCAAACCAACCAATTGTACCACACAATACAGAGCTCTTTCTTATGCAGAGCAAAGTGCCAATTCCTTCTATTTGCACCGATCCACATTTTAAAGGGGCCCTTTGGACTTCTTATCAGTTGCTTACTGGAGAAATAAGGCATTAAAAAGGTTGCTCAGATAAACCCCTCCTTGTACCTATATTTCTGCCAGAGCTCTGACAGACCCCCGTTCTCTCCATCTGGCCACATGTCTTGTCTGTGGCCAAAGGAAAGTGACGAAGAAGAAGAAATCTCCTTAATTCTCCAAGCCAGCCAACATACTTAAATTTATAAAAAGAAAACTGAGGCTGTTCACAAGCCCTGAAGTCGACTTGCACATTATAGTGCTGGGTACCGACTCTGGAAGGAGCCCATCTCAGCTCCACGAAAGATCCACAGTACAAGAGAAAATCAACTGCACTCCACAGCTTTTTCCAATGTAGATAAGAGTTTAATGTATCAGACAAAGTATAACTTGGAGCCCTGTCTGGGGAGCAGCTCCTCTGATGCCTTTTACTCATAGATGGGCTTACTCAGAGACTCTGAAAAAGTCTCTACAAGTAAGCCCATGTGTGAGCAAACTCATTATAGGAGTTCCCCGGGTGGGGCTCTATGTTATACTTTGTCTGATACATTAAACACTTATGTATGTTGGAAAAAGCTTATTGTTCAGCCAGTTCTTTCTTCTGCTTTGTGGAAACTTCTTAAAGTGATGACATTGGCATCGCTGTTCAAATCAGCTGGTTGACAGGCTGGAATATACACACTGCAACCTAGGGATCATGTACTCTTCAGGCCAAAACTGGAGGATGTACAGATATGGGCAAGGGACACCTTTGAGGTAACCGGGAACCCCCCTACAACTCATAGATGTGCCCAAGAAAGATCTAATGTCCCAATGCCACCAGTCTTTGAAGCACTGTAAAGGCCATCAGTCAGCATGTGAGCAAATCAGGAGCAATCAGTTGTCTACAACAATGGTATGCTGTGTAAAGCCATTTTTATGCTTGGTCCAGAGCACTGTCAGTGTCAGGTAAGAAATCTTGCCAGTGGTGACAACTCGCCAGAAACAGGATCGCTAACAAACTGTTTGCCTTTTCTAATGGAGTTTCTCCTTCGCTAACTGGACCAGTGAAACTCCTACCTTATTGCTTCCTAAAACAAAGGTGAAACTTTTCAGTATTACAGGCTAGTGAGGGAGCAATTTTTTTTTTTTTTGAGAAAAAAGTTTTTTATTGAACAATTTACATTTGGAACATAATTCTGCAAGTTACAAGGCAATACTGGAGAAATGCATAAAACAAGAAATGTGGCTTATACATATATAGGCACAGTAGATCAAAAAACTTGTTCAGATTGAACACTGGATTCAGTGACTATCAATAAGTGGAAAACCCTATGTCCACGCTATTCATGGAATTGCACGCTAGAAGGATGTATAGTATTACGGACCATCAGTGCATGTGTCTGCGGACTCAAGCCATCGATCCCAGATTTTGTAGTACTTATCTGGACAACCTCTGTTGATGTATATGAACTTTTTGTAGGGAAGAGTGTTATTTATATCTAGTTTCCAATCGTTGAAGCTGGGGGGAGTGGGTCTCATCCACTGTCTGGCTATAATTTTTCTAGCATTAAACAATGTTTCATGCAAGAATGTTTTAGTGAATTTGTCCATCTCAGAGTCGGGGAATATCCCCAGTAAGCATTGTTTGGGGTCCAGGGTCAATGGGGATCCCATGTCATCATGGAGGAAGTCAACAATCTGCTTCCACAGACCCTGAAGGACCGGGCACGCCCAGAGTAGATGGAAGAATGTGCCCGTCGTTTGGTTACACATTGTGCACAAGGTAGAAAACTGTCGTCTAAAGCGGGCGATTCTTAGGGGGGTGAGATACGCTCGGTGCACCACGTATAACTGGGTCAGCCTGTCAGAGAGCTTGGGGGATACAGTCTTGCACGAGTCTAGTGCTTCACTCCACTCCTCATCCTCCAGTGGGCCCACCTCTCTTTCCCATCTTGGTTTAAGGCTGTAAGCTAGCGTGGTAGATGATGGGGTGAGAAGCATGACATAAAAATCAGAGATCAGCTTTCGCGGGTCCACACCCTTAACCACAGCCATAATAACATTAGGCGTAGATTGTGGCAAAGGCTGGGGAAACTGAGCTTGGGCTGCGTGACGCACCTGGAAAAATCTAAAAAGCATAGAATTGGGCAACAGGAACTCATTTTGGAGGTCCTCAAAGTTTTTAAGTGTGCCATCGGAAATTATGTGGTGCAAATAATATATTCCATATTCGCACCATATCTCTGTGTCAGGGATCAAGAGAAACTCTGAGAGTAGTCTATTGTGCCATAAGGGGGTATAGTTGTTGTGTTTAGGGGTCGTTAATGTTTTAGTGGTGATGTCCCATACGCGCCTATATTGGTATAATAGGGACCCACGGTCTCTATTGGAGTTATTCCCACTATGTCCCACTGCAATTGCAGTGAGTGGGTCAGTGGTCAGTTGTGCCCACCGTGGACAGAGGAGGGTGAGGAATCTGAGTCTGTCGGTTTTATCTATGTGGTATAGTTGAGACAGTTGGGACGCAAGGTAATAAAGATTTAAGTCAGGGAGGGCTGTTCCACCTAGGTCAGTAGGGTTCTTAAGGACTCTCCAGGCCAGCTTGTGTCTGTTGTTACCCCAAATAAATGTCTTGAGTATGGCCTCCATTGACTTGAAAAATTTCAAGGGTAAGTATACGGGTGTGTGCCAGAGTATATACAATATTTTCGGAAATAATATCATTTTAACAATGTTAATACGGCCCCACACGCCGAGCGGCAGTCTCGCCCATACCTGGGTTCTAGACTTGATGAGATCGAAAAGGGGTTCTATGTTCAGGGATATATAGTCAGCCGGTGTTCTATTCACCAATACTCCAAGATATTTGATAGTGTTCACTCGCTGGAGTGGTAACTGTGCCTGTAGCTTGGGAGAGGGGAAACTATCCATAGGCAGTATTTGAGATTTCTCCCAATTAATTTTAAGGCCAGAGAACTGACCAAAGTGTTCAATTGTATGCAACGCCTTCTGAAGCGATGTGGCAGAGTCGGCCAGGTATAGTAGCGTGTCGTCTGCGTATAAGCTAATTTTTTCAGTCAGGGAACCAAGGCAGAGACCCTGAATCTCGGGGTCCCCTCTAATGGAGATTGCAAGGGGCTCCGCCGCCAAGGCATAGAGGAGCGGAGACAGTGGGCAGCCCTGTCTAGTGCCCCTGGATAAGTCAAATGTCTGGGAGGCCCTCCCGTTGGCCACTACTTTACCCCTGGGTGCCAGATATAATAATTGAACCCACTTAATAAATTTAGGTCCAAAACCAAAGCCACGGAGGCATCCCCAAAGGTACCGCCACTCCACTGAGTCAAAGGCCTTGGCAGTATCCAAAGCCACCACCACCCGGGACCCAACATTAGTATGTGTCGCTTGTAAGTTAATATACAATTTTCTGAGGTTGAAGGAGGTGTTACGCCCCGGCATAAATCCAGCTTGGTCAGCATGGATCAGGGTTAGAATCACTTGGTTAAGGCGTAGGGCAAGTACTTTAGCCAGAATCTTTATGTCTACCTGGAGTAGCGATATTGGTCTATAAGATTCCGGGAGGCCTGGGTCCTTGCCTGGCTTAGGTATGAGGATAATTACCGCCTCGCCCATCGATGGGGGTAAGGTGAAATTGTCAAATAGATGGTTGAAGAGGGACAATAACTTGGGGGCAAGTATCTCGATGTATTGGGCGTAAAATTCTATGGGCAATCCATCTGAACCCGGGGCCTTGGATCTGGCGAAGCTCCCAATCGCTGTGGTTATTTCGTCGAGTGTAAGAGGTGCGTCTAGCATAGCCATTTGGGCATCGTCTAGCTGTGGAAAGATGATTTCCGCCAGTAGATCTTCCAATTGAGAGTCAGTGGTAGAAACCTGGGACGTATATAGTTGAGAAAAGAAGTCCCTAAATTCAGAAGTGACAGCCTGGGGTTCCGTAATCTTTTCCCCATTAGGACCAGTGAGGGAAATGACAGTAGGGGGTCTATCCTCACTATGTGCCAAGTAGGCCAACAGTTTACCCGCTCTCTCCCCATGTTCATATAATTTTTGTCTGGCAAAGAAAAGTTTTTTCCTGGCCGTCTCGTGTTGTAGCTGATTAACCACCCTGGTTTGTAACCTGAGTCGGGCAGCTCCATCAGGAGAGGGGTTCGACATGTACCCCTGTTCAGAGGAGGACAGATCCCGCATTGCCCCGTCCAGTATGGCTGATGAATTAGCCTTCAGCCTGTTGATAAAGGAGGTCAGAGTCATACGTGCATGCAGTTTGAAGGCTTCCCATACTACGTCTGGGGATGCAGATCCGTCATTCTCTAAAAAGTAAGTTCTCCAACTGTTACCAAGCTCGTCATCCTCCGACAACAGGGTGAGCCAAAGTGAGGGAGCAATTTTAGTTGGGAAAATAGTACCCTTCCCTGGGTAATTCTGCTACTGAAGACCACATCGCCAGTGGCAGAATCACCCAGTCTGACCTGGCCCTAAGAAGGAAGATGATCTCATAAGAGAATATCCGGTGAATGGTCTGCACAAATTCTACTATACTGTACACTGTTGAGAAATGTTACTTCGGGGCGTGGCTTGGACATGGCTGGATAGAGACGTGTTTTCTCTGAGCTCCTGACCGTCTCCCGAATACCCTGACTATTCTACCAGATTTATCACAGCATGTACCCCTCAAGGAAGAGGGCAGCAAAGAAAACTACCAAAGCTGCAAAGCTCTCACCTCCAGCTCCACCAGCTAGTGAAATTAGAAGACTTTTCCAGCTTTCTCAACTAGGATCCCCGGACCTCAAAATGGCGGCCGCACGTGCAAGCATCGAGGGAGCTTCTGCATCCAGTAGCTTGCCTCTAGCCCAGACAGTATCTACAACCCTGGACTCACTCCCGGGCATCCCACCGGACTGTCACCCTGAATTAGTAGATCCGCTGCAGCCTACATCTCTTCTGCTCCGGGCAGACCCGGAACTGCATTCCCTGCTCCAAGCGCTGCCCACTAAGGACGACATTACAGCCCTAATTAGTTCAGTGGAGGCAGCCCACAGGAAGGATCTGAGGGAAGTGAAAACAGAACTAAAGGGCCTCTCATCGCGTATGGGGGGGGGGGGAAGAATCATCCCTATCTGCTTTAGGCCACAGAGTCCTTGCCCTGGAGGAACGGCACGAAACACAAGTAGAGGCCCTGGTGGATCAGCAGTTACATCTCGAAGACATGGAAGACCGGAGCTGTAGGAACAACCTGCGACTCCGGGGCATGCCGGAGACTGCGGGTGCTGAGGACCTGTCCGACACGGCTCTCGCTATCTTCCGCAGCATTGAGGGAGTGGAGTTGCCGGATAGAGTCGTGGTGGACTGCATCCACAGGGCCCTAGGCCCCAGGCCGACAGATCCGGCGCGACCACGGGACGTCATCTGCAGAATGCACCACTATAGACACAGAGAACAGATCGTCCGCAAGGCTTGGGAGGCGGGAGAGCCGGAGTTTGAAGGAGCCTCCATCAAGATACTCCCGGATCTCTCCCGAGCCACATTACACAGGCGGGCTATGCTTAAGCCACTCCTGGATCTAGCCAAGAGACGGGACGCCACCTACCGCTGGGGATACCCGCTATCGGTGACCTTCCGGAGAGGGCAGAGATCATTCGTCCTCCGGTCGCCATCCTCGCTGCCAGCTTTATTTGCATTCCTCGATGCAGAGCCGATTGAGGTCCCTAACTGGCTAACCCTGCAAACCTGGAGAGGAGAGACTTCCCGCCCGGATCACAAAGAAGCAGGCGCCGCCCCAGAGCACCTTCTCCGGAGGAAGCAAGGGAACCGTGAATCAAATGAGCCGTGAGTACTCTCTCCTCCGGGCTGCTACTACCTGGGTTGATTGCTGACCCCCCCTCCTTCTGCCCACACTGCCTGACACACTGCCTAGATCCATTGGTTACCCCCTCTCACAGCGACATTACCCTCCACAACGGATCCTCCCGGGGACCGTTTGCGCAGGCATGTATTCTAATCCCTGGTCAGGCTTAGCTATTTCCTCTCTCACAGCCCTGATATCTCATCCCATTTACTGGTTAGAACACCACCGTACACTATCCCTGGGGTGGGTTTTGACCTTTTGTTCCCCCCCCCCTTTTTTTTTGTGTGTTTTTGAACTTTCCGCTAGGGAGCTCCCTGGGATACCCTTGCTCTCCCGGATCAATCAGAAACATGGCCTGAGGCCCCAGCCTCACTTGAACTGTATGCTCTGGTTTTACAATGGAAACCCAGGATGCTGTCCCCACCCCCATCCTCGTCCTATCTACTTTGTTTTCGCAGGATGCTAACGCAAGGAGTGAAGGTGAAACATTTGTACTTTCTGGGGCGGCAGCTGGCACTGAGGGGGGTGGTTGGGGGGGCTCTCCTTGTTAACCCCGTTCTCACTAGGCTGGGGTACCAGCTGTTCCCCTTTGTGGGGGCCATGGACATCCGCCTGGGTGGGGGGAGGGATGTATACAGGTTTGCGCTGGACTGGTGACCTCATTGTACAACATTTACGAGGGTGAACGGTGAATTAGCAATTGGAGGCAATGTGACTGTTTGTATTGGGGATTGAGTGGAGGGCGGACCGACGACCACAAGGTCGCTAATCGGCCACATATAGATCTGATTGTGTCGGTGGTTGGTGCGGGAGGAGGTGGGTGGAGACATTTGGCGTAAGGGGAGATTACGGCTTGATTCCTAAATGTTTAGCACTAATGTTGAGGTGTTATCCCTATGTTTGCTGTCCTAATGTGTGAGGAATGTTGCTGCACTTTCTGTTATTTTAATGATAGGTTGGGGTAGACGGGAAGGTCGGGAGTTCACCTTTTGAGCCTTGTCCTTCTTCGCTCCCAATTAGGTTAGCATATCCCTGGGGGCATACTTTAGACCCCCCTGGGAATTTTATGCAAATACCGTGATTTACACGGATTTTGGGCACTAGGCCTAGACTGTATTTTTGATATGAGCGTAGGGCACTAAGCCTTACCCTTTTTGGTTCACTCTTACTATCTATCTTACTCTCTTGCTCTTTTTTACTTATCTCCTACCCCCCTTTTACCCCCTTCGCTTCTACTCCTTTCCCTTTAATTCTACCCCCCCTCCCTTCCCTCTCTCCATCCCAATATGGCGTTAGACGGTATTAGAGTGATGTCGCTTAATGCGAAAGGCTTAAACACACCAGAGAAAAGGCGCATGCTACTAAATGACCTGTAAAGGTACCACACTGACATCACCCTTATTCAGGAAACACATTTTAAACATGACAAGCTCCCGTTTCTGAGAAATAGATACTACCCTACCACATACCATTCTACTAATCCGAGAACCAAATCCAAAGGAGTTTCAGTACTGTTATCCAGTAGAATACCCTGGAAATGCCAGAGCTCTATGATAGACCCAGCGGGGCGGTATGTCTTTCTTAAGGGCCTAATTGGTGACGTACAGGTGACACTGGCGACAATATACGCCCCCAATGAACTACAAGCCACATTTCTGGGAGACACCATGGAGAAACTTCAGGAATTTAGAGAGGGACAACTGATTCTCGGTGGGGACTTCAACGCCCCGTTAATCCCATCGGTAGACACTTCATCTAGCAGATCATCTATCCCACCGAGCCAGCTTAAACGGATGGCCAAGACACTACATAGAGCCCAATTGATAGATGTTTGGAGATTACAGCATTCAGGTGAGTGGGACTACACATTTTACTCTCCCATGCACCGGGTGTACACCCGGATAGATTATTTTCTGATCCCCCACACCCAGCTGCATGCAGTGAGTGCTACATCGATTGGTGACAGGACATGGTCAGACCATGCGCCTATATTCCTGACTTACAAACTAACGGATGCCTCTTCACCTCGGCATCGCTTTTGGCGTCTAAATGAGAGCCTTCTGTAGACCCCGGAAGTACTGGCGGAGGTGACCAGAGCACTAAATCTTTACTTTCAAGAGAATGACCAACAAGACTGTGACCCGGGTATCCTGTGGGAAGCCCACAAAACGGTTATCAGGGAAATCCTGATCAAGCATGGTGCCCGTATCAAACAAGAGCGTAATTACCAGCTGTCCCGACTGCTACAGAAACTGACCGTGACTGAATCTAGACACAAACATGCCCCCTCACAATCATCAGAGGTTGACTTGATGATACTTAGGACACAGATTACTGATTTACTCTGTTACAGAGCCAAGGCGGCCTTGCAGTTTTGCCGCAAAACAGGCTTTGAATCGGGAGACAAATGTGGGAAACTACTGGCGAGAATGGTCAGAGATCATAAACACTCTACATATATTCCCCATATACTCACGTCACGTGGTCAAAGAGTATTCCTGCCTACACATGTCACTCAGGAGTTCAAAGCCTTCTACTCCCACTTGTATAATTTACCAGTGGGGACAACACGCCAAACGGAACTGGAGGACTATATTACATCCTCCCAAATGCCCTCCCTTTCGCAGGAGACCCAAGTGGACTTAGACTCCCCTATAACCTTGAGCTTTGAGTAAGCATCATACGATGTGAAACACGTTGGACTAGTCCCTATTCACATTTTTTGGTTGTATGCTGTGCTGTGTTATGGATTTTACAGAATAAATAAGCATTTTTTCACGGAGTGCGGCCATCCAGGATTTTCTTCCTTCACTATCCCCTATAACCTTGCCGGAACTCCAACTAGCTGTACGAAATATGAAGCCAGGAAAGGCCCCAGGCCCGGACGGCTATACTTTACAATATTACAAAACACTACTACCAATACTGGGTCCACGTATGATTACGCTATTTAATGCGGTGGGCTCTGGCCAAATGTTCGCTAAGACACCCTGGGAGCCCATATTTCAGTGATCCACAAGGAAGGAAAGGACCCAGCGGCATGTGGCAGTTATAGGCCCATATCGCTTTTGAATGTGGACCTTAAGTTGTTCACAAAAATTCTAGCTACCCGGCTGGCACAACACCTCCAGCAACTCATTCATCTTGACCAAGTGGGCTTCATCCCTTCTAGGGAGGCTAGAGATAGCACCTCTAAGGCTTTAAATCTGCTACATGTTGTACGGTCCACAAGTACCCCATGTATATTCTTGAACACTGACACCGAAAAGGCATTTGACCGGGTTAACTGGTCATTTATGTTTGCGGTACTCAGACATTTTGGTCTGGGGGAGGTGATGCTTAGTCGGATAGCCGGACTTTACTCCAACCCGACCGCCCGGGTAAAGGCGAATGGAATCCTTTCTGACCCTTTCCCAATACAGAATGGGATAAGACAGGGCTGTCCCCTATCCCCCCTCCTATTTGCTCTCTCCTTGGAACCCTTCCTAGCTAAAATCAGACTGAACCCAGATATACAGGGGGTAACGGTTGGTCGGATACAGCACAAGATCTCAGCATACGCTGATGACCTGCTATTCTCGCTAACTAACCCGGTAGCGTCCCTTCCGAACCTCCTTAGAGAATTCGAAACATACGGGAGGTTTTCCAATTTGAAGATAATCTTTTCAAAATCAGAGGCTATGGGAGTGGCTCTGTCTCTGCTTATTCTATCGACTATACGATCGAATTTCCGGTTTAAGTGGACGTCCTCCGCGTTGATATACCTAGGCACTAAAATACCGCCTGACCTCTCCCGTATCTATGAGAGCAATTTTCCCCCTTTACTTGCTAAAACCAGGGTGTTAGTAGATGCATGGAACAAAGGGCTACACTCATGGTTTGGGAGGTGTAACTTATTGAAAATGAGCATCCTACCAAAATTTTTTACCTCTTCCAGGCCCTACCGATTAGGATACCTCCCACATATTTTAAACAAGTCCAAGCACTCTTCACCCGTTTTGTCTGGGCGCATAAAAAAACGCGCACCCCTCGCATCCAGCTCTCCATGCCAAAACACTGTGGGGGCCTCGCCTTACCTGACATTAGGAAATATTACCAGGCAGTACACTTAGGCAGGGTTATTGACTGGCGGCGTCATTATGAGTCCAAATTGTGGACACAGATTGAACAACATCAAACTAACATCCCCCTGGGGACTGCGCTCTGGTGTGGAGACTCCCTACCCTCTAAACTGAAATCGCACCCTTTGATAAGGGAATACCCTGCGACAATAATCCCAAATGGTCCTCAAAACCTCTCTAACGGCTAAGATGCCACCTCTGACCCCGATTTTAGGTAATCCAGGGTTTCCCCCAGGGCTATCATCTACTCAATTCCAGTCGTTAAGGAATTCTAACTGTGTGACTGCCTCCCAGTTTGTAACTCATGGTAGTTGGCCTTCCATCCTGGAGTTGATGGATCCTGCAGGCCCTTTCGGGCTCACATTCTGGAACGCAGCACAGTAACAACATTTTTTGCAGACCATTCTGAACCCCCAAAATTATACTAGGTCCTTGACTGCGTTCGAGGAATATTGCTCGGGCACTGACCCACTACCACAAACTCTTTATAAAATGTACGCCCTTTTAAACACACCCTTAAATCTACCCGACCTGCCCTGCATTGCAAAATGGGAAACAGACCAAGACCGCACGTTCTCTCTACCCCAAAAACAGAATATGATCAGTTACTCTCTCAAGTCCTCGATATGCACTAAAATTCAGGAGACCAATTATAAAATTCTGACAAGGTGGTACTTGACGCCCAGTCGCCTGCATATCATCTTCCCAGACACGCCAGAACATTGCTGGAGATGTTGTGAGGACAGGGGCACATATTCTGGTCCTGCCCTAAGCTGACGACCTTTTGGACCGCGATTCGCACCATATCCCAAAAATTCACAGACTTCCAGATTCCAAACGACCCTGCATTTTTTCTACTCCACCTATCTACTCTCTCTTCCAGAGTCTATAAAAAATCCTTACTACGACACCTGATGAATGTAGCAAAAGCCTGCATTCCCATGTTATGGAAACAACAGAATCCGCCGACCGTAGCAATGTGGCTGCGGAAGGTGGAAGATATAAATAAGATGGAGGACCTGATAATGACAGCACAAGATAGACACGAAACTTACAAGGAGACTTGGACTATCTGGAATATGTTTGTATATTCAGAGGAGGGCAAGGCTCTTTATGAGACTTGAACCTCTTCCGATTTAATGCAAGCCAGGAGATCCCCACGATCTCGGGCTATGTATGCGCTCCCGTCCTAACGCCACCCCTCCCCCCTTTTTACTTCCCCCCCTCCCTCCCCCCCTCCTCCTGTACCTATCTTTCTACTACTCCCCTGTCCTCTACAGCTATTATTGTTTGTCTATTCCTTTTCCTTTTCTCTTTTTCCTTCTTTTTTTTTTTTTATTTCTCTGCAATATTAGTTTAAGAATGTAGAGATGTGGGCTACCCGCCACTTTATTGTTTCTGTACGAGTATCGGTGCCATCTGGAGCAGGTAGCTTAGCGAGAACTGTAGTTGTCTATAGCGTAAATTACACAACGCATATTGTTTGTTATGTATCATATTGCATTTCGTGTGACTAGCTGATGGGAGGCTGCGACCTCCATTGTTGTAAGATACTCTTGTATTTTGGGGGCCCTGCCCTATTTTGTTTATTCTGGAAAACCTAATAAAATTATATTTGGAAAAAAAAAAAGAAATGTTACTTCATATTTGTTATTTTCCTTGTTACAGTTAACTTCTTACACTCTGATCATATTAAGATATATGATTCCCAAAAAATAATGTTATTTTTTTATTTACAGCACCATTTTCTTGTTTTGACTGGGTAAAATATTTAGTAGAAGAATAATGTAAAAAAAAATCCATCAATTTTGTAGAAATTAATTTCATATTGTATATTTCAAATAATAAACTCCAAAACCATTTTTGTTTGCTCTATTCATGATGAATACATTAACAATTGTTTAATCATACTACACATTGTATAGATACACTAACAACTGAATGTTTTTTAGATTGAGCACTTATTTTTTGAGTCAACCTGGGGATTAAAACAAATCCTTAAAAGTTATTGAAATCTAGCCACACATAGCCACACATAGTTTGATTTTTGCTAGATATGTTAAAATATCAAAATCAGATGGTTATATAAAATGTGGAAAGAAACTGCGCTAAATTGCTGAAAATAAAGAACCGGATATCTTGCCGATATCTCGATTTGTGGTTGGGAGCCGCGATTACAATGTAAACAACAATACAAGATAATAAATTGAAAAAAAGAAAAAATCGCGCTGACCCATAACCATACACTGATAGGTGATGGTGGGAATTGAATAGATTAAATTATATATTAACAGTGTGACTCAGTCAATGAATGAAATTAATAAAGTGTATAAAATTGATTAACCAAAAAAATTAAGACACATCAATCATAAAACACAACAAGTGTATAGAGTGGTGTGAAAAAATCATATAGTCCATGTATAAGTTTCCTAAATAGTGTCCATTAAATAACACCGGTGCTCTATGTAAATCAAAAGTTCCAAAAAGTGAAAGTTGCATCCAAACAAGTTGTGAAGTTCCACCACCAATCAGCAGGAATTCCTCCTTACCAGCTAGTCATGATCCCCCATGACAGAGGATTAATGAATGCATTAATCAGGCAGCTCTCTCCGCAAATCAGCACAAACACATTGGTTTTCTTGAGACACCAGTGTATATCTAATGATCATAAATCATAACATCAGTGATAAATAGTCCATAAAATAAATAGAAACTCTTCTTATGGTCAGTGTTTCAACGCTATTAATACCACCAGTGCGATTGTTCGTCCTCAAAAGGAGTGCACACCACCACCAGTAAAAATGCACGCTCACCTTCCAGATGAGTTAAAACTCATGAATAGATCTCCCCACAAATTCACACAATCTCCTCCTTTAAACAATCAATGGCGGGTAATCCAGCTGGCTCTTTTCTTATTGGCAACTCAGCACACTTGCATCCAAGGAAACAAATCACCTCTCAGCTTTGCTCAAGATTCCAGGGATTCAGGGCATGTAAATGATAAGTAGAGAGACCATAGTGTTCTGGTGCCTGGCTAGACGTCACGTTATCAGCTCCTTCTCTGTAGACGCTTATCGGCCAATCACAGACCTTCCTCAGTAGAGTACATGCCCTGAATCCCTGGAATCTTGAGCAAAGCTGAGATGGTTATATATTCAAAAACAAAACAAAAGCGTCAACATCCATGTGTATCTAAGAAAGTGTGCTATTAAAATATAGCCCTGTTCACAATTCAGTATTCACGGTACAGTACTTAGTCCATATTTAATACTCACATTACAATATGGATTGTGTATTTCAATATTCATGCAGTACAGAGTTCATATTCTAACAAGCTCAGTATATTCTTCCTTATTTCACTACAGTAAGGTTCACATAATCCTAAAGTCAGTAAAATATATTGTGCACAAACCTGTATTCACAATGCAATACAGAGTTCATATTTCAGTATTCACAATGCATAAGACATATGTCAGATTGAGTTAGTCAGAGAGAAATAAAGCAGAAGGATAAGAGAATGACTGGAGGAAAGATTATTTACTTGCTGGCTCTAACTCTAATGTTAAGATGCTACATTTTCCTGCAGCAGTGACTTGATACTGGAGTCTATTCTTTCCTAACAGTGTTAGGGGGTGTTTCTTTCGAGCATTTGACATGCGTTTGAAACGCATCAAATCATGTGCGCTTAAACAGTGATGCAGTTACATGCAAAAGGTAGCATTTGATAATATCTGTCTACACAAGCCCTTGTTCTGTACCAGTAACCTGCCCAAAGAAATGCATTAATTGGTCTGTATTAGACTACCTAGACAACGGTGCATTCTTAATGACAAATATCTCCTAAACCGTGTAGGTTGAGGAGATATTGCAAACACCTACAGGTAAGCCTTAATCTAGGCTTACCTGTAGGTGTTTGTTGTCAAAGTGGGTTTACAACCACTTTAAAAGCATAGTAGCCAAATCCTAGACAGTATCTCTTTGAGCATTACTTAGGGAAAACCATCTGGGAGTATTTTTGGTTTTCATCACAAAATAAGGTAAATCTCACAAAGATTCAATATAGAATTCCACTGTGTGGGTTTCTCTGAGATTTTCAAGCCTAAAGCTGGACCAAGAAATAGAGTGTCACCTAATCAGCTATGCAGCTAGGGTAGGTATGGGAATTACAAGAATGGCTGAACAGATTTACAAATAGTTTGGCGGGTAAAATACATATCAGTTGTCAATTTTATAAATGTTTCACATGTTCTCAGAAATGTAGCTCAACATTTAGCACACGTTGAGCATGTCTGTGTTGGCAGAACCTCTCAAGGTCACAGTTCTCTGAATGTAATATTTCAAAGGACTTTGAGAATGTATAGAGTGGTTCATTTAGTGACATTAAATCAGTAATCAGTTGATTTTAATTGGTTGCTAAGGGTTAGTGCACATTGTTTCTGACCTAATAAATAAATTTGGAAGTTTCTAAAATGTTACATATATATGTTCGCTTTATGTGACAATAATTGCAAAACAAATTCTTGAACATTTTTTTCCTTGTGTCAATACAAATGAGTAAAGACTAGAATTACAATACTTTCAAACTTCAATTTGCATCATCTAATTAAGATACAATTTATCTAAACCTATTTAGATAAAATGTGTTTGGTTTCTAGTGTATAAATGGGATACTCTGCTCTTGGCTATGTTTGCCAAGTTCTGTGAGTGAGCCTACAAACTCTGTTATTTAGTTATAAACTTTATGACTGTGGATAACTATTAAATAAAGATGTGTCTTCCTTAGATGTACTGTTTACCTATACACAGAAAACGGATTGTTCAAGGAAGATCTACATGATAATTGTGTTAGATAGAATGGTACATATTGGTTTAAAGCTGAAGTTTCATCTGCATATATTTTGCTTTCCCTGGTTCATCCTTTTCCCCTCATCAACCAGCTAATCATTTTTTTAAATAAAACCTTTACATTTTTGATACATACCTTTTTTTCAGATATCATATACATAGCTTGTGGGAGGGGTCAGCACCCTGCACCATTATTTCTGTCAATAACCCTCAACCCTGATACAAACAGTGTGCTGGCTCTTGGAATTATAAATATCAAAATTACTTGATTGATGTCAGACTGGAGGAGTGGGCATTCCTAGGCAGGGTGCATTAGAATGAACACCACACTAGGTAATGCCCACAGGTGCTGCTGAGCCTCCATGATTGGAAGAACTGAAATCCAAAGAATGAAAAGCGAAAGAATGAAAAGGATGGAACCGGGAAAGAAAGGCTTGGGAGTCCTCCAGTCAGAAAATACAGCAGGATCTGGCAGACCTGCTGCAGCTTGTAATGTACAATGTGAAAAGCTTGCATTCTGCTGTGTAATCAGAGTAAGCAATACCAGTACAGGACAGGAGTAGAGTGAAGGTAAGGTAAGGCCGTCTTACTGTTATTCTGCTGCTTTCGATCTTGGATCTTGCAGCATTGCATCCAAGATCGAAAGCAGCAGAATAACAGTAAGACGGCGCTCACCACGCCGCGATTCTCTGTATTGCATTTTTCTTTTAGTTGTGATGTAAGAGTCCACCCTTTTACTTTTAATAAAATCCTATATTGTGTTTAAAAATACTACACTATTGGAGGTTTCTTGTCTGTTCCCCTCTTGGGCTCTGGGTTGGAGTCTCGCATCCCTCTTCTCCTTCTATCTGTAGGCAGCGTGAGTGGCGGTGGACAGACCCTCACTGTACCAAAGTGGAGAGGATATAGAGAGAAAGACAAGATCTCCAGTTATGCCAGTTACCTTTTGAAGTGAGGTGAGAATACTGGGAGACAGGTGTAGGATCCACCAGTGGTTCAATACTACAATTTGGTATTAAATAGAGAAGACCCTAACTCCATCCAAGGATACCACCCATTGGAGATACCTGATTGATACCATATGGACTTTTGGATCTAATTTATCACTGTATAATTGCAATATTGAACCAGTTTTGTTTTGCACTAATTGTGTTTATTAGTACTTCACGTTCACTGTGGTATCACAGTATTGCACTATTTTAGCACGTTGGTGTACTTTCTAGCACGTTTTTGTTATTTAACTCATTATCATTTATATTTGGCAGTTACATTTATTCACTTGATTTTTACATAATTGTCACTCTGTCACTAATATAGCTGTGGTTTAAGTATTTCACATTAGCGCAAAATCCCCCCCCCCTTTATGTTTATTTAGTTTATGTGTAGAGTGAACACAGATTGATGTTGCATCCATTGTTTATACCTCAGTTCCTATCATCTTTACTCTTGAGTAGTGCGAAAGACACACACTTTTATTAAATAATGGAGAACAGATTCAGAATGGCAAAAACCATGCACACCATGCAGAATCTGATTTTGAAACGACACAAACATGTGCAATGTCTCAGGCCGCGTACACATGACCAGTTTTCTCGTCAAAAAACGACAAGAAAACTGTTGTGAGAGCTTTTTTGCCGAGAAAACCGTTCGTGTGTATGCTTTCTCCTCGAGAAAACTGTCCAAAATCTCGACGAGAAAAAAGACGACCTGCGGTCTTTTTTCTCGTCGGAGTCTAATTTTTTCTCTGCGTGATTCTCGTCAGACTGTTTTTGGACGAGAAAACCGTTTGTGTGTATGCTTTTCCGAGTCTTCAAAAACCGCGCATAGTCAGACTCAAGTATGAGACGGGAGCACACCTTCTTGTAAAGCTAGCGTTCGTTATGGAGATAGCACATTTGTCACGCGTTAACAATTTTTGCATCGTTTAAATGCTGCACATTAAAATCTTCTTTAGAATGGTACAATGATGCGCAATTATGATCTTTTTGGGCTGCAGATATTCACACAGATTTCTGACAAATTTTTTGCAACATTTCTGAATGCAAATCTCATGAATATGTTATTTTATTTTCTCGAGCAAGATGTCTTTTTTTTTTTTTAATTTTGAATATTTTTTTCAGATATGCATTTTAAAATCTTATTTAATTTCTAGTGATCTCCATTTTTTTTTCTCCGGTGTAAATTTAACATAATTACAAAAAAATGATCTTCTATTTTTTGTCCTTCAAGGCTTTTTTTGGTGTTATCTGTCCCATTTAAAATCTAGATTTGTAATTTTTGTAAATTACCTGCCTACTCACTGGCTAAATATTTAGCTTTAACAAAAACACATAGGCAAGTATTACAGTAAAAAAAAATTCCATTTATTCTGGTATACAAAATAAGAATAACCAAACTAGAAGGCAGCGCTGGAGAGCCTGCTGCAATTTTGTGCAACTGTGTGGACACCAAAATTGGGACCTTGAGAAGCACATACATTAGTGAGCCCAATCTGGTCTTGGACTCCCAGAGGTCAGGAACAGCAGCAGGTTAGATACATGTCCCAAGTCTGTGGAACTACAACAAGCTGCCTTCTGTCTGACCACATTACAGCAAGGGAATCACTTCCTGGTCTTCTTGCTCTGCTTCCCTGCAGCCTTCTTGGTAGGCTTCCCTGCAGCCTTCTCTGCAGCCTTCCTTGTCCACCTGGCTGGAGGCGGTGCCTCAGGAGTTGTACTCATGTCAGGAGGAGGAGGTGGAGCTGGAGAAGAAGGAGGTGGAGCTGGAGAAGAAGGAGGTGGAGGAGAAGAAGAAGGAGGTGGAGGAGAAGAAGAAGGAGGTGGAGGAGAAGAAGAAGGAGGAGGTTGTGAAAAAGGAGGTGGAGGTGGAGGTGGAGAAGAAGGAGGTGGAGGATAATAAGAAGGTGCAGGAGGATGGCCGTGGTCACAGATAACAGTGGTCTTCTTTGAGTCTGCCCCTCAACCCCTTATTTAAAAGGGACATGGGCAGGGCCTCACAAAGTAGCCGTTGTTCAGGTTGCATCTGGGCCATTTTCATGCCCACCAATGCCGCATAGCTCTCATCAGGGGTTGGGGGCTGCTAAAGGGTGGCATGTGCCTCTTTAATGAGGGCCAGTGCTGCCACACTCACAGCCCTATCCTTCCTGCCCCTTCTTGGTGGCATGCGGATTGGAGGCACCTGACACCTTGTCCTACTACTTGGACCAGCCACCTCCTCTCTGCCACTTGGACCAGGCACCTCCTCTCTGCCACTAACCCCAGCCTCCTCCTGCCTGACATTTTCCGACCTCTCATCCTGGCTGACCTCCTCCTGTGTAAAAAAAGGGACATATTTTAGAGTTTTGTTTCATCAATCACACACAGGGGGTTATTTAGTAAAGGCAAATCAACTTTGCACTACAAGTGCAAACTACAAGTGTACTTGTAATTGCTTTGAAAGTGTACTTGGAAGTGCAGTCACTGTAGATCTGAGGGGGACATGCAAGGCAAAAAAAAGCAGAAATTTAGCCTTCACATGATTGGATAATAAAATCAGCAGAGCTTCCCCTCATTTCAGATCTACCCCTCTGATTTACAGCGACTTTACTTCCAAGTGCAATTTAATTGCAATTTTTATTGCACTTTGCACTTGTAGTTTGCACTTGTTCCCGAACATTCCAGAGAAGGAACTTCAAGGTGGCCATATGAGCAGGGAGAAATCAATGCGTGGAGCTCCAGACCCCATGGACTCCCCAGCAGCTATCATGCCCTTACGTATATAGGAAGAAAAGTGAAACTTTAGCGGTACTGTAAATTGAACATAGTAACATGTGTAGATAACATTACAACATAACGTGAACATGTTTCTTATTGATGCAAAACATCCCTCCCCCACCCCGCCCTGCACTGACCCAAACTTGTGCGGGCATGAACCCTAAACTGCCCACGTGGCATCAAAATTGTCCACCCTGTAAGGGAAGAGCAAAACACAAACAATGCAATTCCAGGCTTCCTTAACGTACAAGTGAGGAGAACAGCTGCAAGTGAACAGGCTCGGAGTATCTCCGCCTGGTGCAGGCCGTTCCCTCCCAGGGTGCACACGTAGTATAAGGGGGCGAAACTACGCTGTGTAACGTTACTCATCGAAGGACGGTGCCCACTGTAAACAGTGGGATCAATAGGGCAATGTCATCTTCCGCCGGCCAAAAAGAAAAAACTGATGAAAAAAAAGAAAAGCTTGGTCCATATAGTATATTAAACACAGGAGTGTGTCTGACCCGTGGGTACGACTAAGGGCCGGAGGACTGCTCTGCATAATGTCATTCAGGGAGGGACATGGGAGGATGGCAGTCAGTATAGACCTGAGTGACTTCTGTATTAAGAAGGGGGGGAAAGGGGTGGCTGGGGTGTTGCGTAGGGAGTGATCGTGCAGAGCAGCACCTAATTCACAAAGGTAGTGTACATATGGGGGCAGAGGAAGCAGTCAGCGGGCCTCAGTTGTGGGAGAAGGCTGGGGGTAGTGTTATGTCAAGTATACAGCATGGGGCTCAAAGCAGTAAGACTCACAATTCCTCAGCGACGTGCCTCTCTCTGTTCCAACCATGCTATGGCTGCCTCAGGATCCTCAAAGAAGTAAACTCTATCCTCTCCCTCTACACGCAGGCGAGCAGGGAACAACATTGCATATTTTATATTCTTGATGCGGAGGCGTCGTTTAGCTTCAGTGAATGATTTCCGTCTGCGCTGAACCTCTGCAGAGAAATCCGGGAAGACGGCCACCATCTTGTTCCCGAGGGGGATGTTCCCCTTCTCTCTGCTGAGGCGAAGGAGGGAATTTCTATCTCTAAAGTTCTGAAATTTTGCAATAAAGGTACGGGGGGTGCCCCGACCGGCGGTGGTCTCCCAGACATGCGGTGTGCTTGCTCAACGACAAACGTGGGAGAGAACGCCTCCCTGCCATACGTATCACATAGTAGGCCTTCCAGAAATGTAGGGGGGTCTTTCCCTTCCACCCCCTCCGGCAGCCCGATAAACCGTAGGTTGCAGCGGCGAAGTCTGTTCTCGAGGTCATCTTGCTTTTGCAGAAGCTGATTAACCTGTAGCTGCATAGCATCTGAGGAGTTCTGAAGGGGGGGGGGGAGGGAATCCTCCACGCTGCTGATGCAGTTCTCAGCCTCTGTCACTCTCTCCCTCAGCTTCTGGAAATCCTGCCGCACCAGGGATATGTCGACCTTTACCTCATCAATCTTGGCCGTGAGGTTAGATTGGCACGCTGTAACTGCCTCCTGGCAGGCTGTGATGGCCTCCAGCACCTTCGCTGTGACAAACGTGGGAGAGAACGCCTCCCTGCCATACGTATCACATAGTAGGCCTTCCAGAAATGTAGGGGGGTCTTTACCTTCCACCCCCCCGGCAGCCCGATAAACCGTAGGTTGCAGCGGCGAAGTCTGTTCTCGAGGTCATCTTGCTTTTGCAGAAGCTGATTAACCTGTAGCTGCATAGCATCTGAGGAGTTCTGAAGCGGGGGGTGGGAATCCTCCACGCTGCTGATGCAGTTCTCAGCCTCTGTCACTCTCTCCCTCAGCTTCTGGAAATCCTGCCACACCAGGGATATGTCGACCTTTACCTCATCAATCTTGGCCGTGAGGTTAGATTGGCATGCTGTAACTGCCTCCTGGCAGGCTGTGATGGCCTCCAGCACCTTCGCTGTGTCCTCCCACGTGGAGTACTCCCCCCTCGGCGAGGTGCCATCTTGGTCCCTTGAGTCCGGATCTGTTCGGCGGTATTTGCCCAGCTTAGCTACCGCGTCTGCAGCTTTCTTCGGTGGGGACATGTTCCCAGCAGGTTCCCCTTGCAGTGACGATCGTCCGGTGGTGTCTATCTGTGTAGCGGGTCTCAGGATATACGGATCAGAATAACCGGCCGGCAGAGCTCAGTACCCTAATGTCCTATCTCATGCCGCTCCAGGTCACGCCCCCGTGTAGTTTGCACTTGAGGTGCAAAGTGGATTTGCTTTTAGTAAAGAACCCCCACAATGTTCAGATCATTGACTGTTGCAAATACTTCTAAATTTTTGTTTATAATACTCTCATTATGCCCCCATCATTTTGCAATCTTCTCCCAAACTTTTTTGCCCACTACTGTCTATTGCTATGTCAAACACTTTTTCCTGATTGACTAAATTTGGTCCCATCTTAACATCTATTTTACATCATAAATTTTTTCACAATAAAGGTTTTGAAAATACTATACCTGGCTCCAGACGGACAGATCTGGGTCCTCATCCAAGATGGAAGGCTCCTCCTGATCCTGGGAAGGATCATCTTGGCTGGAGGGAAGGCTGGAGGGAAGGCTGAAGGTAAGGCTGGAGGGAAGGCTGGCCAGTGATTCCCTCGGTGTAATGTGGTCATTCAGAAAGGCCAACCTGTCGTAGTACCACAAATGTGGGACATATACCTCCCCTGCTGCTGCTCCTGACCTCTGAGATGCCAGGACCCGATTGCGCGCAGTCCTATATGTGCCTCTCAAGGTCCCAATTTTGGTGTCAAGCTGCTCAACGGTTGCATTGGGCACCCGTGTTTGCACAAATGGGAGCAGGCTCTCCAGCGCTGCTTTCCTTACCCCTTTTTTTTGTGCTGGGGATTAGGGATGAGCTTCGTGTTCGAGTCGAACATACGTTCGACTCGAACATCGGCTGTTCGATCGTTCGACGAAGATCGAACGATTTGGGCCGTTCGCGCCAAATTCGAGTGACGCGAACGGCCCACAATGCACTACGCCATCGCAGTGTCATCCAGGCGCTGTGATTGGCCAAGCATGCACTGTGACCCCGCATGCTTGGCCAATCACAGCGCCGGCAGCGAGGAGAGCAATGATTGGCCACAGGCAGGATGCCTGTGGCCAATTATTGCTGAGGGGGTTTAGTACACGCCCCACACTATAAAAGGCCGCCAGCGCGGCGGCCTTGTGTAGTGTGTTCCGGAGCAGGGAAAGAGAAGCATAGGCAGGGACAGTGTAATTTTTTCCTTTACTAATCCTGGATTCCTTGTGTTTAGGGACAGAGAAGGATAGGTAGGGAGAGTGTCTGTGTGTTATTCTGTGCTAAACCTTGTTTGTAGGGACAGAGAAGGACAGTGAGGGAAAGTGTCAGTGTGCTATTCTGTGCTAAACCTTGTTTGTAGGGACAGAGAAGGACAGTGAGGGAAACTGTCAGTGTGCTATTCTGTGCTAAACCTTGTTTGTAGGGACAGAGAAGGACAGTGAGGGAAACTGTCAGTGTGCTATTCTGTGCTAAACCAATCTTGCTGAACCGTATTTGAAATCCTTGAGTTTAGGGACAGAGAAGGACACTCAGGGAAACTATCAGTGTGCTATTCTGTGCTAAACCTTGTTTGTAGGGACAGAGAAGGACAGTGAGGGAAACTGTCAGTGTGCTATTCTGTGCTAAACCAATCTTGCTGAACCATATTTGAAATCCTTGAGTTTAGGGACAGAGAAGGACACTCGGGGAAACTGTCAGTGTGCTATTCTGTGCTAAACCTTGTTTGTAGGGACAGAGAAGGACAGTGAGGGAAAGTGTCAGTGTGCTATTCTGTGCTAAACCAATCTTGCTGAACCATATTTGAAATCCTTGAGTTTAGGGACAGAGAAGGACACTCGGGGAAACTGTCAGTGTGCTATTCTGTGCTAAACCAATCTTGCTGAACCGTATTTGAAATCCTTGAGTTTAGGGACAGAGAAGGACACTCGTGGAAACTATCAGTGTGCTATTCTGTGCTAAATCTTGTTTGTAGGGTCAGAGAAGGACAGTGAGGGAAACTATCAGTGTGCTATTCTGTGCTAAACCTTGTTTGTAGGGACAGAGAACGACAGTGATGGAAACTGTCAGTGTGCTATTCTGTGCTAAACCAATCTTGCTGAACCATATTTGAAATCCTTGAGTTTAGGGACAGAGAAGGACACTCGGGGAAACTGTCAGTGTGCTATTCTGTGCTAAACCTTGTTTGTAGGGACAGAGAAGGACAGTGAGGGAAAGTGTCAGTGTGCTATTCTGTGCTAAACCAATCTTGCTGAACCATATTTGAAATCCTTGAGTTTAGGGACAGAGAAGGACAATTGGGGAAACTGTCAGTGTGCTATTCTGTGCTAAACCAATCTTGCTGAACCGTATTTGAAATCCTTGAGTTTAGGGACAGAGAAGGATACTCGTGGAAACTATCAGTGTGCTATTCTGTGCTAAATCTTGTTTGTAGGGTCAGAGAAGGACAGTGAGGGAAACCATCAGTGTGCTATTCTGTGCTAAACCTTGTTCGTAGGGACAGAGAAGGACAGTGAGGGAAACTGTCAGTGTGCTATTCTGTGCTAAACCAATCTTGCTGAACCATATTTGAAATCCTTGAGTTTAGGGACAGAGAAGGACACTCGGGGAAACTGTCAGTGTGCTATTCTGTGCTAAACCAATCTTGCTGAACCATATTTGAAATCCTTGAGTTTAGGGACAGAGAAGGACACTCTGGGAAACTGTCAGTGTGCTATTCTGTGCTAAACCAATCTTGCTGAACCGTATTTGAAATCCTTGAGTTTAGGGACAGAGAAGGACACTTGTGGAAACTATCAGTGTGCTATTCTGTGCTAAATCTTGTTTGTAGGGTCAGAGAAGGACAGTGAGGGAAAGTGTCAGTGTGCTATTCTGTGCTAAACCAATCTTGCTGAACCATATTTGAAATCCTTGAGTTTAGGGACAGAGAAGGACACTCGGGGAAACTGTCAGTGTGCTATTCTGTGCTAAACCAATCTTGCTGAACCGTATTTGAAATCCTTGAGTTTAGGGACAGAGAAGGACACTTGTGGAAACTATCAGTGTGCTATTCTGTGCTAAATCTTGTTTGTAGGGTCAGAGAAGGACAGTGAGGGAAAGTGTCAGTGTGCTATTCTGTGCTAAACCAATCTTGCTGAACCATATTTGAAATCCTTGAGTTTAGGGACAGAGAAGGACACTCGGGGAAACTGTCAGTGTGCTATTCTGTGCTAAACCAATCTTGCTGAACCGTATTTGAAATCCTTGAGTTTAGTGACAGAGAAGGACACTTGTGGAAACTATCAGTGTGCTATTCTGTGCTAAATCTTGTTTGTAGGGACAGAGAAGGACAGTGAGGGAAAGTGTCAGTGTGCTATTCTGTGCTAAACCAATCTTGCTGAACCACATTTGAAATCCTTGAGTTTAGGGACAGAGAAGGACACTCGGGGAAACTGTCAGTGTGCTATTCTGTGCTAAACCAATCTTGCTGAACCGTATTTGAAATCCTTGAGTTTAGGGACAGAGAAGGACACTTGTGGAAACTATCAGTGTGCTATTCTGTGCTAAATCTTGTTTGTAGGGTCAGAGAAGGACAGTGAGGGAAAGTGTCAGTGTGCTATTCTGTGCTAAACCAATCTTGCTGAACCATATTTGAAATCCTTGAGTTTAGGGACAGAGAAGGACACTCGGGGAAACTGTCAGTGTGCTATTCTGTGCTAAACCAATCTTGCTGAACCGTATTTGAAATCCTTGAGTTTAGGGACAGAGAAGGACACTCGTGGAAACTATCAGTGTGCTATTCTGTGCTAAATCTTGTTTGTAGGGTCAGAGAAGGACAGTGAGGGAAAGTGTCAGTGTGATATTCTGTGCTAAACCAATCTTGCTGAAGCATATTGCAAATCCTTGTGTTTAGGGACAGAGAAGGATAGGCAGGGGACAGTGTCAGTGTCATTGTTGCTAAGCCTCCTGCACAGTATACACCTGAAGGTAGCCCTTATTGCTGTTTTTCCCATCTCCCTGCAGGCCATCCATTAAAATGTCTGGAAGGCAAACAAGGATAGGCAGACAGTCAGGAGGCAAAAAAGAGGGCAAGCAGGCTCTGTGTCTGGGGGCAACAGTGCTGGTCGTGGACGCGGTGCATTGTCATCAGCACATGGCCATGGGGCAAGCTTGTCCTTCTTTTCGGCAGCTGGACATGTTGAGCCACATCATGCCGAAGACTTGGTAGAGTGGATGACCAAGCCCACCTCATCCTCCTCATCCTCTCTCACCCAGGCTCAGGGTACTGGCAAAGCAGCTGCCAAAGCGTCCTCTTCTCTGGTATAAATCTCATCATTAGTCACTCCTTCCCTAGACCCACCATGTCCTCCTCCTGAGGAGTCTCCCGAACTGTTTGAGCACAGTGTTGGGTACATGCTCCAGGAGGATGCCCAGCGTTTCGAAGGATCTGATGATGATACCCAGCTAGAGGAAGGCAGTAGCGTGAGAGCAGAGAGAGGGGATGCTCAAGAAGGACACCAATCTGGCAGTCATGCTCCAGCAGCTGCAGCATACTGCCAGATTGGCTCCAGTGATGAGGAGGGAGGGGATGATGAGGTCACTGACTCCACGTGGGTGCCTAATAGGAGAGAGGAGGAGGAGGAGGATGAGGAGGAGGCACATCTCCAACGAGGCAGGATGCCCTTGGGTGGCCAGCGTATGGGCAGCACACCGACGGAATCATACCGCAGAGCTCCGCCTGTGCAGGGCGCTGCCTCTGCCCCTCATTCAAAAAGTTCTTTGGTGTGGGCCTTTTTTGAGGCGAGTGCATCAGATCGCACAGCTGCTGTTTGCAACATATGTCTCAAGCGTGTATCGCGTGGCCAAAACATAGGCCGCTTGGGCACCACATGCTTGATCAGACATATGTTGACCTGCCATGCAGCTCGTTGGCAAGCCTACCTTAAAGACCCACACCAAAGAACAAAGCGGACCTCTCCTTGCACCGCATCAGCTGGGATATCCAACCCCACTATACCTTCAGTCCTCTCTGAAACCTGCACTGAGAGGAATGAAGGTGTAGAATTAGGTGTGTCACAGCCAAGTACTTGCGGCCACTCTGCTAGCAGTACACCGACGTCCGATTCTAGCAGGCAAATTTCCCTGCCCCAGCTGCTGGACCGTCTAAAGAAGTTCACTCCCAGCCATCCACATGCCCAGCAGTTGAATGCTAGCTTGGCTAAATTGCTAGCGCTTCAACTGCTGCCTTTTCAGTTGGTAGACTCGGCCCCCTTCTGTGAGTTTGTGCAATGTGCGGTTCCTCAGTGGCAGGTTCCCAAACGCCACTTTTTGTCACGGAAGGCGATTCCGGCTCTCTACAGGCATGTGGAAGGCAATGTCTTGGCCTCGCTGGACAGGGCGGTCAGCGGTAAGGTGCATATTACCGCTGACTCATGGTCCAGCAGGCATGGACAGGGACGTTACCTTTCTTTCACGGCCCATTGGGTCACTCTTTTGGCAGCTGGGAAGGATGCAGGACAAGGTGCAGTAGTGTTGGAGGTTGTTCCACCGCCACGCCTCCAAAATGCTACTACTGGTTGTGACACACCTCTCTCCTCCACCCCCTCCTCTTCTTCTTCCTCCATGGCCTCTTCCTGTGCTTTGTCCTCGGAACCAGCGGTGCTCCGTAGGCGTTCAAGGGGCTACGCAAGTACGCAGGCAAAAAGATGCCATGCCGTGCTTGCGCTGGTGTGTTTGGGGGACAGGAGCCACACTGGGGCAGAGGTCCTGTCTGCTCTGCAGGGGCAGGCCGAGAGGTGGTTGACGCCACGCCAGCTTAAGCCAGGAATGGTGGTTTGCGACAATGGCACCAACCTCCTCTCCGCCCTCCGACAGGGACAACTGACCCATGTGCCCTGTATGGCTCACGTCCTTAACCTGGTGGTGCAGCGGTTCTTGGGCAGGTACCCAGGCTTACAGGATGTCCTGAGGCAGGCCAGGAAAGTCTGTGTGCATTTCCGCAGATCTTATAATGCCAGTGCTCGCCTGGCTGAGCTGCAAAAGGAGTTGAACCTGCCCAAGAACCGCCTTATATGTGACATGCCTACCAGGTGGAACTCAACGTTGGCCATGCTGCAGCGGCTGCACACGCAGCAGAGGGCCATCAATGAGTACCTGTGCGACTACGGCACCAGGACAGGGTCAGGGGAGCTCGGGTTTTTTTCACCACGCCAGTGGGGCATGATCAGGGATGCATGCACTGTCCTGGCACCATTTGAGGAGGCCACGAGGATGGTGAGCAGTGACAGTGCATGCATCAGTGACACTGTACCTCTTGTCCACCTGTTGGAGCACACGCTGCGTGGAATAATGGACAGGGCACTTGAGGCAGAACAGAGGCAGGAAGAGGAGGACTTCCTTGCCTCTCAAGGCCCCCTTTACCCAGACAGTGTTCCTTCTGTCCCACCCATCGCACAGGAAGAGGAGGAGGAGGAGGAGGATTGTGTCAGCATGGAGGTGAAGGCTGGCACTCAGCATCATCAGCAGCAGTCTTTTAGGGATGATTTACAGTCCCAAGAAACCAGTGGACTTGTACGTGGCTGGGAGGAGGTGGCTGCGGATCATGTCGTCCTTAGTGACCCAGAGGACTCCGGACTGAATGCCTCAGCTAACCTACGCTGCATGGCCTCCCTGATCCTGCAAATTCTGCGGAAGGATCCTCGTATTCTTCGGATCAAGGAGAGGGACCATTACTGGTTGGCCACTCTCCTTGATCCACGGTACAAGGGTGAGGTTGCAGACCTTATGTTACCGTCGCAGAGGGAGCAGAGGATGAGACAACTCCGGAAGGCCTTGCAGAAAGGTCTGTGCAATGCGTTCCCAGAGACTGGGAGGTTACAAACTCCTGGTCCTGGACAACGAGTTGCTGAGGCTTCGGGCAGTCAAAGAAGGAGCGGTGGGGAAGGTGGCTGTCTGACCGATGCGTTCAGACAATTCTTTAGTCCGCAGCCCCAAAGTATGATCGGTTCCAGCAACCATCACCAGCGTCTGATATACATGGTGCAGGAATACCTAGGGGCAAGGTCAGACTTGGACACCTTCCCCACCGAAAATCCTCTGGCTTACTGGGTCTTGAGGATGGATCACTGGCCAGAGCTTGCACAGTATGCAATTGAGCTACTGGCCTGTCCTGCATCCAGCGTTCTTTCAGAACGCACATTCAGTGCTGCTGGAGGATTTGTCACGGATCACAGGGTGCGCCTGTCCACCGACTCGGTTGATCGACTGACTTTCATCAAGATGAACCAGTCTTGGATCACCACCAGCTACCACACACCTGATGCTGATATAACAGACTAATTGATTTTAAAATGTCACATCCCTTCAAGACTGATGCTGATGCTGAGTGCCTGTGCTGTTATGTTGACTGGCTATCCTCCTCCTCCTCCTCAATGATCCGATTAATGATGATAGCTTGGAAGATCATTTTGGTTTATGGGTGCCGCCACCAGTGGCTAAGGCCCAATTTTTCAGCCCCTGTTTAACAGGGGCGTGTAATTACAATTTTTGATGCAATACTTTGCAACAGGGCTCATTGCTGTGCTCCAAGTACAGTATCTGTGAGGGGTTGCAGTGTTGTGCCACCAGTGGCTAAGGCCCAATTTTTCAGCCCCTGTTTAACATGGGCGTGTAATTACAATTTTTGATGCAATACTTTGCAACAGGGCTCATTGCTGTGCTCCAAGTACAGTATCTGTGAGGGGTTGCAGTGTTGTGCCACCAGTGGCTAAGGCCCAATTTTTCAGCCCCTGTTTAACAGGGGCGTGTAATTACAATTTTTGATGCAATACTTTGCAACAGGGCTCATTGCTGTGCTCCAAGTACAGTATCTGTGAGGGGTTGCAGTGTTGTGCCACCAGTGCCTAAGGCCCAATTTTTCAGCCCCTGTTCAACAGGGGCATGCAATTATAATTATTGATCTAATAATTCACAGCAGGGCCCATTGCTGCGCCCACCAAGAGTAACTGTCAGGCCTTACAATGTTGTGGCACCAGCACCACCATCAAAGGCCCAATTTTTACTACCACTGTTCAACAATTATATGTTATTACAATTCCTGATATAATAGTTGACAGCAGGGCGTTCCAGCACCCACCAAGAGTAACTGTGAGTGCTTACAGTGTTGTGCCAACACCAATACCTAAGGGGCCAATTTCTGCAGAGTATATACGGCAGGTCCCTACTTTCAAACATCCAACTTACAAACGACTCCTACTTGCAAACGGAAGAAGATAACAGGAAGTGAGAGGAAATCTACCCCTAGGAAGGAAAATTCTCTCCTGTAAGAATTAATATGGGAGAAAGGTGTCTCCTCTCTACTGATGCTTTATCACCAATCCTTGTTTCAATAAAAACACCACATTTCAAAAACAGTTGTCATTGGGACGCAAAGTGAGGTGAAATGTTCTGAACAGGGGCACAGACAGCAAAACAAATGTTACAGGGGTGATAACCCTTCCCTATGTTTTCCAAAAAGCTTAAAAATAGATTTTTACAAGACCCAAAGGGGCTGGTAATGAGCTGGGGTAGGGGGGGGGGGGGGATGATGGGGTAGCTATGCCATTTTTCTTAAAGATTTTCATCCATATTACCGGGACCAGACATTACATTAAAGCCGCAAGCAGTTTTAAATGGCTTTTTTCCTTTAGAAATGTCATTTTGTGCAGGGACAGTTCTAAACACGGGAAACACGTGGCACTTCGCAGGCATACTTTAGACACCCCCCAGGTACGATATTTAAAGGAATATTTGACTTTTTTTTTCACTTTATGCATCATTAACCACTTAACGACCGCCCACTGTAAATATACGTCAGCAGAATGGCACCGACAGGCAGAATCACGTATATGTACGTGATTGCCTTTGTATAGTTGGGGGGTCCGATCGGACCCCCCTTCTTTACAGTGAGCGGTCGTTTTACCTTCGGGAGCGATCCGACATGAGGGGATGGCCGTTCGATTCCAGCCACCCCCTCTCGATCGCTCCCGGCGAATGAGAGAGCTTCCCCTGCCTGCCAGGAAGGAGGAAGTGATGTCATCTCTCCTGGGGCGCTCACATATACCGAGCGCCGTACAGGAGAAGATGCCAGGTTAGTACACAAAACAGCACACTGACACCAGGACACATAGGCACATAAATCGCCCCCCCAGGCCCCCCCAGACACCCCCAGATCACCCCCCAGCCCCCCCCAGCCCCCAGTCACAGTGTCACTGATTGCAGTGACCATTTATTTAGTGATCACTGCAATCAGTGACATTTGTGACTGTAAAAGTGTCACTACATTTAGTTTTAGGTCCAGTGTAGCCCCCTAACCCCCCCCTAATAAAGGTTTAACCCCCTGATCACCCCCCAGATAACCCTTTCACCCCCTATCACCACTGTCACTAAGCAATCATTTTTCTGATCGATGTCTTAGCGTCGGTGATGCTGATCGGTAGCCAGTAATTTTTTTTAGGTTCGCCGCAGGTTTTTATAGCGTCGGGTACCCCCATATATTACCTAATGAAGGTTTAACCCCCTTGATCGCCCCCCAGGTAACCCTTTCACCCCCTATCACCACTGTCACTAAGTTATAATTTTTCTGATCGATGTCTTAGCGTCGGCGATGCTGATCGGTAGCCAGTAATTTTTTTTAGGTTCGCCGCAGGTTTTTATAGCGTCGGGTACCCCCATATATTACCTAATAAAGGTTTAACCCCCTTGATCACCCCCCAGGTAACCCTTTCACCCCCTAGCACCGCCGTGGCTATGCGATCATTTTTCTGATCGATGTCTTAGCGTCGGTGATGCTGATCGGTAGCCAGTAATTTTTTTTAGGTTCGCCGCAGGTTTTTATAGCGTCGGGTACCCCCATATATTACCTAATAAAGGTTTAACCCCCTTGATCGCCCCCCCCAGGTAACCCTTTCACCCCCTATCACCACTGTCACTAAGCGATAATTTTTCTGATCGATGTCTTAGCGTCGGCGATGCTGATCGGTAGCCAGTAATTTTTTTTAGGTTCGCCGCAGGTTTTTATAGCGTCGGGTACCCCCATATATTACCTAATAAAGGTGTAACCCCCTTGATCACCCCCCAGGTAAGCCTTTCACCCCCTAGCACCGCCGTCACTATGCGATCATTTTTCTGATCGATGTCTTAGCGTCGGTGATGCTGATCGGTAGCCAGTAATTTTTTTTAGGTTCGCCGCAGGTTTTTATAGCGTCAGGTACCCCCATATATTATCTAATAAAGGTTTAACCCCCTGATCGCCCCCCAGGTGACCCTTTCACCCCCTATCACCACTGTCGCTAAGCAATCGTTTTTATGATCGTTGTCTTAGTGTCGGTGATGCCGATAGGTAGCCAGTAATTTTTTTTTAGGTTCGCCGTCAGGTTTTTATATAGCGTCAGGTACCCCCATATATTACCTAATAAAGGTTTTAACCCCCTAATTGCCCCTAGTTAACCCTTTCACCAGTGATCATCATATAAGTGTTACGGGTGACGCTGGTTAGTTAGTTTGCTTTTTATAGTGTCAGGGCACCCGCCGTATATAACCCAATAAAGGTTTAACCCCCTGATCGCCCGGCGGGTGATATCAATTAGGTTTTAGCGTCAGAGAGGGTCTGCGTCACACCCCAGGCAGCGTCAGGTTAGTGCCAGTAGCGCTAACACCCACACGTGAAGCATACACCCCCCTTAGTGGTATAGTATCTGATCAGCTCAATATCTGATCTGATCAGATCTATACTAGCGTCCCCAGCAGTTTAGGGTTCCCAAAAACGCAGTGTTAGCGGGATCAGCCCAGATACCTGCTAGCACCTGCGTTTTGCCCCTCCGTCCAGCCCAGGCCACCCAAGTGCAGTATCGATCGATCACTGTCACTTACAAAACAAAAACACACATAACTGCAGCGTTCGCAGAGACAGGCCTGATCCCTGCGACTCCAGTGCTGTAGGAGGTGATTTCACCACCACAGTTAAAAAAAAAAGCATATATGCCGAAGCATTGGGGCAGCAGGAGCGGAGGAGCGATTTTGCTCCTAATGCCGCGTATATACGGTCGAAATTCCGATGGAGGCTTGCCCGTGGAAAAGTCTGACCATGTGTACGCGGCATAACTTTTGCGAGAAGATGCCCCCATGCTTCGGCATATATAAATGGTGCATGTATGCCCATCATTAGAAGTGGGTGGATGAAGGGCGGTATTCTAATGGTGGGCATACCCACCGATCAATCTTTTTTTTTCGTTCAGCCAACAGGCTGCATGAAAAAAAAGATTACAATACATGTCCAACAAGGACCAGCAACGTACTGGTATGTTGCTGGACTTTGAATGTTTATACCAGAATGATGCCTGCGGGTTTAGGTATCATCTTGGTATCATTCTTTTCAGCCAGCGGCCGGCTTTCATGTAAAAGCAATCCTAGTGGCTAATTAGCCTCTGGACTGCTTTTACAAGCAGTGGGAGGGAATGTCCCCCCCGGATATAAAAAGCGCCATTGGGAAATTGGGAAAGCATTTTATCACACCGATCTTGGTGTGGTCAGATGCTTTGAGGGCAGAGGAAAGATCTAGGGTCCAATAGACCCCAGTTTTTTCAAAAAAGAGTACCTGTCATTACCTATTGCTATCATAGGGGATATTTACATTCCCTGAGATAACAATAAAAGTGATAAAAATAAATAAATATGGAAGCAACCGTTTAAAAATAAAATAAAAAAGCAAAATTAATAAAAAAAAAAAAAAAAAAAAGCACCCCTGTCCTGCCCTGCTCTTGCCCAATGGCGAACGCAAGCGTCGGTCTGGCGTCATATGTAAACAGCAATTGCACCATGCATGTGAGGTATCACCGCGAAGGTCAGATCGAGGGCAGTAATTTTAGCAGTAGACCTCCTCTGTAAATCTAACGGGGTAACCTGTAAATGCTTTTAAAGGCTTTTAAAAATGTATGTAGTTTGTCGCCAATGCGCGTTTGTGCGAAATTTTAAAGCATGTCGTGTTTGGTATCTATGTACTCGGCCTAAGATCATCTTTTTTATTTCATCAAACATTTGGGCAATATAGTGTGTTTTAGTGCATTAAAATTAAAAAAAGTGTATTTTTTCCCAAAAAAATGCGTTTGAAAAATCGCTGCGCAAATACTGTGTAGAAAAAAAAATGCAACACCCACCATTTTATTCTGTAGGGCCTTTGCTTTAAAAATATATATAATGTTTGGGGGTTCAACATAATTTTCTTGCAAAAAAAAATATGTTTTCATGTAAACAAAAAGTGTCAAAAAGGGCTTTGTCTTCAAGTGGTTAGAAGAGTGGATGTAAGCTTCCTAATGTTGTGTATAAAATGCCAGAACAGTTGAAAACCCCCCCAAATGACCCCATTTTGGAAAGTAGACACCCCAAGCTATATACTGAGAGGCATGTCGAGTCCATGGAATATTTTATATGTTGACACAAGTTGCGGAAAAAATAAATTTTTTTATTTATTTTTTTATTTTTTGCACAAAGTTGTCACTAAATGATATATTGCTCAAACATGCCATGGGCATATGTGAAATTACACCCCAAAATACATTCTGTTGCTTCTCCTGAGTACGGGGATACCACATGTGTGAGACTTTTTGGGAGCCTAGCCGCGTACGGGACCCCAAAAACCAATCACTGCCTTCAGGCTTTCTAAGGGTGTCAATTTTTGATTTCACTTCTCACTGCCTATCACAGTTTCGGAGGCCATGGAATGCCCAGATGGCACAAAACCCCCCCAAATGACCCCATTTTGGAAAGTAGACACCCCAAGCTATTTGCTGAGAGGTATTGTGAGTATTTTGCAGATCTCGCTTTTTGTCACAAAGTTTTGAAAATTGAAAAAAAAATAAAAAAATAAATAAAAATGTTCTTTCTTCATTTTCAAAAACAAATGAGAGCTGTAAAATACTCACCATGCCTCTCAGCAAACAGCTTGGGGTGTCTACTTTCCAAAATGGGGTCATTTGGGGGGGTTTTGTGCTATTTTGGCATTTTATGGCCTTCAAAACTGTGATAGGTAGTGAGGAGTGAAATCAAAAATTTGCGCCCTTAGAAATCCTGGAGGCGGTGCTTGGTTTCCGGGGTCCCGTACGTGGCTAGGCTCCTAAAAAGTCCCACACATGTGGTATCCCCGTACTCAGGAGAAGCAGCAGAATGTATTTTGGGGTGCAATTCCACATATAACCATGGCATGTGTGAGCAATATATCATTTAGTGACAACTTTTTGTATTTTTTTTTTTTTTTTGTCATTATTCAATCACTTGGGACAAAAAAAAAATATTCAATGGGCTCAACAGGCTTCTCAGCAATTTCCTTGGGGTGTCTACTTTCTAAAATGGGGTCATTTGGGGGGGTTTTGTGCTTTTTTGGCATTTTATGGCCTTCAAAACTGTGATAGGTAGTGAGGAGTGAAATCAAAAATTTGCGCCCTTAGAAATCCTGAAGGCGGTGCTTGGTTTCCGGGGTCCCGTACGTGGCTAGGCTCCTAAAAAGTCCCACACATGTGGTATCCCCGTACTCAGGAGAAGCAGCAGAATGTATTTTGGGGTGCAATTCCACATATAACCATGGCATGTGTGAGCAATATATCATTTAGTGACAACTTTTTGTAATTTTTTTTTTTTTTGTCATTATTCAATCACTTGGGACAAAAAAAAAATATTCAATGGGCTCAACATGCCTTTTAGCAATTTCCTTGGGGTGTCTACTTTCTAAAATGGGGTCATTTGGGGGGGTTTTGTACTGCCCTGTCATTTTAGCACCTCAATAAATGAGATAGGCAGTCATAAATTAAAAGCTGTGTAAATTCCAGAAAATGTACCCTAGTTTGTAAACGCTATAACTTTTGCGCAAACCGATAAATATACGCTTATTGACATTTTTTTTACTAAAGACATGTGGCTGAATACATTTTGGCCTAAATGTATGACTAAAATTGAGTTTATTCGATTTTTCTTATAACAAAAAGTAGAAAATATCATTTTTTTTCAAAATTTTCCGTTTATATCGCAAAAAATAAAAATCGCAGAGGCAATCAAATACCATTAAAAGAAAGCTCTATTTGTGGGAAGAAAAGGACGCAAATTTCGTTTGGGTACAACATTGCATGTCCGCACAATTTACAGTTAAAGCAGCGCAGTGCAAAATTCTGAATTCACCTCTGGTCCTTTAGCTACCAAATGGTCCGGGGCTTAAGTGGTTAAAATGACTGCTCCCGAAAAACGTCCATTTTTAAAACTTCTTTTTGCATTGATACATGTCCCCTGGTGCAGAACCCGGGTTCCCAAACTCTGTTTAGGACAATAACATGGATAATAGTCGTTATAATTAGCACTTTAGAATTCGAACGTTCGCATCCATTGTATTTAATAGGGTTCTAATGTTCGTGCGAACTTTCGGTCTGTTCGCGGGTTCTGGTGCAAACTGAACCCGGGGGTGTTCGGCTCATCACTACTGGGGATTTTTTGTCTCCCACAGAGCGAGCAGCTCCCTTAATCGATCAATGAATTCAGAAAGGAATTCTTTCTCAAGAAACGCATTCATTGTTTCTGCAAGACAAAACACCAGACAAAAATACAAATGTCAATCACACTCTAAACTCGAGTAATCTTTATGCCCATATATGCCTCTACAATCTCTATGCAGTATAGGCCACTGATGTACCAAGTATTAAATGATACCTTTGGTCTTAACGTTCGGCGCTCTTAACTCCTTCCTCCGCACACAGAACGTAGGTACGTCACATGTGTGTTAGCTTTATATACACTACGCATGCGTGACACACATCGCCCACCCATGACGTTCTTTCTCGATGTTTCCCCGCCCCTTCTCTTTCGGCGCGCAGGCGACATGGCGGAGTCACAGCAGGTGTCTGTGAATTCAGAGAATTCTAATGAGGAGACAAGCCCAGAGCGGGAAACGTCATGAACAAGGAGGCGCTACAAGGCATCTAATATGTCCTTTGAGGAGATGGCGGAGATGGTGGCCATATTGAACAATTCTGATTATGATGCAAAGCATGGGCCGTATTCCCACCCTAATCTTCGGAAGGACAAAATTATGAGTATTGAAAAGTAGTGAAAAGTCTGAAGAAGAATTTCGGTGTGAAAAGATCCAAGGAGCTTCTCAGAAAGAGGTGGTCTGACCTCAAACTGAGGGAGCCGGAGCAGTTACGGAGCATTAACAGAATGCTTAAAAAAAGTAAGTACTTCTCCTGTGTCCCTATTGTTGTATTTCACAACTTGCACGTTGCTCCCTGTTGTAGTTTTTTATTAATTAACATTCTTAAATGACATCTTCTCCAATTTAGTGGGCACAGTAATCGGTCGATACAGACACATCGTTTGCACACTACATACAATGATTTGTCAATATCCGTTCTTTTAAAAATAAAAAAAATGTATGTTTAAAATCACTAAATGTTATGACATTGTTGTCTAGATGATGTGTTTGTAAATAGAATGAAATGCAAACTTGAATCAATGTAAAGGAGAGGACACTCAGCAGTTGTTTACACATCTGCACTCACAGGAGCACTATAGCACCAGAACAACCTTTTTAGGGTGTCCACCACAGGTGCTGCAGTGGGTACTGGGGGGAGGGGGGCCCCATGTGATAAAATTGTCACAAAAAGGTCAGTATTCTAGCTTTTTTAAGTTCTCCAATCTGGTCTTCAGCTTGGAACTGTGCCAAAACAGACAGGTGTACCCCACCTGCAAGCAATGTTTCATATTCCTAGTTATGACTTCATATATGTGTGTGTTAAGTGTACCATTTGTTTCAATCTCATAGGGGAGAGAAGACTGGGAGGACACCACTCCCCAGAGCCCAGGAACCGCACAACTTCTAAAGAACCCCAACCTCCCCAACAAGCCCAACCTGAGGATGTGGAGGAAGTCGAATTAGATAAAGGAGAGGTGGAGGAAGGAGAAGTCGAGGAAGGAGAGGTGGATGAGGTGGTGGAACTTGTCACTACAACAGGTCAGTATCTGTCACCACAGCTTCAGGTAAAAGAGATGTAGGCCTGGAGATTGTTATATTTTTATTTTTATTTTAGGGAATGAATATGTTGCTGAAATTCCACGATTCTCCAGGGATAGTGCACAAAGACTCATCCAACAAGTAATGGATTGTAGTACTCAACTGGACTTCATGAAAAAAAAGGATTAATGATATGGAGAATACATTTAAGGACATCATAGATGTGTTGGGGCGAATAGAATAAAACACCCCCTTTTTTTTTGCTAGTTTTTGTTCACTTTTGTAGCACTTTGTCGCAAAAACAAATTTAGAAGATGCACACAATGGGTCAACATGTGCTATCTGCCATCACGGGATCTCCATGTACATGTTTTGGGGGTGCAACCTCTTCCTCACAACTCAAGTAGGTGAAAGGAAGAAGGGGTTGCCCCCCAAAACATGTTAAATGATCCCCCATGATGGCGGGTAGCACATGCTCATGCCCCAGACGATGCAACATTTTGCGAAACGCGTCGGGAGACTCTACTGCTGCTACTGAGTGTCTTTGCAAAGCATCAAATCTATGGATTGAATGTAAGTGTACTTGCCTATATTCATTAAAATCCTTTGCGTTATTACGCTATGTGCCATCTCCCTTCTTTTTCCACATGAACTTTATGTGAGTCAAATTCCCTATTGGCTTGAATTTCTGGTATCCCCTCCTGAGCTTGGACCTTGGATATAAGGGTGCGCAGTGTTTATCTGGTTCCATATGCACGGACGTATACGTATTCAGCCTGTTTGACCCCATACACGTATGTGTATTGGGTCCACTACATCCGGTAAGCCTCCCCTTCACGTGGTGGTGGTTATGTTACAAGTCACATATTTACTTTGGAAGATTCACTTGCACCTTTTGGAATTGATTTGAATATATGTTTCATCACATCTATTTGGAGTTCTATATATAATTGGACTTTTTATTCATTAATATATTTGGATTTTTATTTATTATTTTTTCTGTGATTCAGTTAATTTTGGAGCACTTGGTTTTTCACATTGTCATACACATAGCGCTGCATTTTTTGTATATGGGTAGCACATGTTGACAATAGGGATGAGGAAGGAAATAACCTATTTTATCCACCCTAAAATTGTGTGCATCTTCGAATTTTGTCTTGTTCAGGGGTGACAACTTTCAATCTTTGATGAAGGGCAGATAGACATTTGTTTAAAAAAAGGTCTGAGATCTTGCCTATATACGTTAACATTGTTGTATTTTGAGGAATGTTGAGGAGAGTTTTTGTAATTTCATTAGCACCAAAAATTGCCATGTTAGGTGAAAAGCCAAAAATGTGTTTCTAAAATGTAGAGACACAAAAAATTAAAAAAAAAACATATGTGTGATTCTGCACAGAGAAAAATACAAGAAAAAAAAGCGTGGCTGCTCTTTTTTTTAACCACTATAATCTTTTTTGGATTTAGTTTTGTTGTTTGCAGTGAAATGTTTGGTGTTTACTAAGGAAAATACACTTGGCACTACAAGTACACTTTGAAAAAGTAGCACACACCTCAAATATAAACAAAGCAAAACTACAAATTTAAAGTTCAAATATTTTTTATTTATTTTTTTGGGTAAAAGATAAAACTAGGAATGATTCTCTGGCATTGGAATGGCCCCCCTACCCATGAAATAATCCACATATTTCTGCTGTATTGCACTGACACTTTGGGGGGGCAAGCCAGCATGGACATGTTCCAGGCCTGGCAGGGCATTGTCCGCAGCAAGTCCGGCCTCGGGCCCAACTGTGGCCATATAAGTAGGAGATTTCTTCCCTAAAAAATTGTGCAGAACACAACAGCAAAAAACAATATAGTTAAATTTGTACTCCGCCAGGTTAATTGTAGTTAAAAATAGACAGAACCGGCTGGCCATTATCCCAAAGGCATTCTCCACAACTCTTCGGGCTCTGGCCAGCCGGTAGTTGAAGACCCTCCTCTCTGGGGTGAGGGTCCTCTGGGGGAAAGGCCTCATGAGATGTCGACCCAGGCCAAAGGCTTCATCAGCCAAAAAGACAAAGGGGAGTCCTTCCACATTCCCTGCATCCAGTGGCAATGCAAGGTCATTACTCTGTAGACGAGGAGCAAACTCCGTCTGGGCGAAGGCTCCCCCATCCGACATCCGGCCATTCTTCCCCACATCCACAAAGAGGAATTCATACTGTGCTGACACCACCGCCATCAGCACGATACTATGAAACCCCTTGTAGTTATAAAAAAAGGAGCCCGAACGGGGTGGTGGCACGATGCGGATGTGCTTCCCGTCAATGGCTCCGCCGCAGTTGGGGAAGTCCCACCACCTGGCAAACTCCAATGCCACAGTCTGCCATTCCTGTGGCGTGGAAGGAAGCTGGGGAATCAAATAAGATAAAAAATAATTAGTACTTTTGCAAATAACATTGCAAGCAGATTAAACAAAAACATTTGTGGCCAACATAGGTATAACATTTTGATTAAGGATTCTTAAAAAAAAATAAAAAAAATTCACAATTCTCACATTGCTCACCCCCCTCTGATGGCCCATTGATTTTTTTTGGGGGGGGCTAGATGAGTTTGGAACCCCCCAAAAATCACATTCTGGAAAATGACTTAACCATTTGAGAGCGGGGGGGCTACAATGGATATGAAAAAATACATTGTTAACAGACTAGGCTAGATGTGTTTGGGCCCAGTAGAGCATGCTGGAGAGGTAAGTGAAGGTAAAAATGCATGTAGGCCAAAAAATGACTTAAAAAAGTACAGCATGGATGGGGACAAAGGGGTCATTCTCAGCATATTACAATCATGGTAATTAGGGAAGGATGAAAGAAATACAATACATTATCATACATGAAATACATAGAATGTGATATTAAATGGGAAAACTTACCCTCATATAGTCATCCTGCAGGACTTGGATGATGGCAGAACAGGTCTCTGGGATTATGACGCCCAGAGCCTGGGGGTAGATGCCTGTGGTGAACTTCAGGTCCTGCAGACTTCTCCCTGTCGCCAGGTAACGCAACGTGGCGGTGAGCCTCTGCTCAGCACTGATGGCTTCCCGCATAACGGTGTCCTGCCTGGTAATATAGGGGGACACCAAAGCCAACAGATGCTGAAAAACTAGGTCAGACATCTGCAGAAAATTCCTGTAGTCCTCAGGATTATTCTCCACGATCTCCCGCAGCAGAGGCATGTGAGAGAATTGGTCCCGCTGGAGCAACCAATTCTTGGTCCATGAACTCCTCCTCACCCTGTTCATAGACTCGTCTTGGTCCAAGACAAGAAGACCAACAGACACACAAAGATCTCTACGATGAGAACATATCCACAACATGGCTAAAAAACGGTCGTCTTATCAGAACGAACTAAACAGAACGCACTGAAGAACAGCAAGGTCTATGAAGAACGACCTGAAAATCAGAAACGAGTGGACAAGAACACACTGAAAAACAGATACGACCTGACTACTCGCCCTGAAAGACAAGATACGAACCCACAAGCACCTACTGAACTGCAGAAAATGAACTGAAAGCACAAAGTCTGAAAATCGCGAATCGTCTCTTCCCAAACTTTAACTAACACGTGGCAACATGAGATTAGCAAAAGCAGCCCAAGGGAGGACGCCATATGAATTGAACTTCCCCTTCATACTGCCGTTGTACGTGTTGTACGTCACCGTGTTTTTAGACCGACGAGATTTTGGAATGACAGTGTGTATGCAAGGAAAGCTTCACAAGAATCACGTCAAACTTGACAAGAAAACCGTTGAGAAAAACAACGTTTTTTTTGCGACGAGAAACTTGGCCGTGTGTACGAGGCTTGAGTCAGGGTAACATGTGTCTGCACCAGCTCCATTAATGCAGACTAGGAGATGTCTTTTTAAGATTGATTGATTGAAGAAACTTTACTAGGAGAGAAATTAGGGCATCATAGTTACATAGTTACATAGTTAGTCAGGTTGAAAAAAGACACAAGTCCATCCAGTTCAACCATAAATATCGGATATATCAAAACGATTAGCACATACAGAGCAACCTTCTCTATAAATGTGAATGTTGGACAGTCTAAACACCCACAGCTGAAGACCGTGAGGTAACCTTCTGACCAGGCTAAGACCTCACAGATGGGGACCATGAGACACGTTTCTGAGCAGTCTAAGGCTTCACAGCTGAAGACCATTGAGGCAAGTCTATTTGGCATTTGGCTACCTTGAGCTCATGTTCAACTATTGGTAGCCAATGCAATTTCTAGAACACTGCACAGTTACAGGGATTAATTTAGGGTCACAAGCCCCCAGGACAGCTGCCATCCTCCAGCTTGCTCTGGACATGGTCTAGTGAGTGAGACAGTCCTTCTCTAGACCAGATCCCTTGTAGTGAGGTCATGCAAACAGCTTCAAAGCAGATCCATCCAGGCCTTCAGCCCTGACACTGCTGAGGTCTCTAGAAGAGCTGCATAGTCCATGGGCTGCCTGAGGGCAGCAGCCTTATAGGCTTTGGAACCCTCCTGGGGAGAAGGAACCCAGCTCTCAAATACATCAGACCAGGGCTTTTTTCAGCAGGAACGCGGTGGAACGCAGTTCAGGCACCTCCAACACTGTATGTAATGGCAAGGGGTGCTGGGGTGTGCTGGAAAGTCTATTGATGCTGGCTGCGATATATTTATCAAGATGGTCTATTGATGCTGGTGGGGATCTATTGTTGCTGAAGGTGGGTCTTATGTTGCTGGGGGGTCAATTGTTACTGGGGGGAATCTACTATTGGGAAGGGGATTCCTTGTTGCTGGCTGCTGGAGGGTCTATTGATGCTGGCTGCAGAGAGATCTTTTGTTGCTGCCAGGGGTTTATTGTTGCTGAGTGAATATTTTGTTGCAGGTGGTCCATTGTTGTTGGGGGGGACTATTGTTGCTAGCTGCGGGGATCTATTGTATTCCTTTTCTTGTCATCATTAACAAATTCCATACAAATTCCATAACCACAAAATTATACTTGGTTCTGTACTCTCTAAAAGGGTGGTATAGGGAGGTGGGTAAGGGGATGGAACCAAGCAACGTTGCTCGGAGGTGGGTATGGGCAGAGACAAGGGGTGTGTCAAAAAGCGGGAGTTCCAGCACCTATTCTCTGAGAAAAAAAGCCCTGCGTCAGACTATTTATCACCCTTTCAGCCCCCTTCTGGACACTCCTCTCCAGGATAGAAGCGCAATAAATATGCAGGCTGGGTTCACACCTATGTGAATTGGATGCCGGTTTCCCGGCAGGAACGCAGTGCTTCTTTGGCTCAGTTTCAGGGCCGAAATCAGACAAAAATGTATCCCTGATTCATCCCTGAAACGAAAAACAGGGACGCACCGGTCCCCTGCTGCAAGACGCATCTGTTGAAGGTATGAACCCAGCCTTAGACTGGTTATTTGAATCTCTTGCCCTAAGCTCTGGAAGCTTCTTCCAAAGGCAGGAAGACGCAATCAAACTTCCAGCCTGTGAAACCCTAAACAGACCAAAAACAAACAATTACTGCTGCCCTGATTACAAAAGGTGCCAAAAACTAAATTTACCTAGCATCCTGCGCTAGGTGCTATAAAAAATAAAAATAATGATTGGGGAAAAACTCCCCACAGTAGCTGATCCTCTAGAGATGATGTGTGCTATTGTGCTCCAACTTGGTTGCCTGCATACCGGTTCTGATAGTGGAGAGTCTATCACCTGAGTACAGTTCACTGGCCCAGCTACCTCTGCCTCAACAAGTGTGGCCTCTCTGAGCCACTGAGGGAGTGAAACAGGAATTTTAAATTCTCTAGGCATGTCCAGGAACCCAGGAAGTTGTGGTAATGGAGTTAAAGGGACCTGCACCTGTATCTATGTTGAGTAAATTGACTCTCTGCTACAGACTCATTTTCAAGGTGCTGAAACAGTGCTTTTAAAGTGGTTGTAAACCCACTTAAAGGACTTCTACCTATAGGTAAGCCTAGAATAAGGCTTACCTATATGTATTGGAAATATCTCCTAAACGTGCGTCTTTTAGGAGATATTTCACTTTTAGTCCGCTGAAAATCTTCACTGCGCATGCGTGAGGAAGAAACAAAACTAAGTGCCGTTTATTCCCCAGCCTGTGCCGTGAATTGCGGCTCCGTGCGCATGCGCGGGAGTGACGTCACGTGGCTCCGGCGTATCACAGCGCCGGAGTCAGCGACCCGGAAGGAAGAGGGGGCAGAAGATGGACGCTGCCTACTCTGTCTGGAGACATCGCTGGATTCTTTTGCAGGTAAGTGCCACATAATGGGCTAGTATGCTATGCATTCTAGCCCATTATGCTTTTCATTTGCAGGCTGCAGCAGCAGGCTAAAGAGGAAGTAAAACCCATCAGGGTTTACTTCCTCTTTAAAAAAATGTACTTACCAAGGAGAGTGTGTTTCTTTTTACTTGGCCCCATGTGTGGCAGAACTGTTGGATGGCACACAAACCTCCTCCACCCATACCAGCAACCCTACCTTTTGGAGACTTTGCAAGTCCATCAGCATTGCTTCTGATATTTTGGAAGTAAACCCTTTCTGTACTCCCTTTTAAAGCAACTCAGGTTTCAAGGACATGCTGACTGGTATCAGAGTGGTGGAGTCTACACACTCACTGCTCCTTGCCATGGACATACCAACCTGCATTGTATCTTTAGTATGGAAGACATAACTTTAAAAAAGCACAGTGGCTAAGTGGTTAGCACTTTCGATTGGCAACAGTAGGTTCCTCAGTTGGAATCCCAACCACGTTACTGCCTACCTGCAGTTTGCATGCTCTCCCTGTGTCTGTGTGGGTTTCCTCTGGGTACTTCGGTTTCCTTGCACACTCCAAAGTTACAGAATGCCGAGGTTTATTGGCTCTTGTCTAAATTACACAAACAGAGGAAACAATATTGCAAACAGCTACCACTAAAAAAAGTAGGTTTATTATATGTACATCAAAAACAATGAGCATCGCAAGTCCCGCACCTCCCCCTGCCAGTCCCCGAGCTACTTCCACACCCAAAACCCCCCAAAATGGACTGCCCCACAGTGGGAGCTTGGGCACACCCACACAAAAGCCCTGTCTAAGCCCCCAACTCCCTACACCCCTCCCTGGTCCCACCTGAGTATAATGATGGATCAAAGGTAGGTCCAGGAGGCACCCAATCAATTATACCGACCACAATGGGCAATGGGTAACAGATGCCTAGAGTGCCCACCTCTGGGCATCTACGGAGCCAAAGACCAGAAATGCTAAGCAGATCCTAATTCAACTCTATTGTCCCAGAGCCCATGCATGGATAATGTAGCTGCATTCAAGATATTCAAATAACAAAGCTTGAGAGTAAAGTGAATGCAAGTGTGCCCTATGCTGGGAACTGCTGGGTAACAGTATGCACTGTGCAGGTGATAGATGGATGGATATTAGCACTTGCTGAGTAAGTAAAGCCCGCGTAGTTGATTAACTCTGACAGATATGCAACCCAAAGCAGTCTATGAAGCTTGTCTGTTACAGCTGATGGTCAAAAGTTCACAGTGGATGTCGGTGAACAACCTATGCATAACAGATGGCAGGATAAAAGACAAGAGGTGTCAGGACATGTTGCCGGTAAATGGCTCTTAGCAAAGACCTCGGTCCAGCCACAGTAATTGGAGAGACAGGCTGTCTCTCACTACCTCGGTATTGCCCCAGGCTCTACCTGTCATTCGTTCATGCTAAAAGTGACCTATCATAGAAAGCCTGTACAAAGTGTGTCCTGCCTTGGGAGATTCAGCTGCTGCACCATCTAGTGGCCATTAATTGGTATTGATGAGAGCTATCAAATAAAATAGAGTACATCTAACTGGACAATTCAACACAGTTTGACTCCTGAGTATGATTGGAGGGACATGTAGAGAGCGGACCCAACATAATCCTATAAGTACAAATGCACATAGATATAAAAAATAATATACACAAGTAGGGGATATGACCCCATCCATACCTATACGTATAAATATAAGGTATAGTGGGGTTTTATTTACTAAAACTGGAGAATGCAAAATCAAGCCAAACAACATCTACCTCCAGCTTTTTCAATTAAGCTTTGACAATAAAGCCTGAAAACTGATTGGTTTCTATGCAGAGCTGCACCTGATTTTGCACTTTCCAGTTTTAGTAAATCAACCCCAGTGTTTACTAGTTAGGAGCAGGCAAATATAGCAGGCTATTATAGTATACTGTACCAGAAGACTATCTTGGGAACACCTAATCCAGTGATTAGAAACAGAGCTACATTACAGGCAGAACCCAATTAGAGAGCGACCTTTCGTAACTTACTAGAACTGGTTAACCACTACCAAATAAAAAAAAGGCTACATTAAACATTGTAAAGATTATTAGTTATTTAACCCTTTGGGGGACATCGACACTAATGTAAAAATCAAGTTGGCTTCCTTTTGTAGCAGAATTCTGTTCTTGTTGCCTTTCCTGTCGGGTATGTCCAGCCTGTATATAGCAAGACATCTACAGTAAATCCCTTGCAGTGATTTATCATCCTTTGCAGAGATACTGGTAAGGTGTTCGCCGATTCTCTTTCCTTAACTCTCTTCTGGTTTTACTCATGTACGTTTTACCACATGATGACAAAATTTAATAGACATTCAGTTTGGTTGGAAGAACACTTAATGAAAGAGTGAATCTGGCACATGCCACTCCTGAAGGTTTCAAGCATCATTAAAATAGGCCAGGAAGCTTAATTACCCTGATCGATTTTATCAGTAACACTTACAGTGGGTGTTTGGTAGTTCTGTGGTCAAAGTCTGAGTAGTTTTACTAAAAGTCAGCTTCTCAGTCATAAATCCCCTCTGCAGGGAAAGCTAGTCTATCTAGCGCATATTAGGCTACTTCCAACCAGTAGTACATACTTGACAGGCAGTAGTCCTGTGTTTTCTGGTTGATGACAGGGACCTTACAAGAAAAAAATATTAAAACAGCAAGTGGCTTTCCAGTGGCTCAGTCTCTCCCTTTAGGATGGTCCCCACAGCAGGGCCTCTCACTATCTCTTCCTCCACTACACTGACTCCTCTGGAGAATTTTTGCCCAGGAAGATCCTGCTCTCTCCTTTTCTCCAGGCTTGGCAGGATCTGTAGTTTTGGCCCCAATACTCCCAATCTGCAGCGCATCTTGGAGGAATAAATGTCCCATCATCTTCCTGTAGTCTTTACTGACTAGTCCCTCTACCACTTTCCAGTAGGAAGGAGTATCAGAGGATTGAGCAAACCATTGCAGCACACTGGTGGCGAGGAGGGGGGGGGGGGGGGGGTATTCACAAAGCCAGCTGGCACCTGGCTTCATGTTTAAAAAAAATAAAAGGTATGGTGGATGGAAATTGTTAAAGTTAGACTGGCCATGAGTACTAAGCTAATACAAGCAGAAGATAAACAAGCTGAACCACACAATTGAAAAATACTTGCTGAGATTCAGTGCTCAGGCTGGGGGATCCCCACTCCCCTGTTTGAACATCCAAAGCAGAATTCAAGCCGGTAACGTGATAACTTCTTGGTATTATTCTTTGTTTGGCTACATCAAATACACAGGACCAATGCTGACATGTTTCAGCTATTACAGCCTTACTCAAAGCATGATTAACATTAAAATAACCATTGCTTATATATTGTAAAAACCCACCCCCCAACTAATGGAGTGCACCCTCCATGTGTAACCATGTTAATTGGTTTTAATTCTAATTACGTCCAGTCCTGCCCCCTCCATTAGTTGTGGGTGGGTTTTTACAATATATAAGCAATGCCATTTTAATGTTAATCATGCTATGAGTAAAACATGTCAGCATTGCATTGTGTATATGATGTAGCCAAATAAAGGACAATACGAAGGAGTTATTGAGTTGCCAGCTTAATTTCTGTTTTTGATGAGTACTAAGCTGGCATACAGGTGCTAGGCTTTTGTGAATTTAGTTTTTTTCTTCCACTCCAGCAAAAGCCTGGCGTGGGAAGGTTTTTACTAGCAGTGGTGGGGTGGGTGTTGGCAAGTGATGCTTTAAATTTTAAGGTTTCACTTTGGGGAAGGACAGGCAGCCAATGGGCATAGGATTGTATGCCTAATTTTTGCAGATTTCTGCCCTTACCCCAGTGGTGTATTTAGGTTTTGTGCTGCCCTAGGCTTGACTGAACTCGTGCACCGCCCAATTTAAATATGACCCATCCCTCCCTGTTAAGGCCACACCCCTTCCTGTTTAAGACACACCCTACAATCTGTAAACCACACCCCCTCCTCCGCAGCACCATTCAGAAAACGCAGCACGCTTCGCACATGCAGTAGGGAACCGGATATAATGGCGGTGGCAGCACCCGAGAGCCAATCCAAAAATCGTCTGGGGATGTCATCGCGGGAGCCCTGGACTTGTAAGTGTCCCAATATTGAAAGTCAGCAGCTACAGTATTTGTAGCTGCTGACTTTGGGCCCTTTCACACGGGCTGTCCGATCAGGTCCGCCTGTCACTTTTTCAGGCGGACCTGATCGGACGCTTCATTCACTCCTATGGAGCGGTGGATGTCAGTGGTGACATGTCTGCTGACACCCGCTGCTATCCGATCCGATCCTGTTTTTCCATCTGCCCCCCGCTCATATGAGCGGGGGGCAACCGCGGGAAGCATCCATAATACATACTTACCCATCCATGATAGCACTCGGTCTCGGGAGGCTGTATCTGAGCAAAGGCGGCCGCGGGAAGCTATAGCTATGTATGTATGAGTGGGGGGCGGCCGCGGGAAGCATCCATCCATACATACTAGTACTACTCCATGATAGCACTCGGGAGGCTGTATCTCAGCGGGAAGCGGCCGCGCGAAGCTATGTAAGCGGGAGGCGGCCACGGGAAGATGGAAATGAGCGGGAGGACGGCTCGGGGGGGGTTTCGTGCGGGGGGGCTGCTTTTTTGCCACCCCCCGCAAAGTGCCGCCCTAGGCCTAGGCCTTGTCGGCCTAGGCCAAGACACAGCACTGCCTTACCCTCTGAAGGTCCCTGGAGAAAGCCTCACAGGAAAAGGCAGAAAGCATCACAGGAAAAGGCTGATGAAGACTGTAAATGCAACTGCCTCCCCCTTCCCAGTTGCGAATATTTTTACCCAGTCTGCATTGCCATCCCTGCCCATGTTTGCTTGACTTGGGCAGGGACAGCTTTACAAGTAAAAATTAGGAAATTACATCATAAAAATTATTATAAAGAATATTTGTATTTTTTTTTTTAATAAACACATAAAAAATGCGATGGTGAGTAGAAGTACTAGCATTTTGGACTGCCCAGGCGGTCAACTTGAGACAGGGGGCTGTTTTTACCAGTTCTTCACTATGAAAGTATGACTGTTACTCCACCTTTCTTACCCTTTTATTGGGGATCTAATAACCGAATAGTGGCCATCTCTTTGATCACCAGAATCCTTGGGTCCTATAGGCATTTCAGTGAAAAAGGCCCCATTCACTACAAAAAGCCTACAGCAAAGGATCCCAGGTCACTGAGGGTAACGCTGTCTTCAATGATCTCCACCCAACTACGTATAACACTTGGGGTTTTGAGAGGTTTTGTAATGTTCCTCTTAAGGCCTGCCCCATTCTTCCTCCTCACCGTCAGCAACCCAGCCCTCCCCCTCATATTCCTCCTAGGCCTCCTGCTGCCAATGCTTCACAGGGATAGAAGCAGTAGGCAAAGGCTCCTGCTGGCCATAAGACAGCAGCAAGTCCTCTTTTTTAACCTCCTACTGCTGTGCCTAAATTGTCCAGTCTATCTGGACATGCAATGTGTACTCAAGGATAGGGTGACCAGACATCCCCGGATTGGATTTGAACAAGGGCTGGGGCAATTTCAAAGACAGTCAGTGAAGAATGAAAAAAAAAAATCTGAATTACACACCCCCGCTCCACCACACCTAGTAGCTTAGGGGGGTGTATTTTTTTCATTATCTGTGCCCCTTTCTGATGATCATGTGCTGGTTGGAGCGGAGGGAATATTTCTTCCGTTTCGGGTGCATGCCTATCCAGCTCCGCTCGCATGTTCTTCTGCTTTGGCTCAAGTCCCAGGCAGCCGCCTGCCTGTTTATCTCCTTGCCTTCCCTGGTGGAGTGATCTTCCTCCACTCCCCACCCAGTAGTAGCTGGGACCCAGAGAGTAAAGCCTCGTACACACGGCCGAGAATCTCGTCAGGAAAAAACTTGACGTTTTTCTTGACGAGATTCTTGGACAAGAAACTTGTCCCAGCCGAGTGTACACACGCTCGATTCAAAGAACCCACAGTTCTTTGAATGGAGCGAACGCGGTGACGTAATCGACTATGACGAGCGTGCGCTCGTCACATTCGATGCCGTCGCCGCCATCTTGCTACACCCTACCTATGCCTAGGAAGCTACCGCGCATGCGTCAAAGTCATTTCGAGCATGCGTGGGTTTCCACGGCGACAGGTAAGTGTATACACACACACTTTTCTCGTCAAGAAACATGCTGACAAGAATCTCGACGAGAAAATGGAGAATCCTGATGAGAAAATCAAGCAGGTTCTCTATTTTTCTCGTCGAGATTCTTGACGGTTTTCTTGACGAGAAACCTGATAGCCACGTACACACGACCGATTTACTCGGCAAGAAAGCTCTGCCAGCAAGTTTCTTGTTGTTTTTTGACGAGAAACTCGGTCGTGTGTACGAGGCTTCAGACTTGACAGGCTGTGAGGCGGGGGGCAGAGAGTCGCTGATTGCCGCCATTACTAGTAAAAAAATAAATGTCCCCGGATTTCATTTAAAAAATCTGGTCACCTTACTCAAGGAGGAACAGAAAAGGAATTGTATCGCTGCACGCATTCTAGCTGATGAACTATTGACACAATAAAAAGAACTCCAGCTCCCCATCATAATTGCACAGGTTTTCATTGAGGGCATGCAGCTTCTGGTGCAGCCTCTGCAGCATGGCCAATGTTGAGTGGGGTGTCACATATGGAGGTGGTTGGCAAACACTCCATTTATGCTAGGCAAATACTGGCTGGGTATAACTACTTAAAGTGGCTACAAACCCTTCTGGCATGGCAAAAGACCTCCTAAAAGCCAGGGTTCCTAATAAGGAACCACTGCACCACCAGGTTAAGGTAATATGCCAGGCACATGGGTGATTTTTTGCGGGCAAAGGAGGGGCCGACAGGTTATTGCTGTTGTCACACACAACCTTACCTGGCTGATGACATTGGTTTATCCACCCCTCATGCTGGGCTTGAAGAGCTTTGGCCTTTTGTGACTCTTCTCCTCCAGGCATACAAGCTGTAACACAGCATGGCAGCATTTAGCCTTGGACATTGAAGAGGGAGGGGTCTGCTGGTTCCAAGAAATCAGAGGATGAGGTCAGTGAGAAGGAGGGGGGTACAGGGGTCTAAACTGTTATCATTAAACAAGACTTGTGGTGGTGCCATCAGCTCCAGTGGTGTTCCCCATCCTGCATCCTTCTGAGTCACCAGAAAATTAACCAGGTATGCTGTGTAGGATAGGGAGTGTCCACTAGGGTCCCTTGTGTTGGTGCCTAGGAGAAGGAGGCATGTCTCCTTCTCCCAGGCACCATACCAGGGAACCACAGTGACTCCATTCAGAGTTGGTGCAATCAGTGTGGGACACAGGCACCCTGCTATTTATTGACAGGTAGACCCCTCTAAGGTTTATCTAGATATTAGGTATTGGATCTTCTTAATGCAGAGATGGTGGAACATACCAGAATTGGCTTTTACTGAACACAAGTTTCATGGATCTAATCACTGTCATATCATTTCCACCATATTTTATGAGCCTCGTCCTTAAGTAGTAAATTCAATTCTAGAATTTTTACTTATATGTTATGCCTTTGATCAAAATGCAGATCTAAATGCTATTTCTTTATCCATACTTGTTTACCTCCAGGGAAGCATGGCCACTCTGAGAAAGAAAAAGTAGAAGTGCCCTGCCTCAAGATCATGCGGCCTGATAACCACTTTGTTGGTCAGCTCCTTCTCTCCCCCTTCTGCCTCTCATTTTAGGATTGCCTCACATTTTTAATAGGACTGCTGAAATCTAATGGCAGCTATGCAAATATGGGGATCAGGGGCAGTGCTAGGATTGTACAAGACCTGGGGCATCCCTGTTGGTACTCCATGGTGAAAAATGATGATGCATATGCATTGCATCTGCTGCTAATAAAGGGTGTGACCATACTGTGCTCACAGCGGAAGGGCTTAGGTGAACATTATATGAAATATGAGCCTACTCTTGTAACCATAAAATATGCTTCAATTCTTGTGCCATAGTCAAGAGACTCACAGATGCATACAAATGTCAGCACTATCATTTTTAAAGTGTCTGTCCAGCAAAAGTTTTTTCTTCCCTAGATTGGGTAAGGATAGAATCCCTGTTAGTTTTTTTTATTTCTGTGTCCCTGTTGCAGATTTTTGCTCACTTCCTGTCTGCTGAAACCCTTGCCAGCAGCTCAGGAAGTGAGGGGAAATTTCCCTAAAAGAGCAGTAAAAAGGCCTTCCTCACTCTTTCCAAACTAGAAAAATGAAAATTGTTTCATACTTACTGTCATTTTCCATTTCTGGTGCATATCCATGGCAGCATGCTAGTGATAGGCTCCACCTTTGGCTCCACCCTCATAACTGTGATTATTATAAAATAAAAAGTTAAGGACTCCCCCATCATTCTCCATAATATAGAATACCGAGGGAGGGTGTGCATTCTGCCATGGATATGCACCAGGAAAGAGAAATTACGGTAAGTATGAAACAATTTTCTATTTTCCTGGTGAAGCCATGGCAACATATCAGTGATAAATAACTAATTTATTTGGATGAAACTAAGGTCGATTCAATTGTCTTCTTGCCAAAATCTACAGAGGTTCGAGCTCCTGGGTCTACCCTATAGTGCCTCATGAATGTGTGCTGAGAGGACCACATTACTGCTCTGCAGATTATATCCACCGAGACATTTGCCCTTGCGGACCATGATGATGCAACTGCTCTGGTTGAATGTGCCCTGACCAAGGAAGGAGGGTCCATGACTCTGGACCTGCATGCTTTTTGGATAAATTTTACTATCCAAGATGCGATTGTTCTGGATGAGGCTTCTTTTCCCTTGTTTTTGCCTCCTGGAAGCACAAATAGGTTTATAGCCTTTCTGAAAGGGGTTGTAATGTTGAGATAACATCTGAGAACATATCAATATCAACATAGCAATATCTAATTCATGTAGAGAGCTTGAGGTAGAGTCTTGGAAAATCGGAAGAGCCCAAGGATCTGCGAGGGATGCAGGAGTAGACACTTTGGGTACAAAACCACCTATTGTACGCAATTCCACACTATCTGGGTAGAAGACGATATGCTCTTCTTCTTGTCCTAGGGCTTGCAACTCTGAGACCCTTCGGCCTGTTATTGCTATCAAGAAGGCCAAATGTAGAGTCAGATTCCACAATGAAGCCGTCTCGGATGGGGCAAAGGGCTGCTTCGATAAAACTTCCAAAACAAGGGAAAGGTCCCATTTGGGAAATGACTGCTTGGTTGGTGGATGTATCTTTCTAACTGCTCTGAATAATTGGACTACAAAGATTCTCTGCCCATCTTTTGTCTGTGGCTGCTGAGATCATTTCAACTTGAACCTTGAGAGTGCTAAGACCTAGGCCTAAGTCAAGGCCTGCTTGGAGAAAGTCCAATAGTAAAGGAGGGGTAGAATCTGCAAAACAGAAAAGGCTTTGAACTTGTCCCAGACCTTGGCATACATATTAGTTGAAGCTTTTCTGGCTTTCATGAGGGTCGAAATCACCCTGGATGAACAGCTTAGTGACTGAAACCTCTGCCTTTCAGTATCCAGACTTGAAGATTTAACCTGAGAGGGTCGGGATGTGAAAGGTTCCCCTGAGAGAGCAAGTGTGGCATGATCGGTATCCTGACTGGCCGTTGAGTGCTGAGATGCATTGCTAAGGGGAAACATGGTAACCTTGGCCAATATGGAAGAACTGCCATCACTGATATTGGTTCTGCTAGTAATCTCATTAGGAATTGCGAGATAAGAGGGCGAGGCAGGAATGCATAGGCGAGGGTGCACCTCCATGGGCTCAGTAGCGCATCCACTGCTTCTGCTTGGGGATGAGGAAGTCGTGAGGTAAACCTGGATAATTTGGTTTTGGTTGTCGAGGCAAAGAGGTCTATCTCTGGCAATCTCCAGAGGTCCACCATCCAGTTGAAGACCAGGGGATGGAGCAACTACTCATTGGCATTCTGGAAGTGATCAGCTTCCTGGTTCAATCGACCTGGTAGATAAACTGCATTCAGGTCCGTCAAGTTGCTCTCTGCCCATAACATTATGGGTTCCACTACCCTCAATAAGGACTGACTGGGCATTCCTCCCTGGCGCTGGATGTACGATACGGCCGCAACGATTGTTCATGCGCAGTAGCACTGACCTGTTCCTGATCTGTGTGGTCATGGCTGTTAGTGCCATGAATGCTGCCCAGATCTCCAAAATGTTTGATACAATCCTGTTGGTGGGAAAAGACCACCTTGCTTGTACTGACATCTGCCCGCAATGAGCCCCCCAGACCCTCATGCTGGCATCTGTTGTAATTATGATCCAGGAGGTGTATCCCAACTGGCGTGGTCTTGGCAACATTTCCTCCTTGAACCAACATAGGAGACCTCTTTGCATATGGCTCGTGAGATACATTACTTGAGACAGTTTGTTTCTTTCACTGAGACAGGAAGCTTAGCTTAAAGTGTCTTAGGCGTCAACGTGCCCATGACAAACTTAGGGATGCAGGTTGCCATAGTTCCTATCAAACTCAAACATTTGGAAGCTGATAGGTGATTTGTTGACTTGAGCAATTTCATCTTCCGGGCAATTGACATTATCTGGTGGTGAGGTAAGGCAACTGTTCCTTCCGAAGTATTAAAGAGGGCTCCCAGATAAATCATCTTCTGGGTTGGTATAAGTTGGCTCTTTTCCCCGTTCATCAACCACCCGAAATCTGAGAGGGTTGATATGAAAATCTTCCTGTGGGACAATAGCCGGGCTGGGCTTTTTGTCAATAGAAGCATATCATCTAGATAGTGAAAGTCTGAGACCTCTTTCTCTCAGGGGTGCAAGTATCGAGATTAGGATCTTTGAAAATACCCTTGGGGAAGTGCAGAGCCCGAAAGGCAGGCTCCCGGAACTGAAGGTGAAGTTGCTAACTGCAAACCTCAGATATTTCTGAAAGGTGGGAAGAATCGGTACATGTAAGTATGCGTCTTTGAGATCTATGGATATCATCCAATCTCCTGGCTGCATGGCCTGTATGATTGTTTGAAGGGATTCCATAGGTTTGTAGCAGTTTAGTCTTTTAAGTTCTATTACCGGTCACCAGCCCCCATTCTTTTTGGGAATGAGGAAGAGAGCGGAGTAGAAACTGGAAAATGTCTCTGCCAGAGGAACTCGGATCACTGCTCTGAGTTTGTAGAGAAACCAGGAAGTGGCTTAGAGCCTCTGCTATTAGAAAAGAGCTCAGTGCAATTGCCGGCCTACAGGCTCCTCCCGCCCTCTGATAGGCTTTTCGTTGGTGCACTTCAGTATTTGTAATCCAGAGAAAAGGTGAAGAAAGGTTAAACAGTTAACATGTGTGGTGAAAGGGACAAATGGAATGCTGATCCTCCCCAAAGCGCTAATTCAATCCTGAATATATCGTGTCACTGCTTGCGGTACTGCAGTTACCAGCAAGCGTAAGTGAATAAGTAGAGTTATGGAAGTCACCTTCCTGCGACACAGTTAGTTGTATTGGTGGGCAGGTGCCCTCTCACCACATGAGGCCTCGCCTCGCTGGTATCCTCCGACAGGGCCCTCTTGGTTCGCAGCCTCCGGACGAGTCGTGGTCCCTGGTCCTCCGCTTAGCCGGGCACAAGGCGTGGGTGGATCGTGACTCTGGATGCTCAGGAGTGTGGAGCTGTCCCTCTCCCTGGTCCGATCAGCCGGGCTGTAGCTGGGATCCCTCCAACAGACGATCCGGCCTCCATCACTTTAGGCCCAGGCTTTTCCGGCCTAAGCACCCTCGCTGCAGGTCTCTTGCCGCTTGCAAGATGGCGTCCCCAAGAGACAGGACACAAGCCCCGCCTTCCCTTTTAAAAGGTCCTCCCAGCAGGCAGTGTGTGGCGCCACACTCCTTCACAACACAGTGGCATTGTGGGTCTTGTAGTCTATTTCTGACCCATAGCAATAGAGTCTCTGTCTCTCCGCACCACAAGGTCCATCATGCATTTTCCTTACCATAGCTGAATCCAACAACTTGCAGCAGTATGGACAATAAAAAGAGCTAAGTTCTTATAGGCACAAACTGTAGTCCATAGCTACGTGCAAAAGTAACACCTTGCTACATTTACTAAAAATATTAGTCACTCTGAAGTTCTATTAGATACTACATATTTATTAAAAGAGAAGTATGGGTTTTCGTTTTTTCCCATAATCATACTTACCTAGGTGGATGGAGCATCAGACCGGCGTCTCTGCACTGAGAACCGAGCCACAGAACACCGCCGTTGGCTTGGTTCTCGCTCCTCCCCGAGCAGAGCAATGCTGACTGTCAGTCAGCATCCCTCCTGCTCTGGTCCTCCACACTCATTGGAGCGATGAGCTGTGGAGGTGCGGGGAAAGGCTGTCTCAGCGGCTTGCTGAGACTGCCATCAATCAAGGCAGCTGGCGGATCTAGACTTGGAAGACCGGATGACGTTCTGCCTCGACTGATGGCAGTGACGTCAGCGGTGAGCAGACTTCAGACTGCTCTCCGCTGAAAACGGGGTAACAGGAGTGCAAAACGAATTGCACTCCTGTGACCGAGAGGAGAAGCCCAGCCTAAAAAGCTCAGGCTGGACTTCTCCTTTAAGCCACACTAATAATGCTAAGACTTAACCCACCCATCTCGATTTAGCTGTTTTTGTCATCCATAGTTTCCAACATGCTCTCCATAAATGGAGTGTATAATGGACTCACTTTTGTTTCCACTTCAGGACTACTTTGCCCCACATCCTTCTTTCTAATGACATACCAGAATATAATGGCAGAATTTCGTCTGAGTTTAGGATTTGATATGCCTGCTGATGCTCAGTGGGTGATGTGGCAGCCTGTTCCATTGTAATTAAGAATGATTCTTCTTGAAAGTTGTTACAAAAACTGTTCTAAAGTGGATTTCTACTAACCGATCAGCTGACTATGGGATTATGGTATTCTACAAAAACACTACAGGCTTTAAACTTTAGCTGAAAATTAAGCTTTAGAGAAGTGTATAAAGTTAGAACTATTCTTGTACAGCATGGGAGGAAGAAATTAGAATTTGGTAACACATTGTGAGAATTATGTGGCTCTAAGTATGTCTTTCCATACCTGCTGTCTTATCCTTCTACTACCTTCTTCCAAAGGCTTTGCTTTGTCGTGTCTTATCTTTGTCAAAAGTCTGGTGTATGTTTCCCTCTAACATGGATTTCTGGCAGGATCAACTTTTTTAAGCCTCTTTAACCACTTACATACTGGGCACTTTCCCCCCTCCCTGCCCAGACCAATTTTCATCTTTCAGCGCTGTTACATTTTGAATGAAAATTGCAGTCATGCAACACTGTACCCAAACAAAATCAAATAGAGCTTTCTTTTGGTGGTATTTGATCACCACTGGGGTTTTTATTTTTTGTGCTAAAAATAAAAAAAGACAGAAAATTTTGAAGAAAAAAAAAAAAAGATTGTTTATGTTACAAAATTTTGTAAATAAGTATGTTTTCTCCTTCACTGATGGGCACTGATGAGTCTGCACTGAGGGGCACTGATGAGGCAGTACTGATTGGCACTGACGAGGCAGCACTGATGGGCACTGATGAGGCACTGATAAGCAGCACTGACCGGCACTGATAGGGGGCACTGATAGGTGGCACTGATAGTGCCATCCCTATTGGGCATTGATTGGCATACCTGGTGGCCCTGGGTGGGCATCCTAAGGGGGGGCTGCACTGATAATCAGCACAGACCCCCCTGTCAGGAGAGCCGCCGATCGGCTCTCCTCTACTCGCATCTGGCAGTGCGAGTGGAGGAAAAGCCGATAAACGACTCTTCCTATTTACACTGTGATCAGCTGTGATTGGACCCAGCTGATCACGTGGTAAAGAGCCTACGTCAGAGGCTCTTTACCAATATCGGAGATGTGGTGTGTCAGACTGACACTCCACACCACTGATCGCCGTGCACCCCTGCTGGCTTGTTATCCTGCTCGATGTCATGACGCCCAGTCAGGATAACTGAACCACTCCCCGGCTGTCATTTTGCTATAGGCCGGGCAGGAAGTGGTTAAAGAGACATATGGAAATGTGCATGTTTTGCAGAGATGTTCTAAATGTTTTTTATATATATATATATATATTACCCTGACATACAGTGGTTCCATTGGCTCCCGCTGCTGTCAATCAAACTCAGTTAGCCAATCAGGAGAGAGATGGGGTGGGGCTGAACAGCGGCTCCGTGTCTGAATGAACAGCGGCTCTGGTGCCCCCCATAGCAAGCTGCTTGCTGTGGGGGCATTCAACAGGGAGGGAGGGGCCAGGAGCTACAGCCAGGGACCAAAGAAGAGGAGGATCTGGGCTGCTCTGTGCAAAACCATTTCACAGAGCAGGTAAGTATAACATGTTTGTTATTTTAATAGAAAAAAACTGAGACTTTACAATCACTTTAAAGTGGAGTTGCACCCTGATTTTTATTTTTTTTTACCAAAAATCCCCCAAAAAATAGAAAAAAATTAATAGAAAAATAAAATAAAAATTTTTACTTACCAGAAATAGTTGTTGCTATGCAGAAGTCCCTAATCTGCCTCTTCACCGTCCGCGGCTGGTCTTCTTCCTCCGTCCTACTCGCGGTGTCTTCTGGTGAATGAAGCGCGCTGCCTTCTGGGAACTGTGTGTATCCCAGAGAGCAGCCAGCCCATTCACAAAGCGCCGCGCGGCTTGCGCATGCGCAGTAGGAAACGGGCAGTGAAGCCGCACGGCTTCACTGCCTGTTTCCCTTACTGAGGATGGAGGTGCCGGGAGCTGCCAGGATAGAGGGATCGGCCTTGGGGGGGCTGACATCGCGGGCGAATAGGGCAGATAAGTGTCAGTGTTTGAAGCTGCTGACTTTAAAAAAAAAAATCGCGGGTGGAATCCCTCTTTAAGGTTAAAGAAAATCCATAATTTTGGGTTATCCACAAAAGAGGAATACAGGAGCATTCTTCCAATAGGGTTACTAGTTCTGCAGACCTTGGTGACACCCCGGGATTCACTCACTTTTGAGGGATTTCTTCTCAATTTAGTGATAAGTAAGGGGAAATCTCTCTAATGATACACAGATGGCAAAAGAAAAAAAAAATGACCCCCCCCCCCCCTTACTCCTTAGTACTACTTTAGGCAAGGTACCATTGTTATGGCTGCATTTGGGGTAGAGGTGACCTTGCATAAGTGAGTATCTTAGAGATACAAGAAAAGTGGCTTGATTGTCAGCTGACTACTCACACTCATATCGGATTTGGACAAGTTTATCTATTTATATTAAAGAAAGATTTTGCCAGCCCTGCTTTTGTCAATTGCTGTGAATGTGTTTTGTCACATGAGAAGCAATGAACTGTGATTTTTCTCTTGATTGGCTGAATCTTTAAGGGGAAGGTGATTTTTAATTTTTTTTTATAAGGCTACAGTAGATAAAAACTGCGTATTGGGGAAAAACTTAGGCTAGGGTCACACTGTTGTGATCCGATTTTAGTCTGACTTTCAGTGCAATTATGTAGTGCAACTTGGATTCAACTTGGATGCTACTTTGAAGTGGTTTGCATATTCTATGGGTCCATAATAGTGCTAAAATCCCACCAAAATAGTATAGAAACCTTTTCCAAAATTGCGCCATTCAGAGTTGCATTGATGCCAACCAGGCACCATTGAAAATGTGATTTTCATTGTCATGCGATTCTGTGTAGCATCTGAAATAGCATGTGTAAACAGAGCCTTACAGTTTGTTTCTGACATACCCATCTTATTACAATTTGACCTTTCACTGGTAATTATTATTTTAATGCAAAATAATAATTTTGTGAAAATGGTATAAATTAACACAAGCATTTTATACATGGAATGGAAATGACCATCACAAAAAGCACAGCCTATGTCTATGTAATTAAAAAAAGATAAATACCAAATCTGTAGAAAAGGGGTATACAAGAAAATGTGTATTAAAATGAGCTGTAGTTGTAATCCTAAACAGATTAGGTTTTCAATAGGCTTGTGCAATTCGTTTCGTAACGAATTGAAATTCGTCCGAATTTAGCAACTTTCGGACATTCGGAAGCATTCGAATTTCCAAACAAAGCAATTACGAATAAGACCGAATCCGAAATAAATTATACCGCAAATAGCGAATGCCCGAATGTCTTCGGCATAATTCGTTATGAAAAAGTTACGAATGTACGAATCCATACGAAGCACAATAACACTCACTCTGCTCTGCTCTCTGCTTCTCCCACACCGTGCTGAACTCCCTCTCAAAATGGTGTACAGGGGCGGAGGTTATAGCCGCATGTAAAAAACGAAAGTAAAATACGAGATTTCGAATCCATTCGAAGCACAATAACACTCACTCTGCTCTGCTCTCTGCTTCTCCCTCACCGTGCTGAACCCTCTCAAAATGGTGTACAGGGGCGGAGCCTATAGCCGCATGTTAAAAACGAAAGTAAAATACGAGATTTCGAATCGTTACAAATAACCGCAATGTATTTAGAAAAGTACAAATCCATTCGAAGCACATTAGGCATAATAGGCAGCGTCGTTGTGAGAGAGACACGGAAAATTACGAATCAACGAACCCAAAAAAAGTTACGAAAGTAGGAGTTGTGTCCAGAATCAACGAAAAACAACGTACTCTACCGAAAGTACGAACCCAAAAAAAGTTACGAAAGTAGGAGTTGTGTCCAGAATCAACGAAAAACAACGTACTCTACCGAAAGTACGAATTATAAAGCAACAAAAAATTCAACGAAAAATGTCGCTTGCAAAAATAAGAATGAGTCCGAACACGAAAAATCCCGTCTAGCAAAATTACGAATGATTACGAATCAACAGGACCGGAAAGAAACGAACCGAAACGGAACGAATTTTTCCGTTGTGCACAAGTCTAGTTTTCAATGCCTCAAGTTTTCCCTTACAGCAAACTAAAAGCAGTGTCTGTGTACATAAAGTGATGTTGTCTCAGAAGATTTTAAATGGTATTGCTTAACAGCATGGAAAACTCCTTAGGGCTCCAGCAGGCGATGAAATAGAGAATAGTGCTTCTAGTTGTGTTATAAATAAATAAACACAGATCTGCATCTGATGATTTTTGATCAAAAGTCAGCAAATAAAAAGTGGCCATTTTGTTTACAATTCCTCCATATTTCTTTTATAAGCGAATACTGGGAAATTTTGATCAATTGGACATTTTCACTTTGCAATAAATTCGTTGGAGATGTGAAGACATCATTAAAACCTTAATGTCTTGATGCAGATTGGCAGTGTAGAGGAGGGTCAGCAGCAAAAAAGACGATATGAAAATTATTTTACCTAGAGGGGAATGCCAGCATCCCTATAACTCGCAACATACAGCCAAAAATCTCTATGTGGAACTTTTTAGGCATTTATAATGTGCATACACATAATATAAAACAATAATTGTATAACAATATATATATATATAGATCCTGCTCTCTATTTTCTCGTCGGGATCCTTGTTGGCCTGTTTCCCGACGAGAATCCCGAGCGTGTGTATACTTACCTGCCTCCATGGAAACCCACTAATGCTCGAAATGACTTCGACACATGCGGGGTAGCTTCCAAGGCATAGGTAGGGTGAAGCAAGATGGCGGAGATGGCATCGAATGTGATGAGCGCATGCTCGTCGTAGTCGATGACGTCACCGCGTTTGTGCCATTCAAAAGAACGGCGGTTCTTTTGAATCGTACCTGTGTACACTCAGCCGGCAAGAAAACTTGCCAGGAATCTCGTCAGGAAAACCGACTGTTTTTTTCCTGACGAGAATCTCGGCGGTGTGTACTAGGCTTTAGGGTAGATTTAGACATGCATCTAAATCTCCCTTGCCTCTGAAGACCGATCCGCATTCGAATTGTATTCCGGAGGCTACTGACAGGCAATGGGAAAACAATGCACGCTGTTGCGAGGCATTTGCAACGCTTCCCTATTGACTTGAATGCGTAGTGTTTGGGGTAACTTTGCTGCGGGCACATTTAAACACCCCGTCTGCTGCCTATTGCATCTTAACAAGAGGGGGTGCAAATCTAAACGAGGCCTAACATGAGCACCAGGTGTGTGTACTATAAGTAAGCATCTTATGATGTGAAACGCGTTAGTCAATCCCTGTGTTCACTTTTGGGTGTTTTTGCTGTACTTTGTGGATTTTATGAAATAAACCAGCATCCTTTTGCAGAGTGCGGCCGTCCAGGAATTTTTTCTTCATCACCTATATTGTGCAGAGCCAACACCTGCGCGTGTTTAGAGTGGGGCAGAAGCATTACATGGATCCAGAGGCTTCAGAGCGGTGATCCCCTTTCATGAGCACCAGGTGTGTAACCAGGTTTGTTTACAACCTGGGCCACCCTTGGGCCACCTGAGAAAAGCAATGATGTGGCATTCACAGCCCTCACAGCCCTCTGCAGCAAATGGCAGGTGTTGCCTAATTGTGCTAGCAGTGAGTGGGGATTAAAGCTATATGCTTAAATACTGTAAAACTTGAGCTTGCTCATAGTACATGATACACAAATGCATCAATCCATCAGTACCCACAAAATATGTTTCAAATACTGTGCCTCAAACCAGAGTCTCACAGACATGACAATTGTAAGCAGGGGTTAGGACCCCTTTTTTGGAAACTCCTCCCATGGGTGGGTACTGTGGATGGAACTACCTTACTCCTTTAAATATAGTCTGGGGCTGGAAGCGCTTTAGGGCAGAGACTGATGGGAAAGAATAGCCTATAATACATCACTATGTAGGTTGTAGCTTGTGTGGAGTTGGATGATGCATGACTGCAGAGAAATAAAGTTGTTTATTAAAAAAGATGAGTCAGAAATTAAAAGCAAGCCCTCCGTAGAGCCCACAGATGCAAACACTTCCTTTTGACAGTAGAAGAGAGAGTGCCCTAACCTGTACCTGCCAACAAGCCTGTAAGAAATGATGATTACCCGGACCTGACCCACAAGATTGAGAATTCCTGTCTTGTGAAAGGTTGTCTCTGGGACTGCGAGTAAGGCAAATCTCTCTAACTGAGCCTCTGATAGCAGTAAAAACTGACAGGGGATTTAATTTTTCACCAGATTCAAAACTTAAAAAAAAATGTCTTAACCACTTTAATACAGGACATTTATACACCCTTCCTGCCCAGACCACTTTTCAGCTTTCAGCGCTCTAACACTTTGAATGACAATTACTCATTCATGCTACATTGTATCGAAACAAAATTTGTATCATTTTTTCCTCACAAACAGAGCTTTCTTTTTGTGGTATTTATTCACCACTGGGTTTTTTGTTTTTTGCAATACACGTATAAGCGTTTGGAAAATTTTTGAAAAAAAAAAACACTTTTTTTTTAGTTTCTATCTTACAATTTTGCAAAGAATTAATTTTTCTTCATAAATTTGGCCCAAAATGTATACTGCTACATATCTTTAGTAAAAATAACTCAAATTAGTGTATACTATTTAGTCTCTGTGAAAGTTATAGAGTCTACAAGCTTTGGTGCAAATCATTGAAAATTGATCACACCTGATGTACTGAGGGCCTATCTCATTTCTTGAGACCCTAACAAGCCAGGAAAGTACAAATACCCACCAAATTACCCCTTTTTGGGAAGTAGACATTCCAAGGTATTTAGTAAGCGCAGTGCCGGCCCAAGACATTGTGCTGCCTGGTATCAATAATTAAATGCTGCCCCCCCCCTCAAAAAAAAATCACGCTCACCAAATACCCCACATTCATTATTTTATATCATGATAACTAAAGTGGACCTGTCATGGCTCTATACATGTAAAGGAGTATAAAAGGACCTGTGCGTGGCTGGTGGCCGCGATCGCTCCAGAGAGCCAGAACGGGGGATCTGTTAATGTAAACAGACAGATCCCTATTCTGACAGGGGAGGAGAGACAGATCTGCTCTTCCTAGTGATTAGGAACAGAGATCTCTCTCCTCCTACAGTCAGTCCCATCCCCCGCCAGTTAGAAACACCTCCTAGGGAACACATTTAACCCCTTTCCTGCCAGTGACATTTACACAGTAATCAGTGCATTTTTATAGCACAGATCGCTGTATAAATGTCAATGGTCCCAAAAAAGTGTCAAAAGTGTCTGATCTGTCCACCACAATGTCACAGTCTAGCTAAAAATCGCAGATCACCAGACCCCGCTACACAGTAAAAAAAAAATAATAATAATAAAAATGCCATAAATCTACCCTCTATTTTGTAGACGGTATAACTTTTGCGCAAACTAATCAATATACACATTGCATTTTTTTACCAAACATATGTAGAAGAATACATATCGACCTAAACTGATCAAGAAATGTTTATTTTTATTTCATTATGCTCCACTAGACCCTAGTCTCTTTATTGGCTACAGCCATTAACCCTTCACGGATTTGCTTTTGGAATTAACTCTTCACGGACTATGTTGTGTTCTTTTTGGACTCTGCATTAGTTTTCTTTTTAATTAATTTTTCATATATTAATTTTTCACATTTCAAGGTTTAACATTTATTTCACACATGGTTTTAACCACATAGCGCTGCACATTTTTTGAACACATGTGACCTATCTGACCCCTACACTGACCCCCTGACACACCTACGTGACACATGCACTGATCCACCTGACTCCTACTTCCTGCACTACTCACATTACACTGACCTACCTGACCTACATGACCATTACCCTGACCCCTACACTGACCCCTACACTGACCTACCTGACCCCTACACTGACACCTACACTGACCTACCTGACACCTACCTCACTCCTACTTCCTGCACTAATCACATTACACTGACCTGACAGCAACACCGACTATTACACTGACTGACACATACACTGACCCACCGACCTTACACCTACACTGACCTACTACACAGACCCACCTGACTCCTACAGTAGGAGTCCTACTTCCTGCACTACACACACCCGACCCCCTCCCCACAGCTCGGTGTGAATCCATCCTTTGAGTCCTCCTTACCTTTGTCTGCTCTTCACCAGGACTCTCCTCAGAACCTCAGCACTGGATGTGCAGAACTGCTTCGGCGTCCCAACTTCCCCCCAGCGCCATCCACCCGCAGCCTGCTCCATGGTGTCAGATGCTGCACGCCTGCACCTCCATGATCCCATCTCCACCGCGCCGTAACAAAGCAGAGGGACAGGCGGAGGGGAAGACAGCTCACACTTCCAGTGCTTGTCTCCCGCCACCATGTTCGTGTTTCCCTGCGCACTGTGATTGAGCGTATGGCAGTCATGTGCGGAGGCAGGACTTCTAGAGCGATCGCTGACAGGCCAGCCCCACGCCGCACATGACCCCCATTTGTCCAATCACAGGGCGCCGGACACTAAACATGGCGGCTGGAAAATCGGGGACACAGGAAAGGAAAATTAGTAGGAGACACGGAATGTCGCTGGCTGACGGGCGGCAATTTGCCGCCCCCCTTAAAGTGCCGCCTGGGACCGGGGTACCATCGGGTCCCATGGTAGGGCCGGCCCTGAGTAAGCGGCATGGTGAGTTTTTGGAAGTTGTAATTTTTTCCCACAATTCTTGGGAAAATATATATTTTTTTTTTTTACACAAAATTGTCATAATAACAAGTTAGTTCTCTCACACAGCACATGCATACTTACAATGACACCCCAAAATACATTCTGCTACTCCTCCTGAGTATAGCGATACCACATGTGTCAGACTTTTACACAGCCGGGCCACATACAGAGGCCCAATATGCAAGTAGCACCTCTAGGTGTTCTAGGAGCAGACATTACACATCTCATTTGATGACAACTTATCACAAGTTTGAAGGCCCTGGAGCACCAGGACAATGGAAATGCCCACGAAATGACCCCATTTTGGAAAGCTAACACCCCAACGTATAATCTATGAGGCATTATGAGTCTTTTGAATGGTTAATTTTTTTCCAGACGTTTTTGGAAAATGTGAAAAAAAAAATGAAAACGCATTTTCTTACACAAAGTTGTCCATTTATAAGATATTTCCAACACATAGCAAATACATAGCTAAAATTACACCCCAAAATAAATTCTGCTACTCCTCCTGAGTATGGCGATACCACATGTGTGAGACTTTTACATAGCCTGGCCTCATACAGAGGCCCAACATTGAAGTAGCACCTTCAGGCGTTCTACAAGCATAAATTACATATCTCAACCACCTATTACATTTTTGAAGACCCTGGAGCACCAGGACAATAGAAACGCCCACAAAATGACCCCATTTTGGAAAGCTAACACCCCAACGTATAATCTATGAGGCATAATGAGTCTTTTGAACGGTTATTTTTTCCAGAAGTTTTTGGAAACTGATGTAGCGGGGTCTCCTTTAAGGCCCCGGGACTACGTTATCCCGAACCCCGTTCGACACCCAGAGTGCAATTGGCCACCGCAGAGACTCATGGGAGGGGCAATTTAAGAAGGAGGCGAGGCGGAGCTCGGCCTCTTTGGACACCGTGCTGCAAGCAACAGTTCTTCCTGTGCGGATCTGCTGCAGTGCAAGGCCTGAAGCCTGGGGCTTTGCGCAACTTCCGAAGAGCCTTCCACCCACTGGGGAGCCTGAGTGGTATCTGACTTGTCGAGTGAGGACATCGGTTGGATCGGGGACTCGATCGTGGCGGACGCTGTGTGCGGAGACACAGCAGGTGGAAGTCCCGGACTGGGATCGCATCCGGAGTGGTGAGCGAGCACTTGCTCAATCCAATAGACTGTACCGTGTTTTAGGCCTATAGACTGCCTTGGCCCACCGATCTTTTGTTTGTTGTTCCACTGGAGACCAGTAGGGGGACAGACTTAAAGGGTCTCCAGTATAGTGTTCCTTGTACTTGCCTACTTTATGGATTACAAAAATACTGTCTCATCAAGTGCACCACTGAAAGTTTGCATGCGAAGAAATCCTTAATGAAAAGACTGAGATTTATTCTGTGTCAGGCCTGACCAGGGAGGGGAGATAGACTATTGTTTTAGTGCGCCACAGGGCGAGTATACAATAATAGCTGCGCGTGGTGGATTACCGCGCTGCGCCATTATTGCATGCTATACCTATTGCTGCAGGGCTCTGTAAGCAAATTGTATGTGTTATGTTCTGCCTATGCTTTTAAAAACTAAAATAAAACCGTTATACTTGATCTCTCGCATCAGTGTGTTGTCTTATTGCAAAGAGGTTACCCTTGCAATACCGTTTGACTGTGATACAAGTATAATCCCTAGACTAGCTGTGCCAGAGTGGGTCGAGTAAGATTGCTGGGGGTTGGCGGTGCTGTACACAGGGCCCGAAACCAAAAATACATTGGCTCTCTTAACTGGGGGTAGCGCTACACGTGGGGGCTCTCGAGTCCTGGATCCTGTTGCAGCAAGTAACGTGCCAAAAGCACCAGCATGGACCCACTAGAAGTAGGGCAGTGGTGCAAAGCGGTCGGCACAGATCCAGCCGGGGTAGTAGTCATAGAACTCCCAGGGGACTGGCCAGAAGAAGCGGTGAAGCAGCTAGTGATGTCGCTGTCCCCGCACCAGAAGGTATGGGTGGTGGATGTCAGGTCGAATTCTTCACTGACCCACGCACTACTAGAGTGGAAGAACGGAGTCCCAGAGCATTTCAAGAATCCAAGTGTAGAAGCAATAGATGATCAGACTTATAGCCTAATACACGCGCTGCCGCTCAAGCCAGGAGGACGGTTTCAGACACCGAAACTATCTCCATCACCCACCCCAAAATCTGAAAAACGGGAGAAAAAGGAAAGTCCCGGATCGCCACCTGCCACCCTCAGCGCAGAATTATGCGCAGTCCTGGGGGAAATTGTAGCCCAGTGTAAGAAGGATCCTACAGACTACCAAATGTCGGGATACAGAAAACTCAGAATATTCTCTGGAAGGAAACCTGTACCTTTGGGTGAAGAGGGGTTTGAGGAGTGGTTAGACGGTGCCACTCAGGCCTTAGAAGAATGGGAAGTCCCAGACCACAGAAAGAAGCAGAGAATTGCTGAGAGCTTGAAGGGGCCTGCTCTAGAGGCCATATGCAACCTCAAGATGAGCAAGACAGACTGTGATGCACAGGACTATCTGGACATTCTGCAGAATGTGTTCGGTGGAACAGAGAAAATCACTGAGCTCACTTACCAGCTGGAGCACTGCTACCAAAAGACAGGAGAGAAACTGTCAAAGTTCATGAGGCGTCTGGATAAGATCCTGCATAAGATGATCCTGAAGAAGGGGATTGACCCACGGAAGGTGGATGAGGCCCGTGTTCAGCAGGTGATGAGAGGATCTCAGCCCCTGGACCCCATCGCATTGGCGCTACGCACCAGACAGGACGGGAAGAGCCTGGAGTACCCTGGCTTGATACGAGTAGTCAGGGAGGAAGAAGCTATGCTGGAGGAGAAGAAGAAGAACCAACCAGTTGAGTCGGTAAATCCTCCTCCGGTGATGGTCAGGACGGCCATGACCCTGGAAAGAGACTCAGAGGTGGATACCTTGAAGTCGCAGATGTCCCAAGTATTGGGGATGCTGACCTCCCTGATGGAAAAGAAGTCAAGGGAACCAGAGAGGGAAAATCTGAGGAAGGAGCTGTTTCCCAATACCTCAGCGCCCGCATCCCTGGAAGATTGGGGGGATGTGATTTGTTTCAATTGTGGAGGAGTTGGCCATCTCACCAAAGTGTGTGCCAGTCCAAAGAAAAAAAAGATGAATAACCACAAGCCGCCGGAAAACTTCAGCGGGCCCCGGTGAAGGAGTCAACCGGGTGCCCATCATCTCCAGTGAGCTCCAAACTGAATGAGAAGCACGTGAAAAGAGTGGACAAGACCCCTCAGAAGAAACACAAGGTTTCTTGGAGGGAACGCACCCCAAAGAAAGAAAGTAATGTCCCTCAGCGGGTGGTTACACCCATCAAAAGGAGAGAGATCAATGCATACCAGGCCCAAGAGAGACTTAAGTCCAAAGAGAAATGGAAGAAAGAAAGTCCAAAAGGAAAACGCAAAGATCCAAGGAAGGAGACTCCTTCGAAGCGATATCCAGAGAAGCTGGTAGGTCCCTTCCCGATAGTACCTGTTGAAGTGGAGGGAGTCTACACAAGAGCCATATTGGATACTGGGGCGCAAGTGACCCTGTTGTACCGGGACTTTTATGACAAGCATCTAAGTCACCTACCCATCCAGAAGATTGAAGAGTTGGAGATATGGGGGATTGGGACAGAGAGTTTCCCTTATGATGGCTATCTGCCTATAAAACTGACTTTCGACCCGTCCATAGCCGGGAAGGCTGAAGTGTTTGATACCTTAGCTGTGGTATGCCCCCGACCGCCTGGAGCTAACAAGAGTTCCTTAATAATAGGGACCAACACGGATCTGGTCCGAAGACTCTTGGCCCCTCTAACAAAAGGGAAAGACCCCACAGCCACTGGGATCCACCCAATGTTGAAGACGGCCTACCAACGACTGATCCTAGAACAGCAGGCCCCAGAAGAGGGGGTAGGGAAGGTCTGGAGGCTGGGAAGAAAAGGGATAGTGCTACAGCCTGGGGAAGTGGCCTGTTTAAAAGCCACTGTGAAACTCACTTGGGAGCAGCCTGGGCCCTTTGTCATGTTGGAACACGATCCAAGGGGAGAACATTCGGGCTTAGAAGTAGTCCCAGAAGTTGTCCCGTTGAGGGCCCTGAAGAAGGCCCACTGTGAGGTACCTGTGAGTGTCAGGAATACTACAGGTGGCCCCATGGAGATCCCAGCCAGGGTGCTGCTGGGCCAGGTAAGCCCTGCCACCCCAGTTGTTTTGTCGGATGTGGAGAAGACAGATGGAGAAAGTACTGTGTGGGAGAAACTTTCCATGGAGAACCCAAACCTACCCAGGGCTTGGAAAGAGAGAGCCAAGGCCCAGTTGACCAGGTGGGAAAAGATCTTCTCCCAAGATGAGTTCGATGTGGGGTGTGCAAGAAGTGCCACCCATCGAATCCGCCTATAGGAAGACAAGCCCTTTAGGGAAAGAGTCAGGCGAGTTCCGTTAGCAGATCTCGAGGACTTGAGGGAACAGCTCGCCGAGCTAAAACAGACCGGTGTGATTCGAGAATCTAGAAGCCCCTATGCCTCCCCGATAGTGGTGGTCAGAAAGAAGAATGGATCATTGAGGCAGTACATAGACTACAGGACCCTCAACAGGAGAACCATACCCGACCAGTATACCACTCCGAGGATAGAGGATGCCCTACAGAGCTTGTCTGGAGCCAAGTGGTTCAGTGTTATGGACCTAAAGAGCGGGTACTATCAAATCCTGATGCATCCAGAAGACAAAGAGAAGACGGCTTTCATAACCCCAGTGGGGTTCTTTGAATTTGATCGGATGCCTCAAGGTCTGTCTGGAGCCCCAGCTACCTTCCAACGTCTTATGGAGAAGACTGTAGGAGACATGAACCTCATCGAAGTCCTAGTATACTTGGATGACATCATTGTCTTCGGAAGAACCTTGGAAGAACATGAAGAGAGGCTGGAGAAAGTTTTGAAGAGACTGAGTGAGGAAGGACTCAAGCTCTCACCTGAAAAATGCCAATTCTATCAGTCATCAGTCAACTATCTGGGGCACATAGTGTCTGAAGATGGGGTAGCCACAGACCCCAAAAATTGGAGGCAGTCACCTCCTGGCCAAGACCCACCACTGTGACAGAGCTCAGATCCTTCCTGGGGTTCTGTTCCTATTACAGGAGGTTCATGGAGGGGTTTGCTCGGATAGCCAGGCCTCTATGAATGAGCTGCTAAAGACGGAGGGGGAAGAAGATGACTCGGGTCCCAGGAAGCCGGGGGAGTCAGTCAAGGACCAGTGGAATGAGAAGTGTGAAGATGCCTTCCAGATGTTGAAGAAAACCTTAACCACTGCCCCTGTCCTGGCCTACGCAGACCCTAAGAAGCCTTATGAACTTCATGTAGATGCCAGTCATGATGGTTTGGAGGAGTGCTCTACCAGGAGCATGAAGAGCAACTGAGGCCCGTTGCGTATGTGAGCAGAAGTCTGACTCCCTCTGAAAAGAACTACCCCACCCATAAGTTGGAGTTCCTGGCCCTTAAGTGGGCGGTAGTTGACAAACTCAGAGACTATCTGTATGGGGCAGAATTTACAGTGAAAACCGACAACAACCCCCTCACCTATCTTTTCACCACAGCAAAGTTGAATGCCACAGGACATAGATGGCTGGCGGCACTGTCTGCCTTCAATTTCAGCTTAAAGTACAGACCTGGGGCTGGAAACCGAGATGCAGACGCCTTGTCTAGAAGATCTCATGTCCCCACCTGCAGTACAGGAGACTGGACTCAAGTGGCACCCAACGGGTGCGGGCCCTCTGTCAAGGGGCTGAACTCCAAGCCAGTGGCGGCTCAAGAGCAGAAGAGATAGGGGTTACTATAGTCGGAGTCCCCAAGCAGTACTGTGGGGTAACCCAACTGGGGGAAGATAACTTGCCAAAATTGTCCAAAAAGGAGTTGAGATCTGACCAATTGGAAGACCCCATGGGGAGGTTGGTCTTGGAGGCCCTGGAGAATCAGGATCCGAATAGACTCTTACGTCACCCTTCAAAGGAAGCTCGCCTGTTAAGGAAGGAGTGGGACAGGTTGCAGGTGCATCAGGGAGTGGTCTACCGAAGGGGCCCCTCTGATGACCTGGAAGACAAATGGCAATTGTTCCTGCCCGAGAAACACCGAGAGACTGTCATGGTTGCTTTGCACGACAATCATGGCCACCTAAGAGCGGAAAGGACCTTCCAACTTGTTAGGGACCGTTTCTATTGGCCCTGAATGAGGGCTGAAGTTGAAGAATACTGCCACTCGTGTGCACGATGCATCCAGAGAAAGACTTTACCCCATCAAGCTGCACCAATGGGTCATCTGCAAAGTCAAAGCCCACTTGATCTGGTATGCATTGATTTTCTCTGTCTCAAACCTGACCTGAGTGGACTAGGAAATGTTCTGGTAGTAACCGACCATTTCACCCGGTATGCCCAGGCCTTCCCAACCAAAGACCAGAAGGCTTCCACTGTGGCCAAGGTGCTTATGGAAAAATACTTTGTACACTATGGGCTACCACAACGGCTCCATTCAGATCAGGGAAGGGATTTTGAAAGTCGGTTGATCCGGAAGCTCCTGGATTCTTTGGGGATCAAGAAGACAAGAACTACCCCCTACCATCCACAAGGTGATGCTCAGCCGGAGAGGTTCAACCGAACCCTGCTCAACATGCTGGGGACCTTAAGCAGTGAAAAGAAGCAGCATTGGAGCAACCACATCGCGGCAGTTGTGCATGCATACAACAGCACCACCAGTGACGCTACAGGGTACTCACCCTATCGACTTATGTTGGGAAGAGAGGCAAGACTACCAGTAGATCTGGCCTTTGGCACTTCCATAGACCATTGTTCTGCCGCTTCCCACAAGGGATATGTTGACAGACTCAGACATAATTTGAAATTAGCCTATGAACAGGCCCAGGCGGCCTCAGAACAAAGGGGGGCCCGCAATAAGAGGAGCTTCGACCTAAAGGTTCGGATCCAGGACCTGCAACCTGGAGACCGAGTTCTCCTACGAAACCTGGGAGTCCCTGGGAAGCACAAGCTTGCAGACAGATGGAGACCTGAACCCTATGTCATTTGTAAGAAGCTCCCGGGCCTACCTGTCTATAAGTTGAAACCGGAAGGGAAGGTGGGCCCACTGAAGACCTGGCACCGAAACCACTTACTCCCACTTGCTGAAGCAGTTCGGATACCTCCTGCAAGGGACTCCCCAAGCCCAATTTCCATTCTGGATACTCCTAGACCAAACACTCGGTCCCAGACCCCTCAGATTGGGGATACAGAGACCTCGGAGATAAGTGAAGATGAGGGAGAAGAACTTGATTGGCTTTGGCCTTCTCAGGCCCCAGAAACTTCTGCTATTGATCTTCCACCTGAAGAAGACACCATAGACAGCACACTGAATGCAGAAGCTACTGAGTTCATCCCGTCCAGTCCTTGGTCAGATTCTTGGGAGAGTGCCTGTGACTTACTCCCAGAAGAAGATCCAAGGGAATCCATGTACCTCCCTGCTCCGGAGTCCAGTGCTCCCGAACCAGAGGAAATTATTAAGTTGGTTCCAGAAGAGGAACCTGTTATAACAGAAAGCCCAAGAGGACAGAGGAAGCGAAGGGCCATAAAGCCTCCCAGAAGATTAACTTACCCACAGATGGGGAGGAGTGCAGAAGACACTGTGGTTACTGCCAGGAGGAGTATAGAAGACCCTGATCCTCCCACTGTTCATTTAGTGGGGGGCAACCCCAACTCACTCTCTGGCACAGTTAGGCAGGACACTAGTGATAGTGTGACCTGTGGGCAGGGAAGTTCACCGCCTCGTTTTGGGTGGGAATTTCCTCTGCCAACATCATACGAAACTTTGATTGATGTTGTACGTTCTGTAATTTAATGTTATGTTATCTTTGGGGACCAAAGAGTTTAAGTGGGGGGAGTGTGTAGCGGGGTCTCCTTTAAGGCCCTGGGACTACGTTACCCAGAACCCCGTTCGGCACCCAGAGTGCAATTGGCCACTGCAGAGACTCATGGGAGGGGCTATTTAAGAAGGAGGCGAGGCGGAGCTCGGCCTCTTTGGACACCGCGCTGCAAGCAACAGTTCTTCCTGTGCGGATCTGCTGCAGTGCAAAGCCTGAAGCCTGGGGCCTTGCGCAACTTCCAAAGAGCCTTCCACCCACTGGGGAGCCTGAGTGGTATCTGACTTGTCGAATGAGGACATCGGTTGGATCGGGGACTCGATCGTGGCGGACGCTGTGTGCGGAGACACAGCAGGTGGAAGTCCCGGACTGGGATCGCGTCCGGAGTGGTGAGCGAGCACTTGCTCAATCCAATAGACTGTACCGTGTTTAGGCCTATAGACTGCCTTGGCCCACCGATTGTTTGTTTGTTGTTCCACTGGAGACCAGTAGCGGGACAGACTTAAAGGGTCTCCAGTATAGTGTTCCTTGTGACTGCCTACTTTATGGATTACAAAAATACTGTCTCATCAAGTGCACCACCGAAAGTTTGCATGCGAAGAAATCCTTAATGAAAAGACTGAGATTTATTCTGTGTCAGGCCTGACCAAGGAGGGGAGATAGACTATTGTTTTAGTGCACCACAGGGCGAGTATACAATAATAGCTGCGCGTAGTGGATTACCGCGCTGCGCCATTATTGCGTGCTATACCTATTGCTGCAGGGCTCTGTAAGCAAATTGTATGTGTTATGTTCTGCCTATGCTTTTAAAAACTAAAGTAAAACCGTTATACTTGATCTCTCGCATCAGTGTGTTGTCTTATTGCAAAGAGGTTACCCTTGCAATACTGTTTGACTGTGATACAAGTATAATCCCTAGACTAGCTGTGCCAGAGTGGGTCGAGTAAGATTGCCGGGGGTTGGCGGTGCTGTACACAGGGCCTGAAACAAAAAAATCCAGCGGCTCTCTTAACTGGGGGTAGCGCTACACTGAAAAAAAAATTAAAACGCATTTTTTTTTTACACAAAGTTGTCCATTTATAAGATATTTCCAACACACAGCATGTACATAGCAAAAATTACACCCCAAAATGCATTCTGCTACTCCTGAGTATGGCGATACCACATGTGTGAGACTTTTACATAGCCTGGCCACATACAGAGGCCCAACATCCAAGTAGCACCTCCAGGCAATCTGGGAGCATAAATTACACACACAAATCCCTGCCAACCTATCATATTGTTGAAGGCTCTTCATATTGATAACCCATAGCATGTACTGTACATATCAATTACAAACCAAAATACATTCTTCTGAGCAAAGAGTAAACAAAAGATTACCTGCGGTTTTAGTAGTGCAGTGGTCCACAGAGGAGAGCATCGGTCCAGGTAGCAGGCAGGGATGTGGTCAGCAGCAACGAAAGGATCGTCCATGCAGCAGGCAGGAATACTGTCCATAGTACAGGCAGCAGGCAGATATTTGGTCAGTGCAGCCAAAGTATTGGTCCAGGCAACAGGCACATGGTCCATAAAAAGTCCGGGGTCAGTGCAGATAGAGTTATTGTCAGCACAGCCAAAGTATTGGTCCAGGCAGCAGGCAGGACCATCAAGTTTAGGGCCTCAGTCAGGAAAGAATGGGGACAGGGGTAGAGGCTTCTCCCACCCAAATTGCTTGGAAGCCTCCAGACAACCAGACCCTGTTCAGGGAATTACAAAACAAAGAGAAATCCAAAAACTGTTTTTCTCAATTCAGAACACTATTATGGAGCCCCTCACATATGTGAGACCCCTGTGTAGCAGGGTGGAAGATAAGTCCAAGGGGCAGGCAAAAACATGGACAATAGGCTGAGGTCAGTGCAGGTAAAAGGCAGAAATAGACGGTAGGTAGAGGCATAGTCGATAGTCCAGGGTCCGTTCATGTGAAAGGCAGAAACATGGCCGATAAACAATGCAGGCAGAGGCATAGTCGATAGTCCAGGGTCAGTTAACGTGAAAGGCAGATACATGGTGGATAAACAATGCAGACAGCAGGCAGAGGCATAGTCGATAGTCCTGAAGATAAGAAAGGCTGCAGCCCAGTATTTCATAGTGTGTTTGGTGGAATTAATACAGGTGTCTTTTGCTCCTCCTTTTCCAGAGGTGTTGCAGAGGATTCGGTATGTAAATGAGTAGAAGCAGAAGATGCAGCTCAGAGAAAGTGGAGGAATGCTGCCCTGCCTGTGTGATCTCTAGGCTCTTTACCTCGCCCCCCCCCCCCATCTGATGCTGCTCTAAGTCTCCTTAACCCCTCATCCAATACCTCTGTCCCCTACTTCTTACCCTCTCATTTCACACTGCTGCTCTTGTATCTTACACCAGGTAGAACTCAATGTTGGCAATGCTGCAGCAGCTGCACACACAACAGAGAGCCATCAAAGAGTACCTGTAAGAGTATGGCATCAGGACAAGGTTAGGGGAGCTTGGCTTCTTTTCACCCTGCCAGTGGCTACTGATCAATCATGCATGCACTGTCCTGTCACCATTTGAGGTGGCCACAAGGATGGTGAGCAGCGACAATGCATGCATCAGTGACACTGTCCCTCTAGTCTTCCTGCTGGAGCACACGCTTTGTGGAATCATGGACGGGGCACTTGAGGCAGAACAGCGGGAGGAAGAGGAGGACTTCCTTTCCTCTCAAGGCCCCCTTTATCCAGATAGCATTCCTGAGGACCCGCCAAACACACAGTAAGAAGAGGAGGAGGAGGAGAAGGAGGATTGTGTCAGCATGGATGTAGAGGATATCACTCAGCAGCAGTCTTCAAGGGATGTTTCTCAGTCCCCAGAAACCCAAGGAGTTGTACGTGGCTGGGAGGAGGTAGTTACGGATAATGTGATCCTTAGTGACCCAGAGTACTCAGAATCGAATGCCTCTGCAAACTTACGCTGCATGGCCTCCCTAATTCTGCAAAGCTTGTGAAAGGACCCTAGGTTTCGTGGTATCAAGGAGAGGGATCATTACTGGCTGGCAACCCTTCTTGATTCACGTTACAAGGGTAAAGTTGCAGAACTCATCCTGCCTTCGCAGAGGGAGCAGAGGATGAAACCTCTTAAGGAGGCCTTGAAGAAAGGTTTGTGTAATGCATTTCCAGACCCTGGAAGGTTACCATTTCCTGGTGCCTGACAACGTGATGCTGAGGCTTCGTTCAGTCCGAGGAAGAGCAGTGGAGAAGGTGGCCGGCTGACCGATGCCATTAAACAATTTTTTAGTACTCAGAATCAAGGTCTGATCAGTTCAAGCAACCATCGCCAGCGTCTGCATTATATGGTGCAGGAATATCTAGGGGCAAGAGCAGACTTGGAGACCTTTACAACAGAGCATCCACTGGGTTACTGGGTCTTGAGGATGGACCACTGGCCAGAACTTGCTCAATATGCAATTGAACTACTTTATAATCTTGATGATGCTTGCTTCCGACAATATTTTTCAGGGGCATTTAATTACAATTTTTGATATATTTCACAGCAGGGCCCGTTCCTGTGCCCAACAAGAGTAACTGTAAGGGGTTACAGTGTTCTGGCACCACCAAAACCAAAGGCCCAATTTTTCTGCCCCTGTTTACCAGGGGCATGTAAGTACAATTTTTTAAATAATAGTTAAGCAGGGCCCGCTCCTGCACCCAACAAGAGTAACTGTGAGGGGTTAGTGTTCTGGCACCACCAAAACCAAAGGCCCAATTTTTCTGCCCCTGTTTAACAGGGCTACGTAATTACAATTTTTGATATAATATTTAACAGCAGGGCCCGTTGCTGCACCCATCAAGAGCAACTGTGAGGGGTTACATTGTTTTGGCGCCACCAAAACCAAAGGCCCAATTTTTCTGCCCATGTTTAACAGGGCCATGTAATTACAATTTTTTATACAATATTTCAAAGCAGGGCCCATTCCTGCGCCCAACAAGAGTAACTGTGAGGGGTTACAGTGTTCTGGCACCACCCACACCTAAGGCCCAATTTTTCTGCCGAGTGTATAGGGCAGGCCGTATGGCAGTGGTTCTCAACCTCTCCCTTGGGGGTCAAATGATGATTTGCCAGGGGTCACCGAATCCTGGGCTGTTCCTGAAGCCCGTACTGCTCTCCCAGCCTTTTTGCAGCCGCTCAGCAGGGCTGTCCCTGGAGCCTGTGGCTGCCCAGCAGGGCTGTTCCTGGATCCCGTGGCCACCCACTCAGCCTCTTCGTAGCTGCCTATTCATTTCACAGCATGGCTGGGGGGCAGAGACTAGAGGTCAGCTGACTGGTGAGGTGAGGAATGTGAAGTGGGAGAAGCTGGAGGAGACCCTATCTCCTGATTGCAACATAGGTGTTACTGCTATGAGACACCACAAAAGTCGAAGACACAGTAAGTAACACTACCTGTGATTATAGTTGCCATTAAAAGTCCCCACTACTGTTCTCAGATCAGCAGATGACCTTGATCAAGAGCACCTAAGTTGGCTGCTCAGAACTCCCCCCAGCACTGCCACTGATCCCACCCCACACCAGCACTGCCACTCATCCCATTCCCCCCACCCCTCTCCAAGAAGTAAGAGAAGGAATAAAAATAGAGGACATGGAAGGGAGAGGAAAAGAGGGGGAGGAACAAAGAAAAAGGGAGAGAAAGAATAAGAGAAAGAACAAGAAAGACGGCTAGAGAGAGGGATGAGGGAAAAAAACAGGAAATTAGGCTAGAGAGAGATAAAAGGGAAAGAAAAGAGAACAAAGAGAAAGAGTGGTACATCCTAAAATGTACCATAAGGGTTTTTAATACTGTACGAGTGGAAGGGACCCAGGGAGTGCTAAATGTCCATGGGTTAGGGGCATAAATTACTTGTCTTGCCTTGGGTGCTAACAACCCACGCTATGTAAATAATTTTACTGTTAGGGGTCCCCACAACTTGGGAAATTTTATCAAGGGGGTCACTGCATTAGAAAGTGTAAGAGAAACCCGGGTAACAAGCACGCAGTGGTGCGCAGGCGTGGACAGGCATGGACGTGCAGGCGTGGACATTCCTAAACCTTTCTCTTGACCTCCGCCTGCCTACTTGTGACCACGGCTTGTGCTTGACTCCGCTTCTGCCTGATGTTCCTGTGCCTCATTGCCCGACTGTGTACCAAACCTGGCCTTTGTCCTGTCTTTGCCTCTGCCTCACATCTCGGTATATGCTCTGTCCGGCTGTTGATGACCCCCTGGCTTACGTCCCGGCTACGCTTCCAGCTGCTGATCCAGTTACACGGAGCTCCTGTTTTCAGTTCTGGCCCAGCACTCTCCAGCCACCTGGTTCCTGCCAAGACCCAGCCAGAGCCATCTGCTACATCGGCCCTTGTGCCACTCTGTGTCCTCCACTCCCTGTCACCACTACCAGGGGAGTTGGACAGGAGGTGCAAGAGAAGCCCCCTCTACAGCTCGATATCCACCAGGTACGTGACATAAAGGTTGAGAACCACTGCCGTAAGGTATATATACTGCTGTTCAGAGTATAAAGTGCCTGGGGGCCTGGGGGACCCCCACGCCATTTTTTTTTATTTTGGTGCGGGGTTCCCCTTAGTATCCACACCAGACCTGAAGGGCCTGGTATGGATTTTGGGGGGACATACACAGCATTTTTTTGGGGTATTTTTGGCGTGGGGTAATGGTCCGGGGGGGAACCACGCCTTTTTTTTCAATGATTTTTATCTATATTGCCGGGATCCGACAATACATTACGGCCGCGAGCAGTTTCACATGAAATTTTTTCCTTTAGAAATTCAAAATTGTGGTACTGTTATAAACATGGGAAAGATGCGCTATTTTACAGGCATACTAAGGAGACCCCCAGGTGCGATATTTATAGGAATGTTTCATTTTTATTGTTTCACTTTAAGCATTATTAAAATCACTGCTCCCCAAAAAAGTCTGTCTTTAAAACTTTTTTCTGCATTGATAGGACCCGGGTTCCCAAACACTTTTTATGGCAATAACTTGCATATAAGCCTTTAAAATGAGCACTTTTGATTTTTCAACTTCGCGTCCCATAAACTTTAACGGTGTTCGCGTGTTCGGACAATTTTTTTGCCTGTTCCCATATTCTGCTGCGAACCGAACCGGGGGGTGTTCGGCTCATCCCTATCTGCCAATCACCCAGCTTAGAACATATTCCACCTCACCCCACTTTCCTCAAGTTACAGTGTCTCAATGCCACCCAACCCATCAGCCACCTCATCCACAGCACGTCCCTTTCATTCACCTGTCAGATGAGAGATGCTGTGAGTAGCTCAGTGTGACAGCCATCTGAGCTCACTTTTTTCCCACCTTCTTCCTCCCTTATATTGCTTATAATGAATAGACCCGCCCCTTCTCACGTTCCCCATCAGGAGCGGACCTGATGGGGAACGTGAGAAGGGCGGGTCTATTCATTTTTTGACACTGAAGAGGAAGTTCCCCATCAGGTCCGCTCAGCCAAGACATAGGCGGGGTCTGAGATACGAGGGCGCCGCGCCCCCTCATACCTCAGACCCCGCCTAAGTCATTGGCTGAGCGGACCTGATGGTGAACTTCCTCCGCAGTGTAGGTCCGCTCAGCCAATGACGTTTTGAGTGGAGACTGCAGCGCTGGACATCGGATCGCCGCGGGACATTGGATTATATCGCTGGAATGTGTTTTTTCTTTTTAATAAAGGACTTTTCCAAGGTGTCTGTGTGTTTTTTTTTACTTTTTTTTTTACACTTTCTTCGTGAAATGGTAGGGGTACAATGGTACCCCTTACCAATTCACATAGGGGAGGGGCCCGATCTGGGTGTCCCCTTTGTTAAAGGGGTCTTCCAGATTGCGATAAGCCCCCTGCCCGCAGACCCCCACGACCACCGGGCAAGGATTGTGGGGATGAGGCCCTTGTCCCCATCAACATGGGGACATCCTCCCCATGTTAAGGGCATGTGGCCTGGTACGGTTCAGGGGGGGGGGTGCGCTCTCTCATCCCCCCCTCTTTTCCTGCAGCCTGCCAGGTTGCGTGCTCCGATAAAGGGTCTAGTATGGATTTTTGGGGGAACGCCACGCCATTTTTTTTTATTTGGGGTGGAGTTCCCCTTAAAATCCATACCAGACCTGAAGGGCCTGGTATGGATATTTGGGGGGAACCCCACACATTTTTTTTTAAATTTGCGGCAGGGTTCCCCTTAATATCCATACCAGACTGGTAATTGAATTTGGGGGGACCCCCACACATTTTTTTATTTTTTATCAATGACTTTTCTATGTATTGCCGGGAGCCGACAATTCATTATAGCCGCGAGTGAGTTTAAAATGACTTTTTTTCCTTCAGAAATTACACTTTGTGCAGGGACAGTTCTAAGCACGGGAAACAAGCGCTACTTTACAGGCATACTATACACACACCCTAGGTACGAAATTTAAAGGAATATTTCACTTTTATTGTTTCACTTTAAGCATTATTAAAATCACTGCTCCCGAAAAAACTGACGTTTTTAAAACTTTTTTTGCATTGATAGATGTCCCCTGGGGCAGGACCCGGGTCCCCAAACACTTTTTATGACAATAACTTGCATATAAGCCTTTAAAATTAGCACTTTAGATTTCTCCCATAGACTTTTACAGGGTGTTCCGCGGCTTTTCGAATTTTCCGCAAACACCCCAAATTGTTCGCTGTTTGGCGAACATGCGAAAAGTCAATGTTCGAGTCGAACATGAGTTCGACTCGAACTCGAAGCTCATCCCTAATTGCAATTGAAAGCATAAAGATATTATATATACTGTATATATACACAAAAAAAATAATACTACTACAAAACAGTCATCAAAAAAGTAAAATTACCGAGCATCATGTGTACAGTGTCAAACCTATGGTGACATTTTAAGATTTAAATCCGATTGATGTCTGTGGGTGAAATATGACTGTTCTTAGTGCTGGTGGCACTTTAATACATGAGGGTCTATTGTATTCAATGTCTTTTTTCCATTTGGATCTACTCAGAAATAAATGTGAAGAAACTGAAATTATATTTGTATGCATTGTCCTAATTCTGGACGATCTACACATCCTTTTGATGATGGTGTGTGCTATTTTAGGCTGATAGACAATATTTGTTGTTCAGTAAGTTGGAACTTGAGATTCAGAATTTTGAGACTTTGTAGTGAGCATAGGAGTTTTACAATCGGTGGACATTCTATTAGGTATACCTAGTACCTATGAAGGGTAATTCTGGAAGGTTTTGGAGTTTTACTCAAGCAGATAATGGAATTACAGGTCTGAATGGGAAGCAGGTAACTATATATAACCCAATGTACGTCACTGACAGCAGGTTCTGCCCTGAGATGATTGTCTAAATAGTGTTTCTCCACCCAGTGTCACCAGCCCAACATAACTTATAAATAGTTGCCCAGAGGGAAAATGCCCGCACCGCAACCCAGCCTCATACCTATTGTTGCTAACATTACCCCTAGTTTGCACTAAGATCAAAATATTCCTTTTTTCTACAGCAAATGTTGTCTTTATCTGCATTTGACAGCAGAATTACATTTTGTTAAACCAGGCAATGATCTTCAGTCATTTACCTCTAGTGACCCTAAGCCCACTGTAGCTCCCATTACTTGCTTTTATCTGACGGGAGTGGAATCCAGTGTGGTTTTCAGTTGCTAAAGCACATCCTCTTAAAAGTCTGTCTGCAGTGTATAAAAATCTCAGAAGGTCAGCATTCACTTCTGGCACCAACACTCATCCCACAGTCAAAGTCACTTAGATCATGCATCTTCCTCATTCTAATGTGTGGTCAAACAACAACTGAGCCTCTTGGCTATGTGTGCATGATATATATTTGGAGTTACAACCACATTCTATTTCAGTTAAGTAGCAGTTGTACTGTGCTTTAAAAAGGTTATTTTATTTTCAGTGTTTTTTTTTTTAAATGAAGGACAAATACCCTTTAATATTACGGTTTACATGCCACAATTTTTGTCCTGTACACATACTGTATCTAGGTAGGTGGGTACCCAGATAAAAATATTAAAGTGAAAATGGGCCATTGGTTAAGAGCATAATAAGGGTACTTTTCCAGTGGTCAGGTTGCAGCATAATGAGTTTCATCAAACAGGACTGGACCGGAAGGCCAGATTAAAAAAAATATTAAAATAAATAAAATATGTTTACTGGGTACAGTGAGGTATACTGCAAGCATCATGGCCTTCCAAATGTGTACAAATGGCATTTGGAAAAGCGGAGGCTGAACATTTAATGTACTTCTGGCAGGGTGCAGCAATGTCATAGGACCCCATTTCCATGCAATGTGATGCATCTTCTCTCACCACCTCTATTTCAGGGAATGTATAGGTCTTAGATGAGTACAAAAAACAAAAAAATACAAAACAATACAGCCTGGCTGTAAACTATGATCTATTTATTGTTCTTTTAATTTGTGAAGGAATAGTTTTCACTTTTACCTCAGACGGAGGGTGCATGCACCTTGTGTGTGTGTGTGTGTCTGGTCCTCGGCTTGCAGTTCTCTCTGACAATTCTGAAAAATTAGAGTTTTTTTTTTTTTTCTTCCTTACAGTTATTTGCAGCTTTATACTGTATTGTACCTGGTAAAACCATTCTTCCTTAATCTCTGTAGAGTAGAGCATAATGCAAAGCTTGCACTTTTCCCTTGTGACAAATCTAGTCAACACAAGAAATAGAGAATTGGCCTGAGGCTCTCTGTTTTATCCAACAAAAAACACATACTTTATTATCGCACATTGCAATGCCTGCAGTTCTCCTAATGTATTTGGTCATTGTACACACGTTATTTTCTCTATTGGGACATGAGGCTGAGTATCTGCCGCCTATTATTATAACCATTTGTGTATCTGGCAAAAAAAAAGATCTCAGTAGGTCACCCTGCAATACCAGCAGTTCTTCCTACTGACAAATCTGGTTGTCACATCTGAGAAATCCTTTTTTTTTTTTTTCACCCTCTATCTGCAACAGTTCTTCTTATTGAAACAGAGAAGCAGTTTTATAGTAAAGCATTTATGATGTGTAGAATTTAGGAGAAGTAAAGGCATACTTCCCAACATTTTGAGATGGGAATGAGGGACACCTACCAGCAAAAGTATGCAGACATAGGACACACCCCTTGCCACACCCCCCTAAAAGGAGAATTGTACAAAAAAAACAAGATTGGTTAAACCCACAAGTGCTTTTTTAACACTACTATTCCTTTATATTGGCTATTGGAATTTTCAAATGTAGCAATTTAGAAATCAGATGAAAGGTTTAGTGCTGGAAAACACTTTTTCATAGATAAAAAGTGCATTTTATTTATATCTATATATATCAGACCAAAATAAAGGACAAATGAGAAGGAAAGAGGGACAGAGGGACATTGCTCCAAATTAGGGACAGTCCCTCCAAATCAGGGACAGTTGGTAGTTATGGTTAAGGTTATCAAAAATGGGCCTATGGTGGGACAGCACTGATTCATTGTGTTGTCATGATCATGGTGCAGCGTTGCAGCGTTGAAGCCAGTTACTAAATTCAAATTGTAAATATGGAGAGTATTTTTTTTTTCATTTTGGTCTGAAGCTATGCTTTTTTTTAGCTTGGTACCTGATGTGTTTTAGGTTAAAGCTAACACTGTAATCGCATCTGTATATCACATACATCCCTGGTCAGCTGTCCAGGCTGGGTTACATAGTTAAATAGTAGGTGAGGTTGAAAAAAGACACAAGTCCATGAAGTCCAACCTATGTGTGTGATTACATGTCAGTATAACATTGTATATCCCTGTATGTTGTGGTTGTTCGGGTGCTTATCTAATAGTTTCTTGAAACTATCGATGCCCCTGTCAGAAACCATGAATCAGACCGAGACAGAAGTACAGTTAAATCACACTTGTTTAATAATAATAATAAAAAGGTAAAGAGAGTAAGCGTAGTCAAAACATAGCCAGAGTTCAGTAACCGGATCGGATAGTCAGCCAAGCCAATGTCAGAGAGCCAGAGATAAACGTAGTAGTAAAGCAAGCAGGATCAGTAGCCAGAAGGAACATCAGCCGAGCAAGTCTTCAACAGGAACGCAGGAGAAAGTCTCTGTGATGTTGACAAAGGCGAAGGCAGAGAGCAAATGAACTGGAAGGCTTTAAGAAGGCAGGACTGACAAGCCGGATCAACAACAGGAGAGTCACTGTGGAGAGATAGGAACTGGTAATTAGCTGACAGCTAAGCTGCCAGCTCTGAGAAGGAAGGGCTGAGCCCAGCCTGTGGAAAGGAATTCCACATCCTTGCCGCTATTACAGTAAAGAACCTTCTACGTAGTTTAAGGTTAAACCTCTTTTCTTCTAATTTTATTGAGTGGCCACGTGCCTTGTTAAACTCCTATCCGCGAAAAAGTTTTTTCCCTATTGTGAAGTCACCAGTATGGTATTTGTAAATTGAATTCATATCCCCTCTCAAGCGTCTCTTCTCCAGAGAGAATAAGTTCAGTGCTCGCAACCTTTCCTCATAACTAATATCCTCCAGACCCTTTATTAGCTTTGTTGACCTTCTTTGTACTCGCTCCATTTCCAGTACGTCCTTCCTGAGGACTGGTGTCCAGAACTGGACAGCATACTCCAGGTATGGCCAGACCAGAGTCTTGTAGAGCAGGAGAATTATCGTTTTATCACTGGTGTTAATCCCCTTTTTAATGCATGCCAATATTCAGTTTGCTTTGTTAGCAGCAGCTTGGCATTGCATGCCATTGCTGAGCCTATCATCTACTAGGACCCCCGGGTCCTTTTCCATCCTAGATTCCCCCAGAGGTTCTCCCCCCAGTGTATAGATTCAGAAGGTTTAGAGAAGAAATAAACAATCCTAGGGACCTAATTGCTCAATAAAAATTACCCTTTCATCGATCCACAGGCTTATACAAATGCAACTGCGTACCCTGTGACAGTTCCGGATTAAACTCTGAGGAGACCCCTAGGCAGTCGAAACCTTGCCCCCCCCCCCTGCAGGTTTCTGAAAGTTTCTCCTGCATGCGCTCTAGTGTTATAACATTGAAATAAGTAGTGTGCACGTCAGCGACTAGATTACTGTACAATACACATATGTAGGTTGCACCAAATTATTTTACAAACTGACAGCTGAAGGAAGATGACTTTGTAAAGAGTAACTTCACTTTTGTTGAGAAAAAAACATTCCTCTCTGGGTGATCTATGTACATTGTAAGGATTTTAACAACGTTTGCTGCAGAGTCCTACCTTTTGTTATTCTGAATAGCTGTTTGTCTGTGTCCAGGTGCTAAGTGAATCTGTATGGGAGTGGTTTTATAATTATCAGTCAGCTGCTGCACCTGCAGGGCTCTTATGAGGAAAGAGGCAAGGTCAGCATCCCTTTAGATGTGATTTCCCTTTAGGAGTATCTCATCAAAAATTATAATTTTGTTGCAGAGTATGCCAAAAATCTTTTTTTTTATCTTAGTGCAGACTTCTGGGAAAGTCAGTAAACCAATCACACAAGCAGGAAATTACATTTTTAGTGGGCATCTCCAGGTAGCCATATTGCCTTGAATTCTACAGGAAATTACAATGCTGCAGATTGAAAAAGAAAGGCCATTTTTTAATAACATTCAATTACAATATGACTTAAATCTGAGCTTCATCCAAAAGGGGAAGCTCCACTTGTTCACACCCTCCACTGCCACATTTGGCACATTTTGGGGGGGAGCGGGTACCTGGTTTTGACAGGTACCCACTCCCACTTCCCTGTAAGATCGCCGCACAGCGATCTATGTCATTTCCAGCTCCTCCTTCTTCCCCTGCTGCCTTCTGGGACATACAGAGGTCCCAAAAGATGGCTGTACCATTCAGAAAGCGCAGCGCGACTCGCACATGCACAGTAGTAAACAGGCTGTGAAGCCGCAAAGCTTTACTTTCTGTTGCCCTTACTACAGATGCCTGCACGGTGCACCCAAAGCCGTTTGACGAATCAAAAAACGTTATATTAATATTATTTTTATAGACAAAATGTAATGTGAACCTAATGTCTATGCTTTATTAATACAGTAATACAGTATTTTCTCAATAGAGTTTTTACCGTAAAGTTTTTGTTTCTTTGAGCTGATTCATTTTTTTCTATCTTTTGTAAACAATTTAAAGTGGTTGTAAAGGCTCCATGATTTTTATCTTCATTAATACTATGCATTAAGATAAAAAAAAAAACTTCTCTGTGCAGCAGAACCCCCCTAATACTTACCTGAGCCCCATAACGATCCATCGATGTGCATAAGAGCCTCGGCTCTCCTGTCAATCTCTCTTCTTATTGGCTGAGACAGCAGTGGGATGTATGTGTAAACACACACACACACATCCCCATTCTGTCAGGAGAGGAGCGACAGATCGTCTGTTCCTACTAAGTAGTGACAGCGACATGTCTCCTCCTCTAGTAAGTCACATCCCTATACAGTTAGAAATACTTAGCAGGGAACACATTTAACCCCTTGATCGCCCCCCTATTGTTAACCCCTTCCCTTCCCAGTGACATTTGCACAGTAATCAGTGCATTTTTATAGCACTGACCGCTTTATAAGTGTCCCAAAAATGTGTCAAAAGTGTCTGATTGTCTGCCGCAATTTCGCAGTCCCACTAAAAATCGCTGATCGCCGCCATTACTAGTAAAAAAATAATAATATTAAAAAATTTATATCACATAATTTCCTCCTGTCACCTTGATCAACAATGTCAATCTGTCACGTACCTGACGGTGACGAGCCCGGATTTGCAGAGGAAGGCCTCCCTTACGGCTCCCATCAGCGGCCCCTGGTAGTGTAACAGAAGGCGCGGAGGTAGGAGGGGTAAGAGTGCCTGGCAGGATCAACCAAGGTGGAGGTAATTCCGAAGACTGGGCTGGATCCAGGCACACAGGAAGTACGGCAGACAGAACTGGAACCAGGGACACAGGAATACAGCAAGCGGACTGGAACAGCTACAGCAGACCGGACCGGAACCAGGAACACAGGAAACCAGCAGGCAGAACTGGAACCAGGAACACGGGAACACAGCAGGCAGAACTGGAACCAGGAACACAGGAACACAGCAGGCAGGACTGGAACCAGGGGTGGTAAGATTGGTCAGACAAGCCGGGTCGGTTAACTGGCTGGCAGCAAGGTACTGAGGGATCAGGCAGAGGAGAGGTCACAACAAGCCAGAGGTCAGATGCAGGCAGAAAACTGGAAAGGTCACAGGCAAGCCAGGTCAGATGCAGGTAAGTCTTTGGATCAGGTTCTCAGGTACTAAACGCTGTAGAGCAGACAGCAGGGACTGTCTGTCATTGACAGGTTTAAATAGGCCTTCTGGCGCCACCTGCGGAACGCGCGCGTGCACCTGCAGAATGCACGCGCGCACCTGAAGAACACGCGTGCGCACCTGCAGAACACGCGCGCGCACCTGCAGAAGGTGTGCGCACGCTCATGCGCGAACGCACCCGCGATCGGGAACCAGGAATTCCGGGGCGCCTGTTTCTGGCAGGATCTCCTTGACATTGCCCCCCCCAAGGGGCAGCCTCCAGATGCCCATCCGGGTAAACCTTTCAGGGTGAGACCTCTTGAAAGACTGCACCAGGCTCCTGGCATGGATGTTCTCCTCAGGTTCCCAAGAGTTTTCTTCGGGTCCGTAGCCCTTCCATTTAATCAGGAATTGGTTCGGGTTATTTCTTCTCCTGAAGTCCATGATAGCTTCCACTTCAAATTCCTGCTCACCGTCTATAATGATCGGATCATGGCGAGCCGGGCTTCGACCTGGGAACGGGTTGGCAACTGAAGGTTTCAGCAGAGAGACATGGAAAACCGGATGGATTTTAAGAGAGTCAGGGAGCTCTAGCTCATAAGCCACTTCATTAATCTTCCTTTTGACAGGGAACGGCCCTAAGAATTTGGGGCCCAGTTTTTTAGAAGGGCATGCCATCCTCAGGTTTATGGTGGATAGCCATACTTGGTCGCCGGGTGCCAACACTAATTCACCCTGTCTCTTCCTGTCATAGATCGTTTTGTTGTGTTCCTGAGTCTTGGTCATGGTTTCTTGCAGAAGTTGGTTGTTAGCCGAAAAAAAATGCAACTTTTCCTGGACTGCAGGCACAGAGCACTCAGGAAGGGAATTGGGCAGAAATGTAGGGTGAAAACCGTAATTTGTGAAGAATGGAGTCTGACTGGTAGCGGAATGGATAGAGTTATTATAGGCAAACTCGGCCAACGGAAGCAGGGAAATCCAGTCGTTCTGAGCAAAAGAGGAGAAGCAGCGCAGGTACTGCTCGAGGGTCTGATTCGTCCTCTCCGTCTGTCCGTTGGTCTGGGGGTGGTAAGCAGAGGAAAATGATAACTCTATCTCCAGAGTCTTGCAGAGGGATCTCCAGAACCGGGAGGTAAATTGTACCCCCCGATCGGAGACAATATTGACTGGTACCCCGTGGAGTCTGACGACCTCTCTGATGAACACCTGTGCGGTTTCAGGAGCTGAGGGAGTCCCTTTCATAGGAACGAAATGTGCCATCTTGGACAGGCGATCCACTATCACGAAGATAGTGGTATGGTTCTCAGCCGGGGGCAAATCAACAATGAAGTCGATGGACAACATTCTCCAGGGCCTATCTGGAACGGGTAAGGGTCTCAGTAGTCCCCAGGCCTTGGATTTGGAACCCTTGTTTCGGGTGCAAATTGTACAAGAGTCCACAAACCTCCTACAGTCTTCGCGTAAACGAGGCCACCAGAAGGTGCGCTGTACCAGGTCAGTGGTCTTGGCAACGCCAAAATGCCCGGCAAGGGCGTGGTCGTGGCAGAGTTCCAGCGCGGTTATTCTTAACTCCTCAGGTACGTAGATCCTGTTCTGGTACCACAACAGCCCATCTTTAGCCTGTAATTACGGCTCGGAGGAGGGTCTCTGCCCAGTGGAGGCTTGTTTGATCCGGGTAAATAGGTCCTCCTGTAGAAGAAGGAAATTTCCAGGGGCAAGGATGGTGTCAGGCGGAGAGGTTTCCATAGACTTATGAAACATCCGAGACAGGGCATCGGGTTTATAGTTCTTGGAACCAGGACGATAAGTAACGTGAAAAGAGAACCGGGAGAAGAAGAGTGCCCACCTGGCTTGTCGTGGTTTCAATCTTCTTGCGGCCTTCAGGTATTCCAGGTTCTTGTGGTCAGTAAATATCAGAATCGGGTGGGCAGCTCCCTCCAGCAGGTACCGCCATTCCTTCAATGCAGACTTGATCACCAGTAGTTCCCAGTCTCCCACGTCGTAGTTCTTCTCTGCTGCAGATAGTTTGCGAGAGAAGAAAGCTACTGGGTGGAGCAAGGCCCTGGCCTCCTGTCTTTGGGACAGTATTGCTCCTACCGCAATTTCGGAGGCATCTACCTCAAGTACGAATGGCAATGAGGAATCTGGGTGTTTCAGGATAAAGGCAGAGGTAAAGAGACCCTTCAGGACTTCGAAGGCCTTTTGGGCCTCAGGGGACCAGTGGAAGCGGGTTCCTTGTTTGGTTAGCTGGGTGATGGGTGCGATGATGGCCGAGAACCCCCTGATGAATTTGCGGTAGAAGTTGGCGAATCCAACGAAACGTTGGATTCCCTTCTTGTCTGCCGGTACTGGCCAGTCCAGGATTGCAGCAATATTTTGAGGATCCATCTTGATGCCCTCGCTGGAGATGATTAACGCCAGGAATGATATACTTTCCAGCTCAAATTCACATTTCTCGGCCTTCGCATACAGGCCATGCTGGTGAAGCCGACCCAACACACTTTTGACATGCCTGCGGTGAGAATCAAGGGAGGAAGAAAAGATTAGTATATCATCAAGGTAAACAATGACAAAGAGGTCTAGGAAGTCCCGAAGTACATCGTTAATAAAGTACTGGAATGTAGCAGGGGCGTTACACAACCCGAAGGGCATTACCAGGTACTCGAAATGCCCGTATCGGGTACGGAAAGCAGTCTTCCACTCATCCCCCTCCTTGATGCGGACTAGGTTGTAGGCTCCGCGGAGATCAAGCTTGGTAAAAATTATGGCAGTCCCCAGTCTCTGAAACAGTTCCGGTACCAGGGGGAGAGGGTAACAATTTTTTACTGTAATTTTATTCAGTTCCCGGTAATCCACACATGGTCGAAGGGTATGGTCCTTTTTTTCTACGAAAAAGATGCCTGCGCCTGCTGGAGATGTGGAAGGGCGAATGAACCCCTTTTGCAGGTTCTCATCAACATAGTTCTTTAATGCCCCTTGTTCTACCTCTGTTAATGGGAAGATTCTGCCGAACGGAATTTCTGCTCCGGGAAGTAGGTCAATGGGGCAATCATAGGCCCGATGGGGTGGTAGAGTCTCTGCCCCTTGTTTGCTGAATACGTCAAGGAAGTCATGGTAAACCTCAGGGATGGATTGACGTATTCCAGCTTCTGTATCAATACACAGTAAGGAGGCCGGCCCAGGGGGTTTATGTGAGCCGCAGGACTGCTGGCAATAGGGAGAAGGGAAGGTAACCACCCCCGTGGCCCAGTTGATGGTGGGATTGTGGGCTTGTAACCAAGGCATACCGAGGATCATAGGAAACAACGGAGAGGAGATAATGTCCAGACGTAGGTATTCTTGGTGGGTTCCGGAGATGGTAGAGATGGTAACGGGTATAGGGGCGGTCTCCTGGACCACGGGTCCAGACTTTATGACGGACCCATCAGCCAGATGAACACATAGTCCATGGGTCTTGGTAAGAAGGGGGATCTGGTGTTTGACGGCAAAGGCTGAGTCCATAAAACAGCTGCAAGCCCCAGAATCAATAATGGCGGGCACTTGCAGAGTCCTTCCTGGGAGCTGTAACGAGACAGAAAGAGCAAGGTGAGATGTGGATTGGTCATGTTAGGAGAAACTGAAAAGCACTTACGAAGCTTCAGGGGACAGTTTCTAATGAAGTGTCGGGGTTCCCCGCAGTACAGGCACAAGTTATTCGTTCGGCGACGCTGGCGTTCCTCTGGAGTGAGGGATGGACGAAGGACTGCGAGCTGTATTGGCTCAGGTGCGTCAGATGTGGGTGCTGGAGGTGCAGCGGGAGCCGGGTACAGATGTCTAGGAGCCCGGGGAAGCATCCAGGTCGGGCGGGAGAAGCCCGTAGCCCTCTCAGCCCTCCGTTCCCTCAGACGTCGGTCAATCTGGATAGTTAAGTAAATTAACAGGTTCAGGGTCTGCGGTACACCGACTCTAGCAAGCTCATCCTTCAGGGGGTCGGAAAGTCCAATGCGGAACTGATGGCGGAGGGCGGCATCATTCCAATTGGTATCCGCGCTCCACCGCCTGAATTCCGCTACATAGTCCTCTGCCGCTCTGCGCCCCTGCTGAAGGGTACGCAAGGCGGTTTCTGCGGTTACTGAGAGCTGGGAGTCTTCATATAACTGGGCCATGGCATCGAAGAAGGCAGCAAGGCTGCTTAAAGTCACATCTTTCCGTTCCAAGAGACATTGGGCCCAGCTCTGAGGGTCTCCGGAGAGCAGGGAAATCACAAAGCCCACCTTGGTGGCCTCTAAAGAGAAGGTGCGAGGCTGTAGGGCAAAGTACAGTTCACAAGAATTATGGAAGGCCCTAAACTTGCTCCGATCCCTGGAGAATCTTTCAGGTGTAGGAACCTTGGGTTCAGGAGGAAGCATGACAACTGTGGGTGTGGATCCTGTCCCGGCTGTGGAAGTAGAGGCATGAGGGCCCCCTTGGGCAGCAGAGGGGTTGGAGAGGGCCCACACTTGTTCTTCCAGATGGGTGTAGCCTTGTTGAAGGCTCTTGACTGCTTCAGTCAATCCTGCCAGGTGCCGGCAAAGTTCCTCCATAGGTGAGGCTCCCTGCTCGGGCTCAGACATGGCTGTCTGCTACTGTCACGTACCTGACGGTGACGAGCCCGGATTTGCAGAGGAAGGCCTCCCTTACAGCTCCCACCAGCGGCCCCTGGTAGTGTAACAGAAGGCGCGGAGGTAGGAGGGGTACGAGTGCTTGGCAGGATCAACCAAGGTGGAGGTAATTCCGAAGACTGGGCTGGATCCAGGCACACAGAAAGTACGGCAGACAGAACTGGAACCAGGAACACAGGAATACAGCAAGCGGACTGGAACAGCTACAGCAGACCGGACCGGAACCAGGAACACAGGAAACCAGCAGGCAGAACTGGAACCAGGAACACGGGAACACAGCAGGCAGAACTGGAACCAGGAACACAGGAACACAGCAGGCAGGACTGGAACCAGGGGTGGTAAGATTGGTCAGACAAGCCGGGTCGGTTAACTGGCTGGCAGCAAGGTACTGAGGGATCAGGCAGAGGAGAGGTCACAACAAGCCAGAGGTCAGATGCAGGCAGAAAACTGGAAAGGTCACAGGCAAGCCGGGTCAGATGCAGGTAAGTCTTTGGATCAGGTTCTCAGGTACTAAACGCTGTAGAGCAGACAGCAGGGACTGTCTGTCATTGACAGGTTTAAATAGGCCTTCTGGCGCCACCTGCGGAACACGCGCGCGCACCTGCAGAATGCGCGTGCGCACCTGCAGGATGCGCGCGCGCACCTGAAGAACGCGCACGCGCACCTGCAGAACATGTGCGCACGCACATGCGCGAATGCACCCGCGATCGGTAACGCCTGTTTCTGGCAGGATCTCCGTGACACCATCACAGTGCTCTAAATACATACGTGATACATTTAAATAAGATCCAAAAGTATGTGAATAACACAGCACTTCAAAAAAGGTGTAACTCCTCCGTGCATTCAATCCATCCAGTGCTCCTCCACCTGCACGCCAAACTGCTTACCAGATGTCTAGTCCCCACAGTTACAGAGGTCTAATAGTGCATAATGGTTTTCATATGGATCCCTGCTGAATGGCTGGATAGGACATTCCCCCAATAAAACAACCTTTGCAAATCTCCAAAGATCAATAGTACGTGTACACCAGTTTATTAAAGAAGAATAGGTACATTCAAACATAAAAAAAATTATCCGACACGTCACAGAAGAGTACCGCTCTCTCAGGCGGGCATGATAAAATCACAGCTAAGCTCACCTCTTCAAGTTTCATCAGAAAGGATGTCTTCCAGGGGCATAGGAGACTCCTATGGAAGATGAAGATGTCCCTTGTGACAAAACTCATAGGGTGGAGCTTAGAAATGAGGTTGAAATGTTGGACGTTGGACTTATCCTTCTTTAACCACTTCCCGCCCAGCCTATAGCAGAATGACAGCCGGATGGTGGTTCCGTTATCCTGACTGGGCGTCATATGACGTCTTTCAGGATAACAAGCCGGCGCGCGCCTGTGGGGCACACTGTCTGACACACTGCAACACCGATCTCGGTAAACACATGATCAGCTGTGTCCCATCACAGCTGATCACAGTGTAAACAGGAAAAGCCATTTATCAGCTTTTCCTCTATCGCGTCTGACAGACACAACTAGAGGAGAGCCGATTGGCTGCTCTCCTGACAGGGGGGGCTGCGCTGATTGATTATAAGCGCAGCCCCCAGGATGCCCACCCAGGACCACCAGGGATGCCACCAGGACATCCAGGGATGCCCATCACTGTTGGCCACCAGTTATGCCACCCATGACCACCAGGGATGCCACTCCATGCCCAAAAATTATGCCAATCAGTGCCCATAAATTATGCCCAACAGTAATGGCTTCCAGTGCCTCCTTATCAGTGATGCCCATCAGTGCCATCTATCAGTGTCCATCAGTGCCCCCTATCAGGGTCCATCCAAGCCCATCAGTGCCACCTATTAGTGCCCATCAGTGCCACCTATCAGTGCCCAACAGTGCCGCCTATTAGTGCCCATCAGTGCCACCCATATGTACAAATCAGTGCAACCTATGAGTGTCCATCAGTGCCACCTATCAATGCCCGGGCCATCAGTGCTGCATATCAGTGCCACCTATCAGTGCCCATCAGTGCTGCATATTTGTGTCCATCAGTGCCACCTCATCGATGCCACCTCATTGGTGCCACATCATCAGTGCTGCCTTATTAGTGAAGGAGAAAACTTACTTATTTACAAAATTTTATAACAGAAACAAAGAAAACTTTTTTTTTTTTTCAAATTTATTTTTTTATTTGTTTAGGGGAAAAAAACAACCCCAGTGGTGATCAAATACCACCAAAAGAAAGCTCTATTTGTGGGAACAAAATGATAAAAATTTAGTTTGGGTATAGTGTTACATGACTACGCAATTGTCATTCAAAGTGCGACAGCACTAATAGCTGAAAATTGGCTTGGGCAGGAAGGGGGGAAAGTGCCCGTATTAAAGTGGTTAAAAAATTATTGTATGAATTACTGCATCATAAAGTTATGTTCCGTGTCACTTCCATGCCGAGTACTATTAATCTTTCCTATTACATTATAGCCGTCCTGTAAAGGGACTGCAAGGGGTTTATACTAGTTAAAATTAAGGTACTTACATTGTTTGTATTTAACATGTAATTTAATGATGTGTTGATATCTGCATTGTTTTGATCTGCCTAAAGTTCAGCTTTAAGGTTAAAGAACACGGTTAAAGCAGTATTATATCTTTTAGAAGATAAAACATGCAATTATAACACTTATTTAATAATTAAAATGCATACTTTGCAATAGGTAATTATAGTGCAACATAAAGCTACCAAATTACCTTTTCTTATTGCTGCTAACTGGTACGTGCCCAAAATATCTTAAAGCTGAACTCCAGGCAGATATAAAAGACACAAATTAATGTAGCTCTGCGATCATTAAGACCCCTTTCACACTGAGGCAGTTTTTAGGCATTTTAGCACTAGAAATAGTACCTGTAAAGCGCCTGAAAACCGCCTCCCATTCATTTCAATGGGACTTTTCACACTGGGGTGGTGCGCTTGCGGGACGTTAGGAAAAGTCCAGCAAGCATCATGTTTGGGGCAGTTTGGAAGCAATGTATACAGCGCTCCCGAAACGCCCTGCCCATTGAAATGAATGAAAAGCGCTTCAGAAGCACCGCAACACGGGCACTTTTATCCCCTTCTTTGGGGTTAAAAGTGATCCGCTACCGCTAAAACGAGCTGCGCTAACGCGGCCGTGGCCCCAGTGTGGAAGGAGTCTAACACAACATTAAATGTATGTTTTTTAAAGCGGTTGTATACCCGCACTGAAAAAATTAAGTAATAAGTATTTAAAAAAAAAAAAAACCTGTAAGGCAAAGGCATAATGAGGTAGTATGGAGCACATACTACCTCATTATGATAAACTTACCTTAGAAAGAGGCCTCGGCATCTGATCTCGGCCCACGCTGAGGGAGCTGACATGTTCTCTGTGTGCGTCTTTCGGGTTTGTGGCTCCGGCGCTGTGAGTGGCCAGAGCCGCGATTACGTCACTCCCGCGCTTGCGAACGGGAGTCTTCTTCCCAGCAAGGCAGCGCCTGCCGGACCTTAAGCCGAACCTTCATAGCGCATGCGCCGCTGTAGTGAGCGGCTGCATGCAAAGTGAATGTCTCCTAAACCGTACAGGTTTAGGAGATATTTATTTTACCTACAGGTAAGCCTTATTATAGGCTTACCTGTAGGTAAAAATTACAAATAAGAGTATACAACCACTTTAAATGCAAGCATTGTAAGTATCTAAATTGGTATCAGTCTCTTGCAGTCCTTGTACAGCACAGCTCAGTCTGAGGGAGGCAGAAGCAGCACAAGGAGCCAGTCCGTTGTGTCACAGTGCAGGGAGCCTACTGATAGAAGCAGAGAGTAAAGTGACAGAGAAATTAGCTCATCAGTCTGTTGGTTCTAGTTTTACTGTCCAGTTGCTGAACTGCAGCAGAGGAAAATTAAGTATTCTAGTACTGTGTGTTAAAACTGTGTAAATCTCTGAACTGAATGAACAGAAATACAAACGGCAGGTAAAACAGCTTCCATACGTGTTTTTAATCTGTGTATTTAGCTGTTTGCCTGGAGTTTATCCTTAACTGCCAAAGCCATGATTGTATTGTAAGTCTACTGGTCCTGTAACATTACAGTCATATATTCTGGGTGACACTGCTATCAGAAAACAATGTTTTATGATTACACAGAAGATTTTGTAAGGGTTGATCATTTGGTGTATAATTTGCTTGTCAACAAGTCAGCAGATGGACTAAATGAAAGATGTGGATAAAGCTATATCTGTAGATACTGTATTTATAGCCATTGATTAAAGCTAATCTGCTTGGTGAATTTATTCTCTGGAGGAACTTTAAGTTACAGCAAATGCTTTTTACCTTTTGCTCTGAATAAATCCGGTAATCTTGGAGAAAGCTTCCTACAGGGCTATGCAGAATGGCTTTTCTCTACGATAAATTTGCTGAATGTTAACATCTACATATAGCGTAATGTTCTTAGTTAGATGATAATTTCTCTGGCATTTTCTAAAGACATAGACAGAGTCATAACCAGGGCTTTTTTTCAGGGGGAACTTGGTGGAACTCAGTTCCACCACCTCTGGCTCAGACCCTTTGGTGCCTGCTCACCACAATCACTTGTAGACACAGAAGTCTGGTTTCTGTGTTTACAAGTGACAGCTCTGCACTCTGTAATATAATGCAATCCTGGTATTTAATGCCCCTTTAAGACCCTCCTACTGTTTTCGTGAAATTTGACTGACCACACCCACTATTTGACATGATTTGGAGGGTGTGTGTAGGGGGAGGGGTTTGTGGTTAAGTTTCAGCACCTATTGTTCGAGAAAAAAAGCCCTGGTCATAACATATCAAACAATAACATGCACATTTTTGCTATAAATTGCCCACTGACAACTAATCAGTGTAATGGTAATCCCAAACCACAATCAGCTGAAAGTAACCAAGGGCTAGCTAAATCCTTGAGTTGAGTTCCACAACATTTCCTAATTGTTAATATCACATACTCTTTAAACAAATGCTTTAATGAGGGAAAACACACGGTCAGAACGTCGGGGAACATTTGCTGGTACAAAAAATACCGTCCGACATTCTGCCCGAATGTATGTCGTTCTGTCTGACTGTTCGGCCAGCTTTTGTCGGACGTGCATGCTGGAAAACCAGCAGCCAACTGACTGAGACCTCTGATCGGGAGTGCTCTGGCGGAACACTGTCAGAACGCAATAGCTCAGCTGGGGAGATCACTGAACTAACCTTGCATATTTAGTACAGCAGCTCCCGACCGGAGCTGTCAGGTTTTTTTGTGCAACCCGAAAAAAAAAACTGTAATGTGTACCCGGCTTAAATCATGGTAATTAACAAGATTTTGCTGAGGCATGTTATCAGTGGCAAAGCTAGACATTCTTTCACCTGGGGCAAAGACTTAGTTCAGCACCCCTCCACAAAAGAGGACAGTGTCGGTAGATATTTATTTGTATTATTTCATTATTTTATTTTTTATATATAATCTTTATTTCATTTTTCAAAAAAAAAGGGATGCCATTCAATAAAACGAGGGACATACAACAAAGGGTAGTGAACCACAAATTACCAGTCTGCGACATTAGTTTCAGAAAATTCTTTGGTACATACAATTGTAAGCATCAGATGATTCCACCTTTTTCATATCCGTATAACATGGGAGAGTGTGCAAGAAAACCAGTGTACCAAATCAGGGCTATGTACCCATAAACAATACTATGAGCAGTGCACCGGTTGTGACATGGGGAGAGTAAGGAAGGGGAGGGGGGATATGGGAGACGTAAAAGAGGGCAAAGAAAGAAAATAGTAGAAGGAGAAAATGGGGAATAAAGGGCAAGGACCCTATGAATACCAATGGAAAAAAAGATACCGTTAGCACTTTATCTAAAATCATGATTATTACTGTAGCAATACCCCCGTAGGAGCTGCTGGTTATATTTTTGGGTCTGCACTCTGCCTGTCAACCCCTTAAGTTTGGTTCGATCTCCTTCTTGGCACAACTGGGCAATAATATGATTGTGGAACCCAATGGCAATAGGGAACCACAATAATACCATATATATATATATATATATATATATATATATATATATATATATATATATATATATATATATTGTAAAGTTTGGGGATTATAGCTCCACGGAACCAAGTGCATAAACCGTTTGATCTTGAACAAAAAGGCTTTTATTTGTAAACAAACCAAAAATAAAGCTTCATTCAGCACACAGGAAAACTATAAAACAAAGTCCGCTTAGCTTCAGCATAAAATAAAGTCCGCTTGTCTTCAGCACAAAACAAATTAAAGAAAAGGCACATACAGTTTTTGTAGATGGGTCTTCACCCCAGAACATCAAGAGTCCTTGCTAAATCCTTAGCAGCTTCCAGCAGACACACAGCTCATCACAACAGGTGCAATCCCATACTCCTCCTCACCACCTCTAGCACCACTTCCTGTCTTATGAGCTGTTTCCTGGAAGCCTTTAACCCCCTGTGTGCTGACTCCCAGTGGTCAGGGGCGGAGGCTCTTTCCCACCCGAATATCACTTTAGAGCCTCCGAAATTCCAGGCCCCAAATGACTCTCTATCAAGACAGAGAGGGCTGCGAGCCAGTCTTCTATGGATTCATTTTATTGCCGGGAATTCCTCACCCATTCTGGGTGACCCCCTGGACACTATCACAATTCCTTTAAAGGGACCACAACCCAAATACTGGTGCTATATAGCACCCGTCCAGGACCCAACCTTGGCATCCTGTACAATATATTTATATATTGTTACCTTGGTGCTGGTCACCTGCCCCACAGCTGCAATAGACAGAGTCCCACACAAGATGTAGCTTAACCAGTGGTAAGATGTTTACTTGGCAAAAGAATAAAACAATGGTTACACAGACAAAATTGACTACACACAGCTCCCTGTAAAAGTCAATGTGACACAACTGATACAAAAGGTCTCTGCTCCCAGACACAAATAGGATGACCTAGGGTCAGATCTGAGTGGATGTGTGGTGGAGGAATCTCTCAATGCAATGGGACACCTCTCCACCAAGTCCCAGACAACTCACCCAAACAGCGAAATAATAAAGTGATACAAACAGTTAAACTGAACATATAAGATCATAAGCTATATGGCTCCCCCTAGTGGACAGTTCAACTGGTGAGTATACCGTTGTAGAACTCCCAAGGTTAAAGTAAACGGATGACTGTTTCTTTAAATGTCAATTAGTCTTCTGCTAGCTTTGTTGGTGCACCTATCTATTTGTATTCCAATAAACAGGGTGAAGAGGGATAACAATCACTTGATGCATGTAGTGTATAGGCAGAGCAAACACTAGTTCTTCCCAGCTTCTGTATCACTCGCAGGTGTAACGTATCCCTACTTGCGGCACTGCAGATGCCAGCAAGTAGACGTGGAACTCTGGAAACCACCTTCCTGCGACCCAGTTAACTATGTTGATAGGCAAGTGCCTTCTCACCAAATGAAGCCTCACCTCGCCGGTACACTCCGTCTGGAACCTCTCCTTGTTCTCAGTCTCTCTGTAACACGAGGCCCCTAGTTCTCCGCACAGCCGTTCACAAGGTGCCGGTGGATAGGTAACTCCGGATGCTGTGAAGTGTAGACCAGTCCCTCTCAGGCTCGATCAGCGAGGCTGTCCACAAGGATCCCTCGTCACGCGATTCTTTCTCTCAGTAACTTTAGGCCCAGGCTTCTCCGGCCTAGGAGCACACACAGCAGGCCTCTTGTCTGTTGAAGATGGCGTCCAGAGAGAGAGAGAGTGCTGAGGCCTTGCTTGTCCTTATATTAAGTTCCCCAGCAGGCTGTGCAGTGGCGCACTGCATTCTGGTAGCACAGTTGCAGTGTGGGTTTGTAGTTCTCCCTGTGTACCAGTCCATAAGGCCGTTTGGTGTGAGAACTTCATGTCCCAGAATCCATTGCTGCTCTCCTCAGTTCTGTACAATCTCCTCTATTGGCTGTTGTAACTCTGCTGTTAAATGTTTTTTCCTCTCCAGCCATAGGAACACAATAGAAGTCACTCAATCCAGAGCTGTGTGTGTCAGCTCATATTACACTCCCTCAAGTCTGTGAAAAGAGGAAGGAGGAGGGGTGGAAAAAAACCCAGACATGACAGACAACTTCTCCCTAACTGAAGCTGGAAAGCCTGTGTACATTGCTCTGGCCAACTTGGCGAGCTTTTGCGTGTTATATTGTGAGACACCCGCTACATTACTGATACAAATATACCGAGGGCTGTAACATGCAGGCCTCCACTCCAAAAAGGTTATATGAGACTGCAACCGTGGAGATCTCCGGTACCACTGACAAGGCACAAAAGGTATAGAAGTAATAGACTATAGGGATGAGCCGAACACCCCTCTGTTCGGTTCGCACCAGAACCTGCGAACAGACAGAATGTTCGCGTGAACTTTAGAACCCTATTAAATACAATGGACTTGAACGTTCGAAATCAAAAGTGCTAATTATAAAGGCTAATATGCAAGGTATTGTCATAAAAGTGTTTGGGGACCTGGGTCCTGCCCCAGGGGACATGTATCAATGAAAAAAAAAGTTTTAAAAACTGCAGTTTTTTTCGGGAGCAGTGATTTGAACAAAGGGGACCCCCAGATCCCGCCCTGTACCCCTACCATTTCACGAAGAAAGTGTAAAAAATTGTAAAAAAAATACACAGACACCGTTGGGAAAGTCCTTTATTAAAAATAGAAAAATAAAACAAAACATTCCAGCGATGAATACCAGTGTCCCACGGCGATCCGATGTCCAGCGCTGTCCACACCAAATGTCATTGGCTGAGCCTGAGCGGACCTGATGGGGAACTTCCTCCGCAGTGTAATAAATGAACAGACCCGCCCCTTCTAAAGTTCCCCATCAGGTCCGCTCAGCCAATGACGTAGGTGTAAGGCTGAGGACCTGATGCGGAACGTGAGAATACTATACACTTTAAGCATTATTAAAATCACTGCTCCCGAAAAAACGTCTGTTTTTAAAACTTTTTTTGCTTTGATACATGTCCCCTGGGGCAGGACCCGGGTCCCCAAACACTTTTTATGACAATAACTTGCATATAAGCCTTTAAAATTAGCACTTTAGATTTCTCCCATAGACTTTTCGAATTTGCCGCGAACACCCCAAATTGTTCGCTGTTCGGCGAACGGGTGAACAGGCAATGTTCGACTCGAACATGAGTTCGACTCGAACTCGAAGCTCATCCCTAATAGACTATAGGACCAATGGCATATTAGAGGTGTAATGGATCCAGTTTGCCCAGACACTATAAAACTTTTTGTATCTGTCCTTGCACTTTGCCATTCATTCCTCCGCCGCCATGATATTATTAACCATACAAATCCAGTCAGATCGTCCAGGAACATGAGACGACTTCCAATGTATGGGAATCAAACGCCTGGCAGCAGTTAAAAGGTGTGGTAAAACCTATTTACGGTATATGCTAAGAGGCATACCTGGGCTCTGACACTCCCGCCATATGTGTAAGTAGGGGCCCCGAAGCCCACAGCCCCTCCAACAGGCATCAGAGACTGCCAGGTAAATTTTGGCCGACGCGGCCAGAACTCTGTACCACCGGGTCAATAACTTAAAGCTATTTTCTTGCATCTCTGTGTCCACAGAGCTCTTGTGGGTAAGGTTGTACAAGTGATCCAGTTGAGTCTCCGTGAACGTATGCCGCAGGTCTCCCTCCCATTCCCATATATAGACCGGCCTACTCTGAGACTCAGCCGACTGTAGCATCTCATAAAGCAGTGAAATAGAGTGGGGAACAGGGTCTGCAGACATGCACAATTTCTCAAATGGAGTCAGGGAGAACGGGGGCCTAATGGTATGAGGCAAACTATGAACAAAAGGATGTAGCTGTCTGAAGCGTCACTCATTCATCTGGAATCGGCCAAAATGAGAGCGGAGCCAGTCAAAAGAGACTAGGCCTTGTTAATGTATGAACCTTCCACACTGCATCTCTCCATCCCCTGCCCATGTGCAAAAATAGGAGAGGTGTTCCTCAGGAAAGAAATTGCTGCTGAGAGAGGACACCAAATCGCTGCCCTATTACCTGTGGTTCAACCCCGAGTATAGGTGACAGCGCCACCCATACTTCCAAGGGGAACTGCACACCAGGCAAAACAACAGCAAGGCAGAGTCCAGCAAATTGAAAGATTCGAGCCAACTACCACTCAAATCACCCTTTAAATTTGGTATAGTAGTCCCTAAATTTGGTACCCCCGCTACACACTCCCCCTTCTTAAAGAGACACTGTCCCCAGTGTCTGGAGACAAATTTGCACACTCAATCCTGAGCAGGCACAAACTTACCTTCAGAACTATGTACAAAAAAAAACAACGACAAAAAACTACCAGAGTGCCTGAATCAAAGGAGTGAATTTTCAGTAAAAGAAGAGAGACAGAAACATTTTTCACAAAATAACATTCCCTCCCACTATCCTATCGCAACTAGATCCCACCCAATCTCCGGTGAGTTGCTTGATGGTCTCCTGCATGGAAAAGAAACACATATCATACAAAAAAAGAAAACTTTCTATCACTATTGTATGTACATGAATCAAACCACCTCTCCTAGAAGAGATAATTTGTTTCATCTAAATGACACACTAAGCCTAGTGTATTTTTAAATAGTAGCATTGGATAAGTGCTTTAAAGGTTTTGCAGACCACTACCACCTAGTGGCAGCACACGCATTACTTTCTTTTTAGCCTAAGTGCTCACTAACGCACCACAATACAAGGATCCCCTTGTTGATCTTGGCGGCTTCCAGCTTGGCCCTGACTAGCTCTACCCCAAAGTTTTTTTCTTTTCCTTAATAAGGGAAGGGAACAACAAAAACAAAGTCCTTCAAAAAATAAAAATCTCCGGGAATAGAGTCAACACAGCAGTTCAAGGCATTTGTCCCCGAAGCGGTAACAAAAAAAAACAAGTACCACTCAGAGGTAAAAGCGTGGATCAGGAAGAGTCAGAGACTTCCAGTCCTTATCCAAAGTCTCAATCGAATAAGTCACATCATCTTTGTCCTTACTGCAGATCACGACCCGATCCGCGTGTATGTGGCGACCAAGAGTCCAATCTTTTTGGCAGACTTTGTATCTTCGTATATTACAGCCGAACATGAAAGGTACCTGTGGCCTTTCTTTACCTCCAAACGGTCCCAGATAAAGTCACTGTGCCATCGTTCTCTGGAGGCTTCGATTTCAAACAACAAGTTCTTTGGGACGTATGGGTACTCCCATCCATAGTCCACGGCAACCTTCTGATTCAAAAGCCGTTGCAGTCGGGCCAAAGGTGGCATGGTCACCCGATCTCCAGCTTCTGACAGGACGATGGCATCGGGAGATCTCCTAGGGCGTACAGGCTCCAACTGTGGCATAGGAGGCCTTAATGGTGAACGGGCCTCCGGTACAGCAGGCATGGGAGACACCGGAGCTTGCAACATAGGTACAGGGACAACTTCTCCAGCACAAACAGGGGCTTCCACCCGGGGTGTAGTATCCCCTGAGTCCATGGGTGATCCCTTTACACTATGGGGAGAAGTTAGCGAAATCTTGTCCCATCCCTTAGTGACAAACAGTTCATCAATCTCTGCATTATGTCCCATATCAGAGGAAGAATCTATGTCCAAAGAGTCCCACATCTCTGCTGGCAGGCAAACTCTAGTGGACACAGGATCATCTTTTAACAGTTCCTTTGGGTCAGGCACCCAAGTGTCCCTAATAGAACGGACACTGACCTTGGTTCCTTTCCCCGGCCGACCTCGACCTTTAACCATCATGGATCGTTCGGAAACTCCTCCGGCTGGACGATCCGAGTCAGGCGGGCACTGGGGTGGGCCTCCACCGCGGGCGCGGGAAGCCTTTACGAGTCTTACCTTCCTTTTGGCAGGCGGAAGGGAGGGCTCCATTGCGACTGATGCAGCATCCGCTGGGTTCTCCGCCTCGAATTCCTCAATGGCCGAAGCTTCAGTCTTTACCTCCACCACCTTTGCGGGACTGCGCTTGGGAATGGCGGTGATAGCACACACCTCCTCCTCAGGAGTAACAGCACCTGAGATCCAATTCACTCGGTAGACTTTTGGCTTCTCGGTTGGCTGCTCTACCTCGAACAGGAATTCCCCACAGCGGGTACATCTCCCGAAAGGCCGAAAATGCACAATCAGTCCCTGACACTTCACACAGATCATGCCCAAGGAATTTGCATCTCTGCATGCATAAAGGGCGAGGTGGCCTCTGGGCTTCAGCTGGATTCCTGTGTCAGTCAAAGAGGCAGCAATAGGGGTCACATCCATGCTTGGACCGGGCAAAAGAGTACAAGATCCCGTTGAAGCAGGTTTCCACGAAGGAACGGACATGTCGCTTCATCAATAGTCCAATAGATAGTGTCCCTTTTTGGCGCCAAACGCACCACGAGGAGCTCACACTTAGCAGGGCTCCTCCCCTTTCTTTTTTTTTCGCTGCACTTTCTTTGCGGGCTTTTCCAGACTTGCGACACGCCGATGAACTACGCAGCCAGAAATTACCAGGCCTGAATCTTCCTTTCTCTCCCGGACTCTGAGCCCCCACATGTAGCAACCCCGCCGCCCTCCTTCTCCACTCTTTGGCTCGTTCACAGGAGAATAAGGCGCCCATGGTCCCCACCATGCCTATACCCCCTGGGTTGCAGAGGTTAAGCACACTTGTTTTTACTTACGGGTCTTTTCAGTGGGACCCCCTTCAGACTTGGTTTCTGTCCCTATAGTGTAAGGACAAAAGTCTCTATGCCCAAAGTAACTCCAAGGTCCACACCAGCATCAACTCTGACATAGAGTTTATTTCTTTATGCATGAATATTCACAAATGAGGAGAAGAGAAAGGTGTTAGGAAGACAGATCAGTTCAGGCGCTCTTGTTTTATCGCCACTCGATCCTGAGTGGGTATAGCTCACCCGGATAGTCACCCGAAGGCACTAGCAGCCGGCGTGTAACTCAAACAGTCTATTAGATTCCCTAATGGATGCATTCGGGAGATCCTCTGCCACAGAATCTATAGTGTCCCAAACCCCCTACTGGTCCTGTTGTTTAGATCCCTGTTTCCGGGTGGATGACATCCCTCCAGAGAGTTACTGGGCCCCTTCCTTCACTGTGATCTCTCACCAGTCCTTCAGAATGGTCCTCCTCCAGCCTCCTCTTCTAGAAACGGGTCCCCTCCCGAAGTGGGCTCCAGCTAAAGGTGCTGGGCCCAGGGCTGAAGTTGCAGTCCCAGGACTAAAGGTGCCTGGGACTGAAGTGCACGTGGCCCCATGGCCTGGAGGGCCACGCGCCACGCACCCGGACTCCTATTTTATATATATATATATATATATATATATATGTATATATATATATATTGTGACAGCAGGAAGGTAAAGTCACCTGGTTGCATCCAGGGGGGTAGATATATTTCGCCCAGATTCAGGCTTTACGCCGACTTATACAACTAGGTGGAGAGTTGTATAAGCCCAGCTGAGGCTAGTGGGCTCATGGATGACTCATACCTCTAGGGAGAGTGTGGGGCGTCGTGCAGACAGGGAGTTGATGAGACCAGCTGAAGCTTGTCAGCTCATTTAGGCCTCTATAAGAACTCCCAGATTCATTAGGTGTTTGCTCATGCCTGGAACCAGACCTGTGTGGACTGTCTAGGGAGAGTGAACCCCTGTGCGGTGAGACAAAGCCTGTGTGGCTATTTGCTTGGACATTTAAAACCAGGGACTTAGGGACTAGGACAGCACTAGGCTGATCCCAGTTGTTAGTTAGGAAACCTGTATGTTTAGTCAGAGGTCAAGTTGACCAGGATTTATTTTATTTATGTTTCTTTTGCTGTGTTTTGTCACTGTAAATAGAAAATAAACCACACCTTTTTGATTTTGAAAACCACAACCTCCGTTTGCTGGGCCTGTTTTTGTCTGGGGAGCCCATCCCGGGGGTCACACACACCCGCTGCCGAGCTAACCCCCTCACAGTTGGTGGAGAATGCAGGCAGTTTTTTTTTAAGCCAGCATGGAGGAGATACTGAAACAGCTGGCTCTAGCAAATGCCAATCAACAGCAGACAAATGCAGGTTTGCAAAGGAGCCTTGCAGCCCAGCAGCAAGCTCATCAACAGAGCCTTGCAGCCCAGCAGCAAGCTCACCAACAGAGTCTGGAAGCTCAGCAACAAGCCCAGCAGCAATCTGAGGCCCGCTTCATAGACCTGTTACAGAAGCAAGAGCAGAGACTACAACAAATGGAAGCAGTAATGCAGCAACGTCCGCAGACCAGTGAGGAAAGCCGTCCCACTAATACCGCGTCCTTTGGGGTGAGTCGTTTATTGACAAAAATGACTGGAGAGGATGATCCAGAGGTATTTTTGACCACATTTGAAAGGACCGCTGAAAGAGAAAAGTGGCCTGAGGAGCAGTGGGCTGGACTGGTGGCTCCTCTGTTAACTGGTGAATCGCAGAAAGCTTACTATGACCTAGAGCCTAACCAAGCAAAAGACTATGTGATGCTAAAAGCTGAAATTTTGGCAAGGCTGGGTGTCACCCAGGCTGTCCGGGCTCAGCGTGTGCATAACTGGACTTTCCAGCTTGGAAAACCCCCCAGGTCTCAAATGTATGATCTCATTCACCTGAGCAGAAAGTGGCTACAGCCAGAGACTTTGTCCGCACCAAAGATTGTGGAACGTGTTGTAATGGATCGGTTTTTGAGAGCTCTTCCTACTGCCATCCAAAAGTGGGTAAGCCATGGAGACCCAGAAACGGCCGGTAAACTTGTGGATCGGGTAGAGAGATACTTGGCTGCAGAGAACCTGACGGCCTCTTCCAGAGACACTCGGACTTTCCACCCTAAGACCAGACCATCCCCAGGGGCGGATAAGAGGATTCCAAGGGGTGAGGGTGGAGAGAGTGAGAGGGTGGGAGCTCTACCCCAAGTTTGGCGAGAACAGCCTGGGAAATCAGCGGCTCAAGAGGCGGCAAGAAGGATCGTTTGCTACCGCTGCCGGCAAGCGGGACATATTGCAGCCAATTGCCCGGTTGTGGAGGAACCCATGCAGTGTGACTTTCTGACGGGCAGACGTCAGTCGCTGTGTGCGACAGTCGCATGCACTGCCTATCGAGGAACTGAGAAACATTTATGCAAAATGTGTGTTAATGGTAGAAATGTTGTGGTATTGCTGGATTCAGGTAGCCTTGTGACCCTGATAAAGGCTGAGTTAGTTAAAACAGAGGTCTTTGGGAATAGCAAGGTAGCTGTTATTTGTGTGCATGGGGACACCCGAGAGTATCCAGTGACTACAGTGTGTTTCGAGACCCCCAAAGGTACCCTCTCTCATCCAGTGGGCTTAGTATCTCAGTTACCGCATGACGCCATTGTGGGAAGGGATTTTCCGAAGTTCTGGGAACTGTGGGATGATCCTGAGCCCCCCACTGGTGCCCCTATGTACCAGGAATGTGATAGCCAGAACTCCCCTGAGAGTGGTGAGGACTCTCCGGAATTTCCCTTATCAGTATTGGCAGGGGAGACTCAAGAAACTGGAGAGGAGCCCACCTCCTCAGACGAAAACCTACCGTCTGTGGAGTTTTCTGATCTTGAGGTTCACAGGGAAAACTTTGCCACAGAACAGTTGAAAGACCCCGCCCTAATAAAGGGACGGGAAAACGTAGTGAAAATAGATGGCGAGTTAGTGAACCCAGATAATACCTGCACTTACCCATACTTCAGCGTAGAGAAGGACCTACTGTATCGGGTGGCAAAAAGGGCAGAAGAAACCGTTGAGCAGCTTGTGGTGCCCAAACCTTACAGGAAGTTGGTGTTGGAGTTGGCCCATGGGCACATTCTTGGAGGTCATCTGGGGACAGAGAAAACCCGAGAGAGGGTATTACAGAGATTCTATTGGCCGGGGGTGATGAAGGACATAGAAAATTATTGTTCCTCCTGCCCTGTGTGTCAGAGGTCGGCCCCGATGCCACATTTCCGTAGCCCGCTGGTCCCTCTACCCATCATTGAGGTCCCGTTTGAGAGGATCGCCATGGATTTGGTAGGGCCTATAATCAAGTCCGCTAGGGGGCACCAGTACATATTAGTTATAATGGACTATGCCACCCGTTATCCAGAAGCGATCCCTCTCCGAAATACCTCGGCCAAAACCATAGCCAAAGAGCTATCTCTTGTGTTTAGCCGGGTGGGTATTTGTAAAGAACTGCTTACGGACCAAGGTACACCCTTTATGTCCCGGGTTATGAAGGAGCTGTGTAAATTGTTCAAAGTGACGCAATTACGTACATCTGTGTATCACCCCCAAACCGATGGGCTGGTTGAAAGATTCAACAAAACCCTAAAACAAATGTTGAAGAAAGTGGTGGATAGAGATGGAAAGGATTGGGACTGTCTACTTCCTTATCTGATGTTTGCTATTAGGGAGGTGCCCCAATCCTCTACGGGATTCTCCCCCTTTGAGTTACTGTATGGGAGACACCCAAGAGGGCTGTTGGATATTGCCAAGGAAACTTGGGAAAGTGAGAGTTCTCCCCACAGGAGTGTGATTGAGCATGTCGCCCTGATGCAAGACCGAATTGCACAGGTAATGCCCATCGTGAAGGAACATTTGGCCCAAGCGCAGTTAGCACAGCAGAGAGTGTACAACCGTGGAGCCAAGACCCGTACCTTTTCCCCGGGGGATAGGATACTGGTACTTGTCCCTACGGTTGAAAGTAAATTCCTTGCCAAATGGCAAGGCCCCTATGAGATAATGGAAAAAGTGAGCGAAGTGAATTACAAGGTCAGACAACCAGGAAGGCGAAAGCCCGAACAGATCTATCACGTTAATCTGTTGAAAGCCTGGAGGGATAGAGAGTCCCTAGTCGCAGACACTTGGTCACCAGCTCAAACTGGTTGCGTGATTCCTGAGGTTGGAATAGCAGCCACCTTGTCACAACCCCAACAACAGGAGGTTAAGGAGTTTGTGCTTCGCAACAAGGAGGTATTCTCTGAGCTGCCGGGACAAACATCTGGGGTAGAGCATGACATCATTACCCCGCCCGGTGAAAGGGTGAAGTTAAAACCCTATCGGATCCCAGAGGCCCGACGGGAGGCAATACGGGAGGAAGTACAGAAAATGCTGAACTTAGGGGTGATAGAGGAGTCCCAAAGTGATTGGTCTAGTCCCATTGTGTTGGTGCCTAAACCGGATGGGAGCTGGCGATTTTGTAACGATTTTCGTCAGTTGAACAAAGTTACAAAATTTGACACCTACCCCATGCCACGTATAGATGAGTTGATCGACCGGCTGGGAACAGCCCGATACATGACGACTCTTGACCTCACAAAAGGGTATTGGCAAATCCCCCTGGCCAAGTCGGCCAAAGAGAAAACCGCATTTGTAACCCCAGACGGGGCGTTCCAATATAAAAGAATGCCGTTCGGGTTACAGAATGCGCCGGCCACATTCCAGCGGAAAATGGACCAGATGCTGAGGCCCCATCGGAAGTATGCTGCGGCTTACCTGGATGACGTAATTGTCCATAGCACAGATTGGGCCTCACATCTGCCAAAAGTGCAAGCAGTCCTGGACTCTGTTCGGGAAGCGGGGTTTACGGCTAACCCCAAGAAGTGTACCATTGGGCAGGAGGAGGCCAAATATCTTGGGTACACCATTGGGAGGGGAGTAATAAAACCCCAACTCAACAAAGTCGAGGCCATCCAGAGTTGGCCACGTCCCAACAGCAAGAAGCAGGTACGAGCCTTTCTGGGAATCGCTGGGTATTATCGGCGATTCATTCCCCACTTTGCTTCTAAGGCTGTGCCCCTAACCAACCTGACGAAGGGGAAAGGGTCGGTCATGATTAAATGGACCCCCGAGGCTGAGGCAGCATTCCAATTCTTGAAACAAGCCTTATGTAGCCAGCCAGTGTTGTACTCACCCGACTTCTCTAAAGACTTTGTCGTACAAAGTGATGCGTCAGATGTGGGGTTAGGAGCAGTATTGTCCCAGGTCTGGAACGGGGAAGAGCACCCAGTCATTTACCTCAGCAGGAAGTTGAAGTCCCATGAGGTAAATTACGCCACCGTTGAAAAGGAGTGTTTAGCGGTGAAGTGGGCTCTAGATTCCCTTCGGTACTACCTGCTAGGTAGGCACTTTGACATGGTTACGGATCACGCTCCGTTAAAGTGGATGGCTCAAAACAAGGAAACAAATAGAAGAGTGAATAGGTGGTTCCTGGCCCTCCAGGAATTCAACTTCACAGTAAAGCATCGCCCTGGCGTTCAAATGGGGAATGTGGATGCTTTGTCTCGAGTACATGAATGCCTGATTGCTGGTGTTCCAACCCCGAGGTTAAAACAAGAGGGGGGGGGGTATGTGACAGCAGGAAGGTAAAGTCACCTGGTTGCATCCAGGGGGGTAGATATATTTCGCCCAGATTCAGGCTTTACGCCGACTTATACAACTAGGTGGAGAGTTGTATAAGCCCAGCTGAGGCTAGTGGGCTCATGGATGACTCATACCTCTAGGGAGAGTGTGGGGCGTCGTGCAGACAGGGAGTTGATGAGACCAGCTGAAGCTTGTCAGCTCATTTAGGCCTCTATAAGAACTCCCAGATTCATTAGGTGTTTGCTCATGCCTGGAACCAGACCTGTGTGGACTGTCTAGGGAGAGTGAACCCCTGTGCGGTGAGACAAAGCCTGTGTGGCTATTTGCTTGGACATTTAAAACCAGGGACTTAGGGACTAGGACAGCACTAGGCTGATCCCAGTTGTTAGTTAGGAAACCTGTATGTTTAGTCAGAGGTCAAGTTGACCAGGATTTATTTTATTTATGTTTCTTTTGCTTTGCTGTGTTTTGTCACTGTAAATAGAAAATAAACCGCACCTTTTTGATTTTGAAAACCACAACCTCCGTTTGCTGGGCCTGTTTTTGTCTGGGGAGCCCATCCCGGGGGTCACACACACCCTCTGCCGAGCTAACCCCCTCACAATATATATATATATATTGTGAGGGGGTTAGCTCGGCAGCGGGTGTGTGTGACCCCCGGGATGGGCTCCCCACACAAAAACAGGCCCAGCAAACGGAGGTTGTGGTTTTCAAAATCAAAAAAAGGTGCGGTTTATTTTCTATTTACAGTGACAAAACACAGCAAAGCCAAAAGAAACATAAACAAAATAAATCCTGGTCAACTTGACCTCTGACTAAACATACAGGTTTCCTAACTAACAACTGGGATCAGCCTAGTGCTGTCCTAGTCCCTAAGTCCCTGGTTTTAAATGTCCAAGCAAATAGCCACACAGGCTTTGTCTCACCGCACAGGGGTTCACTCTCCCTAGACAGTCCACACAGGTCTGGTTCCAGGCATGAGCTAACATCTAATGAAGCTGGGAGTTCTTATAGAGGCCTAAATGAGCTGACAAGCTTCAGCTGGTCTCATCAACTCCCTGTCTGCACGACGCCCCACACTCTCCCTAGACATATGAGTCATCCATGAGCCCACTAGCCTTAGCTGGGCTTATACAACTCTCCACCTAGTTGTATAAGTCGGCGTAAAGCCTGAATCTGGGCGAAATATATCTACCCCCCTGGATGCAACCAGGTGACTTTACCTTCCTGCTGTCACATACCCCCCCCTCTTGTTTTAACCTCGGGGTTGGAACACCAGCAATCAGGCATTCATGTACTCGAGACAAAGCATCCACATTCCCCATTTGAACGCCAGGGCGATGCTTTACTGTGAAGTTGAATTCCTGGAGGGCCAGGAACCACCTATTCACTCTTCTATTTGTTTCCTTGTTTTGAGCCATCCACTTTAACGGAGCGTGATCCGTAACCATGTCAAAGTGCCTACCTAGCAGGTAGTACCGAAGGGAATCTAGAGCCCACTTCACCGCTAAACACTCCTTTTCAACGGTGGCGTAATTTACCTCATGGGACTTCAACTTCCTGCTGAGGTAAATGACTGGGTGCTCTTCCCCGTTCCAGACCTGGGACAATACTGCTCCTAACCCCACATCTGACGCATCACTTTGTACGACAAAGTCTTTAGAGAAGTCGGGTGAGTACAACACTGGCTGGCTACATAAGGCTTGTTTCAAGAATTGGAATGCTGCCTCAGCCTCGGGGGTCCATTTAATCATGACCGACCCTTTCCCCTTCGTTAGGTTGGTTAGGGGCACAGCCTTAGAAGCAAAGTGGGGAATGAATCGCCGATAATACCCAGCGATTCCCAGAAAGGCTCGTACCTGCTTCTTGCTGTTGGGACGTGGCCAACTCTGGATGGCCTCGACTTTGTTGAGTTGGGGTTTTATTACTCCCCTCCCAATGGTGTACCCAAGATATTTGGCCTCCTCCTGCCCAATGGTACACTTCTTGGGGTTAGCCGTAAACCCCGCTTCCCGAACAGAGTCCAGGACTGCTTGCACTTTTGGCAGATGTGAGGCCCAATCTGTGCTATGGACAATTACGTCATCCAGGTAAGCCGCAGCATACTTCCGATGGGGCCTCAGCATCTGGTCCATTTTCCGCTGGAATGTGGCCGGCGCATTCTGTAACCCGAACGGCATTCTTTTATATTGGAACGCCCCGTCTGGGGTTACAAATGCGGTTTTCTCTTTGGCCAATTTGGCCAGGGGGATTTGCCAATACCCTTTTGTGAGGTCAAGAGTCGTCATGTATCGGGCTGTTCCCAGCCGGTCGATCAACTCATCTATACGTGGCATGGGGTAGGTGTCAAATTTTGTAACTTTGTTCAACTGACGAAAATCGTTACAAAATCGCCAGCTCCCATCCGGTTTAGGCACCAACACAATGGGACTAGACCAATCACTTTGGGACTCCTCTATCACCCCTAAGTTCAGCATTTTCTGTACTTCCTCCCGTATTGCCTCCCGTCGGGCCTCTGGGATCCGATAGGGTTTTAACTTCACCCTTTCACCGGGCGGGGTAATGATGTCATGCTCTACCCCAAATGTTTGTCCCGGCAGCTCAGAGAATACCTCCTTGTTGCGAAGCACAAACTCCTTAACCTCCTGTTGTTGGGGTTGTGACAAGGTGGCTGCTATTCCAACCTCAGGAATCACGCAACCAGTTTGAGCTGGTGACCAAGTGTCTGCGACTAGGGACTCTCTATCCCTCCAGGCTTTCAACAGATTAACGTGATAGATCTGTTCGGGCTTTCGCCTTCCTGGTTGTCTGACCTTGTAATTCACTTCGCTCACTTTTTCCATTATCTCGTAGGGGCCTTGCCATTTGGCAAGGAATTTACTTTCAACCGTAGGGACAAGTACCAGTATCCTATCCCCCGGGGAAAAGGTACGGGTCTTGGCTCCACGGTTGTACACTCTCTGCTGTGCTAACTGCGCTTGGGCCAAATGTTCCTTCACGATAGGCATTACCTGTGCAATTCGGTCTTGCATCAGGGCGACATGCTCAATCACACTCCTGTGGGGAGAACTCTCACTTTCCCAAGTTTCCTTGGCAATATCCAACAGCCCTCTTGGGTGTCTCCCATACAGTAACTCAAAGGGGGAGAATCCCGTAGAGGATTGGGGCACCTCCCTAATAGCAAACATCAGATAAGGAAGTAGACAGTCCCAATCCTTTCCATCTCTATCCACCACTTTCTTCAACATTTGTTTTAGGGTTTTGTTGAATCTTTCAACCAGCCCATCGGTTTGGGGGTGATACACAGATGTACGTAATTGCGTCACTTTGAACAATTTACACAGCTCTTTCATAACCCGGGACATAAAGGGTGTACCTTGGTCCGTAAGCAGTTCTTTACAAATACCCACCCGGCTAAACACAAGAGATAGCTCTTTGGCTATGGTTTTGGCCGAGGTATTTCGGAGAGGGATCGCTTCTGGATAACGGGTGGCATAGTCCATTATAACTAATATGTACTGGTGCCCCCTAGCGGACTTGATTATAGGACCTACCAAATCCATGGCGATCCTCTCAAACGGGACCTCAATGATGGGTAGAGGGACCAGTGGGCTACGGAAATGTGGCATCGGGGCCGACCTCTGACACACAGGGCAGGAGGAACAATAATTTTCTATGTCCTTCATCACCCCCGGCCAATAGAATCTCTGTAATACCCTCTCTCGGGTTTTCTCTGTCCCCAGATGACCTCCAAGAATGTGCCCATGGGCCAACTCCAACACCAACTTCCTGTAAGGTTTGGGCACCACAAGCTGCTCAACGGTTTCTTCTGCCCTTTTTGCCACCCGATACAGTAGGTCCTTCTCTACGCTGAAGTATGGGTAAGTGCAGGTATTATCTGGGTTCACTAACTCGCCATCTATTTTCACTACATTTTCCCGTGCCTTTATTAGGGCGGGGTCTTTCAACTGTTCTGTGGCAAAGTTTTCCCTGTGAACCTCAAGATCAGAAAACTCCACAGACGGTAGGTTTTCGTCTGAGGAGGTGGGCTCCTCTCCAGTTTCTTGAGTCTCCCCTGCCAATACTGATAAGGGAAATTCCGGAGAGTCCTCACCACTCTCAGGGGAGTTCTGGCTATCACATTCCTGGTACACAGGGGCACCAGTGGGGGGCTCAGGATCATCCCACAGTTCCCAGAACTTCGGAAAATCCCTTCCCACAATGGCGTCATACGGTAACTGAGATACTAAGCCCACTGGATGAGAGAGGGTACCTTTGGGGGTCTCGAAACACACTGTAGTCACTGGATACTCTCGGGTGTCCCCATGCACACAAATAACAGCTACCTTGCTATTCCCAGAGACCTCTGTTTTAACTAACTCAGCCTTTATCAGGGTCACAAGGCTACCTGAATCCAGCAATACCACAACATTTCTACCATTAACACACATTTTGCATAAATGTTTCTCAGTTCCTCGAATGGCAGTGCATGCGACTGTCGCACACAGCGACTGACGTCTGCCCGTCAGAAAGTCACACTGCATGGGTTCCTCCACAACCGGGCAATTGGCTGCAATATGTCCCGCTTGCCGGCAGCGGTAGCAAACGATCCTTCTTGCCGCCTCTTGAGCTGCTGATTTCCCAGGCTGTTCTCGCCAAACTTGGGGTAGAGCTCCCACCCTCTCACTCTCTCCACCCTTACCCCTTGGAATCCTCTTATCCGCCCCTGGGGATGGTCTGGTCTTAGGGTGGAAAGTCCGAGTGTCTCTGGAAGAGGCCGTCAGGTTCTCTGTAGCCAAGTATTTCTCCACACGATCCACAAGACCATCGGCCGTCTCTGGGTCTCCATGGCTTACCCACTTTTGGATGGCAGTAGGAAGAGCTCTCAAAAACCGATCCATTACAACACCTTCCACAATCTTTGGTGCGGACAAAGTCTCTGGCTGTAGCCACTTTCTGCTCAGGTGAATGAGATCATACATTTGAGACCTGGGGGGTTTTCCAAGCTGGAAAGTCCAGTTATGCACACGCTGAGCCCGGACAGCCTGGGTGACACCCAGCCTTGCCAATATCTCAGCTTTTAGCATCACATAGTCTTTTGCTTGGTCAGGCTCTAGGTCATAGTAAGCCTTCTGTGATTCACCAGTTAACAGAGGAGCCACCAGTCCAGCCCACTGCTCCTCAGGCCACTTTTCTCTTTCAGCAGTCCTTTCAAATGTGGTCAAAAATACCTCTGGATCATCCTCTCCAGTCATTTTTGTCAATAAACGACTCACCCCAAAGGACGCGGTATTAGTGGGACGGCTTTCCTCACTGGTCTGCGGACGTTGCTGCATTACTGCTTCCATTTGTTGTAGTCTCTGCTCTTGCTTCTGTAACAGGTCTATGAAGCGGGCCTCAGATTGCTGCTGGGTTTGTTGCTGAGCTTCCAGACTCTGTTGGTAAGCTTGCTGCTGGGCTGCAAGGCTCTTTTGCAAACCTGCATTTGTCTGCTGTTGATTGGCATTTGCTAGAGCCAGCTGCTTCAGTATCTCCTCCATGCTGGCTTAAAAAAAACTGCCCGCATTCTCCACCAACTGTGAGGGGGTTAGCTCGGCAGCGGGTGTGTGTGACCCCCGGGATGGGCTCCCCACACAAAAACAGGCCCAGCAAACGGAGGTTGTGGTTTTCAAAATCAAAAAAAGGTGCGGTTTATTTTCTATTTACAGTGACAAAACACAGCAAAGCCAAAAGAAACATAAACAAAATAAATCCTGGTCAACTTGACCTCTGACTAAACATACAGGTTTCCTAACTAACAACTGGGATCAGCCTAGTGCTGTCCTAGTCCCTAAGTCCCTGGTTTTAAATGTCCAAGCAAATAGCCACACAGGCTTTGTCTCACCGCACAGGGGTTCACTCTCCCTAGACAGTCCACACAGGTCTGGTTCCAGGCATGAGCTAACATCTAATGAAGCTGGGAGTTCTTATAGAGGCCTAAATGAGCTGACAAGCTTCAGCTGGTCTCATCAACTCCCTGTCTGCACGACGCCCCACACTCTCCCTAGACATATGAGTCATCCATGAGCCCACTAGCCTTAGCTGGGCTTATACAACTCTCCACCTAGTTGTATAAGTCGGCGTAAAGCCTGAATCTGGGCGAAATATATCTACCCCCCTGGATGCAACCAGGTGACTTTACCTTCCTGCTGTCACAATATATATACTATATTACCAGTAAAGTATTGGGATGCCTGCCTTTACACACACATGAACTTTTATGACATCCCAGTCTTAGTCTGTTGGGTTCAATATTGAGTTGGCCCACCCTTTGCAGCTATAACAGCTTAGCTCATCCATGTCTTTATGGATCTTGCTTTGTTCACTGGTGCACAGTCATGTTGGAACAGGAAGGGGCCACCCCCAAACTGTTCCCACAAAGTTGGGAACATGAAATTGTTCAAAATATCTTGGGATGTTGACGCCTTAAGAGTTCCCTTCACTGGAACTAAGGGACCAAGCCCAACCTTTGAAAAACAACCTCACACCATAATCCTTCTCCATCAAATGATTTTGACTAGTGCACAAAGCAAGGTCCATAAAAAAATGAATGAGCGAGTTTGGGGTGGAGTAACTTGACTGGCCTTCACAGAATCCTGACCTCAACCCGATAGAACACCTTTGGGTGAATCTGTTCTATAATTCTGTGTAGTTTATCCCTTTTCCTCCCCCTTGGAGTTTTCCTTGCACACTTTCCGGTAGGCTTATGTGCTTATACATTGATTAATTATAGACCCTCTATCCATCTTGGCCCTGTCTTCCCTTCCCTTTCGTCCGCCCCTCAACCCCCCTTCCTTTTTACACCCTCCCCCCATTCTTTATTCCAACGCCCCCTCCCCATTTCTCCCTTCCTCCTTCTCCCCTGTTTTTCACCCCTCTTTTTTTACCCTCTTTCTTTCTCCCCCCCCCTTCCTCCCCCCTCATACCTTTCTCCCCCCCTTCCTTCCCCTTCCCCCCCTTTCCTTTCCTGATGCCTTTACCCCCCCTTTCCATTCTTCACATACCCCTTTTCCCCCCTCTTTTCTTCCCCTTCTCCTTCATTTTTCCTCAATCTCTTTATTCCTTTTTTTATTTTCTCTTTTTTTTTTCTCTTTTACTTCTCCCTTCCCCTCCCCCTCTTCCTTATTTCTTCTTTCCCCTCCAACTTGGTTTTCCTCTCCCCCCTTCTGTTTCTTCGTTCCCCCCCTCACCCCTCTTCCCCCTTCCCCTCCTCAACAACCCCACCATCCCTATCAGCCCTCTATTTTCTCTTCTTTCCTTCCTTTCCCTGTTTGCCCCCCTTCCCTTCTTTCCCTAGGTCCATATATATCTAGCCATATTCTTATTGCAATATATATATATATATATATATATTTTTTTTTACCCAGATACATTATCTATCTGCAAAAATCCCCCATATCCGCTGTGGGGGGGGGGAGGCTGTGATGTTCTGACTGTGCCTCTGGCTTTGGACTCTCAGGTAAGCGACTGTGCACTTATCTTGTTTTTTCCTATTTGCTCAACCGAATTTCATGAAAACTTTGTTTATTGATATATGTTCGATTTAAGCATGTATCTGTATGCTGTATGTTCAGCATAATTACTATTGCTATTCATATACTGTTACTTAAATATGTTATTTACCTTGTAGATGTATCCTCCTGATGAAGCAGTCCTTTGATCGCAAAACATGTAGAGAATTATATGCCCTGTGAGGACTTTCAAACCTCAAATGCATCATATACTGTAGTGATATCTTCTCTGTTTTTATGTTTTGATTTTTTGAAATCATCTTTAGTGTTTTATGTGTATAAAAAATATTTTTTTTTATTCCAAAGTGTATTGTGCTTATCGGTACCGAGATAGTTCATTCTCTTTCCTCTCCTAGTGGAGAACAGCCTCACCAACTGTCTCCACTCCCCCTTTTACATACAATACTTGGATGATGGTATCCATTTTTGGTTATAGTTTTTCCCACGATGGGATCTCAACCCTGAGGCAAAGGCCTCGTACACACGGCCGAGAATCTCGTCAGGAAAAAAATCGTCGTTTTTCTTGATGAGATTCTTGGACAAGAAACTTGTCCCGACCGAGTGTACACACGCTTGATTCAAAGAACCCGCGGTTCTTTGAATGGAGCGAACGCGGTGATATCATCGACTATGACGAGTGTGCGCTCGTCACATTCGATGCCGTCGCTGCCATCTTGCTACACCCTACCTATGCCTAGGAAGCTACCGCGCATGCGTCAAAGTCATTTTGAGCATGCGCGGGTTTCCACGGCGACAGGTAAGTGTACACACACACACTTTTCTCGTCGAGAAACATGCTGACGAGAATCTCAATGAGAAAATAGAGAGCAGGTTCTCTATTTTTCTCGTTGAGATTCTTGCCAGTTTTCTTGATGAGAAAACTGAAAGCCGCGTACACACGACCGATTTACTCGGCAAGAAAGCTCTGCCAGCAAGTTTCTTGCTGATTCTTGCTGATTCTTGCCGAGAAACTCGGTTGTGTGTACGAGGCTAAACTCCTTGTTCTTTGATAGTTCATTTTAGGTGTATAAAGGTGGACACAGACTATATATTCTGATTGTAAAATCGCTGCAAATTCTCCTTTAGATTTACCAAAACTCTATAATAGCCAGATAGCTTAAACCCTCAAAGAACTTAGCTAGGCAGTAGCCAGGCCGTTATTCCTAATTTTTATGGACAGCTTAGTGACCGGAATGGTAACAGCTGATTGTCAAAAAGCCAACATGGTACCAATATATACAAAAGGGCAGAGATATCATATATGCCTGGGAACTAAAGGCCAGTCAGTCTAAATAATAAACTAAATTAAATAAACTAAACAAACAAATAAGTAAGTCTTTGGAGGGGATGATAAGAGACCATATTAAAGAATTTGCTAATGAAAACAGTATCATTAGTAGTGTAGCGGGGGGTAGACATGTGCATTCGTTTTCGTCCGAATGCATTTTCGTCCGAATTTCAGCTATTTTCGTTATCGTTTTAACAAACGAAAACGAAAGCACAGTATCCGAAAACCGAAAGATCCGACATAAACAAATGCTTTATTTTCGTTTTCGTTGCTACAACAGTTCGATATAGATAGGAGATTCGACGTGACGCTGACAATAACAATCTGTGTCTATCGAATCTGTGGTCGAATGTGCCTAACCTTAACTCTATTAGTCCAAGATTATTCTACATAGGAGAGAAAAGATTCGACATTATAGAGAGAAAAGATTCGACATAGGAGAGGAAAGATTCGACATAGGAGAGGAAAGATTCGACATAGGAGAGGAAAGATTCGACATAGGAGAGGAAAGATTCGACATAGGAGAGGAAAGATTCGACATAGGAGAGGAAAGATTCGACATAGGAGAGAAAAGATTCGACATTATAGAGAGAAAAGATTCGACATAGGAGAGGAAAGATTCGACATAGGAGAGGAAAGATTCGACATAGGAGAGGAAAGATTCGACATAGGAGAGGAAAGATTCGACATAGGAGAGAAAAGATTCGACATAGGAGAGGAAAGATTCGACATAGGAGAGGAAAGATTCGACATAGGAGAGGAAAGATTCGACATAGGAGAGAAAAGATTCGACATAGGAGAGAAAAGATTTGACATTATAGAGAGAAAAGATTCGACATTATAGAGAAAAGATTTGACATTATAGAGAGAAAAGATTTGACATTATAGAGAGAAAAGATTTGACATTATAGAGAGAAAAGATTCGACATAGGAGAGAAAAGATTCGACATTATAGAGAGAAAAGATTCGACATAGGAGAGAAAAGATTCGACATTATAGAGAGAAAAGATTCGACATAGAGAGAAAAGATCACTGCTTGTGGGCGGAACATTCGACCGGAAATGTATGATTGCAGAGTCGTACAGTTTCGCTGCTCCGTCGAATCTTCTTTGAACATTCGACAGACACCATAAGCCTTCAATGACAGATTCGACCTTAATTAATTCAGATTTTCGGACGAATGCAATTTTTAACGAAAAACGAAATAAATAAAAACGAATTTCGGGAGTAACTAAATAAATTTATTTTTTGGACGAAAACGAAATTCCGAAACGAAATATTTCAGTGTGCACATGTCTAGCGGGGGGTACCAAATTTAGTGACTGCTATACCGGATTTAAGGGGTTATTCGAGTGGCAGTTGGCTCAAATTTTTCAATTTGCTGGACTCTGCCTTGCTGTTGTTTTGCCTGGTGTGCAGTTCCCCTTGGAAGTATGGGTGGCGCTGTCGCCTGTACTTGGGGTTGAACCACAGGTAATGGGGCAGCAATTTGGTGTCCTCTCTCGGCAGCCGTACAGTGGGTGTGGATGACCTGCTGTGCATGCCGGGAGAGGATACATGGGGGGAAGATGCAGCCTGGGAGGGGTTGGTTCTTTTTGGTTCCAAAGTCGGAGTCCTGGTGCGTGGCCATCCAGGCCATGGGGCCATGTGCACTTCAGTCCAAGGCACCTTTAGTCCTGGGACTGCAACTTCAGCCCTGGGCCCAGCACCTTTAGCTGGAGCCCACTTCGGGAGGAGAAATCCCAGGGTGCCGCCTTGCGTGGGGACCCGTTTCTGGAAGAGGAGGCTGGGGGAGGACCGTTCCGAAGGACTGGTGATAGATCACAGTGAAGGAAGGGGTCCAGTAACTCTCTGGAGGGATGTCATCCACCCGGAAACAGGGATCTAAACAACAGGACCAGTAGGAGGTTTGGGACACTATAGATTCTGTGGCAGAGGATCTCCCGAACGCATCCATTAGAGAATCTAATAGACTGCTTGAGTTACACGCCGGCTGCTAGTGCCTTCGGGTGACTATCCGGGTGAGCTATACCCACTCGGAATTGAGTGGCGAAGAAACAAGAGTGCCTGAACTGATCTGTCTTCCTAACACCTTTCTCTTCTCCTCATTTGTGGATGTTCATGCATAAAGAAATAAACTCTATGTTGGAGTTGATGCTGGTGTGGACCTTGGAGTTACTTGGGGCATAGAGACTTTTGTCCTTACACTATAGGGACAGAAACCAAGTCTGAAGGGGGTCCTGCTGCAAAGACTCGTAAGTGAAAACAAGTGTGCTTAACTTCTGCAACCCAGGGGGTACGGGCATGGCGCCTTTTTCTCCTGTAAACGAGCCAAAGAGTGGAGAAGGAGGGCGGCGGGGTTGCCACACGTGGGGGCTCAAAATCCGGGATTTTTGTGGTGTGTACCCCTCGAAGAGAAAAAAGAGAGAGTTGGACTTTATTCCCCTGTGAGGCTCCGTGGAGGTCGGCCATGTTTATATGAAATTTAACCTGCACCACAAGTAAGAGAAAGGAAGATTCAGGCCTGGTAATTTCTGGCTGCGTAGTTCGTGGGCGTGTCACAAGTCTGGAAAAGCCCACGAAGAAAGTGCAGCGAACGAAAAAGAAAGGGGAGGAGCCCCGCTAAGTGTGAGCTCCTCGTGGTGTGTTTGGCGCCAAAAGGGACACTATCTATTGGACTATTTCCTTTGTGGAAACCTGCTTCACCGGGATCTTGTACTCTTTTGCCCGGTCCAAGCATGGATGTGACCCCTATTGCTGCCTCTTTGACTGACACAGGAATCCGGCTGAAGCCCAGAGGCCGCTTCGCCCTTTATGCATGCAGAGATGCAGAGGCCTTGGGCATGATCTGTGTAAAGTGTCAGGGACTGATTGTGCATCTTCGGCCTTTCGGGAGATGTACCCGCTGTGGGCATTTCCTGTTCGAGGTAGAGCAGCCAACAGAGAAGCCAAAAGTCTACCGAGTGAATTGGATCTCAGGTGCTGTTACTCCTGAGGAGGAGGTGTGTGCTATCACCGTCATTCCCAAGCGTAGTCCCGCAGAGGTGGCGATCGTACAGACTGAAGCTCCGGCCATTGAGGAATTTGAGGCGGAAAACCCAGCGGATGCTGCATCAGTCACAACGGAGCCCTCCCTTCCGCCTGCCAAAAGAAAGGTAGGACTCGTAAAGGCTTCCCGCGGCCGCGGTGGAGGCCCACCCCAGTGCCCGCCTGACTCGGATCGTCCAGCCGGAGGAGTTTCCAAACGATCCATGATGGTTAAAGGTCGAGGTCGGCCAGGGAAAGGAACCAAGGTCAGTCTCCGTTCTATTGGGGACGCTTGGGTGCCTGATCTTACACCAAGGGGCACCCTCATACAGTGTGGTGACATCACTACAGAAAGTTACTACATTACAATATTCTCCTTGGAATGTTCCACGTTATCTGTGATGACCTTTTATTATATGTATTTTCTGTAGTCTATTTATAGATACTATTTTTGATCAAACATATACATGTGAAACATTAAAAATGTGTTATTTCTTCATGCCTATAAAGTAAATTTTTCCACAATCATCAATATCCAATTACTATTAGGACGTGGCACATTTTCTATTAGAGGTGACGAATACCACCTAAGGGCACTTGTAATCAAACCAATCTTCAACAAATATAACATGCACTAGTTAGTGTGAGTGAGGTAGGTCTTAAAGAGACAACAAGAATGCTCTATTACAATGTAGCCCTAGATGTTGCACTCTTTGACCAATTGGCCATTGTATACTGACTAGTGTTGCATCCTGAATCAGGTAGATGTGCCACAGTACTATGTACAAACAACTATGTGTATCAGTACCCCAAAAACCAAACCAAACCAAACCAAGGCTGAAAATCTTGAAAAAAATAAGCCTTTTTCTTAGTTTCTGTCATAAAATTTTGCAAATATATATACTTTCTTTATCATTTTAGGTCAAAATGTATTCTGCTACATTTGGTAAAAAAAATTGTGTGAAAATGACCCAAATCAGTGTTTATTATTTAGTCTGTATGAAAGTTATAGAGTCCATAAACTATAGTATATACAGTACTGTATATGAAAATGTATTAATCCTGATGTACTAATGGCCTATCTCATTTTTTGAGGCATAAAAATGCCAGGACAGCACAAATATCCCCCAAATGACCCCTTTTTGGAAAGTAGACAGTCCAAGGTATTTAGTAAAAGGCATTTTGAGTTTTTTGAAGTTGTAAATTTTAGGGGCATTTTTTTGGAAAATTAAGAAAAAAAAAAGAAAGTCACAATTTTTTTTATTTTTTTTACATAGTGTCACCAGTGCAGTACAGCATCTTCATATGGCTGGTGTAGGTGGGATCAGGGACACTGACTGTTTTTTTTTTTAACACACTGTGACCAAAGCAATACAATGTTACCATAATAACACTGTACTACTCTGGGAAAGTAATCAGGGTTTTCTTCTTTTTTTTTCACTTTATGATTGCTCATATCCATGAATTCCATTGGCATAAGCAACCATTTTTACTGAATGAAACTGATTCATTCAGTACCTTTTGTTGTGATTAGCTGTTATTTGTCAAAGCTAATCACGTGGTTCACATGGGCTGTGATTGGCCCTGTCTATACCACGTGATCACTGTTAACAATCACAGCTAGCAACACAATTTTATACAATGGATGGCATGAAAGGAAGCCATCCATTGTTTACAATTGTTATGTTTTCTGCTGTGATTGGTCACACGGATCACATGATACTGGCAGTGGGCTGGTATAGTGAGCATTCATTGGCTTTGTCCAATGGACACAGCTGGCGACAGATCATGCCGTTGTGTGGCCCCAAGGCTAAGCGAGCAGCGCCTTCTGAGAGGACACCATATAATGTGCACTCAGAAGGATAAAAGGTCTGTCCAGCAGTCAATCTGCTATAGGCCAGGTTAGAAGGTGTTAAAGTGGAACTAAACCCTCCTATCCTTTACAGTCAAGGAAGCTGCAATCTTAGCCTCTTTATGATCTGCAGCTGTCATGGTGCTGCCTATGTGAAGAGTTATTATAACACCAGGCATTTGATGACTTGACAGTTTGGTGAACAAAAGAACAAGCACTTGTGACAGTTATCATTCACGACATGCCTTAAATTAATTGTTTTGAGAAATAGTGAAATTGATGAGTTTACCTCCACTTTGTTATTAGAAATTTCATGAATATATATGTCAACTATCTGCGGATTAGACAACCGTAAATGCTGCCTGGATTTCAATATGATTGGCATTAGGGCACTGCAAAGCAATAGGTTTTGGATCTTGGTTACAGTTATTATTGGGACATACTATTTTATTCAAAAAAATAAACATTATTATAACCTAACCCAATATTGACTTTATTAACGATGTCCCAATGGAACACACGTGGGAATGAGATCCTATACCAGTACAGTAAATAAATTATTCTTTCTAAGCTGTAATTAAAACATATTTTTACAAGAGTCTATAAATATATGTATATGTATATGTATTCTGCCATAAGAAGTCAGGGGTCTATTTAGTTATTACTGTATATGAGAATGTATTGCAAAGTCAGTTTTAACATGCTACTGCAGTGTTGCTCAATTGTAGAGATGGGCCAAACACTCCCGAACAGGGGAAAAGTTCCGACCCGAACGGCAAACCCCATTGAAGTCTATGGGAGCCGAACAGGAAAAATCTAAAGTGCCTATTTTGAAGGCTTATATGCAAGTAATTGGCCATAAAAGGGGTATGGGGGTCCAGCTACTGCCCTAGGGGACATGTATCAATGCAAAACTTTTTTTCAAAACAATAATTTTTCAGGAGCAATGATTTTAATGACGCTTAAAGTGCAACAACATTCCTTTAAATATAGTGCCTGCGGGGTCCTCTTAGTCTGCCTGTAAAGTGGCACATCTGTGGCATGCATAGAACATGCTGCAGCAAAAATGAAATTTCTAAAGAAAAAAATAGTCAAATCACATTTGGGTCTAGTATAGATTTTAAGGGGAACCCCACACCAACATTTTTTTTTAAAAGGCGTGGGGTCCCCCCAAAATCCATACAAGACCATTATCCTAACATGCAGCCTGGCAGGTCAAAAAAGGGGGGGATGAGCGAGCACCCCCCCTCCTGAACCATACCAGGCCACATGCCCCAACATGGGGGGTGCTTTGGGACAGTGGGGGCTCTGCTGATAGGATTATGCCCTTTTTTTATAACTATTTACCGGCAAGTGTTTTTTTTTTCAGCTGTCAACAGGGAAGCCCATTAACAGCTGATGACTCATCGGTTGTAAAGGACGCCGCGGCCAGCTTCTGGGCCCCACTCCTTAACAACCAGTTTTTACTGGGCTCTGATTGGACAAAGCTTTGCCCAATTAGGGCGCAGAATGCACTGTGATGGGCGCAGTGCATTGCAGGGTGTTCGGCAGGGCAAACACCCGTTGAAAACCCTGAAAATTTGGATGTTCCCCGAATGGGGTGAACAGCCAATGTTTGGCCCAAACTCATGCTCGGGCCGAATTGTTTGCCCAACTCTACTCAATTGTATTAAAAACAACTAGTTTTATTACTGATGTCTGGTGAAAGATTTTTTTTTTTTTTATAGCTTTTGTGCAACAGTCTATTTGAGGAACAAATATGCTTTGAAACACCAAAAAGTTACACAACAAAATTTTCAGCTAGTGCTCCACCGTTTTCTGTGTGTTCAGACAAAAGATGTCTTCATTGTTTACACTATGGAGAACTTGTATTCAATGAATTACCCCGGGAGAATAGGTCTTACCCAGGCTAGGTTTCTAAAAATAAGTAAAACACCCTCCGATTGTATATCTTATGGATAGGAAATAAAACATAATGGATGAAATTTAGCTGAAATACTTAGCCACAGAACATGAAAGGTCAACTGAAAGGGCAGGCAAGAATCTGCTGTGCATATGTGTATAGGATGTACAACTACTCAAGTTCTAAATGGCAAGTCCAGCCTTAGGACAAGTTTTCCAAACTGAACACACTAGCCTAGCTTCATTAATGGAATATTCAAAGCATAGCATTTGCAAGATATCAGCAAAAACTGACTTAACCATTGCCTTTCTTCGGAAATTATAGCCTTGATCTTTTTTTACATGGCTGTTTTTAACATGGCAGAGGGCTATTCACACATATATTACAGGTACACATTGTTTTAATGCATAACAGTATTAATAAGACCATGTCAGAATATTTTATTTGGGAGATTTTTTCACTTGCCCTTTAGGTTTGTTTTAATCCATGCACACACATCGCTAAAATACATATATGTGAATTGTTGCACCTGCCAAAGGATTTGTCATTTTAAAAATCCAGTTCTGTGATTTACTGGCCTTTGATAACCTACACAGCTACTGTATATTATTTTGGTTTAGATTTTCAACGTTTGTTGTCAGCTTTATATTACTCCAGCCCGCTAATTAGGCTAATGAGTCAATAATTTAGATATCACATTGCCGAATGTTGTTTGCCTAGAGTTCTGCTTAACACTATTTGCCTTTGACTATTTATGTCTTTCTTGGCTACTTCTATTCATCTCTGTGATCTCACTCTTAGCTAATGCAATATTCAGTGCCAGGGAAATTCAGGAAAATATTGCATTGTCTGCAGATAGTAAGGAATATAATGACAATGTTGCTGAGTAAGCAACTCTCAGAACGGATTTTAACAGGAAAATATTTTATATACTGATTTGCTGACACGTAACTTCAAAATAATTTTATAACTAACTTTTCATTTCCTAAAAGAAAAAAATACCTGCTTAGTGGAAACATATGATTTCATGAATATTTCTATTCTGACATATGAAAAAAAAAAAGGTAATAGAGTCACAAAATAAGTATGAACGATGAAAACATGTGTTGCACAATGCTATCTGCTTATCCAATGTTCTAAAATGGAATGATTTATTGATGAAGATCACGCAGACTGTTAGGGCTGCAGTAAAATTTAACATATGTTTAGAGCAATTATCCTTTTCAGCTCATCATTCCCTCCCCCAGCACATTCATAATAGGTTATTCTTATTTAGAACCCCAATACTTTAAGGTCTTTAGTGTGCAGCCTGTCCAGAACTCCAAAGCTTCTGCCTATTATCCTAAGAAGAATGCTGCAGAATGATACCTATAGATGCACAGCACAGCTCCACAAAGCTTAGAGACAGACTTGGCTTCTGCAGGCTCCCTCCAGGCTGTAAGACCAGTCCCCGCAGTCTCTTCTCTCCTATGCCCCAGCAGTCACAGGCCCTCTGATGTCATCAAGTCCAATGCGGAGTCCATAGCTTTGCATTAGACATGAAGTCACTGATGTTAAGTCAACTGCTGGAGTATAGGGGAGTAGAGAAAAGAGCAAGCTGCTGGATGCTCGAGTATGTAAACTGCTTTTTGCAGCTTCAGAGACCTAAATGAGTGTAGCGGGTGTTAAATTTAGTGGGGTGTATCTGGGCAATAGATGGCCCAGATACATTGATTTCAGGGATTTATGGACATTTTGGAGTGTGGGAGGTATGAATGGTGTCATGTTCCCTGCGGTCCCTGGGTGGCGCTGTCACCTGGGACCGGGGTTGAACTACCATTCCAGAGCCGTGCCCTTTTTGTCCTCTCGCGGCAGTAGTACGGCGGGGCGGGGAACACGCTGTGCCTGCTGGGAGAGGATATAAAAGGGGGCGGACATCTTGCGCACGAGGTCCATTCCCCAGGCACCTTCAGCCTGGGGGCTGCTGCGGTTCGTTTGTGCCCAGGTGCCCTTGGCCTGGGCGCGTGGAGTCGAGTTCCATCCCAGGCACCTTCAGCCTGGGGTGAGGTACTATACCAGGAGGCCTGGGGCCCAGTACCTTCGACTGGGTCCCGCGAGGGCGAAGCATTCCTAAGGTGCCCCCGGTATTGGGTGCCTGAATCCTGGGCGTAAGGGACCGGAGACGTTACCTCCCCGTAGAGCCAGCGCAGCATTTGCTGGTGTCGGTGGAGGCCTCTGGTGACCGCCAGGATGGATGTCTTCCTCTGACAGGGGTCATTTGTTCTAAAGGAGGTACTTCATGTTCTTATGGTCTGTGGCAGGGACCCAACTTTCTCAGGTCAGTGGCAGGCCTCATCCAAGGCCTGTGGCAGGGGCCTCAACGTTCACCCAGGTCATTGGCAGTGACCAAATTCACGGTCGGTGGCAGCGACCGTGCGCCAAGCCTGTTTGCACTGAACGGAACAGGAGGGACTTTAATTCATCAGTTGTGCCTGGACCTACTCTTCCCTACACCTTGTCTGTTCTTTTAAAAGTCAACCAGTTTCAAGTCAATAAAACAGTATTGGACTTTTCTTGGTGTGGAACTCGTGTTGCTGGAAGCTAAGTGTCCCTGTCAGTGTCAGTGACAATCATCCTCCATAGGAGAAGCTGAGGCTCCGGCCTAAAACGCAGACCCGAGGGTAATGGTTTAGCTCATATCTCTGCATCCTACATCAGAGAGCCGAGCTGGTGGTGTGCATCTTTCCCCCTTCTCCCAGATACCCCTAGACGAGTAGAACAAGCCATGAAGAGAGGGGAGAAGCTGGGGGGAGGACCGCTACATGAGCATTTAACACTTGCACTCCCACTTTAAGGGAGCATTTTTCATTTTTCTGGAAATGGCCTTTAACAGATATCAAAATAAAAAGCCTTTAAGTGGTTGTAAACCCTTACCTATACCCAGTGAAATGACTGGCCTCAGGTGATACACAGAGGTGAAAAAAATCCTCCTACATAAGTTGTACCTGTGTATTTGCAACCATTTATCCTGTACATCCTTGTAAAACTCAGAGATCAAAAGGGATTTTTTTTTTCACAGGCTCACGAAGCAGGGGGTGGAGAGCTGCAGTTACAGACTGTACAAGTGCTCTAAGAACTGATTGGAGTGAGGGGACACCGCTCCCCTTCCTTCTCACAGGAACAGAGCTGAGGCTGTCAATCAGCTGGAGCTCCCTCCCCTGTCACCATTTTAGCTCTGGGTGTCAGGAAAAATCATCAGAAGTAACTCATGCAGAACAGAGGAACTAGACAGCAGACAGAAATGACACTTAGTGCTTTGGAGAGAGGCAAGTAAACATTATAGAAAATGTGTGTGACAGAACCCACTGTCACTGTGTGTTTTGGAGGGGGCTGTGGCTGGCCTCCTACCCACAGACTATGGCCCAGAAGAGAACGGGAGATTTGGAGGGGCTATTTGCCATCTTCCACCACCTAGAGAAGAAACTAGGTGAACGCGATATCTGTGGTTGGGCTCGTGGAGTCGTTTCCGGCTACCTAAAATGATTGGCCCGGCTGGGCTAAATATATACTTTTATTCCACAAACAATGTACTTTTATCTGATAAAGGCATATATAAGATGGCGGTATTCCCAAAGCGTGGGGCTACGAGACTTAGGGACAAAATGGCTAATGTAATGAAGATTCCTATATCAGCTACATCCCATCCCCGCCCCTCTTGTTATTGTGTTAATTATGTTAGGTCATGGCACGTAGACAAAAGGTCTGGAGACACATCCCAGCAGGGGATGTGTAAGGAGGGGCTGCTTTCTTATCATAATCCCTTTATGTGTTTCAACTGTAGTTTCTGTTTTAATGTACAAGTGTTGAGTTCCCATTGGTTCTTCCTTATATCCTACCCCCTCTATGACAAGGCTAAGGGGAGTGTCCCAACTGTGTTTAAAGGTGTATGTTTTGTATTTAATAAACAGTTTATTCTCTGCATGTTTAACCCTCAACACCTGTGTGGCTTGTCTCGTGATTGAGGGGTTAAGGGCTGGTTATGGCGATTCTGCAGGCTGCGGGTGCATTTGGAGGACAGGAGACACAGGTCTGGCAGAGGTATCCGAGATCTGTCAAAATGTGCTTTGTTCAGATTTCATGTCTGAGGTTTACAACCATATTAATGCATTTTGCACAGGACTGTGCTTTTTCATAAGGCCCTGAAATGTGTTAGGGCTTTTTCTCTTGATATCTATTAACCTGTCCCTTCACCTCTGTTCCATTGACAATTTGTACCAGTGACAAGGTTACCTGGCCAAACAGACAAACAAAAGCTTTGTGTGGGTTTTCGAGGTGCATTCAACCCACCAATATACTGAGATATGTAGATTCATATCTAGGTAGCCAATAAAATTGTGTTTAAAATAGCAAATTTAGTTGAAAGACCTCTACCAAATAAGAATATTTTTTATATATACTATGTGTGCTTCCCTTTAAGGAGGAGTGTACTGTATAATTAAAGTTAAACATCTTTATAGTGTTCAATAAAGTTACAGATTGCATCTTAATATACTACACTATTGGAGGCCGCCTCTTCTTCTCTTCTTCCCCATTTCTATGCTCCACATCTTGGAGCTTATGAGGATAGGCTAGCGGAGGTGCTTGGACGCCCATTAGGTACTGTGGGAGCCAGCAGCCACAGCTTACACAGAATTGGAGAAGAGAGAGAAGAGGGATTGGAGAAAACACCACTCGAGGCTGGAACACATGCATACCCTATTAATGCGAATTACTACTTATTCAGAGGTGAGAGTTCTGGGAGACTAGTCTGTAGACAACACATTTGATTCACTTCCCTTAAGCCTTAAGGACTTTTTTCATCGGACAAACCGATCGTGTATGGGCCCCATCGGTCTTGTTTCCATCGGTGTTAAAAAATAGAACATGTTTTAAATTTTTCCAATGGATCAAAAACCGATAGCAAATTCCGATCGTCTATGGGCAAGTCCAGCAGATAAAAAACCCACCCATGCTCAGAATCAAGTCGACGCATGCTCAGAAGCATTGAACTTCATTTTTCTCGGCTCATCGGAGTGTTTTACGTCACCGCGTTTGGGACGGTCGGTTTTTTGACTGATGGTGTGTAGGCAAGACTGATGGAAGTCAGCTTCATCGGATTTCCGATGGACAAAACCATCGGATTAGAATCCATAGGATATCCGATCGTGTGTACAGGGCTTAAATGTGGAAGACATCCAAGGGAATTGGTTCATCTATGCAAGCTATCATCCATCCCATAGGACTATCTGTATACAGCGAGTGAACCTTGCAGGACTATCCATCTCCCCACCATATTTGTTTGCCCATTCACCTAGAGGGAACTCATACCTGTTACTAGTGTTCATTTAAATTTTTTCACCCACGTATTGCTAGTTTATCAACACCCCAAATTAGGGTGTTGTTTATAGTGTCATTTTTCTTTAGCGCAAGATCATTTTTATATATTTTATTCTTACTATGTGTGTTTATTGAGAATACTGGCCTATTTCCACAAATAGTATTATCATGATTAGGCTTGGGGACGACAACTATAGAAACTAGGAACATATCCAAAGAACGCATGTCATGACATCGTAGGATAGAAATGAAAAAGCTGATAAGTTGCAAGACAAGTTCAACTTTAGTCATTTTTTATCCATTTAGAAAAGCGAGGAGAAGCAGTAATGAAAAATTGAATTATCTCACTGATATACAGTATACATATCATACAACACTAGGGGGCACAAGTATATTTCTTTCCCTGACTGACATTTGAATTAGCTTGATCTGCACAATGTATACGTTCCAGATACAGTATAAAATTGTATCACAGATCAAAGTTGTCCTGCATTTACATTAAACAGGGCAAAAGTTTCGATTTTTCTTAGGTTTGTATCAATATACCTAGCGCACGGCAAAATAATGTGCTTAGTTTGTGGAATTATTTTTAAGAAAATACTTTGTAGCCAGAGTCAGCACATTCGAAACTGGAGATACAGAATCTGCTGAAGAATTAGACACTAACCTGACAGCTGAAACAGAGCACAAAACCTTGTAAATGGTGGATTGACTTCATCCCATTTACAATTCAAATTACAGAGAATTGACTGTAAGGGCTAAAGCAAAAAAACTGTTTATCTGAGTCTTTTTTTTTAACAGCCACATAATATTTTTATATTTTTCAGGAATTAATTAGAGCTGTACTAACAATCTTACAATACTCCTTTCATTGGCCAAGCCATTTTGTCAAATATACTGTACAAATATCAATATTGGAACAATAACACTAAAGTACTTAAAATTCTACCCCCACCCCCCCCCGACTGGCCTTTAACCACTTGACCTCTGGAAGATTTACCCCCTTCATGACCAGGCCATTTTTTGCGATACGGCACTGTACAACTTTAACTGACAATTGCGCGGTCATGCGACACTGTACCCAAATACATTTTTTCACCACAAATAGAGCTTTCTTTTGGTGGTATTTGATCACCTCTGCGGTTTTAATTTTTTTTAACAAACAAAAAAAGACTGACAATTTTGAAAAAAAAACTAACATTTTGTTTACTTATAAAACATACCGTACCCAATAAAAAAACATAATAAATCAAATCTCTTCATCAATTTAGGCCAATGTGTATTCTGCTACATATTTTAGGTAAAAAAAAAATCCCAATATGTGTATATTGACTGGTTTGTGAAAAAGTTATAGTGTCTACAAACTATGGCATATTTTTTTAATTTTTTTTACTAGTAATGGTGGCGATCAGCGACTTATAGTGGGACTGCAGTAATGCGTCGGACAAATCGGACACCTAACTGACACTTATGACACTTTTTGACCAGTGACACTAAATGTTCTAAAAAAATATCAGTGCTAAAAAAATATGCACTATCACTGTACTAATGGCACTGGCAGGGAAGGGGTTAACATCAGGGGCGACCAAAGAGTTAACTGTGTGCCTAGCCTTTGCTTACTCACTGTGGGGGAGGTGATTTGACTAGGGGAAAAGCAAATATCTGTGTTCCTGCTTTGCAGAAACACAGGATCAATACCTTCCCTTCTGACAGATTGGCAATCTGCCGTGTTTACATAGGCAGATTGCCATTCTGCCTGTGTACTGTGTATTTGATGGGTGCCGGCAGACATTGAGTTCATGGTACCCGCCACTGGGCTCCTGCTGTGTGTGGTCACAGTGGGAGCGGGTCGTCGGCGACGCACATGCACGTCCCAGACCTGGCACAGAGTGTCAGCCCTGCCCCAGTATATGTAAGGTGGGCGGTCCACAAGTGGTTAACTAATAGCTACGTTTAATTAAAAAATTACCTGAATCCGTAGTCACATGATTTTCTAGATCCTGAGTCTTCTTTCTTCTGGTCTGCAGAGTGGGAGGGTCCTGCTTCAGGTGCCCATGTCACTAACTGTGTGATATGGATACTTTCCATTGGCTATCCAGCAGCGGGGTCGTCACAGGCTCGAGAAGACTCAAGCATCATGATGACATTACGACAAGAGGCAGCAACAAGATGGGTAGGATGTGGGACTAAATTTCTGAGGTGGATCAACTGTTTTTAGTCCGGAAAGAAGCATGGCAGAGGGTCTCAGGTGAGGTTTTGACATTTTAATTTAATTTGTTGTAGCCCTCTTTTGGGAGGTTATGAGAAATGGTCCTCCCCAAACAGGATATTGTGCTACACCTGTAGTTAAATAAGAGAATCAGAAACTTTGCTAAGTCGAAGAGTGGGCTTGATAATAAAGTTGGCAGTGCCTCCACCCAGGACAAGGCCTCAGTGAATCAAGGGGATTCTTTTCCTCATCAATTAACCATCAATCTAATCAAAGTAATTGGGAGTAAAGGACCTACTCCCAATTAGCAACCAGCATATAACATTAACCATAAGTATATAGATGCACACCAATATGGAAATAATATAAGCTTTATATAAGATTTTTTTTTTATAATAGTACATACAGTACATCCAATGAACAAACAGGTATTATCAGCAGTGGTGGCCTGTCCATAGAGGGTGCATGGGCACCGCCTCCCCTATCCATGCATCCAGCCCCCTGATCTACATATAAGTGGTGCCGGACTATGGATTCCAATGCAGCAGGGATTTTTTTTAAGCACCTGATTAAAAGACCTGTTCTCTGATTGGCCAAAGAATCAGCCGATCCAATTGGATGCCTAGCGCTTTGCCGGAAGAGGAGACACGCAGCGGAGGAAGCTGAAGGAACGGACACCGGAGCGCCCGTGGCCGGTGCCGCACTCCAGGAGAGGACACCACAGCCCCGCCACACGAGCAGGTAAGTGCCGGACTGCCCATGGGGGGTTTGTTTATTTCCCCCCCCCAAAAGAAGAACCCACCAGCCGCCGCTGATTATCAGCAAGGGGCATAACAAGAGTCCTAGTGGAATTGTGCACATATAAACAGGTATATATAGTTTTTGAAAACGATACCTTCAGATGAATGTAGCAGCACAGTTCAGTTGCAGGGGCCTCTGAGGATGATTTTGATGCAGCATCTGTGTCAGAGACCTGAGGACAAGATCACTGGTTATAGATCCTGTTGTCCAATCTGCCTGGAACGCAGATTCTTGCCCACAGAAACTGTAGTATGACACTGGAACACAGAGTCAGCCTATCTACTCTGCTTCTTAGTCCCTAGTAGTTTTTAATCTGTCATGCAAATGGAACTCCAACTCCCAGAAGTGGCCATCAGATGCCTGGCACTAGGCTATGCTGGTTATGGAGCCCTAAACTAAAACTAGTTATAGAATCCTAGAACAGAAGATACAAGGTTAACTAAAATAACAGGAGCTGCATATTTCAATAAACAGGTTCACCTTATAATATACTGGAAGGTAACCACTCCACACAAATAGTAGCACAGACCTAGCTATCTGGCACTGTGCATGGGAGACGATAACAGTAGGACAGAGAAAAGACTGTCACAAGGATTCATAACCACACTCAAGAAGCTATGGGCAGCTGAAGTTTAAATATTAGAACATAGGAACAATTGCCTAATAGTCTCTGCTTTTGGTCTGGGTGAAATACAGTAGCAACAGCAGCACCTTTGTGTAAGGTCATGAGGTTCAGCTCTGTGTATACTTCCTGGAACCTCCTTTTTTTAATAACATCACCGTCCTCCAGTCAGGGTTTCTGTAACCAACTAACTCTGTGATAATTACAAGCAAAAGCTACAGTAGGTGCCGCCGATATTGTGTCAATCTCGCCTCTTCTAGCGGCGAGATTGACACCCTACGAGCCCCGTCGCGAGAGCCAGCGCCGAGCTGTCTCGTCATCGGGAAAGGAAAAATTTTGTTTTTCCTTTCGCAATGAGCGACGCACATTGCCGGTAGACGGAGATCCGACGTGGATTCCCGCCAATACCAGGCACTGTGTTTGGTATGAATCCTGAGCGGGAACTCCACGCCAATTTTTTAATAAAAAACCAGCATGGGTTCCCCTCCAGGAGCATACCAGGCCCTTCGGTCTGGTATGGATTTGAAGGGGAATCCCCTAAGCCAAAAAATCGGCGTGGGGGTCCCCCTCAAAATCCAAACCAGACCCTTATCCGAGCACGCAACCTGGCAGGCCGCAGGGGAAGAGGGGGGGATGAGAGAGCGCCCCCCCTCCCTCCTGAATCGTACCAGGCTGCATGCCCTCAACATGGGGGGGTTTGGTGCTCTGGGGCAGGGGGGCGACCTGCGGCCCCCCCACCCCAAAGCACCCTGTCCCCATGTTGATGGGGACAATGGCCTCTTCCCGACAACCCTGGCCATTGATTGTCGGGGTCTGTGGGCGGGGGCTGATCGGAATCCGGGAGCCACCCTATGTGAATGAATATGGGGTACATCGTACCCCTGCCCATTCACCTGGTGGAAAAAAAATGGCAATAATAAAAAACACACAGCTTTTTAAAGTAATTTATTACACAGTGCCGGGGGTCTACTTCCGACTCCGGGGGTCTCTTCCGACTTCGTCGCCGCGCTCTCCGGTTCTTTCTTCCTTCTGCTGGGCCTCCGCTATCTTCTTCCAGCTCTTTTGCTAGCGGGGCCCGGTCTTCTCCATCGCCTTCTTCCCTCTTCTCCTCTCCGGTTCTTTCTTCCTTCTGCCGGCCCCTCCACTATCTTCTTCCAGCTCTTTTGCTAGTGGAGGGGCCCGGTCTTCCCGTCGCCGTCTTCTTCCCTCTTCTCCTCCTCCGAGAATCTCCACGATGGGATCGCGATGAATATACGTCGGCGGCACCTACTGTATTTACAAATACAGACAGCAGAGGGTAGCAGACCCCTACATTGTGAATGGTTGGGAATGGTTGGGAGGAAGGTAAATTTGCCCCAAAATGGGCTTAAAAATCAATTCATTAATTTTTTAATTCATTAATCAATTCATCAATTCTAGAGAATAAACAGCAGTCCCACAAATCCACAACTTTAAAGTAATAGCAACAGGGCTGGCAGCAGTATTTTAATACTCTTGCTACTACAAGGCAATGTGAGACTCCATCTACTGCTCCCTAATTGCTGCTATGTATAAGTTTACAGTTCGAGGTTATTACAGCTGCACATGAAAAGATGATCCACAGGGCAGGAGTTGAAAGGGGAGCTGTGGCAGGAAGATGCTGAAGGGCTTTTAAAATGTTAAAGCTGAAATGTAGGTATGACAATTTTTATATAGTTACAATGGTTCAGCTTGGACCAGCGAAGGTATGCTTGTGCCACGCTTGTAGGATCAACATTGAAGCTGGAAATCAATGTGGAAGGCACCACTATTACAATGATCCCCACTATTTTCTGGATCAGATTCCAATATGCTGCTCTGCTGCGTTGTGAATACAGGAGGTTACTCACTTAGGGCAGGCATCATTCAGGGAATACTTTGCATTTTCTCATGAATCCAAAGCATCCTCTGATTGGACGAGGTGGAGAGTCAGGGAGGTGACATAACAACCCCCAGCTCGTCCACAGAGAAAATACTGAATGGACAACTTCCCTTGTTCAATACACAGCAAGGCAGATGCTCGGTGCTGGACCTAGCAGCTACAGGCAATTACTCTAGTAGTGGTGCCTGCTACAGTGATTTCCAGCTTCCATAAGCCTCTTCCAGGTATGACACATGCATACTTACATTGGTCCAAGCTGGACTAAAAACTGCCATATCTAAACTTCAACTTTATGGTTAAGTTAGGGTCCATGTTCACTCACATTTATAGGGCCACAACAATGTTTCCCTTTCTCCAAATTGTGTTCCTGTGTTTTCACCTTGTCAAATAGACATTGATGGAGGATATAAGTGGCCAATTCAAAACACATTACACATGCATGCTCCATTGTAGCGACCTTCAGAAAACGTGCCATAAGAAATGCCTTGCTGCCATCCCTGGAGCACATATTCGAATATCAAAATGCCTTGATGGGTAGATGTCAGTCTGGAGGAATTTTTGCAAATATTTGCATACAGACTGCGTTAGGTAACACCCACTTGTAACGCTCCATAATTGAAAGAATTAAAGTCCAATGAATTAAAGTGGTGGGACAGGGACAGTAAGACAAGGTTGATAAGCAAGGGTAAGATGATGCTGGACATCCTCCAGCCAGAAAATGAGGCAGTTGTATCTGATTTGCTGCACCTTCCAATGCACACTGTGAGAAGCTCACAACGTACAGTGAATTCACAGCAAGCTATTTCAGTACAGGAGAGGAGCCTGCACAACTGAGCAAGAATGAAGGGAAGGCTGGAGTCCAACTTTAAGTGCTTTCTCACAGAGAAAGAAATGTGAATGCATTTCCTCTAGTTGTTTTATTTTAATTCAGTGTAATAATATTCCTTGGTATGTGAGCAAATAGTAGGTCCTATTACATCAGCATGTGACAGGTGTTACATTTATCTGTCTAAGACTATGGCCTTTACAAGCTGGAAGTAAAGTAATGCTATGTTCCTGTCTGCAGTGCCATGATTCAAAAAGACAAATAGTATTAACAGTTGCCCTGTGTGCTTCTAGTTTAAGACATGAGTTTGATTAATACACAGTAAAATCTTAGTTGCTGCTAGCAAATCTCAGTGGCAATTTGTTTCTTATAGTAATGAGCTTTAAATAGTGTACACTGATATTCTATCTACTAATTTCTTCTGAGCTATGTTTTTGTGCAATTCGTATCTAAAATAATGTTGTGACATTCCAACTCCTTGCAGGTTTTTAATATCCTTCAGGGACTCGAGCAGCAAGATCTCTGCATTTGACTTGTTAGCATTATGCATCTTCTCTAGTCATAATAAGGAGAGAATAAAGCAAACAAATTAGGGTGCCCTTGTTTCTAGTGTGTTGTGAATTATGGTAGGGTGACCAGACATCCCCAGTTTCGGGGACAGTCCCCGGATTGAGGACACTGTCCCCGGACCAAGTCTGTCCCCGGTTTTGTCCCCGGATTGGATTTGAACAATGGCTGGGGCAATTTCAAAGACAGTCAGTGCAGAATTAAAAAAAAAAGTCTGACTTACACACCCCCGCTCCACCGATACTACTAGCTTAGGGGGGTGTATTTTTTTCCATTATCTGTGCCCCTTTCTGATGATCATGTGCTGGTCGGAGCGGAGGGACCATTTCTTCAGTTTCGGGTGCATGCCCATTCAGCTCCGCTTGCATGTTCTCCTGCCTTGGCTCAAATCCCAGCCAGCCGCCTGCCTGCTTATCTCCTTGCCTTCCCTGGCGGAGTGATCTTCCTCCACTCCCCACCCAGTAGTAGCCGGGGCCCGGAGAGTAAGCCTTGACAGGCTGTGAGGCGGGCGGCAGTGGCGATGGGCAGAGAGTCGATGATTGCCGCCATTACTAGTAAAAAAATAAAATATGTCCCCGGATATCATTTTAAAAATCTGGTGGGCTAATTTCACTGCTGAAGAGACATATGATAAGCCAGGGTGCTTTTTAGACCATTAACATCCTTCCAGAACTGAAATGTCAATTTTGGGTGAACGTTCATCTAGTACAACTTCTCATTGCCACTGACAGCCACATAAAACGTGTTGGGTTTTATATACAGTATATCTGAAATCTTTATGACATTAGCTCTCAACTGCTAAGTGTTTGTCTGTTTGTGGTCTTCAGAGAGACATCTGGTCTGTAGGCAATAACCCAGGCTCAGCTCAAACGGATCTACACATTTTGATCTTAATTGATCTCAAAATGGAATATGCTATACTTTTTGTTCCAAATAAAGCCTAACCCCATTTATTTTTTATTCTAGTTTTTCCCCTGTTCTTGTTCTTATATGAAACCTAAAACGTTTTGACAACCTTACTCAACCTCTTGCTGCTCCTGTGTGTCAAGAAGTGTTACACTGATGTTGTCTATAAGAGAATTACTATGCCACTGTGGACCCTTGAACTGCACTATACAATATACCAAACAGAAGGGAGCGGGCTAACCAGAAGGTGCTGGCCGACAGCAGGTTCCCAGGATGACGAAGCACACTGAAACTAGAGAAAGTTGGTAACTGAAACTGGAATGTGACCCTCACTGGATTTGTGCCTTACCAACATGTTTGAGGATGGTCACAAGATAGAGCAGGTGATGTGGAATCTCCTAAGGTGTAGAGCATAGGTGTGCACAGCCTTTCGCATTTGGGTGTGCACCTCAAAGCTTAAACATATTTGCGTGTGTGTGCATGTATATATACAGTATACTGACGGTGTCAGCAGAGCAGTGGACGGTGTCAGTAGGGCAGAGATTGGTATTAGTAGGGCAGTGGACAGTGTCAGTAGTTTTTATTTGTTTTTTACAATTTTTTAGGAGACCCGTTAAGGGGGCTTTGGTGAAATATCAGGGGTCTAAACAGGAGGAATCTGCACCACACAGGGTGATTAGGGTGTGCCCAGGCACACCTGGCACACCCTGTGCGCACACCTATGGTGTAGGGCCAGCTAGTATTCACCAGGGACCCCCTCACGTGTCCTGACCCATGATTGCAAGCAAGGAGCTGGTCTGAGTTTAAAAACGTGAACAAGAAGAAGGACACCCTGCTGATAATCTGTGGGGGAAGCAGTTCTGACTGTCTGTGGCTGAAAGCTGTCCTGATTGGCCACAACTACAACACTCTGGGTAAAATTCAGAAGTTTGTGTGGCTGCGCGCTATAGGTACAGGTATGGACCTGGAAAGCAGAATTTAAGTAGTCCTGAAACAATGCTGCCCCCACACCCTCCTCTTTTGGGATAAATGACTCACAGTGTCATGTAACCTACTTCTTGTGAACCCAGACTGTCATTGGCACACTTCGCAGAGGGTATCATCACATGGGCTCACATGTCACAATGTGTTGCATCATGCAACATTTAGGACCACCAGAGCTCCCAGGGGGTACCAACGAGGCCCTGGCTACATCACCATTACCTTACGAAGTCAGGTGGTGGGATCAAGGTAAGTTTATTTTGCCCATAAAATGCTTATTTTTGTTTTCAATCACTGTATTGTTTTAAAGAACTGCATACATCTGCCTTTTTGTTTAGAGGCAAGAAAGGATATGTTTTAAGAGTGCTGCCACTATTATAGCTGGGGCTATTTATAAAGCAGTGAGTTTAACACTCACAGGTGGTTAAAGTGGAACTGTAGCCTTATGCCACGTACACACGATCGGACAGTCCGACAATAAAACTGTGGATTTTTTTCTGACGGATGTTGGCTCAAACTTGTCTTGCATACACACGGTCACACAAACATTGCTCGGAAATTCCATGCCCACGCCAATTCTTTTTTCAAATTTGGGCATAGCGTTCCCCTTAAAACCTATGCCAAACCCAAAGGTCCTGCTATTGATTTTTTTTTTGGGGGGGGGGGCAAACCAAGTTTTGTTTAATAAAATCGTTTTTGGGGTATTTGTTTTTTAATTTGGTGCTTAGAGAGAATTCACATTTAGTTGACATATTTTATGGTTTACATCTGCCTTTTTGTTTAGAGGCAAGAAAGGATATGTTTTAAGAGTGCTGCCACTATTATAGCTGGGGCTATTTATAAAGCAGTGAGTGTAACACTCACAGGTAGGTAAAGTGGAACTGTAGCCTTATGCCGCGTACACACGATCGGACAGTCCGACAATAAAACCGTGGATTTTTTTCCGACGGATGTTGGCTCAAACTTGTCTTGCATACACACGGTCACACAAACGTTGCTCGGAAAATCCAGGCCCACGCCAATTCTTTTTTCAAATTTGGGCGTAGCGTTCCCCTTAAAACCTATGCCATACCCAAAGGTCCTGCTATCGATTTTTTTTGGGGGGGGGGGCAAACCAAATTTTGGTGTTTAGAGAGAATTCACATGGGCTAGTACAAAGGAACTCAATAAAGAGAGAACACAACGATAAAAGGTGCAAATAAATTTATTAATAAATAATTCTTTGGCATTTTAAATGGCCACGGTGTATCCAAGGGGTAACCTGATAATTACTATAATTAAATTAAATAAGAAAGCCATCTTGGCTAATAATTAAAACGAGATTAACGGGGTCCATCCAGACATGCTGGACAACTACACCCCCACTGAATACACCATGACTTTAACAATAGGGAGGGCGGGTGGGCGTTGAGGTCCGGTTCAAACGGTCTGAGGCGCCCCGCTCACTGATCCCTTATATAACCTTTCTCCGTGCGGGCTTTTCGCTTACTGTAGCCGACCAATCCTCTTCCGATCCAGGTAACCAATCCCATGGCTGTTGCTGCCCAGGGAAACTGCTAATATATCATACCTAGAAAAAAAGCACAATATCTGCGGTCCCCTATGAACTCCCCCATGTTGGTCCAGCATATTTCTAGGACCTTTCATGGGCTAGTAAAAAGGGAATCAATAAAGAGAGAACACAACGATAAAAGGTGCAAATAAATTTATTAATAAATAATTCTTTGGCATTTTAAATGGCCACGGTGTATCCAAGGGGTAACCTGATAATTACTATAATTAAATTAAATAAGAAAGCCATCTTGGCTAATAATTAAAACGAGATTAACGGGGTCCATCCAGACATGCTGGACAACTACACCCCACCGGCTGAGGCCAGTAGGGAAACTACTGGTTGAAGCCCCCCCCCACCGTGGCCGACTCGATTAAACTTTGCAAACCCATACAAAATATGTCCAAACCTATAGGGGATAAATGGATTGAATCCTCCCGGAACAAACCCGGAATGAAACCTTCCAGCTCCGAGTGCCGATAAGAGACACCACCTGACGCTCTAAGAAAACTATGGATTGTTCTATTTAGGCGCCTCCTTATCCTGTCCACGTAGAAGAGATTACTGGCAGGAGACCATACTAATCTCGGAATCATTTCCGAGAACGCCAAAATGGAAGAAGGAAACATCACCTTAATAGAACCTAAGTCTCTTTTTATTTTGCATAAAAGGTCCCAAGTCCTAACTTTACATAAGTCGTTCGCCCCTGCGTGAATCACTAAAACCTGAGGAAAAGGCCAAATACTGGACAAATAAATCAAATGTTCCTTTAGGCCCCTCCATCTCAAACCCCGTACCCCTGACCATAGGACTAAATAAGACTTAGCGTCCAGACCTAAAGTGGTGGAGTAGTTCCTGTTTCCGGCATGTTGAGCAGCCCAGAAAACAAAGGAATGACCCACTATCCAGATAACTTTTCTGGAAATATCTGAAAGAGAAAATCATACAATTAGTAGATCAGGGCGTACATAAATTCTATATCTATTACTCTCCCAGCGACCAACTCTTTTTAACATTTCCGAAGAGAAACCCAATGCATCGGCCGTAGTGGCTGCTCCAATCCGAAAGGAATGTGATGAAAAGCAAAAACCTGACAGATTTAAGCGTTTCAAAGAGGAAGCCAGTACGGACGAGAATTGATATCTGGTAAGGGAAGACAGGTCTTGGTGAACAAAGAAGGAATCCCCAGAGGGAGGCCTGACCGCCAAATACCTTGAAACATGCCGTGCAGGACAGATCACATGACTCGAGGATCTAGCTAGAGAGAACCATTGGCCCTTACCACCGGGCTGAGACTTAGACCTAGCCAGAAAAATGTGAAGAAAATCATTGTCTATGCGAACGTGGTGAAAAAGCAGAAAGGCCAAAGATCTTTTATTGGCCGCTGTGAATTCACCCAGCCTCATAGCACCAAAGAAAGCCAACGCAAAGGATGCCCGGAAAAGGAGAAGCTCAAATTTTGAAAAACAGACTTCCTCTATAACCCTTAATAAATCAATCAGCAAAGGGATCGAAATGGGACGCCGGGTATCCAAAGACGGACTGGACCTCCGAAGGCCTTTTAAAACTTGACTGACCTGAAAGAATGAGGTTAAAGCCGGTAAACCTGCAAACTTCAGAAAGAAAGATACTCCTGCTAGAATCCGGCTTATGGAAGCAGGACTTAAATTTGATTGAATCAGAGCGGACAAAAAGGACAAAGAGGTGTATGATATCACAACTAAAGAATCCAAACCTGAATCATGACAAAAAGAGCACCATCTGTACCAGGAAAGAAGATAATCCGACCAAGTCTTCTCCGAAACCGAGTTCTTGAGATACGGAAGTATCAGCTCCGGATTAAGCCCCAGAGGAAATCTGGGCAAGGAGTTCCATGCAGGTCTGCCTCCGGCGCCAAGTCCCGAAATCTTTCGAACTGTAGACGAGACAAAGCGTCGGCGATGTTATTCTTTATGCCTGCTATATGTGCAGCTTTTAACCAAATATTATAACGCAAACAATGCAATACTAAAAAACTTAATAGGTTAATCACTGGTTCAGACTTTGAGGACAAGGAATTAACCGCAAAGAAAACACCTTTGTTGTCAGTGTAAACCAAAACTCTACGATTCTCAAAGGTCTCTTTCCAAATTTCCACGGAAACCACAACAGGAAATAATTCCAAAAGCACAAGGTTATGGAGAATATCCTGGTGAAGCCACTCCTGATGCCACCGCTCTGCGCACCAGTGGCCATCGAGAAATGCCCCAAAACCAACAGATCCAGCTGCATCTGTGAAGAAATTCAGCTGAACACTAGAGACAAACTCCTTTTGCCAAATGGTCGTACCATTGAAATTACACAAGAAGGCATCCCAAACCTTCAGATCTTCTTTAATAAAAACAAAGGGAAACACAAAGCAGCGCCTACTGAGCGTAGCAATCAATGTAAATTTATTGGAATTAAAAACAAATGCAAGTTAACACTCACAAACAAATAAATGGGGAAAGCTTATCTGGATAGGAGTACAAATCGTCCGCTCTTCCCAGGAAGGAGGTGCTTTATTTCCGGATGCTGTAGAGAGATGAGGTCTCTAGATGTCCTCAGCGTTGAGCGGAACCATACGTTCACAACGACAGTGACGGGGAACAGCTTCCCTGGAACATAGCAGTGACGATCACTTCCGGGTCATAGGGTCAGCGGGAAGGTGCGCGCGTTCGAAGCATGCGTGCTTCTTCATCAGGCTCTATGGGGGCCATATTCGATGTGGGCTATAAGTAATAGTCAGGAGCTACCTGATAGGCTGCCTACTATCACCATGGAGACCGGAAATGAACTGCGGCCACTAGATGGTATATCCTAGCGCTGACAATAGTCATTAAAAAGTTTATGAAATAGATAAGAAAAATATATAAAAGAGAAGAATATATAAAAAAGAAAGAAGGGGACATATGTAATATAAAAAAGGTGATCCCATATGGACCGACAATCATAAAGAGGACCCAAAAATTCTTAAAAAATGTTTTTATATATATAATATATATAAAAAATATATATAAAATATATACATATATATAAAAAAATATATATAAAATATGATATCCTAATGGCCAAAAAAAGTGATATCTGAACATTATTACACGATAAAATTATTAAATAAAAAGTTTTTTGTAAAAGGTTATACAAAAAACTATATAAAATATATGCAGAGGGATGAAGAGTGTACCACCAAAATACCCATAATAGCTATATAAACTCTCAAGAACATAGACGCATGCACACAGGGTGATATCCCCACATCCCTGCGTAACTACATGGGGTGGCAGTGCATGTATGAAATCTACACGTGCAAGATACATAAACAGACGCACGTATACATATACACACATATACATACACACCTATTCAAGTCGGATCAATAAGGGGAATACGTGTCAAACGAAAACCAAATATAGGTATTAAACTCATAACATACTGAAGAGATGAAGAATAAAAATAACAGATGGTAACATAAATATAACAGATGGTAACATAAACATATATATGCACATAATGGTACCAATATGTGAAGCCATTATGAACGAATCATGTAAAAGAATATTGATCGTTATAAAAGAATATTAATTTCGATACCCTCATTTAAGCCCCCAGGTGAAAGGGTATCGAGGGTATAAATCCAATAATTTTCACGCTCACATAATTTCTTATAGCGCTCAGCTTGGGGAAGATGTTTAGAGATGGCTTCTATAACCCAAACACGTAAACCCACAGATGATTGTTGATGGAACTCTTTAAAATGTCTTGCTACACTATATTTATCAAGACCTTTCTCAACAAAATTACGGTGTTCTCCAAACCTTTTTCGGAGGGTGCGAATAGTGCGGCCTACATAAAATAGGCCACAAGGACACGTCAGGCAATACACCACATACTCAGAAGAGCATGTATAGAAATCGAGTATGGTGTATTGCTTGCCTTTACACGTAAACTCTTTCTGTCTATGAGTGACATGTTTACACGTGAGGCACAATGCCTTCCTGCATTGATACATACCCTTCAGATTGAAGAATGTCAAGGAAGCGCTAGCAGACGGCCCTGGGGGTTTGATTTTACTAGGGGCTATCTGGGCCTTGATGTTTTTGGCCTTTCTATAGCTTACTATGGGACGGTCTGTAAGTGTAGATTTTAAATGAGGGTCCTCCCTCAATATGGACCAGTGTTTAGCCAAAATCCGTTCCATCTTCCTGAATTGACTATGAAATTGGGTTACGAAACGGACTGGTTGGATACTGTCTTCTGTACTCATAACTCTATTCTTCTTCGCGTCAGCATTGAGATAATGTAGATAGGCTCCCTCCACTAACTCATCTGGGTAGCCCTTCTCCAAAAATTTAGTTTTTAGCATCGAGCCATGGGAGATATAATCCTGTGACCGGGTACAATTGTGTCTCAGTCTACAGAATTGGCTCTTGGGTATATTCTTCACCCATCGAGGGTGATGACAACTATCATAATGTAGAAAGGAATTGCCGGCAGTGGGCTTGGTATAATTCTGTGCACAGATCACATGGTCATCATGGAAGAGCTCAAGATCCAAGAAGGCCAGAGTGTTCTCATTTGTCACAGCAGTAAAAGACAGACCCATGTGGTTGGAATTACAAAATTCTAGAAACCCTGGGATTAGTGTATCAGGCCCATCCCAGATTATGACCACGTCATCTATGTAACGGCCATAAAATACTAGATGGGAAGCATAAGGGTTGTTTTGCCAGATATTTAGGTGTTCCCAATAACCCATCGTGAGGTTAGCATAACTGGGGGCGAAATTAGCCCCCATAGCTGTTCCCTGGATTTGAATGTAGAATTGGCCATTGGCTTCAAAATAATTGTGATTGAGGCAATATTCTAACATTTCTAATAAAAAATTGATCCTTCTATCTGTCAGCTGGCAGCCTTCTCTGCGGATGAGCTATGTTGTAGAAACTTATGGACTTATATGTTATGGACTACAAACATCTATCATTCCTTATATCATTTTGCCATTTTTCCTCTGTCCCTATATTAGTCTATTTACCTACCTGTATCTAGAGTGCGCTTGGTTAACTCCTTGTGTTGTAGATCTTCTTTAATGGTTTTGGAGATGTAAACGTGGGAGTACGGGTTCTTAAGGCCTTTGGTAGATAAAGAAAACCTGCGGGAAAATACCCTGGCCATCGGAATTACCCTGGCTGCGAAGGCAAATAGCCCCAACAGCGACTGAGCTTCTTTGAGAAAAACTTTACGTTTAGATAGAAAGACAGAGATCATAGATCTCATCCTTTCTAACTTTTGCAGAGGAAGCCTAAATTCCATAGCAGAGGAATCAATGACAATCCCCAGAAACTCAATAGACATAGTTGGAAGAACTGTCTTCTCTACAGCCAGAGGAACCCCGAAATCATCACAAATGGAGAAGAATGTTTGCAGGAAATTTAGACATGAAGGAGAACCCGGAGGGCCAACAAATAAAAAATAGTCTAAATAATGTAAAAAAACCGCCTTCAGGACACCTCTGAGTCAATACCCAGTGCAAAAAGGTAGAAAATGATTCAAAATAAAAACACGATAAGGAGAAACCCATCGGCATACATTTGTCAAAGAAAAATTGATCTTGAAAATTAAAACCTAATGAATTAAAACCTTGAGGATGAACCGGGAGCAATCGAAAAGCAGACTTGATGTCTGCTTTTGATAATAAAGCACCCCGGCCGTGTTGTTGCAAAATAACCAAAGCATTATCGAAAGAAGAGTAGCAGACTGGAGCCTCCACATCCGACACTTCATCGTTCAAAGAAAAATTTACAGGATAAGAGAGGTGATGAATTAAGCGATAACAACCCGCCTCTCTCTTGGGGACTATTCCCAAAGGAGAAAGCCTGAAGTTGGAAAATGGCGGGGATGAGAAAGGGCCCGCTACTCTACCTTCCACCAATTCCCTGGAAATTTTTACCTGCACCACTGCATAATTCAAGGCAACTGATTTCAAATTGTTGACCATAGAACAGCCAGGACCTTTGAAAGTGGGTACCAAAAAAACATCCCGAAAGCCTTTAATGAGCAGTGTTGCCATCTTGCGATCGGGGTATCGCTCTAACCACGGGAGCATGTTTGGTAAGCTCACTGGTGTCCGAGCTTTTTGGCCCAGCATCCCTGGCATGTGATTGAAAAGAGGTTGCAGAAGACTTGCGAAAACATCTGTTAGCTGCATGGCTACCATAGCAATTAGAACATTCGTGCCGATAACGGCAATTAGTAAGGAATTTACACTGCCCTTCATTAAAGGCGAAACAAAAACCTTTGCGAAAAGGGGACTGCTGATTGGACGCTAACCTAGGAGCGAACTGAGGCTTTGGAGGTAGCATTAAATTCAACCACAATCCGACGTCCTTAGACCCCCAGTTTAGAGAGGGATGAACCGCCAATTTCTGGCGAAAATTTTCATCATAAGAATACCAAGCCGAACCGCCAAAGTGGCGGAAGGCTTCAGCAATAATATCCACATGTTGAAATAAACCCGAGCACTTGCCTGGAAAGCATTCCCCCAAAACCGCAGCAAAAATACAAAAGGCCTGAAGCCAGTTTTGGAAAGTTTTGGGAATCGCTCTCTTCTATCCTCCTCAGATCTATCACCTGACAGCTTATCACTTTTAGCCAGAAATTCTTTTGAAGCTGGCAACAATGATAATAGGTCAATGAAGTCACCTCTCCAAATTTTTTCTTTCACTGACTTTGACAAGTGAAAGCCCAGAGGTGATAATATACACGGTAGGGGTTCTTTAAATGAGGATTCACCAACCAAAGTAGCAGAAGGTCTTAGAGGCAAGGCAGGGTTAACAAACTGTGAAGGGTTAAAGCTCCTAATATTCGGCAATAAGGTAGCATCATTATTCATAGATTGCTGCGCATTCAAACCATGCCATACAGAACCAGCGTCAGCATAACCTTCATACATAGCACCATATAAATGTGCACCTTCATATAAATCTTTAGAATCAGTCATATAGCTGCAGCCTGCACCAGATACCTGTGCCCTCTTATTCTCATTAACCTTCATACTAGGATTAAAATTTTCGTTTTCACTGGGGACTTTGCCCATTAATGTACCAACCTCCTCCAATGATTCAGCACCAGAGACCTGTGCTCCCTGACCCAACAAAGCACCATATGAATGTGCCCCTTTCATCTTAAACATGTTAGATAGTGAGATAAAAAGCGCTGACATGTCAGCCATAGATACAGAACACTTCTCACCATCTTCTGGATGTTCACAGTTTGTGACCACTAGGGATGAGCTTCGTGTTCGAGTCGAACATACGTTTGACTCGAACATCGGCTGTTCGATCGTTCGACGAAGATCGAACGATTTGGGCCGTTCGCGCCAAATTCGAGTGACGCGAACGGCCCACAATGCACTACGCCATCGCAGTGTCATCCAGGCGCTGTGATTGGCCAAGCATGCACTGTGACCCCGCATGCTTGGCCAATCACAGCGCCGGCAGCGAGGAGAGCAATGATTGGCCACAGGCAGGATGCCTGTGGCCAATTATTGCTGAGGGGGTTTAGTACACGCCCCACACTATAAAAGGCCGCCAGCGCGGCGGCCTTGTGTAGTGTGTTCCGGAGCAGGGAAAGAGAAGCATAGGCAGGGACAGTGTCATTTTTTTTCCTTTACTAATCCTGGATTCCTTGTGTTTAGGGACAAATAAGGATAGGTAGGGAGAGCACTAGCGTTGCTAGCCAGGTGCGGGGGGGGGCGGGCCGCACCCGGGTGACACCCACCAGAGGGGTGACACCCGTGGGTAGCGCAGCGGCCACACTGACATCGCCCGCCCGCTGCCCTGTGCCTTAGGCTCACGCTGCGGCTGTGTCCCTCAGCGGAGCGGAAGGAAGCCGCCGCCCCCTCTGCCTCCTCTATGTTTACATCCACAGAGGAGGAGGAGGAGCCCGCGCTCGAGAGACACACCGCTGTGTGTTTCTGCCGCTCTGTTCTGAGGTCTGAAAGGTAAGGGGGGCATCTTTACTGATGGGGGGAGGGGGTGTCTGTACTGCTGGGGTCTGCACAAGAGGGAGTTTGCACCAGGGGGGGGCTGTAACTGAGGGGGGTGTCTGTACTGAGGGGGGTCTGGTACTGAGGGGGGTGTCTGTACTGAGGGGGGTGTCTGTACTGAGGGGGGTCTGGTACTGAGGGGGGTGTCTGTACTGAGGGGGGTATCTGTACTGAGGGGGTGTCTGTACTGAGGGGGGTCTGGTACTGAGGGGGGTGTCTGTACTGAGGGGGGGTCTGGTACTGAGGGGGGTGTCTGTACTGAGGGGGGGGGTCTGGTACTGAGGGGGGGTCTGGTACTGAGGGGGGTGTCTGTACTGAGGGGGGGGTCTGGTACTGAGGGGGGTGTCTGTACTGAGGGGGGTGTCTGGTACTGAGGGGGGTGTCTGTACTGAGGGGGGTGTCTGTACTGAGGGGGGTCTGGTACTGAGGGGGGTGTCTGTACTGAGGGTGGTATCTGCACTGAGGGGGTGTCTGTACTGAGGGGGGTCTGGTACTGAGGGGGGTGTCTGTACTGAGGGGGGGTCTGGTACTGAGGGGGGGTCTGGTACTGAGGGGGGTGTCTGTACTGAGGGGGGGTCTGGTACTGAGGGGGGGGTCTGGTACTGAGGGGGGGTCTGTAACTGAGGGGGGATCTGTAACTGAGGGGGATCTGTAACTGAGGGGGTGTCTGTTACTGAGGGGGGTCTGTTACTGAGGGAGGTGTCTGTACTGAGGGGGGTGTCTGTACTGAGGGGGGATTGGTACTGAGGGGGGTGTCTGTACTGAGGGGGGGGTCTGGTACTGAGGGGGGTGTCTGTACTGAGGGGGGTGTCTGTACTGAGGGGGGGTCTGGTACTGAGGGGGGGTCTGTAACTATGGGGGGGTCTGTAACTGAGGGGGGATCTGTAACTGAGGGGGTGTCTGTTACTGAGGGGGGTCTGTTACTGAGGGGGGTGTCTGTACTGAGGGGGGTGTCTGTACGAGGGGGGTCTGTAACTGAGGGGGTGTCTGTAACTGAGGGGGTCTGCACTGAGGTGGGGGTGTCTGTACTGATGGAGCGGTCTGCACTGAGGTGGGGGTGTCTGTACTTATGGAGCAGTCTGCACTGAGGTAGGGGTGTCTGTACTGAGGGGGAGGTTCATACTAAGGGAGGCGGGTCTATATTGATGGCGGGGAGTCTGTACTTAGTGGAGCGGGTTTGTACTGAGGGAGGGGATCTATACTGTGGGAGGGGGGTCTGTAGTTAGTGGAGGGGGGTCTGTACTGAGGGGGGACTATAGTTGTTGGGGGGTGACACCATTTTTTTTTGCACCGGGTGACACCAACCCTAGTGACGCCACTGAGGGAGAGTGTCAGTGTGTTATTCTGTGCTAAACCTTGTTTGTAGGGACAGAGAGGTACAGTGAGGGAAAGTGTCAGTGTGCTATTCTGTGCTAATCCTTGTTTGTAGGGACAGAGAGGTACAGTGAGGGAAAGTGTCAGTGTGCTATTCTGTTCTAAACCAATCTTGCTGAACCATATTTTCAATCCTTGAGTTTAGGGACAGAGAGGTACAGTGAGGGAAAGTGTCAGTGTGCTATTCTGTGCTAAATCTTGTTTGTAGGGACAGAGTAGGACAGTGAGGGAAAGTGTCAGTGTGCTATTCTGTTCTAAACCAATTTTGCTGAACCATATTTGAAATCCTTGAGTTTAGGGACAGAGAGGTACAGTGAGTGAAACTGACAGTGTGCTATTCTGTTCTAAACCAATTTTGCTGTTCCATATTTGAAATCCTTGAGTTTAGGGACAGAGAAGGACACTCGTGGAAACTATCAGTGTGCTATTCTGTGCTAAATCTTGCTTGTAGGGAGGGACAGAGTAGGACAGTGAGGGAAAGTGTCAGTGTGCTATTCTGTTCTAAACCAATTTTGCTGAACCATATTTGAAATCCTTGAGTTTAGGGACAGAGAGGTACAGTGAGTGAAACTGACAGTGTGCTATTCTGTTCTAAACCAATTTTGCTGTTCCATATTTGAAATCCTTGAGTTTAGGGACAGAGAGGTACAGTGAGTGAAACTGACAGTGTGCTATTCTGTTCTAAACCAATTTTGCTGTTCCATATTTGAAATCCTTGAGTTTAGGGACAGAGAGGTACAGTGAGTGAAACTGACAGTGTGCTATTCTGTTCTAAACCAATTTTGCTGTTCCATATTTGAAATCCTTGAGTTTAGGGACAGAGAAGGACACTCGTGGAAACTATCAGTGTGCTATTCTGTGCTAAATCTTGCTTGTAGGGAGGGACAGAGTAGGACAGTGAGGGAAAGTGTCAGTGTGCTATTCTGTTCTAAACCAATTTTGCTGAACCATATTTGAAATCCTTGAGTTTAGGGACAGAGAGGTACAGTGAGTGAAACTGACAGTGTGCTATTCTGTTCTAAACCAATTTTGCTGTTCCATATTTGAAATCCTTGAGTTTAGGGACAGAGAGGTACAGTGAGTGAAACTGACAGTGTGCTATTCTGTTCTAAACCAATTTTGCTGTTCCATATTTGAAATCCTTGAGTTTAGGGACAGAGAGGTACAGTGAGTGAAACTGACAGTGTGCTATTCTGTTCTAAACCAATTTTGCTGTTCCATATTTGAAATCCTTGAGTTTAGGGACAGAGAAGGACACTCGTGGAAACTATCAGTGTGCTATTCTGTGCTTAATCTTGTTTGTAGGGAGGGACAGAGTAGGACAGTGAGGGAAAGTGTCAGTGTGCTATTCTGTTCTAAACCAATTTTGCTGTTCCATATTTGAAATCCTTGAGTTTAGGGACAGAGAAGGACACTCGTGGAAACTATCAGTGTGCTATTCTGTGCTTAATCTTGTTTGTAGGGAGGGACAGAGTAGGACAGTGAGGGAAAGTGTCAGTGTGCTATTCTGTTCTAAACCAATTTTGCTGAACCATATTTGAAATCCTTGAGTTTAGGGACAGAGAGGTACAGTGAGTGAAACTGACAGTGTGCTATTCTGTTCTAAACCAATTTTGCTGTTCCATATTTGAAATCCTTGAGTTTAGGGACAGAGAAGGACACTCGTGGAAACTATCAGTGTGCTATTCTGTGCTAAATCTTGTTTGTAGGGACAGAGAAGGACAGTGAGGGAAACTGTCAGTGTGCTGTTCTGTGCTAAACCAATCTTGGTGAAGCATATTGCAAATCCTTGTGTTTAGGGACAGAGAAGGATAGGCAGGGGACAGTGTCAGTGTCATTGTTGCTAAGCCTCCTGCACAGTATACACCTGAAGGTAGCCCTTATTGCTCTTTTTCCCATCTCCCTGCAGGCCATCCATTAAAATGTCTGGAAGGCAAACAAGGAGAGGCAGACAGTCAGGAGGCAAAAAAAGAGGGCAAGCAGGCTCTGTGTCTGGGGGCAACAGTGCTGGTCGTGGACGCGGTGCATTGTCATCAGCACATGGCCATGGGACACGCTTGTCCTTCTTTTCGGCAGCTGGACATGTTGAGCCACATCATGCCGAAGACTTGGTAGAGTGGATGACCAAGCCCACCTCATCCTCCTCATCCTCTCTCACCCAGGCTCAGGGTACTGGCAAAGCAGCTGCCAAAGCGTCCTCTTCTCTGGTATCATTATCTTCATTAGTCAATCCTTCCCTAGACCCACCATGTCCTCCTCCTGAGGAGTCCCCCGAACTGTTTGAGCACAGTGTTGGGTACATGCTCCAGGAGGATGCCCAGCGTTTCGAAGGATCTGATGATGATACCCAGCTAGAGGAAGGCAGTAGTGTGAGAGCAGAGAGAGGGGATGCTCAAGAAGGACACCAATCTGGCAGTCATGCTCCAGCAGCTGCAGCATACTGCCAGATTGGCTCCAGTGATGAGGAGGGAGGGGATGATGAGGTCACTGACTCCACGTGGGTGCCTAATAGGAGAGAGGAGGAGGAGGAGGATGAGGAGGAGGCACATCTCCAATGAGGCAGGATGCCCTTGAGTGGCCAGCGTATGGGCAGCACACCGACGGAATCACACCGCAGAGCTCCGCCTGTGCAGGGCGCTGCCTCTGCCCGTCATTCAAAAAGTTCTTTGGTGTGGGCCTTTTTTGAGGCGAGTGCATCAGATCGCACAGCTGCTGTTTGCAACATATGTCTCAAGCGTATATCGCGTGGCCAAAACATCAGCCGCTTGGGCACCACATGCTTGATCAGACATATGTTGACCTGCCATGCAGCTCGTTGGCAAGCCTACCTTAAAGACCCACACCAAAGAACAAAGCTGACCTCTTCTTGCACCGCATCAGCTGGGATCTCCGACCCCAGTATACCTTCAGTCCTCTCTGAAACCTGCTCTGAGAGGAATGAAGGTGTAGAATTAGGTGTGTCACAGCCAAGTACTTGCGGGCACTCTGCTAGCAGTACACCAACGTCTGATTCTAGCAGGCAAATTTCCCTGCCCCAGCTGCTGGACCGTCGAAAGAAGTTCACTCCCAGTCATCCACATGCCCAGCGGTTGAATGCTAGCTTGGCTAAATTGCTAGCGCTTCAACTGCTGCCTTTTCAGTTGGTAGACTCGGCCCCCTTCCGTGAGTTTGTGCAATGTGCGGTTCCTCAGTGGCAAGTTCCCAAACGCCACTTTTTCGCACGGAAGGCGATTCCAGGTCTCTACAGGCATGTGGAAGGCAATGTCTTGGCCTCGCTGGACAGGGCGGTCAGCGGTAAGGTGCATATTACCGCTGACTCATGGTCCAGCAGGCATGGACAGGGACGTTACCTTTCTTTCACGGCCCATTGGGTCACTCTTTTGGCAGCTGGGAAGGATGCAGGACAAGGTGCAGTAGTGTTGGAGGTTGTTCCACCGCCACGCCTCCAAAATGCTACTACTGGTTGTGACACACCTCTCTCCTCCACCCCCTCCTCTTCTTCTTCCTCCATGGCCTCTTCCTGTGGTTTGTCCTCGGAACCAGCGGTGCTCCGTAGGCGTTCAAGGGGCTACGCAAGTACGCAGGCAAAAAGATGCCATGCCGTGCTTGCGCTGGTGTGTTGGGGGACAGGAGCCACACTGGGGCAGAGGTCCTGTCTGCTCTGCAGGGGCAGGCCGAGAGGTGGTTGACGCCACGCCAGCTTAAGCCAGGAATGGTGGTTTGCGACAATGGCACCAACCTCCTCTCCGCCCTCCGACAGGGACAACTGACCCATGTGCCCTGTATGGCTCACGTCCTTAACCTGGTGGTGCAGCGGTTCTTGGGCAGGTACCCGGGCTTACAGGATGTCCTGAGGCAGGCCAGGAAAGTCTGTGTGCATTTCCGCAGATCTTATAATGCCAGTGCTCGCCTGGCTGAGCTGCAAAAGGAGTTGAACCTGCCCAAGAACCGCCTTATATGTGACATGCCCACCAGGTGGAACTCAACGTTGGCCATGCTGCAGCGGCTGCACATGCAGCAGAGGGCCATCAATGAGTACCTGTGCGACTACGGCACCAGGACAGGGTCAGGGGAGCTCGGGTTTTTTTCACCACGCCAGTGGGGCATGATCAGGGATGCATGCACTGTTCTGGCACCATTTGAGGAGGCCACGAGGATAGTGAGCAGTGACAGTGCATGCATCAGTGACACTGTACCTCTTGTCCACCTGTTGGAGCACACGCTGCGTGGAATAATGGACAGGGCACTTGAGGCAGAACAGAGGCAGGAAGAGGAGGACTTCCTTGCCTCTCAAGGCCCCCTTTACCCAGACAGTGTTCCTTCTGTCCCACCCATCGCACAGGAAGAGGAGGAGGAGGAGGAGGAGGAAGAGGATTGTGTCAGCATGGAGGTGGAGGCTGGCACTCAGCATCATCAGCAGCAGTCTTTTAGGGATGATTTACAGTCCCAAGAAACCAGTGGACTTGTACGTGGCTGGGAGGAGGTGGCTGCGGATCATGTCGTCCTTAGTGACCCAGAGGACTCCGGACTGAATGCCTCAGCTAACCTACGCTGCATGGCCTCCCTGATCCTGCAAAGTCTGCGGAAGGATCCTCGTATTCTTCGGATCAAGGAGAGGGACCATTACTGGCTGGCCACACTCCTTGACTGGGAGGTTACAAACTCCTGGTCCTGGACAACGAGTTGCTGAGGCTTCGGGCAGTCAAAGAAGGAGCGGTGGGGAAGGTGGCCGTCTGACCGATGCGTTCAGACAATTCTTTAGTCCGCAGCCCCAAAGTATGATCGGTTCCAGCAACCATCGCCAGCGTCTGATATACATGGTCCAGGAATACCTAGGGGCAAGGTCAGACTTGGACACCTTCCCCACCGAAAATCCTCTGGCTTACTGGGTCTTGAGGATGGATCACTGGCCAGAGCTTGCACAGTATGCAATTGAGCTACTGGCCTGTCCTGCATCCAGCGTTCTTTCAGAACGCACATTCAGTGCTGCTGGAGGATTTGTCACGGATCACAGGGTGCGCCTGTCCACCGACTCGGTTGATCGACTGACTTTCATCAAGATGAACCAGTCTTGGATCACCACCAGCTACCACACACCTGATGCTGATATAACAGTCTAATTGATTTTAAAATGTCACATCCCTTCAAGACTGATGCTGATGCTGAGTGCCTGTGCTGTTATGTTGACTGGCTATCCTCCTCCTCCTCCTCAATGATACGATTAATGATGATAGCTTGGAAGATCATTTTGGTTTATGGGTGACGCCACCAGTGGCTAAGGCCCAATTTTTCAGCCCCTGTTTAACAGGGGCGTGTAATTAAAATTTTGGATGCAATACTTTGCAACAGGCCTCATTGCTGTGCTCCAAGTACAGTAGCTGTGAGGGGTTGCAGTGTTGTGCCACCAGTGCCTAAGGCCCAATTTTTCAGCCCCTGTTCAACAGGGGCATGCAATTATAATTATTGATCTAATAATTCACAGCAGGGCCCATTGCTGCGCCCACCAAGAGTAACTGTCAGGCCTTACAGTGTTGTGGCACCAGCACCACCATCACCACCACCACCACCACCACCACCAAAGGCCCAATTTTTCAGCCCCTATTCAACAGGGGCATGCAATTATAATTATTGATCTAATAATTCACAGCAGGGCCCATTGCTGCGCCCACCAAGAGTAACTGTCAGGCCTTACAGTGTTGTGGCACCAGCACCACCATCACCACCACCACCACCACCAAAGGCCTAATTTTTCAGCCCCTGTTCAACAGGGGCATGCAATAATAATTATTGATCTAATAATTCACAGCAGGGCCCATTGCTGCGCCCACCAAGAGTAACTGTCAGGCCTTACAGTGTTGTGGCACCAGCACCACCATCACCACCACCACCACCACCAAAGGCCCAATTTTTCAGCCCCTGTTCAACAGGGGCATGCAATTATAATTGTTGATCGAATAATTCACAGCAGGGCCCATTGCTGCGCCCACCAAGAGTAACTGTCAGGCCTTACAGTGTTGTGGCACCAGCACCACCATCAAAGGCCCAATTTTTACTACCACTGATCAACAATTATATGTTATTACAATTCCTGATATAATAGTTGACAGCAGGGCGTTCCAGCACCCACCAAGAATAACTGTGAGTGCTTTCAGTGTTGTGCCAACACCAACACCTAAGGGGCCAATTTCTGCAGAGTATATACGGCAGGTCCCTACTTTCAAACATCCAACTTACAAACGACTACTACTTGCAAACGGAAGAAGACAACAGGAAGTGAGAGGAAATCTACCCCTTGGAAGGAAAATTCTCTCCTGTAAGAATTAATATGGGAGAAAGGTGTCTCCTCTCTACTGATGCTTTATCACCAATCCTTGTTTCAATAAAAACACCACATTTCAAAAACAGTTGTCATTGGGACGCAAAGTGAGGTGAAATGTTCTGAACAGGGGCACAGACAGCAAAAAAAATGTGACAGGGGTGATAACCGTTCCCTATGTTTTCCAAAAAGCTAAAAAAAAGGAATTTGGCATGGAGCTACACTTAAACAATGCAGCTGTTCAAAATTACAAACAGATTCTACATAAGAACAAACCTACAGTCCCTGTCTTGTATGCACCGCCTGTATACGGCTGTTCAGAGTATATAGGTCCTTTTTTATTTTGTGTGCGGGGTTCCCCTTAATATCCATACAAGACCCAAAGGGGCTGGTAATGGGCTGGGGTAGGGGGGGGGTTGATGGGGTAGCTATGCCATTTTTCCTAAAGATTTTCATCCATATTACCGGGACCAGACATTGCATTAAAGCCGCAAGCAGTTTTAAATGGCTTTTTTTCCTTTAGAAATGTTATTTTGTGCAGGGACAGTTCTAAACACGGGAAACACGTGGCACTTCACAGGCATACTTTAGACACCCCCCAGGTACAATATTTAAAGGAATATTTGACTTTTTTTTTTTCACTTTATGCATCATTAAAATGACTGCTCCCGGAAAACGTCCGTTTTTAAAACTTCTTTTTGCATTGATACATGTCCCCTGGTGCAGAACCCGGGTTCCCAAACTCTGTTTCGGACAATAACATGGATAATAGTCGTAATAATTAGCACTTTAGAATCCGAACGTTTGCATCCATTGTATTTAATAGGGTTCTAATGTTCGTGCGAACTTTCGGTCCTTTCGCGGGTTCTGGTGCGAACCGAACCCGGGGGTGTTCGGCTCATCACTAGTGACCACTTGAGAAAGCGGAGTAGCGTCTTTTTTCCTCACAGACTGCAGGCTCCCACCGGCTCTCTCCCTGTCAGGTACCTGAGGAGAAGCAGAAATCTTCCGTTTCTTGGCTCTGCCTGGCTGCTTGCGCGGACCGCTCTTCACTAGTACTGACTCTGGGGATGCGATAGCCGCCTCCACAGGCAGAGCTGAACCGTGACCTTCATCCAGGCAACGAAGCAGCCACTCCTCACCGCCCTGTCCCTCTGCCTTCTCTAACAAGCTGCGTAAGAGGGACTCGCGATCCACCGGAGAACTGCACTGCATGTTGCTGCCGTTGAGGTCCGGTTCAAACGGTCTGAGGCGCCCCGCTCACTGGTCCCTTATATAACCTTTCTCCGCGCAGGCTTTTCGCTTACTGTAGCCGACCAATCCTCTTCCGATCCAGGTAACCAATCCCATGGCTGTTGCTGCCCAGGGAAACTGCTAATATATCATACCTAGAAAAAAAAGCACAATATCTGCGGTCCCCTTTGAACTCCCCCATGTTGGTCCAGCATATTGCTAGGACCTTTCATTTAGTTGACATATCTTATGGTTTACCTAGTCCACAAAAGAATTAATAGAGCCCTAAAATTCAGCATTGGAGCAGGGATTTTTTTTTTGGGGGGGGGTTTCTCCCCCCCTCCCCATTACACTTTCAACTCAAGGACTTGCATATGTGCACAACCAAATACTTTTGTATGCAACTAGATTTAATACCGATTTGAAGCGGTATGAATAGTTTGCACTTAGAAAATATGTATTTATAGTCTGCAAAAGTCAAACAAAGCAAAGAAAATCAACTTTTTATTTCAACATTAGTATAAACATTTGGTACATTAATGTACTTGGGCCAAAAAACATAAAAGGCATGGAAGTGATGCTACAACATTTGACAATATAGTTAAAAGGGCCCTGCTCAAAAGAGCTTACAATCTACAAGGGTAGGACACAAAAAATTAGACACGTTAAAAAATCACATTAGAAAAGCAGGGATACAAATCAAGCTAATAACAAGCATAACTAACCTTTTTAGAAATGTTAAGGCTGATTATAGTCCTTGTCCATTAAAAATATATGACACAATTTGCAATAGTGGTGGGACCCTCCTACACATAAATACTACATTCAGACATAATTTATGTAAGGACCTGAGTCAGGAGCTATGTTTAACAACATAGGGAGATCAGATAATTTTTCTACATAAAGTGGCATGTTTGGGATAGATTCAAACCCAGAACCTCAGTGCTACTAAGCAGAAGTGCTAAGCTTTTAGCCACTGTGCTGCCACATGTGGAACCCTACTATACATAAATACGCATAAATACTGCATTTCTTTGGACATATAGGTGGTGGAATTACATTATTCTGTGATATTTGGTGGCTCTTTGTGTGTGAGTGTAGAATAGTGATGTTATCCTCTGAATTTTGGGAATGACATTTTTATTTCTGATGTCGGTACACATCAAATTATGATCATTTGGAAATACTAAACAACACACAAAATTTAAAATTTGCATCAGCAATTGTATTGTTTGTGGTTTGTAAAGACACAGGTGTGAGTTTGGGTAAAGATTTTTGCGAGATGGACAGCAACAAGTGAGAGAGACAGAGAAAAATATATTTTACCAAAACATGAAAACATTCCACATTCTAGAATTCTTAAAAACAAAATAGATAAAGAAGAAGCAACATTGTTTCAAGGACAACTTAGTTGAGAGAAAGATACAGTTAGAAGCCGGTTCACATAGGGGCCGGTTCACGACTCAGCCGCCTGACAAGTCGCGCTCCGCTCTATTTAATGGAACCGTTCTAATAGGAGCGTCGCTCCGACTTAGAAAAAGGTTCTTGTACGACTTTGGGGGCAACTCGGGGCGACTTGCATTGACTTCAATACAGAAGTCATTTTGCAAGTCGCCTCTGAAGTCGTCTTCAGATAGCCTTGCCGAGTCGCCCCCAAAGTCGTGCCGCCCCTGTGTGTGAACCGGCTCTTAATCTCAACATTAAAAGTTTTTGTCTGGAGAAGTTACAATTGTACCATTATAATCAATGGCTGAAACTTGCATTGGGCTACATAACTCTAATTTTCACTCTCAAAAATGCTTTTTAGCCCAGCGCTATTTTTGGTATTTACTATAGCTCCTGGTAAAAAGGCATGGGAGTTAAAATTAGAGTAGCTTGCATGTCTGAGGATGCTCAGTTTTGCTGACACATAGTTGTACAGAGATGGGTAATTTATCTCTTCTGAAGCCCCATACACACTATCAGTTTTCTTGCAGGTTTTTCTCTTCAGGTTTACCAAAACCATCTAATATGAGGTCAAACCTTAAGAGTTTCAATTCGTATGCAATCAGGCAGGCCCTTGCACTACATGGTTTTGGTAAACCTGAAGAGAAAAACCTGCAAGAAAACTGATAGTGTGTATGGGGCTTCAGACTTTTAAACATATTTCAGTGTATATTTCACGTTTTAACGCAGTTTAAAAGCTGATTATCTTTAAACAATATACCACATATTTAAGTACCATTTAGGCGATCATATCATGCTCTAAACATTATTTCCATGTGCAATACTCCAGGTTCTAGCACGAGTAGGGGTTTGGGCGGTATCTGTTGTAAGGGAGCAATAGTAACTTCGATTTTGGGAGTATTTTTATCCTCAGCAGAGAATTCTATTTGGGCACTAATTAATGCAATTTCGCTATTTTGAGAGTATTTATTCATGCAAATGCATATTTACGCTATAGTAAATTACCCCCACTGGGTCTCTTCTGCAATAAAAGCTTTCCTTCTGCCTGCCAGAAATGTTTCTCCTAAACGTACACAAAGCCATGCATTTGCAGCTCAGTTTGCATTTCCAATATGCCCTGGGTGCCAAGGTGTATTAGTTCCTGTGCACATACATGGAAATTATGTAATCAAGAGGCCAAACCTATAGGAAGACCTGATAATGATGTCAAAAGCTGCCTCTGCTCTGGGACACAGCCCTATAGAAGTCTATGGGGCACTAATGCTCACATGTAGCCAGGACAGTGAAGACATTGCATGTAACCAAACAGTGCAACTGCGACCACTGGATTGAGGCAAGCAGGCCCGGACTGGGACAAAAATAAGCCCGGGCATTTTAGACTGAGCAGCCCGAAGGGGGTCGCGGCGGTGGCGCTTCGCGGCAGCGGTTAATGATGGGATGTGGGGTTCCAGCACCTTCTACCTCTGGACCCCTTTACATTACACAGCACCCTGCACCTCTGGACCCCTTCTCATTACACAGCACATTGGACCTCTGGACCCCTTTACATTACACAGCAAGAAAGAAGGGGTTTGCCTGGTTAAGAACAGGCACAGGGGTTACCTAAAGCAACAAATAATTTGACCAGTAGCCAAATAGTTGGAGTTAATTGGCTAGTTTTATTGATATCAAAATTATATACAAAATCAGAGTGCTGTCAAACAATAAAAAGGTGCCACTTGGTACCATATACATTTAATAACTAACAGGACATACTAGGACAAACATGCAACATAAAGACACCGGTCCGGACGCAGCAGTTCAGCCTGGGGAATTATGCAGCCTACTGGTAATTACCCAAATTATTTCCCTGATGCGGGATAATTTTGTTCAGTGTGTGCGTATGGCACTAGTACCGTCAAATGGGTGCTATTGTCCACAGGCTGAACCTGAAAGGAGGAATGGGTCAGAAGGAGGGGGGAGGGGGGAAGGGGGATTAGGAAGACGTGACGCTGAGTGGCGTCTGAACGAGGAGGCCGGGGAGAACGGACATCCCGATAACAAGGAATGGCCACTGAGTCCCGCAAAAGGCTGGATGACGGCGACCAACAGCTTCCCCCAGTGTGAGGACACCTTGCCATACACCAACTACCATAGGTAAACCTACCTGGGAACTGGATACATGATGATTCATCGCCATCCAGCACAATAGCTGTGACAACTTGAGCCGACACCCGGAAGTGGAAATCACAGCGCTGACAGCCCGGTAAGGCCAAAAATCCTCATTTCACTACTCCATCGCTGTGGATAAGGAACTACAAAGGAATGTGAGTACCTGTTTTACATGCAATAGACTTGCAAATATCCGAATGGAAAATTGATATATAATAACAATATCAGGAGTTCCATGTTCCCACCAAAGCCTACCGTGCCGAAATATATACGTGCACTGACAAACAGTTTTTGCAAACCAATTTACCGGTAAGGTAACTGCACTAATAACACAATAAACCTTGAACAACTAATCTACAGGCAAGCTCTCCCATCTTTTTGAAATCATCGGGGGGGGGGGGTATTATTGCCCAATATTGGTTGTGTTGTTTCATCGAACTTACTTTATTTAGGATGCAGGTGGCATTAACCAACTTACCAACAGTGCACATGCTGTGATTCCTAATCCCCCTTCCCCCCTCCCCCCTCCTTCTGACCCATTCCTCCTTTCAGGTTCAGCCTGTGGACAATAGCACCCATTTGACGGTACTAGTGCCATACGCACACACTGAACAAAATTATCCCGCATCAGGGAAATAATTTGGGTAATTACCAGTAGGCTGCATAATTCCCCAGGCTGAACTGCTGCGTCCGGACCGGTGTCTTTATGTTGCATGTTTGTCCTAGTATGTCCTGTTAGTTATTAAATGTATATGGTACCAAGTGGCACCTTTTTATTGTTTGACAGCACTCTGATTTTGTATATAATTTTGATATCAATAAAACTAGCCAATTAACTCCAACTATTTGGCTACTGGTCAAATTATTTGTTGCTTTAGGTAACCCCTGTGCCTGTTCTTAACCAGGCAAACCCCTTCTTTCTTATTGTATATTATGGTTACAGCAACAACACCCCACTAAGGTGTATTGACCAAAACCAGGTATTCACACCGAATTCCTGTGAACCAGTGGAAAAGCTTGCTTCCCATTCCCCCATCCCAATTCCTTTTCCCCATTTTTCCCCTATATATTTACATTACACAGCACCCTGGACCCCTTTACATTACATAGCACCGCACCTCTGGACCCTTTTACATTACACAGCACCCTGCACCTCTGGGCCGCTTTACATTACACAGCACCCTGCACCTCTGGACCCCTTTACATTACACAGCACCCTGCACCTCTGGACCCCTTTACATTACACAGCACCCTGCACCTCTGGACCCCTTTACATTACACAGCACCTTGCACCTCTGGACTCTTTTACATTACACAGCACCCTGCACCTCTGGACCCCTTTACATTACATAGCACCTCACCTCTGGACCCCTTTACAGTACACAGCCCCACACAGTTTGTTACACAGACACCCCCCTAATGGTTCTGGACCCCTGCATGTTACCTCCCTACAGTGCAGACCCCCTCCCTACAGTACAGACTCCCTACCTACAGTGCAGACCCCCTCCCTAAAATACAGACCCCCTCCCTACAGCACAGACCCCCTACAGTACAGACCCCCCTCTACAATACAGACCCCCCTACATTAAAGCCCCCCTCTACAATACAGCCCCCTCTACAATACAGACCCCCCTACATTACAGACCCCCCTACATTACAGACCCCCTCTACAATACAGACCCCCTCCCTACAGTACAGGCCCCCTCTACATTACAGACCCCCCTACAATACAGACCCCCTCTACAATACAGACCCCCCTACATTACAGACCCTCCTCTACAATACAGACCCCCCTACAATACAGAACCCCCCTACAATACAGAACTCCCCCTACAATACAGACCCCCCTACAGTGATGTATTTAGGTTTTGTGTTGCCCTAGGCCTGACTAAACTCGTGCACCGCCTAATTTAAATATGACCGACCCCTTCCTGTCAAGGCCACACCCCTTGCTGTTTATGATCCGCCCTAAAATGTTCAAGTGGGGGCACTAGTTCTGAGGGCCTGGGGGGGATGGATTCCCTTAACTTGCATAGATTTCATCTCACTTCCTGTTTGGCTATGGGGCAGAAAGTGAAGGGAAATCTCTGCAATGGGACAGGGATGGTAAAAAATAAACTGAAAGGGGCTATAACCCTCCCTTACTCAAAAACTTTAAAAAAGTGTTGCCTATAGTTCTATTTTAAGCACAAATTTCTGAGAATTTTTTGGAGAGGACTAAGAAGATATAACCATGCCAATGGTGCAGCAGAAAACATATAGGACAGTGAGGAAGGTTTGTGGTCCAGGATGATAGGACAGTCAAAATCAGAAGTGGCGCCTCCCCCCCCCCCCCACAGTTGCGGAATGCAGGCCACCCGCTGCATACTGGAAGCAGTGCGGCCGCTTTATGGGCGTCGCTAGACTAATTTGCCTAACAGTGTAGCGCAAGCCGGCGGGGACTCTTTCCGTGCTGCTCCCCTGCAAAGTGCTGCCCTAGGCCTGGGCCTTGTTGGCCTAGGCCAGGTTACAGCGTTTCCCCCCTACATTACAGACCCCCCTACATTACAGACCCCCCTACAATACAGGCCCCCCTACATTTCAGACCCCCCTAAAATACAGACCCCCCTACAATACAGAACCCCTACATTACAGACCCCCCTACAATACAGAACCCACCTACATTGCAGACCCCCCCTACAATACAGAACCCCCTACATTTCAGACCCCCCTACAATACAGAACCCCCCTACATTACAGATCCCCTACAATAAAGAACCCCCCTACAATACAGAACCCCCCTACATTACAGACCCCCCTACAATACAGAACCCCCCTACATTTAGGACCCCCCCTACAATACAGAACCCCCCTACATTACAGACCCCCTACAATAAAGAACCCCCCTACAATACAGAACCCCCCTACATTACAGATCCCCTACAATAAAGAACCCCCTACAATACAGAACCTCCCCTACATTACAGACCCCCCTACAATACAGAACCCCCCTACATTTAGGACCCCCCCTACAATACAGAACCCCCCTACATTACAGACCCCCTACAATAAAGAACCCCCTACAATACAGAACCCCCCCCTACAATACAGAACCCCCCTACATTACAGACCCCCCTACAATACAGAACCCCCCCTACATTTCAGACCACCCCTACAATACAGAACCCCCCTACAATACAGAACCCCCCCTACAATACAGAACCCCCCTTCAGACCCATAATGTACCTCAGATCAGCGCAGGACTGCATGTCGGGTCCCCTCCGCCTGTGTGGACATAAAGGAGGAGTGGGAGGCGGCTTCACTCTGCTCGGCTGTGTGAGACAGCCAAGCCGAGACTGATCAGATCATCAGTGCCGCGGCCACCTTACCAGAGAGAAGGGGATTGTTGCGGGTCCCGGCCCCATGATGTGCCGACGGGTGTCACTGCCGAAAGTCCAAGTGACCCCTCTCTCCTCCTCTGCCCCGCGAATTGAGAAGTGGGGGGCTGCCGAAAGTCCTGACATCTCACCTCTCCCTCCTCCTCTACAGCGAAGGGTTAGAGGGGGGTGCTGCCGAAAGTCCTAGTGACATCTCACCTCCCCTGGCAGCCTTAGGCCTGGGGGGCAAGTCCAGTCAAGTGGCCCATAGAGCGTGGGAAAGTGATGGATTGAGGAAAACAGTCTAAGATTTTTCATGATCACAAGAGTGGGGGAGGACAATGTGGCCCTCCAGAGCCCCTGACAGGGGCTGACTGGCATCTTTTGGTACATTATATTATGTACATTATTATGTACGCATCAGAGTCTGCACAGAGGCCCCACTTACATCAGAGTCTGCACAGAGCCCCCCCTTACATCAGAGTCTGCACAGAGCCCCCCCTTACATCAGAGTCTGCACAGAGACCCCCCTTACATCAGAGTCTGCACAGAGCCCCCCCTTACATCAGAGTCTGCACAGAGGCCCCCCTTACATCAGAGTACGCACAGAGGACCCCCCTTACATCAGAGTCTTCACAGAGGCCCCCTCCAACATCAGAGTCTGCACAGAGGCCCCCTCTAACATCAGAGTCTGCACAGAGGCCCCCTCTAACATCAGAGTCTGCACAGAGGCCCCCTATAACATCAGAGTCTGCACAGAGGCCCCCTCTAACATCAGAGTCTGCACAGAGGCCCCCCCTTACATCAGAGTCTGCACAAAGCCCCCCCCCCTTACATCAGAGTCTGCACAGAGGCCCCCCTTACATTCTGCACAGAATTTCCACTTACACTGTAAGGGGGAGCTCTGTGGACTCTAATGTAAATTTGAACCCTGATTTAAGGGGGGATCTGATGTAAGGGGTGTTCTGGGAAACTTGATTTAAGGGGGCATGCTGTGGACTCTGGTGTAAAGGGGGTCTCTGCTCACCAAAGCCTGCCCCCTCCTCTGTTAAAAAAGTCCACAGAGCACCCCTTTTTATACACTGGGAGGCAGGAGAGAGGGTGAGCTTACCAGGATGGAGGCTGAGGCGCAGTCTGTCTTTTGCTTTTCTGGGTTCAAACTTCCTGCCCAGTGCCCACACATGCCGGGTAGTGTGGGCGGGGCAGACTCAGAAGGAGGAGGAGCAGATGAGCTCTATCTCTCCTCGCTTCTGTGCAGAGAGAGGGATGTCAGCGCCGGTGTTCCAGCAGCCTGAGCAGAGACATCTCACCTCTCCCTGACAAAGTCCTGACTCAGGGGGGGGGGGCACGGCGCCGCCGCCCCTGCATCCACTGCCGCCCCGAGGCTCCGGCCCTGGACGTGACATGCGGCCTGGAGGTAAGTATCTATCTGTGGAAGGGAAGGGTGGGTTAAGTTAAGTCAGTGGATTAGGGCAGCAAGTTGTTACCCAAACTGCCATGACTGGTAATTTTTCTAGAATAACTGTTACTGATATGCTTAAAATTATATTAATAATAGCAATACTATTGCAGGAGCACATTCAATGTTACCCCTACCTCTAATGTGCTCACCAGCCTGTGTTTTACTGTAGTTTCACATAAAGACAAATTAGCATTGCACGGATATATTTAGATTTTCTTGTCTACATTTAATAGAAATGAGTAACCTATATATCTGATGATAATCACATTTACATAATGACCTCTATTTATTGTGAACGCAATCACATTAATTGAGCTGCTGTCGTAAGGGTAATTTGCTGCAAATTACAACACCATAGACAACATTGCAGTGGCCCTTTTAACTTCTACAGTCCCTTTATCAGTTTCTCCCCTGCTGTTTAGCATACAAGGATTATACCATATAAAATCAAAGAACAGTGTACATATGACTGTGTCAAACAGGAATAGGTGAATATGCAAAGTTTATTTTGAATACTTTCTTTAGGTTTTAATTTTTAACTGATATTCTTAAATGAACACATTTTTATATCATAAATATTGTATCTGCATTTCATGTGTTTTGTAGTCTCAAGCCCTGTACACACGATCGGATTTCCGATGGAATAAAATCCGATGGATTTTTCCATCCGATTTCCGATGAAGCTGACTTCCATCAGTCTTGCCTACACACCATCAGTCAAAAATCTGACCGCCCCAAACGCCGTGACGTAAAACACTCCGACGAGCCGAGAAAAATTAAGTTCAATGCTTCTGAGCATGCGTCGACTTGATTCTGAGCATGCGTGGGTTTTTTCTCCGATGGAGTTTCACACAGACGATCGGAATTTGCTATCGTTTTTTTCCGATGGGGCCCACACACGATCGGTTTGTCCGATGAAAAAAGTCCATCGGACTGTTTTCATCGGTAAAACCGATCGCGTGTACACGGCATAAGTCTGGTGTTGATGAGTAGGTTTTTGCCTGTAAGTGTGCATGTATATATGTGTGTGTGTGTGTGTGTATATACTGTATGTGTCTAAAATAAAAGGAATCGTCATAAGAAACTGGCAAGAATGGTTTAAACATCAAAGAGCCTCTAACTACTTAAAAGGTTGTGATGTATAATTAATACCAGGTTGGATATTACTGATTTATTCTTATTGTACCTGTCACCTTTATAAAGAGTGGAATTGGATCCGTCTGCAGTTAGCACCCATTGGGGTAGAGGGATCAAAGGACACTATACAAACTTATTTCACTGCAAGATCTTGTACCATACGATGGTTTACTATTTTACTTATAAATTTACGGTTGTTTGTTGTTAAATAATATTAACCATAACATACTTACTGTAACTAAGAATGTTCACACTCCGTGGATTGCTTTATAAAGCTAATAAAAATGTAAAGTAAAAAAAAAAAGGAATCATCATAATAGGACTATTAGAATTATAAGAGAGATACAGTTGACATATGGCTATTTAGTTATAAAAGTAAATACATTTAATTCTTGAAGACTAGTTAAAAAGATGAAACAAAGCATCATGGTAGCATCTACTACATGTCAACAAATGACTTACCTTAGAAAATTAGCTCTAATAGGCAGAGTAGTAGATTTATCTGTCTTAAAGGGCAACTGTTCCTTTAGAAAAGTTATCTATTTATAATTCCCCCATCCCACAGAGTGCAGCCCACGTGGTCAAATACCTGCCTCCCTTCCCATTGTAGTGATCATCACTGTGCAGCCCTGCCCAGCACAATGCAGCCTCTATGATGAAAATATTGCTGGCTGCCAGTATTTATTACATGTACCCTGCTTGCCCATTTCCCACATATGTGTGACAGTATGATTATCGCTTACCCATAGGAATAATTGGTTGATGAGTCACATGTGGCAGCAAGAAGAGGACCTAATTGTGGATGTTTTCACTTATATTGAATTGTTCTGTAACTGTAATGTCCTTCTTTATTTTGTAAAGGGCTGTGAAACTGTTGGCACTATATAAATCATGTTTAAAGTGGAAATTCACCCTAAAGGAAATGTACCTCTTCAGAGAAGCCTATCCTGCCGCCACCCAACAACTGTACTTTCATTTTCTTCATCAGCTCATCCCCCATAGATATTACCTTTTCTATCACTTGACCCTAACTTTTAGATTGTAAGCTCTAACGAGCAGGGCCCTCTGATTCCTCCTGTATTGAATTGTATTGTAACTGTACTGTTTGCCCTAACGTTGTAAAGCGCTGCACAAGCTGTTGACGGTATATTAATTCTGTATAAAAATAATAATATAAATCATGTTTAAAGTGGAAATTCACCCTAAAGGGTAAGCTCCGCTTTATGTCTGTCCGTCCCCCCCTTTCTATTTTTGGCAATCTTTAGGGGAGTGGGTACTTGGTTTTGATAGGGTACCCGCTCTGACATCTGGTCCATCAGAAGTTCTCCTCCTCCCGCCCGCAACCTTCTGGGACATTTCACAGGTCCCAGAAGCCTGTGGGACCATTGACAAAGCACATGTGCAGTGGGCAGCCAGCTGTGAAGCCGCAAGGGAGCACAGCCAGCTACCCACAGTTAACCTCGCTGGCGGTAATCCAGAGTCGGGCTCGGGGTGAGTTTTTCATGCTAAGAGCGGTAGCCCCGAGCCAGAATCGGGATTGCATTGCAGGATACAGGGAAGTTACTTACTCTGTTCCCTGGATCCTGCGATGTACTCCCGCAGTGTGTGCGAGCTGTCATCTCGCTCGATCCACACTGCCGAGTGCCGAGCTCCGTTTCCTGCGACGTTGCAGTGCACGGGGACAGAGTTCGGCGCCAAATTCAAAAAGTGAAAAACACAGTATAGATAAAGTATACTGTAATCTTACAGATTACAGTACTGTATCAAATAATTACACATCCCCTTTGTCCCTAGTGGTCTGTCCAGTGTCCTGCATGCACTTTTATATTATAAATACTGTTCTTTCTGCATGGAAATCTGAGATTGTCCATAGCAACCAAAAAGTGTCCCTTTATGTCAAAAGTGGTTTTAGACCAGCTAGAAAACAGCGATAATAAATTAGAATCACTCAAAGAATTAAGCGATAACGATTTGTGGGGAAATTCGTCATCAAACACTAAATCTAATGACAGCGAAAATTCTGCAACTGAGCAAATTTCAGTGTTTTTAATTTGATTACATTATTGAATAATTTTTATTATAATTACATTACTATTTGTTATAATTATTTATAGTTATTTATTATATTATAATTTATGATTTTGTGTTTCAAACTTCAATACCCGGGATGTCTACTAGATTCTTGTTTGGTCAGGTTTAAGTAAGTAATTACTAGACATGTGCATTCGTTTTCGTCCGAATGCATTTTCGTCCGAATTTCAGGTATTTTCGTTATCGTTTTAACAAACGAAAACGAAAATGCAGAATTCGAAAACCGAAAGATCCGACATAAACAAATGCTTAATTTTCGTTTTCGTTGCAACAACAGTTCGATATAGATAGGAGATTCGACATGAGGCTGACAATAACAATCTGTGTCCATCGAACCTGTGGTCGAATGTGCCTAACCTTAACTCTATTAGTCCAAGATTATTCTACATAGAGAGAAAAGATTCGACATTATAGAGAGAAAAGATTCGACATAGAGAGAAAAGATTTGACATTATAGAGAGAAAAGATTCGACATTATAGAAAGAAAAGATTCGACATAGAGAGAAAAGATCACTGCTGGAATTGGGTGCGGGAAGTAAAATAAAAAAATGATGATGATGAATGTTATTGGCTGATTGTAACCAAAGAGGAGGAGCAGTAAAATAGCTAGAACTAACTTGACAATTCAACGTGAACAACGAAGATTCAACGAAGCATCAAAAAACATACAAACGTCAAATCTGTCATTGAAGGCTTATGGTGTCTGTTGAAAGTTCTAAGAAGATTCTACGGAGCAGATAAACTGTACTACGCTGCAATCGTACATTTCCGGTCAAATGCTCGGCCCATAGGCTATAGAAGAATTCTAATGTTGGTTGACTAGTAGGGATGAGCTTCGAGTTCGAGTCGAACTCATGTTCAACTCAAACATTGCCTGTTCGCCTGTTCGCCGAACAGCGAACAAATTGGGGTGTTCGCGGCAAATTCGAAAAATCTATGGGAGAAATCTAAAGTGCTAATTATAAAGGCTTATATGCAAGTTATTGTCCTAAAAAGTGTTTGGGGACCCGGGTCCTGCCCCAGGGGACATGTATCAATGCAAAAAGAAGTTTTAAAAACGGCCGTTTTTTCGGGAGCAGTGATTTTAATAATGCTTAAAATGAAAAGATAAAAGTGAAATATTCCTTTAAATTTCGTACCTGGGGGGTGTGTATGATATGCATGTAAAGTGGCGCATGTTTCCCGTGCTTAGAACTGTCCCTGCAAAAAATGTCATTTTTGAAAGAAAAAAAGTCATTTAAAACTCATTTGCGGCTATTAATGAATTGTCAGCTCCAGGCAATACATACAAAAGTCATTGATAAAAAAAAAAAAAAAAGCGTGGGGGTTCCCCAGAATTCAATTACCAGGCCCTTCAGGTCTGGAATGGATATTAAGGGGAACCCCGCCGCAAATTTAAAAAAAAATTTACGTGGGGTTCCCCCAAATATCCATTCCAGGCCCTTCAGATCTGGCATGGATTTTAAGGGGATCTCCACCCTAAATTTTTTAAAAAATGGCGTGGAGTCCCCCTAAAAATCCATACCAGACCCCTTATCCGAGCACGTAACCTGGCCGGCCGCAGGGGAAAAGGGGGGGATGAGAGAGCGGCCCCCCCTCCCTCCTGAACCGTACCAGGCCACATGCCCTCAACATGGGGAGGATGTCCCCATGTTGATGGGGACAAGGGCCTCATCCCCACAACCCTTGCCCGGTGGTTGTGGGGGTCTGCGGGCGGGGGGCTTATCGGAATCTGGAAGACCCCTTTAACAAAGGGGACCCCCAGATCCTGGCCCCCCTATGTGAATTGGTAAGGGGTACATTGTACCCCTACCATTTCACGAAGAAAGCGTAAAAAAATGTTTAAAAAAACACACAAACACCTTGGAAAAGTCCTTTATTTAAATTTCAAAAAAAAAACATTCCAGCGGTGAAATCCAGTGTCCCGCGGCGATCCCGATGTCCAGCGCTGTCCTTCATTGGTTGTGCCTGAGCGGACCTGATGGGGAACTCCCTCTCAGTATTTTAAATGTATAGACCCGCCCCTTCTAAAGTTCCCCATCAGGTCCGCTCAGCGGACCAGATGCGGAACATGAGAAGGGGCGGGTCTATACATGTATTACCAAAGTGAGAGCAGTTCCCCATCAGGTCCGCCCCCTCGGTCTGTCGGACCCGCCTACGTCATTGGCTTGAGCGGGGAACTTCCTTCACTGTGTAATTTAAATTTACATAGTGAAGGAAGTTCCCCGCTCAAGCCAATGACGTAGGCGGGTCCGACATACCGAGGGGGCGGACCTGATGGGGAACTGCTCTCACTTTGGTAATACATGTATAGACCCGCCCCTTCTCATGTTCCGTATCTGGTCCGCTGAGCGGACCTGATGGGGAACTTTAGAAGGAGCGGGTCTATACATTTAAAACACTGAGAGGGAGTTCCCCATCAGGTCCGCTCAGGCACAACCAATGAAGGACAGCGCTGGACATCGGGATCGCCGCGGGACACTGGATTTCACCGCTGGAATGTTTTTTTTTTTTTTATTTACTGTATTTATTGGCGTATAACACTCACTTTTTTACCCTGAAAATAGAGGGTAAACTGTGCCTGAGTGTTATACGCAGGGAGCTATGGAAAGTTTTTTCCTGAAACTTCCCTCTTAAAGTTAGGGTGCGTGTTATACGCCTGTGCGTGTTATACGCCGATAAATACAGTAAATAAAGGACTTTTTCAAGGTGTTTGTGTGTTTTTTTAAACATTTTTTTACGCTTTCTTCGTGAAATGGTAGGGGTACAATGTACCCCTTACCAATTCACATAGGGGGGGCGGGATCTGGGGGTCCCCTTTGTTAAAGGGGTCTTCTAGATTCCGATAAGCCCCCCGCCCGCAGACCCCCACAACCACTGGGCAAGGGTTGTGGGGATGAGGCCCTTGTCCCCATTAACATGGGGACATCCTCCCCATGTTGAGGGCATGTGGCCTGGTACGGTTCAGGAGGGAGGGGGGGGCCGCTCTCTCGTCCCCCCCTCTTCCCCTGCGGCCGGCCAGGTTGCGTGCTCGGATAAGGGGTCTAGTATGGATTTTTAGGGGGTCTCCACGCCATTTTTTTTTATTTGGGGTGGAGTTCCCCTTAAAATCCATGCCAGATCTGAAGGGCCTGGTAATTGAATTCTGGGGAACCCCCACTCTTTTTTTTTTTTTTATCAATGACTTTTGTATGTATTGCCGGGAGCCGACAATTCATTAATAGCCGCGAGTGAGTTTTAAATGACTTTTTATCTTTCAAAAATGACATTTTTTGCTGGGACAGTTCTAAGCATGGGAAACATGCGCCACTTTACATGCATATCATACACACCCCCCAGGTACGAAATTTAAAGGAATATTTCACTTTTATTTTTTCATTTTAAGCATTATTAAAATCACTGCTCCCGAAAAAACGTCCGTTTTTAAAACTTTTTTTTGCATTGATACATGTCCCCTGGGGCAGGACCCAGGTCCCCAAACACTTTTTAGGACAATAACTTGCATATTAGCCTTTATAATTAACACTTTAGATTTCGAACGTTCGAGTCCATTGTATTTAATAGGGTTCTAAAGTTCACACAAACATTTTGTCTGTTCGCAGGTTCTGGTGCAACCGAACAGGGGGGTGTTCGGCTCATCCCTGTTGACTAGTAATAGTAATTAAAAAATATAATTATTACTAGTCATACAATAGAATTCATCTATAGCTTGTAGGCGGAACATTCGAACGGAAATGTACGATTGCAGCGTCGTACAGTTTCGCTGCTCCGTCGAATCTTCTTTGAACATTCGACAGACACCATAAGCTTTCAATGACAGATTCGACCTTAATTAATTCAGATTTTCGGACGAATGCAATTTCTAACGAAAAACGAAATAAATAAAAACGAATTTCGGGAGTAACTAAATAAATTTATTTTTCTAACGAAAACGAAATTCCGAAACAAAATATTTCAGTGTGCACATGTCTAGTAATTACTAAGAATTGCAGGCCTACAATACATAACACCAAATTTCCATGCAAAATAATTGTACCGCTTTTGGTACATAATTCCAGACAGAATCATACCGCCAGGGAGGTTAACATGCCAGTGCTGGGGACCCAAAGACCAGTGAAGAACCGGTTCAGCTGAGGACAATTAAGTATCATTTTATTAAAAGTCAGCATCTACAGTGTTTGTAGCTACTGACTTTTATTTTTTTTTCAAACAGGGCAAAGAACTGCTTTAAAGCGGAGTTCCAGCCTCTAAAAAAAAATATATGTAAAAGTCAGCAGCTACAAATAATGTAGCTGCTGACTTTTAATATAAGGACACTTACCTGTCCAGGGATCCCGCGATGTCGGCTCCCAGAAGCTGATTTGTCCATCGTCTACGATGCAGGTGTCGGCATTGCAACTAAGGGAAACTGTCAGTGAAGCCTACAGGCTGCGTATGTGCGAGTCGTGCTGCTTTCTGAATGGCATGTCGTCTTCTGGGACACACACAGGTCCCAGAATGCAGCAGGGGGGAGGAAGAGGGGCAGATGCAAATCCAGAGATGACGTACCTGATGACGGAAGTCCTGCTGGGAAAAAACGTCAAAAAAGGTACAAAACGACAAAAAAAAGGATATTCAAAAACGAGGGGGGTGCGCGATTGGTTTACACCTAGTTTGATTTTTGTCTGGAACTCCACTTTAACAATCATAATAAAACTGTGCGCTGCCATGCAAGGCCATACAGCGAAGATCACTGGAAGAGGAGGAAGGTATGTACTTGACCAGGTAGGTAATTATTGTTAGTATAGCTGTCCTTAAAATTGTATCTAAATCCAAAACTTTTGGATACTGTGCAATGGTACCAGCTGATTGGAGAAAAGCCAATGTAGCACCAATATTTAAAAAGGGCCCAAAATACATCCCTGGGAATTACAGACCAGTTAGCCCAACATCAATAGTTTGCAAGCTCTTCATGGGAATGATAAGGGACTATATACATGATTTTAGTGATGAGAACGGTATCATTAGCAGTAATCATCATGGATTCATGAATAATCGTTCTTGCCAAACCAATCTATTAACCTTCTATGAGGAGGTGAGTTGCCACCTAGATAAAGGAAAGCCCGTAGATGTGGTGTATCTGGATTTTTCTGTACAAAATAAATGTTTACTGTACAAAATAAGGTCTGTACATGGATTGAAAACTGGCTACAAGGGTGAGTTCAGAGGGTGGTGATAAATGGGGAGTACTCGGAATGGTCAGGGGTGGGTAGTGGGGTCTCCCAGGGTTCTGTGCTGGGACCAATCCTATTTAATTTGTTCATAAACGGCCTGGAGGATGGGGTAAACAGAATATTGGCATGCATTAAAAAGGGGATCAATTCCAGAGATAAAACGACAATTCTCCTGCTCTACGAGACTCTGGTCCGGCCGGACCTAGAGTATGCTGTCCAGTTCTGGGCACCAGTCCTCAGGAAGGATGTACTGGAAATGGAGCGAGTACATAAAAGGTCAACAAAGCTAATAAAGGGTCTGGAGGATATTAGTTATGAGGAAAAGCTACGAGCACTGAATTTATTCTCTCTGGAGAAGAGACGCTTGAGAGGGGATATGATTTCAATTTACAAATACCGTACTGGTGACCCCACAATGGGGATGAAACTTTTTTGCGGAAGAGAGTTTAACAAGACACGTGGCCTCTCATTAAAATTAGAGGAAAAGAGGCACGTCGGTTCATTACTTCCGGTCTGGGCTGTAAACACTGGTTTTTAGCGCCAGCACTAAGCTTTCTTTTTGTCTTTGTTTGTTACAATGTGAGTATTTCAAACCCTTTTTCTACAATAAATCTTTTTAAATGGAATCACACTATGGGCATCCTTTTTTCCCTTGCATAAAACGTCCTGGAGGGTCGCAAAAGGCACCCGGAGCTGACCCTGTTTCCTCAGGCTGCTACACAGTGGCACTTATACTGTGACTGCGTCATACCCCTGGAGGGTAAGAAGTTTCTGGAGAGTGCAACTTTGTAAAGAGCACAGATTATCATGCACAGAGCAAGATATATAACGTTCAACATTGAAGTTTTAAAGCAGAAGTAACCTATAATTACATTATTATTATTTTATTTATATTTATTTAATCTTACTTCATCTTCACCCCAGACTTTTCTTGTATTCCACTTTTGATTTTATTCCATGGACTTTATATGGGCTTGATTTTATGTGTAATAAGTTTTGCACATCAACTTTATGTGAATTGGTTTATGTATATTATATGGTGTAATCAGTATCCATCACATAACTATAGCACGAGCACCTTCTACTCAGCCAACACCCCTATAAGTGTTTTACTTACCTTTTTAACACCCGGCCGAGGGTGCAACACCTCAGCAAACTCCCGGCAGGGGGTTCATATACATTTATCCACTTAATACCATGCTAAGTGCACCTGTCACTGACACAAGTTCCTAATGCTATATCCCACATTGGATTAAGGACACATCATTTCAGTAAACACCCGGCTGGGGGGCCATCGGGTCTGTGTCCTGATTTTGGAGATTTTTGCACTTTTTTTGCACATTGAAAGCACTTGACACTTTATCTTTATTTAACCAGAACAGTGCCACACCTACACATTTTTCCTCTCTTAACCTTAAACTACGTAGAGGGTTCTTTACTGTAAGAGCGGCAAGGATGTGGAAATCCCTTCCATAGGCAGTGGAATCAGCGGGGAGCATCGATAGTTTAAAAAAACTATTAGATAAGCACCTGAACGACCACAACATACAGGGATATACAATGTAATGCTGACAAATAATCACACACATAGGTTGGACTTGATGGACTTTTTTCAACCTCACCTACTATGTAACTATGACTGTAGGTGAGATAAAATCCACATTTCAGTTGTCCTAGAACAGGAATATCTCCCATTGAGGACATTTGTTCTAATGGCAACTGTGTAAAAGAACGTGCCCCTCTTCGTAATCCCTTATGTATCTACAGGACAGTAAGCGAAAGGAACGGAAATATAAAAAAAATACCTGCAGGTTTTAGCCATTCCCTGGGTTTTGAAATACTTTGATTTCATTGGCAGCATGAACTGACATGGGACTGGTACAGAATAGCATTGGATAAGGTAAGTATTACCTTGTTAGCTCAGGTGATAATTTAGTTTTTCAGGTTAGTTAGGTTAATGGGTACGTTAGAGTTAAAGATAATTTTTTAAATCTAAAATGGGTCCCTAGATAGTGTACAAAACTAAAACGAAGCTCAGGCTCCAACGCTCACCTTTAATATGGAGATGTCTCCCACTGTACTTCTTTTTCACCAGGAGATGTCCCTGGATCTCCCGGTTGCATTACACCCACTGCAGTTGCCATCAGTACCAATGTACTAAAAAAAAAGTTTGTTTGTTTTTAATCAGAGTTCTAATCTTTATTTTGATTTAAACCTATGAATAATTGATTTCTTAACATATGCATATTTTTTTTAGCTTTTTTATTCATTTGATTCTTACTGATGTTATTGTAGCACTGTCCCTGTAGGGTATGCTGAGTGTTGACTTCATAGGCCTCTCTCTGGTTACCTGCAGCTGTTTGATAATAGTTCCCACTTGGTTGCTGAGAGTTTCCAATTGGTTGCTGAGGGCTTCCCACTTGGTTGCTAGGGGTTCCTGCTTGGTTGCTAGGGGTCCCCGCTTGTCCCAAGTACCCTTACTCCTGCTTGCTCATTACTCAATGACCAGTCCAGGGTATTTGCATTTTTGTACTTTATTTTGGAACTTGGATGGGAGAAGAGATGAGTGGGATACTCCAACTGGAACTATTCACAATGGATAAGGACAACTCTCACTTGACCTCACTAGATTACTTGCTGAAGCAGTAACACTGCTTTAACCATACAGCCACATGTATGGAGGAATTAAGTCTTCTTGCTCTCACTAGCAGTAGACTTGATGCACTACATTATCTTCAGGACACTCTCTAGCATCCTCTTTACTGACACCCGTCCACTGACTCTTCATGCTGAAGAGGGTGGTCCTCACTCGACAGGCCCCAAAGGCACAGATCTGTACTCACAGTAGGCAGAATCAGATCTTGCCTACTGCAGGTCTGGACGTCTGCAGGACCTCTGGGTTCTCTGGGTTCAGCTTCTCTCTCTAGGCACCTGGGTCGACCACCCAGGGCCACACGGCCTCCTCCTCCTGAACTCTGTTCCCCAGCTCAACTAACTCTAAGCACATGTACTCTGACTTTATATACAGTATCCCAACATGCAATACAGCACTTGTCTTCTGCCAATTGCCAGGGCTGTAACAAAGCCTATGCACTCACTTGTCAGGTCCCCTCCTACTGTCCAATACGCCTCCCTATTGGACCAGTGAGGGATAGTCAGAACAAGCTAAGCTGCACCTGAGTACAATGAGCAGACCTAACCAGTAGATCCTACTCTCTGGTAGGTAGAGATTACACTAAGTTTTACCTGACCATCTTCCTGGTAAGCAGAAAGATCAAAAACTATACTCTCCTCTAGCACCTACATAGGAGGGTGCTACATCATTATATTGCAACAAATTACATTTGGAAACTTTTTAGAATGTAGTTATTGCATTTTTACTGCAAAGTTTTTTTCTTACAATTTTTTTTCATATTCAACCCCTAATAAACCTTAAATAACCCTAACGAAATCATGTATCCACTTTTCTTTTTAGCTATTTTAATGTTCTTGGTTTTAATATTCACACGCAAACAGTTTTTTATGTTTGCTTTGTTTGCTTCTTTGTAATGTTGTTGTTGCAAAAAAAAAAGGAAAAAAATTCATGCATAACTTAAAAGGGCTTTGTTGTGATAGAGGAAGAATTGCAGAATAAATTTAGTTTTTAAACAATAATTGGTCTGACAAAAAATGTGTTTATATTTTTGCTTTTAAAATGTGTATATACTAAATTCATTTTTGGAAGACAATACTATCAAAAAAGCCATAGGTAACTTGACAGCTATTGAAAAGTCAATAGGCCTATAACTGAAATGTGAGAATTGCTCAGGTCTATACTAGGCAAACAGGTGCAAAATTATAAAACAAAAACATTTCAACATACTAATAATAACATATAAAGCCATCCACAAGTCTGCTCTGAGTTGCATTACCAACTTAATCTCAAAATATTACCCAAACCATCCTCGTTGCTCCCCTCCTATGGCCTCCTGAATTCTACCCACCTCATCACCTCCTCTCCCCGCCCCCCCTCACGCTCGCCCTCAGGACTTCTCCAGAACCTCCTCCAGGGCACTCTCAATCCTCTTGCACTGAATTGTGTTATAACTGTACTGTCTGCCTTTATTTCATAAAGTGCTGCACAAGCGGTTGGCACTATGTAAATCATGTATTATATTAATAATAATAATAATAATATTCATGTAATTGCCATATTGACAAATGTGTGTTTAGGTCAGCTTGATCTAAATCTTGTATGCCATGGAAGACAAACTGGATTAAAGACCATGTTCTGAGAGTCGTGACTCATGTAACAAATGGTCTATGTTAAAATTAGCATATCCTAAGGTTACGTTTCTGGACCACCACTGGTTTAGAGTTTGGGATTAAAGTGTTGCTTCTATGTTTGCAGATGACACATAGGAGGTTATTTACGAAAGGCAAATCCACTTTGCACTATAAGTGCAAACTACAAGTGCAAAGTGCACTTGAATTTGCACTGAAAGTGCACTTGGAAGTGCAGTCACTGTAAATCTGAGGGGTAGATCTGAAATGAGGGGAAGCTCTGCTGATTTTATTTTCCCAATCATGTGCAAGCTAAAATGCTGTTTTTTATTTTCCTTGCATGTCCCCCTCGGATTTACAGTGACTGCACTTCAAAAGTGCACTTTTAGTGCAATTTCAAGTGCAAAGTGGATTTGCCTTTAGTAAATAACCTCCTATGTGTCATCTGCAAACATAGAAGCAGCACTTTAATCCCAAACTCTAAACCAGTGGTGGTGTTCCCCTTTAAGCACCAGAGACTACATTTCCCAGTACATCCTGCAGCACCCAGGGTGCATTGCCACAGAGCAGGGACTGCTGGGCAGACTTTATAAAGGGGAGGCGGAGTTGATTCTGTCTCTTTTGGACACCCCCTCTCCTAGCAAGAGAATCCCTGTGCTGAACTGCTGTGTGCACAAGGCCTGAAGCCTGGGCCTTGTGCATTTCTCCAAAGAGTCCTCTGCCAGCCTAGCGGAACCTCAGAGACATCTTCTCATCCTTGCTGTACTACATCAGAAGGACCGGAGACCTGGATGTCGGTGGATTCCTGTTCCTAGACAAATCGGCGGAGGAAAGGGACTTGGACTTGTCCGGGTGGTGAGAGAGCACTTGCTCATAGACAGATATTTTATCTTCACTATTTATTTGGATTATAAAAGTTTGTTCAGCAAGTGCACCACCGAAAGATTGTATGCAAAGATTGTTTCCTTGAACTTCCATTTAGATCAGTCAGGCCTGACTGTGTAGGTAGATACTATTGAGAGTTAGTCTACCCACGAGGGGAAGTGATTGAAAAGGGGCAGCGATAGAGCCGCATTGCATTATTTGAGTTATCTGATTTACCTCCCGGTTCTGGAGGTCCCTCTGCAAGACTCTGGGAATCGAGCTATCATTCTCTTCGGCTTACCACCCTCAAACCAACGGACAGACTGAGAGAACAAATCAGACCCTCGAGCAATATTTGCGTTGTTTCTCCTCCTTTGCTCAGAATGACTGGCTCTCCCTGCTTCCGCTAGCGGAGTTTTCCTACAATAACTCCATCCACTCCGCAACTAACCAGACCCCATTTTTTGCGAACTTCGGGTTTCACCCCACATTTCTGCCCAACTCTCTCCCTGAGTGCTCAGTGCCCGCAGTTCTGGAAAAAGTGAATTTCTTCTCCTCTAACAACCAGCTTCTACGCGAAGCCATGGCAAGAACTCAGGAGTATAACAAGACGGTCTACGACAGGAGGAGACGGGGTGAATTAGCGCTGGCACTGGGCGACCAAGTATGGCTTTCCACCATCAATCTAAGATTGGCTTGCCCGTCCAAGAAATTGGGCCCCAAGTTTCTAGGGCCTTTTCCTATCAAAAGGAAAATCAACGAGGTGGCCTACGAGCTGGAGCTCCCCGACTCCCTGAGGGTCCACCCTGTTTTTCATGTTTCTCTATTGAAACCGTCAGTCTCCAACCCATTCCCAGGTCGGACCCCGACTCGCCCTGATCCCGTCATCATAGACGGGGAACAGGAATTCGAGGTAGAAGCTATTTTAGACGCACGAAGAAGAAATAGCCAGAGTAAATTTTTAATAAAATGGAAGGGTTACGACCAGAGGAGAACTCCTGGGAACCCGAAGAGAACATTCACGCCAAAGACCTGATACAAGCCTTCAGGAGGTCTCACCCCGAGAAGTTTGCTCCTAGGGGCATCCGGAGGCTGCCCCTTGGGGGGGGCAATGTCATGGAAACCCTGTCAGGAACAGACGCCCTGGACTTCCTGGTTCCCGCCCCCGCAGGTGACGCCCGAAGGGCTATTTAAACTCCTCACTTGCAGACAGTCCCTGCTGTCTGCTCTACAGCGTTTACCCCAAGTGACCTGATCTGCCTTGTTTACCTGTATCTGACCCGGCTTCCTGTGACCCTCCTGCTATCTGGCTGTACCTGACCATCGGCCTGTTTTCTGACTTCGGTATTGCCTGATCCTTTTGTGCCTCGCTGCCTGCCAGTTTACCCGACCCCGGCTTGTCTGACGATCCTGCCTGACCTTGGCTCTTGTTCACCTGCTGCTGCCTGGTGGTTCCAGTTTACCTGCTGTGCCTCCCGGTCCGGGTCATCTGCTGAGTTCCTGGTTCCTGTCTGCTCATCTGCTGGTTCCTGTCTGCTCATCTGCTGGTTCCTGTCTGCTCATCTGCTGGTTCTTGTTCACCTGCTGCTGCCTAGTGGTTCCAGTTTACCTGCTGTGCCTCCCGGTCCAGGTCATCTGCTGAGTTCCTGGTTCCTGTCTACTCACCTGCTGTAGTTCCTGGTTCCTGTCCACTCACCTGCTGTAGTTCCTGGTTCCTGCCTCCTCACCTGCTGGTTCCTGATCACCTGCGGTAGTTCTTGATCCTGCCAGGCACTCGTACCCCTTCCACCTCCGTGCTTCCTGTTATACCACCAGGGGCCGCCGGTGGGAGCCGTAAGGGAGGCCTCCCTCTGCTAACCGGGCTCGTCACCATCAGGTACGTGACAGATTCCTGCAAAATATACTCCTGAAGCTAGGCCTTATTGCTGTGTTTTCCTAGTGTGTTACACCAACAGGCATTTGCAGCACTTACAGCGGGCGGAGTGTGCCTCCTGCACATTATACACCTGAAGCTAGCCCGTATTGCTGTGTTTTCCTAGTGTGTTACACCAACAGGCATTTGCAGCACTTACAGCAGGCGTAGTGTGATTCCTGCAAAATATACTACTGAAGCTAGGCCTTATTGCTGGTTTTCCCATCTCCCTGCAGGCCATTAGAATGTCTGGAAGGCAAACAAGGAGAGGCAGACAGTCAGGAGCCAATAAAAGAGGGCAAATAGGCTCTGTGTCTAGCGACAACAGTGCTGGTCGTGGACGCAGTGCATCGCCATCAGCACGTGGCCATGGGACACGCTTGTCCTTCTTTTCGGCAGCTGGACGTGTGGAGCCGCATCATGGCGAAGACTTGGTAGAGTGGATGACCAAGCCCTCCTCATCCTCCTCATCCTCTCTCACCCAGGCTCAGGGTACTGGCAAAGCAGCTGCCAAAGCGTCCTCTTCCCTGGTATCAATGTCATCATCAGTCACTCCTTCCCTAGACCCACCATGTCCTCCTGAGGAGTCCCCCGAACTGTTTGAGCACAGTGTTGGGTACATGCTCCAGGAGGATGTCTTGGCCTCGCTGGACAGGGCGGTCAGCGGTAAGGTGCATATTACCGCTGACTCATGGTCCAGCAGGCATGGACAGGGACGTTACCTTTCTTTCACGGCCCATTGGGTCACTCTTTTGGCAGCTGGGAAGGATGCAGGGCAAGGTGCAGTAGTGTTGGAGGTTGTTCCGCCGCCACACCTCCAAAATGCTACTACTGGTTGTGACACACCTCTCTCCTCCACCCCCTCCTCTTCTTCTTCCTCCATGGCCTCTTCCTGTGCTTTGTCCTCGGAACCAGCCGTGCTCCGTAGGCGTTTAAGGGGCTACGCAAGTACGCAGGCAAAAAGATGCCATGCCGTGCTTGCGCTGGTGTGTTTGGGGGACAGGAGCCACACTGGGGCAGAGGTTCTGTCTGCTCTGCAGGGGCAGGCTGAGAGGTGGTTGGCGCCACGCCAGCTTAAGCCAGGAATGGTGGTTTGCGACAAGGGCACCAACCTCCTCTCCGCCCTCCGACAGGGACAACTGACCCATGTGCCCTGTGTGGCTCACGTCCTTAACCTGGTGGAGCAGCGGTTCTTGGGCAGGTACCCGGGCTTACAGGATGTCCTGAGGCAGGCCAGGAAAGTCTGTGTGCATTTCCGCAGATCTTATAATGCCAGTGCTCGCCTGGCTGAGCTGCAAAAGGAGTTGAACCTGCCCAAGAACCGCCTTATATGTGACATGCCCACCAGGTGGAACTCAACGTTGGCCATGCTGCAGCGGCTGCACACGCAGTACCTGTGTGACTACGGCACCAGGACAGGGTCAGGGGAGCTCGGTTTTTTTTCACCACGCCAGTGGGGCATGATCAGGGATGCATGCACTGTCCTGGCACCATTCGAGGAGGCCACGAGGATGGTGAGCAGTGACAGTGCATGCATCAGTGACACTGTTACTCTTGTCCACCTGTTGGAACATACACTGCATGGAATAATGGACAGGGCACTTGAGGCAGAACAGAGGCAGGAAGAGGAGGACTTCCTTGCCTCTCAAGGCCCCCTTTACCCAGACAGTGTTCCTTCTGTCCCACCCATCACACAGAAAGAGGAGGAGGAGGAGGAGGAGGATTGTGTCAGCATGGAGGTGGAGCCTGGCACTCAGCATCATCAGCAGCAGTCTTTTAGGGATGATTTACAGTCCCAAGAAACCCGTGGACTTGTACGTGACTGGGAGGAGGTGGCTGCGGATCATGTCGTCCTTAGTGACCCAGAGGACTCCGGACCGAATGCCTCAGCTAACCTACGCTGCATGGCCCCCCTGATCCTGCAAAGTCTGCGGAAGGATCCTCGTATTCTTCGGATCAAGGAGAGGGACCATTACTGGCTGGCCACTCTCCTTGATCCACGGTACAAGGGTAAGGTTGCGGACCTTATCTTACCGTCGCAGAGGGAGCAGAGGATGAGACAACTCCGGGAGGCCTTGCAGAAAGGTCTGTGCAACGCTTTCCCAGAGACTGGGAGGTTACAAACTCCTGGTCCTGGACAACGAGTTGCTGAGGCTTCGGTCAGTCAAAGAAGGAGCGGTGGGGAAGGTGGCCGTCTGACCGATGCGTTCAGACAATTCTTTAGTCCGCAGCCCCAAGGTATGATCGGTTAAAGCAACCATCGCCAGCGTCTGATATACATGGTGCAGGAATACCTAGGGGCAAGGTCAGACTTGGACACCTTCCCCACCGAAAATCCTCTGGCTTACTGGGTCTTGAGGATGGATCACTGGCCAGAGCTTGCACAGTATGCAATTGAGCTACTGGCCTGTCCTGCTTCCAGCGTTCTTTCAGAACGCACATTCAGTGCTGCTGGAGGATTTGTCACGGATCACAGGGTGTCCACCGACTCGGTTGATCGACTGACCTTCATAAAGATGAACCAGTCTTGGATCACCACCAGCTACCAAACACCTGAAGCTGATATAACAGACTAATTTATTTTCAAATGTCACATCCCTTCAAGACCGATGATGATGCTGAGAGACTGTCCTGTTATGTTGACTGACTATCCTCCTCCTCCTCATTGATCCGATTGATGATGATAGCTTGGAAGAACATTTTTGTTCCTGGGTGCCGCCAGCAGTGGCTAAGGCCCAATTTTTCAGCCCCTGTTTAACAGGGGCATGTAATTACAATTTTTTATGCAATGCTTTGCAGCAGGGCTCATTCCTGCACTCCAACTAGAGTATCTGGGAGAGGTTGCAGTGTCGTGGCACCAGCACCAGTGGCTAAGGCCCAATTTTTCAGCCCCTGTTTAACAGGGGCGTGTTATTACAATTTTTTATGCAATGCTTTGCAGCAGGGCCCATTCCTGCACTCCAACTAGAGTATCTGGGAGAGGTTGCAGTGTCGTGGCACCAGCACCAGTGCCTAAGGCCCAATTTTTCAGCCCCTGTTTAACAGGGGCGTGTAATTACAATTTTTGATGCAATACTTTGCAATACTTTGCAACAGGGCTCATTGCTGTGGTCCAAGTACAGTATCTGTGAGGGGTTGCAGTGTTGTGGCACCAGTGCCTAAGGCCCAATTTTTCTGCCCCTGTTTAACAGGGGCATGTAATTACAATTCTTGATCTAATAATTCACAGCAGGGCCCATTCCTGCACCCACCAAGAGTAACTGTGAGGCCTTACAGTGTTGTGTCAACACCACCACCACCACCAAAGGCCCAATTTTTCAGCCCCTGTTCAACAGGGGCATGCAATTACAATTCTTGATCTAATAATTCACAGCAGGGCCCATTCCTGCGCCCACCAAGAGTAACTGTGAGGCCTTACAGTGTTGTGTCAACACCACCACCACCACCACCAAAGGCCCAATTTTTCAGCCCCTGTTCAACAGGGGCATGCAATTACAATTCTTGATCTAATAATTCACAGCAGGGCCCATTCATGCGCCCACCAAGAGTAACTGTGAGGGCTCACAGTGTTGTGGCAACACCAATATGTAAGGGGCAAATTTCAGCGGAGTATATATGGCAGGCCCCTACTTTCAAACATCCAACTTACAAACGACTCCTCCTTGCAAACGGAAGGATACAACAGGAAGTGAGAGGAAATCTACCCCATGGAAGGCAAATTCTCTCCTGTAAGAGTTAATATGGGAAAAAAAGTGTCTCCTCTCCACTGATGCTTTATCACCAATTCTTGTTTCAATAAAGACCCCAAATTTTCAAAAAACATTTGCCATTAGGACGGAAAGTGAGGTGAACTGTTCTGAACAGGTGCACACTGCACAGACAGCAAAACAAATGTTACAGGGGTGATAACCCTTCCCTATGTTTTCCAAAAAGCTTAAAAATAGATTTTTTGGCTGGAGCTACACTTAAACAATGTACCTGTTAAAAATTACAAACAGATTCTACATAAGAACAAACCTACAGTCCCTGTCTTGTATGCACCGCCTGTATCCGGCTGTTCAGAGTATATAGGGCCTTTTTTATTTTGTGTGCGGGGTTCCCCTTAATATCCATACAAGACCCAAAGGGGCTGGTAATGGGCTGGGGTGGGGGGGGGGTGATGGGGTAGCTATGCCATTTTTCTTAAAGATTTTCATCCATATTACCGGGACCAGACATTACATTAAAGCCGCAAGCAGTTTTAACCACTTAACGACCGCCCACTGTAATTATACGTCAGCAGAATGGCACCGACAGGCAGAATCACGTATATGTACGTGATCGCCTTTGTATAGTTGGGGGGGTCTGATCGGACCCCCCTTCTGTACAGTGAGCGGTGGTTAAGTGTTCGGGAGCGATCCGGCATGAGGGGACGGCCGTTCGATTCCGGCCACCCCCTCTCGATCGCTCCCGGCGAATGAGAGAGCTTCCCCTGCCTGTAATGTAAACACAGGCAGGAGGAAGTGATGTCATCTCTCCTCGTGTCGGTCTTTTCGATCCGGCGCGAGGAGTGAAGACATCTCACAGTAAGTGCACCAACAGCCCACTGACACCAGTACACGTAGGCACACAAATCACCCCCCAGTCACCCCCAGATCACCCCCCAGATCACCCCCAGTACCCCCAGTCACAGTGCACCGTTTGCAGTGATCATTTTTTTTACTGATCACTGCAATCAGTGTCATTTGTGACTGTAAAAAGTTGCAGGGCAGTTAGGATTAGGCCCCTTTAGGTCCAAGGTAGCCCCCTAACCCCCCCTAATAAAGGTTTAACCCCTTGATCGCCCCCCAGGTAACCCTTTCACCCCCTAACGCCAGCGTCACTAAGCGATCGTTTTTCCGATCGCTTTTTTCTTGTCGCTGGTGTCCTAGATAGCCAGTTAATTATTTTTAGGTTCGCCGCAGGTTTTTATTAGCGTCAGGTACCCCTATATATTATTTTAACCCCCTGATTGCCCCTAGAGTTAACCCTTTCACCAGTGATCACCGTATAAGCGTCACTGGTGACACTGGTTACCCAGTGAGTTATTTCGTTATTTAGGTAACCCGTCAGGTTTTTATATAGCGTCGGGTACCCCCATATTTAACCTAATAAAGGTTTTAACCCCCTGATTGCCCCTAGTTAACCCTTTCACCAGTGATCACCATATAAAGGTTACGGGTGACACTGGTTGGTTAGTTTGCTTTTTATAGCATCAGGGCACCCGCCGTATATAACCCAATAAAGGTTTAACCCCCTGATCGCCCGGCGGGTGATATCAATTAGGTTTTAGCGCCAGAGAGGGTCTGCGTCGCCCCAGGCAGCTTTAGGTTAGTGCCAGTAACGCTAACACCCACGCGCAAAGCATACACCTCCCTTAGTGGTATAGTATCTGATCAGATCTATACTAGCGTCCCCAGCGGTTTAGGGTTCCCAAAAACGCAGTGTTAGCGGGATCAGCCCAGATACCTGCTAGTACCTGCATTTAGCCCCTCTGCCCAGCCCAAAAGTGCAGTATCGATCGATCACTGTCACTTACCAAACACAACACACATAACTGCAGCGTTCGCAGAGACAGTCCTGATCCCTGCGATCGCTAACAGTTTTTTGGTAGCGTTTGATACATTTGGTGACAGTCAGGTGCTTTTTTTACCTGTGAATCTTACTAGTGTACCCCTAAATTTAGAGCCCAAAATGGCAAGTCGAATGTACACTAGTAAAGAGGCCTACGAGATTCTGAGCATGACAGATAGTGAAGAGGAGGTCACGTATCTGTCAGATTCAGGCTCAGAATATCTTCCCGTAGAAGACAGTGACGTCAGCGGCCCCACGTCAGATAGCTCTGACGACGAAGTTGAGGTCCCTGCTAAGGTCAGGTGTACCCGATCCCGATCTTCTGAGGTTGTTGAGGAGCAAGAACCGCAGGGCTCTCGTATCATGGAGCAGAGTAGTACAAGCGCCGCTATTCCTTCTGGTGAATTGGCAAGCACCAGCGGCCTAGTACAGCCTGGGCGTACATCCAGCACTGCAGTATCACGTGGTGACGTGGCGAGTCCCATAAGTGCAGTTCAAGCTGGCGAGGTGGCAAGCACAAGTAGTGTCCCGCTGCCACCAAGAAGACAAAGGCAGGCCCGTCGTGCCCATAGTGCCCTTCCTGCAGAATTCGCCTATCCTGATTGGGTCCCCACCACTTCTGCAGAACCCGTACTTCCCCCATTCACTGCCCAACCCGGTATTCAGGTGGAAACAGCTGATTTTATGCCAATCGATTATTATTCGCTGTTTTTCACGGAAGATCTCTATAGATCTATTGTGGACCAGAGTAATTTGTATGCTGGTCAATTCATCGCCGCTAACCCCCAGTTGCCTAAAATTGCCAAAGATTGGAAACCAATTACGGTTTCCGAATTTAAGACCTTTCTGGGCCTTTCCCTCAACATGGGCACACATAAATTCCCGTCATTGCGTGCTTATTGGTCCACGCACCCAATTGACCACATGCCCGTGTTTTCTGCCTCCATGCCCAGGACACGATACGAGCAGATTTTGCGGTTCATGCACTTCAACGACAATGAACTTTGTCGTCCACGTGGGGACCCTGAGTACGACCGGCTCTATAAAATTCGGCCCCTCATAAACCACTTCAACGAACGTTTTGCAGCCTTGTTTATTCCCTGATTAAATTTTCTGGCCGCTTGGCTTTCAAGCAGTACCTTCCCAGCAAGCGTGCCAGATACGGGGTCAAGCTCTATAAGTGCTGTGACAGGGCAACAGGCTATGTATGGAGCTTTATGGTTTATGAGGGAAAAGATAGTCAGGTTGAGCCGCTTAACTGCCCGGATTACATAGGGAGCGCTGGCAAGATAGTGTGGAAATTGGTGTCACCCTTATTCGGAAAGGGGTACCACTTGTATGTGGACAATTATTACACGAGCGTGCCACTGTTTAGTCACTTGTTTGATCATCAGATTGGAGCATGTGGCACCGTGCGACCTAATCGCCGGGGCTTTCCCCAGCGGCTTGTAGATGCCCGTCTTAGGCTGGGGGAGAGAGCCTGCATGAAGTGTAATAACTTGCTCGCTATGAAGTGGAGGGACAATAAGAATGTTTTCCTTCTTACCTCCCTTCATGCAGACACGACAGTCCAAATTCGTACGGCAACTGATGTTGTGGAGAAACCCCTCTGTGTCCACGAATATAACAAAAATATGGGAGGGGTGGACCTCAACGACCAGTTGATGGCGCCGTATCTAATTGACCGTAAGGCGAGACGCTGGTACAAAAAAGTGTCTCTATCCTTATTCCAATTGGCTTTGCTGAACGCTCATGTGCTATACAGAGCTTCAGGCGGGACTTTATCTCTTCTAAAATTCCAGAATGAGATAGTCACAGAACTCCTGTATCCAGGCGGTTCTGCACCTCACCATCCCCTACCAAATGCAGTAAGCCGGCTGCATGAGAGGCATTATCCGTATGCCCTCCCGAGTACCCCTACCCAACAAACCCCCCAAAAAAGATGGGGGAGAGAGCCTGCGTGAAGTGTAATAACTTGCTCGCTATGAAGTGGAGGGACAATAAGAATGTTTTCCTTCTTACCTCCCTTCATGCAGACACGACAGTCCAAATTCGTACGGCGACTGGTGTTGTGGAGAAACCCCTCTGTGTCCAAGAATATAACAAAAATATGGGAGGGGTGGACCTCAACGACCAGTTGATGGCGCCGTATCTAATTGACCGTAAGGCGAGACGCTGGTACAAAAAAGTGTCTCTATCCTTATTCCAATTGGCTTTGCTGAACGCTCATGTGCTATACAGAGCTTCAGGCGGGACTTTATCTCTTCTAAAATTCCAGAATGAGATAGTCACAGAACTCTTGTATCCAGGCGGTTCTGCACCTCACCATCCCCAACCAAATGCAGTAAGCCGGCTGCATGAGAGGCATTATCCGTATGCCCTCCCGAGTACCCCTACCCAACGAACCCCCCAAAAAAGATGCCGTGTCTGTAGCAAGCGCGGATTTAGGCGTGACACCCGTGTTTTTTGTCCACTCTGTCCTGACAAACCTGGTCTTTGCCTTGGTGAATGTTTTGATCGCTACCACTCAAAAGTGAAGTTTTAGCGTAGGGTACAGCATTTCACAGACTAGGACACACTTACACAGGGTCTCCCAAGATGCCATTACATTTTGAGAGACCCGAACCATTACAGTTGTTAAAGTTACAAAAAAAAGTGTAAAAAAGAAAAAAAAAAAAACGTAAAAAACAAAACACAAAAAAAATATAAAATAAAAAAAACAAAAATAGTTGTCGTTTTATTGTTCTCTCTCTCTCTCTATTTTCTCTCTATTGTTCTGCTCTTTTTTACTGTATTCTATTCTGCAATGTTTTATCATGCTTGCTTTTCAAGTATGTAATTTTTTGTTTTCAGGTACGCCATTCAGTTGCAGCGCGGATCTATTTATCTTGACAGCAACAGCGTTTGCTCCCATGATACATAAAGCCGTGACTCCAACGCTGTAGGAGGTGATTTCACCACCACAGTTTAAAAAAAGAGCATATATGCCGAAGCATGGGGGCAGCAGGGGCAGCAGGGGCGGAGGAGCGATTTTGCTCCTAATGCCGCGTATATACGGTCGAAATTCTGACGGAGGCTTGCCCGTGGAAAAGTTTGACCGTGTGTACGCGGCATAACCTTTTATGCCGCGTACATACGGTCGAAATTCCAACGAAGGCTTGCCCGTGGAAAAGTCCGACCGTGTGTACGCGGCATAACTTTTTTGCGGGAGGATGCCCCCATGCTTCGGCATATATGCCCATCATTAGAAGTGGGTGGATGAAGGGAGGTATTCTAATGGTGGGCATACCCACCGATCAATCTCTTTTTTTCGTTCAGCCAACAGGCTGCATGAAAAAAAAGATTACAATACATGTCCAACAAGGACCAGCAACGTACTGGTATGTTGCTGGACTTTGAATGGTTATACCAGATTGATGCCTGCGGGTATCATTCTTTTCAGCCAGCGGCCGGCTTTCATGTAAAAGCAATCCTAGTGGCTAATTAGCCTCTGGACTGCTTTTACAAGCAGTGGGAGGGAATGCCCCCCCCCCCGGATATAATCAGCGCCATTGGGAAATTGGGAAAGCATTTTATCACACCGATCTTGGTGTGGTCAGATGCTTTGAGGGCAGAGGAAAGATCTAGGGTCTAACCCCCATTTTTTTTCAAAAAAAGAGTACCTGTCACTACTTATTGCTATCATAGGGGATATTTACATTCCCTGAGATAACAATAAAAATGATTAAAAAAAAAATATGGAAGGAACAATTTAAAAATAAAATAAAAAAGCAAAATAAATAATAAAAAAAATAAAAATAAAAAAAAAGCACCGCTGTCCCCCCCGCTCTTGCGCAAAGGCGAACGCAAGCGTCGGTCTAGCGTCATATGTAAATAGCAATTGCATCATGCATGTGAGGTATCACCGCGAAGGTCAGATCGAGGGCAGTAATTTTAGCAGTAGACCTCCTCTGTAAATCTAACGTGGTAACCTGTAAAGGCTTTTAAATGCTTTTAAAAATGAATGTAGTTTCTCGCCGCTGCGCGTTTGTGCGTAATTTTAAAGCATGTCGTGTTTGGTATCCATGTACTCGGCCTAAGATCATCTTTTTTATTTCATCAAACATTTGGGCAATATAGTGTTTTTTAGTGCATTAAAAATAAAAAAAAGTGTGTTTTTCCCCCCAAAAATGCGTTTGAAAAATCGCTGCGCAAATACTGTGTGGAAAAAAAAATGCAACACCCACTATTTTAATGTGCAGGGCCTTTGCTTTAAAAATATATATAATGTTTGGGGGTTCAACATAATTTTCTTGCAAAAAAAAATGTTTTCATGTAAACAAAGCTATGAGTAAGCGTCAATTCGTGACGTGAAACGCGTTAGCCACCCTTCCCTGCATGCACACTATCTGCATTTGTTGTTTTGGATTTATGGATTTATTTTGAATTTGGATTTTTTACCTGAAATTTGGAATAAATAACTGTCTATACAGAGTGCGGCAGTCCAGGGTTTCTTTTTCTCCCATGCATCAGTGCAGAGCCAGCACCTGTGTGAGTGACCGGGCGGAAACAGCTATTTGGTGAATTCTCAAGCTTTTGAGCGGTACGTTTTTCCTTTCCCCCGAAAACCAAGCACCGCCTTCAGGATTTCTATGGGTGTAAATTTTTGATTTCACTCCTCACTGCCTATCACAGTTTCGGAGGCCATGGAATGCCCAGATGGCACAAACCCCCCCAAATGACCCCATTTTGGAAAGTAGACACCCCAAGCTATTTGCTGAGAGGTATGTTGAGTATTTTGCAGATCTCGCTTTTTGTCACAAAGTTTTAAAAATTGAAAAAAGAAAAAAAAAAATGTCTTTCTTCATTTTCAAAAACAAATGAGAGCTGTAAAATACTCACCATGCCTCTCGGCAAATAGCTTGGGGTGTCTACTTTCCAAAATGGGGTCATTTGTGGGGGTTTTGTGCTATTTTGGCATTTTATGGCCTTCAAAACTGTGATAGGTAGTGAGGAGTGAAATCAAAAATTTGTGCCCTTAGAAATCCTAAAGGCGGTGCTTGGTTTTCGGGGGCCCGTACGCGGCTAGGCTCTCAAAAATTCCCACACATGTGGTATCCCTGTACTCAGGAGAAGCAACCAAATGTATTTTGGGGTGCAATTCTGCATATAACCATGGCATGTTTGAGCAATATATCATTTAGTGACAATTTTTGTACATTTTTTTTTTATTTTTGTCATTATTCAATCACTTGGGACAAAAAAAAAATATTCAATGGGCTCAACATGCCTCTCAGCAATTTCCTTGGGGTGTCTACTTTCCAAAATGGGGTCATTTTGGGGGGTTTTGTGCTATCTTGGCATTTTATGGCCTTCAAAACTGTGATAGGTAGTGAGGAGTGAAATCAAAAATGTATGCCCTTAGAAACCTTGAAGGCTGTGCTTGGTTTTTGGGGTCCCGTACGCGGCTAGGCTCCCAAAAAGTCCCACACATGTGGTATCCCCGTACTCAGGAGAAGCAGCAGAATGTATTTTGGGGTGTAATTTCACATATGCCTATGGCATGTGTGAGCAATATATCATTTAGTGACAACTTTGTGCAAAAAAAACAAAGTTTGTCATATTCCCGCAACTTGTGGCAAAATATAAAATATTCCATGGACTGAACATGCCTCTCAGTAAATAGCTTGGGGTGTCTACTTTCCAAAATGGGGTCATTTGGGGGGATTTTGTGGTATTTTGGCATTTTATGGCCTTCGAAACTGTGATAGGTAGTGAGGAGTGAAATCAAAAATTTACGCCCTTAGAAAGCCTGAAGGCGGTGCTTGGTTTTTGGGGCCCCGTACCCGGCTAGGCTCCCAAAAAGTCCCACACATGTGGTATCCCCGTACTCAGGAGAAGCAGCAGAATGTATTTTGGGGTGCAATTCCACATATAACCATGGCATGTGTGAGCAATATATCATTTAGTGACAACTTTTTGTACATTTTTTCTTTTTTTTTTCTTTTTGTCATTATTCAATCATTTGGGACAAAAAAAAAATATTCAATGGGCTCAACATGCCTCTCAGCAAATAGCTTGGGGTGTCTACTTTCCAAAATGGGGTCATTTGGGGGGGTTTTGTGCCATCTTGGCATTTTATGGCCTTCAAAACTGTGATAGGTAGTGATAGGTAGAGAGGAGTGAAATCAAAAATTTATGCCCTTAGAAACCTTGAAGGCAGTGCTTGGTTCTTGGGGTCCCGTACGCGGCTGGGCTCCCAAAAAGTCCCACACATGTGGTATCTCCATACTCAGGAGAAGCAGCAGAATGTATTTTGGGGTGTAATTTCACATATGTCCATGGCATGTGTGAGCAATATATCATTTAGTGACAACTTTGTGCAAAAAAAATAAAGTTTGTCATATTCCCGCAACTTGTGGCAAAATATAAAATATTCCATGGACTAATCATGCCTCTCAGTAAATAGCTTGGGGTGTCTACTTTCCAAAATGGGGTCATTTGGGGGGGTTTTGTACTATTTTGGCATTTTATGGCCTTCGAAACTGTGATAGGTAGTGAGGAGTGAAATCAAAAATTTGCGCCCTTAGAAATCCTGAAGGCGGTGCTTGGTTTCCGGGGTCCCGTACGTGGCTAGGCTCCCAAAAAGTCCCACACATGTGGTATCCCCGTACTCAGGAGAAGCAGCAGAATGTATTTTGGGGTGCAATTCCACATATAACCATGGCATGTGTGAGCAATATATCATTTAGTGACAGCTTTTTGTAATTTTTATTTTTTTTTTGTCATTATTCAATCACTTGGGACAAAAAAAAAAAAAATATTCAATGGGCTCAACATGCCTCTCAGCAATTTCCCTGGGGTGTCTACTTTCCAAAATGGGGTCATTTGGGGGGGTTTTGTACTGCCCTGCCATTTTACCACCTCAAGAAATGAGATAGGCAGTCATAAATTAAAAGCTGTGTAAATTCCAGAAAATGTACCCTAGTTTGTAGACGCTATAACTTTTGCGCAAACCAATAAATATACGCTTATTGACATTTTTTTTACTAAAGACATGTGGCTGAATACATTTTGGCCTGAATGTATGACTACAATTGAGTTTATTCGATTTTTCTTATAACAAAAAGTAGAAAATATCATTTTTTTTCTAAATTTTCGGTCTTTTTCCGTTTATATCGCAAAAAATAAAAATCGCAGAGGCAATCAAATACCATTAAAAGAAAGCTCTATTTGTGGGAAGAAAAGGACGCAAATTTCGTTTCAGTACAACATTGCATGTCCGCACAATTTACAGTTAAAGCAGCGCAGTGCAAAATTCTGAATTCACCTCTGGTCCTTTAGCTACCAAATGGTCCGGGGCTTAAGTGGTTAAATGGCTTTTTTTCCTTTAGAAGTGTCATTTTGTGCAGGGACAGTTCTAAACACGGGAAACACGTGGCACTTCACAGGCATACTTTAGACACCCCCCAGGTACGATATTTAAAGGAATATTTGACTTTTTTTTCACTTTATGCATCATTAAAATGACTGCTCCCGAAAAACGTCCGTTTTTAAAACTTCTTTTTGGATTGATACATGTCCCCTGGTGCAGAACCCGGGTTCCCAAACCCTTTTTAGGACAATAACATGCATAATAGTCGTTATAATTAGCACTTTAGATTTCGAACGTTCGCATCCATTGTATTTAATAGGGTTCTAACGTTCGTGCAAACTTTTGGTCCGTTCGCGGGTTCTGGGGCGAACCGAACCCGGGGGTGTTCGGCTCATCACTAGTGGGGATGCATGGAACACCTGTGCATCCCCATGCTGGTACACAAGGCCCTACACAGCATTATGGTTATATACACCCAGTGTAACTGAAGCCTTAGTCCCTTTGTAATGATAATTCCATTATGTTCAACTATATGTTAATTGTTGGACATAGAAACCTGGCCATCTGAAAATATGGGTGCATTTAGAAAACTGGCCTGGTGGAGGATTTGCTAAAATATCATATACACTTTAGCCCTCCTAACCAACACCCATCAGCTTTTTGATGTGGTGGGGTACCCAATGACACCCTGCAGATAGTCTACAAAAACCTGCTGGAATTGGCAGCAATAGATATAAATTTTCTAGCTTAAACTTGAATGCTGAGAGTTATTCTGAGGGCCAGAGCCAATGACTTTGTCAAGATTGAATTTTGCTGGAACCAGGAAAACCCTGTTGAGTAATTTTCACCTTTATTCACTTTTATTTTACTGTTGCTTATTGTCTATGTTTGTAATGTTTTTTTTTCTGTAAATATTTTTCTTGCATGTTTTCTCTTTCTTTTATTAAAATGTTATTTAAACATTGTTATGCCTTATCTGTAAATGTTGTAAACCAGATTTTTTGCCTCTTGAAGGAAATAACTATATGTTGAACTTTGATTGATTTATAGCTGGCGCGTCAGTGGGTGTCACATACATTCTTTAACCTATTCCGCCTCGGAAGATTTTACCCCCTTTCTGATCAGAGCACTTTTAACAATTTGGCACTGACAATTGCGCGGTCGTGCGATGCTGTACCCAAACAAACTTTGCGTCCTTTTATTTCCCACAAATAGAGCTTTCTTTTGGTGGTATATGATCACCTCTGCGGTTTTATTTTTTACGCTATAAACAAAAAAAGAGTGACAATTTTGAAAAAATAACAATATTTTTTACTTTTTGCTATAATAAATATCCCCAAATAAAAAAAACAACAACAAATTTCTTCCTCAGTTTAGGCCGATATATATTCTTTTACATATTTTTGGTAAAAAAAAAACACAATAACCGTATATTGATTGGTTTGCGCAAACGTATTGGGGGCTACAAACTATGGGAAAGATTTATGTAATTATTATGGCATTATTATTATTTATTTTTTTTAGTGGTATTGCGACATTGCGGCAGACAGATCGGACACTTTTGACACATTTTTGGGACCACTGACATTTATACAGCAATCAGTGCTATAAAAATGCACTGATTACTGTGTAAATGTCACTGGCAGGGAAGGGGTTAACACTAGGGGGCGACTAAGGGGAAGGACGTATCCATACAGGATTTCGCCCATGAGAGCCATTGTGCCACAGTATATCTGTGTAAGCCGGTCGGGAAGCGGTTAAAAGCCAGTATTACTTTAACAGATACTGTAAGTACAGTAGGGTTGATTTACTAAAATCTGGTGCAGTTCTGCATAGAAACCAATCAGCTTCCAGGTTTTTTTTGTCAAAGCTTAACCACTTGCCGACCGCCACACGAACATATAAGCCGGCAAAATGCCCCTGCCGCGAGCTCCGTGGCCGTGCCCATGGGACCCGCTGACTCGATGTCCGCAGGTGTCCCGCGATCGTGTCACGGAGCTGCAGAACAGGGAGATGCCTTTGTAAACAATACAAAACAGATTATAGCGCACACATTCAAGAATGACATTTATCCTGCAAGGCTAGTTAAAAACACCTGAACATATACATAAAAACATTTACGGGGTTTGGTCACACTATATGGTCATATAGTGCTAAGCCCACAAACTGCGACAAAGTACCCCGAATTTCGTGGGTCCTACCCTAGTAATAGAATGAAAGAACCTGCGTCTCAACCATGGGAGCCAAACTCCTCTATATGGGAGAACTGAAGAGATTCCTCCTATGAACTGGTGGCCACTAATAAGAGGTAATGAGGAGGGGTAAGAGTGCTCCAGCCCAAAAAAACCTGCTCAGGGTCTACTACAATACAAAAACATATTTGGGGAGAGGTAATCCCCGCGCTCCCAAGCTGTGTCTATGGAGCCGCACTCCATAGACTTACACAGCGGGACTTAGGCCTGCCCCCACTTCCTCTGATTGTCAGCAGCAAGAGCTAATGGCTCCTGCTGCTGCTCAAATGCAGTGTAAAGAGGAAGTAAGGGGAGAAAAGATGCAGCCCGGCACAGCGCTGATCTCTTCTCCCCTCTCTTCCCCTTTACACTTTAACTGAGCAAGCTTAAGTTAGAAGCTGATTGGCTACCATGCACAGCTTCACCAGATTTTGCATTTACCAGTTTTAGTAAATTAACCCCTGTGTGTTCCCATTAAAATGTGTGGTAGCAGCTTTTGTTTGTATATGTAAAGTGTTGACTGCAAAGTTTACTGACCCCAGTGATGATTAGGGATGAGCCGAACACCCCCGGTTCGGTTTGCACCAGAACATGCGAACAGGCAAAAACTCTGTTAAAACCCTGAACATGCAAACCCTATTAAAGTCTTTGGGATACGAACATGAAAAATCAAAAGTGCTAATTTTAAAGACTTATATGCAAGTTATTGCCATAAAAAGTGTGAAGGGACCCGGGTTCTGCAATAGGGGATATGTATCAATGCAAAAAAAGTTTTTAAAACAACCGTTTATTCAGGAGCAGTAATTTTAATAATGCTTGAGGTGAAACAATAAATATTAAATATTCCTTTAAATACTGCACGCCGTCATATGATGTCCTTGACTTTGTGCGGGGAAAGCTGAATGATGCCTGCAGCTACATATCATTCTTTCCAGCCGGCGATTCTGCGCACCATAAGAATGATCATAGCGGCAGTTTCACCGCTTGATCGTTCTTATAGGCGATGGGAGAGGACATTTCCCCCCCCCCCCCCCCTCCCGCTGCCATTCGGTGCTTCTCTGGGCTCTCCTGTGCCATCGGGGGCCCAGGGAAAGAATCGGCTGGCGCCGGATGACGACGATAGAGATTTAATTTCATCTCTATGACCGTCGGGGGCCCGGGCGTTATGACGTCACACCCGGGTTCCCGGATGTAAACGAAGCCGCGATCGTGGCTGTCAGCATGAGATCAGTGAATTTTTTTTCTCGATCTCATGCTTTCCAGCCTGGAGGAGAGATGTTGGGTCTTATGTCCATAAAGAGGACCTGTCACAATAGATTCTTATTACAAGGGATGTAAAATAATATATATTTTTTTTAAAACGCACCTGTCCCCGGTAGCTTGTGCTCAGAAGCGAACACACGCGTAAGTCCCGCCTACATATGTAAACGCCGTTCAAACCACGCATGTGACGTATCACCGTGTGCGTTAGAGCGTGTGCAACAATTCTAGCCCTCCTCTGTAACTCTAAACTGATAACCTGTAAAAAATTTCAAAGCGTCGCCTATGGAGATTTTTAAGTACCGAAGTTTGTCGCCATTCCATGAGTGTGCGTAATTTTAAAGCGTGACATGATAGGTATCTATTTACTCTGCGTAACATCATCTCTAACATTATACAAAAAATTGGGCTAACTTTACTGTTTTGTTATTTTTTAATTCATGAAACCGTTTTTTCTTCCCAAAAAAGGCGTTTGAAAAATTATCGCGCAAATACCGTGCAAGATAAAAAGTTGCAATGACCGCCATTTTATTCCCTAGGGTGTCTGTTAAAAATACATATATAATGTTTGGGGGTTCTGAGTAATTTTTCTAGCAAAACAATGATGATATTTACATGTAGGAGAGAAGTGCCAGAATAGGCCCGGTATTAAAGTGGTTCAATATCATACCTGGGGGGTCCCCTTAGTCTGCCTGTAAACAGTGCCGCAGCAAAATGACAAAAGGAAAAAATTAAACTGAAACTTTCTCGCAGCTGTAAGGTATTGCCGACTCCCTGCAATATAGATAAAAAATAAAGGAAAAAAGCGGAGGTCCTAAGTATTCAGACCCTTTGCTGTGACACTCATATATTTAACTCAGGTGCTGTCCATTTCGTCTGATCATCCTTGAGATGGTTCTACACCTTCATTTGAGTCCAGCTGTGTTTGATTATACTGATTGGACTTGATTAGGAAAGCCACACACCTGTCTATATAAGACCTTACAGCTCACAGTGCATGTCAGAGCAAATCAGAATCATGAGGTCAAAGGAACTGCCTGAAGAGCTCAGAGTAGGAATTGTGGCAAGGCACAGATCTGGCCAAGGTTACAAAAAAAATTCTGCTGCACTTAAGGTTCCTAAGAGCACAGTGGCCCCCATAATCCTTAAATGGAAGACGTTTGGGATGACCAGAACCCTTCCTGGAGCTGGCAGTCTGGCCAAATTGAGCTATCGGGGGAGAAGAGCCTTGGTGAGAGAGGTAAAGAAGAACCCAAAGATCACTGTGGCTGAGCTCTAGAGATGCAGTCGGGAGATGGGAGAAAGTTGTAGAAAGTCAACCATCACTGCAGCCCTCCACCAGTCGTGGCATTATGGCAGAGTGGCCTGACGGAAGCCTCTCCTCAGTGCAAGACACATGAAAGCCTGCATGGAGTTTGCTAAAAAACACCTGAAGGACTCCAAGATGGTGAGAAATAAGATTCTCTGGTCTGATGAGACCAAGATAGAACTTTTTGGCCTTAATTCTAAGCGGTATGTGTGGTGAAAACCAGGCACTGCTCATCACCTGTCCAATACAGTCCCAACAGTGAAGCATGGTGGTGGCAGCATCATGCTGTGGGGGTGTTTTTCAGCTGCAGGGACATGACGACTGGTTGCAAGATGAATGCGGCCAGGTATAGGGATATCCTGGACGAAAACCTTCTCCAGAGTGCTCAGGACCTCAGACTGGGCCGAAGGTTTACCTTCCAACAAGACAATGACCCTAAGCACACAGCTAAAATAACGAAGGAGTGGCTTCACAACAACTCCGTGACTGTTCTTGAATGGCCCAGTCAGAGCCCTGACTTAAACCCAATTGAGCATCTCTGGAGAGACCTAATAATGTCTGTCCACCAACGTTTACCATCCAACCTGACAGAACTGGAGAGGATCTGCAAGGAGGAATGGCAGAGGATCCCCAAATCCAGGTGTGAAAAACTTGTTGCATCTTTCCCAAAAAGACTCATGGCTGTATTAGATCAAAAGGGGGCTTCTACTAAATACTGAGCAAAGGGTCTGAATACTTAGGACCATGTGATATTTCAGTTTTTCTCTTTTAATAAATCTGCAAAAATTTCAACAGTTCTGTGTTTTTCTGTCAATATGGGGTGCTGTGTGTACATTAATGAGGGAAAAAATTAACTTAAATGATTTTAGCAAATGGCTGCAATATAACAAAGAGTGAAAAATGTAAGGGGGTCTGAATATTTTCCGTACCCAATGTATATATATATATCTATATATATATATATATATATATATATATCTATATATATATAGATATATATATATATAGAGATATATAGATATATACTAAACTGCCTGCATGCCACTAACTAACCTGCCTAATCTAGCTCAATTTCTCTCAATCTCTCCACGTTATCACACTACATACGGCCGCCGTTAGGGATGAGCTTCGTGTTCGAGTCGAACATACGTTCGACTCGAACATCGGCTGTTCGATCGTTCGACGAAGATCGAACGATTTGGGCCGTTCGCGCCAAATTCGAGTGACGCGAACGGCCCACAATGCACTACGTCATCGCAGTGTCATCCAGGCGCTGTGATTGGCCAAGCATGCACTGTGACCCCGCATGCTTGGCCAATCACAGCGCCGGCAGCGAGGAGAGCAATGATTGGCCACAGGCAGGATGCCTGTGGCCAATTATTGCTGAGGGTGTTTAGTACACGCCCCACACTATAAAAGGCCGCCAGCACGGCGGCCTAGTGTAGTGTGTTCCGGAGCAGGGAAAGACAAGCATAGGCAGGGACAGTGACATTTATTTCTTTCTTGCTTAACCTGGATTCCTTTAGTTTAGGGAAAGAGAAGGATAGGTAGGGAGAGTGTCAGTGTGTTTTACTGTGCGAGTCCTTGTTTCTAGGGACAAAGAAGGAAAGTGAGGGGAATTCTCCTTGTGCTATAGTGTGCTTTAAAAAAACATTTTTTCTAGGGACAGAAAACTCTAGGTAGGGAGAGTGTCAGTTTCTTTCACTGTGCGAGTCCTTGTTTCTAGGAAAAAAGAAGGAAAGTGAGGGGAATTCTCCTTGTGCTATAGTGTGCTTTAAAAAAACATTTTTTCTAGGGACAGAAAACTCTAGGTAGGGAGAGTGTCAGTTTCTTTCACTGTGCGAGTCCTTGTTTCTAGGGACAAAGAAGGAAAGTGAGGGGAATTCTCCTTGTGCTATAGTGTGCTTTAAAAAAACATTTTTTCTAGGGACAGAAAACTCTAGGTAGGGAGAGTGTCAGTTTCTTTCACTGTGCGAGTCCTTGTTTCTAGGAAAAAAGAAGGAAAGTGAGGGGAATTCTCCTTGTGCTATATTGTGCTTTAAAAAAACATTTTTTCTAGGGACAGAAAACTCTAGGTAGGGAGAGTGTCAGTTTCTTTCACTGTGCGAGTCCTTGTTTCTAGGGACAAAGAAGGAAAGTGAGGGGAATTCTCCTTGTGCTATAGTGTGCTTTAAAAAAACATTTTTTCTAGGGACAGAAAACTCTAGGTAGGGAGAGTGTCAGTTTCTTTCACTGTGCGAGTCCTTGTTTCTAGGAAAAAAGAAGGAAAGTGAGGGGAATTCTCCTTGTGCTATAGTGTGCTTTAAAAAAACATTTTTTCTAGGGACAGAAAACTCTAGGTAGGGAGAGTGTCAGTTTCTTTCACTGTGCGAGTCCTTGTTTCTAGGGACAAAGAAGGAAAGTGAGGGGAATTCTCCTTGTGCTATAGTGTGCTTTAAAAAAACATTTTTTCTAGGGACAGAAAACTCTAGGTAGGGAGAGTGTCAGTTTCTTTCACTGTGCGAGTCCTTGTTTCTAGGAAAAAAGAAGGAAAGTGAGGGGAATTCTCCTTGTGCTATATTGTGCTTTAAAAAAAAATTTTTTCTAGGGACAGAAAACTCTAGGTAGGGAGAGTGTCAGTTTCTTTCACTGTGCGAGTCCTTGTTTCTAGGGACAAAGAAGGAAAGTGAGGGGAATTCTCCTTGTGCTATAGTGTGCTTTAAAAAAACATTTTTTCTAGGGACAGAAAACTCTAGGTAGGGAGAGTGTCAGTTTCTTTCACTGTGCGAGTCCTTGTTTCTAGGAAAAAAGAAGGAAAGTGAGGGGAATTCTCCTTGTGCTATAGTGTGCTTTAAAAAAAAAAAATTTCTAGGGACAAAAAACTCTAGGTAGGGAGAGTGTCAGTTTCTTTCACTGTGCGAGTCCTTGTTTCTAGGAAAAAAGAAGGAAAGTGAGGGGAATTCTCCTTGTGCTATAGTGTGCTTTAAAAAAAAAAAAAATTTCTAGGGACAGAAAACTCTAGGTAGGGAGAGTGTCAGTTTCTTTCACTGTGCGAGTCCTTGTTTCTAGGAAAAAAGAAGGAAAGTGAGGGGAATTCTCCTTGTGCTATAGTGTGCTTTAAAAAAAAAAATTTTCTAGGGACAGAAAACTCTAGGTAGGGAGAGTGTCAGTTTCTTTCACTGTGCGAGTCCTTGTTTCTAGGGACAAAGAAGGAAAGTGAGGGGAATTCTCCTTGTGCTATAGTGTGCTTTAAAAAAACATTTTTTCTAGGGACAGAAAACTCTAGGTAGGGAGAGTGTCAGTTTCTTTCACTGTGCGAGTCCTTGTTTCTAGGAAAAAAGAAGGAAAGTGAGGGGAATTCTCCTTGTGCTATAGTGTGCTTTAAAAAAACATTTTTTCTAGGGACAGAAAACTCTAGGTAGGGAGAGTGTCAGTTTCTTTCACTGTGCGAGTCCTTGTTTCTAGGGACAAAGAAGGAAAGTGAGGGGAATTCTCCTTGTGCTATAGTGTGCTTTAAAAAAACATTTTTTCTAGGGACAGAAAACTCTAGGTAGGGAGAGTTTCAGTTTCTTTCACTGTGCGAGTCCTTGTTTCTAGGAAAAAAGAAGGAAAGTGAGGGGAATTCTCCTTGTGCTATAGTGTGCTAAAGCATTCCTCATCAACCATCTTTGAAATCCTTGTTTTTTGGACAGTCAGGGAAATTGTCGTTGTGCTATTCTGTGCAAAAGCAATCATCCTCAACCATATTTAGAAATCCTTAAGTAAAGGGACAGAGAAGGACACCTGAAGGTAGCCCTTATTGCTTTTTTCCCATCTCCCTGCAGGCCATCTATTAGAATGTCTGGAAGGCAAACAAGGAGAGGCAGACAGTCAGGAGGCAATAAAAGAGGGCAAGCAGGCTCTGTGTCTGGGGGCAACAGTGCTGGTCGTGGACGCGGTGCATTGTCATCAGCACATGGCCATGGGACACGCTTGTCCTTCTTTTCGGCAGCTGGACATGTTGAGCCACATCATGCCGAAGACTTGGTAGAGTGGATGACCAAGCCCTCCTCCTCCTCCTCATCCTCTCTCACCCAGGCTCAGGGTACTGGCAAAGCAGCTGCCAAAGCGTCCTCTTCCCTGGTATCAATGTCAGACTCATCATCAGTCACTCCTTCCCTAGACCCACCATGTCCTCCTCCTGAGGAGTCCCCCGAACTGTTTGAGCACAGTGTTGGGTACATGCTCCAGGAGGATGCCCAGCGTTTCAAAGGGTCTGATGATGAAACCCAGCTAGAGGAAGGCAGTAGCGTGAGAGCAGACAGAGGGGATGCTCAAGAAGGACACCAATCTGGCAGTCATGTTCCAGCAGCTGCAGCATACTGCCAGATTGGCTCCAGTGATGAGGAGGGAGGGGATGATGAGGTCACTGACTCCACGTGGGTGCCTAATAGGAGAGAGGAGGAGGAGGAGGATGAGGAGGAGGCACATCTCCAACGAGGCAGGATGCCCTTTGGTGGCCAGCGTAAGGGCAGTACACTGACGGAATCACACCGCAGAGCTCCGCCTGTGCAGGGCGCTGCCTCTGCCCGTCATTCAAAAAGTTCCTTGGTGTGGGCCTTTTTTGAGGCTAGTGCATCAGATCGCACAGCTGCTGTTTGCAACATATGTCTCAAGCGTATATCGCGTGGCCAAAACATCAGCCGCTTGGGTACCACATGCCTGACCAGACATATGTTGACCTGCCATGCAGCTCGTTGGCAAGCCTACCTCAAAGACCCACACCAAAGAACAAAGCGGACCTCTCCTTGCACCGCATCAGCTGGGATCTCCAACCCCACTATAACTTCAGTCCTCTCTGAAACATGCACTGAGAGGAATGAAGGTGTAGAATTAGGTGTGTCACAGCCAAGTACTTGCGGCCACTCTGCTAGCAGTACACCGACGTCCGATTCTAGCAGGCAAATTTCCCTGCCCCAGCTGCTGGACCGTCGAAAGAAGTTCACTCCCAGCCATCCACATGCCCAGCGGTTGAATGCTAGCTTGGCTAAATTGCTAGCGCTTCAACTGCTGCCTTTTCAGTTGGTAGACTCGGCCCCCTTCCGTGAGTTTGTGCAATGTGCGGTTCCTCAGTGGCAGGTTCCCAAACGCCACTTTTTCTCACGGAAGGCTATTCCGGCTCTCTACCGGCATGTGGAAGGCAATGTCTTGGCCTCGCTGGACAGGGCGGTCAGCGGTAAGGTGCATATTACCGCTGACTCATGGTCCAGCAGGCATGGACAGGGACGTTACCTTTCTTTCACGGCCCATTGGGTCACTCTTTTGGCAGCTGGGAAGGATGCAGGACAAGGTGCAGTAGTGTTGGAGGTTGTTCCACCGCCACGCCTCCAAAATGCTACTACTGGTTGTGACACACCTCTCTCCTCCACCCCCTCCTCTTCTTCTTCCTCCATGGCCTCTTCCTGTGGTTTGTCCTATGAACCAGCGGTGCTCCGTAGCCGTTCACGGGGCTACGCAAGTACGCAGGCAAAAAGATGCCATGCCGTGCTTGCGCTTGTGTGTTTGGGGGACAGAAGCCACACTGGGGCAGAGGTCCTGTCTGCTCTGCAGGGCCAGGCCGAGAGGTGGTTGACGCCACGCCAGCTTAAGCCAGGAATGGTGGTTTGCGACAATGGCACCAACCTCCTCTCCGCCCTCCGACAGGGACAACTGACCCATGTGCCCTGTGTGGCTCACGTCCTTAACCTGGTGGTGCAGCGGTTCTTGGGCAGGTACCCGGGCTTACAGGATGTCCTGAGGCAGGCCAGGAAAGTCTGTGTGCATTTCCGCAGATCTTATAATGCCAGTGCTCGCCTGGCTGAGCTGCAAAAGGAGTTGAACCTGCCCAAGAACCGCCTTATATGTGACATGCCCACCAGGTGGAACTCAACGTTGGCCATGCTGCAGCGGCTGCACACGCAGCAGAGGGCCATCAATGAGTACCTGTGCGACTACGGCACCAGGACAGGGTCAGGGGAGCTTGGTTTTTTTTCTCCACGCCAGTGGGGCATGATCAGGGATGCATGCACTGTCCTGGCACCATTTGAGGAGGCCACGAGGATGGTGAGCAGTGACAGTGCATGCATCAGTGACACTGTACCTCTTGTCCACCTGTTGGAGCACACGCTGCGTGGAATAATGGACAGGGCACTTGAGGCAGAACAGAGGCAGGAAGAGGAGGACTTCCTTGCCTCTCAAGGCCCCCTTTACCCAGACAGTGTTCCTTCTGTCCCACCCATCGCACAGGAAGAGGAGGAGGAGGAGGAGGAGGAGGATTGTGTCAGCATGGAGGTGGAGGCTGGCACTCAGCATCATCAGCAGCAGTCTTTTAGGGATGATTTACAGTCCCAAGAAACCAGTGGACTTGTACGTGGCTGGGAGGAGGTGGCTGCGGATCATGTCGTCCTTAGTGACCCAGAGGACTCCGGAGCGAATGCCTCAGCAAACCTACGCTGCATGGCCTCCCTGATCCTGCAAAGTCTGCGGAAGGATCCTCGTATTCTTCGGATCAAGGAGAGGGACCATTACTGGCTGGCCACTCTCCTTGATCCACGGTACAAGGGTAAGGTTGCGGACCTTATGTTACCGTCGCAGAGGGAGCAGAGGATGAGACAACTCCGGGAGGCCTTGCAGAAAGGTCTGTGCAACGCGTTCCCAGAGACTGGGAGGTTACAAACTCCTGGTCCTGGACAACGAGTTGCTGAGGCTTCGGCCAGTCAAAGAAGGAGCGGTGGGGAAGGTGGCCGTCTGACCGATGCGTTCAGACAATTCTTTAGTCCGCAGCCCCAAAGTATGATCGGTTCCAGCAACCATCGCCAGCGTCTGATAAACATGGTGCAGGAATATCTAGGGGCAAGGTCAGACTTGGACACCTTCCCCACCGAAAATCCTCTGGCTTACTGGGTCTTGAGGATGGATCACTGGCCAGAGCTTGCACAGTATGCAATTGAGCTACTGGCCTGTCCTGCATCCAGCGTTCTTTCGGAACGCACATTCAGTGCTGCTGGAGGATTTGTCACGGATCACAGGGTGCGCCTGTCCACCGACTCGGTTGATCGACTGACTTTCATCAAGATGAACCAGTCTTGGATCACCACCAGCTACCACACACCTGATGCTGATATAACAGACTAATTGATTTTAACATGTCACATCCCTTCAAGACTGATGCTGATGCTGAGTGCCTGTGCTGTTATGTTGACTGGCTATCCTCCTCCTCCGAGTCCTCAATGATACGATTGATGATGATAGCTTGGAAGATCATTTTTGTTTATGGGTGCCGCCACCAGTGGCTAAGGCCCAATTTTTCAGCCCCTGTTTTACAGGGGCGTGCAATTACAAATTTTTTAGCAATAATTTGCCATAGGGCTCATTGCTGTGCTCCAAGTACAGTATCTGTGAGGGGTTGGAGTGTTGTGGCACCAGTGCCTAAGGCCCAATTTTTCAGCCCCTGTTTAAAAGGGGCGTGTCATTACAATTTTTGAAGCAATACTTTGCAACAGGGCTCATTGCTGTGCTCCAAGTACAGTATCTGTGAGGGGTTGTAGTGTTGTGCCACCAGTGCCTAAGGCCCAATTTTTCAGCCCCTGTTTAACAGGGGCGTGTCATTACAATTTTTGAAGCAATACTTTGCAACAGGGCTCATTGCTGTGCTCCAAGTACAGTATCTGTGAGGGGTTGTAGTGTTGTGCCACCAGTGCCTAAGGCCCAATTTTTCAGCCCCTGTTCAACAGGGGCATGCAATTACAATTCTTGATCTAATAATTCACAGCAGGGCCCATTGCTGCACCCACCAAGAGTAACTGTCAGGGCTTACAGTGTTGTGGCACCAGCACCACCATCAAAGGCCCAATTTTTACTACCACTGTTCAACAATTATATGTAATTAAAATTCCTGATATAATAGTTGACAGCAGGGCGTTCCAGCACCAACCAAGAGTAACTGTGAGTGCTTACAGTGTTGTGCCAACACCAACAACTAAGGGGCCTATTTCTGCAGAGTATATACGGCAGGTCCCTACTTTCAAACATCCAACTTACAAACGACTCCTACTTGCAAACGCAAGAAGACAACAGGAAGTGAGAGGAAATCTACCACTAGGAAGGAAAATTCTCTCCTGTAAGAATAAATATGGGAGAAAGGTGTCTCCTCTGTACTGATGCTTTATCAGCAATCCTTGTTTCAAGAAAAACACCACATTTCAAAAACAGTTGTCATTGGGACGGAAAGTGAGGTGAAATGTTCTGAACAGGGGCACAGACAGCAAAACAAATGTTACAGGGGTGATAACCCTTACCTATGTTTTCCAAAAAGTTTAAAAATAGATTTTTGGGCTGGAGCTACACTTCAACAATGTACCTGTTCAAAATTACAAACACATTCTACATAAGAACAAACCTACAGTCCCTGTCTTGTATGCACCGCCTGTATACGGCTGTTCAGAGTATATAGGGCCTTTTTTATTTTATGTGCGGGGTTCCCCTTAATATCCATACAAGACCCAAAGGGGCTGGTAATGGGCTGGGGTAGGGGGGGGGGGTCATGGGGTAGCTATGCCATTTTTCTTAAAGATTTTCATCCATATTACCGGGACCAGACATTACATTAAAGCCGCAAGCAGTTTTAAATGGCTTTTTTTTCCTTTAGAAGTGTCATTTTGTGCAGGGACAGTTCTAAATACGGGAAACACGTGGCACTTCACAGGCATACTTTAGACACCCCCCAGGTACGATATTTAAAGGAATATTTGACTTTTTTTTTTTCACTTTATGCATCATTAAAATGACTGCTCCCGAAAAACGACCGTTTTTAAAACTTCTTTTTGCATTGATACATGTCCCCTGGTGCAGAACCCGGGTTCCCAAACCCTTTTTAGGACAATAACATGCATAATAGTTGTTATAATTAGCACTTTAGAATTCGAACGTTCGCATCCATTGTATTTAATAGGGTTCTAATGTTCGTACGAACTTTCGGTCCGTTCGCGGGTTCTGGTGCGAACCGAACCCGGGGGTGTTCGGCTCATCACTAGCCGCCGTGTAAACAGCCATATATAGTGTGGGACTTAGCCAAAGCAAGCAGGTCAGGTGCATGCTTTGGCCAATCAGCAGCCGTCAAATTTGAGCGCCGCGGCGAACGCCCCATATGTTCGGTTTGTTTGCGGACAAATGAACACCTGATGTTCTAGTTGAATTTACATTTGATTCCATTTGATTCCATTTGATTCGAACATCGGGACCATCCCTAGTGATGATCACTCTCAGTGTGCTTGTTGTCCAACAAGCTGGGGAATCTCTGTGGAACATAAGGCTGAGGCCTCGTACACACGACCGATTTTCTCGTCGTAAAAAACACGTCGTTTTTTTCGACGAGATTCTTGTTAAGCTTGTCGATTTTCTCGTCAAGCTTTCTATGCGTACACACTGTCATTTCCCAATTTCCTCGTGGTTCTCTGCGCTCACGTCCAGCACGTACGACGGCACTATAAAGGGGAAGATCTTTTTTCTTGGCGCCACCCCTTGGGCTGCTTTTGCTGATCTCGTGTTACCGTGTGTGAAGTAAAAGTTTGGGAAGAGACGATTCGCGCTTTTCAGTCTTCGTACTTTTCAGATCGTTTTCTGCCGTTCAGTTTGTGCTTGTGGGTTCGTATCTTGACTTTCAGGGCGTCTAGGCAGGTCGTATCTGTTTTACAGTGCGTTCTTGCCTGTTCGTTTCTGAATTTCAGTTCGTTATTCATAGGCCTTGCTGTTCTAAAGTGCGTTCTGTTCTGTACGTTCTGATTAGACGACCGTTTCCTAGCCATGTCGCCTGGACGTTCTCGTCGTCGAGTTCGTGCTGTGCGTGCGCTTGGTGTTGGTCTGCTTGTTTTGGACCAAGACCAGTCCATGAATGGTGTGAGGAGGAGTTCATGGACCAAGAATTGGTTGCTCCAGCGGGACCAATTCTGCCACATGCCTCTGCTGCGGGAGATCGTCGAGAATAATCCTGAGGACTACAGGAATTTTCTGAGGATGTCTGACCCCGTTTTTCAGGAACTGTTGGCTTTGGTGTCCCCCTATATTACCAGGAAGGACACCGTTATGCGGGAAGCCATCAGTGCTGAGCAGAGGCTCATCGCCACGTTGCGTTACCTGGCGACAGGGAGAAGTCTTCAGGACTTGAAGTTCACCACAGGCATCTCCCCCCAGGTTCTGGGCCTCATAATCCCAGACACCTGTTCTGCTATTATACAAGTCCTGCAGGAGGACTATATTAGGGTAAGTTTTCTCCCTTCACATCACATTTTATGTATTACATGTATGCTAATGTATTGTATTTCTTTCATCCTTTCCTAATTACCATGATTGTAATATGCTGAGAATGTCCCCTTTGTCCCCATGCATGCTGGAAGTTTTTAAATGCCCCTTTTTTATCCTCCCTAAATATTTCCCCTCACTAACTTTTCCAGCAGGGGCGCCTGTTGCTCCAAATGTTGGGGGGTTACAACCCCAATTTCGGAAATAAACTTCCTCCTTTTTTGCTCTGTTGCCTAATAAACGCCCCCAGTTGTCCCCTCCAATGCAGCCATTTAGTCCCCTCTATTGCAGCCAGTTTCCCCCCAGCCCTGCACTTACCTTCTTGTGGTCAGCGCCATCCTTCTTCTGTCCTTGATGTCTTCTCCTTCCCTTCATGTTGCATCAGCCAATCATGTTACCATTAAACAGACTTGGTGAACATGATTGCCAGAGCTGCCTGTCAGTGTTTACACAAGGAATGCCCCCTCCTTGCGTCCCCGATTTTTCTTTGAGGAAGCCAATTACATCCCTCAGGTTGTAATTTGAAAGACTTTTTTAATACCTGTTTCTGCTCTGCAATTTTAACCCCCTAAATGACGCAATTAATCATATGTCGGTCGCTTTACAAGAGGCCATCCACCTGAATAGTGTGCGGCATAGACAATACATAGGTTCATGCAACGCATGAACCTATGTATTGTTCTGAGTGATGGGCACAGGAGAGAGGGGACAGTGCTCCAGCGCCCACTCTGGACGCACCGCCACTGCAATGCTATCCTGTGGCCAAACACATCTCCCCCCCCAAAATAATTTAGTAATGGCCCATCAGAGGGGGTGATGAATATGATAAATGAGCCTTCCATTATACTTTTTTTACACACCTTAATAAACGTATAATTAGATTGATGTTGGTCTCTAATTTTTTGGTCTTGAATTTGCTTGTAATGTATGCCTTTGTTTTTCTAATATTATTTCATCTTGTTTCACTCCACAGCTTCCTTCAACGCCACAGGAATGGCAGACTGTGGCATCGGAGTTTGCCACGCGGTGGGACTTCCCCAACTGCGGTGGTGCCATAGACGGGAAGCACGTCCGCATCGTGCCGCCACCCCGTTCTGGATCCTACTACTACAACTACAAGGGGTTTCATAGCATTGTGCTGATGGCGGTGGTGTCAGCACGGTATGAATTCCTCTATGTTGATGTAGGGAAGAATGGCCGGATGTCCGATGGGGGATCCTTCATCCAGACGGAGTTTGCCCTCCGTCTCCAGAGTGACGACCTTGCATTGCCACCGGATGCAGGGAATATTGAAGGACTCCCCTTTGTTTTCTTGGCTGATGAAGCCTTCGGACTCGGACGGCATCTTATGAGGCCATTTCCACAGAGGACCCTGACCCCAGAGAAGAGTGTGTTCAATTACCGGCTGGCCAGGGCCCGAAGAGTCGTTGAAAATGCCTTCGGCATAATGGCCAGCCGGTTCCGCCTTTTTATGACTTCCATCCACTTGGCGGACTACAAAATAAACTATGTAGTGTTATGCTGCTGTGTGCTACACAATTTTCTTTGCCGCAAAGCGAATTCATATATGGCCTCAGTTTTGCCAGAGGCTGGACTTTCCCCTGCAAATCCCCTTCCGGGCCTGGAATCTGCCCGTCTTGGCTTGCCCCCCCAAAATGCCCGTGTGGTTCGGGACAAATACATGGAGTATTTCACGGGTAGGGGGGCAATTCCTATGCCAGCCTATGTCTAAGTATCCCAATAAAAATCTTGTTTAAACCTTTAATTATTTGTTCTTTCCTGTCTCCTAGTTTGTCTTTGTGCATTTGTAGTGGCAAGTGTATTTTACTTTAGTAAATAACAACCAATTTCACTATGTTACCTTACAAAAGAACCAAATAAGCTTAGAGTGTATTATAAAAAGAAGCTACACGTTGTTTGTGGTCAAATATTTTACTCTCTGCACATTTTTTTTTGTTTTACTTTGGGGTTGGCCTGACCACAACCCGTCAAATTTTGGCTTATGAAAATACAAAAATACCACTTGCATTTCTAAAATGACAACATTGGATACCTCTGAGCAATCTGAGACATTCAGTTACACAAACTATGTCTCTATGTGCCCGTCCTAATATGGGGTCCTGCCACCCCTTGCCCAGCCAAAAATTCAATATGCACACATTTTTACTTTTTTGCAAATAGGAAGTTTACAATCCTGATCCCTATTGTCAACATGTGCTATCTGCCATCAGGGGTGATCAATGGATGTGTTTTGGGGGTGCATCCCCTTCCTCAGTTCACCGACTTTTGATACGAGGAAGGGGTTGCACCCACAAAAGACGTACATGGATATCCCCTGATGGCAGATAGCACATGTTCACACACTGTGTGCATATTCAATTTTTGGCTGCTTTGTTACTCAAAAAATTAGTAAAAATATAAAAACAAACATGTAAAAACAAATGTGTTTGGATGGCTTATTGAATTCTCCCCAAAACATCGAGAATGTCTTTAAATGTTTGTTCCATCACATGGATTCTTTGTTTAATTAGGTCCAGTTCCGTGCTACATTCCATCACTTGCTGGATGAGGCGGAGGGCACTGTCAGCAGAGAACGGTGTGCTATCCTTCACAACATTTCCATCCCCTAAAAAACATTAAAAAAAATTAATAAAACTCTGCAGGCCTACCTCGCTTACCTTAAGCTGTGGTGTCAGATACTGACCTATTGTGGTGACCAGATCCACAACGTCATCCACCTCTCCTTCCTGCACTTCTCCTTCCTCCACCTCAACTTCCTGCACATCTTTCGGTTGTGGATCTTTGGGAGTTTGGGGTTGCTTGGAAGTTGTGGGGTGCATGTGCTCCCTGGAGTGTCCTCCTCCCAGTCTTCTCTCCCCTATGAGAATAAAACCAAAGGTCTATTTATCACACTGTAAAAATCTCATTTTTAAACTTAAAACAGGCTAAATTGTTTGGAAGTGGGGTACAAGTGTGTGTTTGTGCGGAATTTAAAGAAAAATGCATTCTTTATGACCCCAAATATGTTTATTATTCACATTTGGATGTAATTTTTTGGACATGGAGGCACCACAAATAAACTCTGATGCACCTGTGTGGGACACCCAAAAAAGGCGGGTCTGGTGGCCCACACTATAGTGCTCCAAAGTACAGATGTGGAAGCAGCTGCTGAGTGTCCTCTCCTTTACACTGATTAAAGTTTGCATTTCATTCTCCTTACAAACACATCATCTAGACTTAAAAATTATCCACAATACTTGATCAAAAATGGCAGATGTCTAATTACTTTTGGGGGTCTTAAATAAGCCAAAACCACGGATAGTGGCCGAACGAAGTGTCGGTAACGTAACGAACGATTACTGTGCCCAACCTAGTTCAAAATAATACATTTTGGAAGGGAGTCCAATATGCTTTAAAAAAAAAAAAAGTCAGTTTCTAAAAAGATTAATAGCAGAAAGGTCGTCATTTTACTTACTTTTAGCGAGCATCCTCTTTATGCTCCTCAACTGGTCTGGCTCCCTCAGTTTGAGGTCTGACCACCTCTTTCTGAGCTGCTCATTTGAGCGTTTCACCCCGAACTTCGCCCTCAGACTCTTCACAACTTTAGTGAGGATTTTGGCCTTCCTTCTATTTGGTTTGCTATACGGCCCATGCTTGGCATCATAATCAGCCTTGACCAAGATGTCCACCATCTCCGCCATCTCCGCCAAAGACATATTCGATGCCTTGAATTTCCTCCTTGATCGTGACGTGTCCTCGGTCTCCGGGCTTGTCTCCTCGCTAGTTGCGGAATTATCAGACACCTGCTGTAACTCCGCCATATCTGTCTGCGCGCCGAAAGAGAAGGGGCGGGGAAAAGATGTTAGTTAGAACGTCATGGGCGAGCGACGTGTGCGGAGCGACGTGTTCGAATTTGGACGCATGCGTGGTGTGTATATAGCAAACACACATGTGACTATAGTACGTTCGGTGTGCGGAGAGAGGAGTTCAAGTGACGGACGTGCGAACGAAGGTATGTGATTTTGTGAGACTTGTTAAAATTGTTGGCCTATACTGTCTTGAGATTGTTGGAGGATATATATGGTGACTAGGATGTGAAGGAGGTTAGACTGTTTGCCTCACATTATTTAAATATAATTTATTTTACTTGCAGATACAATATGAATGTATTTATTAGCGACAAAGAGTTCCTGGCGGAATTTATTGACCGGGTAAGGGAGCTGCCGGCTCTGTGGGAGACCAAAAACCCCATCCATAAAAAAAAAGGGGTGAGAAAAGCAGCGCTGGAGAAGCTGCTCCCATTTGTGCATACCAAGGTGCCCACAGCCACAGCAAAACAAGTGGACACTAAAATTGGGAGCTTGAGAGGTACCTACAGGACTGAACGCTCTAAGGTGCTGGCTTCTCAGAGGTCAGGAGCAGCAGCAGATGATGTTTATGTCCCGGTTTTGTGGTACTACAGCAGGATGTCCTTCCTGGATGACCACATTGAGCCAAGGCCATCACTCTCCACTCTTCCCCCCAGACTTCCCTGCAGCCAACCTGAGCCTTCTCTGGAGCAAGAGGAGGCAGCCATCCTGGATGATCCTGATTTGGCCATCTGGAGCCAGGTATAGTATTAACTGAAAATGTAGTGGGATAAAATTAATGTTTCCCAAATATGTCAGGATGAGAAACATACATTATTTTGTATTCAACAAGTGAAATCATGATCTGTAGACATTATTCTGCACTTAATTGTGTGGTAAATAGTCAAGCTGATGTAGTGGTAAATTTAAAGCAAGGATTTATGCATTTACATTCTAATTGCTTCCATCAGGATTACAAAGTTTGATGCAAAGATTAAACCAACATATTAAACTATGTTTCTTTTTCATACACAGGATGAAATCAGCCAGGAGGAGGGTCTGGAAACTGTCAGGCAGGAGGAGGAAGGGCCCAGTGGCAGCCAGGAGGTGGCAGGGCCCAGTGGCAGCCAGGAGGTGGCAGGGCCCAGTGGCAGCCAGGAGGTGGCAGGGCCCAGTGGCAGCCAGGAGGTGGCAGGGCCCAGTGGCAGCCAGGAGGTGGCAGGGCCCAGTGGCAGACAGGAGGTGGCAGGGCCCAGTGGCAGCCAGGAGGTGGCAGGGCCCAGTGGCAGACAGGAGGTGGCAGGGCAAAGGAGAAGCACCAGATCCCAGGTGCCTCCCATCAGGCTTCACAAAAGAGGCAGGAGGGACAGGACCACCAGTGAGGCAGCAATGGCCCTTATTAAAGAGGCCCATGCCACCCTCAAGGAGCCCACATCCCCTGAAGAGGCCATTGCCGGCCTAGTGGAGGCTAAGTTCAAGGTGATGAGCATGGAGCAACGCCTCCTATGTGAACCCCTGCTCATCACCTTGCTCAACAAGGGGGTGATGGAGCAAATTACCCCCAATACCGCCATATGTGAGGTGGCCCAACTGACCCAACCTCAACCTCCACCTCCACCTTCCTCTTCTGCCCCACCCCCTTCTGCTACCCCTCCACCTTCTGCCCCACCCCCTTCTGCTACACCTCCACCTTCTTCTTCTGCCCCACCCCCTTCTGCTACACCTCCACCTTCTGCCCCACCCCCTTCTGCTACACCTCCACCTTCTGCCCCACCCCCTTCTGCTACACCTCCACCTTCTTCTTCTGCCCCACCCCCTTCTGCTACACCTCCACCTCCTCCTCCTGACAGGAGTACCCCTCCAGTGGGCCAGCCTCCAGCTAAACGAAGAAGGAAGGCTTCAGTAAAGGCTGCAGGGAAGGTTGCCAGGAAGAAGAGGAAGTGATGGCCTTGCTTCATTGTGGTCGCACTGGTCGGACAGAAGGCAGCCTGTTGTAGTACCACACACTTGGGACATATATCTCACCTGCTGCTGTTCCTGACCTCTGGGAGGCCAGCATCAGATTGTGTTCTGAAATGTGGGCCTTCTCAAGCTCCCAATTTTAGTGTCCACACAGGGTTGCTGTGTGCTCTGGGGTCCCTGGGATGCACAAATGGCAGCAGCTTCTCCAGCGCTGCCTTCTCTTTATTTAATTTATAAACATGAATAAATGTGTTTTTTGTTTAAGTTCATACTTGACTATGTGTATTTTTAAATAAAAAAAAACAAGCTTTGGAGTAAGCAGATACATTTGACTGACAATAAAAGGCACAGATATCACCCCCCCAAAAGAATAACTAAATCTGATTAGCTCAAAAACATGGTGTGAAATTTTAAAAATATAGATTAGAAAATTAAATGGGAGATCGCTATCAAAACATTGAGAAATTATAATTAACATCATTTTGAAAAATCTAACCATTTAAATTATTCCTAAAAACTTGCACGATATAATACACATAAATCTTATAAAGAGCAGCATGAAAAAGGTTAAAAATAAGGCATAACTCTGTGTGAATATCAGCAGCAAAAGAAGGTCTCTCGTTTTGATTAATGTAACATTCTAACGAAGAATTCAATGCAGAACATTTAAACGATGAAATATTTATGAGCGTGACGAATGTGCTCTCTCCATTATGAAGGCTTGTTTTACCAGAAGATGCGCTCCCGTCTCATAGTTGCTTGTGAGCATGCGCGCTTTTGGAAGAGTCGTAAAAGCATACACACGAACCATTTTCTCGTCACAAAACAGGCCGACGAGAAACACGACGAGGAAATCTGGACTCCTGACGAGAAAATAGAGAGCAGGTTCTCTATTTTCTCGTCGAGATTCTCGTCAAGTTTCTCGTCGTAAAACCATACACACGAACGTTTTTCTAGACAAAAAAACTCTCGCGGCACTTTTCTTGACTGTTTACGACGAGAAAATCGGTCGTGTGTACGAGGCCTGAGAGTTCCATTCCATTCAGTAAACAATATTGTGCAAAAAAAGGCAAGAAAACTCAGATTATTTTGTGAGCATTCTATAGGTGTAAAGTCCATGTCACACCTGTAATTTTGTAGCAGTGATTTGTAGGAGTTACAGGTTTGCTCTCCTTAACATTTTTGTTGCTAGGAGAAAATAAATTATAGCCAATGATAGGTTTTCGAGTGATTGACTTCTGTGCAGCATTTGGTGTTAGCTACAGAGTCACCTGCGTCAATAGCTGTTCATGATTTCAAATGCAACTAGTTATCATCGCACACCAGCAACTTGTAGCATAGGTAAGTATTGTGTCAGCTATAACAGCAACTCTGTAGCCAGCTATAAAAACCACCAGAGAAAGCTACTTTCACTGCACCGAGAGAAAATAAAATAGAAAGCTTTTGTATCCTGTAAAAAAGATCCTATATCTGGATTCCAAAACTGTCAGAATTGTATCAGGTAGTCAATAAATTTAAAGGAGAATTAACAATTGCAAGTTTCCTACCAATGCCGCAAGCTCTATCGTCCAGTCTTCTTCTAGGTGTGGCATCTTCAGCTATCTTATTGGCTGGCCCAGAATGAGCATGGAAGTTGTTCCCTGCATCGAGGCATAATGAGAATGTGCACTGAATTGTGCATGCTCAGTGTTTATTATGAAGAAACGTGCGAATAGGAATTAAGAATGTTTTACTACAGAACAAACGTACGTCTCTTTTGCAAAGAAAAAAAAAAATAATCTCGATCCCCCCATCCGGGCATAGTTCAGCTTCAACTAAGTCTTTCATTCTAGTCTTGCAAAGACCACCTCTGTTATTAGCTTTATTATTCAAGTATTTGTAGAAAATGATCATGTTTTTAGTCTTTACCAGGTCTATAGATTTTATTTTTCTAGGCCTGACCTGTAATGTCCATTACCCAGTTTGCCACAACCATAATATTCTGTTCTGAAGTCTTAAAGCGGAGTTCCACTCACATTTTGAAGTCCTCACCCTCCAGCAGTAATGTGTGCAGTAATTACAAATTGCCATATCATTTTTTTTTCTGGATCACTTACTTTAGTAATTCTTTATTCTATTCACTTCATTTCCTCCTTCACGGCCACGGCCGTGCACGTCATTTCCGGCTTTGCGATGTTTCCTGGGAGATGCGTGTCATCAATCCCAGGAGACAACAGGCATCGCCAGGTCCGTTGTTATGCCAACAAGATAATCTTCCTCTGCTACGGCCTGTGTAAACTGCACACGCACGAGATCGGGAGGTGCATGCTGGGTAGCCAGCAGCACCATATCCCACAACAGACTCCTAGTGGGCTTCACATGCCCACAGTGAAGATGGAAGTGCTCTGCAAAGAAGAAAACAAATGTGAGAACATAAAAAATCCAGGAATTGAACGGAAAATTTATTAACCACACGTATTAAAGTATTTAATGCAGTGTAGCAGAATGGATTAGCAAAAAAAAAAAAAAGATCTGGGTGGAACTCCGCTTTACATAAAGATCAGTTGGGCTTGACCTCAGCATTATGATCTTGCTACCTTGTACTTCTCCTAGCACATTGTATCCTTTCTCAGCCTACTCAGGACATATCGGTCCATATCAAAGGAAATCTGGGAAGAGTATTTACCCCATGTCATTGAACTATGACTGTGTGGACATGGCCTAAGCATCTGTTAAGCTCCTAAAGGTGATATATTTCTCAACATACATCTCAGATATCAGTAGATGTAATAGATGTAGAGCTGCAGGCAGGGAATTGTAAGCATATCTGGTATTCTATTTGTTTGCAGCAGGTGTTATACAGATGAGGTGCTAGGCCTAAGCTTTGTTTTGCAAGGCCATCTGAATATTTAAAGCTTGAAAATAAGATGCAGAAGGAAGTAAGTGGTTTTGATTTGCACTTTCCTTGTACAGAAAAGGAGACAGCTTAAACACAAGCACTGTGCGTAGCTTCCACCGCATCTCACGTCACTGAGTACACAGAAGTCTGAAACACTCTTTCAGCACAGGGTTGCTTTGCTGACAGAAAGGACTACAGATATGTGCAACGCTATCAAATATTTTATTAACAGCATAACATGCATATCTAAGCACACTACTGCTAATAAGCTAAAGAAGTAAATAATACTTAAAGGCTGATAAAAAATATGAAGTTTACTGACTGTTAATAGAAGATAGCATAAAGGCATACATGACAGAACTGCCTATGTGTGAACAACCACCTCTTTTCACCTCTCAATCCTTAGAAAACTCTGCTAATAAGTACAAGACGCACTGCGCTTAATTTGCTGAAGTGTGACGCTAGTTGAAATGAAGTGAAAAGAACATCCAGTAGTGTGCGAGAGCATTAAAGTCATAGTAAAATCTGCTTGTTTATTTATACCTACAGGAAAGCCTACAATAAGACTTACATTTAGTTACAGTAAATATCTCCTAAATGTGTACCATTTAGGAGATATTAACTTTAGTAGCAGCCGGTGACAGCATGCAGTCCATTGAGAGAGCTGTGCCACAGCTGTGACTCCCGCATGCATATGCTAGAGTGACATTATCATGGCTCGGCCATTCAAAAGACCAGAGCCCGTGAACCCGAAAGGAAAACCACGTGAAGATGGAAGCCCTCTCAGTGGTGGAGGGCTTCATTGTAAGGTAAGTCTTTCATTATGTGCTAGTATGCAATGCATACTAGCACATTATGCTCCTAACTTGCAGGGGTAGATACTTTTTTAAAATAAAGAATTCAATTATTGCCTTTTACAGGACTGGATGCTTGAAGCAAACACAGGTGGTACCTCACCTAGCTTCACACTTTATTAAATCATGTCCATTGAGTACCATTGTGAAGCATATGATGATCCAAAATGGAAAGCCCTAAAGAAAACGTGAGGTAGATAGTGCCTGCAGTTGTTTGCATGTAATCAGACATGAAGCCATCACCTGTAAATGATTGGCTCTGGATAATGATGCCAGATAATCACTGCATGTCGAATTACATGCAAATGGCCATGAATGGCTGTGGGCGCTGTAAGCCTCTCATTGCTTGGGGTATCCCTCAGCTGCTCGCATAATTCCCGCTAAGTGTCCCACATGAAAGTGGAAAGTGGAACAGTACTTGCATATTAGTCTCTTCTGGCTTGGTGTTTAGCAGCATGGACAGGGCATGTGGCTGAGTCTCTCTCTCTCTCTCTCTATCATCTATTTACAAATTCAGACAGTAGAGGGCAGCAAATCTCTACATTACATTAAAAGCCTGAAAATTAATAATAGGAAATATCACCGGGCTTCAGTCTGTTCTCCTTACCTCTCTGTTGGCTTATCTATTACACTCTGGAACCAGCAAAGAGGAGCAGGATGGTGCAGAAGTCACCAGGGAAAAACCTGGCCATTTTATTCCTGCAAAGCAGCCCATTGACATACCTACACTATCACAGAGACAGAAGTTGCCTGTGTAGCTGGCTGATTGTCCTTACCACAGCTAGACTTCAAATGCTTCTTCGGCATCCTATATTTTTGGCATATTTGTTGTCCAATGCCACCACTGAAAAAAGTTGGAGAGGGCTGAAGCCTGGACATTGGAGCAAAAAAAAATAGGTTTCTGCATTATCTGGTGATTACATGATGCTGAATAGGCCCTGAGGAAGTCAGTGTATATTGCTAGTTGCCTCAGAGGATGTACCACTAGTTCATGGCAGTATAGGAGGAGCTTGTATTTAGTAGTATGTATGCACTATTCATAACCATACCTGCAATACTGGCATGGGCATCCACAGAACTTTTTTCGGGGGGCATCATTTTAAAGTCACCCATGCTCTGCCCCTTTCTGACAATGTCATGAAGGGGAGGGGCGAGCTATATGCGCACAATAGCAACTTTATGGGCACAATAACATCTTTATGCCATTGTGCCCATATATCTGCTGCTGTGCCCATATAGATGCTGTTGTGCCCATATAGCTGCTGTTGTGCATCTATATAGGCGCAACAGCATCTATACGGGCACAATAGGGGTGGGTAGAGTGAGAGAGGGACGCAGTGGCGTCACTAGGGTTGGTGTCACCTGGTGCGGTAAAAATTATGTCACCCCGCCCCCCTATTTTCAGGCCAAAGGCCCAGCGTTGGAGCTTGTTGTGGCGGTCAATAGGGCCTAGAGGATAGCGGGTTAGGCACTTCCTGATGGCTTAGTCCCTAGGAACAGTAATAAATAATGGCCAACAGACCCTCTTACCAGACCCAGCGAAACCGCAGGAGCGATCCCTCCTGCTGGACATCCACTCACTCTGGGTTGCCAAGGCCAATTCTTGCCAGTAGTGTAGCACGTCTGTACCCTCATAGTGGCTCAGTCTTTCTCTCTCTGATGGTGCTAGTACAGCATTGTTCCCTCTCTGGTGGTGTGTGTACAGCGTGGCTCCCTTTCTGGAGGTGTGGGTACAGCGTGACTCCATCTCTGGTGGTGCGGGTACAGCGTGGTTCCATCTCTGGTGGTGCGGGTACAGTGGTGCAGGTACAGTGTGGCTTCATCTCTGGTGGTGCAGGTACAGTGGCTCCGTCTTTGGTGGTGTGGGTACAGCGTGGCTCTGTCACTGGCTTCCCCCCAGCACAGTCCTCTCTTTTTCCTCTTCTCCTGTAGCACTCAATTCCTCTGCTTTTCCCATTTTTCAAGCTCTCTCTCTCCCCAGCAGAGTGCATGCATGCTGGGGGCTGTAGCCTGCTGCCTTCGGATAACACTGGGGCCACCAATCTTCCGGGACTACATGTCCCATGATGCTCCCCGACCCCAAGTGTCTTCTGATTGGCCCTCCACTGTGGCCAATGGGGTGGCAAACTGAGCGGGCCGGAAGCCGGTGTCGATGCAAACCCGATTAGAGACGCTCTCTCTGCTGACAGGAGAAAGGGGAGGGGGCGAGCGGGGGAGATACAATGACAGCCCGTAGCTCGCCTCTCTTCTGTCACAGTCCTGCTGCAGAGTCCTGTGGCAAAATAAGAAGTAGCAAATATCCAGATTGTCACCGCTTTACCGATGGAAGCCGGGTGGGAGGAGCTGTAGATCTGGATCATATTAACAAGCAAGTGATAACGCGCTTGCTTAACATGAAGACTCCAGCTCTATGCAGGTCTCTAGCTCCTCCCACCCCCTGTTCTGCTAATAGGATTACATTGTTGGCAGGGACGGAAAGGTGGCAGAGGAGACACAGGCATGGCCACATAGTGGGAGGTGAGTGACGACCTCGGTCTGTGCTAGCCCTGTCCAGACTGCGGTCACCGTTTACCTCTCACTGTGTAGGCCGTTCTTGTAAGAAAATGCAGCCCGACAGCCTAAGTCCAGGCCATGTGGCCAGTCCAGGCCTGTTGGGAGAGATTTATTAAAACTGAAGCACACAGAATCTGGTGAAGCTGTGCATAGGAACCAATCAGCTTCTAGGCTTCATTGTCAAAGCTTAATTGAACAAGCTGAAGTTAAGAAGCTGATTGGTTGATTGGCACAGCTACACCAGATTCTGTGTGCTCCAGTTTTAGGAAATCCTTCCTATTGTGTTTTGTTGTTCAGCAATGCAGTTTCTTGATTTAGTTTCCCCTCCAGCTCCACATCATTAGTCAATAAATCATTGATATCATTGTCCAAAGAGCAGGAGCTGACTCAGGAAGAAGTAAGGCTAAATCAAGAAATAGCAAAGTGGTACTTCTGGCTACAGAGGTGTGCGCATGATCACAAAAATAGCTTGCCAGAAATAGGAATCCATTTACAGGTAATACAGAAAAAACAAAGCAAACATGACAAATGGCACAATGTGGCTCTACTGGAATAATTGCATGCACTTGGACAAAGGCAAAGCCCAACTCCATGGGGATCCCTAAGCCCCAATGTTGCACACTAGTATGCACCTGGGAAATTTTCTCCCCCCTATTTCTTTTACTCCATTTTATCCCACCGGCATCCTTCTTCCTTTTTTGTATCATTTTATTGTACACACATCTTGTCATGAATACTGACTGATATTTTGTATCTTACCTTGGTACAACGGTAAAATATTTCATACTGTGCATCATGTTACTTACAGTATTCTGAGTCTTAGAAATAAAATATTTTACTAAAATAAACAGAAGAACTCGCACGATTTCACTCCCGCTGGCAGTCCCGATTTCAGCCACGATTTCAAAGACATCTGAAACAGATGTCAATGTAAATCGCGGCTGAAATCGCAAAAAGTAGTACAGAAACTACTTTTTGAAATCGGTGCAGCGCCGCAGATGCGGCGTCGCACCGATTAGGACGATGCCATTGCCGGCAATTTGCGGCAAATATTGCCGATTTGACATGGGATTTGACATGTCAAATCGCATGTCAAATCGCACCAGTGTGAACCAGGGCTTAAAGTGATAAGAAAAACAGGTGAAGAATAGGGTTGAGCGAACCCGAACTGTAAAGTTCGGGTTCGTACCGGACTTTTGGGTTTTTGGTACCCGGACCCGAACCCGAACAATTTACTGTATGTTCGGCAATGTAATGGTGCATTTTAAAAAGCTGCAGGGCAGCCAATCAACAGTTGTTTAACTAGTGTGCGCTTAGAAGCCATCACAGCCATGCCTACTAATGGCATGGCTGTGATTGGCCAGTGCAGCATGTGACCCAGCCTCTATATAAGCTAGAGGCACATAGCACAGCACGTCACTCTGCTTTAGATAGTGTAGAGAAAGGTTGTCGCTGCTGCTTTGAGGGAGAGAATTAGATAGCAGTCTTGATTCAGAAATCAAATTACTCAGCGATCTACCTTGCTTTTGTTGTGTGGGTGCAGTGCACAATCTTTTTATCCTGCCCTGAGCCCAGTGCCAGAGAAAATATAACTTTTATCCATCTGTTAGTTAGGTTGGCGTCGGCGGGCATTTTATACAAGCTCAGTGCACCAGCACTGCATATGTTACTGTGAGATACACACTTTAGATACTGTTCTCCTATTGTGCTATTCAAAAAAATAATAATTTAGGGCAAAATAAATTTTTTGGGTTTGTTTTCTGCCCCCCAAATTTTTTTTGATGCATTTTCTGCATATCTGTATGTATGAGATACACACTTTAGGTACTGTTCTCCTATTCTGCTATTCAAAAAAATAATAATTTAGGGCAAAAAATATTTTTTGGTGTGTTTTCTGCATATCTGTACCTGTGAGATACACCCTTTAGATACTGTTGCTCTATTCTGCTATTCAAAAAACACCCATTTAGGGCAAGATCCTAAATTTGAGAAAAATGAGGAGAACGTCAAATAAGGGACGTGGCCCCGGTCGTGGTGCTGCTGGTGGAGCTCCTGTTGCAGGGAGAGGATGTGGTCGATCTGTGCCAGCTACACACACAACTGAAACACCTTCCTCAGGTGCGAGTAGGCGACAGAGCCTGCAGCGGTATTTGGTCGGGCCTAATGCGGCTCTACGAATGTTAAGGCCAGGACAAGTACAGGCGATAGTAGATTGGGTTGCTGACAGTGCCTCCAGTTCCTTCCCATTGTCTCCCACCCAGTCTACTGCTGAAAGATCAGAGTTGGCACCTGCAGCCGATGTCCATCAGTCTTTCACATCACCCCCTTGCAAATCAGCCAAGCAGTCTAAGCCCCAAGTCATGCAGCAGTCTCTTCTGCTTTTTGATGACTCTGTTAGCAGGGTTTCCCAGGGCCATCCACCTAGCCCTGCCCCAGAAGTGGAAGAGATTGAGTGCACGATGCCCAACCACTTATGTTTCAAGATGAGTACATGGGAGGACCATCGCAGCACGTCTCGGATGATGAAGAAACACAGGTGCCAACTGCTGCTGCTTTCGCAATTGTGCAGACCGACAAGGAGGGCAGGGGTGAAGACTGGGTGGAAGATAATGTGGAGGACGATGAGGTCCTCGACCCCACATGGAATCAACGTGATGCAGGTGACCTGTGTAGCTCGGAGGAAGAAGCGGTGGTCGCACAGAGCCACCAGCACAGCAGAAGAGGGAGCAGGGTGCAAAAGCGGAGCGTCCGTCCCCTAAACATTACGCCTGCTACTGCCCAACGCAGCAAGGGACCGAGCACACCAAAACCAGGTCCAAGGAGTTCCCTAGCGTGGCAGTTCTTCAGACAATGTGCTGATGACAAGACACGAGTGGTTTGCACGCTGTGCAATCAGAGCCTGAAGCGAGGCATAAACGTTCTCAACCTGAGCACAACCTGCATGACCAGGCATCTAAGTGCAAAGCACGAGCTGCAGTGGAGTAGACAACTCAAAAACAAAGAAAGGTCTCTGGCTCCTCCTGCTTCCTCTTCTGCTGCAGTCTTGGCCTCTTCATCCACCTCTGTAGTGACAGTGGCACCTGCCACCCCGCAAACAGAGGATCTGCCAGCAACACTACCACCTGGGTCACCAAACATCTCCACAATGTCCCATGGAAGCGTTCAGCTCTCTATCTCCCAAACACTGGAGCAGAAGAGGAAGTATTCCCCTACCCACCCGCGATCCCTGGCCCTGAATGCCAGCATTTCAAAATTCCTGGCCTTTGAAATGCTGTCATTCCGTCTGGCGGAGTCGCAGAGTTTTAAAAGCCTGATGGCATTAGCTGTCCCACAGTACGTCGTGCCCAGCCGCCACTACTTTTCCAGGCGAGCCATCCCTTCCCTGCACAACCAAGTGGGGGACAAAATCAGGTGTGCACTGCGCAACGCCATCTGTGGTAAGGTCCACCTAACTACGGATACGTGGACCAGTAAGCATGGTCAGGGACATTATATCTCCCTAACAGCACACTGGGTAAATGCAGTGGCAGCTGGGCCTGAGGTGGATAGCAGTTTGGTGCATGTCCTTCCACCACCGAGGATTGCAGGGCGCTTCAGTTTGCCTCCTGTTGCTAACTCCTCCTACCCCGCTTCCTCATCCTCTACCGCCTCCTCATCAGGTCAGCGTAACACCTTCACCACCAACTTCAGCACAGCCAGGGGTAAACGACAGCAGGCAGTTTTAAAACTTTCCAGTTTGGGGGAAAAACCCCACACCGCACAGGAGTTGTGGAGGGACATGGAACAACAGACCGATGAGTGGTTGGTGGCAGTGAGCCTCAAGCCCGGCCTGGTGGTGTGCGATAATGGGCGAAATCTCGTAGCAGCTCTGGGCCTAGCCGGTTTGACACACATCCCTTGCCTGGCGCATGTGCTGAATTTGGTGGTGCAGAGGTTCCTTAAAAATTACCCCGATATGCCAGAGCTGCTGCAGAAAGTGTGGGCCGTCTGTGCGCACTTTCGGCGTTCTCACCCTGCTGCTGCTCGCCTGTCAGCGCTGCAGCGTATCTTCGGCCTTCCCACTCACCGCCTCATATGTGACGTGCCCACAAGTTGGAACTCCACCTTGCACATGCTGGCCAGACTGTGCGAGCAGCAGCAGGCGATAGTGGAGTTTTCAGCTGCAGCACGCACGCGTGAGTCGCTCTGCGGAACAGCACAACTTTACCACCAATAACTGGGCCTCCATGCGAGACCTGTGTGCCTTGTTGCGCTGTTTCGAGTACTCCACCAAAATGGCCAGTGCCGATGACGCCGTTCTCAGCGTTACTATCCCAGTTCTATGCCTCCTTGAAAAAACGCTTTGGGCGATGATAGAAGAGGATGTGGCACAGGAGGAGGAGGAGGAGGAAGAGGGATCATTTCCAAGGCTTTCAGGGCAGTCATTCACAAGTGGCTCCGAAGGTGGGTTCCTGCACCAACAAACGCCAGGTACACAATTGTCCAGCAAGGGCACAGTTCTGGAGGATGACAAGGTGGAGGATGAGGAGGAGGAGATGGAGGAGGAGGAACCATGTTCACAGGAGGGTGGCACCCAGACCAGCTCATGGCCATCACTGGTGCGTGGCTGGGGGGATACAGAGGACACAGACGATACACCTCCCACAGAGGACAGCTTTTTGTTGCCTCTGGGCAGCCTGGCACACATGAGTGATTACATGCTGCAGTGTCTCCGCAACGACCGCCGAGTTGCCCACATTCTAACAGGTGCTGATTACTGGGTGGCCATGCTGCTGGATCCCCATTACAAGGACAACGTACCATCCTTAATTCCCTCACTGGAGCGTGATCGTAAGATGCGCGAGTACAAGCGCACGCTGGTAGACGCGCTGCTGGTGGCATTCCCACCTGACAGCGGGGGCACAGTGGAAGCACAAGGCGAAGGCAGAGGAGGAGGAAGAGGTCGCCAACGCAGACGGGGCACCGCCAGCATCTCAGAAGGCAGGGTTAGCATGGCCGAAATGTGGAAAAGCTTTGTCAGCACGCCACAACAACCAGCACCACCAGCTGATATGGAACGTCTTCGCAGGAGGCAGCATTTCACCAACATGGTGGAGCAGTATGTGTGCACATGCCTACACGTACTGAATGATGGGTCTGCCCCTTCAACTTCTGGGTCTCCAAATTGGGCACATGGCCTGAGCTTGCCCTTTACGCCTTGGAGGTGCTGGCCTGCCCTGCAGCCAGTGTATTATCTGAACGTGTATTTAGCACGGCAGGGGGCGTTATCACAGACAAGCGCAGCCGCTTGTCCAGAGCCAATGTGGACAAGCTCACGTTCATTAAAATGAACCAGGCATGGATCCCACAGGACTTGTCCGTACCTTGTGCAGAATAGACATGTATACCGGCCTTACCCAGCCATTGTTTTGTTTTTTGATCTTTCTCACTCTTTTGGGGTTTTTGTTTTTAAATAAAAATTAAAAACAAAAACCAGTGTTGGCTACCTCGTCCTCCTCCACTGCCGCTTCCACCTACACCGCCACATCCACCGCCACCTCAACCTCCTACTCCATATGGACCTTGTCCTCCTAGGTCAAGATTATAATTTTTTAATTTTATGGTATTTTAAGTTATTTCCCTATCCACATTTGTTTGCAGAGCACTTTCTATGCTCTTAACAACATTTTGCTGCCATTTGCAGCCCTCCAACCCTTTCCATTACGTTTTTAGAGCCATTTTAGTTCTCAAAAGTTTGGGTCCCCATTGACTTCAATGGGGTTCGGGTTCGGGGTCAAGTTCGGGTCAAGTTCGGGTACCGAACTCAAACTTTTTTGCGAAGTTCGGCCGAACCCCTTCGAACGCGAACATCCAGGTGTCCGCTCAACTCTAGTGAAGAACATTGGGAATCTGATGAAAGGACAAATGTTGACAACCCAAGCTTGTTTGTTACTACTCAGCTATTTATTAGGCTTGTGCACAACGGAAAAATTCGGTTAGTTTCGGTTCGTTTCTTTTCGGTCCTGTTGATTCGTAATCATTCGTAATTTTGCTAGACGGGATTTTTCATGTTCGGACTAATTCGTATTTTCGCAAGCGACATTTTTCGTTAAATTTTTAGTTGATTTATAATTCGTACTTTCGGTAGAGTACATTGTTTTTCGTTGATTCTGGACACAACTCCTACTTTCGTAACTTTTTTTGGGTTCGTTGATTCGTAATTTTCTGTGTCTCTCTCACGACGACGCTGCCTATTATGCCTAATGTGCTTTGAATGGATTTGTACTTTTCTAAATACATAGCGGTTATTTGTAACGATTCGAAATCTCGTATTTTACTTTCGTTTTTTACATGCGGCTATAGCCTCCGCCCCTGTACACCATTTTGAGAGGGTTCAGCACGGTGAGGGAGAAGCAGAGAGCAGAGCAGAGTGTTATTGTGCTTCGAATGGATTCGAAATCTCGTATTTTACTTTCGTTTTTTACATGCGGCTATAGCCTCCGCCCCTGTACACCATTTTGAGAGGGAGTTCAGCACGGTGTGGGAGAAGCAGAGAGCAGAGCAGAGTGAGTGTTATTGTGCTTCGTATGGATTCGTACATTCGTAACTTTTTCATAACGAATTATGCCGAAGACATTCGGGCATTCGCTATTTGCGGTATAATTTATTTCGGATTCGGTCTTATTCGTAATTGCTTTGTTCGGAAATTCGAATGCTTCCGAATGTCCTAAAGTTGCTAAATTCGGACGAATTTCGATCCGTTACGAAACGAATTGCACAAGCCTACTATTTATTAGGCTTGTCAGCATACGCCAAAAATGCATTGCTGGTGTATATTTCCAGCAGAGAAAAGGATCCTCCATCAGAGTCACTGTGGTAAAACTAAAGAATGTGTCTCTTTTTTTATATGTGCTATAGAATTTACCCAAAGTATAACTCCTTGGATGATTGCATTTTCAGTGATAAATGCAATAAATATAATATAGATTTCAGGGAGCATGATTTTTTTTCTGATTGCAAAGTTCTAGGTTTGACTCAGCAGTAGGAGTTTCAGATCTTTGCAGAGGGACCACTGCTTCCTCTCAGAGAGCAAAGGTTCTTCTCTACGCCATGCTGGCAGGGGACTTGCAGGAACTGCCTTTTCTACTTCATAAAGAAAACAAACGGTAAGAGCCGGTTCACACAGGGGCGACACGACTCTGGCCGCAACATTGCGAGGCGACCTGGATGCGACCTGAGCGCGCACCACAGCGCGACTTGGGGCGACTTACAAGGCGACTTCAAGTCGCCTCCAGGACAGGAGGCTTTCCGGAGGCCAATCAAACAACAATCAGCTCTGTGGGAGGGGTTTGCCTGAGAAACCATGAGAAAATAATTTTCTCTTCCTGTATTGTTGCTTCAGTTAAGACAGTGATCTGACTTTGGAGGCGACTTCCATTGAAATCAATGGATACAAGTCGCCTAGAAGTCAGATTGAAGTAGTACAGGAACCTTTTCTGAAGTCGGAGCGACTTCAGTAGTGTATATTAAGACGGCTCTATTCACTTCCATTGCTTTTCTCAACAGCGCGACTTGGGGCGACTTGGGATGACTTCAAGTCGGATCCCAGGTCGCCCCTGTGTGAACCTGTGTGAACCGGCTCTAATGCCCCGTACACACGATCGTTTTTCATGCCGTTAAAACTGCCATTTTAAAAAATGGCCCTGAAAAATGACCGTGTGTATGCTCCAGAGCATTTTTAACGACGTGAAAAACGGCCATTAAAAATTCCGGACATGCTCTCTTTTTTCACGTCGTTTTTCATGTCGTTTTTTTTAACGACGTGAAAAACGATAGTGTGTATGCTTTAACGACGTGAAAAAAAACGCGCATGCTCAGAATCAAGTATGAGACGGGAGCGCTCGTTCTGGTAAAACTAGCGTTCGTAATGGAGATAGCACATTCGTCATGCTGTAACGGACTGAAAAGCGCGAATCGTCGCTCAACAAACTTTACTAACATGAAGGGTGGCGCCATTCGAACGGAACTTCCCCTTTATAGTGCCGTCGTACGTGTTGAACGTCACTGCGCTTTGCTTGATCGTTTTTTTTAATGATGGTGTGTACGCAAGGCAGGCTTGAGAGGAAACATGAAAAAAAACGAGGAGAAAAACGTCGGTTTAAAAAATGACATTAAAAACGATCGTGTGTACATAAGACTTTGCAAACTTTTTGTTTTAATGCACCTGGAATGTATTTAGTTAATTTAACCCCTTTTAAGCCAAATGGCATCTGTTAGATGGAACGATCAAGCGGATCACTTCCACACACACCTGCTTTTATTTTTTTATTATTATTTCAGCCTCTTGTAATCCCAATATACAGCAGTACTCACACAAGGAGAGGGTGAGCCAGCATATGGGCCATCCAGGTGCCCTGAATTTACATGTGCTAACAGGGCACGTGTTGACAAGTGGAGAGAGCAGAGAGATGACTTCATCAGTCTGTTGCTCCTTCGCTGTCCAATCACAGGCTGGGAGCAGGAAGAGACCTAGCTGTGTTGCAGGTATCACAGCATGTATATATTTTAAGTGCATTTATCTGTTGCTTGGAGTTAGCTTTCTTATGAACATTTATAAGTTGTAATTGTCAGGAATCATGTAATAAAGTTATTTTGTAAAATGCAGGAGAACAATATGCAAAATAGGGTTAAAAGGAGTTTGGCCCAATAAAAGTCGATCAAAATACATAGACTTACCGTATATACTCGAGTATAAGCCGACCCGAATATAAGCCGAGGCACCTAATTTTACCACAAAGAACTGGTAAAACTTATTGACTCGAGTATAAGCCTAGGGTGTCCATCTGCATGCCTCACTGTGCCTCACTTTGCCTCACTGTGTCCATGTGCATGCCTCACTGTGTCCATGCCTCACTGTGTCCATGCCTCACTGTGCCCATGCCTCACTGTGCCCATGCCTCACTGTGTCCATGACTAGACTGACGTTTAACATGTTAGTCTATGGAAGGGGTTCCCTGCTTTGAAAAATCGGTGCTCCCCGGCCGTAGGTCCTCCAGACAAAAAACTTTGTACAATTGTAGAGGAGTAATGGGGTTACATGTGTGCCAAGTTTTGGGTCCAGGGGACCTACGACCGTCCGGTGCCGGGTCCCCAAATTCACTGAAGAAATTACCGTTTAACATGGGAGTCTATGGAAGGGGTGCCCGGCTTTGAAAAATCGGTGCTCCCCGGCTGTAGGTCTTCCAGACAACAAACTTTGAACACTTGTAGAGGAAGAGTGGGACTACATGTGTGCCAAGTTTGGGTTCCAGGGCAGGCCGGTGCTGGGTCCCCAAAGTCCGGGAGTTTAGGCGCAAAAAGGTGACTCGAGTTTAAGCCGAGGGGGGCATTTTCAGCACAAAAAAAGTGCTGAAAAACTCGGCTTATACTCGAGTATATATGTAATAAAACAAATGCAACATACAAAACGCAGTATAACGATGACCTGTTTTAACACACTAAAATGGGGCTGTGTTATTTTAATGTGATTTGCATTATTCCTATTTGTAATGTTTTAGTGTAAACAGACTTTACCTGTGTGGTAAGATCTGCATCATGCAAAGTAAAGTTATCAGTAGAGAAGAACAAATATCCAAGCATTCATCTGCTTATCATTATTACATAAAGTAACCTGCTTTATGTGGTATACTATTCTGCCAGGAACCGAAAATATTCCTAATATGGGTTGTTAGACAGTTAAAGAGCAATACCAGACAACAAAAAAAAGAATTCAGTGAATTAGTAATGTTATCCATCAAATGCTGCAACTGTGCTAAAAATAAAATGTAAAACATCAGTTTGCTGTCATGTGAGTTCTGTGTTACCTAATGCAACCAAACACAAAGGATCAGCATATAGGCAGCTGGATTGCATGTCCTGGGTCTGGGCTGTGCTACTTCCATTTTCTCTCGGCATGATCAAATAAACTTCCAAAGCATGTTTTAAGATGATTAATGGCAATGTCCTAATACTGGCATGTTTTTACTTCACATTTTCTGTATGTGAAAGACCGTAAAGGGCCTGCAGTTCATGTTCCAGCAGCAAATGCAAGTTTGTTCTAGAATCATTAGATTACCAACAATCGTTACTTTGGTATACTGGTGCACCACCGAAATAACAACAATAAGCTCAACTTAAGTCTTCCACCTTTGTGATCCTGTACTGGCATGCAAGGGTAGGGTAGTAGTTGTTTTTCACACCATGTTTCCCTCCTCATTGGGCACCAAGCAAGGGTGTACCCCAGGGTGGGTTCTTCTGGGCTACCCTAGGCACCTTGTACAGGATCATTTTACTACACATGGGGTGCATTTACTTCGTGCTGTTTTCATCAATGCCCTGGGACAAGGCTGAGGCTGCCAATGGAGAATACTCAACCTAAAGACGGGCCTCCAATCTGAGAGAAGAACGTACATCATGTACACTCCCACTCAGGGCCGCCATCGGCGGGTACAGCCGATACAACTGTAAGGGGCCCCGTGGCCCGCTAGGGCCAGAAAAAGGCAGGACGGGTGAGGGGGAGCCATGTTGCGCACAATAGAAACAATCTTGCAGCTTCTGCTGCTCTCTGTGTCATTGAGATCAGACATCAAGCTCTTTACTGCCACCTCTGGTTACTATGTGCATGTGCACCCCTCATGTGAGCAGCCTGTACTGTGCTTCTCTGTGTCAGCAACATGTCAGCTTTGTGAAAACAAACTGGGACTAGGTAGGAAGATTTCCTTTACAAAAAATGCCCCCTCCTAGAACAATACTTACCCTCTTCCAACACAAATCCACTCCCCCCTAATGTCTTGTGACGCTCCCCAACCTCACATGGTATCACAGTGCCCAGGGCAGCCGCCCCTCCTGCCCACCCCTTGTCACGGCTCTGGTACCAACAATGCAATGTTATTACAGTGATCTCCCATCGCTGAGCCCCCACCTCCCGCCAGAACCCCCCAATCAGCACTCTCAGCAATTGGCTGCCAGCTCTGATTGGCAAACTATTTTTGGTCATGCCCCTTCGTCTTCTGTCAGTCTGGCTGCCGTACACTTGGGCTAAATGTCGGCCGGGTTCTATTGATCCAGCTAATGCCACCCAATGCTCGGCCCATGTGTACGGCCCTTTAGTGTGCCCCAGGTCTTTTTACAATCCTAGCAATGCTCTTGATGCCATTAACCTTAACATAAGGTATGCCTAAATCAAAGGCATCAAAAATGCTTGTATTGCGAAATGCTCGTTACCGTGTTACTCGCAATCCGAGGTTACACTGTAGTTGTAGTAGCAACAATAATAGTAATAATAATACTAATAACTATAATGACATTATCTGTCCTATAAGGATTGTGCTGAGGATAAACTCTGGGATTTTTTACTACATTAAATATACAGGGTTCATTTCCATCTTTAGCAAAAGTGCGGAGGACAATAAATCTGCACTGCTAAGATAGCTAAGCAAATGTTTCTTACTGCACAGAGGGGGATCTGTGACCAAAGATGATCCTGAGGTCTGATTTCAGCCCTCCTGCACTGGAAACAACAGTTTAGTTGTCCTTAACCACTTCCATACAGGGCTTTTTATACCACTTCAATACCGGGCCTATTCTGGCACTTCTCTCCTACATGTACAAATCATCATTCTTTTGCTAGAAAATTACTCAGAACCCCCAAACATTATATATGTTTTTTTTAGCACACACCCTAGGGAATAAAATGACGGTCGTTGCAACGTTTTATCTTGCACGGTATTTGCGCAATAATTTTTCAAACGCCTTTTTTTGGGCGAAAAAAATGGTTTCATGAATTAAAAAATAACAAAACAGTAAAGTTAGCCCAATATTTTTGTAAAATATGAAAGCTTATGTTACGCCGAGTAAAAAGATGCCTAACATGTCACGCTTTAAAATTGCGCTCACTCATGGAATGGCGCCAAACTTCGGTACATAAAAATCTCCATAGGCGACGCTTTGAAAATTTTTACAGGTTACCAGGTTAGAGTTACAGAGGAGGTCTAGTGCTAGAATTGTTGCACGCGCTCTAACGCACGCGGCAATACCTCACATATGTGGTTTGAACGGCGTTTACATATGCGGGCGGGACTTACGTGTGTGTTCGCTTCTAAGCGCAAGCTATTGGGGATGGGCATTTAAAAAAAATAATATTTTTTTTTTTTTATTTTACTTGTTTTTTTTATTTTGACTTAGTTTTTTTTACACTTTTTTTTTTTTTACACTTTTATTCCTATTACAAGGAATGTAAACATCCCTTATAATAGGAATGTATGTGACAGGTCCTCTTTATGGAGAGATGCAGGGTCAATAAGACCCCACATCTCTCCTCCAGGCTGGAAAGTATGAGATCAGTGAAAAAAATTTCACTGATCTCATACTTACAGCCGCAATGGCAGCTTTGTTTACATTTGAGGACCCGGGCGTGACGTCATCACATCGCGCCCGGGCCTCCGACGATCATAGAGATGACTGGTGACCATCTGGTCACCAGTCATCTCTATGCTCATCACGTGACCCACCAACGACGCTGGAAGATTCTCTCCGGGTCCCCGATCGCACGGGAGAGCCCAGAGAAGCACTGGATGGCGGCGGGAGGGGGGATGTCCCCTCCCGCCGCCTATAAGAACAATCAAGCGGCGGAATTGCCGCTATGATCATTCTTATGGTGCGCAGGATCGCCGGCTCTAAACAAGGATATCTGAATGATGCCTCTAGCTGCAGACATCATTCAGATATCCCCCCTCAAAGCTGAGGACGTCATATGACGTCCACCCGGAGGGAGAGAGGGTTCCTGCCGGCGTCATTTCCCAATGGCCCGGTATGGAAGGGGTTAAAGCAGAACTTCACCCTCCCTAGCAACCCTATATAATTTTCCTTCCCCCTCCTCTAGCAAAATTGGATATATTTTTTGGGGAGGCATATGTTTTTTGGGGACCCCTCTCTGCAATTCCTTATTTGTGCCCCAGGAGGCCACGGAATACTCTACAGTATGAATGCTGCTGCCAGACTTATCCACCTTACCAATGGCTCAGTGTCTGCCAACCCTCTCCTCCAATCCCTACACTGGCTCCCGATCACCCAGCAAATTAAATTCAAAATACTAACCACAACTTACAAAGCCATTCACAACTCTGCCCCGAGCTACATCACCAATCTTGTCTCCAAATATCACCCAAACCATCCTCTCCACTCTTCTCAAGACCTCCTACTCTCAAGCTCTCTCGTCTCTTCCTCCCATGCTCATCCAAGATTTCTCCAGAGCCTCTCCCATCCTCTGGAACTCGCTACCTCAACCTGTCTGGCTATCCCCTACTCTTGCTACCTTCAGGCGATCCCTGAAAACTCATCTCTTCAAGGAAGCCTATCACGGCTCCAACAAATGTTTTACCACTTCCATCAGCTCATTCCCCACAATTACAACCTTTTGTACCACCTGCCCCACCCTATTAGATTGTAAGCTCTTCTGAGCAGGGCCCTCTTAATCCTCTTGTAATTTATTGTATTATAACTGTATTGTCTCTGTTTTATATTGTAAAGCGCTGCGTAAACTGTTGGCGCTATATAAATCCTGTATAATAATAATAATAATAATAATACAGTGCATGTGCTGCATTGCATCACAAGGGGGGCAGCTGTCTATGCATCATGATGATGTGGCATAGTACATGTGCATCCACAGGGCTGCTGCATCAACAAAGAGACAGCCGGCCCTGGTGATGTCAAATTAAGATGGCAGTGCAGGACTGGATGTGCTGCGGTAAAGAGGCAGGTCCCTAGGGAACATCACTGGATTGTCAGACTTGTGAGTGTGCTTTTGTAAAGCAGCCTGGCTATACAGGTATAAGGGATTGAAAAATTCCTCCTTAATGGCATCCTTAAAGTGATAGTAAAGTCAAACTTTTTTAATTTATTTTTTTAAATAACAAACATGAGCTCTGTGCAGTGGTTTTGTACAGAGCAGCCCTAATTCTCCTCTTCTCGGGTCCCACTACTGCTCCTGGCTCCTCGTTCCTGCCAAGTTCCCCCAGAGCAAGCAGCTTGCAATGGAGGCACCCAAGCAGGCGTGCTCCTGAACCGCTGCTCTGCGTATCCATTCAGACACAGAGCAGCTGCTTCACCCCTCCTCCATCTCTCCTCATTGGCTCACAGGCTGTGATTGACAGCAGTGAAAGCCAATGGCTGCTGTCTCAGCCAATAAGGAGTAAGAGTCCCAGGAGAGCCGATGCTCTTGTGCACATCTCTGGATCAAGAGGGAGCTCAGGTAAGTATTAGGGGGGCTGCTGCACACAGAAGTTGTTTTTTTTTAGAATGCATGAAGGTAAAAGAACTTCAGCCTTTAGAACCACTTTAATAGGGCCCCCTTTATGCCAGGCCCCATAGCAGTTGCGTGGGCTGCTATGACTATTGTTATGCCACTGCCAGAAATATTGTGATTTAGGCTGCATGGGCTGAAAGCTGGGGAATTTATAGCACTTATTTATTCATAACAAGCAGCACGTATACATTTTTTATAAATTTGAAATAACAATGTGCTTATTTTAATCCTATTTTTTTTTCATTTCAAGTGTAAATTTTAATGACCAGTCCACTTTAGTATCCTAAATTTCTAAGGGGAAAGCTAAAGTAACTTGCACACATTTATAGTTTTCTCCCATATGGTTTAACTAATTTGTCAAAGTGTGATTTCCACTATACCTCAGTGAACGTGTATACTGCTTTTGTATTGCACCTCAGCAACATGATCAGAGCAAAGAAAATAGCAATTACCTGATAAAAGTAATCAGATGCATTCTAGAAAGAGAGAAATCCAGTCTGACAACATATTCCCCTGATTGTTCTGACTTCCTATCAAACACTTCAAGCAACTTTCAGACAGTTTATCATTTCTTTCTGTTAGTTTTCTTCTACAGTGTACTTTTAAAAATAGATATGTTTAAGTATAATCACCACAACTTAACCACTTAAAGGGGTTGTAAAGGTAAATGTTTTTTCACCTTAATGCATCCGACAATACCGCCCCCCCCCCCGAGCCCCCGTTTTACTTACCTGACCCCTCGAAAGTCCCGCGCTCGCCCCGTCATCCTCCTCGTTCCTGAGCCTGGCCATTGATTGGCTACAGTGGATGGATTGAAAGCAGTGCAGCCATTGGCTGGCGCTGCTGTCAATCACATCCAATGATGCGGCGCACCGGGGGGCGGGGCCGAGTGATACAGTCGGCGGCTATGGCCGCCGCTGTTTTAAGGGAGCGCGCCCGCAATAACTCCACACCATGCAAGCTCGCTCGCATGAAGGTGTGGAGTCCTTGCGGGGAGGAGCCGAAACAGCTGCTGAGGGACCCCAGAAGACCAGGATCGGGGCCACTGTGTGCAAAACTAGCTGCACAGTGGAGGTAAGTATAACATGTTTGTTATTTTTTTTTTCAAAAAACTGGGAACCTTTAGTGTCCCTTTAACCACTTCCCGCCCGGCCTATAGCAAAATTATGGCCGGACGGTGGTTCAGTTATCCTGACTGGGCGTCATATAACGTCCAGCAGGATAACAGCCGCCGCACGCCTGAGGGGGCGCGCATCGCGGCAATCGGTGGTGCGGTGTGTCAGTCTGACATGCTGCAACACCAATCTCGGTAAAGAGCCTCTGGTGGACGCTCTTTACCACGTGATCAGCCGTGTCCAATCACGGCTGATCATGATGTAAACAGGAAGAGCCGTTGATCGGCTTTTCCTCACTCGCGTCTGACAGACGCGAGTAGAGGAGAGCCGATCGGCGGCTCTCCTGACAGGGGGGGGGGGTTCGCGCTGATTGTTTATCAGCGCTGCCCCCCCTCGGATGCCCACACTGGACCACCAGGATGCCGCCTGGGACCACCAGGGAAGCACCTAACATGTGGATGGCCAGGTAAGTCCCCCATGGCCATCCACATGTACAAATGTATAGATAACATATGCCAGATCAAGGAGCCGGCCGGCTTGATCGTTTTACATGCTTTGTTTCATCTTACTTCTGTAAGTGTGCATTTTTTATTACTTATAATTAAAAGTCTAAAGGATTTTACGCTATGCGAGCCTTCTTTTCATTTATGGGACACATCCTGAATGGCTATTGTTCATGAGTCATCCAAGCAAGTAGCGCTGGCTGCTGAGGACACCTTTTAATTGGGATTATCTGTCTATGTGCCAACCGATCTCCTGTAATAAGAGATCATGTATTTCTGGTAAGTGGCAGTGTGTCATTAAGGTGGAAGCCCTTTTCTATCACCACTTCTTCTGGATGCTGTGGGTTTATTTGCACAGTGGAGACCCATTTAATGTTTATGTACTATATGCTAATTTACACTTGGTTTTTATACATTATATATGGACTGCAAGTTTGCTTCTTTTTTTTTTTGCACTTTAGGTCTATTTTGACCTCCTACATTGAGTTTTTGTGTCAGTTTATTGTCTTATTTTTTTCACTTTCACACTTATTTACAAAAAATGTAACAGAAACAAAGAAAAACTTATTTTTTTTCCAAATTTTCGCTCTTTTTTTATTTGTTGAGCAAAAAATTTAAATCGCAGAGGTGATCAAATACCACCGAAAGAAAGCTCTATTTGTGGGAACAAAATTATAAAAAATTTGTTTAGGTACAGTGTAGCATGACCGCGCAATTGTCATTCAAATTGCGACAGTGCTGAAAGCTGAAAATTGGCTTGGGCAGGAAGGTGTATAAGTGCCTGGTATTGAAGTGGTTAAGGACCTTGCCTGTTTTTCAGACTCTGTGTTTACACGTTGAAAACATTTTTTTTTTGTTAGAAAATTACTTAGAACACCCAAACATTATATATTGTTTTTTTTCCTAACACCCTAGAGAATAAAATGGCGGTCATTGCAATACTTTTTGTCACACCGTATTTGCGCAGCGGTCATACAAGCGCACTTTTTTGGGAAAAAATTAACTTTTTTTAATTAAAAAATAAGACAACAGTAAAGTTAGCCCAATTTTTTTAAATATTTTGAAAGATAATGTTACGCCAAGTAAATTGATACCCAACATGTCTTGCTTCAAAATTGCGCCCGCTCGTGGAATGGCGTCAAACTTTTACCCTTAAAAATTTCCATAGGCGACGTTTAAAAAATTCTACAGGTTGCATCTTTTGAGTTACAGGGGAGATCTAGGGCTATAATTATTGCTTTCACTCTAACAATTCCGGCGATACCTCACTTGTGTGGTTTGAACACCGTTTTTCATATGCGATCGCTACTCACGTATGCGTTCGCTTCTGCGCGCAAGCTCGTCGGGACTGGGCGCTTTAAAAAAATATATTATTTTTTTCTTATTTATTGTACTTAAAAATAAACAAAATGGGTCACTTGTATTCCTATTACAAGGAATGTAATAGAAAAAAGCATGACAGGTCCTCTTAAATATGAGATCTGGGGTCAAAAAGACCTCAGATCTCATATTTAGACTAAAATGCAATAAAAAAAATTAAAAAAATTGTCATTTGAAAAAATCACAACAACAAAATGTGCCTTTAAGACGTATAGGCGGAAGAGACGTTTTGACGTCGCTTCCGCCCTGCTATGGTTTGGATACGGGTGGGGGCCATCTTCCCCTCACTCATCTCCATACCCAGCTAGGAAGAGGACCCAATCGCCTCCGCCGCTACCGACGGCTCCGGTAAGCGGCGGAGGGCGTGGGAGAGCGGCGGGCCTCTCCCGCCACGATAACGGTGATCTCACGGCAAATCCGCCGCAGAGACCACCATTATCATTTACAGGACCGGCGCCTGAAGAGATGGATACCTCGGTTGTGGCAGCAGCTGCTGCCGTTACCGAGATATCCCTCTTCAAAAAGAGGACGTATATAGTCGTGCGCAGGTCCTTATGTGGTTAAAGTGATTTGAAAGGCTCGTTTTTTTAAATAACAAACATGTTAGACCTACCTCCTCTGTGTAGTGGATTTGCACAGAACAGCCCATATCCTCCTCTTCTCAGGTCCCTGTTCTGTGCTCCTGGCCCCTCCCTCCTGTCGAGTGCCCCCACAGCAAGCAGCTTGCTATTGGGGCACCCGACTCAAGCCGCAGCTCTGTGTGTCCATTCAGAAACGGAGCTGCCGTTTGACCCCACCCCACCCCTGTTTGGCTAACATACTTTGACAGCCACGGGAGCCAATAGCACCGCTGCTGTGTCTCAGCCAATCAGGAGGGAGAGTCCCGGACGGCCGAGGGATTCATGGACATCGCTGGTTAGAGAGGGTGCTCAGATAAATTATAGGGGGTGCTGGGGAGGCTGCTATACACAGAAGGCTTTTTATCTAAATGCATAGAATGCATTTAGATAAAAAAAGTCTGCCTTTATTATTCCTTTAACCACTTAAAGCGGAGTTCCACCCAAAATAACATCCATATATGACCACACTCCTTACACTACAAACATGTACAGTAGCCACTTATTTTTTATTTTTTCTCTGTACATACCGTAATATTGTCATCTAAATTCCGGCTTCCGGGTACTCACTCCCGCGGGAGTAGGCGTTTCTGTTCTCCCGCAATGTAATCTGGGAGTTCGCCCAGATGTGACATGTCCTGCAGAAAAAGTTCCCCGGCAGATAAGGTTTCCCCCCCCCCTGTACTGCGCATGCACGGCACGAACCTCAGCGGAGTTTCCGAAAGTAGCCGAACATGTAGAGCTGCGAGTCGGCTCTACACGGCGCCTGCGCAGTCAGCTCTACATGGCTCCTAGTCATTGCGCAGGCGCCATGTAGAGCTAACTCGCAGCTCTACATGTTCGGCTACTTTCGGAAACTCCGTTGAGGTTCGTGCCGCGCATGTGCAGTACAGGGGGGGGAACCTTATCCGCCGGGGAACTTTTTCTGCAGAACACCGTCCACCGCTACCAGGAAGTCAGTGCTTGTGGGCTTCACAATGCCCACAAGCAAAATGGAAAATTCTGACGGCTGATTTTAAAAGTGCATTTTTTGCCAGAAAAAAGACAGGGGACGTTAAAAATCACCAAACACGTGAGTACTAATTGGTGATCTACAAATACTTTGCATGCAAGCTAAAAAAAAAAAAGATTTGCCGCGGAACCTCCGCTTTAAGCCCCGAACCATTTGGCTGGCCAAACACCAGGCCACTCTTTGCGATTTGGCACTGCATCGCTTTAACTGACAATTGCGCGGTCGTGCGACGTGGCTCCCAAACAAAATTGACGTCCTTTTTTTCCCCATAAATAGAGCTTTCTTTTGGTGGTATTTAATCACCTCTGCGGTTTTTATTTTTTGCGCTATAAACAAAAATATAGCGACAATTTTGAAAAAAATTCAATATTTTTTACTTTTTGTTATAATAAATATCCCCAAAAAATATATAAAAAAAAATTTCCCCAGATTAGGCCGATACGTATTCTTCTACATATTTTTGGTAAAAAAAATCGCAATAAGTGTTTATTGATTGGTTTACGCAAAAGTTATAGCGTCTACAAAATAGGGGATAGTTTTATGGCATTTTTATTAATATTTTTTTTTACTAGTAATGGCAGCGATCAGCGATTTTTATTATGACTGCCACATTATGGCGGACACATCGGACACTTTTGACACCATTTTGGGACCATTGTAATTTTTACAGCAATCAGTGCTATAAAAATGCACTGTTTACTGTAAAAATTACACTGGCAGTAAAGGGGTTAACCTGTAGGGGGCGCTGAAGGGGTTAAGTGTATCCTAGGGAGTGATTCTAACTGTTAGGGGGCGTGGCTACGAGTGACATGTCACTGATCGCTGTTCCAGATGAGAGGGAACAGACGATCAGTGACATGTCACTACGAAGAACGGGGAGATGTTGTGTTTACAGTGACAGCCCTCTGTTCTTCAGCTCTGTGACCCATAACTTGTTTTCAAGACTTTCGCACAGAGGACCCCTTTTTTTGAGATTTATAGCATAATTTGCAAGGATGTGCTTTATTGCATTGGAATTTTGCAAATTTAGTACATATCCTGTCCTTTGGTGCGTTAGACTTGAAACATGAGCCTGTCTGCACAGTGTCCTGTCCCTTTTTTCTAATGAGTATCATTGGTGTTTCTTGTCCTCCAGAGGATTTTTGGAGATCAATCATTGTGAGGCCAAGCATCATTGTATCTGTTCTACCTCTGTTTACATCTACCTTTGTATACATATTTGTAAACACATATTTGTAAACCTTTTTTATTTTCATTTTTTCAAATCAATGATGGCCAATTACTCCAATCATTTGTCGCCGTGTTTGTATGGACGTAACTCTAATGTAATATATCTATATAGGATAAAAATATCCTTTTGATTTTTTTCAATTTTTGATATTATATTTTTCATATTTTTTACATTTTTGTTTCTTTATAAATGCCCATACACCACGACGACAATTTTCGAGCTATTATCAACTACCAGTCCTCGGACTAATAGTAATTCCATTTTTAATACATATTTGAAATTCCGTGATTATGAGCATCGGCTTCCAGTACTTAGGTACCATAGTGTCTATGCACATGCCCGGCCACCATGCACACTTTTATATGTTCATATATTATTTAATTTTTGATTTTGGATAAGTGCGGTGATTGACATGTGCATACACACTATTTTAACAGATTCCCTTGACAATTAAGGTTAATATCATGATTTTATCATTATTTGAATATTGGGTTTACATCTTAAACCGCAGAGATGAGGGTACATCTATGCAAAGATGCATGGTCATCCTGCTAGATAGTATTGTGTGTGGTTCAATACCATTTCCCTATATGGATCTGAACATCCGAATTTCCTTACACACATTTTCATGTACCCCCCTTGCATGATTTTATTGTATATTATCGTGCATATCTTTGTACATTCTTATACTCATTTATTACACATTTCTTATTTATGTTTATGTTTAAAGTTGAAAGTCCAAGGTTCATGTGTGCATACAGGAGAGACATGTGTCTCCGGTAAATGCATATATTCACACATGATATTTATTTGAATTTTATTGATTTATCCATGTTTATTTTGTTCTATGGCATATTGTATTATATCCATTGACCCATTACAAGGTGGATTATATTATGTTATATAGCACATTTATAGACATTCATACATGGACATTTCTTTACACTTTATACACACACATATATCTCCTTCATGATCACTTATCATTTATTTATTCATATTTATCATTCTTCACATTTCCCTATGTAATTGTCACACAGTCTGTTTGGCAGTAGCACGCATTGTGCACATTTTGTGCATTTAAATTTTATTATTTATTATTTATTAATTAATTCATCATTATGGTTTTTTGGAGTATTTGTAAATTACTATTATTATTATTTCAATTCACACGAATATCACATAATAATTATTTCACATACATGAATATATTTACATCTATGGCTCACCATCTCCAAAAAACATTTTCACATTTTCACTTTTCATTTATTTTTTCATTTAAAAAGATTTTTCCGTTCATTTTTTTAACTTAATTAATTGACATTCATACTTATCACTGTCATATTCATTCACTTTAAATAATATATAGACACACTTTGGTGTGTCTATGTTTAAGCATTAAGTGTTTAGTTTATAATTTATACACATTTTGTAATTTTGTATTTTTGCGAATGGTCTTCAAAAGAGTGCTATTCCCTTCCCCCCTCTCCCTTTCTTGGGAGTGCCGGAATCAAACATAAGGTTATCCCAGTCAGCTGTGTTCTTTCAGTACTGATTGGTGTAAAGTTACTTTATTTTTCATTTATACCTCTATTGATTCCCACACACCCTAGCTATGAGTAAGCGTCAATTCGTGACGTGAAACGCGTTAGCCACCCTTCCCTGCATGCACACCATCTGCATTTGTTGTTTTGGATTTATGGATTTATTTTGAATTTGGATTTTTTACCTGAAATTTTGGAATAAATAACTGTCTATACAGAGTGCGGCAGTCCAGGGTTTCTTTTTCTCCCAGACAGCCCTCTGTTCTTCAGCTCTGTGACCCGATCGCGGGACACCGGCGGACATCGAGTCCGCGGGTCCCGCGAGCACGGTTACGGAGCTCGCGACAGTGTCACGAGCGCGCCGCCGGCGGCACGCGCGCGACCACGCGACGGCAAATCAAAGAGGACGTACAGTATATATACGCCCATTTGCACAGTCGTGCCATTCTGTCGATGTATAAGTTCGTGCAGCGGGCGGCAAGCGGTTAAAGAGTTCATATTCCTGTTATGTGTCTGCTGTACCATTCACATGTTGTAACTAGTGTTAATTTTGGCATCAAATTTATATTTATTGTTAGTTACAGTCTTTTGACTAAAATGCCATTTTTGTTTTATTCCCATTTTAGTAATCTCATAGCTCCCAATTGTCCCTGATTTTGAGGGACTGTCCCTGATTTGGAGCAATGTCCTTCTGTCCCTCATTCTCCTCATTTGTCCCTCATTTTGGTCTGATCTATATAATTGTATATAAAATGCACTTTTTATCTATGAAAAAGTGGTTTCCAGCCCTAAACCTTTCATCTGATTTCTAAATGTCTGCATTTGTAAATTCCAAAAGCCAATATAAAGGAATAGTAGTGGTAAAAAAAAGCACTTGTGGGTTTAACCAATCTTGCAAGGGGTGTGTCCTATGCCTGCATACTTTTTCTGACAGGTGTCCCTCAAAAAGTTGGGAGGTATGTAATCTGCAATGATTTTAGTTTTAGTTGTATTTTAGTCGACTAAAATCTCCAATACATTTTAGTTGAATAAAATCATTTTAGTCAACTAAAATCTAATGTGTTTAGTTAAATTGTAATGCATTATTTAAACATTTCTATGGAATTTTCAAACTCATTTTATACTCCTGGAGTAAAAAAAGCTAATATCATTGTAGCGGACCCCCCAATAATTGGGGGTCGCTATGCTTAAATTTAGGGGGTAGCCTGAGCCCATAGTTGAATTCTTCAAAAACTGGCTACTGCTTTGAGGTAATGTTGCCTGGCAGTACAGTTCCCTGTGGCCTGTGGCCTGTGGGTGGCACTGTCGCCCCAGGCTCAGGTTGAACCACAGATAGCGTTGCAATGCCATTGGGTGTCCTCTCTCGGCAGCCTGCAGTGGGCGTGGTCTACCCGCTGTGCATACTGGAAGAGGATACATAAGGGGCAGACGCCATTATTCGGGGAGCAGTCCGTGCCTCCCGGCCCTCCAGGCCAGGGGTGGCGAGTGTGTACCAGCCCCAGGCACCTTTAGCCTGAGGCTGCATCACTGTAAGTAGGTCCAGCACCTTTGGCTGGGGTCTACACCCGAAGAGGAATCCCAGGGTACCCAAGTGAGTGGTGACCCGTTCTGAAGGAGAGGCAACCAGGGGAGGATCTACCCAAGGGGATCAGTGAGAGAAGTCACTGTCTCGGGAGAGGCCTGGTTACCTATCGGAGGGAAGGATTCCGTAGTCCGCCACAAGCCTAGTAAAGTGCCCCATTGGCACCTAAGGACTCAAGTGTTACTAGACTGGGAAGTTCAGGACTTAGAGATTGTCTCCTGATCGTATACCTAGGAAACCACAAGGAAATGTTCCATGCTCCTCACCGGCTGCTAGGACCGCTCTTAGGGGGACTATCCGGGTGAGCAAAAATCCACTCAGGCCTGAGTGGCGACGAGTGATAGTTAAGTGCCGCGTGCCTGAACCTGCCTCCCTGTTCACTCCTCTTTATCTCCAACTTTTCCTGTCAAGTTCCTAACTAAAGCAAAATAAACCTTTTTATTGGGTTTGATACTGTCTGGACATTGACCTTCGTTAAGAGAGAGAATAGACTTCTTCCTACACTCTAGGGTGAAGAACCAACGGAAGGAGGTAACTCGCTGCAAGACCCAAAAATAGATAACACTGCTCACCCTCTTCAACAAGGAGGACACTGGGCATGTGGCATGGTGTGTCCCACCTGCTAGTGGAGGTAAGCAGGAAAGGGATCTGTGTGCTACATCATGTTCTAATTTATGGTATTAAGGTTTGAAAAATTCACAGATACAGATTTAGCCACTCTGGACGGTCTGAGGAGGCCTCTAATGCTGCACAGCGCTTTGGACGGTGGTCTGTCTGAGGAGGCTTGTAATGCTGCAGAGTGCTCTGGACGGTGGTCTGGGGAGGCTTGTAATGCCTCACAGTGCTCTGAATGGTGGTCTGAGGAGACCTGTAATGCTGCACAGTGCTCTGGACGGTGGTCTGTCTGAGGAGGCTTGTAATGCTGCACAGTGCTCTGGATGGTGGTCAGGGATGAGCCGAACACCCCCCTGTTCGGTTCGCACCAGAACCTGCGAACAGACAAAATGTTCGTGTGAACTTTAGAACCCTATTAAATACAATGGACTCGAACGTTCGAAATCTAAAGTGTTAATTATAAAGGCTAATATGCAAGTTATTGTCCTAAAAACTGTTTGGGGACCTGGGTCCTGCCCCAGGGGACATGTATCAATGCAAAAAGAAGTTTTAAAAACGGCCGTTTTTTCGGGAGCAGTGATTTTAATAATGCTTAAAGTGAAAAAATAAAAGTGAAATATTCCTTTAAATTTCGTACCTGGGGGGTGTGTATGATATGCATGTAAAGTGGCGCATGTTTCCCGTGCTTAGAACTGTCCCTGCACAAAGTGTCATTTTTGAAGGAAAAAAAGTCATTTAAAACTCACTCGCGGCTATTAATGAATTGTCGGCTCCCGGCAATACATTCAAAAGTCATTGATAAAAAAAAAAAAAAAGCGTGGGGGTTCCCCAGAATTCAATTACCAGGCCCTTCAGGTCTGGAATGGATATTAAGGGGAACCCCGCCGCAAATTTAAAAAAAAATTGACGTGGGGTTCCCCCAAATATCCATTCCAGGCCCTTCAGATCTGGCATGGATTTTAAGGGGAACTCCACCCCAAATTTTAAAAAAAATGGCGTGGAGTCCCCCTAAAAATCCATACCAGACCCCTTATCCGAGCACGCAACCTGGCCGGCCGCAGGGGAAAAGGGGGGGACGAGAGAGCGGCCCCCCCTCCCTCCTGAACCGTACCAGGCCACATGCCCTCAAATTACACAGTGAAGGAAGTTCCCCGCTCAAGCCAATGACGTAGGCGGGTCCGACATACCGAGGGGGCGGACCTGATGGGGGACTGCTCTCACTTTGGTAATACATGTATAGACCCGCCCCTTCTCATGTTCCGCATCTGGTCCGCTGAACGGACCTGATGGGGAACTTTAGAAGGTGCGGGTCTATACATTTAAAATACTGAGAGGGAGTTCCCCATCAGGTCCGCTCAGGCACAACCAATGAAGGACAGCGCTGGACATCGGATCGCCGCGGGACACTGGATTTCACCGCTGGAATGTTTTTTTTTTTTTTTTTTTAAATAAAGGACTTTTTCAAGGTGTTTGTGTGTTTTTTTTTTTTTAAAAATTACGCTTTCTTCGTGAAATGGTAGGGGTACAAAGTACCCCTTACCAATTCACATAGGGGGGGCCGGGATCTGGGGGTCCCCTTTGTTAAAGGGGTCTTCCAGATTCCGATAAGCCCCCCGCCCGCAGACCCCCACAACCACCGGGCAAGGGTTGTGGGGATGAGGCCCTTGTCCCCATCAACATGGGGACATCCTCCCCATGTTGAGGGCATGTGGCCTGGTACGGTTCAGGAGGGAGGGGGGGCGCTCTCTCGTCCCCCCCTTTTCCCCTGCGGCCGGCCAGGTTGCGTGCTCGGATAAGGGGTCTGGTATGGATTTTTAGGGGGACTCCACACCATTTTTTTTTAAATTTGGGGTGGAGTTCCCCTTAAAATCCATGCCAGATCTGAAGGGCCTGGAATGGATATTTGGGGGAACCCCACGTCAATTTTTTTTTAAATTTGCGGCGGGGTTCCCCTTAATATCCCTTCCAGACCTGAAGGGCCTGGTAATTGAATTCTGGGGAACCCCCACGCTTTTTTTTATTTTTTTATCAATGACTTTTGAATGTATTGCCGGGAGCCGACAATTCATTAATAGCCGCGAGTCAGTTTTAAATGACTTTTTTTCTTTCAAAAATGACATTTTTTGCAGGGACAGTTCTAAGCACGGGAAACATGCGCCACTTTACATGCATATCATACACACCCCCCAGGTACGAAATTTAAAGGAATATTTCACTTTTATTTTTTCATTTTAAGCATTATTAAAATCACTGCTCCCGAAAAAACGGTCGTTTTTAAAACTTTTTTTTGCATTGATACATGTCCCCTGGGGCAGGACCCGGGTCCCCAAACACTTTTTAGGACAATAACTTGCATATAAGCCTTTATAATTAGCACTTTAGATTTCTCCCATAGATTTTTCGAATTTGCCGCGAACACCCCAATTTGTTCGCTGTTCGGCGAACGGGCGAACAGGCAATGTTCGAGTCGAACAGGAGTTCGACTCGAACTCGAAGCTCATCCCTAATGGTGGTATGAGAGGCCTGTAATGCTGAACAGTGCTGGATGGTGCTCTCTGCTCTGGAAGGTTGTCGCCAGGAGTGTGACTCTCGCCAGGAGGCCTGTTGCACAGTGTTGCTCTGGAGGGTTGTCTGAGGACTCAGAGGCCTGTTGTGCTGGCTGCATAGCCTGCTAACTGCTGCTAAGCGAAGTACACTACGGACTCGAGTTGCTTGCTTGCTGGTCGCGGAAGCAGGCAGAGCTCCATGGAAACCGGAAGTTCATGTGGGTAAACGTCCCTGCCTCACAATTTCGTTTTGTTTTCGTTAGTTAACAAAAACGCAATTGATTTTCGTCACAGTTTTTATCAGTGGATGAAAATGTGGTGTACTTTTTGTTTGTTTTAGTCACTGTAAAAAGGCCTCTGCCGAAAATTTTTAAAAATGTTTTTGTTGACGAAATTAATACTGGTTGTAAAAAGTATCCTCTTCTCGTTGTATTGCTTCCTTTGTGTGAAATACCTGGTGATCCTGCCAGTTCCCCTGCTTTTCTGTTTCAAACTGACCATGCTAGGCATAGTAACAGATCCATCCTGTGTGGTCAGTTTTCTGGCTGCCTGTCCTCCAATGGCCAAGACTTGTGCTGACACACCCCCTGCACAGCCAGGCCCGGATTTACTCCCTTTGCTGCCCCAAAGCTGGGTCCTTCAATGCCGCCCCCCCCCCCCCAAACACGGCGCCTGCGCAATGACGATGATATTGTGACAGACGCTGGCGCACGCTCCCAATGCTCGTGCTACTCTGAAAGAGGGCGGGTGCATTACTGTTATATTGTCTAAGGGGCGGATAGCTACTGAAGAGGCAGAGTTTTCGATTGATGGGCAGAGCTGATAACTTGGGGGTGGTATTAGCAATAAACTCGTGCAAAGCCGCCCAACAACATTGCAAAAGCCGCCCTTCATTTGTTTAAACACGCCCCGCTAAGACGTATAGTATATTTCTAAAAGCACAACCAAGGTATCATTTCTGCACATCAGTAGAAAACTCGGCCTCTTCTGTAGCTCTCCGCCCCTTAGACGATATAACAGTAATGAACCCGCCCCTTTGCAGAGTAGCACAAGCATCGGGAGCACGCGGCAGCGTCTGTCACAAGATGGTCGTCATTGAGCAGGCGCCGTGTTCAGCTGACTCTGAGCTATTTATGTTCGGCTATTTTCGTCAGCCCCGTTGTGGATCGTACTGCGCAAGCGCTGTGCCTGCGCAGTACAGGGGGGACATTATCCACCGGGGGACTTTTTTCAGCATGACACCAGCTGGGGCGACAGGATTTTTTCACCCCCCTGTTGCTGCGGCGGCGCCGCCCCTGCACCCACTGCCGCCCCGAGGCCTGTCCTCTGTGGCCTTGTCTGGAATCCGGCCCTGACGGTGTTAGTGGTGCCGCTACGCTACCCACAGTGTCACCCCTCTGGCGGCTGTCACCCAGGTGCGGCCTGCACCCCCCGCACCTGCCTAGCAACGCCACTGTGCGGCGCTGCCCCTACACCCACTGCCGCCCCGAGGCCTGGCCTCGGTGGCCTTGTTTGGAATCCGGCCCTGTGCACAGCTAATAACTGGCAAGATCAGGGTAGTGCTGTTTTTCTCCCTCTGCTGGCACGCCCCCCGCAGTTGCCACCCCCAGCTCTCTAAGCCAGCCGAGAACAGAGGCCATGTGATTACATAAAAAAAAAAATACACAAAAGGTATTTATAATTTATTTTTATATGCATACACAAATGTTTTGCCTTTATTAATTGTTTTAATGGAATGGGTTGTTTTACAAGTTGAAGTTTCACATATACTTTAATTAGCTGCTCACTGTTAGTAAAAGTGCTTCTATGGGGAGTTATGAGCAGAATCAGTGGCAGAAAGTTGAAAATGTGTCTTGTGGAAAATCCTTCATATGACTTCTGTGCAGCAGGTGATATGATCCAGACAAGCCAGCTAGATCATCAACCACCACTACACTGATGAGGTTATTCATCCACTTTTGTCTCCTGCAAAGTATGATCACACTCTTTGACCGGCAGCACAGTACAAAGCAATAGAACCTTTATTGACTCAGGTTAAAACCCCTACCTCCCCTATTCTAAATGCAGTTATACAGGCAGGGGATCACAAGAGGATGATATCAATACAAATCCATGTGCTTATGCTAGCTGCATGTAAAATACATCTAATATATGCATGCCATAAAGCTAAACACACGGCAAACACGATAATACACAGATGAAATACATACTGTATATGGGAGCTGTTTTACCTGCCAAAGGATTTGTATTTATGTCTTTCCTGTTCTGAGATTTACACAGCTCTGCTATGCAGCCTTGCCTGCCAGGGGAGAGAACCTGATCTCCTTCTGCTGCACCGTCACTTACTGGTCTTCACCCTACCCCCACCCTGTGACTGGACAATGAAAAGAGAAGCAGCACTGATGGGCTTATTTCCCTGTTACTCTGCTCTCTCTTCCTATGTGTATGAGATTGGCTCCTTGTGCTGCTTCTCCCTCCCTCTCTTTGAGCTTTGCTTTACAGAGACTGCAAGTTACCGATAGTAAGCCAAATTCAGCTATTTACACTGCTTGGGTTTATAAAATATACATTTATATATATTAATAAATAATTAATAATGAATAATTAATAATTAATCTGTGTCTTTAATAGTTGTCTGGAGTTTAGCTTTAAGACATTAAAGTGTATATCCAAAACATAAAAAAAAATGTTTTTCTTTCATTTTGGATAGAGTGGGTATGGGTAAGCATTAGAACTCTCGTCAGGGTTAACTGCTGTCGGAGGTTTCGTTGTAGGGATTTCTTCACTTCCTGTCTAATAAAAAGGTTGTCTCCAGGACAGGAAGTCTCTCTAGGCAAGAGGTAAAAAAAATTTTTTTAAGGTAAAGTGGTTATACACGCTTATGTATACCAGGGGCGGATCCATAATCTAATCTTGGGAGGGGCACTGCCAGAAAATATGTTTTTTGTGGGCAATTTATCGGTGCAATGGCTGGTGTTGGCGCTTCAATCATCCGGGCACCATGGTTGTTATGGTGTCAGGATGATTGAAACACATTATTTCTATTATTACATTGTAATAGAAAAATAAAATGGTTCAACTCACCATAATGCAGAATCAGGGGGAGCCCTGAGTGTGTCACGTGCCACGTCACCTGCCACACGTTGCGGATTTTCACTTACCTGCCACCAGATGCAGATTGTCACTTGCCACGTCACCTGCCACACGTTGCGGATTGTCACTTGCCTGCCACCAGATGCAGATTGTCATTTGCCACTTCGCCTGCCACACGTTGCGAATTGTCACTTGCCACGTCACCTGCCACATATAGCGGATTGTCACTTGCCGCGTCTTCTGCCAAACGTTGCGGATTGTCACTTGCCACGTCACCAGATCCAGATTGTCACTTGCCACGTCACCTGCCACATGTTGCGGATTGTCACTTGCCACGTCACCTGCCAGACGTTGCGGATTGCCACTTGCCTGCCACCAGATGCAGATTGTCACTTGCCACGTTGCCTGCCGCACGTTGTGGATTGTCACTTGCCATGTCACCTGCCACAAGGTGCGGATTGTCAATTGCCACGTCACCTGTCACAAGTTGGGACTTGTCACTTCACCTGCCACATGTTCCGGATTGTCACTTGCCACGTCACCTACAACACGTTGTGGATTGTCATTTGTCTCGGGGGGGGGGGGCAATTGCCCCATTGCCCCCCCTGGATCCGCCCCTGATGTGAACCCAGTGAAGTGACTAGCCTCAGGTAATACACATAGATTAAACAAATCCTCCTATATAAGGTGTACCTGTTTATTTGCAGCCCTCTCTTATCCACTGCTGATCAAAGTGTACAGTTTACACAGCATTTCTGATATTTAGCAGGCAGGGGGCAGGGATCTGATGTCACACACTACACAGTTCAGAGAGGAGAGCTGAGTGTAATCTGAGACCTGAGTTATCAGCAGTGAGTTTAGCAGCAACCATGTGAACCAAACAGCCATGCTTATAAGACTAAAATAGTGCCAAAAAAGGTGCAAGGGAGGAACAAAGGAAGGAGGTGTGTCTGTACTCAGAGGAGTGGCATTGGTGGAAGCTAAGAGGGTCTGAGCCAATCACAATAGGAATGATAGCGATAGATGTGCAAAATATATAGTGAAAGTTTTTCTTACATTACACTACAAGCCAAGAAGACTGTGGAGACCCTCTGGGGTGTAGATGCCTGCCTGGGAACCAGATCATTCACACCAACATCAATACTGTACTTTAGAATAGCAGTACCAGTGGGATAACCCCACAGGTCCAGAGCTATTTTTTCACTTTCCTCAACTTTTTATTGCAGTCTGTTTACCAATTGCAAATATTCCCTAACTTCCTGTCCACTAAAAGGTTGTCATAAAACAGGAAGTGACAAAAAAATCTGCCTAATGGTGTCCACACGTACTTCAGTAAATGACTGATTTCATTTCCGATTGGCCTCCTCCGATAGGAAAATTGGTCTACAATTGACAACACTTTTGATCGATATGCCACATATGGGGAAGTTGGTTTTAATTAATAGTTACACTATGATCTTAAGTTGCAATTGTAAATTAACGATCACATCTCTACTTCACCCATTAAATATTAAAAACCGATCGATTGAAATATGATCTACTTTATGAACAAAGGATCGATGCAAAATTATCAATAATTTTCTGCCCTGGCCAATCTACTGTTTCATTGAATCTGATCTAAATCTTATCTAAATCGATTGGATGGGAAATGATTACTATTCAGTTGTCAGCAGTTTTGATTGTTTTGAGATCAAAGCATGGGTGGCCACCACTATGGAACCCCAGATAGCAATAAAACCTGACAGGGGTTCTAACCTTTCTACATTCTATCCACACACACAAAAAAAAAAGGTTTTGGGGGTAGAGATGCACTTTAACCCTTGCAGTTCTGAATTGTTTCACACATGTTACGTAGCAGCTGTCAATCACCACTACCATGAATGACAAGTTATTTGAAAGTTCTCACTTCAGATATGAGATCAGTTATGCTGGCATCCGACTAGGAAAATGACTAGATATTTTTCAGACACTTGCATTTCCAGCTTTAATTTAAAATCTAGACCATATTTTACAAGCCATGCATAAACATGTAATGTTCTTATTCTATTAAACTGGAATCATTTCCATTGGAGGCAGTACAAAGGCTGCACCTTTAAACAGCATTCAAAGTTAAAATGTACAATTGATCTGTGAGAATGAAAGACATTATTTGACCACACAGAAATTGAGCTTCCAGGATAGAGATGTAGTGCTGTGTCTGCTCTGATCTCTCCAAGCAATCATTGTGACCTGTCTCTGTGGGTATTTCCTGAGAATTAAGGGTCATTCTATCTCCACGATCTGTGCCTGCTGATCTACTGTTTTAATTATAAGCAAATGCTTATGTGAAAATATTTCTCTGTTTTCTATGCATGTGTTCATTCTTCTACTTCTCTTATAAAAACGTACATGTTGTATAAACAGAAAGCATATAAATACTAATATTTTTATATAGATATATATATATATATCTATATAGATATAGACCTATATAGATATATATATATATATTTCTATATAGATATAGATCTATATAGATATCTATCTATCTATATAGATCTATAGATGTATATATCTATATAGATATATATATATATATATATATATATATATATATATATCTATATAGATCTATATAGATATCTATATATGTAGCGGCCTCCTCACCCCGACCTCTTTAGCTAGGGGTATGTCGAGCGACAGAGTGAGGTGCGCTACGGCCCATGTCCTCCCCATGCATGTGGGTGAGGTGAAGGCCAATATCAATCTTTTCCTCGGGCCAAATGTGTGCTGGTTATGAGGGTCAGTCCTTCCGTGCCGGAATCTCCCTTTGTTCCCATCAACAGAGTCCATACACCCATCAAAGTCCAAACTCAGGTTTATTGCGTATCTCCACATACAGTCAAATGCAACGGCATGATACGATGGGAAAGCAGGTCGAGGCACTGTACAGGTTCCTAGTCCCTACACTCCCTGTGCTATGACCAGGGGTTGCAGGAGTCTTGATGAAAGCTCCTCCGCTGCACTGTAGCCCCTATCAGGGGAAGATGTCCTCCAAGGGAGTTACCGAAGGCCCATCCGTCACCGGGTTGACACTGCACCGGGTCTTCGGACGGGTGACCTCCCCAGCCTCCTCACCTCAGATGCGGGTCCCCTCGCAAGGGGCGCCCTGGAGCAACTTCACCCTCGCGGGACCCAGTCGGAGTCACCGGGTCCCGGGCCTCCTTAATAGTACCTCACCCCAGGCTGAAGGTGCCTGGGATGGACTCCATCTTCATTCCGGCCAGGCCTAGGGCGCCTAGGCCGGAACCTTGAACCGCCCGCACCCAGGCCTAGGGTGCCTGGGTGCGTGAAGAGATGATCTCCCCCAACCGACAGACCTCGTGGCGAGGGCGTCTCCCCCTTTTATATCCTCCCATCGACACCACGGCGGGTTCCCCGCCCCAGCCGTACCATCGCCAGGAAGGAACCAAAAAAAAGGGTAACACTGTGATAGCGATTCTACCTCGAGCCAGCAGGTACACTGACACCCACTGGTCAAAGAGAATATTACACCACCCAATCCTCCACGAATAAGAAAGGGGTCTAATCCCTGACATAATTACACACCTGGGTCTCTCTACCCCCAGGTGTATCCCACTAACTTTGAAGACCCCGCTACACACTCCCCCTGGTGATTTGACGCTGGTCCCCAGCGTCAGGTGCACACCCATGTCTCCCAAGGAGGGGTGACATGAAGTGGGCCCCAGAGGCTATCCCTAATATTTTGGATACTGTATGTGCCAAGACCTGCTCAAAAAAAAAAAACTATAAAACATTAAAACTTTTGTATAAAACATCTGTCATGTACACATATACAATCCCTCCCGTCACTGTCTAAGAACCACCCCATACTCAGTAGTCTTGACCGACGAATCTCCTGCAGAAGGGAAACAAAAAAAACATCCTAACACTCTGTGTTAACTTGGCATGAGTGGGTCCGTCAGCCGAGAGACCCACTCACTCCAATAAGTAAGTAATGCATGTGTAACATTTTCAAACAACCGTTGCACAACACTGCCACCTGGTGACAGCGCTGCGGTAATGACACTTGGTTAGATCTTCATTCTTCCTGCTTTCCTACTCTGACTCTCCCCAAAAGTCTCTGCCTTTGGCACATGAAGAAAAGGGAGAAAAAAACAACAGCTCCCAAATCTCCAGTGAGTAAAAGAAAAGCCCAAATCAAAACAAAAGTAGGGCACAGTTCTATGCGTCTGGGAATGTCTCTTCCAGAAAGTTTCAATAGCAACAAGATAGGAGCTCACTTTTCCTATAAATAGAACCTCGGATCCGGCAGAAACAGGGGCTTCAGGTGCCCGTCAAACACTTCCACCGAATACTCAACATCCTCTCCATCCTTCCTGCAGATGAGCACCTTATCGGCATGAATATGGCGCCCAAGTCTCCAATCAGCTCTGCAGTCCTTGAACTTTTTAGACACAGGCGGCGAACATGACAGGTATCGCCTGGCATGGGGTACTTTAAGCTTTTCCCATACAAACTCGTCATACCACCTTGGTCGCAGGACCTCGACTTCATACAATAAGTCCTGAGGCAAGTAAGGGTACTCCCACCCATATTCACGGGCGACTCTCTGGGAGAAAAGTCTCTGCAACCTGGCTAGAGGTGGCATCACATCTCGCTCACCTTCTCCTGGCTGCACGATGGCCTCCGGGTGCCGAGGTACCTTCACCATCTCGGGTTGCTTTGTCTTTGGTGCCCGCAACGAAGCACGCTGCATCCCTACCACCTGAGCGGGTGATGTAGTTGAATGAGGAAAGTTGGTCGGAGGACTAGATTTCCTCGGGAACTCCGGGGCCTTCACCCGGAGCGTACTGTCTTCTATGGACATGGGGGAATCCTGCGGTTTACTCAGCACAGGTAGTGGGCGTCTGTCCCAGCCCTTCCGGTGAAACAGTTCGTCTATCTCTCCGTTATCCCCACAGTCTGACAATGACTCTAAGTCGGAGGTGTCATACATCTCAGCGGGAAGGTAGTCTCTAGTAGACGGAAGGCTACCCTCCCCTGCGGGCTCCACCGACTGGGGACCCCCGACACCTCCAACCAACACCACAGTCCCAGCCCCTGGCTCACCTGGACCTTCTGAAGAACTGGGATGTCCGGTGCCATCCAGGCCAGGCAAGCGGCGGGGTGAAGCTCGACCACGACCATAGGATGCCTGTACCAGACCGACTTTCCTCTTCGGTAGTGATGAGCCGAACACCCCCGGGTTCGGTTCGCACCAGAACCCGCGAACGGACCGAAAGTTCGTACGAACATTAGAACCCTATTAAATACAATGGATGCGAACGTTCGAATTCTAAAGTGCTAATTATAACAACTATTATGCATGTTATTGTCCTAAAAAGGGTTTGGGAACCCGGGTTCTGCACCAGGGGACATGTATCAATGCAAAAAGAAGTTTTAAAAACGGTCGTTTTTCGGGAGCAGTCATTTTAATGATGCATAAAGTGAAAAAAAAAAGTCAAATATTCCTTTAAATATCGTACCTGGGGGGTGTCTAAAGTATGCCTGTGAAGTGCCACGTGTTTCCCGTGGTTAGAACTGTCCCTGCACAAAATGACACTTCTAAAGGAAAAAAAAGCCATTTAAAACTGCTTGCGGCTTTAATGTAATGTCTGGTCCCGGTAATATGGATGAAAATCTTTAAGAAAAATGGCATAGCTACCCCATGACCCCCCCCCCCCTACCCCAGCCCATTACCAGCCCCTTTGGGTCTTGTATGGATATTAAGGGGAACCCCGCACATAAAATAAAAAAGGCCCTATATACTCTGAACAGCCGTATACAGGCGGTGCATACAAGACAGGGACTGTAGGTTTGTTCTTATGTAGAATGTGTTTGTAATTTTGAACAGGTACATTGTTGAAGTGTAGCTCCAGCCCAAAAATCTATTTTTAAACTTTTTGGAAAACATAGGTAAGGGTTATCACCCCTGTAACATTTGTTTTGCTGTCTGTGCCCCTGTTCAGAACATTTCACCTCACTTTCCGTCCCAATGACAACTGTTTTTGAAATGTGGTGTTTTTCTTGAAACAAGGATTGCTGATAAAGCATCAGTACAGAGGAGACACCTTTCTCCCATATTTATTCTTACAGGAGAGAATTTTCCTTCCTAGTGGTAGATTTCCTCTCACTTCCTGTTGTCTTCTTGCGTTTGCAAGTAGGAGTAGTTTGTAAGTTGGATGTTTGAAAGTAGGGACCTGCCGTATATACTCTGCAGAAATAGGCCCCTTAGTTGTTGGTGTTGGCACAACACTGTAAGCACTCACAGTTACTCTTGGTTGGTGCTGGAACGCCCTGCTGTCAACTATTATATCAGGAATTTTAATTACATATAATTGTTGAACAGTGGTAGTAAAAATTGGGCCTTTGATGGTGGTGCTGGTGCCACAACACTGTAAGCCCTGACAGTTACTCTTGGTGGGTGCAGCAATGGGCCCTGCTGTGAAAATTGGGCCTTAGGCACTGGTGGCACAACACTACAACCCCTCACAGATACTGTACTTGGAGCACAGCAATGAGCCCTGTTGCAAAGTATTGCTTCAAAAATTGTAATGACACGCCCCTTTTAAACAGGGGCTGAAAAATTGGGCCTTAGGCACTGGTGCCACAACACTCCAACCCCTCACAGATACTGTACTTGGAGCACAGCAATGAGCCCTATGGCAAATTATTGCTAAAAAAATTGTAATTACACGCCCCTGTAAAACAGGGGCTGAAAAATTGGGCCTTAGCCACTGGTGGCGGCACCCATAAACAAAAATGATCTTCCAAGCTATCATCATCAATCGTATCATTGAGGACTCGGAGGAGGAGGATAGCCAGTCAACATAACAGCACAGGCACTCAGCATCAGCATCAGTCTTGAAGGGATGTGACATGTTAAAATCAATTAGTCTGTTATATCAGCATCAGGTGTGTGGTAGCTGGTGGTGATCCAAGACTGGTTCATCTTGATGAAAGTCAGTCGATCAACCGAGTCGGTGGACAGGCGCACCCTGTGATCCGTGACAAATCCTCCAGCAGCACTGAATGTGCGTTCCGAAAGAACGCTGGATGCAGGACAGGCCAGTAGCTCAATTGCATACTGTGCAAGCTCTGGCCAGTGATCCATCCTCAAGACCCAGTAAGCCAGAGGATTTTCGGTGGGGAAGGTGTCCAAGTCTGACCTTGCCCCTAGATATTCCTGCACCATGTTTATCAGACGCTGGCGATGGTTGCTGGAACCGATCATACTTTGGGGCTGCGGACTAAAGAATTGTCTGAACGCATCGGTCAGACGGCCACCTTCCCCACCGCTCCTTCTTTGACTGGCCGAAGCCTCAGCAACTCGTTGTCCAGGACCAGGAGTTTGTAACCTCCCAGTCTCTGGGAACGCGTTGCACAGACCTTTCGGCAAGGCCTCCCGGAGTTGTCTCATCCTCTGCTCCCTCTGCGACGGTAACATAAGGTCCGCAACCTTACCCTTGTACCGTGGATCAAGGAGAGTGGCCAGCCAGTAATGGTCCCTCTCCTTGATCCGAAGAATACGAGGATCCTTCCGCAGACTTTGCAGGATCAGGGAGGCCATGCAGCGTAGGTTTGCTGAGGCATTCGCTCCGGAGTCCTCTGGGTCACTAAGGACGACATGATCCGCAGCCACCTCCTCCCAGCCACGTACAAGTCCACTGGTTTCTTGGGACTGTAAATCATCCCTAAAAGACTGCTGCTGATGATGCTGAGTGCCAGCCTCCACCTCCATGCTGACACAATCCTCCTCCTCCTCCTCCTCCTCCTCCTCCTCTTCCTGTGCGATGGGTGGGACAGAAGGAACACTGTCTGGGTAAAGGGGGCCTTGAGAGGCAAGGAAGTCCTCCTCTTCCTGCCTCTGTTCTGCCTCAAGTGCCCTGTCCATTATTCCACGCAGCGTGTGCTCCAACAGGTGGACAAGAGGTACAGTGTCACTGATGCATGCACTGTCACTGCTCACCATCCTCGTGGCCTCCTCAAATGGTGCCAGGACAGTGCATGCATCCCTGATCATGCCCCACTGGCGTGGAGAAAAAAAACCAAGCTCCCCTGACCCTGTCCTGGTGCCGTAGTCGCACAGGTACTCATTGATGGCCCTCTGCTGCGTGTGCAGCCGCTGCAGCATGGCCAACGTTGAGTTCCACCTGGTGGGCATGTCACATATAAGGCGGTTCTTGGGCAGGTTCAACTCCTTTTGCAGCTCAGCCAGGCGAGCACTGGCATTATAAGATCTGCGGAAATGCACACAGACTTTCCTGGCCTGCCTCAGGACATCCTGTAAGCCCGGGTACCTGCCCAAGAACCGCTGCACCACCAGGTTAAGGACGTGAGCCACACAGGGCACATGGGTCAGTTGTCCCTGTCGGAGGGCGGAGAGGAGGTTGGTGCCATTGTCGCAAACCACCATTCCTGGCTTAAGCTGGCGTGGCGTCAACCACCTCTCGGCCTGGCCCTGCAGAGCAGACAGGACCTCTGCCCCAGTGTGGCTTCTGTCCCCCAAACACACCAGCGCAAGCACGGCATGGCATCTTTTTGCCTGCGTACTTGCGTAGCCCCGTGAACGGCTACGGAGCACCGCTGGTTCATAGGACAAACCACAGGAAGAGGCCATGGAGGAAGAAGAAGAGGAGGGGGTGGAGGAGAGAGGTGTGTCACAACCAGTAGTAGCATTTTGGAGGCGTGGCGGTGGAACAACCTCCAACACTACTGCACCTTGTCCTGCATCCTTCCCAGCTGCCAAAAGAGTGACCCAATGGGCCGTGAAAGAAAGGTAACGTCCCTGTCCATGCCTGCTGGACCATGAGTCAGCGGTAATATGCACCTTACCGCTGACCGCCCTGTCCAGCGAGGCCAAGACATTGCCTTCCACATGCCGGTAGAGAGCCGGAATAGCCTTCCGTGAGAAAAAGTGGCGTTTGGGAACCTGCCACTGAGGAACCGCACATTGCACAAACTCACGGAAGGGGGCCGAGTCTACCAACTGAAAAGGCAGCAGTTGAAGCGCTAGCAATTTAGCCAAGCTAGCATTCAACCGCTGGGCATGTGGATGGCTGGGAGTGAACTTCTTTCGACGGTCCAGCAGCTGGGGCAGGGAAATTTGCCTGCTAGAATCGGACGTCGGTGTACTGCTAGCAGAGTGGCCGCAAGTACTTGGCTGTGACACACCTAATTCTACACCTTCATTCCTCTCAGTGCATGTTTCAGAGAGGACTGAAGTTATAGTGGGGTTGGAGATCCCAGCTGATGCGGTGCAAGGAGAGGTCCGCTTTGTTCTTTGGTGTGGGTCTTTGAGGTAGGCTTGCCAACGAGCTGCATGGCAGGTCAACATATGTCTGGTCAGGCATGTGGTACCCAAGCGGCTGATGTTTTGGCCACGCGATATACGCTTGAGACATATGTTGCAAACAGCAGCTGTGCGATCTGATGCACTAGCCTCAAAAAAGGCCCACACCAAGGAACTTTTTGAATGACGGGCAGAGGCAGCGCCCTGCACTCTGCGGTGTGATTCCGTCAGTGTACTGCCCTTACGCTGGCCACCAAAGGGCATCCTGCCTCGTTGGAGATGTGCCTCCTCCTCATCCTCCTCCTCCTCCTCTCTCCTATTAGGCACCCACGTGGAGTCAGTGACCTCATCATCCCCTCCCTCCTCATCACTGGAGCCAATCTGGCAGTATGCTGCAGCTGCTGGAACATGACTGCCAGATTGGTGTCCTTCTTGAGCATCCCCTCTGTCTGCTCTCACGCTACTGCCTTCCTGTAGCTGGGTTTCATCATCAGACCCTTCGAAACGCTGGGCATCCTCCTGGAGCATGTACCCAACACTGTGCTCAAACAGTTCGGGGGACTCCTCAGGAGGAGGACATGGTGGGTCTAGGGAAGGAGTGACTGATGATGAGTCTGACATTGATACCAGGGAAGAGGACGCTTTGGCAGCTGCTTTGCCAGTACCCTGAGCCTGGGTGAGAGAGGATGAGGAGGAGGAGGAGGGCTTGGTCATCCACTCTACCAAGTCTTCGGCATGATGTGGCTCAACATGTCCAGCTGCCGAAAAGAAGGACAAGCGTGTCCCATGGCCATGTGCTGATGACAATGCACTGCGTCCGCGACCAGCACTGTTGCCCCCAGACACAGAGCCTGCTTGCCCTCTTTTATTGCCTCCTGACTGTCTGCCTCTCCTTGTTTGCCTTCCAGACATTCTAATAGATGGCCTGCAGGGAGATGGGAAAAAAGCAATAAGGGCTACCTTCAGGTGTCCTTCTCTGTCCCTTTACTTAAGGATTTCTAAATATGGTTGAGGATGATTGCTTTTGCACAGAATAGCACAACGACAATTTCCCTGACTGTCCAAAAAACAAGGATTTCAAAGATGGTTGATGAGGAATGCTTTAGCACACTATAGCACAAGGAGAATTCCCCTCACTTTCCTTCTTTGTCCCTAGAAACAAGGACTCGCACAGTGAAAGAAACTGACACTCTCCCTACCTAGAGTTTTCTGTCCCTAGAAATTTTTTTTTTTTAAAGCACACTATAGCACAAGGAGAATTCCCCTCACTTTCCTTCTTTTTTCCTAGAAACAAGGACTCGCACAGTGAAAGAAACTGACACTCTCCCTACCTAGAGTTTTCTGTCCCTAGAAAATTTTTTTTTTAAAGCACACTATAGCACAAGGAGAATTCCCCTCACTTTCCTTCTTTTTTCCTAGAAACAAGGACTCGCACAGTGAAAGAAACTGACACTCTCCCTACCTAGAGTTTTCTGTCCCTAGAAAAAATGTTTTTTTAAAGCACACTATAGCACAAGGAGAATTCCCCTCACTTTCCTTCTTTGTCCCTAGAAACAAGGACTCGCACAGTGAAAGAAACTGACACTCTCCCTACCTAGAGTTTTCTGTCCCTAGAAAAAATGTTTTTTTAAAGCACACTATAGCACAAGGAGAATTCCCCTCACTTTCCTTCTTTGTCCCTAGAAACAAGGACTCGCACAGTGAAAGAAACTGACACTCTCCCTACCTAGAGTTTTCTGTCCCTAGAAAAAATGTTTTTTTAAAGCACACTATAGCACAAGGAGAATTCCCCTCACTTTCCTTCTTTGTCCCTAGAAACAAGGACTCGCACAGTGAAAGAAACTGACACTCTCCCTACCTAGAGTTTTCTGTCCCTAGAAATTTTTTTTTTTTAAAGCACACTATAGCACAAGGAGAATTCCCCTCACTTTCCTTCTTTTTTCCTAGAAACAAGGACTCGCACAGTGAAAGAAACTGACACTCTCCCTACCTAGAGTTTTCTGTCCCTAGAAATTTTTTTTTTTTAAAGCACACTATAGCACAAGGAGAATTCCCCTCACTTTCCTTCTTTTTTCCTAGAAACAAGGACTCGCACAGTGAAAGAAACTGACACTCTCCCTACCTAGAGTTTTCTGTCCCTAGAAAAAATGTTTTTTTAAAGCACACTATAGCACAAGGAGAATTCCCCTCACTTTCCTTCTTTTTTCCTAGAAACAAGGACTCGCACAGTGAAAGAAACTGACACTCTCCCTACCTAGAGTTTTCTGTCCCTAGAAATTTTTTTTTTTTAAAGCACACTATAGCACAAGGAGAATTTCCCTCACTTTCCTTCTTTTTTCCTAGAAACAAGGACTCGCACAGTGAAAGAAACTGACACTCTCCCTACCTAGAGTTTTCTGTCCCTAGAAATTTTTTTTTTTTAAAGCACACTATAGCACAAGGAGAATTCCCCTCACTTTCCTTCTTTTTTCCTAGAAACAAGGACTCGCACAGTGAAAGAAACTGACACTCTCCCTACCTAGAGTTTTCTGTCCCTAGAAAAAATGTTTTTTTAAAGCACACTATAGCACAAGGAGAATTCCCCTCACTTTCCTTCTTTTTTCCTAGAAACAAGGACTCGCACAGTGAAAGAAACTGACACTCTCCCTACCTAGAGTTTTCTGTCCCTAGAATTTTTTTTTTTTTAAAGCACACTATAGCACAAGGAGAATTCCCCTCACTTTCCTTCTTTTTTCCTAGAAACAAGGACTCGCACAGTGAAAGAAACTGACACTCTCCCTACCTAGAGTTTTCTGTCCCTAGAAAAAATGTTTTTTTAAAGCACACTATAGCACAAGGAGAATTCCCCTCACTTTCCTTCTTTTTTCCTAGAAACAAGGACTCGCACAGTGAAAGAAACTGACACTCTCCCTACCTAGAGTTTTCTGTCCCTAGAAAAAATGTTTTTTTAAAGCACACTATAGCACAAGGAGAATTCCCCTCACTTTCCTTCTTTGTCCCTAGAAACAAGGACTGGCACAGTGAAAGAAACTGACACTCTCCCTACCTAGAGTTTTCTGTCCCTAGAATTTTTTTTTTTTTAAAGCACACTATAGCACAAGGAGAATTCCCCTCACTTTCCTTCTTTTTTCCTAGAAACAAGGACTCGCACAGTGAAAGAAACTGACACTCTCCCTACCTAGAGTTTTCTGTCCCTAGAAATTTTTTTTTTTTAAAGCACACTATAGCACAAGGAGAATTCCCCTCACTTTCCTTCTTTGTCCCTAGAAACAAGGACTCGCACAGTGAAAGAAACTGACACTCTCCCTACCTAGAGTTTTCTGTCCCTAGAAAAAATGTTTTTTTAAAGCACACTATAGCACAAGGAGAATTCCCCTCACTTTCCTTCTTTTTTCCTAGAAACAAGGACTCGCACAGTGAAAGAAACTGACACTCTCCCTACCTAGAGTTTTCTGTCCCTAGAAATTTTTTTTTTTTAAAGCACACTATAGCACAAGGAGAATTCCCCTCACTTTCCTTCTTTTTTCCTAGAAACAAGGACTCGCACAGTGAAAGAAACTGACACTCTCCCTACCTAGAGTTTTCTGTCCCTAGAATTTTTTTTTAAAGCACACTATAGCACAAGGAGAATTCCCCTCACTTTCCTTCTTTTTTCCTAGAAACAAGGACTCGCACAGTGAAAGAAACTGACACTCTCCCTACCTAGAGTTTTCTGTCCCTAGAAAAAATGTTTTTTTAAAGCACACTATAGCACAAGGAGAATTCCCCTCACTTTCCTTCTTTTTTCCTAGAAACAAGGACTCGCACAGTGAAAGAAACTGACACTCTCCCTACCTAGAGTTTTCTGTCCCTAGAAATTTTTTTTTTTTAAAGCACACTATAGCACAAGGAGAATTCCCCTCACTTTCCTTCTTTTTTCCTAGAAACAAGGACTCGCACAGTGAAAGAAGCTGACACTCTCCCTACCTAGAGTTTTCTGTCCCTAGAAATTTTTTTTTTTTAAAGCACACTATAGCACAAGGAGAATTCCCCTCACTTTCCTTCTTTTTTCCTAGAAACAAGGACTCGCACAGTGAAAGAAACTGACACTCTCCCTACCTAGAGTTTTCTGTCCCTAGAAAAAATGTTTTTTTAAAGCACACTATAGCACAAGGAGAATTCCCCTCACTTTCCTTCTTTTTTTCCTAGAAACAAGGACTCGCACAGTGAAAGAAACTGACACTCTCCCTACCTAGAGTTTTCTGTCCCTAGAAAAAATGTTTTTTTAAAGCACACTATAGCACAAGGAGAATTCCCCTCACTTTCCTTCTTTGTCCCTAGAAACAAGGACTCGCACAGTGAAAGAAACTGACACTCTCCCTACCTAGAGTTTTCTGTCCCTAGAAAAAATGTTTTTTTAAACCACACTATAGCACAAGGAGAATTCCCCTCACTTTCCTTCTTTTTTCCTAGAAACAAGGACTCGCACAGTGAAAGAAACTGACACTCTCCCTACCTAGAGTTTTCTGTCCCTAGAAAAAATGTTTTTTTAAAGCACACTATAGCACAAGGAGAATTCCCCTCACTTTCCTTCTTTTTTCCTAGAAACAAGGACTCGCACAGTGAAAGAAACTGACACTCTCCCTACCTAGAGTTTTCTGTCCCTAGAAATTTTTTTTTTTTAAAGCACACTATAGCACAAGGAGAATTCCCCTCACTTTCCTTCTTTGTCCCTAGAAACAAGGACTCGCACAGTAAAACACACTGACACTCTCCCTACCTATCCTTCTCTTTCCCTAAACTAAAGGAATCCAGGTTAAGCAAGAAAGAAATAAATGTCACTGTCCCTGCCTATGCTTGTCTTTCCCTGCTCCGGAACACACTACACTAGGCCGCCGTGCTGGCGGCCTTTTATAGTGTGGGGCGTGTACTAAACACCCTCAGCAATAATTGGCCACAGGCATCCTGCCTGTGGCCAATCATTGCTCTCCTCGCTGCCGGCGCTGTGATTGGCCAAGCATGCGGGGTCACAGTGCATACTTGGCCAATCACAGCGCCTGGATGACACTGCGATGGCGTAGTGCATTGTGGGCCGTTCGCGTCACTCGAATTTGGCGCGAACGGCCCAAATCGTTCGATCTTCGTCGAACGATCGAACAGCCGATGTTCGAGTCGAACGTATGTTCGACTCGAACACGAAGCTCATCCCTACTCTTCGGAGGTGGAAGCAGGGAGTCTGTAGTGACCGAAGCAGTGTCCTCAGATTTTTCTCTCTCAGTCTCTGGTTGGGCAGTCACTTCGCCCTGGTCAGCGCGCACGGGAAACTCCGCAAAGGCTTTGATCTCTCCCTCCGGAGTGGCGGTTCCTATGATGCAGTTGAGGCGTAGGGCCCGGGGCCTTTCCGTGTGTGGTTCAACCTCAAAAAGGAACTCCTTGCATGCCTCACATCGCCCGAATGGCTTTAGTTGGACCACCAGTCCCGAGCATCCGGGACAGATCACACCGAGGGCCTCCGTGTCTCTGCATGAATACATAGCCAACTGTCCTCGGGGCCTGAGCCTTATCCCCGTGTCTGTAATGGATGCAGCAAATGCAGTCATCTTGAAAGGATAAGATACCGGCATCCACGGGGAGCCTGAGTTCACTCCGACCACTTGCTGCTCCATCACACGCTGACCTCTCGCCGGAGTCTCCACGTGCATCTCCACACGTGGCCAGACTCCTCCCACGACTTGCACGTTTTCGCGGGCTTCCTTCAGTCTCCTCCCACGAATTGCGCAGTCATGGGATGCCTCGTGGCGCAGTGCAGCAAAAGTCCCCACATGTAGTTCGTCACACGGCTGGACTCCTCCCTCTTCCCGCTCTTTCTGCATGGGCCTCTCCCGGTTTTTCAGAGAAATTTCCACGACTTCGAGCACAGGGACGCACTTTGGCCAATCACATGGCCGACCTGCTCGGACCTCCTCCGGGCAGCAAAGTTAAAAAAAACACAGCCGTTCCAAACCTCAGGGTCAACACACATTTCATCCCGGACTCACGAGCACCCACGTGTAGCGGCCTCCTCACCCCGACCTCTTTAGCTAGGGGTATGTCGAGCGACAGAGTGAGGTGCGCTACGGCCCATGTCCTCCCCATGCATGTGGGTGAGGTGAAGGCCAATATCAATCTTTTCCTCGGGCCAAATGTGTGCTGGTTATGAGGGTCAGTCCTTCCGTGCCGGAATCTCCCTTTGTTCCCATCAACAGAGTCCATACACCCATCAAAGTCCAAACTCAGGTTTATTGCGTATCTCCACATACAGTCAAATGCAACGGCATGATACGATGGGAAAGCAGGTCGAGGCACTGTACAGGTTCCTAGTCCCTACACTCCCTGTGCTATGACCAGGGGTTGCAGGAGTCTTGATGAAAGCTCCTCCGCTGCGCTGTAGCCCCTATCAGGGGAAGATGTCCTCCAAGGGAGTTACCGAAGGCCCATCCGTCACCGGGTTGACACTGCACCGGGTCTTCGGACGGGTGACCTCCCCAGCCTCCTCACCTCAGATGCGGGTCCCCTCGCAAGGGGCGCCCTGGAGCAGCTTCACCCTCGCGGGACCCAGTCGGAGTCACCGGGTCCCAGGCCTCCTTAATAGTACCTCACCCCAGGCTGAAGGTGCCTGGGATGGACTCCATCTTCATTCCGGCCAGGCCTAGGGCGCCTAGGCCGGAACCTTGAACCGCCCGCACCCAGGCCTAGGGTGCCTGGGTGCGTGAAGAGATGATCTCCCCCAACCGACAGACCTCGTGGCGAGGGCGTCTCCCCCTTTTATATCCTCCCATCGACACCACGGCGGGTTCCCCGCCCCAGCCGTACCATCGCCAGGAAGGAACCAAAAAAAAGGGTAACACTGTGATAGCGATTCTACCTCGAGCCAGCAGGTACACTGACACCCACTGGTCAAAGAGAATATTACACCACCCAATCCTCCACGAATAAGAAAGGGGTCTAATCCCTGACATAATTACACACCTGGGTCTCTCTACCCCCAGGTGTATCCCACTAACTTTGAAGACCCCGCTACATATAGATCTATATAGATATCTATATAGACCTATATAGATATCTATCTATATATCTATATAGATAGATATCTATATAGATCTATATAGATATCTATATAGATATATGTATATATCTATATATAGATATAGATATATCTATATATAGATAGATAGATAGATAGATATGATATACAGTATATAAAATCACTGATTTTCCACTGCTTATTACTTTGCGGGATCTTTATAATTTAAATCTTCACTGTATTACTGTGATCTTGCTTGACATGACAGATTTGTATTAAAACAGATTTGCCCCAGATAATTGTGTTTTACCCTCCAATTTAGAAGTCTCCCTAATAACTTCTGCTATGGTAAATTTTACAGGGTGGCACCTACTTCCAGATATGTTTTTACAGCTGTGACATCACTAATCAACAACATAGAAAGATACGTTTTGCAGGATATCCATTACAAGTGTAAATTAAAGCCTAACTCCCAGAAAAGTAAAAATCCTCATTGTAGTGGGGCTGCCCCTCCCTCCAGTGCCTCCACATTTGAAAGTCCAGCACGTGTGCAGATATGACGATTGGCTCTAGCGGCCTTCGGGACCCAGCAGAGACCTGCAGCAGGTCCAGGGCCTCCATAACTGTGGTGTCTTCGCGTATGTGTGGGGAAAATCCTGTACCAAAGGCCTCTGTAGGGTCTCACAGGCCAGGTTTTGGCATGGAACCCGCTGGCACACATTCACCATGAGGCACCAGACTTGTAGTGTCATTCTTGCCTAGGCAAAAGTAAAAACTGAAGAAGGTCTCTCCCAGGTCCTGAAGGCCAGACAGAGCCCTTCAGCACATCTGCACACCCTGTGAGGCACCAGGAGGGCACTGCTGCCCAGGGCGCCTGGCCACTGGTGTTCCTACTCTTTTCTCTCTGCAGCAAGCAACTAAGTCTCAGCATCAGCAGGCAGCCGCCGCTCCGTTCGCACATAGTGTCAGAGGTGCAGCGGCGACGGAGGACTGTGTCTGTGTCCCGACTCCCAAATGAATGGAAGCAAGCAAACATTCATTGATGGGCACTGGTAGGCTGCATTTGATGGGCGCTGGTGAGGCTGCATTTGATGGGCGCTGGTAGGCTGCATTTAATGGGCACTGGTGAGGCTGCATTTGATGGGCTCTGGTGAGGCTGTATTTGATAGGCTCTGGTGAGGCTGCATTGATGGGCGCTGGTGAGGCTGCATTTGATGGGCTTTGGTGAGGCTGCATTTGATGGGCGCTGGTGAGGCTGCATTTGATGGGCGCTGGTGATGCTGCATTTGATGGGCGCTGGAGAGGCTGCATTTGATGGGCGCTGGTGAGGCTGCATTTGATAAGCGCTGGTGAGGCTGTATTTGATGGGTGCTGGTGAGGCTGTATTTGATTGGCGCTGGTGAGGCTGCATCTGATGGGCTCTGGTGAGGCTGCATTTGATGGGCGCTGGTGAGGCTGTATTTGATGGGTGCTGGTGAGGCTGTATTTGATTGGCGCTGGTGAGGCTGCATCTGATGGGCTCTGGTGAGGCTGCATTTGATGGGCGCTGGTGAGGCTGTATTTGATGGGCGCTGGTGAGGCTGCATTTAAAGGGTGCTGGTGAGGCTGCATTTGATGGGCGCTTCATTAAAAAGGGTGGGATATACATGGGCAGGGCAAAGGGGGTGGAGTCGGGGGTGGGGTCAAAGGGGCGGCAAAATGAAGTTTCGCCTAGGATGTCAAAAATCCTTGCACCAGCCCTGCACACATTCCTGTAGAGATGTCTGTATTTACAAATGGGCGCTTCAGCGACTACCAGCTGGAACCGTGTATAATCAAAGAAAGTAATCTCATCAGCACACCAGCATCTCCAAAAATGAGCCCAAAGCTTTAATCAGCGATCAAATAATTACAGCAGAAAGCGACATTTCAGAGCCACGCAGGACCCCTTCATGATGAGGGAGAAGCAGAGGATGCTTTTGGTGCCCCTTAGATCTAAACAAGCATTGGGGCAACCCCACTGCTAGGGAGCATTTTCCCTCAAGATCAGCTTTTTAAATAGATGATCCTCCAGCAGCTTTGGAAGCCGTTTGACATTTGAAGAAAGAATAGGATCTCATTAATAGTTTCTTTGAAATATGTAATTGAGCATTTTCCTGTAAAAAGGGTTCACAGACTAGGTAGCTGCTTCTTCTTCTACCCCAAAGCTCTTTAAAGGGTCAGCTCTTGCTGGGCTTATATAATATGGAAGCATCAGCCAACTTACCCCCCTTCCTTTAAATTTGGGGCCAATCACACACCTCATGGTATGACATGATGGATAAAACTCTGCCTGTATTCCTCAGCACTAAGAACACCATTAACCCTGTCAAATCTTGTACTCCATATGCAGAAATGCAGCCCCAAACTTGCAAGGAACCTCCACCATGCTTCACTGTTGTCCGCAGACACTCATTATTGTACTGCTCTCCAGCCTTCCTTGCACAAACTGACTCATCAATCCAGAACACCTACTGCCAATTTCCTGTACCCCAGTTCCTATATTTTCATGCATAATTGAGTCTCTTAGCCTTGTTTCCATGTCAGATGTATGGCTTTTTTACCACAATTCTTCCATGAAGACCACTTCTGGACCGACTTCTCCAGACAGTAGATGAGTGTAACTGGGTCCCACTGGTTTCTGCCAGTTCTGTACCAATTGCACTGCTGGCATAGGCGTGCGCACACCCTAATTACTCTGTGCTGTGCAGATTCCCCTGCTGCTTGGCTGCAGAGAAAGGGACTGAAGAATCTCTGTCCTCATTTCTCTATCTTAAAAGTGAGACATCAGGGGGTCTGTTTAAACCCCTGATATTTCACCAAAGCCCCCCCCCCCAATGGGGCTCCTAAAAAATAATAAAATTGTAAAAAAATTATAATAAAAACAATAATAAAAATTAACTACTGACACCAACCTCTGCCCTACTGACATCGTCCACTGCTCTACTGCCATATATGGAATATATATATATATATGTAGCGGGGGTCCCAAATTTAGGGATTGCTATACCAAATTTAAGGGTGATTCGAGTGGTAGTTGGCTTTCTTGCTGGACTCTGCCTTGCTGCTGTTTTGCCTGGTGTGCAGTTCCCCTTGGAAGTATGGGTGGCGCTGTCACTTGTACTCGGGGTTGAACCACAGGTAATGGGGCAGTGATTTGGTGTCTTCTCTCGGTAGCCGTGCAGTGGGTGTGTTCTACCTGCTGTGCATGCCGGGAGAGAGTGCATAAGGGTCAGACGCCGCCTGGGAGGGATCGGTTCTTCTTGGTTCCAGAGTCAGAGTCCTGGTGCGTGGCGCGTGGCCCTCCAGGCCATGGGGCCCCGTGCACTTCAGTCCCAGGCACCTTTAGTCCTGGGACTGCAACTTCAGCCCTGGGCCCAGCACCTTTAGCTGGAGCCCACTTCGGGAGGAGGAATCCCAGGGTGCCGCCTTGTGAGGGGACCCGTTTCTAGAAGAGGAGGCTGGGGGAGGACCGTTCCGAAAGACTGGTGAAAGATCACAGTGAAGGAAGGGGCCCAGTAACTCTCTGAAGGGATGTCATCCACCCGGAAACAGGGATCTAAACAACAGGACCAGTAGGAGGTTTGTGACATTATAGATTCTGTGGCAGAGGATCTCCTGATCACATCCATTAGGGAATCTAATAGACAGTTCGAGTTACACGCCGGCTGCTAGTGCCTTTTTGGTGACTATCCGGGTGAGCTATACCCACTCGGGATCGAGTGGCGAAAAAACAAGAGTGCCTGAATTGATCTGTCTTCCTAACACCTTTTGCCTTGTTTCCACTGAACGGAACGGTTCAGGTCGGTACAGTTTGGAACGGTTTGAATGGTCCGGTCTATTCTGGTGAGCGTTTCCACTGCAAGTCGGACCGTCAGGGACCATTCAGGGTTTAGAAAAAATAGCGTGTCCTAGCGTGTCCGCCAATCAGTGGAATGTATTGTAGCTCCGCCCTAAAAGAACCGTTCCATTTTCTATGGCCCCACATCTGAAGCAGGGCCCAGAATGGTGCGGTACTGTTCAGTTTCATGGCGCACGTTCATAATGGAAACACCCAAAATAGCGTACCGCACCGAACCGATCCGCTCAGTGGAAACGAGGCATAACTCTCTTCTCCTCATTTTGTGGATGTTCATGCATAAAGAAATAAACTCTATGTTGGATTTGACGCTGGTGTGGACCTTGGAGGTACTTGGGGTATAGAGACTTTGTCCTTACATTCTAGGGAGCCTCACTGCAAAGACCCGTAGGTGAAAACAAGTGTGCTTAACCTCTGCAACCCAGGGGGTACGGGCATGGTGGAAACTGGGTGCCTTCTTCTCCTGTGAGTGAGCCAAAGAGTGGAGAAAGAGGGCCGGTGTGCTACATATATATATACACAGTATACACACTTGCATGTGTGTTTGAGCTTTGGAGGTGCACACCCTAAAAGCCATAGGCTGTGCACACCTATGACTGCTGGACATCTTCCGATGTCAAAGGGAAGTTACGTTTGGGGCCAATTAAACACCCCATGATATGACAAGATGGATAATTATCTGCCTGTATTTCTCAGCACTAATTATCTTGATTCATCAAGTCCAATGCAGCCCCTCTTCGGAGCCTGAGGACACCTAGGGACAGTCCACTGTTGGAGTGCAGGGGAGTAGAAGAGAGCGTGGGAGAAGCAGGGGATCCTTTTGGTGTCCCTTACACCTAAACAAGCATTGGGGCAACCTTTCTGCAAGGAAGCATTCTCCCTGAAGTTCAGCTTGTTTTAAATAAATGATCCTCCAGCAGCTTTGGAAGCCATTTGACGAAAGAATTTAATCTCATTAAAGGGGTTGTAAAGGTTCGTTTTTTATTTTCTAAATAGGTTCCTTTAAGCTAGTGCATTGTTGCTTCACTTACCTTTTCCTTAGATTTTCCTTCTTGTTTTTTTTCTTTGTCTGAATTTCTCACTTCCTGTTTCTCCTCACTAAACTTCACACCATCATCCGAGTGGTGTTTAGTCAGCCAGAACAGCTTACTGAACAGCTTACTGAGGAGGAACAGGAAGTGAGAAATTCAGACAAAGAAAACAAAGAAAAAAAATTTAGAAGGGAAATCGAAGGAAAAGATAAGTGAACCAACAATACACTAGCTTAAAGGGGTTGTAAAGGTACATGTTTTTTCACCTTAATGCATCCTATGCATTAAGGTGAAAAAACATTCGACAATGCCGCCCCCCCCCCCCCGAGCCCCCGTTTTACTTACCTGGCCCCTCGAAAGTCCCGCGCTCGCTCCCGTCATCCTCCGAGTTCCTGAGCCCGGCCGTTGATTGGCTACACTGGATGGATTGAAAGCAGCGCAGCCATTGGCTGGCGCTGCTGTCAATCACATCCAATGACGCGGCACGCCGGGGGGCGGAGCCGAGTGATACAGTCGGCGGCTATGGCCGCCGCTGTATCACGGGAGCGCGCCCGCAGTAACTCCACACCATGCGAGCTCGCTCGCATTATGGTGTGGAGTCCTTGCGGGGAGGAGCTGAAACAGCCGCCGAGGGACCCCAGAAGACCAGGATCGGGGCCACTGTGTGCAAAACGAGCTGCACAGTGGAGGTAAGTAGAACATGTTTGTTATTTTTTTTTTTTTAAACGGGAACCGTTAGTGTTTCTTTAAAGGAACCTATTTAGAAAATAAAAAAAGGAACCTTTACAACCCCTTTAATGGTTTCGTGGAAATATGTCATTGAGCATTTTCTCCTAATCCTGTAAAAGGGTTCACAGACTAGGCAGCTGCTTCTACTTTTACCCCAAAGCTCTTTAAAGGGTCAGCTCTGGCTGGGCTTATATAATATGGATGGAGATAGCAGCAGCAGCAGCCAACTTACCCCCCTCCCTTTAAATTTGTGGTTGCACCTGTGACTTGGGGTTGTAGCTGTAGACTTGTAGGAAATAGAAAGCAAAGATGCAGTGGTGAGGAAGGAGGAATGTAACCAGCTGCCTCTCCCCCACACTTCAGCCTGTAGTCGCAGTGTTAACAGCTTCTGTTCATCCCCCCCCACCCTCTTCCACTCCCACATCAGCAGCAGCAAAGCTGTAGAGAGCCCAGATCAGGCACATGAAGAAGTGCTCAGCAGCCTCTCCATTGACTAGTGCTGTCAGTAAAAGTTAGGAGGGAGGGCTAGGAGCTGCCTACAAGTTGGACTGCCTGTCCCCCCCCCCCCTCCTTTGGGGCTAGGAGCTGCTTACAAGTTGGACTGCCTGTCCCTGTCCCCCCCCCCTCCTTTGACAGCCACTTGATCCTATGTGTGTGATCTGTTGTTTTTTCCTCCTCCAGCAGTGGATGTAGGGAGCTGTGGGATCACTTGTGTTTGCATTGAGTGCTGTGGCCCCTCCTGTGCACAGAGCAAGGGAATTCCAGCTCCAGGCTGATGGGATGATCTTCAGGTTCCAGTGACAGCTGATGACAGCCCCATCCCTGAGTGAGCACTATAGGTGATCGCACTGGATCTATGACTTGGTGAAGGGTTTACTGGTGTGAGTGAAGGAGGCAGACACCGGTGGGGGGATGATCATACATCCGATGGCAAGACGGACTGCTCCTTGAAGACTATGCCGAAGTTTAAATGACAGTGAAGGATTTGTGACATGTGCTGTGTGCCCGATCTGATCTGACAGCAGTCAGCCTGCGATCTCCCCTCTCTCTCTCTCTCTCCAGGCGGTGCCCTGTGTGCCAGGGATGCCATGCCCCGTAACCATAGCGCTGGCGAGGAGCCTGGTGGCTCTGGGCTCTGGATGAAGAGCGGCTCCGGAGGGAGAGGACGGGGCAGAGAGCGCTACTACGGTATGAAGGATGTGGAGAGCGGTCGGGGCAGCAGGGTCCTCCTCAACTCCAACCGAGGAGATGGCTTACTCCTGCTGGGGACAGGTGAATCGGCCCGGAGCGCTGGGGCAGGAGTGGGGAACCTGCATGAGAGCCGGCGGGGGAAGCAGGGAGCTCGGATGAGCTTATTGGGGAAGCCGCTGTCTTATAATAGCAGTCAGAGCTGCAGGAGGAACGTCAAGTACAGGAAGCTCCAAAACTATCTCTACAACGTGCTGGAGAGACCCAGGGGCTGGGCTTTTGTCTACCACGTCTTCGTGTGAGTACATCCATTTCCCTGCCAACCCTTACAGGTCCATCAGTGGTGGCCCATCGTTTCTGGATTGGGAGGGGTGGCTTTCTACATTGCTGTTTGCTGAATTCGAATTTGTTTGTTGTGTGTTGTCCTTTCTAATGAAACAACTAAGTACTGTCTGTGATACTTTTTTATTATTACTTTAAAGTCCATCTCCTGGGAAAGAAAAAGGGTCCACTGAACCCTTCTTCTATGGTCCAGGTGGTGGTTGGACCTTAGAAGAAGGGGGTAGACACCTCAAAAGCTTGCCCTGAAAATGTAATCCAAGGAAAGGAAAAATGGGCTGCCCCATACTGCAAGGGTAAGGCTAAGTTCACACTGGCATTAAAGGGGTTGTAAAGGTTCGTTTTTATTTTCTAAATAGGTTCCTTTAAAGGGGTTGTAAAGGTTCATTTTTTATTTTCTAAATAGGTTCCTTTAAGCTAGTGCATTGTTGGTTCACTTACCCTTTCCTTCCATTTCCCTTCTAAATGTTTTTTTTCTTTGTCTGAATTTCTCACTTCCTGTTCCTCCTCAGTAAACTGTTCAGTAAGCTGTTCTGGCTGACTAACCACCACTCGGATGATGGGGGCAAGCTTACTGAGGAGAAACAGGAAGTGAGAAATTCAGACAAAGAAAAAAAACATTTAGAAGGTAAATCCAAGGAAAAGGTAAGTGAACCAACAATGCACTAGCTTAAAGGAACCTATTTAGAAAATAAAAAACAAACCTTTACAACCCCTTTAAGCCCAGGTTCACGCTGAGCTTTGGGAATGAAGCCTGAACTCGCACAATTTCACTCCCGCTTCTCAGTCCCAATTTCGGCCGCGATTACAGAGACATCTGTGCACAGATGTCAATGTAAATCGCGGGCTGAAATCGCAAAAAGTAGTACAGAAACTACTTTTTGAAATCGGCGCAGCGCAGCAGATGCAGCGTCACACTCATTAGGACGGTGTCATTGCTGCCAATTGCCGGCAAATGCTGCCGATTTGGCATGCGATTTGACCAGTGGCTCAAAGCAGATGTTTGAGAGGCTGTTAAAAACGCCCCTCAAATATCCATGCAAATGGTACAATGGACAGAACACAATGCTGTTCACACTATCAAAACATGAAGCGTTAACACCACGTCACATCAAAACTGAAGTCTCATGTCGAGTCAGGAGGCGCTTGAAGCCTTTCTAACGCCTCCCATTCAAGTCTAGGGTAACGCTTCGCAAACGCTCTGGCAGGCGGTTGCGGCGCGGTTGCAGGGCGTTAAGATTTGTTTATTTATTGTAATGGAATAGGCGCTTGTGGGGCAGTTTTAACGTGCCTTAACGCTCATCAAACACTTCAAAACTGCCAATAGGGCGTTTGGGGAGCATTTTTAACTCATCATTAACGCTTGTAAAACGCCAGTCTAACGCCCATAATATAGCTCATTACGTGAGTCTAACTCCCATACTAATGCTATAGGACAGTGTTTCTCCACTCCAGTCCTCAAGGCGCCCCAACAGGTCATGTTTTCAGGATTTCCATTATTTTGCACAGGTGATTTGACCAGTTTCACTGCCTTAGTAATTACTACAGCAGTTTCATCTGAGGGAATCCTGAAAACATGACCTGTTAGGGCGCCTTGAGGACTGGAGTTGAGAAACACTGCTATAGGAGCATTTATTAAGCGTTAGAAATTTATTCAAGGGTGAACAAGCCCTCTAAAGCAGTTGTAAACCTCAGATATGAAATATGAACAAATCATATCCCTCTATTGCAGGGTTTCGTAACCAGGCTTCCATGGAACCCTTGGGTTCCTCCAGAGGTTGTTAGGGGTTCCTTGAGCAATGAGAAAATTCTGCCACTCAGATAAGTTCCCACTGACACCATTGATCTTTTCAGCTATATGTAAGGAGGCAATTCTTTCCACTGACCATCAGCATCATGAGTTGTAGGTATTTTTAGTAGGGGTTCCCTAAGCAATGAGCAATTTCTGCACTCAGATAAGTTCCCACTGACATCACTGATCTTTTTAGCTATCTGTAAGGGAGTAATTCTTCCTAATGACCACAAGGGTAAGGAGCATTCTTCTCACTGACCATCACACTAATACTTCATGAGTTGTAGGTATTGTCATTTTTAGTAGGGGTACCTTGAGCAATGAGCAATAGCCACCTCTCAGATAAGTTCCCACTCATACCATTGATCTATTTCGCTATCTGTAAGGAGGTAATTCTATCCACTGACCATCACACTAATGTATCATGGGTTGTAGATATAGTCAGTTTTAGTAGGGGTTCCCTGAGACTGGAATGTTATTTCAAGGGTTCCCCTGTGTTGAAAAGGTTGAGAAAAGCTGCTCTATAGTGTATATTTGTCTCAGTTAAGAACACTAAGTGTCATGCCGCGTACACACGATAATTTTTCCCGTCGGGAAAAATGAAATTTTTTCCGTCGGGAAAAATTACATTTTTTTCTTTTGGACGAGAAAAACGACCGTCTGTGGGCTTTTTGTAATTTTTCCCGACGGGAAAAACAGCATTAATCACGACGAGAAAAATTTAGAACATGCTCTAATTTTTCTCCTCGTGATTCCCGTCATTTATTTCCGCTGCAGTTTTCCCATAGCCTACACACAGTAGTTTTTTTCGACCAAGGAAAAAAAATGTAATTTTAAACGGCCGTGTGTAGGGGAACAAGCTGTTCCTCGTTTTTCACGTCGATTTTCTCGACGGTGTTTTCACCGTCGAAAAAATCGATCGTGTGTACACGGCATAACTTTTGTCTGCTACTTCCTTCCTCTGCAATCATCATGAGTCACTTCTGACAAGTTTTCTTGACACCAAGAGAGAAATGGTGACAGAGGAGGGACCACCAGCTGGTTGACAGTCTCAGCTTTGTTCCTGTGTGTTGTGTGGAGAGGAGTGCGCCCCTTCCCTTCAATCAGCTCTCAGAGTTCTCCTTACTCTGAGGCCTCGTACACACGGCCGAGATTCTCGTTGAAAAAAACATGTCGTTTTTTTCGATGAGATTCTTGGACAAGAAACTTGTCCCAGCCGAGTGTACACACGCTTGTTTCAAAGAACCCGCGGTTCTTTGAAAGGAGTGTACGCGGTGACGTCATCGACTACGTCGAGCATGCGCTCGTCACATTCGATGCCGTCGCCGCCATCTTGGTATACCCTACGTATGCCTAGGAAGCTACCGCGCATGCGTCGAATTCATTTCGAACATGCGCGGGCTTCCGGGAGGACAGGTAAGTGTACACACACTCACTTTTCTCGTCGAGAAACATGCCGAGGAGAATCTCGACGAGAAAATAGAGAGCAGGTTCTCTATTTTCTCGTCGAGGTTTCTTGTCGGTTTTCTCGACGAGAAACCCGATAGCAGCGTACACACGACCGATTTACTCGGCAAGACCTCTCTGCCAGCAAGTTTCTTGCTGGTTCTTGCCGAGAAAATCGGTCGTGTGTACGAGGCCTGAGAGTGTAACTTCAGCTTTCCACCTGCTTTTTTTCTGATTTTGAGAGAGGCTGCAGAAACCACTCTTACCGCCTGAAGTGAGCCTTTCAGAATGGAGGACTGAGGAAGTAAAGCTGCTTTTTGGGGTCACCTAGACCTAAAGAAGCATTTAAGCCATGTAGTGCAAGGTAAGTCCATTTTTCCTTTCCTTGGGGTTCAGCATTACATTTTCAGGGCACACTTTGGAGATGTTTTCCCCTTTCCTTGAAGGTCCAAGCAGTACTAATGATCAGTACTACTTGGCCCTTATAAGAAGAGACACCCTGCAATCTTGAGATCCAGGAAATGTAACTGTTTGTGTAAAAACAAAGTATCAAGGACAGTACTCAATTGTGTTGTAAGTGCATTAATATAGCTATAAGTGTGGATGATTTACTAAAACTGGTGTGTGCAAAATCTGGTGCAGCTCTGCATAGAAACCAATCAGCGTCCAAGTTTTTTTTTTTTTGTCAAATCTTAATTGAACAAGCTGAAGTTAGAAGTTGATTGATTACAATGCAGAGCTGCACCAGATTTCCTACCCTCCAGTTTTAGTAAATCAACCCCAGTGTATCTAAACCCAAAAACAAATCATTCATACAGGTCCTTCTCAAAAAATTAGCATATTGTGATAAAGTTCATTATTTTCTGTAATGTACTGATAAACATTAGACTTTCATATATTTTAGATTCATTACACACAACTGAAGTAGTTCAAGCCTTTTCTTGTTTTAATATTGATGATTTTGGCATACAGCTCATGAAAACCCAAAAATCCTATCTCAAAAAATTAGCATATTTCATCCGACCAATAAAAGAAAAGGGTTTTTAATACAAAAAAAGTCAACCTTCAAATAATTATGTTCAGTTATGCACTCAATACTTGGTCGGGAATCCTTTTGCAGAAATGACTGCTTCAATGCGGCGTGGCATGGAGGCAACCAGCCTGTGGCACTGCTGAGGTGTTATGGAGGCCCAGGATGCTTCGATAGCGGCCTTAAGCTCATCCAGAGTGTTGGGTCTTGCGTCTCTCAACTTTCTCTTCCCAATATCCCACAGATTCTCTATGGGGTTCAGGTCAGGAGAGTTGGCAGGCCAATTGAGCACAGTAATACCATGGTCAGTAAACCATTTACCAGTGGTTTTGGCACTGTGAGCAGGTGCCAGGTCGTGCTGAAAAATGAAATCTTCATCTCCATAAAGCTTTTCAGCAGATGGAAGCATGAAGTGCTCCAAAATCTCCTGATAGCTAGCTGCATTGACCCTGCCCTTGATAAAACACAGTGGACCAAAACCAGCAGCTGACATGGCACCCCAGACCATCACTGACTGTGGGTACTTGACACTGGACTTCAGGCATTTTGGCATTTCCCTCTCCCCAGTCTTCCTCCAGACTCTGGCACCTTGATTTCCGAATGTACTTTGGACCACTGAGCAACAGTCCAGTGCTGCTTCTCTGTAGCCCAGGTCAGGCGCTTCTGCCGCTGTTTCTGGTTCAAAAGTGGCTTGACCTGGGGAATGCGGCACCTGTAGCCCATTTCCTGCACACGCCTGTTCACGGTGGCTCTGGATGTTTCTACTCCAGACTCAGTCCACTGCTTCCGCAGGTCCTCCAAGGTCTGGAATCGGTCCTTCTCCACAATCTTCTTCAGGGTCCGGTCACCTCTTCTCGTTGTGCAGCGTTTTCTGTCACACTTTTTCCTTCCCACAGACTTCCCACTGAGGTGCCTTGATACAGCACTCTGGGAACAGCCTATTCGTTCAGAAATTTCTTTCTGTGTCTTACCCTCTTGCTTGAGGGTGTCAATGATGGCCTTCTGGACAGCAGTCAGGTCGGCAGTCTTACCCATGATTGCGGTTTTGAGTAATGAACCAGGCTGGGAGTTTTTAAAAGCCTCAGGAATCTTTTGCAGGTGTTTAGAGTTAATTAGTTGATTCAGATGATTAGGTTAATAGCTCGTTTAGAGAACCTTTTCATGATATGCTAATTTTTTGAGATAGGAATTTTGGGTTGTCATGAGCTGTATGCCAAAATCATCAATATTAAAACAAGAAAAGGCTTGAACTACTTCAGTTGTGTGTAATAAATCTAAAATATATGAAAGTCTAATGTTTATCAGTACATTACAGAAAATAATGAACTTTATCACAATATGCAAATTTTTTGAGAAGGACCTGTATATTGCAGTTAACTAATTCTTAGATGTGGGGGCCACATTTTTTTTTATTTTTTAGGCTTTTCGCCTTTATGGCACTCCGGTTTCCTCCCACACTCCAAAGACATGCTGATAGGTTAATTGACTTCTGTCTAAAATTGGCCCTAGTATATGAATGTGAGTTAGGGAGTAGATTGTAAGTTAGATTGTAAGCTAAGTGAGTTAGATTGTAAGCTCCTTGAGGGTAGGGACCGATGTGAATGTACAATGTATATGTAAAGCGCTGCGTAAATTGACGGCGCTATACAAGTACCTAAATAATAATAATAATAATAATTTTAAATTGGTGATTCGGGCCAGTAGGTCTGTTATTTTTTAACTTCTTTTAACAGACCAGCAAAAATGACAGGGAGTTGAGTCAAACTTGGGTGCTTACAATGGTCAACTTTTTTTTAATTATATAAAAACTTTATCCCAAAAGGAAAAAAAAAAAATGTTGCTATAACATAAACAAAAAACATATATATAACATAAAAACATGTTAGCTGAAAACCAACTTTTATTTGTTGGTCAAGTCCTTCTAAATCTGCTAGTGCATCTAAAGCCTCGTACACACGGTCGGACTTCCATTGGACTTTTCCGTGGAAGTGGGCCGGGCACACCCATAGCATACACACCACAGGAGTTTTCTGCAAACTTTCTCAAAACTTTTTCCAACATCATGGTTTTTCTGCTTTTTACCGCCACCCTTTGGTCAACTTCTGCTATTGTTGGTTGATTTTAACATTATTTGTTTTGTCCATCGGACAAAAGTCCAATGGTTTTCTGTACACACGGTCGGACTTTGCTCCATCGGACTTTTGTTGGTCAAAAGTTTGTCCGTTTGCAGACCGAACTTTTGTCCGATGAAAACCAAAAAAGTGTGTCCGATGGAGCGTACACACGGTCGGATTTTTTGGCAAACTTGCTCAAAATGAAGTTTGTTGGCAAAAAGTCAGACCGTGTGTGGCTTTACACTTCCCCAGATAGACAATACTGCCGTCAAAGGGTGCTCTTTCACTGGAGTGGAGCCTACCTCAGACTAGAAGTGTGTTGTTACTCACCAGGTTAAAATAAAGGGGGGAAAAAAGGCTAAAAAAAGAAAAACACTGCAGCCATCACATCTTAAGAATAGGAAAGCTGCTTTTGGTTTTAGATACACTTTACAAAAAATGTGACTTTGAGAGGTTTTGTGTGAAAATGGTCCAAGAGCTAGTGCCCTATGAGTAATAATAGTTCATTACAAAGATGGGCACATCTTGTTGCACTTGTTGTTGATGGATCCTGATGCAAGAGTTTAATAGGTTAATGAATGAGCAGTCAAAGCGTGTGTTTTGCCTTCTACTCACACGTTGAAAAGGAAGTATTGTCACTTGGTTTGAAGAAGTGAAAGACGGCTCTGAAATAGTAATAGGGAGTGTTAGAAGCTTGTTATCCAATACATAATTCGATTTCTTCTTGTGGGTGAAGGAAGGCGGAAACCACAAACTGTCGCTGGTGGGCTTTGCCTGTGACTCATAGTACACTTTCTGAAAATGGCTGGAAACATGCAGCTTTGTTGTATGTGAATTTTGTTCTTAGTCATGTGCTTCAGCTTTCAGGTCATACAAATGTTCTTATTATTTGTGTAAATTGGATTTCAATATTGCATTAAGGACTCGCTGTGCTTTTGGTCTTCCGATTTCTATTGAATGCTGTTCTGAACGCTTTGGAAATGTCTCTGATTTGCTGTAAATTTCAGCATCGTCATGGCTGTATCTAGTTTGAATAATGTCACTTTTATCAGCAGTAGACACATTGGAGATGTTTTACTAAAGGCAAACAGACACTTTGCAAGGGAATTTCCCCCTGGGGCTTAGAGAATGTGGGCAGATTTTATTTGCAAAGAACACCCAATCTTGTGCAAGGAACATCAAGAAAAAAACAGCATTTTGCTTGCACGTGATTGGAAGACAGCAGAGATGAAAAAAGTAAATTCCATTGCAAAGTGAAAAGTCTATTTGCCTCCACTGAGCTGATAGTATAGGTGAAATTGTAGCCTGTTTATTTTATTTGATCAACAGATGTTTCATTTTTATTATTTATTTATTTATCTTTTTCAATACAAACATGTGTTACATCAAAAAAAAAAAAAAAAAAAACCCCTAGGTATCAATCTAAATTCCATATCTCTTATTTCACTTATTTCATTTATTTATTTATTTATTTTCAACAAATGTTTCAAGTCGTTTTTTGTTTCATGTTTCTTTTCCGATTTGTTTATGAATACTGTACTAGTAGGGATAAAGGATCTAATATATGCTGCAAGTAACAGGTTTCTACTGCTCCTTCCTTGTTTTGTCATTTGAAATGATGCTCCGGGCAGCTGCTGCACACCAAGCACCTGCTGCTGAAATAAACAACTCATCCTGTATAATCTTTCAGCAGTTATATCCGGTATGCGGCACTGTCTTTTAGTAGGGGGCTTTTTGGTTAATTTTGGCCCTCTCACTATTCCCTGGCTGGCTATACTGAGTGAATGTTTAAAGTGGTTGTAAACCACCATTTTTTTTTTAAAACCTAACCACCTGCAAGACAACGCCATAATGAGCTAGTATGACTAGCATACTAGCTCATTATGCAGTACTTACCTTAGATCGAAGCCCCCGAAGCCGTCCATGTCTCCCCCTCCGGCCACAGTCATCTCTCCGGAAGGTTACTTCCGGGTATCGCCGCTCCAGCGATGTGATTGGCCAGAGCGGCGAAGACGTCACTCTGCGCATGCGCGCGGGAGCCGTCAAAACTGGCATTGCCGGTTTTATGAATGGGATTTTCACTGCGCCGTTGTGTACGGCGCGCATGCACCGTACACAACTGTGTAATCCCATTCACAAATATCTTCTAAACCGTGCAGGTTTAGGAGATATTGAAAACACCTACAGGTAAGCCTAAAGCCCTGTACACACGATCGGATTTCCTATGGTTTTTTAACCGATGGATTTTTCCATCGGATTTCCGATGAAGCTGACTTTCATCAGTCTTGCCTACACACCATCAGTCAAAAAACCGACCGTTCCAAATGCGGTGACCCGAGAAAAATGAAGTTCAATGCTTCTGAGCATGCGTCGACTTGATTCTGAGCATGCGTGGGTTTTTTATCCGATGGAGTTCCCCACAGACGATAATAATTTGCTATCGGTTTTTTAGCCATCGGATAAATTTAAAACATGTTCTATTTTTAAACACCGATGGAAAAAAGACCGATGGGGCCCATACACGATCGGTTTGTCCGATGAAAAAGGTCCATCGGACTGTTTTCATTGGTAAAACCTATCGTGTGTACAGGGCTTTAATCTATGCTTACCTGTAGGTGAAACTTCCGGGGGAGGGTTTACAACCACTTTAACACTAGTAGTGAAAGTAACTGGGAACATCTGGAAATGGTATTAAGCTGCAAGCTTTGGGGGTTATTTACTAAAGCTGGAGAGTGCAAAATCTGGTGCAGCTCTGAATACAAAACCAATCAGCTTCCAGTTTGTATCGCCAAAGCTTAATTGAACAAGTTGAGGTTAGAAGCTGATTGGCTACCATGCACAGCTGCACCAGATTCTGAGTGCTCCAGTTTTAGTAAATCTACCCCTTTGTGTCCATCAGCATCAGGCCTGTGTTTCTTGTGAAAAATATTTATTGATTACACAATAATAAGTACATACATTGGTTATTTATGCAAGGATACAGATAATGAACTTTACATAAAGTTTAAAAAAAAAAGAAATAATGGATAACATAGAATATTTAAAGAGAATTAATTAGATCTTCACTAACTAGATAGCTGGTGAGTAGCATTGTATACATGACTACTGTGCCAGGCCTGTGTTTCAAGCAGAAAAGGTTCACAAAAAAAAAGAAGCAAGACCCCCCGATCCCTTGCTGAGAGGTATCGGGTTCTTTTACACTTCAGGTACTTGGGGTGCCAACCATGAATTAAAAAACATATTCACAACAAAGAATAATTTAAAAAGACATTCATGGTAGTCTGTTGTCTTCCATATCCAGTGCCATCTTCTGCTCTTAAAGCGGAGCTCCACCCAAAAGGGGAAGCCCCGCTAGTCTGCCTCCTTCCCCCTCCGCTGCCATATTTGGGGGAGAGCAGGGGTTCTGACAGGTACCCACTCCCAATTTTGTCTAAATTCACCCCCCCTTCCCCGCAGCTTTCTGGGACTTCACAAGTCCGAGAAAACTGTAGCCCATTCACAAAGTGCAGAGCGCTTCGCACATGCACAGTAGGAAACCAGATGTGAAGCTGCAAGGTTGGTTTCCCTTAGTCAAGATGGCGGTGCCAGCACGCGATAGCTGATTAAATAAATTGGCTCTGGTGAGGACACTGCTGGATGCCTGGACAGGTAAGTGTACTAATATTAAAAGCCAGCAACGTCTCCATTTTTAGCTGCTGTCTTTAAAAAAAATTGTGGGGGGAGCCTGGAGCTCCTCTTTAAGTAAAACATATTTTTAGGGTTAAAGTGACATTAATTTAGATGGTGGCTTGCTTTGTTCTACTATATGTAGAGATGTAGCCACCCTCACTCCGGAGATGGACGATGGACTAGGGACTAGGGACTATGGGATGTGTAGTGTGCATATAGAAAGGATATTGCAATGTAAATGTCACTTGATGAAATGATATGAAAAAGCTCCTATTGATATGTAGATAGTGTTGCTCTTTGACTTTTTAAGTGATATTTTCTTATATGGCTGATTTATGGAGGGTTATGGATGTCCAGTGAAGTTTCCTTTAATACACTCTGATGCTTCCTGTATATAGTGTTTGTACTATAAAAGAAATAGCAGTCTGATAGAAAGATTCTTCACAAAATCCAACTACATGATCGAATCTATGAAATATCAAAAATACATATATTGTGTCAATAATCCGATTGGCCAAAGCTGATCAATGTTGAAATGATTCTGGATGGAAAATCAAGCTGTAGGAAAGTATAGTAGATAGATCAATATGATTGTTAAGTGCATGGCGAATGGACCGTTCTTTTCAGTCTTCTAATTTTCTAATCTTGGATAGTAAATTGATTGACGATATAAAATCATATCGCCCCAATTACATTACAGGCATGGCAAACCACTGCCACCCCGTTACATTTAAAGCGTTTGTTACCCCAACATTTCATATTCCTGATATGTGCCTGCTGTACCATGTACTTGTATGAAAAAGTATCCTGTTCTCTTTGTATTGCTTCCTTTCTGTGAAATCACTGATGTTCCTGCCAGTCCCTCTGCTTTCCTATTAAAAACTGACCACACTAAGAAGGAGAACACACTGTGGTCAGTTCTCTAGCTATGCTAGGAACTCAGTGTACTCTCCTCCAATGATCAGACTTGTGCTGACACGCCCTTGCTGCACAGCCATTCACTGGGAAGCTCAGTGTGCTGCTGCTTCTCCTCTTCCAGCTCTTATGCAGGTAAGAACAGAGGGAATGTGATCACTTATAAAAAAAGGGAAAAAAAGTATGTATAATGTTTTTTATATATCTATATGTAGCGCCCTCTACCATAGGTAGGTGCTGAGTGCAGGGAGCTTGGGTGTTAGCTGCCAGGCAGGTACATTTAAGCAGGCCTATACTGCGAGCTAGGCCTGTTTGTTTTTGATCCGGGGGCAGGGAGTGGTTAGTGTAGCAGTAGGTGACTGACATGTACTTCAGCTTTTGGGCGCCTCCACTGTTTCCAGTGAGAATGTTCTGGAAGAGGGGCAGGGCTGAGAGTTGGAGTGACATAGAGTACATGTAAGGAGCTCTGACCAATCTGCAACTAGGAGTGGCGGGGGGCAGGCCTCCTACATATACTCACAGTCAGCCTGCTGGGAGGGAGTTGCCGGCTGGGGGAACTGAAGGATGGAGTGCTAGACTGCGTGCAGGAGAAACACCCCCATCTGGAGAGGGGGTGCAACTCAAACGGAGGAGCTCGGGAGCTGGGAGGGAGCCTCTCCTTACGCAGTCATGGAGAGGTGTCCTGGAACAGGAGCTGGAGAGGCAGTCGGTCTGCACAACTGGGTAAATCCTTCAGGAAGGACCTAGGGCAGGAGTCAGTGAGTGAAGCACAGTGGAGATCTGGAGGAGGCATGCCAGGGGAGCTGGGCGCAGAGCCAGAGGGAGAGACTGTGGAGAGTTGTGCCAAATCGATGCAACCTGAGAGCGCAGGATTTGCAAGTCGGGTTTGCTGGGATGAGTAGTCCATCATCAAATATAATTTTCAAATAATGTACACGGCCACAAGAAGGGGTACTGCAGGCCCCCGGCCTACTAAGGATCATCAAGTAATGAGTGAACCGCTATAACATTTTCAATGTAAAGCATGAACCACTATAACATTGCAAATATTAATTCATCCTATGGGCATCCCATATCCCTATTCCCCATCCAAGTTAATCCCCAAATAAACAAACAAAACAAATCAAAAGACTTTTCATTGTCTAAAAAAGTGTGACGTATGGATGTCTGGCCGCAGGGTGAATATGCGTGGATGTAGTAACTAGTAGCAACCATACCGCTACATATACAAAAAATGTTTTGCCTTTCATTTTTAATTTTAAACTGAATGGATTGTTTAACATGGTGATCGTTTACAATCACGTTGAGGTCTTTCCTGTCATTCCTACCACAACCACCATTGATAGAACCAGGGAGAAAGGCCTGGGGAATGCCCAGGAAAAAACCAAGCTTTCTTACCAACCAGCTCGGACTATAGAACTACAGCAACACCCCAAAGTCAACAAACTGGTTCCTCACATCTTTGGGCAAGTTCCCAAATAATGAAAGAAAATAGGGTTAGGTTCAATGTTGAAATGTCACTGTATGTAATTGCTGTTTGGGGACCAGAGCCCACAAAAGCAGGAGTGTAACAGAGAAAGGTCTAATTTGCTGCTGCAGGCCAAAATGTTTTTTCTTACAGATAGTGCCTTCAAAGGCAAAAAGCAAAACCGCTAATCAGGTTACATATTCATTTCAGACTTCATTTCTTTGTTTTATTGTCAGTTTACCTTCCAAGCTTTGCTGTATAGTACCAACTCATTTGTGACAGTGCTATGTGCTTGTATTTTTCTGCTTGGGAATTTCATGCTTGGCACGGTCCCCAAAAGAAAACAAATCTACTTCCACCGCTGTTTGGAACTAAATATAGACAAAACATCATTTTATACATTTGTAAAAATATATAAAAACACTACCTTGTATAAATAATTATTTCATTTATATTCTTATTGGTTGTCAAGTACTCTTCCTGTCTATACAGCTGACTGTCAAAAGACAACCTTTCTAAATATATAATGTTACACATTCAGGATTACACTAAAACATATGCAATATTCATATCGGGTGTAAATTGTTATTATGCATGAGCACACATCCCTTCACAGACATTTAGACTCTGACAGCTTCACACACCAGAAAAATCAAGCTAGACCAATGATGAAATATTGTTTATACACAAACCCCGAATTGTTATATTTTATGACTCATCGGGACTGATTCATTAAAACTGTAAAAAAAAGAAATGGGAATAGAGGTGGAGTTGTTGCCTAAAGCCGTGTACACACGATCGGTTTTACCGATGAAAACAGTCCGATAGATTCTCTCATCGGACAAACCGATCGTGTATGGGCTCCATCGGTCTTTTTTCCATCGGTGTGAAAAAATAGAACATGTTTTAAATTTATCCGATGGGAAAAAAAATGATAGCAAAATCCGATCGTCTGTGTGGAAATCCATCGGATAAAAAACCCACGCATGCTCAGAATCAAGTCGACGCATGTTCAGAAGCATTGAACTTAATTTTTCTCGGCTCATGGGAGTGTTTTTAGCGCGTTTGAAACGGTCCGTTTTTTGACTGATGGTGTGTGGGCAAGACTGATGGAAGACAGTTTCATCGGATTTCCGATGGAAAAAACCATTGGATTAGAATCCATAGGATATCCGATCGTGTGTACAGGGCTTACTGATCAATCAGTAACCTTGATTAAAGTAGAACTAAAGTCGAAACTTTTTTTTGGATAGACGACCCTGCCCATTGCAATGAATTGCCTGAAAAGCCTGAAAAGCGATGCGGAAGCGCAGCAACACGGGAGTTTTTAACCCTATCTTTGGAGTTAAAAGCGCCGTGAAAGCGGTGCAAGAGCGCCGCTTAACCACTTAAGGACTGGAAGGATTTGCTCCCTTAATGACCAGGCCATTTTTTGTGATACGGCACTGCGTCATTTTAACTGACAATTGTGCTGTCGTGGGACGCTGTACCCAAACAAAATGTATGTCCTTTTTTTTCCCACAAATAGAGCTTTCTTTTAGTGGTATTTGATCACCTCTGCAGTTTTTTTTTTTTTTTTGTGATATAAACAAAAAAAGACTGACAATTTTAAAAAAAGCAATATTTTTTACTCTTTGCTATAATAAATGTCCCAATTTTTTCTACAAAAAAAAAAAAATCTTCATCAGTTTAGGCCAATATGTAGTCTTCTACATATTTTTGGTAACATTTTTTGCAATATCCGTATATTGATTGGTTTGCGCAAAAGTTATAGCGTCTACAAAATAGGGGATAGCTTTATGGCATTTTTTTTTTTTACTACTAATGGCGATGATCTGCAATTTTTAGTGGGACTGTGACATTGTGGCGGACAGATCGGACACTTTTGACACTTTTTTGGGACCAGTGACATTTATACAGCGATCAGAGATAAAAATAGCCACTGTATAAATGTCACTGGCAGGGAAGGGGTTAACACTAGGGGGCGCTCAAGAGGTTAAGTGTTCCCTAGGGAGGTGTTTCTAGCTGTGGGGGGAGTGGACTGACAGGGAGTGCAGAGAGATCGCTGTTCCTGATTTCTAGGAACAGCAGATCTCTCTCTACTTCCCCGAACAGAACGGAGATCTGTCTGTTTACATTGGCAGATCCCTGTTGTGTCTCTGTGAGGAACAATCGTGGGTCGCCGGCAGACATTGCAGCCACCGGCCACATGCATCGGATCAGGGGACAAGGCGCGGGCACGCGCCTGCTACAGCCTTTTTAAAGAGCCGACGTACAATGATTGCGATTCGCGCAGCCGTGCCAACCTGCCGCAGTACAACTGCGGCGGGTGGTCGGCAAGTAGTTAAACAGCGGTAAAGCGCAGCTAAAACCAGCAGCGCTTTACCGCTAACAGCCGGTGCTTTTAGCGTAAAAGCAGCCCTATGGTGTTAATAGACACTAGGATGGATCTCCCTAACAGGGGCACAGAGAGCATTAAAAAAAACCTGGTGGGTGTTCTGATCCCTCTCTACTATATCCAAAGCCCAAAAAAAAAAAGTTTTGCCTTCAATTATACTTACATTTTTTATAAACGCACTGATTGGTTTCTGTTAGCAACAATGCCACATTCCTTTTTATATTTTTCTGCTGTTACCGAATCAGGCCCATTAGTCTTGACATCTATTTTTAAGCCCAGGTTCACACTGGGGCTGCGGGAGTGAAGCCGTGCGAGTTCAGCTGAACTCACACGATTTCACTCCTGCCTGTCAGTCCTGATTTCAGCTCGATTACAGAGACATCTGACACAGATGTCAATGTAAATCGCGGCTGAAATCGCAAAAAGTAGTACAGAAACTACTTTTTGTAATCGGTGCAGCGCCGCAGGTGCGGCGTTGCACCGATTAGGACGGTGCCATTGCCCGCAATTTGCGGCAAATTTCACCGATTTGACATGCGATTTGACATGTCAAATCGCATGTCAAATCGCACCAGTGTGAACCAGGGCTAATAGAGGCACTTCCTGTTGAACACAGATATTGAAAGGAAAAGGGGTAGCCTGGTGTGAGACAGGCCAAAAGGGGTTACTATTGGCAACAAATATAACAATCAAACTGGAATTATTCGAAATGCAATGAATTTATTCCTATATCAAAAGTTAAATATGTATCAAAAATTTCATGTTAGAAAAGTGCAGTTATAAAAAACCTATGAAATGGCATTGGACAAAAAATGGATTGCCATTATGTCCATGGCAATCCATTTTTTGTCCGATGCAATTTCATTGGTTTTTTATAACTGCACTTTTCTAACATGAAATTTTCGATACATATTTAACTGATATAGGAATAAATTCATTGCATTTCGAATAATTCCAGTTTGATTGTTATATTTGTTGCCCTAATGCCGCGTACACACGATCGATTTTCTCGACGGTGAAAACACCGTCGAGAAAATCGACGGGAAAAACGAGGAACGGCTTGTTTCCCTACACACGGCTGTTTTTCCCGTCATTTTTTCTCTTGGTCGAGAAAAGCTACCGTGTGTAGGCTCCCCGGCAGTGTTTCCCTATGGGAAAACTGCAGCGGAAAAAAATGGCGTGAATCACGACGAGAAAAATTAGAGCATGTTCTAATTTTTCTCGTCGTGATTAATGCCGTTTTTCTCGTCGGGAAAAATTACCAAAAGCCCGCATATGGTCGTTTTTCTCATCAAAGAGAAAAAATGACATTTTCCCGACGAGAAAAATGGTCGTGTGTACGCGGCATAACCCCTTTTGGTCTGTCACACCAGGCTACTCCTTTTTCCTTTCTATATGCTGTATGGTTACGGCAACAACACCTTACGAGGTGAATGATCTACCACAGGTTACCTCACATAACGGACTGTGTATTAGTGGTATACTAGCTTGCCCCTCCCTTCCCTCACCCTAATTCTTTTCCTTTGAACACAGATATTGCAGATTTTTTTTTACATTGTAATATTATAACCTACTTTGCACTCCCAGCTGTCAGAAAACATAACACGTATTATGTTACTACCCCAATTACTACCAATTACTACCTGTTGTAATGTATTTAATTACTGCTGAGAAAAGAGTCCTGCAAACTTCCTAGTATCCTGGTCTCCCCAAACCTGGTGGCACGCTGATACCTGAAGTCTGAAGTATCACAAAGCTTCAGAGTCTGGGGAATGGGAAATGGAGAAGAAAGCTTTTTCTATGCAAGTTGAAACTTAAATATCGAACTTCAGGCTCGAAAAGCATAATCTTCGTGGTTTGACTATATGCTCCACATATGTGTCCTACTTTACAATTCTGGCTGAAAATGTCACCTATGTGCAACAATCCTCGCCCATTTGCACTATTTGACATTCTAAATGCAGGTGTAACATGTAATATTGTACAAAAGTTGAGTTAGCTTTTAAGCCTCATGCACATTAGCACTTTAGCGCAAGTACTACTTGGAACAGCCTCCACCTGCGTACAGTTTCTGTGTATTTTAGCCTGTCATTGATTTTGACAGTCTAATGGGAGCAGGTATACACTGCACATATGCCCCCTGGATTCCCCAAAACCACCTCTGTGCTTGAGGCATTATACGGACAGCACTGTGCTAAGCTGTAGAACCTAGACCAGAGTTTCTCAACCATGGTTCCGTGGAACCCTGGGCTTCCTCCTGTGGGTGCTAGAGGTCCCTTGAGCAATGAGCAATTTCTGCCTTTCAGATAAGTTCCCACTGACACCAATGATTTTTTTTTAGCTATCTGTAAGGGGGTAATTTTTCTTAAAGTGGTAGTAAACCGTCACTAAAATAAAAATAAAGTGGTCCCCCTCTGCAGGGTTAAGTCATAATGTACTAGTATGCACCGCATACTAGCACATTAGGACAGACTTACCGTAAAGTGGATCCCCCCCTGCGCAGAGTTGTCTCAAATCCCCAGCGCTGCCATCTTCACCCGGTTTTCCTTCCGGGTTCGCGGGCTCCAGCTGTATGAATGGCCAGAGCCACAGTGACATCATCCCTTGTGAATATTTCCTAAACAGTGCAAGTTTAGGAGGTATTCACTGTACCTACAGGTAAGCCTTATTATAGGTTTACCTGTAGGTACAAGCTCAAAAGTGGAGTTTACATCTATTTTAATGTCCACAAGTGTAAGGAGCATTCTTCCCACTGTTCATCACACTAATGTACAGTATTATGAGTTGCAGATATAACTTTTAGCAGGGGTTCCCTGAGAGCAGAAAGGGTTCCTCTGTGTTGAAAAGGTTGAGAAAGGCTGACCTAGACTAATAGTACTGGTTCTTCCTTTCCCATCCATGTGTGTGTGCTGCTTTGTAGAGGGTAACAGCATGCACGAATTTGGGTATTTATCTATGACACTGTTTAAAAAACATTACCTGTTTTTCTTTAGTGACTAGCTTTACTGCTACAGGGCAGCTGCTCTGCACAGAATTACGTATATATACGTGATTCTGCATTTCCGGGTAGAGGGCGCACACACCCGCCTGGCTGTGCTGTGATTTATCACAGCACATGCCAATCCTCGGGGCACGGCAAGTGATTGACTACCAGCACCCTGCGATCGGAGTCTCACGGAACACATCTCTGTGAGTGTAAACAGCACAGAGCTGTGTTCAGTGACAGGAGATCTAGTTGGTTTTTCATTCCCTGCTAAACAGGGACTGAAAACAACTAGATACCCAGTTAAAGCAGCGCACAATACACACACAAACACTTGTTAGGCACATATTTATCCCCTTGATCACCCTAAATGTTAACACCTTCCTGCCTAGTGTCATTAGTACAGTGACAGTGTAAATTATCAGCACTGATCATTGTAATAAGGGCACTGGTAATGTCAGTGGCAGTTAGTGTCAGATTGGCCGCGGCACTATTGCAGTACCATTATAAGTCGCTGATCACCACCATTACTAGTATAAAAAAAAAGAACTCCAGTATACATCCCATAGTTTGTAGATGCTATAATTTTCACACAAACCAATCAATATACACTTATTGGATTTTTTTTTACCAAAGACACGTAGCAGATTTGGTTTTTTGGATTTTTTATGGGATATGTTCTATAGTAGAAAGTAAAAAATATAGTTTTTTATTTTATTTTTTTTATAAATTGTCGGTCTTGGTTCTTCTATATAATAAATAATATAAAACCTAAGCCCTGGTTCACACTGGTGCGATTTGACATGCGATTTGACATGTCAAATCCCATGTCAAATCGGCGAAATTTGCCGCAAATTGCGGGCAATGGCACCGTCCTAATCGGTGCGACGCCGCATCTGCGGCGCTGCACCGATTACAAAAAGTAGTTTCTGTACTACTTTTTGCGATTTCAGCCGGCGATTTACATTGACATCTGTGTCAGATGTCTCTGTAATCGAGCTGAAATCGGGACTGACAGGCAGGAGTGAAATCGTGCGAGTTCAGCTGAACTCGCACGGCTTCACTCCCACAGCCCCAGTGTGAACCTGGGCTAAAGGTGATCAGATACCATCAAAAGAAAGCTCTATTTGTGTGGGGAAAAAATAAATATATAAATTTAGTTTTGGTCCAGCGTTGCATGACCGTGCAATTGTCAGTTAAAGTAGCTCAGCGCCGCAAAAAATGGCCTGGTCATGAAGGGGGTAAATCTTCCGGAAGGCAAATGGTTAAACACGATTGCATAATAAACAGTTGTGTTTTTTTTTTTTTTTATAATTTATTATGTTATTATAATGCAAAGTTTAAATACAGCCCTATTTCATTTACAGTTTGACAATTGTCAGTTTGTATCATTCTTATTTTCTACTGTCAGCATAACATGCAGGGCTATGGCTACGCAAGGTATAAGCAGATATTTGTTACAGTGGGGGTTGTTACAGTCAAAATCTTGTGCAGGAATGCCCAATTAGCAGACCAAGCTGCCTTCTCATGCTCTTACTATGGCCTTGTCTGCAGCTTTGGATTATCAGAGAAGAAAACATTTTTAAAGCGTTAGTGATTTTCTTCTTTTTTTTTTAAGGGTTGGAAAGATATACCAGGTTAAAACCTGTAGCAGGTTGTCTTTTTTTAATTTCAATGGCCAGAATACATTTATATTCTAGCCAATTAAACAAATAAACGTCCAAGCGTGTGTTGGACCAAATGTGTTTACAAAAACAAGGCTTATGCCGCGTACACACGATTGGAATTTCCGCCAGCAAAAATCCGATGTGAGCTTTTGGTCGGAAAATCCGACCGTGTGTATGCTCCATCGGACTTTTCCGTTCGTCTGTATGGAATTCCGACCTGCAAAAAAACACGCATGCTCAGAAACAATTTGACGCATGCTCGGAAGCATTGAACTTAATTTTCTCGCCTTGTCGTAGTGTTGTACGTCACCGCGTTCTTGACGGTCGAAAGTTCCGAGAACTTTTATGTGACCGTGTGTATGCAAGACAAGCTTGAGCGGAATTCTGTCGGAAAAACCATTCCAAGTTTTTTCAGACGGAAATTCCGATTGTGTGTATATGCGGCATAAGAGGCGTTTTTGAAGCTGCTTTTCTCCTGCTAGGAGAAAAGTGTTTATAGAAGCTTTGCTGGTCATAATGTCTGGCATACTTGGCAGCACTGGTCGTCTATTCACCGTTTTCCTACTGCTAGTGAAGATCCCAAGTGTTGCTTGGTAATAAATGAAAGTACTGGATCAACGTATCCTTGCACTTTAGCTGAGATTCTATCTGTATCGGTGTAAACTAATGAAAAATGTGAGTGACTTTACCCCAGATCTATACCCCCGCTTACCCGTGTCTGTTTATCTTACTTTCGGGGGGGAGGTTCCTATATCCCCGTCCCCATTGCCATCCTCCTTCAGATTGTGCAAAACAAAAAAAATACAAATAAGAATAAATATGTATATATTCCTTTACGTGTCTTTCATACCCCCTATATAAACAACTCTATACCCCTCTTACCCGTGTCTATCTATCTTTATTTCCGAGAGGGGAAGATCCTTATCTCTCTGTCCCCATACTGTTACCTCCAACTTGTGCTAAAGGAAAAAAAAAAGGGTGAAGGAAGGGGGGATTAAGGAAGGGTGATCTTATTACCCTATCCCTCATGAGGAGGGGAGGGGCGCGGAGGGAGGGCATCAGGGATCAAGCCCCTAAGTACTCCCTCCGTTCCCCATGGTTCCCAAATAAATTGGGGACTGTTTAAATTCTAGCCATTTCTTCTAGGTACCCTGAAATCTTGTTTCTGCGTCCCTTTGGAAACATATTAATTCTTCCATTATCCTCGATCTATCTCTCTCTCTAAACCATTCCCTTATCATTGGTATTCCCTTTGTTTTCCAATATTTCGGAATTAATGCTTTCGCTGCATTCAACGATGCATATGCATGTGTGCGTATGTATATATTAGTACGCACATATATGCATATGACTCCCCCCCATTTTTTTTTTTTTGGAAGGATGGGGAAGGGGACCTGCTCCCATGTCTCTCGCTATCCTTTTTCTCTTGTTTATTACTTAGATCCTAGGCCCAGAAGAATTAAGGGCACATGCTGCGGCATAGATTCTTTTTTTCAAATGCATGTTAGAGGACAGATCCATTTATGTACCTATATGTATTTTCTATGTAGTTATGTGTATTTTGAGACTGTTTTGTATGTTTATGAATGATTTGCAAATTGTTTTGCAAAGTATGCAAGATTTTTAATTGTAAAAAATTCAATAAAAAACAATTTAAAACAAATAAACTAATGAAAAATTATTTCACAAAATGTTTTTCTTCCTTTAAAGGAGAAGTACAGCCAAAGCTCATTTGACTGTACCCCTCCTATGGATCAAAGGAGTGCACTTAATTCTGCACTGCTGTGACCCATTTTCAGCAGACAGCGGGCTAAAGTCCGCTGTCTGCTGACATCACAGAGGCTGTCCAGGCTCGGGCAAGATCGCGTCAATGGAGTCAGAATCCACCCACATGCCTGGACTGGCATCCAACTCAGCCTCTCAGCGAGTCATTGAGAGCCTGAGACAGCCGCTTCTGCCCCCTCCTCAGTCCAGTGCTCCAATGAGCGAGGAGGGGGCAGAGCAGAGAGCGATGACCGACAGTCACCAGCTCTCTGCTCACGGAGATGTGACAACCGAGTGATCGGCGGTGTTAGATCGCTCAGTACTCAGTGTTAGAGGCGGCAGGGGAAAGATGCAGCATTGGAGAAATGCTGCATCCACCTAGGTAAGTATGATTCTGAAGAAAAAAAAATCCCATACATCTCTTTTAAGGTTTCCATGTGATGTTCACCACAGATATATTCATCTTAGTAGACTTATTGGGGGTTATTTACTAAAGACAAATCCACTTTGCACTACAAGTGCAAACTACAAGTGCAAAGTGCACTTGAAATTGCACTGAAAGTGCACTTGGAAGTGCAGTCGCTGTAGATCCGAGGGGGACATGCAAGGAAAATAAAAAACAAAATTTTAGCTTGCACATGATTGGATAATAAAATCAGCAGAGCTTCCCCTCATTTCAGATCCCCTTATTTCCTTGCATGTCCAACTCGGATCTACAGCGACTGAACTTCCAAGTGCACTTTCAGTGCAATTTCAAGTGCACTTTGCACTTGTAGTTTGCACTTGTAGTGCAAAGTGGATTTTCCTTTCGCAAATAACCCCACTGTGTTTTTAAATGTGTGTGTGCAGTTTTGCTGTTTACACATGGTTAACAATGCAAGTTTTGTGTTTGACCCGATGAAACTTTGATTTACAGTCATGTGTTTAGCAATGATGATAGAGAGCTAGCCAGTCGTGTGTGCATTGTCAGTCACATTGGTAGCTCGTAAACACAACTCAGGTACTGTGATTATCTGTGATATTTGCCAAATGCTCTAGAGTTGGGTTTTGCAGTTATGCAAATAATTTCCTGCATACTAGAAATAACCATGGCTACATATTTTAAAACATGTGTTTATTGTTTTTTAGACATTATAATATTTATTACGCGTTATATTAAAATATAGACAATAAAGTGTCAAACATTAAATGATAAAGATAAAGGTATTTAGTGCATATGTCTATAAAACAGGAAAACTGTTGTTCATTAGGCTTGTGCAATTCGTTTCGTAACGAATCAAAATTCGTCCGAATTTAGCAACTTTCGGACATTCGGAAGCATTCGAATTTCCGAACAGAGCAATTACGAATAAAACCGAATCCGAAATAAATTATACCGCAAAATAGCGAATGCCCGAAGGTCTTCGGCATAAATCGTTATGAAAAAAGTTACGAATGTACGAATCCATTCGAAGCACAATAACACTCAGTCTGCTCTCTGCTTCTCCCTCACCATGCTGAACTCCCTCTCAAAATGGTGTACAGGGGGCGGAGGCTATAGCCGCATGAAAAAACGAAAGTAAAATACGAGATTTCGAATCCATTCGAAGCACAATAACACTCACTCTGCTCTGCTCTCTGCTTCTCCCTCACCGTGCTGAACCCTCTCAAAATGGTGTACAGGGGCGGAGCCTATAGCCGCATGTAAAAAACGAAAGTAAAATACGAGATTTCGAATCGTTACAAATAACCGCTATGTATTTAGAAAAGTACAAATCCATTCGAAGCACATTAGGCATAATAGGCAGCGTCGTTGTGAGAGAGACACGAAAATTACGAATCAACGAACCCAAAAAAAGTTACGAAAGTAGGAGTTGTGTCCAGAATCAACGAAAAACAACGTACTCTACCGAAAGTACGAATTATAAAGCAACAAAAAATTCAACGAAAAATGTCGCTTGCAAAAATACGAATGAGTCCGAACACGAAAAATCCCGTCTAGCAAAATTACGAATGATTACGAATCAACAGGACCGGAAAGAAACGAACCGAAACGGAACAAATTTTTCCGTTGTGCACAAGTCTATTGTTCATATCATAGGTATGTAGTTGTGACTTTGTCAAGCGGAGAGTCATGGCCCGGTGTTACGTCCATTCGCCCATTTCCACTGAATTGGCCAAAATGTGTTCAGTTGATGGCCCTGTTGGCACCACCCAGCCCAACTAAAGTCAACTTTAATCGACTTTTGTGGCGAGGCGCCAGGTGGAATATTCTTGTCCTGAGCAGCGGCTGCATCCAATCGTTTGTTGTTTAGCATGGATGAGGGAATCAAATGATTACTTTCAATCTGCCACACGGGCCAACCTAGAGAAGAGAACAGGGATTCCCCCTGGTACTGTCTTGAGAAAGGGGCTATCCGTCCTCTAAATGAGAGGAGCTTCTTTGCTGTGTGTCAGTATAAGTGGAAAATTACTTGATTTGGAAGAGCCAGTATAGAAAAATGTTCTATGTACCGTATATACTCGAGTATAAGCCGAGCTTTTCAGCACATTTTTTTGTGCTGAAAATGCCCCCCTCGGCTGATACTCGAGTCTGTGTCCATCCTCACCTTTGTGCGCCTGATCCACGCCAGCCGTAGGTCCCCTGGACCCCAAACTTGTAGCCCCACTCTTCTTCTACAAGTGTGCAAGTTTGTTGTCCGGGGGACCTACGGCCGGGGAGCACTGATTTTTCAAAGCCGGGCACCCCTTCCATAGACTCCCATGTTAAACATCAGTCTAGTCACACAGCGCCAGAGATCAGGTAGGGAGATTGGGCACAGTGAGGCATGGGCACAGTGACAGTGAGGCATGGGCACAGTGAGGCATGGGCACAGTGAGGCATGGACACAGTGAGGCATGGGCACAATAAGGCACAGTGTCACGTACCTGAAGGGAGACTGAAGTGACGAGGTCGGACTCTCTTGTATCTCCAGCCCTGGTCCCGCTGGAGGTGGAACAGAGGGAACGGAGGGACAGGAGGAACACGAGTGCCTGCAGACGTAGGTCCGGAAACCAGTAGCAGGGGGTGCGAACCTGGATGAGCTGGAGGACCATCAGATCATGGAAGGCCGCTGTGCATCAAGGATCATCCGCGGTTAAAGAGGCACTCCGCTGGAACAGTGGCACTGGAACTTCAGAGGGTGTTGAGTTCCAGGAAGACTTGCAGCAGGAAGTCGCTGAGAGTCGCAAGACTGATGTCGCAGACACTCGGAGGGCGGTGCGGAGCCACACAGGAAGCAGATGCAAGTCACAAGGGTAGCCGGGTCAGGTAACAGGCGGGCAGCGAGGTACAAGGCAGCAGGCAGAAGCAGGGTCAAAGGGGTAGCTAGGATCAGGAACCGGTAGTCAGACAAGAAGCAGAGTCCAGAAGCAGGGTCAAGGCAGGCCAGGTTCAGCAGCGGGTATCAAGCAGGGTTCAGGGTATCAGGAAACAGCTGAAGACAAGTCAGCAAGGGTCTGGGGTCAGGGCACTTCCTTAAATAGGCCGTCTGGCGCCAATTGGCGCGAGGGACGCGCTCCTGCACGTGCACGCAATCCGTTGCGCACGCGCATGCGCATTGGTGCGCCCGTGTGCGCATGCGCATTGGACGAAAACGGATGGTTTTCTTACACACAGTGAGGCATGGACACAGTGAGGCACAGTGAGGCATGCAGATGGACACCCTAGGCTTTTACTCGAGTCAATAAGTTTTCCCAGTTTCCCCATTTTTTTGTGGTAAACTTAGGTACATCGGCTTATATTCGGGTCGGCTTATACTCGAGTATATACGGTACTTTATTTATTACTGTTGCATGTTCTACAATTCAAGTATAATTGTCCACCATAGAAATAAAGAATTGCTCTGGAAATAACCTTTGCCTTTATTACTTACCAATTTGACTATAAAATCTCTTTCTGTACTTGTTATATTCAGTCCCAGTAATCTACGTATTTAGTTTTTTTGCTTTTCATCAAGTGAAGGTGGGCTTCAGAGCCAATCTTCATTAATGATGATTATTTGCACCTGTTGTCTCCTGATGGTGGAAGGCTCCACATAGGGGGCTGTCAGACTTGTAAAATGACTGGAAAAACAATCACAATTTCACAAACAGTAGTGAAATCCAATTGAGCCTATACCAATCATGTACTAGGTCCATTGGTATGTACTGAGTTAGCATTGGTGCAAATAGATAAAACTTCAAGCTTTGAGGATGTTGGAGGGTACACAGATGTTTCAGATGTTTGCCAGTTCACTTATGGGAAACCTGTTCTGTAAATGTTTTTAGGCTTTCATTGTTGAGCCTCTATCCTTCTGAAAATGCCAACTGCCTTGCTGTCATGCCAATAAAAAAACTTCAGAACCTTCCTAGTTACTGACCCAAAATGAGTATGCAGATGAGAGTTTTTACTTCACTGTCTTCAGTTCCGGAACGTTTGTTCTGGGTCAATATCTAGGGCCCCATTCAGACTTTTCTAGTCTAGTGCAGAAATGCAAACATCTTAACATGCAGAGCTTTAAGGTAGTTAATTCATTCGATTTTGATGGCAATGTACCACATTGGACCAGAAAATGCACCTGCACAATGTTTTCTGAAGCAGTGCACCACAACACCCTGTAGTGTATTACCATGCATTGTGGTGTGCTGCAATGCAGGTGCATTTCTTTAGTGCAGTGGTTCTCAACCTCTCTAGTGCTCTGACCTGTTGATAAAATTTCCCAGGTTGTGGGGACCCCTAACAGTAAAATTATTTTTATAGAGTGGCTTGTCAGCACCCAAATCAAGACAAGTAATTTGCGCCCCTAACCCGTGGACATTTAGCACTCCCTTTAGCACTCGTACAGTATTAATACCCCTATTGGTACATTTTGGGATGTACCACTCTTTCTCTTTATTCTCCCTTCTTTCCCTTTTATCCCTCTCTATCCTAATTTCTTGTCCCCCCCCCCCCCCCCCCATCCCTCTCTCTAGCTATCTTTCTTGTTCTTTCCCTTATTCTTTCTCTCAATTTTTCTTTGTTCCTCCCCCCTCTTTTCCTCTCCCTTCCATGTATTCTCTATTTTTATTCCTTCTCTTACTCCTTGGTGTGGGGGTGTGGGGTGGGATGAGTGGTAATGCTGGGGGGAGTTCTGATCAGCCAACTTAGGTGCTCTTGATCAAGGTCAACTGCTGATCTGAGAATTGTAGTGGAAACAAGGAGAGGGGCGCCTCTGAGATGTATATCAAAACAACATTTATTAGTAACAGTATTCACTCACATTGAGATGAAACAGTTGCATTGAGCTGGGCAAAGGAGTAGATGAACTACTGGTCACAGATGGTCCATGAAGCTGTCATCACAGAGGATTCTGTCAGGGAAGCCGGTGATGGTAAGCAAGCAGGAGGATTTCCTTCTGGACAGGTCTTGATGTTGCCACAGCAAGCTGGAGTTAGTATTAATTTTGAAAAAAGCGGAGTGAGTAAAAACAAAGTGGTTTTATTCAATCTGTGGTTCCAAACACAGTAAGTAGGAGGGGAGACATCTAAGCACTTTTATGTCGTCACAGCCCGGCGCTGTGTATTGCTGTGCTGCCCAAGTGCTGCTCAAGCCTCATTTTGAACCAGATCACATGGTCGCGCTCCTCCGTCCACCAGGAAGTGCAGTGTGCACTTGCGATCGCAGCACAGCGCTGCCAGCCATCCGACTTAGATGTCTCCCCTCCTACTTACTGTGTTTGGAACCACAGATTGAATAAAACCACTTTGTTTTTACTCACTCCGCTTTTTTCAAAATTAATACTAACTCCAGCTTGCTGTGGCAACATCAAGACTAGGGATGAGCTTCGTGTTCGAGTCGAACATACGTTCGACTCGAACATCGGCTGTTCGATCGTTCGATGAAGATCGAACGATTTGGGCCGTTCGCGCCAAATTCGAGTGAAGCGAACGGCCCACAATGCACTACGCCATCGCAGTGTCATCCAGGCGCTGTGATTGGCCAAGCATGCACTGTGACCCTGCATGCTTGGCCAATCACAGCGCCGGCAGCGAGGAGAGCAATGATTGGCCACAGGCAGGATGCCTGTGGCCAATTATTGCTGATGGGGTTTAGTACACGCCCCACACTATAAAAGGCCGCCAGCGCGGCGGCCTTGTGTAGTGTGTTCCGGAGCAGGGAAAGAGAAGCATAGGCAGGGACAGTGTCATTTTTTTTCCTTTACTAATCCTGGATTCCTTGTGTTTAGGGACAAATAAGGATAGGTAGGGAGAGTGTCAGTGACAGTGTGCTATTCTGTGCTAATCCTTGTTTGTAGGGACAGAGAGGTACAGTGAGGGAAAGTGTCAGTGTGCTATTCTGTGCTAATCCTTGTTTGTAGGGACAGAGAGGTACAGTGAGGGAAACTGACAGTATGCTATTCTGTTCTAAAACTATTTTGCTGAACCATATTTTCAATCCTTGAGTTGAGGGACAGAGAGGTACAGTGAGGGAAAGTGTCAGTGTGCTATTGTGTTCTAAAACTATTTTGCTGAACCATATTTTCAATCCTTGAGTTGAGGGACAGAGAGCTACAGTGAGGGAAACTGACAGTGTGCTATTCTGTTCTAAAACTATTTTGCTGAACCATATTTTCAATCCTTGAGTTGAGGGACAGAGAGCTATGAGGGAAAGTGTCAGTGTGCTATTGTGTTCTAAAACTATTTTGCTGAACCATATTTTCAATCCTTGAGTTGAGGGACAGAGAGGTACAGTGAGTGAAACTGACAGTGTGCTATTCTGTTCTAAATCAATTTTGCTGTTCCATATTTTCAATCCTTGAGTTGAGGGACAGAGAGCTACAGTGAGGGAAACTGACAGTATGCTATTCTGTTCTAAAACTATTTTGCTGAACCATATTTTCAATCCTTGAGTTGAGGGACAGAGAGCTACAGTGAGGGAAAGTGTCAGTGTGCTATTGTGTTCTAAAACTATTTTGCTGAACCATATTTTCAATCCTTGAGTTGAGGGACAGAGAGGTACAGTGAGTGAAACTGACAGTGTGCTATTCTGTTCTAAATCAATTTTGCTGTTCCATATTTTCAATCCTTGAGTTGAGGGACATAGAGCTACAGTGAGGGAAACTGACAGTGTGCTATTCTGTTCTAAAACTATTTTGCTGAACCATATTTTCAATCCTTGAGTTGAGGGACAGAGAGGTACAGTGAGTGAAACTGACAGTGTGCTATTCTGTTCTAAATCAATTTTGCTGTTCCATATTTTCAATCCTTGAGTTGAGGGACAGAGAGGTACAGTGAGGGAAACTGACAGTGTGCTATTCTGTTCTAAAACTATTTTGCTGTTCCATATTTTCAATCCCTGAGTTGAGGGACAGAGAAGGACACTCGTAGAAATTATCAGTGTGCTATTCTGTGCTAAATCTTGTTTGTAGGGAGGGACAGAGTAGGACAGTGAGGGAAAGTGTCAGTGTGCTATTCTGTTCTAAAACTATTTTGCTGAACCATATTTTCAATCCTTGAGTTGAGGGACAGAGAGGTACAGTGAGTGAAACTGACAGTGTGCTATTCTGTTCTAAATCAATTTTGCTGTTCCATATTTTCAATCCTTGAGTTGAGGGACAGAGAGGTACAGTGAGGGAAACTGACAGTGTGCTATTCTGTTCTAAATCAATTTTGCTGTTCCATATTTTCAATCCTTGAGTTGAGGGACAGAGAGCTACAGTGAGGGAAAGTGTCAGTGTGCTATTGTGTTCTAAAACTATTTTGCTGAACCATATTTTCAATCCTTGAGTTGAGGGACAGAGAGGTACAGTGAGTGAAACTGACAGTGTGCTATTCTGTTCTAAATCAATTTTGCTGTTCCATATTTTCAATCCTTGAGTTGAGGGACAGAGAGGTACAGTGAGGGAAACTGACAGTGTGCTATTCTGTTCTAAATCAATTTTGCTGTTCCATATTTTCAATCCTTGAGTTGAGGGACAGAGAGCTACAGTGAGGGAAAGTGTCAGTGTGCTATTGTGTTCTAAAACTATTTTGCTGAACCATATTTTCAATCCTTGAGTTGAGGGACAGAGAGCTACAGTGAGGGAAACTGACAGTGTGCTATTCTGTTCTAAAACTATTTTGCTGAACCATATTTTCAATCCTTGAGTTGAGGGACAGAGAGCTATAGTGAGGGAAAGTGTCAGTGTGCTATTGTGTTCTAAAACTATTTTGCTGAACCATATTTTCAATCCTTGAGTTGAGGGACAGAGAGGTACAGTGAGTGAAACTGACAGTGTGCTATTCTGTTCTAAATCAATTTTGCTGTTCCATATTTTCAATCCTTGAGTTGAGGGACAGAGAGGTACAGTGAGGGAAACTGACAGTGTGCTATTCTGTTCTAAATCAATTTTGCTGTTCCATATTTTCAATCCTTGAGTTGAGGGACAGAGAGCTACAGTGAGGGAAAGTGTCAGTGTGCTATTGTGTTCTAAAACTATTTTGCTGAACCATATTTTCAATCCTTGAGTTGAGGGACAGAGAGCTACAGTGAGGGAAACTGACAGTGTGCTATTCTGTTCTAAAACTATTTTGCTGAACCATATTTTCAATCCTTGAGTTGAGGGACAGAGAGCTACAGTGAGGGAAAGTGTCAGTGTGCTATTGTGTTCTAAAACTATTTTGCTGAACCATATTTTCAATCCTTGAGTTGAGGGACAGAGAGGTACAGTGAGTGAAACTGACAGTGTGCTATTCTGTTCTAAATCAATTTTGCTGTTCCATATTTTCAATCCTTGAGTTGAGGGACAGAGAGCTACAGTGAGGGAAACTGACAGTGTGCTATTCTGTTCTAAAACTATTTTGCTGAACCATATTTTCAATCCTTGAGTTGAGGGACAGAGAGGTACAGTGAGTGAAACTGACAGTGTGCTATTCTGTTCTAAATCAATTTTGCTGTTCCATATTTTCAATCCTTGAGTTGAGGGACAGAGAGGTACAGTGAGGGAAACTGACAGTGCGCTATTCTGTTCTAAAACTATTTTGCTGTTCCATATTTTCAATCCCTGAGTTGAGGGACAGAGAAGGACACTCGTAGAAATTATCAGTGTGCTATTCTGTGCTAAATCTTGTTTGTAGGGAGGGACAGAGTAGGACAGTGAGGGAAAGTGTCAGTGTGCTATTGTGTTCTAAAACTATTTTGCTGAACCATATTTTCAATCCTTGAGTTGAGGGACAGAGAGGTACAGTGAGTGAAACTGACAGTGTGCTATTCTGTTCTAAATCAATTTTGCTGTTCCATATTTTCAATCCTTGAGTTGAGGGACAGAGAGGTACAGTGAGGGAAACTGACAGTGTGCTATTCTGTTCTAAATCAATTTTGCTGTTCCATATTTTCAATCCTTGAGTTGAGGGACAGAGAGCTACAGTGAGGGAAAGTGTCAGTGTGCTATTGTGTTCTAAAACTATTTTGCTGAACCATATTTTCAATCCTTGAGTTGAGGGACAGAGAGCTACAGTGAGGGAAACTGACAGTGTGCTATTCTGTTCTAAAACTATTTTGCTGAACCATATTTTCAATCCTTGAGTTGAGGGACAGAGAGCTACAGTGAGGGAAAGTGTCAGTGTGCTATTGTGTTCTAAAACTATTTTGCTGAACCATATTTTCAATCCTTGAGTTGAGGGACAGAGAGGTACAGTGAGTGAAACTGACAGTGTGCTATTCTGTTCTAAATCAATTTTGCTGTTCCATATTTTCAATCCTTGAGTTGAGGGACAGAGAGCTACAGTGAGGGAAACTGACAGTGTGCTATTCTGTTCTAAAACTATTTTGCTGTTCCATATTTTCAATCCCTGCGTTGAGGGACAAAGAAGGACACTCGTAGAAATTATTCTGTGCTAAATCTTGTTTGTAGGGAGGGACAGAGTAGGACAGTGAGGGAAAGTGTCAGTGTGCTATTCTGTTCTAAAACTTTTTTGCTGAACCATATTTTCAATCCTTGTGTTTAGGGACAGAGAAGGATAGGCAGGGGACAGTGTCAGTGTCATTGTTGCTAAGCCTCCTGCACAATATACACCTGAAGGTAGCCCTTATTGCTGTTTTTCCCATCTCCCTGCAGGCCATCCATTAAAATGTCTGGAAGGCAACCAAGGAGAGGCAGACAGTCAGGAGGCAAAAAAAGAGGGCAAGCAGGCTCTGTGTCTGGGGGCAACAGTGCTGGTCGTGTACGCGGTGCATTGTCATCAGCACATGGCCATGGGACACGCTTGTCCTTGTTTTCGGCAGCTGGACATGTTGAGCCACATCATGCCGAAGACTTGGTAGAGTGGATGACCAAGCCCACCTCATCCTCCTCATCCTCTCTCACCCAGGCTCAGGGTAGTGGCAAAGCAGCTGCCAAAGCGTCCTCTTCTCTGGTATCATTATCTTCATTAGTCAATCCTTCCCTAGACCCACCATGCCCTCCTCCTGAGGAGTCCCCCGAACTGTTTGAGCACAGTGTTGGGTACATGCTCCAGGAGGATGCCCAGCGTTTGGAAGGATCTGATGATGATACCCAGCTAGAGGAAGGCAGCAGCGTGAGAGCAGAGAGAGGGGATGCTCAAGAAGGACACCAATCTGGCAGTCATGTTCCAGCAGCTGCAGCATACTGCCAGATTGGCTCCAGTGATGAGGAGGGAGGGGATGATGAGGTCACTGACTCCACGTGGGTGCCTAATAGGAGAGAGGAGGAGGAGGAGGATGAGGAGGAGGCACATCTCCAACGAGGCAGGATGCCCTTGAGTGGCCAGCGTATGGGCAGCACACCGACGGAATCACACCGCAGAGCTCCGCCTGTGCAGGGCGCTGCCTCTGCCCGTCATTCAAAAAGTTCTTTGGTGTGGGCCTTTTTTGAGGCGAGTGCATCAGATCGCACAGCTGCTGTTTGCAACATATGTCTCAAGCGTATATCGCGTGGCCAAAACATCAGCCGCTTGGGCACCACATGCTTGATCAGACATATGTTGACCTGCCATGCAGCTCGTTGGCAAGCCTACCTTAAAGACCCACACCAAAGAACAAAGCTGACCTCTTCCTGCACCGCATCAGCTGGGATCTCCAACCCCACTATACCTTCACTCCTCTCTGAAACCTGCTCTGAGAGGAATGAAGGTGTAGAATTAGGTGTGTCACAGGCAAGTACTTGCGGGCACTCTGCTAGCAGTACACCAACGTCCGATTCTAGCAGGCAAATTTCCCTGCCCCAGCTGCTGGACCGTCAAAAGAAGTTCACTCCCAGCCATCCACATGCCCAGCGGTTGAATGCTAGCTTGGCTAAATTGCTAGCGCTTCAACTGCTGCCTTTTCAGTTGGTAGACTCGGCCCCCTTCCGTGAGTTTGTGCAATGTGCGGTTCCTCAGTGGCAGGTTCCCAAACGACACTTTTTCGCACGGAAGGCTATTCCGGCTCTCTACAGGCATGTGGAAGGCAATGTCTTGGCCTCGCTGGACAGGGCGGTCAGCGGTAAGGTGCATATTACCGCTGACTCATGGTCCAGCAGGCATGGACAGGGACGTTACCTTTCTTTCACGGCCCATTGGGTCACTCTTTTGGCAGCTGGGAAGGATGCAGGACAAGGTGCAGTAGTGTTGGAGGTTGTTCCACCCCCACGACTCCAAAATGCTACTACTGGTTGTGACACACCTCTCTCCTCCACCCCCTCCTCTTCTTCTTCCTCCATGGCCTCTTCCTGTGGTTTGTCCTCGGAACCAGCGGTGCTCCGTAGGCGTTCAAGGGGCTACGCAAGTACGCAGGCAAAAAGATGCCATGCCGTGCTTGCGCTGGTGTGTTTGGGGGACAGGAGCCACACTGGGGCAGAGGTCCTGTCTGCTCTGCAGGGGCAGGCCGAGAGGTGGTTGACGCCACGCCAGCTTAAGCCAGGAATGGTGGTTTGCGACAATGGCACCAACCTCCTCTCCGCCCTCCGACAGGGACAACTGACCCATGTGCCCTGTATGGCTCACGTCCTTAACCTGGTGGTGCAGCGGTTCTTGGGCAGGTACCCGGGCTTACAGGATGTCCTGAGGCAGGCCAGGAAAGTCTGTGTGCATTTCCGCAGATCTTATAATGCCAGTGCTCGCCTGGCTGAGCTTCAAAAGGAGTTGAACCTGCCCAAGAACCGCCTTATATGTGACATGCCCACCAGGTGGAACTCAACGTTGGCCATGCTGCAGCGGCTGCACACGCAGCAGAGGGCCATCAATGAGTACCTGTGCGACTACGGCACCAGGACAGGGTCAGGGGAGCTCGGGTTTTTTTCACCACGCCAGTGGGGCATGATCAGGGATGCATGCACTGTCCTGGCACCATTTGAGGAGGCCACGAGGATGGTGAGCAGTGACAGTGCATGCATCAGTGACACTGTACCTCTTGTCCACCTGTTGGAGCACACGCTGCGTGGAATAATGGACAGGGCACTTGAGGCAGAACAGAGGCAGGAAGAGGAGGACTTCCTTGCCTCTCAAGGCCCCCTTTACCCAGACAGTGTTCCTTCTGTCCCACCCATCGCACAGGAAGAGGAGGAGGAGGAGGAGGAGGAGGATTGTGTCAGCATGGAGGTGGAGGCTGGCACTCAGCATCATCAGCAGCAGTCTTTTAGGGATGATTTACAGTCCCAAGAAACCAGTGGACTTGTACGTGGCTGGGAGGAGGTGGCTGCGGATCATGTCGTCCTTAGTGACCCAGAGGACTCCGGACTGAATGCCTCAGCTAACCTACGCTGCATGGCCTCCCTGATCCTGCAAAGTCTGCGGAAGGATCCTCGTATTCTTCGGATCAAGGAGAGGGACCATTACTGGCTGGCCACTCTCCTTGATCCACGGTACAAGGGTAAGGTTGCGGACCTTATCGTACCGTCGCAGAGGGAGCAGAGGATGAGACAACTCCGGGAGGCCTTGCAGAAAGGTCTGTGCAACGCGTTCCCAGAGACTGGGAGGTTACAAACTCCTGGTCCTGGACAACGAGTTGCTGAGGCTTCGGGCAGTCAAAGAAGGAGCGGTGGGGAAGGTGGCCGTCTGACCGATGCGTTCAGACAATTCTTTAGTCCGCAGCCCCAAAGTATGATCAGTTCCAGCAACCATCGCCAGCGTCTGATATACATGGTGCAGGAATACCTAGGGGCAAGGTCAGACTTGGACACCTTCCCCACCGAAAATCCTCTGGCTTACTGGGTCTTGAGGATGGATCACTGGCCAGAGCTTGCACAGTATGCAATTGAGCTACTGGCCTGTCCTGCATCCAGCGTTCTTTCAGAACGCACATTCAGTGCTGCTGGAGGATTTGTCACGGATCACAGGGTGCGCCTGTCCACCGACTCGGTTGATCGACTGACTTTCATCAAGATGAACCAGTCTTGGATCACCACCAGCTACCACACACCAGATGCTGATATAACAGACTAATTGATTTTAAAATGTCACATCCCTTCAAGACTGATGCTGATGCTGAGTGCCTGTGCTGTTATGTTGTCTGGCTATCCTCCTCCTCCTCCTCAATGATACGATTAACGATGATAGCTTGGAAGATCATTTTGGTTTATGGGTGACGCCACCAGTGGCTAAGGCCCAATTTTTCAGCCCCTGTTTAACAGGGGCGTGTAATTAAATTTTTTGATGCAATACTTTGCAACAGGCCTCATTGCTGTGCTCCAAGTACAGTATCTGTGAGGGGTTGCAGTGTTGTGCCACCAGTGCCTAAGGCCCAATTTTTCAGCCCCTGTTCAACAGGGGCATGCAATTATAATTATTGATCTAATAATTCACAGCAGGGCCCATTGCTGCGCCCACCAAGAGTAACTGTCAGGCCTTACAGTGTTGTGGCACCAGCAACACCATCACCACCACCACCACCACCAAAGGCCCAGTTTTTCAGCCCCTGTTCAACAGGGGCATGCAATTATAATTATTGATCTAATAATTCACAGCAGGGACCATTGCTGCGCCCACCAAGAGTAACTGTCAGGCCTTACAGTGTTGTGGCACCAGCACCACCATCAAAGGCCCAATTTTTACTACCACTGATCAACAATTATATGTTATTACAATTCCTGATATTATACTTGACAGCAGGGCGTTCCAGCACCCACCAAGAATAACTGTGAGTGCTTTCAGTGTTGTGCCAACACCAACACCTAAGGGGCCAATTTCTGCAGAGTATATACGGAAGGTCCCTACTTTCAAACATCCAACTTACAAACTACTACTACTTGCAAACGGAAGAAGACAACAGGAAGTGAGAGGAAATCTACCCCTTGGAAGGAAAATTCTCTCCTGTAAGGATTAATATGGGAGAAAGGTGTCTCCTCTCTACTGATGCTTTATCACCAATCCTTGTTTCAATACAAACACCACATTTCAAAAACAGTTGTCATTGAGACGCAAAGTGAGGTGAAATGTTCTGAACAGGGGCACAGACAGCAAAAAAAATGTGACAGGGGTGATAACCGTTCCCTATGTTTTCCAAAAAGCTAAAAAAAAGGAATTTAGCATGGAGCTACACTTAAACAATGCAGCTGTTCAAAATTACAAACAGATTCTACATAAGAACAAACCTACAGTCCCTGTCTTGTATGCACCGCCTGTATACGGCTGTTCAGAGTATATAGGGGCTTTTTTATTTTGTGTGCGGGGTTCCCCTTAATATCCATACAAGACCCAAAGGGGCTGGTAATGGGCTGGGGTAGGGGGGGGGGGTTGATGGGGTAGCTATGCCATTTTTCCTAAAGATTTTCATCCATATTACCGGGACCAGACATTGCATTAAAGCCGCAAGCAGTTTTAAATGGCTTTTTTTCCTTTAGAAATGTTATTTTGTGCAGGGACAGTTCTAAACACGGGAAACACGTGGCACTTCACAGGCATACTTTAGACACCCCCCAGGTACAATATTTAAAGGAATATTTGACTTTTTTTTTTCACTTTATGCATCATTAAAATGACTGCTCCCGGAAAACGTCCATTTTTAAAACTTCTTTTTGCATTGATACATGTCCCCTGGTGCAGAACCCGGGTTCCCAAACTCTGTTTCGGACAATAACATGGATAATAGTCGTTATAATTAGCACTTTAGAATCCGAACGTTCGCATCCATTGTATTTAATAGGGTTCTAATGTTCGTGCGAACTTTCGGTCCGTTCGCGGGTTCTGGTGCGAACCGAACCCGGGGGTGTTCGGCTCATCACTAATCAAGACCTGTCCAGAAGGAAATCCTCCTGCTTGCTTACCATCACCGGCTTCCCTGACAGAATCCTCTGTGATGACAGCTTCATGGACCATCTGTGACCAGTAGTTCATCTACTCCTTTGCCCAGCTCAATGCAACTGTTTCATCTTCAATGTAAGTGAATACTGTTACTAATAAATGTTGTTTTGATATACATCTCAGAGGCGCCCCTCTCCTTGTTTCTTCTGTTTTAGTTCACTGGAAAATAGCTTCTGGTTCTGTTGGTGGCTGCCCTGATATACACCCGGGAGTTATCTCTCAATATTGACCACGGACTATTGGTACCCTACATCATAAACTGAGGTACTTGTATAATGCGCCTTTACTACTTGTTTTATGTCTGAGAATTGTAGTGGGGACTTTAAATTGCAACTATAATCACAGGTAGTGTTACTCACTGTGTCTCCGACTTTGTGGTGTCTCGTAGCAGTGACACCTATGCCGAAATCAGGAGAAAAGGTCTCCTCCAGCCCCTCCTACCAGTTTACATTCCTCACCAGTCAGCTGACCTCTAGTCTCTGCCCCCCAATCATGACGTGAACTGAATGGGCGGCTGCGAAGAGGCTGAGTGGGTGGCCAGAAGCTCCAAGCTCCTGCTGAGCGGCCACAAAAAGGCTGGGAGAGCAGTGCAGACTTCAGTAACAGCCCAGGATTCGGTGACCCCTGGCAAATCATCTTTTGAACCCCGAGAGGGTCCCGACCCCCAGGTTGAGAACCACTGCTTTAGTGCATTGGGGAGCCATTAAAAAAATGTCAATGCAAACATTAATACATGCAAAGTGCGGCAATGTGTGTTGCGGTAATGCACATTACTGCAGTGTGAAGCCAGCCTGCTTTTACTGACTTCCCTTCTTAAAATACTAGTTTCTTGGCTGGAAAGCCACCAGAGACAGCCAAACAACTAGCACTTTAAGGGGATTGGCAACAAAAACATTTACATTTTTCTTTGTGTAGCGGGCATTTAAATTTGGGGGGGAACATCTGGGTTATTCAACCCAGATGTACTAATTGTTAGGGAATCTGAGAGTCCCTTTTGTGGTTCTTGGAGGACTCTGGTGGTGCAAGGTTCCCTGTGGCCTGCAGGTGGCGTTGCCGCCCTGGGCCGGAGTTGAACCTGCACTGCAAGACTGTTCCTTTTTTGTCCTTTCCTGGCGCTGGTACAGCGGGGCGGGGAACCCGCTGTGACGCAAAGGGAGAGGAGATAAAAGGGGCGGACGCCCTGACCTTGGGGTTCAGAGTTGGAGGACGCGGCCGCGCCCAGGCACCTTCAGCCTGGGTGCTGGCGTTCCGGAGTTCCGGGCCCAGGTGCCCTTGACCTGGACGGAGCGAGGGATGGAGTCCATCCCAGGCACCTTAAGCCTGGGGTGAGGTACTATGACCAAGTCCTGGAGCCCAGTAACTTCGACTGGGTTCCGCAAGGGTGGAGGAGTCGGAGGGGCCCTAAGGTGTTGGGACCCGTATCTGAGGTGAGGAGGCCGGGGAGTGTAACCCTTCCGGATAGCCCGGTACAGCATTAATCCGGTGACGGCGGGGCCTCTGGTAACTCTCTTGGAGGGATGTCTTCCCCCTGACAGGGGCTGCAACGTAGCGAAGGTAACTCCAGTTCCTGTTCACTAGAGTCGCTGGAAGAGACTCTGAAGCCAAAAAGTATGTTTTACAGCCACTGTGCTTAGCAACCGTTGGTGAAACCTCAACGGTTTAGTTTTCTTTGAGGATTGTGCCTTGACCTACTCCCCACCAATACTGAACTGTTCTATGGGTTTCAAACTGTCTGCTCGCAAAGGACTATTTGTTTGCCGTTATGGAATAAATAAGTGTTGGACCTTTTCAGTGTGTGGTACTCCAATTACTGAGAGCAAAGGGGGTTATCAGCAGAACAGACTTGGCTCTGAGCGTATACACAGCCAGGGTGTAATCTGATTCTGGCCTTCACTTCTACACGCAGTAATCTAGAGGACATGGGCCGTGGCGCACCTCGCTCTCCCCTTCAAAGTACCCCTAGACCGAAGCCAAAGTAACCGCTAAAGAAGAGAGAGAGGGTGAGGCCGCTACATTTGTATATATATATATATATATATATATATATATATATATATATATATACCCTCAAAATGCCAGGAGGGTTTTAAGCCCCAGTTTGGCATAACATATCAGTGTTATATTTTTTTATACTGCTATAACACCCCTCTAATTTGATAAATGTGTCAAATTTGGTATATAATATTATTTGGACCTCTAAGACATTTCTGCATGATGGTCTTTGGTATTTCAGCTAAGTAGTAAAGTGTTGGGTGATTATTTGAAAACATTGGCAGGCATGGTTAGATCAAGTTCACCAATTTCAGAAGCTACCAGGCTATATTGAGTAAAAAATACAAGATTAGATGTCAATGTCGGCTTGTACAATGCTAATGTAGTTCACCTGTTTGTGCTTATTTAGTAAATGTGATTCCCCAACGCATAATTCCTTTAGTAAATGTGATTTCTCAAAGCAAAATTGCTGTAGTCAGGGTGTTAGGATGCGTGAAAAAAAGCGTGCTTAATGTTACCTCTTGGCTGCCAGAGGCCTTCAGTGTATTACTGGCCTTTCTCACAGCCAAGACTGTACGTCTGAGCTATAAATGTAATGAGAATGACTTTGTTCTATAAAGCAGCGACAGAATGCCTGATTTAACCTGTAGAAAGTTAAGGAAACTTTGAGAACTGTTGAACTGATGGCATGAATAAGATTCTCCATCAAGCAGAGTACATAATGAGCCACTGATTGAAAACAAATGTTTGCTTTGCCCTGAGGACTCGAATGTTTCTAGTGATTTGGAGGAGTTGCTACTGTTTTCCCACAATGTTTGCTTGTCATTTATGTAGTCTGTGGTTAGAATTAATGTCCTTTGTGACTCTGAAGCAGCAACTTGTTTTTATTGGACTTGTATCTCTCTATACGCAAATCGCATCTCATTTATTTTTTTTCTTCTACTTTTAGCAAACCATAAATTAATATTTCAGTCTTTCATCGGAAGCACTAGCTATGGTCGATAATGTTTCAAGCATGACTGGTAATAGCTGTCAAAGCTAAACTTTGCCTTGTTGATTTTATATAAGACTGGCCTGCACTGGAAACACAGGAGAAATGTGTCTAGTTCATGTTAGTACTTGTAAAAGTCAGTAGAGATATGGCTTTAGGTAATGCAGACAAAAAAAGGATTCACAAGCCTTTAGCTAATCTCAGGTGCTATAGGATGGCTGCAAAAAAAAACGTAAAATGCTGTGTACACACGACCATTTTTCTCGTCGAGAAAAATGAAATTTTTTCCTTTTGACGAGAAAAACGATCGTCTGTGGGCATTTGGTCGTTTTTCTCGACGAGAAAAACGGCATTAAAAACGACGAGAAAAATAAGAACATGTTCTAATTTTTCTCGTAGTTTTTTCCAACATTTTTTCCGCTGCAGTTTTCCCATAGGGAAACACTGCCGTGGAGCCCACAGACGGTCGTTTTTCTCGACAAGAGAAAAAATGACGTGAAAAACGACCGTGTGTGGGGAACAAGCCGTTCCCTCGTTTTTAATGTCATTATTCACGGCGGTTTTTTAACCTTCGTGAATAATGATCGTGTGTACGCGGCAAAAGGCTCAGAAAAGCATTAGATTTATGGCAGAGAGTTTCTGCCTTTAAAAACCCTTGGGGGAACTACATTATTTTGGCAGGAAGATAGCAAGCATATAGAAGACCACAGGTACTGTCATATATCTGGTAAAAGATTAACCAATTAAGGACCCGCTCATGTACATATACGTCGGCACTTTAAAGATGGATATCTCGGTAACGCCACAACCGAGGTATCCATTATTTCAGTGAGCGGTCCTGTAAACGATAATGGTGGTTTCTGCGGCGGATTCGCCGCAAGATCACCGTTATCGGCGGCGGGAGAGGGCTCCCCCCCCTCCCGTGGCTCTCCCGCGCCCTCCGCCGCTTACCGGAGCCGTCGGTAGTGGCGGAGGCGATCGGGAACTTCTACCCCTGTGGTATGGATACGAGTGAGGGGAAGATGGCCCCCACCCATCTCCATACCATAGCAGGGCGGAAGCGACGTCAAAACGTCACTTCCGCCCATACGTCTTAAAGGCACATTTTTTTGTTGTCATTTTTTCAAATGACAATTTTTTTTAATTTAATATTTTGTATTGCATTTTAGCCTAAATATGAGATCTGAGGTCTTTTTGACCCCAGATCTCATATTTAAGAGGACCTTTAATGCTTTTTTCTATTACAAGGGATGTTTACAGTCTGTGGTTAGAATTAATGTCCTATTAATGTAATAGAAGCGAACGCATACGTGAGTAGCACCCGCATATGAAAACGGTCTTCAAACCACACAAGTGAGGTATCGCCTGAATCGTTAGAGCGAGAGCAATAATTCTAGCCCTAGAACTCTTCTGTAACTCAAAAGATGCAACCTATAGAATTTTTTAAACATTGCCTCTTGAGCTTTTTAAGAGTAAAAGTTTGACGCCATTCCACGAGCGGGCACAATTTTGAAGCATGACATGTTGGGTATCAATTTACTCGGTGTAACATTATCTTTCACAATATAAAACAAAATTGGGCTTACTTTACTGTTGTCTTATTTTTTAATTAAAAAAAGTGATTTTTTTCCAAAAAAAGTGTGCTTGTAAGACCGCAAATACGGTGTGGCAAAAAGTATAGCAATGACCGCCATTTTATTCTCTAGGGTGTTAGAAAAAAAACAATATATAATGTTTGGGGGTTCTAAGTAATTTTCTAGCAAAAAAAACAAACTGTTTTAGACGTGTAAACACCGAGTCTGAAAAAGAGGCTTGGTCCTTAAGTGGTTAAAGTGTACTCCACCTTCCATCTGTATCTTGCTATTGTCCAATGAGGATGTCCATCACATTTAGCAGCCAATAGCAAGGTTTGGTAATTAAAAGGGGGTATGCAAACGTACAATTCTCCCAACATCAAGATTTGCATAATAGAATATACCAATTTTTGGAGTTCTGGGGTACTTTGAAGCAGGGCTTGACAAATTTGCTTGGAATCTAGGAGCCAGCTAAAAAAGATAGGAGCCAGGTTGTTTTTTTTAACGACCAATGTGCGCAGAAGCGAACGCATACGTGAGTAGCGCCCGCATATGAAAGCAGTGTTTAAACTACACATATGAGTTATCGAAAGAAAGTATTGCAACGACTGCCATTTTATTCTCTAGGGTGTTAGAATAAAAAATATATATAATGTTTGGGGGTTAACTTCTAAGTAAAGGGAAGGAGATGGGCGAGCAGTGAAACAGGCAAGCATTGCTGGTTGTCTTGTCATACCAACGGCCACCACAAGATGGAGCCAGATTACAGAATGAAGCCTAGGCCTGCAGAAGGCCGCAAAGCCACGGCCTAAATTACCGGCCGACGCGGCCCGACGAGATCACGTGATCGCGGGGGGGGGGGGGGGGTGCACGGAGATACAGGAAACCTCAGCTGTGCTGCCCCAGGTGCCAGGTCGTTAATTCTAGTCGCATTTGCGACCTGGCGCCCGGGGATTGTCGAGCCCTGCTTTGAAGAAAAACTAAGATTGTGTTCAGGCACTAGGTACTGCCTTCTTTATATTTCCCAGCAGGTTACAAGTTTATGCTTAAAGGGTAACTCCACTTTTGAGGCACAAAATAGCAAATAAAAAAATAATATAGCATATAATATAGCATATGCAAGTCATGTTGTAAAGTAATGTTGTTAAAGCAGACCTTTAGTAATTTTTTCAACTTTCCATCTATTAATTCTTCTGCCTTTGTTGTTTTAACTTTGGATAATAAAACATTTTTTCCTGCCAGTAAATTCCTTATACAGCCCACTTCCTGTTTCTTGTCTGGTCATTAGCCTAGGCTTATGACATCATGCACATCTCTCTCTCTCTCACTTTTGTGCGAGTTTGCCAGGAAGGGAGGGGGGATGAGTCATAAGAGGGCCAATGAGAGCTGCAGAGCTGGAGGTGTGTGCCACTGTGTAAATCCAGGAAGTGAACAGGCAGCAGCTTCAGCTGCTCACAGTTAAAATGGTTGCAGCCAGACTCAGTGGAGGGAGATTTCTGCAGCATATTTGGCAAGTACAGAATCGCAGTATGTATAAAATAATATGCAAAGTGGTTGGAGGGAAGCTTCAAAATGGCAAAGATGTTTTATTATAAATTATGTGAGCAGACTGCAGTTCCTCTTTAAAATTACCTTTCCTTTTCAATCTGAAGCCACTGTAATTTTCTGTAAAATTCAACGCAATATGGAAACCCATAATGCCCCCAGGAATGTTATTTCCTGCTTGTGTGACTGGCTCACTGGTTTTCCCAGAAGTCTGCAGTAAGATAAAAATAAATTTTAGGCACCCACTACAATGGGAATTTCTGCTTCCCAAGGGTTAACTACCTTATATACTCGAGTATAAGCCGACCCGAATATAAGCCAAGGTACCTAATGTTACCACAAAAAACTGGGAAAACTTATTGACTCGAGTATAAGCCTAGGGTGAGAATGCAGCAGCTACTGTAAGTGGAAGAGGGTCAACAATGCCCATTTGCACACCTCACTAAGCCAATTGTCACTGTGCCCAACCTCACTCTGCCCATTGCCACCTTACTGTGCCCATCCTTACTGTGCCCATCCTTACTGTGCCCATCCTCACTGTGCCCCTAAAATTGAAATTGTACCTGAAATTGAGAGGCTGCGGGCGTCCATTCATTGTTTAAAACTCTCGCGGTCTCTTCCTGGTCCCTTCCGTGATAGGCGTTTCTAAGCAGACACAGTTCCGCCTATCACGAACGTTCTCTCATCCTCAGTTTCCCAGCAGACACTGTGTTCAGTGTTCCACCAATCACGTGTGTCCTCTTGTCCGAGGCAGGGGCGGATCCAGAGTCTTTTCTCGGGAGGGGCACTGCCAAAAAATATGTTTTTTTTTAGGGAAATTTATTGGGGGGGAAATGGCTGGTGTCGGCGCTTCAATCATCCCGGCGCCATAGTTGTTATGGTGTCAGGATGATTGAAGCGCATTATTTCTATTATTACATTGTAATATGAAATTAAATAGTTCAATGCAGAATCAGTGGGAGCCCCGAGTGTGTCACTTGCCACCGTCGCCTGCAATTAGTGGGAGCCCTGAGCGTGTCACTTGCCACACGTTGTGGATTGTCACTTGCCACGTCACCTGCCACATCTTGTGGATTGTCACTTGCCACACGTTGCGGATTGTCACTTGCCACTCACCTGCCACATCTTGTGGATTGTCACTTGCCACTCACCTGCCACAACTTGCTGATTGTCACTTGCCTGCCACCAGATGCAGATTTTCATTTGCCATGTCACCTGACACAATTTGCGGATTGTCACTAACTTGCCTGCTAAGGTGTAGATTTGGTTGTCTCTTGCTGTGTCCCAGACTCCCAGAGTCAGGCAGTAGAGAGATAATGTAATCTCTCTGCTGCCTGCACAGTGAGGGCGGAAGTCACTGCAGGAATGCAAGGCAGGCACGGGCGGTGAGAGATGAGCCTGCTCTCTCACTCTCACCTGCGCTGCCAACACACTGAGCAGCACGGTCTGCCCACGAACCGCGCCGCCCGCCCACAAACCGCGCCGCAAGCGGAGCCGCGCGCTTTCTTACCTGTCTGTGGAGCCGCATGCTATCGCACCTGCCTACAGAGCGGCCCGACGTGACTCACTCGTTGCTAGACGCCAAGCGGCCCAGGCGTTAGCAACGAGTGCAGAGAAGAGGCTCCACCCACCTCCTCCTCCGCTCCTGGTATCGTGTCAGTGTGCCACGTAACTACATTAGACGAGTCTCTCTCTCGGCGCCGCTGATCGGCTGATGTGAGAAACAGAGAGAGAGACTCAGAGAGGCAGCGGCAGCCGCAGAACAAGTACTGTATATACTCGAGGCACCTAATTTTACCCCAAAAAACTGGGAAAACGTATTGACTCGAGTATAAGCCTAGGGTGTCCATCTGCATGCCTCACTGTGCCTCACTTTGCCTCACTGTGCCCATGCCTCACTGTGCCCATACTTCACTGTGCCCATGACTAGACTGATGTTTAACATGGGAGTCTATGGAAGGAGTGCCCGGGTTTGAAAACTCGGTTCTCCCCGGCCGTAGGTCTCCCAGACACCAAACTTTGCACACTTGTAGAGGTGACATGGGGCTATATGTGTGCCAGGTTTGGAGTCCAGGGGCCCTACGACCGGCCAGAACCGGGTCCACAAAATCACCAGAGAAATTACCGTTTAACATAGGAGTCTATGGAAGGAGTGCCCGGCTTTGAAAAATTGGTTCTCCCCGGCCGTAGGTCTCCCAGACAACAAACTTTGCACACTTGTAGAGGAGACATGGGGCTACATGTGTGCCAAGTTCAGGGGACCTATGGCCGGCCAGTACCGGGTCCCCAAAGTCCAGAAGATCAGGCGCAAAAAAAAAAAACACTGCAAGCAAGTGAGTGTGACAGATGATCTCGGGGGGGAGCAATTGCCCTGTTGCCCCCCCCCTGGATCCGCCCCTGGTCCGAGGATGAAAAGGCGTCCGTGATTGGCGGAACACTGAACACAGTGTCTGCTGGGATGGGTGAGGATGAGAGAACGTTTGTGATAGGCGATTCTCAGCAGACACAGTTCCGCCTATCACGAAAGGGACCAGGAGGAGACCGCGAGATTTAAACGATGGACGCCCGCAGCCTCTCAATATTTTTCAGGTACACTGACTCGAGTATAAGCACTTTCAGCCAAAAAAAAGGGCTGAAAATCTCGGCTTATACTCGAGTATATACGGTACTTATTAAAGTGTCACTAAACTCACATCATAAAACCTGGTTGATCTTGCTGTTCTCTATCTCCACCTTCTGTTCATGTCCCCAATTCAGCTAAGGATTTTGCAGAGCAATGTTGGCAACTCTGCACATGCTCAGTTTTTAGTGAGTTTCTATGCCAAGCATTTCCTCCCTATCACATCTGAGTGGCCCATGTGACTGTAAAGTCACACATGTGGGCTTGCCCACTAATCAGCTAAACACAATGAGGGTGGGATATTACATCTTGATTAATGGAGGTTTCACCTCCCTGTTTTTCTAAGACACAGGCTGGAGGGGTGTAACACAGCCTGTGACTGGCAGAAATCCACCCACACCGTGTTATTTCCACAAAATAATAAAGATTTGATTTCAAATAGATATGTGTGTGCCAATTTAAAACAGTTAATTGATATAATTTATTTGTTTTTATTCTGTATTCCAAAGACTGTTTTTTTATGTTGAACATGTGACCAACAGCAGAGGACTAGAAGCTCCTCCTGCTTATGCTTCCCTGCAGACAGGCTGGGAAAGATCTGGGTCATGTGACAGCTGTATATCGATTAGGAAAAATGTATTTAGATTTTTTTTTATTAAATAATTACAGTGCCATCATCCGCATACAGAAATAGAAGGAAAAATGTATATGAAACAGTGTGAGTTTAATATCTTTAAGGGATACAGACCCTGAAGCTTTCCTCATTAGAACACAGAGCATGCACCAGCTGTTTATAATGAACCAGACCCTTCATTCTGAATCAGTCTCCAAAGAACATAATAAAAAATATATTTATATATTTATAAAAAGCAACAAAGGGTAGGAATCTGCTACAAAGTTTGGAAGAGTCGGTTCACACAGGGGCACCACGACTCTTTGGAGGCGACCTGGAAGCGACCTGAGCCTGCACCACAGCGCGACATGGGGCGACTTACAAGTCGCCTCCAGGACAGGAGGCATTCCAGAGGCCAATCAACCCTGAATCAGCTCTGTGGGAGGGAGGGGGAGGGAGGGGTTTGCCCTAAAAACTATTTTCACTTCCTGAAAAGTCACTGCAGTAAAGACAGTGATCTGAATTCTGAGACAACTTCCATTGAAATCAATGGGTACAAGTCGCCTAGAAGTCGGATTGAAGTAGTACAGGAACCTTTTTTAAAGTCGGAGCGACTGCAGTCGTGTACATTAAGACGGCTCCATTCACTTCCATTAGTTTTAAAAACAGCGCAACTTGGGGCGACTTGAAGTCAGATCCCAGGACGCCCCTGTGTGAACTGTCTCTTAGAGGATAAGTTCACCTTTGGGAACACGATACAGTTTCCACTCGATTTTAGGGTGAAACATGTGACATGTTCCCAGTGCTGCAGCAGCCATCTGCTGCCCCCCTCCCCCTTCCTGTGGCAGCCATTCAGGGAGAGGTTCGCTGTATTAGCTGCCTTTGTTTAGGCTCCGCCCACATGGCCGCGTTATTCAGACGCACAGCTCTGTGTTTCTGAATGAACTACAAGCCCCAACATCCTTAGCGGCTGTTGGCTTGTATTCTCAATAAACTACTATGGCGCTGTGGAGCAATATGGTAGTTCATTGAGTGTTCCTGTCAGGGAGTATGGGTAAGTCAATGCACTGACAGAGTGCAGGAGACCTGCATGGCATCAGTGATCTGCTAATCACTGGGGCAATGCTTTCCAGGCTTCTGCAATAAAAAATTATAAGTGCAATTATTATTTTTTATTTTTTTAAAGTGAACTTATCCTTTAGTCTCTGCAATATACATAAATCATAATAAAAGTTACTTTTTAAGCATAAGTGCAGATACACATTAACATGTATAAAAGCACTTGTTTGTTTCCTGATCTCCATCCTGCCTGTGTTCTCACATTCGGCCTTTCTGCTTTTCAGCTTTCTGTTTATGTTATCAGGCAGACTAGTTTGTTTTAGTTGACTAGGGTTGCGATACTAAGCTACGGTCTTTATTTAGTAATTGAATAATTCTAGAGCAGTTTCTTGGCAATAAAAAAAATGTCTCTATAATGTCAATTAAAGTTGTCATGGACCCTCAGTAAATAAGCACAGCCTGTATTATCCAAATATGTCTAGCATTTGGCCTGATCTGAAAGTGAAATCATTTTGCATTTGGATTTTTGACAGATACTGCGAGTTCATGCTCTCTGCCTTGTATAATGCAGTGGTTCCCCAAGATTCGGTTTATAAAGAACATTTAGGCACCTTTCACACGGACGGCTTTTTTGCCGCAGTTAAAAGCATGTAAAATGTTCTGTGAAATTCAAGGCTCCATGCACTGCGATAAGCTGCATTTGTACATTGCGACTACCTGCGTTTACGTGCGGTTTCATGCGGCCGCGTTTAGCTGCGGTAGTCATTCCCATAGCAACCCTTTTTATACCTACTAATTATGATGTGCTTCCTGTTGTTCTTTTTTTTTCTCAAGCTGCTATCCGCAGTTGAAACAAAAAACTGAGATTACCTGCGGTTATGTGCATATAGCTGCGCTACATCGCACCTGGACGCATTCAATTCTATTTTTTCTATTCGCACCAAACCGCATGTAACGAAATGGGGCCATAGGAAAGCATTGTGTGCTTTTAGCTGCGGTAGAAAACTAGAAAATCCGCAGCTAAAAGCACCATTCTATCCGTCCGTGTGAAAGGGGCCTTAGGGGGAATAAATACGTTATTAGTGTTAAGGAAGCTTAAAGTGGAACAAAAGAAAAAGATGTGCTATTCTATAGAGTACACTGAGAAATGTTAATTGTGCCTAAACAGTACTCTGAAAAATTGACATTTTGTCTAAAATTTCTCTTGAAAAATAACAGAGCACTTCCTAATAAATGAGTGAGCATAGGCACCGTGTGCTTGCAGCCTCACACTTTATATCTGCTGTGTGAGATCTAAGGCACTGCTGCTTCTGACTGCTAGTCTCGGTAGTAAAATGTGGTGATTTCACTGTTGTGCTGCTCACTGTACCTTTGCTTGGAGGCTTTGACAAGAGGAAGCAAAGGCCTGCCGCTACCAACATGGCTGCTTCCCCCTCAGAGGCACAGTACAGAACAATGGGGTTGATTTACTAAAATTAGAGAGTGCAAAATCAAGTGCAGCTGTGCATGGTAGCCAATCAGCTACTAACATTCAGCTTGTTTAATTAAGCTTTGACCAAAATAACCTTGGTTTCTATGTAGAGCTGCACCACATTTTGCACTCAGTTTTAGTAAATCAACCCCAATGAGTGGTAAGTCAGTATTGGGGAAAAGATCAGTTGCAGAGAGACCACGGGCAATCCTGGTGACTACTACTTTTCCTCCCTGCCTTCCTTTTTTGGGCATGGCTTTGAAAGCTTAGTTCCTCTGCTTCAAGACCACCCACCACACGTATACTGCGGCAGGATGGCCCTGCAGCGCTAGATCATGTACATGTATGTGATTTTGTAGCTCTGGGTGGGGGGCGTGAGAGCGCACGCTCGCCACCCCAGCTGTGCTGCCATTTGCTACAGCATGAGCTGATTAGTAGGTCCCGGCCAATGATTTATGTCCAGAACCTATTGATCGCTGAGTAAATTATAGAAGAGAGCCTTGTGTTGTAAACAACACAGGGCTCTCCACTGTCAGCAGCGATGTGCGTTTTTTTTTCTCTCCCTGCAAAGCAGGAAGTAAAAACCGGCACATTGCTCAGTAATTACAGTACACTCAGGATACTGTGTTAGGCACACATTTAACCCCTTCTCAGCCAATGTCAATAGTACAGTGACAGTACATATTATTAGCACTGACCACTGCATGTTGTCACTGGTGTTGTCAGTGGCAGTTAATCAGTTCCTCCCAAGCATCAGTTAGTGTCAGCTTGTCTGCCGCACTATTGCAGTACCATTATAAGTCGCTGATCACCACCATTAGTAGTATAAACAAAAATAAATACAAATTCCAATATAATAAATATACAGTATCATAATTTGTAGATGCTATAACTTTCACGCCAATTAATTTACGCTTATTGAATTATAATTTTTTACCAAAGACATGTAACAGAATACATTTTGGCCATTTTTATTGAATACAGTATGTTTTATAGCAGGAAGTTAAAAGAAAATATTTTTTTTTTCAAAAAATTAAACTTATGTTGCAAAAAATAAAAACCCAAGTGGTGATCAAATACCATCAAAAGAAATCTCTATTTGTGTGAAAAATAAATATAAATTTCATTTGGGTGCAGTGTTGCATGACTGCGCAATTACCAGTTAACCTCCCTGGCGGTATTCCCGAGTCTGGCTCGGGGTGGAATTTCAGTACCATTAGGGGTAACCCCGAGCCAGACTCTGGATTGCATTGCAGGATACAGGAAGAGTTACTTACCTTGTTCCCTGGATCCTGCGATGTCTCCTTGCAGTGTGTGCGAGCTGTCTCCTCGCTCAATTCACACACAGTGCTCGAGTGCCGCCGAGCTCCGTTCCCTGCGAAGTTGCGGCGCACGGGGGCGGAGATCGGCGCCAAATTCAAAAAAGTAAAAACACAATACACATACAGTATACTGTACTCTTACTGATTACAGTACTGTATAAAAAAATTACACATCCCCTTTGTCCCTAGTGGTCTGTCCAGTGTCCTGCATGCACTTTTATATTATAAAAACTGTTCTTTCTGCCTGGAAACTGGAGATTGTCCATAGCAACCAAAAAGTGTCCCTTTATGTCAAAAGTGGTTTTAGACCAGCTAGAAAACAGCGATAATAAATTAGAATCACTCAAAGAATTAAGCGATAGCGATTTGTGGGGAAATTCGTCATCAAAAACTAAATCTAATGACAGCGACAATTCTGCAACTGAGCAAATTTCAGTGTTTTTGATTTGATTACATTATTGAATAATTTTTATTAACCCCTTCCTTACTGGGCACATATACCCCCTTCCTGCCCAGGCGAAATTTCAGCTTTCGGCACTGGGTCGCTTTATCTGACAATTGCGTGGTCGTGCGACGTGGCTCCCAAACAAAATTGACGTCCTTTTTTTCCCACAAATAGAGCTTTCTTTTGGTGGTATTTGATCACATCTGCGATTTTTATTTTTTGCGCTACAAACCAAAAAAGAGCGACAATTTTGAACACAATATTTTTTGATTTTTGCTATAATAAATATCCCAATTTTTTTTTAAAAAACTATTTTTTTCTCAGTTTAGGCCGATACATATTCTTCTACATATTTTTGGTTAAAAAAAATCGCAATAAGCGTATAGTGATTGGTTTGCGCAAAAGTTATAGCGCCTACAAAATAGGGGATAGAATTCTGACATTTTTTTTATTATTTTTTTTTTTTACTAGTAATGGCGGCGATCAGCGATTTTTATCATAACTGCGATATTGCGGCGGACACATCGGACACTTTTGACACATTTTTGGGACCATTCACATTTATACAGCGATTAGTGCTATAAAAATGCACTGATTACTGTATAAATGTGACTGGCAGGGAAGGGGTTAACACTAGGGGGCGAGGAAGGGGTTAAATGTATGCCCTATGAGTGATTGCTACTGTGGGGGGAGGGGACTGACTGGGGAAGAGACCGATCTGTGTCCCTATGTACAAGGAACACAGCATCGGTCTCCTCTCTCCCTGACAGGACATGGATCTGTGTGTTTACACACACAGATCCATATCTTTGTCTGTGTACAGGCCGATCGCGGGTGCCTGGCGGACATCGCGGCCGCCAGGCACGCCCATCGGCATCTCAGTGATGCGCCGGGCACGTGTGCGCGCCGCCGGCGGCGCTCGCGCGCCCCCCAGTGGCCGAAGGAGCGGAGGCCGTATAATGACAGCCTCCCGGCATTTAAGAACCACTTTGTGGCCGTCATTAGTCGTATGACGGGCGCAAAGTGGTTATTATTATATTATTATTTGTTATAATTATTTATAGTTATTTATTATATTATAATTTATGATTTTGTGTTTCAAACTTTATCATACCCGGGATGTCTATTAGACTCTGGTTTGGACAGATTTAAGTGAGTTATTCCTAAGAATTACAGGCCTACAATATAAAACGCCAAATTTCCATGCAAAATAATGGCACCGCTTTCAGCACCTAAAATCTGACATAATCATACCGCCAGGGAGGTTAAAGTAGCACAGTGCTAAATAGCAAAAAAATGGCCTGGGGGTAAAATCTTCAGCAGCTGAAGTATCCATCCTATCCCTATAGCTTCCTCGCTAACCCTTCCATCACCCTCTGAAGTGGTATGCTTACAGCCTCCGACAGCTGCAGCCTTCTTGGTTGGTTGTGTTGAGGGGGTTAGGGAGAGAAGCTGGATATAGGGAGAGAAGCTGGATATGGCCCAAATGTAAATCCATCATTGCTTAGAATAATGTTAGAATGTAGTATTAAAATAAAGTTAAAGCAGAGTTCCACCCAAACTTGGAACTTCCGCTTAATCCACTCCTCGCCCCCTTACATGCCACATTTGGCATGTATTTTTTTTGGGGGGGGAGTGGGGGCTTCAGTAGGAGTGGGACTTCCTGTCCCACTTCCTCCTTCCGCCCTGGGGTCGCCTAGGCGATACGTCATATCGCCTTGTGGCGACCCCTCCCTGTAGGCGATCGCCTGTCCACTCAGAGAGCGCTGCGCCGTTCGCGCATGCACAGTGAGTGCCCGGCCGTGAAGCCGAAAGCTGTCACGGCCGGGTGCCCACACTATGAATGGAGGCGCCGGCGGAGAAGGGGGGAGAAGAGCGAAGCTCCGGGCGTCGTGTCGCTGGACAGTGGAACTGGTAAGTGTATGTTTATTAAAAGCTAGCAGCTACACTTATTGTAGCTGCTGACTTTTAATAAACATAAAAAAAGGCTGGAACTCCCCTTTAAAGTTTAGGTATGGCAATTTTTACATAGTTACATGGATCCAGCTTGGACCAATGTAAGTAGGCATGTACCATACCTGTGTGGAAATCACTGCAGTAGGCACCGCTACTACAGTCATCTCAACTAGCTTCCAGGTCCTGTGCCCTGCTGGATAACATAGGTTATTTGCTTTCCAAAACGTTCTCTGAATAGACAAGGTAGAGAGGTGGGGTGATGATATCATAATCTCCACCTTGTTCAATCAGAGAACACTTTGCATTCATCGAGGATATTCGAAGTGATCTCTAGATTAATGAAATGTGTTCTCTGAATGGTGCCCATGCCAAGTGGACAATCTCCTGTGTTGGCAATAAAGCAGCTTCTCAGCAAACGACCTGGAAACCAGCGATGATCACTGTAGTAGTGGTGCCTGTGATTTCCAGCTTCCAAGGGGATCCCACAGGTATACATGTTTACATTGGTCCAAGCTCAACCAAATTACAAAGTCAAGATTGCCATACCTAAACTTTAGCTTTGACTGTAGTCAACCATTATGAATAATCTTTTATGGAGTCCAGGCACAGAGCAGTGGTAAAAGAAAGTGAATGCATTGTTTTTAAATTGTGTATATGACATTGTTTTACATTGTTTTATTTTGCTTGTAAACCCCAGGGCAGTAACACAACAAGGAGAAAGGGTTTGGGACTTTATATGAAGCCATGGCCTGGTAAGGTTATGTGCCTCCATCCCTGTCAATATGAAAGAAGGAGCAAAGAGGTGGAAATTTATATGAAGTACGTGGTTGCAAATGAGTATATTGGTGAATATTAAAAAATGCTTATTCATTCATATACATATATATACACAGGGCTTTTTTTCACCAGTAACTTGGTGGAACTCAGTTCCACCACCTCTGGCTCAGGCCCTCTGCTCCTTGCTTACCACTATCACTTGTAAACCCAGAAGTCCGGCTTTTGTGTTAGCAAGTGAATGCAGAGGTCAGAGCTGAAAAGAGGTGAAAGTTAGATGTGGATGGGGGATTCAGAGGTAAGCAACTGTGGAAAAAAGGCTGAACTCTGCACTCTGTATGCAGTGCACCCCCGAACAGTGCACTCTGTTTGGAACCCCCCTCCCCGAACTCTGCACTCTGTATGTAATGCACTCTTATAAGGCCCTCCCACTGTTAGTGACATTTGACCACACCCACTATTTAATGCGGTTTGGAGGGTGTGGGGTCTTTTTAGGGGGTCGTGTTAGAGTTCTTGTACCTATCTTCTGAGAAAAAAAGCCCTGTACACAATTGCAACAACCTCATGCACTCTGCAGTGTAGTTGAACATGATGGGAAATGTAGTTCCAAAACATCTGAGGTGCCAAGGTTCTCCATCACTGCCCTAGGAGGTTGCTGCATTTGTAACAGTCTCTCTTTAACCACTTCCCTACCCGCCCATAGTAATATGACGTCCACAGATGGGATCTCCCATCCTGGGTGGACGTCATATGACATCCTGTGCTTTGTGGGGGAATATCTGAATGATGCCTGCAGCTAGAGGCATCATTCAGATATCCTTCTGTTCTGCCGGCGATTCTGTGCACCATAAGATCCATCATAGTGGCAGTTCCACCCCTTGATTGTTCTTATAGGCGGCGGGAGGGGACATCCCCCCTCCCACCGCCATCCAGGGCTTCTCCGGGCTCTCCCGTGCCATCAGGGGCCCGGAGAATGAATCGTCCGGCGCCGGATAGGAAGCATAGAGATGTCTGGTGACCAGATGGTCACCAGTCATCTCTATGACCGTCGAAGGCCCGGGTGCGATGTGATGACGTCACGCCCGGATTCTCAGATGTAAACAAAGCCGCCATTGCGGCTAGTAAACATGAGATCAGTAAAAAAAAAATCACGATCTCATGCTTTCTAGCCTGGAGGAGAGATGTGGGGTCTTATTGACCCCGCATCTCTCCATAAAGAGGACCTGTCACACACCATTCCTATTACAAGGGATGTTTACATTCCTTGTAATAGGAATAAAAGTGATAAAAAAGAAATTGTGTAAAAATAAAAAAAATTAAGTAAAAAAAAAAATATTTAAACGCCCCTGTCCCCGGTAGCTTGCGATCTGAAGCGAACGCACACGTAAGTCCCGCCCACATATTTAAACGCCTTTCAATCCACATATGTGACCTATCGCCACGTGCGTTAGAGTGTGTGCAACAATTCTAGCACTAGACCTCCTCTGTAACTCTAACCTGGTAACCTGTAAAAAAATTTAAAGCATCGCCTATGGAGATTTTTAAGTACCGAAGTTTGGCGCCATTCCATGAGTGTGCGCAATTTTAAAGCGTGACATGTTAGATATCTATTTACTCGGCGTAACATCATCTTTCATATTTTCCCAAAAAGTGGGGCTAACTTTACTGTTTTGTTATTTTTTAACTCATGAAACCATTTTTTTTTTCCAAAAAAAAGGCGTTTGAAAAATTATTGCGCAAATACCTTGCAAGAAAAAAAGCTGCAATGCCTGTCATTTTATTCCCTAGGGTGTCTGCTAAAAAAACATATATAATGTTTGGGCGTTCTGAGTAATTTTCTAGCAAAAGAATGCTGATTTGTACATGTAGGAGAGAAGTGCTAGAATAGGCCCGGTATGGAAGTGGTTAATAAGGGCATCCAGCAAAGGAAATGTCATTAAAAGCCAACATTATCATAGCTATTAGAGAAAAGAATATTAAAATGTATGCATGTTTTGTGTGAATTGCTATTAAACTCTGTTAGATAGCAATTTATATGGAATAAACTAATGGCAAATACAAATGACTTAGCACGGATATTAGCCTTGTAATTCTAAAATGATTGTACTGCTTTGCTGAAGAATTTGTAGCTGTGAATATGCCTCAGATCAGAATATGGGATAATGTCATAAGAAGACAGGTGCTCATTTTTACTTTCCGTTTTACTCATCCAAGTTTGACATTGCAATGTGATCTAATGCTTCCTAAAGCTCTTTTATAGAGAGGAGGAGATACATAATGGCAAGAAGGATGCTTGAAATGACAGGTAAAAAGTTGAGAAATTAGTAAATGAACTTTTCTGCTACATTTCCTTTGTGAAGTGAAGCACAGGGAGCAAACATTCCTTCCAGCTCTGCAACTGCCCCTTCAAAAATCTCTTGGACAGCTTTATGATCATTATTAATCCTGGTGAATAATACACAGACCAAGTTACTGAGATACTGATTCCTTTGGATAACAAATGCAGGATGTGTAATGTAACCTTATAAGCCGTTTGAATAGTTACATTGTATAGTTATTATTTACATATAAATATTACCAAACCTACGGATGTTAAATATGCCTTCATTTGTTTTGAAAATATGATCATGTGCAGATTGAATTATGCAAATAAACGTGATATCGCACAAAGCAGGACATTGATGCCGAACAATAAATCTGCGTTCTGCTAAAATGGGCGTGATGCAGAAACACAAATTGTGCTTTTGTCTGCCTGTAGGTAGATATAAAGGTATAGAACAGCTGCTATGGAGCATGAAGCAACAGGAATTTGAATATGGGCTTCTTAGCTGCAGAATGCACAATGCTGGCACGACCATGCTCTCAGCAGTTTCATTTTGAACTTTGGACATGTGGCTTCTGCATCTCTCTGTATTGTCATTTCTGGGATGTCACACATTTTCTGCCACATCATCCATTAACCTCCCTGGCGGTATGATTCTGTCAGATTTTAGGTGCTGAAAGCGGTACCATTATTCCGCATGGAAATTTGGCGTTTTATATTGTAGGCCTGTAATTCTTAGGAATAACTCTAGATGTCTAGTAGACATCCCGGGTATGATAAAGTTCAAAAAACAAAATCATAAATTATAATATAATAAATAACTATAAAATTATTATAACCAATAATAATAATAAAAGTGTTTTTCTGGATGCTATGACATGGACACCTGAACGCAGGGACCCTAAATGTTTGAATCTCAAGTGCTGTATAGTGACTGTACAATGCTATGTTGTGTCTTTTATACATTTTGTATGGCAAAACTTTAATAAAAATATTGAAACATAAAAAGTGTTTTTCAGTGTTTGATGACGAATTTCCCCACAAATCGCTATCGCTCAATTCTGCAAGTGATTCTAATTTATTATCGCTGTTTTCTAGCTGGTCTAAAACCACTTTTGATGTAAAGGGACACTTTTTGGTTGCTATGGACAATCTCCAGTTTCCAGGTAGAAAGAACAGTTTTTATAATATAAAACTGCATGCAGGGCATTGGACATACCACTAGGGACAAAGGGGGTGTGTAATTATTTGATACAGTACTGTAATCAGTAAGAGTACAGTATACTGTATGTGTATTGTGTGTTTCACTTTTTGAATTTGGCGCCGAACTCCGCCCCCGTGCGCTGCCAACGTCGCAGGGAACGGAGCTCAGCGGCACTCGGCAGTGTGGATCGAGCGAGATGACAGCTCACTCACACAGCGGGGACACATCGCAGGATCCAGGAACAAGGTAAGTAACTTCCCCTGTATCCTCCCCTGTATCCTGTGATGCGATCCCGAGTCTGGCTTGGGGTTACCACTTTAGGTACTGAAATCTTACCCCGAGCCAGACTCGGGAATACCGCCAGGGAGGTTAAGATCAAGCAGGTCAAGAACAATAGTATAACCTATCAATCTTGGAAGCTAGATGTATCCGATGGAGAAAGTCCATGCCTAAATTACGTGGTCAAAGAGAGAAGAACCCGCTGCTCCAGGTGAGTATAGAGAGTCCTTAATGGAACCGAACTAAGAGTGCCAGCCCTGGCTTGCCTCCGTAGAATCCTGAGATAAGAAGAAATGGCTGCACATCCAGAGGTTTCAATGCCTTTATTGAATCACCATAATAACACCAGGGATACCAACATACAGTCACGTATATACGTATATTCACGTATATTCAATAAAGGCATTGGAAACTCTGGATGTGCAGCCATTTCTTCTTATTTCCCTAAATTACGTAGAATTGATAGTTACTAGGATACTGGGTGTTATTTACGAAAGGCAAATCCACTTTGCACTACAAGTGCAAACTACAAGTGCAAAGTGCACTTGCAATTGCACTGGAAGTGCACTTGGAAGTGCAGTCGCTGTAAATCTGAGGGGTGGATCTGAAATGAGGGGAAGCTCTGCTGATTTTATTACCCAATCATGTGCAAGCTAAAATGCTGTTTTTTATTTTCCTTGCATGTCCCCCTCGGATCAACCGGCGACTGCACTTCCAAGTGCACTTTCAGTGCATTTTCAAGTACACTTGTAGTTTGCACTTGTAGTGCAAAGTGGATTTGCCTTTCGGAAATAACCCCCACTGTGTACATTGGGCATGTATGTGCTCAATAGGTTTGTGTGGGTATTCTCCAGCTTGCCATCTTTCCTCTCAGACCACAAAAATGCTGTGGGCTAGCTTGTGCCTAAAATGGAGATAGTTCTGTACATTCACATCAGTATCTGCCCTCAAGATGCTTATAATATAAGGTCTCTATCTCACACATACTAGATTCAGTTTAGAAAGGAGCCAATTAACCTAAAAGAATTGTCTTTTGGAGTATGGGAGGAAACCCACACAGTCACAGGGAGAAGTTGAACACCATGCAGGTAGTGCCCTAGTTGGGATTCTAACCAGGGACCCCAGTGTTGCAAGACAAAAGTGCCAACCATTAAGCCACTGTGCTTTCCTGCGTATGGTCAGAACTGGTGCATATGCCAGATTCTAATGTGATTCTAATGTGTGCCAAGTGTATAGAAGGATAGGAACAACGTGCCAGTTTTGGGCAGGCCATGCACTGTAAAATATTTCTTTGAACAAACCATTCCAGTTAAAGCTGAACTTCACCCAAAAGGGGAAGTTGCACTTGTTTTCATTCCCCCCTCCACAGCCACATTCGGCCCTTTTGGGGGGCAGCGGGTACCTGGTTTTGACAGGTACCCGCTCCCGGTTCTGGTCAGATGTGCCACGAGGATTTGATCCGGAGGTTGCCCCCCCTCTACCCCGCAGCCTTCTGGGACACATCACAGGTTCCAGAAGACTGCGGGACCATTTATAAAGTGCAGCGCTGTTCACGCAAGGCTTCATTGCTGCTTTTCCTTACTTAGGATGCTGGCGCCTGCACCCAAAGCCAATTGAAGAATTGGCTCGGGTGAGGACATCACTGGATCCCTGGACAGGTAAGTGCACTTATATTAAAAGTCAGCAGCTACAAGTTGCTGACTTTTAATATTTTCGGGGAGCCTGTAGCTCCTATTTAAAAAATTGCTTTTAACCACTTAACGACCGCCCACCGCCGATTTACGTCGGCAGAATGGCACGGACAGGCAGAATCACGTAGATCTACGTGATCGCCTTTGTGCAGTTGGGGGGTCCATCCGGACCCCCCTTCACTGCAGTGAGCGGCCGTTAAGTGTTCGGGAGCGATCAGGCATGAGGGGGCGGCCGCTCGATTCCGCCCCCCCCCTCGCGATCGCTCCCGGCCAATGAAAATGCTTCCTCCGCCATGTGATGTAAACAAGGCTGGAGGAAGTGATGTCATCTCCCTCGCTGCGGTCTTTTCGTTCCCGGCGCCGAGCAGAGAGGAAGCAGGTTAGTGCACCAACAGTCCACTGACACGTAGGTACACATAGGCACACAAATCACCCCCCAGTCACCCCCAGATCACCCCCCAGGTCACCCCAAAGCCCCCAATCACAGTGTCACTGATTGCAGTGATCATTTATTTTACTGATCACTGCATTTAGTGTCATCTGTGATTGTAAAAAGTTGCAGGGCAGTTAGGATTAGGCCCCTTTAGGTCCAGGGTAGCCCCCTAACCCCCCCTAATAAAGGTTTAACCCCTTGATCACCCCCCAGGTAACCCTTTCACCCCCTAACTTCAGCGTCACTAAGCGATTGTTTTTCCGATCGCTGTATTTGTGTCGCTGGTGTTTTAGATTATTAGTTTTTTTTTTTTAGGTTCGCCGCAGGTTTTTATTAGTGTCAGGTACCCCCATATATTATTTTAACCCCCTGATTGCCCCTAGAGTTAACCCTTTCACCAGTGATCGCCGTATAAGCGTCACTGGTGTCACTGGTTAGCCAGTAAGTTATTTAGTTATTTAGGTTACCCGTCAGGTTTTTATATAGTGTCAGGTACCCCCATATTTAACCTAATAAAGGTTTTAACCCCCTGATTGCCCCTAGTTAACCCTTTCACCAGTGATCACCATATAAAGGTTACGGGTGACGCTGGTTGATTAGTTTGCTTTTTATAGCATCAGGGCACCCGCCGTATATAACCCAATAAAGGTTTAACCCCCCTGATCGCCCGGCGGGTGAGATCAATTAGGTTTTAGCGCCAGAGAGGGTCTGCGTCGCCCCAGGCAGTGTTAGGTTAGTGCCAGTAACGCTAACACCCACGCGCAAAGCATACACCCCCCTTAGTGGTATAGTATCTGATCAGATCTATACTAGCATCCCCAGCGGTTTAGGGTTCCCAAAAACGCAGTGTTAGCGGGATCAGCCCAGATACCTGCTAGCGCCTGCGTTTAGCCCCTCCGCCCAGCCCAGCCCAGCCCACCCAAGTGCAGTATCGATCGATCACTGTCACTTACCAAACACAACACACATAACTGCAGCATTCGCAGAGACAGGCCTGATCCATATCAACCAGTCCATAGCAAACGTCCATAGCAACCAGTCCATAGCAACCGTCCATAGCAACCATCCATAGCAACCAGTCTATAGCAACCATCCATTGCAACCAGTCCATAGCAACCGTCCATAGCAACTGTCCATAGCAACCATCCATAGCAACTATCCATAGCATCCAGTCCATAGCAACTGTCCATGGCAACCAATCCATAGCAACCGTCCATAACAACCAATCCGTAGCAACCGTCCATAGCAACTGTCCATAGCAACCGTCCATAGCAACCAGTCCATAGCAACCATCAATATCAACCAGTCCAAGGTGAATGTTTTGAACGCTACCACTCAAAAGTGAAGTTTTAGCGTAGGGTACAGCATTTCACAGACAAGGACACACTTACACAGGGTCTCCCAAGATGCCATTACATTTTGAGAGACCCGAACCATTACAGTTGTAAAGTTACAAAAAAAGTGTAAAAAAGAAAAAAAAAACGTAAAAAACAAAACACAAAAAAATATAAAATAAAAAAACCAAAAATAGTTGTCGTTTTATTGTTCTCTCTCTCTCTATTTTCTCTCTATTGTTCTGCTCTTTTTTACTGTATTCTATTCTGCAATGTTTTATCATGCTTGCTTTTCAGGTATGTAATTTTTTGTTTTCAGGTACGCCATTCAACTGCAGCGCGGAATTATTTATCTTGACAGCAACAGCGTTTGCTCCCACGATACATAAAGCCGTGACACCACAGTTAAAAAAAAGAGCATATATGCCGAAGCATGGGGGCAGCAGGGGCGGAGGAGCGATTTTGCTCCTAATGCCGCATACATACGGTCGAAATTCCGACGGAGGCCTGCCCGTGGAAAATTCCGACCGTGTGTACGCGGCATAACTTTTTTGCGGGAGGATGCCCCCATGCTTCGGCATATATATATTTTAGGCACAGGTTGCGTTAAAACATTTTTTTATTTTTTACTAGGTTTTGTTTTGGTATTTGCTTTGCAGGTATGGCATGGTAAGGTCTTACTGTTGTACTGTAATGTTACTTTGTTTTAATGTTAACCACCATTTGCTTAGCAGGTACGCCATTCAGTTGCAGCGCGGATCTATTTATCTTGACAGCCGTGACTCCAACGCTGTAGGAGGTGATTTCACCACCACAGTTAAAAAAAAGAGCATATATGCCGAAGCATGGGGGCAGCAGGGGCGGAGGAGCGATTTTGCTCCTAATACCGCGTATATACGGTCGAAATTCCAACGGAGGCTTGCCCGTGGAAAAGTCCGACCGTGTGTACGCGGCATAACCTTTTATGCCGCGTACATACGGTCGAAATTCCGACGAAGGCTTGACCGTGTGTACGCGGCATAACTTTTTTGCGGGAGGATGCCCCCATGCTTCGGCATATATGCCCATCATTAGAAGTGGGTGGATGAAGGGAGGTATTCTAATGGTGGGCATACCCACCAATCAATCTCTTTTTTTCGTTCAGCCAATAGGCTGTATGAAAAAAAAGATTACAATACATGTCCAACAAGGACCAGCAACGTACTGGTATGTTGCTGGACTTTGAATGTTTATACCAGAATGATGCCTGCGGGTTTAGGTATCATCTTGGTATCATTCTTTTCAGCCAGCAGCCGGCTTTCATGTAAAAGCAATTCTAGCAGATAATTAGCCTCTAGACTGCTTTTACAAGCAGTGGGAGGGAATGTCCTCCCCCCCCGGATATAAAAAGCGCCATTGGGAAATTGGGAAAGCATTTTATCACACCGATCTTGGTGTGGTCAGATGCTTTGAGGGCAGAGGAAAGATCTAGGGTCTAACCCCCCAATTTTTTTCAAAAAAAGAGTACCTGTCACTACTTATTGCTATCATAGGGGATATTTACATTCCCTGAGATAACGATAAAAATGGTAAAAAAATAAAATATGGAAGGCACAGTTTAAAAATAAAATAAAAAAGCCAAATAAATAATAAAAAAAAAAAAAAAAGCACCGCTGTCCCCCCCTGCTCTTGCGCAAAGGCGAACGCAAGCGTCGGTCTAGCGTCATATGTAAACAGCAATTGCATCATGCATGTGAGGTATCACCGCGAAGGTCAGATCGAGGGCAGTCATTTTAGCAGTAGACCTCCTCTGTAAATCTAACGTGGTAACCTGTAAAGGCTTTTAAATGCTTTTAAAAATGAATGTAGTTTGTCGCCGCTGCGCGTTTGTGCGCAATTTTAAAGCATGTCCTGTTTGGTATCCATGTACTCGGCCTATGATCATCTTTTTTATTTCATCAAACATTTGGGCAATATAGTGTTTTTTAGTGCATTAAAAATAAAAAAAGTGTGTTTTTCCCCCAAAAAATGTGTTTGAAAAATCGCTGCGCAAATACTGTGTGGAAAAAAAAAATGCAACACCCACTATTTTAATCTGTAGGGCCTTTGCTTTAAAAAAATATATAATGTTTGGGGGTTCAACATAATTTTCTTGCAAAAAATTTTTTTTTTTCATGTAAACAAAAATAGGATTTTTATAACAGCTTACCTGTAAAATCCTTTTCTTGGAGTACATCACGGGACATAGAGCGACATAGTCATTACTAATGGGTTATATAGATACCGTCAGGTGCTGGCACTGGCAACTTCCAAAACCGGAAGTACCCTCCCCTATATAAGCCCCTCCCATCCGGGAGCACCTCAGTTTTGTAGCAAAGCAATACGTGTCCCCAAAGAGGGGCGGGAGCTCTGTGTCCCGTGATGTACTCCAAGAAAAGGATTTTACAGGTAAGCTGTTATAAAAATCCTATTTTCTTTCTCGTACATCACGGGACACAGAGCGACATAGTCATTACTAATGGGATGTCCTAAAGCAATGCCCAATGAGGGGGGGGATACACCATATATAAGCTGAGCGCTATCAGACATGAGGATCTTTTGCGGCCTGCAACACACTGCGCCCAAAGGCGACATCCTCCTGACTTCTAACGTCCACCTGGTAGAACCTAGTAAACGTGTGAACTGAAGACCATGTTGCGGCCTTACAGATTTGAGCCAGGGAGGCCTGGTGATGCACTGCCCATGAAGTTCCAACTGCTCTCGTGGAGTGCGCTCTAACTTTGAACGGAGGCGGTCTCCTTCTCAAGCCATAGGCTTGTATTATGACCTGTCGAATCCACTTGGCTAAAGTAGATTTTGACGCTGCCTGACCCTTTCTGGGGCCTTCCGGCAGAATAAACAAAGTATCCGTTCTGCGAATCTGAGCAGTGGCTTTTAGATAAGCTTTAACTGCTCTTACTACATCCAAAGAATGCAATAACTTTTCCTCTACCGAAGTAGGTTTGGGGAAAAAAGAAGGAAGAACCACATCTTGGTTCAAATGAAACCTCGATACCACCTTAGGAAGAAAGGCTGGATGAGGACGTAACACTACTCTATCCTTATGGATAACCAGATATGGCTCCTTACAGGACATAGCTGCTAATTCCGACACTCTTTTAGCCGAACAAATGGCTACTAGAAAAATCAATTTCCTGGTGAGAAGCACCAAAGAAATATGATGTAATGGTTCAAATGGTTGTTTCTGTAGAACCGACAGAACCAAGTTTAGATCCCATGGACATATGGGAATATTAACCGGAGGACTAATACGCATCACTCCTTGTATAAAGGCTTTGACTAGTGAATGCGAAGCCAAGGGCCTTTGAAAAAATATTGACAAGGCCGAAATCTGACCCTTGATAGTATTCAAGGCAAGCTTCCTATCTACAGCCCATTGTAGGAAGTCCAGAATCCTACCTATTACGTATTTACGTGGATGCCATTTCTTGGCCTCACACCAGGCGATGTACGCCTTCCATATTCTATAGTAGATCTGCCTGGATACCGGCTTCCTGGCATTGATCATGGTAGATACCACAGCATTAGAGAGCCCTCTCTTTTTTAGAATGTGGGCTTCAATAGCCAGGCCGTCAAACCTAGGGCTGGTAAGGAAGGGTGGTATATCGGTCCTTGCGAAAGCAGGTCCGGACGACGTGGGAGAGTCCAAGGACTCCCCACTGACATTTTACAATCTCCGCGTACCACGCTCTTCGGGGCCACGCTGGAGCCACCAGAATCACTGGTTTCTTTTCTACCCTGATTCTGTGGAGTAATCGAGGAAACCATTGTGGCGGTGTGAATGCATATATCAGCTTGAACTGATCCCAAGGGAACACTAGGGCATCCGAGCCGCAAGCTAGGGGCCCTTGACCGAGAGACAAACCTGTCCACCTTTGCGTTGAATCTGGATGCTAGAAGATCTACATCCGATGTTCCCCACCGCTGACATATTGTCCAGAAAACCTCGGGGTGAAAGGACCCTTCCTCTGGGCATAATTGCTGGCGACTTAGAAAGTCCGCCTTCCAATTCTCCACTCCTGGAATGAATACCGCAGATATGGCTGGGACATATCTTTCTGCCCATTTCAGGATGTAATTTACTTCCCTCTGGGCTGCACGACTCCTGGTGCCCCCCTGATGATTCATATATGCCACTGCTGTGGCATTGTCTGATTGAATTCTGACAGGGGACCCTTGGAGTTTGGATGTCCATGCTACTAGGGCATACCGGGCTGCTCGTATCTCTAAGAGATTGATGGGCAGGGCCTTTTCTGCATCCGACCATCTGCCCTGGAGAGACCATTGCTCCAGTACTGCCCCCCAGCCTATGAGGCTGGCATCTGTAGTGACCACCTTCCAAGAAATCGGACTGAAGGATTTCCCTTTTTCCAGATTCTGGGGAACCAACCACCAACGGAGGCTCTTGCGAACGGAAGGGGACAAGGACATTGTAAGTCTAGGGCCTGAACTTTTTTGTTCCAGGCTGACAGTATGGCCCCTTGCAAATTCCTTGAATGGAATTGACCGTAGGGTACTGCTTCGAATGATGCCACCATTTTTCCCAGCAGCCTCATGCACAGGCGTATGGACGGCTGTCTTTTTTGTACCCACTAAGTGGATCAAATCTTTCAAAGACAACACCTTTCCTCGAGGCAAGAATATTTTTCTCTGGCCTGAATCCAACCTTAGCCCCAAGTATTCCAGACTTTTGACTGGTTTTTAGGGCTAACTTGTCTCGGTTGATAATCCAACCGTGAGATTCCAGATACTTGATTGTCTTGTGAACGACCACGTCTAGTTTTTTCACTGAGTGGTCTATCAGCAACAAGTCATCTAGATATGCCATTATCATTACACCTTGTGTTCTTAGATTGGCCAATAAAGGGCTAGAATTTTTGTAAACACTCGTGGTGCTGTGGCCAAACCGAAGGGTAAGGCTCTGAACTGAAAATGGCGCCCTTCTACTGCAAAGCGTAGAAATTTTTGGTGGACTGGAAAGATGGGAATGTGCAAATAAGCATCTTTGATGTCGATCGCGGCTAACCAATCCTCCCCTTGTAGGGCAGTGGCCACCGATCGGATCGACTCCATCGGAAAGTCCTGATATACAGGAATTTGTATAGCCCTTTTAGAATTAATATGGGCCTCCCGTCCGCGTTTGCTTCGGGACTGTAAAGAGGTTTGAGTAAAACCCGAACCCTCATTCTTCCAGGGGAACCTCCATAATTACTCCTTGGAGCAATAGTTGTTCTAGTGCCAACAGGAGGGACTCTCTCTTCCGGGGATCCCTTGGCACGTTTGACCTCAAAAATGGGAAGGAGGAGAGTCTTTTAACTCCAAACTGTATCCCAAACATACTGCGGAGAGCACCTATCTGTCTTGATCGTGTCCCGCCAGGTCTCTTGCGAACAACTGGAGTCCTCCCCCCACCCGACTGAGTGGGGGCTTCAATGAATTTAACTTTGGGGGAGGTTTTGTACCTCCCCTGACCCAGGGTTTCTCATTACCCTGCTATTGTCCCTGTTTTTTACCCCCGGGAATTGACCGAGGAGGCCGTCGGAACTGTTACACAGCCGATGCCCCAGGGACTGGAGAAGCAGGCCTCTTAAAGAGGGACCTCTAACTCTGTTTTTAACCGGCAAGAGCGTATTTTTACCGCTGGAAATTTTCTGGATATATTTGTCCAGGTTTTCCCTGAATAAGCGTTCACCATGAAATGGGACGCTAACCAGCCATTCTTTACAGGGAGCTTCAGCAGACCAGTTTTTGAGCCATAGGAGCCTACGCATATGTACTATAGACAGCGTAAGGCGGGAGGCCTGATGGACTGAATCCTTTATGGCGTCAACCGCAAAGCCTAAGGCTCTAGGTAGATCAGCTAGGGCAAAGCCTGCTGATCTGTCAAGTCCCTCAAGACCTGTTTCAACTGATCCTTCACTGCTTAGCAGACCCCAATAGCTGCTACTGCTGGTTGTGTCACCAAGCTTGCTGTAGAAAGAAGCAGATTTTTCATAAGGACTCCAATCTTTTATCTATTGGGTTCTTGAACATTTGGACATTATCCACTGGACATGTGAGTGATTTATACATACAAGAGGTGGCTGCGTCCACTGTAGGGACCTTCCATTTTTTTGATGAACTTATCCTCCATGGGATAGACCACCGGAAATCTCTTGGGGGAATAAATATTTTCTCAGGACGTTCCCAATCCTGGTAAATAAGCCCTTTCAGTAAAGGGTGAAGTGGAAAAGAACAGACAGTCTGGGGGCTTCTAGCGACCCCAACGAGGATACAGTAGTGGTTGCAAGGTGCATTTTTAAATGCTGATCGGACCATGTTAGTCAGAGACTGAACCCATAATCTTTCAGCTTGAGATGCTGAGAAAAGGTTCCCCCACTGTTGATTCCTCTATAACAGAATCAACCTCATCCTGATCCCCTTCAGGCAGGTCGATCCCTGTATGGGACTGTTGCTCTGCTAACAGGCACTCTGAAGGAGGAGACGGAGATCGGGCGTGCTTTCCCTGACAGGGAGGCAGCGATCAATGTTGACAATCTCTCTCTAATCCTCCCAGAGCTGAGGAAAAAACCTCCTCTGTTACATACACAGGAGCAGGTGAACTGAGGACAGCCACAGTACCAAGTACCCCTGCGGGGTCTCTACGGTCACTTACCTCTGAACTTCAGGGGAGACTGGTGCAGCAGAAGTATGCCCAAGATCCTCAGAGCCCGATGAGACCCCCTTCGCTTCCTGGAAGATTCAGTTCCGGAGCTTCTGGACGGCATATTCCTAAGCCTAAAGCTGAGGTATTCCAGCCGTAATACACCACTTTTACTGAGAATAGTCTAGCACAATTGCTGCTATATCACAGTTGGTGTCTACTAAAGTGCCTTTCTAGGGGATGCCTGCATCAACCGCCTCTGTGTGCCTTTATATTGTTGCTAGCTCTGTCTGTGCACTTCAACAGCCAGCTATAATGTGCTTTAAAACACGCTGGACGCCCGCACATGCGCAGCAGCGCCGCGGCGCACACCTGAGCGTCATCCACCCCGCTCCGCCCCTTTTCCAGATCGCCTCTATGAATAGAGGCACGCGCACGCGCGCGGGCACGTGCGCCTTCGGCGCCTTTTTTGAAAACAACAAGGAGCTAGATGGGAGCCAGGGTCCCTTTGCCGCAGGGCCCGGGGATGGATGAGCGCAGCAACAGGGCAGAGGAGACAGCTTCCCAGGAGAGAACATACCAACTGCCTGGATTTGATTCTGGAAGAAAAAAATCCACATTACAAGAAAAAGAACCATAGCGGCCTCTAGTGTCTAACACAGGTACCGCGGTCTTACATTTTTTTTTTTTTTCTTGCCTACTATTAAAATTTTTACATTTTCTCAGTAGTAACAGGCATACACAGAATATTAGCGGGAATACCTTAGGTAACAGGCAGAAAGACAAAATAGGCTTGGGGGTCCCTCAATAGAACCAAGTTCCCGAGGGCCCCCACTTACCTTTTCCTCGCCGCAGGACTCTGTTTGGTCCACAGAAGCCCAAACTTCACCTATCACGGCAGGCATTGTAATCAAACCTTCAGGGACCGGGTTCCCAAGGATTCCACTCCCCTGGACCTGTATAGCACCCTGCACAGAAAACATCTTGGTTGTGGGTATGACCAGAGCTCTGGATCCCAGGGTCCAGCTCTCCTAAGAGAAGCATTACAGGCAAAACCTTGCTCTTCTCTGCAAGGCCCGGGTACCGACCGTTTAGCTATGAAGCTTTTTTGGTCGGATCCGGAATAGCTTACTGAGGCCCAAAAGAACCTGTACGCAAGCTCAGTGAAAAACACATGTTTCTTCTTGGCCAACACCTTAGACACTGGCAAAAAACTGAGGTGCTCCCGGATGGGAGGGGCTTATATAGGGGAGGGTACTTCCGGTTTTGGAAGTTGCCAGTGCCAGCACCTGACGGTATCTATATAACCCATTAGTAATGACTATGTCGCTCTGTGTCCCGTGATGTACGAGAAAGAAAAGTGTCAGAAAGGGCTTTGTCTTCAAGTGGTTAGAAGAGTGGATGATGTGTGACATAAGCTTCCTAATGTTGTGCATAAAATGCCAGGACAGTTCAAAACCCCCCCCCAAATGACCCCATTTTGTAAAGTAGACAGCTCAAGCTATTTGCTGAGAGGCATGTTGAGCCCATTGAATATTTTTTTTTTGTCTCAAGTGATTGAATAATGACCAAAAAAAAAAAAATGTACAAAAAGTTGTCACTAAATTATATATTGCTCAAACATGCCATGGGCATATGTGGAATTACACCCCAAAATACATTCTGTTGCTTCTCCTGAGTACGGGGATACCACATGTGTGGGACTTTTTGGGAGCCTAGTCGCGTACGGGACCCCAAAAACCAAGCACCGCCTTCAGGATTTCTATGGGTGTAAATTTTTGATTTCACTCCTCACTGCCTATCACAGTTTCGGAGGCCATGGAATGCCCAGATGGCACAAAACCCCCCCAAATGACCCCATTTTGGAAAGTAGACACCCCAAGCTATTTGCTGAGAGGTATGTTGAGTATTTTGCAGATCTCGCTTTTTGTCACAAAGTTTTGAAAATGTAAAAAAAGAAAAAAAAAAAAAAAAAAAATGTCTTTCTTAATTTTCAAAAACAAATGAGAGCTGTAAAATACTCACCATGCCTCTCAGCAAATAGCTTGGGGTGTCTACTTTCCAAAATGGGGTCATTTGTGGGGGTTTTGGGCTATTTTGACATTTTATGGCCTTCAAAACTGTGATAGGTAGTGAGGAGTGAAATCAAAAATTTATGCCCTTAGAAACCTTGAAGGCGGTGCTTGGTTTTTGGGGTCCCGTACGCGGCTAGGCTCCCAAAAAAGTCCCACACATGTGGTATCCCCGTACTCAGGAGAAGCAGCAGAATGTATTTTGGGGTGTAATTTCACATATAACCATGGCATGTGTGAGCAATATATCATATAGTGACAACTTTTTGTACATTTTTTTTTTCTTTTTGTCATTATTCAATCATTTGGGACAAAAAAAAAAAATATTCAATGGGCTCAACATGCCTCTCAGCAAATAGCTTGGGGTGTCTACTTTCCAAAATGGGGTCATTTGGGGGGATTTTGTGCCATCTTGGCATTTTATGGCCTTCAAAACTGTGATAGGTAGTGAGGAGCGAAATCAAAAATTTATGCCCTTAGAAACCTTGAAGGCGGTGCTTGGTTTTTGGGGTCCCGTACGCGGCTAGGCTCCCAAAAAGTCCCACACATGTGGTATCCCCGTACTCAGGAGAAGCAGCAGAATGTATTTTGGGGTGTAATTCCACATATAACCATGGCATGTGTGAGCAATATATCATTTAGTGACAACTTTGTGCAAAAAAAAAAAAGTTTGTCATATTCCCGCAACCTGTGGCAAAATATAAAATATTCCATGGACTCAACATGCCTCTCAGCAAATAGCTTGGGGTGTCTACTTTCCAAAATGGGGTCATTTGGGGGGGTTTTGTGCTATTTTGGCATTTTATGGCCTTCGAAACTGTGATAGGTAGTGAGGAGTGAAATCAAAAATTTGCGCCCTTAGAAATCCTGAAGGCGGTGCTTGGTTTCCGGGGTCCCGTACGTGGCTAGGCTCCTAAAAAGTCCCACACATGTGGTATCCCCGTACTCAGGAGAAGCAGCAGAATGTATTTTGGGGTGCAATTCCACATATAACCATGGCATGTGTGAGCAATATATCATTTAGTGACAACTTTTTTGTAATTTTTTTTTTTTTGTCATTATTCAATCACTTGGGACAAAAAAAAAATATTCAATGGGCTCAACATGCCTCTCAGCAATTTCCTTCGGGTGTCTACTTTCCAAAATGGGGTCATTTGGGGGGGTTTTGTACTGCCCTGCCATTTTAGCACCTCAAGAAATGAGATAGGCAGTCATAAATTTAAAGCTGTGTAAATTTCAGAAAATGTACCCTAGTTTGTAAACGCTATAACTTTTGCGCAAACCAATAAATATACGCTTATTGACATTTTTTTTACTAAAGACATGTGGCTGAATACATTTTGGCCTAAATGTATGACTAAAATTGAGTTTATTCGATTTTCCTTATAACAAAAAGTAGAAAATATCATTTTTTTTCAAAATTTTCGGTCTTTTTCTGTTTATATCGCAAAAAATAAAAATCGCAGAGGCAATCAAATACCATTAAAAGAAAGCTCTATTTGTGGGAAGAAAAGGACGCAAATTTCATTTGGGTACAACATTGCATGTCCGCACAATTTACAGTTAAAGCAGCGCAGTGCCGAATCCCAAAAACAGGCCTGGTCCTAATGGCCCGAAATGGTCCGGGGCTTAAGTGGTTAAAGTGGTTGTAAACCCCTTTGTGTTTTTTTTTTTTCTAACCTGCAAGACAAAGCTATAATGAGCTAGTATGACTAGCATACTAGCTCATTATGTACCACTTACCTTCGATCGGGGCCCCCGAAGTCGTCCGTGTCCCTCCTCTAGCCGCATCCATCGCTGCGGCGATAGCCGGAATGTTACTGCGTGAGCTGTCAAATTCGGCTACGTCGTCGAATGTTGCGACCTAGCCGAATTTGTGAATGGGGTGACGTCAGCGTCGCCGCATTTACATACAAATATCTCCTTAACCGTGTAGGTTAAGGAGATATTTCATGCACCTACAGGTAAGCCTTAATCTAGGCTTACCTGTAGGTCTTTGTTTAAAAAGTGGGTTTACAACCACTTTAAAACTACACTTTTAATACAAGGGGTCTTCAGAAAGTTTCCACACGTTTTTTTATATTTAATAGAGTTAAAAATATGTGTGGAAACCCTGGTATATCCAGGAACACCAAGCAATTTTCTAGATCCTACCTATAATTTCTTGCCTGATTCTCTGAAAGTGATCATCACAGGTTCGAGCTATGTAAATGTTTGTTTCTATTCAGCTCATCTGCAGTTTGCCCTTAAAGTGGATCTTCACGGTATATGAGCGCCACAAACCAAAAACACTATTTAATTCATTTTTAATATTTAAAGGAAACTCCCCTACCCATATATGTCTCCATGCTTTATTTTGATGAGAAATCACCCAATAGCATTTCTAGCCATGGCCATCTTAAGTAAGGGCAAATTATTCATGTAGCATTTACTTTCTGGAATCAATCTGCCCTTAGCTCTAGCATGCATGCAGGAGAGTGTGCTTAACTGAGAAGCCCCCCCTGGAGACTCCTGGGATGTATGACATAATTTACCTAGGCAAGAAAACAGGAAGTAACTGAAGAAATTTAAAAAAAACTGTTTAATTAAAACAAGTAAATATGATATACTTTTGAAAACTATTTACTAATGCTAGCAGTATGAGGATTAAAAATGATCAAAGTTGATTGGGAGAGTGAAGTTCCACTTTATTAGCATAGAGAACCATATGCCTCAGACCAGTGCTGAGAATAAGGAAGGCTTCAGGCAGCATTATCAATGTCCACTCTGCTTTTGTGTTTTTCACTGTTGGAAGTCTAGAATCACATGGTATAGGGGGCAGGCAAGGTTTATGTAAATGTACGCAGGGCTGCCTACTTCTAGCAGTTTGTGATCTGTTTCACCAGACATTACATGAATGCATTGCACTATAGACTAAGACATTTATGGCTCCTGGCACTAATTTACAAAGCTAGTTGTTTTATATGCTGTTCTGTTGATCAGTGCTGATCTTTTTTGTAAAAGAAATTCATTTTTTATACTCACATAAGCCTAAACAAGACTAAGCTAACAAAGAACAGGAAAAAATGCAGAGGCAAGAGGTTATACAAAGTTGGTTTATGTCCCAATATATAATGACAGAGCTAATGTGTTTTAAAACTACAGTCATTATTTAAAGCTGAAATCTGGCCAACAAATATGTTGAGAAATTTGCACTGTAAAAATAAATGATCACTCATAAAGTGTGTGACTTGTATGGCTGCTGCTGATCCTGGAAAAACCTTTACTTTCATTTAGCTCATACAGTTCCAGAAGCAGTACACAGATCATAGCGGGTTACTTGCTCTAAACCTTGACCATTAAAGTGGTAGTAAACTCTATACTACCACTTGCACCCACAGGTAAGCCTATACTAAGGGTTACCTGTAGGTACTGTGAATATCTCCTAAACTTGCACAGTTTAGGAGGTATTCAGAGTGCATGCAGCCGATAACATCGCTGGAAATGGCGGCTCCTGCCAATCACATAGCCGGAGCTCGCAAACCCAGAAGACAGATGGGAAACATGTCAGCCCTCTCAGCGGTGACTTTACAGTGCTGGAGAGCTTCGTACCAATCGTTCCGTATTTCATAATGTGCTTTTTGAACATCGGCGGTTTACAACCACTTTAAAGTGGTTGTAAACTCATAAAAAAAAAAACTGCTAGACAAAGGCATAATGAGCTAGTATGCACTGCATACCAGCTCATTATGAAATACTTACCTTAGATCAAAGCTGTTGACGCAGTCTCGGTACTGTGACCGGCGACATGTCTCCCGGGTTCGCTGTGATTGACCGGAGCCGCGATGACGTCACTCCCGCGCATGCGCACCGGAGCTGTCGGTCACGCAGCGTGGCTTCTTAAGAAACGGCACGAGTGCGCAAGTTTAGGAGATATTCACAATACCTACAGGTAAGCCTTTATTATAGACTTACTTGTAGGTAAAAGTGGTGTAACAGGGTTTACAACCACTTTAAGAAAATGTGTTTCGTAAGGCTTTATTGGAGGATAAGAGACTGTGATCTTCATCCTCACCTACTTCACAAAACACCTTGCAGTCTGTGAAAATAATACAAGATGTTATCTTAATAGACAAGGTTCTAAAGCAGTGGCGGTGTGTCCATAAGGGAACATGGGCGCTGCCCCCTCTCCCCAGCCACCCCCTCTATGACCAATGGATAGATTCATGCATGGCATGAATCTATGCATGGTTGCTGCTGCCACCCCCTACTCAGGTGCCCGGCCTCTTTTCAGGCACCAGGCGCCTGAATTACAGTGGCTGGGGGTGTTTTTGAAGCACCTGATTAGAGCCATAGGCTTTAATAGGTGTTTAAAAAGGTGCACTGCGTGTGCTATGCTTGGCGCTCGCAGTGCACCCAGGTGTGTTAGAAAAGCAAATTAATATTCACTTTCCTAACACTGAACCACCTCTCCGCCAATCATATGCTTGGGTCTGTTACCCGTCACCTGATTGGCTGATACAACAGGCGCTGTGATTGGACGCCTGATGAGAGGACGAGAGGAGATGCATGGAGGACACCGCTCGCCATCACCCGCTGCCACACAGAGACAGGGTAAGTGCTGGGCAGCTAAATTACTGAGCTAAATTACTGATCAGTGTAGTTTATCCTATACCATTACCACTATACCACGGCTTCCAATGGGAATTAGTCATTGATACTTGCCCAATGATGAAGCAAATAGTATTTCATATGTGGCATATGTGTTGGTAACTTTTATCACTTCACTTAGAGAAAGAGCAATATGGTCTTTCCAATGCCGTTCCAGTGAGAGTCATGCACTTTACTAAAGGCAAATATACTGTACACTTTGCAAAGTGCAATTGCACTCTGCAAGTGCAGATGCTCCATAACTTAGTAAATTAGCAGAAACTCTGCGGACTTCCATCATCCAATCATGTGCAAGCAAAAATTCAGTTTTTTAAAATTTTCCTTGCACGTGATTTACTAATCTCTGGAGCAACTGCACTTGCAGAGTGCAACTGTACTTTGCAATGTCTCTCATTGCTACGGGCACAGATTCCACACCCAAGGATAAAATAGCCATGCCTGGAGATAGGGGGATTATTTATCCCTAATATTTGTAAGAATAATTGAAAGGTTGCTGTCCAGAAGGTAGATATAGCTGGACAAGTCCAGAGCATGCGGAATAGCGTGCCTGTAGCTCCACAATTCTTCCAGAATAGAGGAGAAACCTGAGGGGTAAATTTAGAAATTCTGAAAGGTGTCAAATACCATCATAGCAGTATCTTTTGGGTTAGTGCCCACAGGTTAACACTCTTTGTTGCCACATATATACTAAGTGCTTTTTGCCAAAAATAGTTTTTAGCTGGAGTTCAGCTGTAATGTGTAAAGTGCATTGGGACGAGGACTAAGGCAAACTATCCAAAATAAAGATGACTATTTTAAAAAAACTGTGAGGTAAGATAAGGTAAAGTATAGTCAAGTAAATCTGTGTTTTTTTTTTTTTTTTTATTACTAGTACAATTACATATGTAAATTATGTAGAAAAAAGCAACATCTTACCCTTTCTCCAGTGGGTTAACTGCTGTAATTGCTGCTTGCTACTTTGATAACACAGCTATTGTTAATTCAGTCTCTGCAAAATTATGTTTTCTCCAGTATTTGTAAAAATTTTAAAACTGCTAGTGTAAAATAGTGGAATACATTTAATGATGAAACGACTATAATTAATTTGTTCTGTACAAAAATAATGATGTATCCACATAATAAACTGGTATTTTGATTTCGATGGTAGCTGAATGTTTCCATTACACAAAGTTATATGTATTTTTTTGTTTCTTATATTTACATAGCAACAGCATATACAGAGTTTTACAGTGTGCATTCACATCCACCTTTGCCTTCTAGGAGCTTACAGCTTTCTAAGTATATAAATGCTGTTCTAAGTCCTTAGTGGTCCAAGGGCAATGATCTTACAAATAGGTCACTTTTCATATTCACAATTTGTTTAAAGGAGAAGTAGAGTCAAAGCTCTTTTGGCCCCACTCCTCCTGTGGGTCACTGGAGTGCATTTAGTTCTGCACTCCTATGACCCAGATTCAGCCAACAGCAGGGTAAAGTCCACGGTGGGCTGAGGTCACCCAGCCGGTCCAGGCTCTGGAGGGATCCCAACTTTTACATCAAGATCCAGTTGAACCAGTTGTTCCCGCCCCTACACAACCCAGTGCTCCACTGATAGTTACTGGATCTCTGCTCACTGAAGACCGAGAACAGAACGATCAGTGGTATTTGATTGCTCAGTTCTCGGTGTAGAGGCAGCAGAGAACAACTGCAGAATAGGACCGATACTGCATCCACCTAGATGAGTATGTATGTTTGTTATTTTGAAATCCCACACTTCTTAATTTTAGGTACCACTGGCAAGCCACAAAATCAAAAATCATTTAGTTTTTACTCTGGTATAATGTCCGCCTTTCTTAACCCGCCTAGCGGTATTCCCGAGTCTGGCTCGGGGTGGAATTTCAGTACCTAAAGCGGTAACCCCGAGCCGGACTCGGGATCACATCGCAGGATACAGGGGAAGTCACTTACCTTGTTCCCTGGATCATGCAATGTCTCCCTGCTGTGTGTGCGAATTGTCATCTCGCTCGATTCACAGTGCCGAATGCCGCAGAGCTCCGTCCCCTGCAACGTTGCGGCGCACAAGGACGGAGTTCGGCGCCAAATTCAAAAAGTGAAACACACAATATACATACAGTATACTGTAATCTTACAGATTACAGTACTGTATCAAATAATACCACATCCCCTTTGTCCCTAGTGGTCTGTTCAGTGTCCTGCATGCACTTTTATATTATAAAAACTGTTCTTTCTGCCTGGAAACTGGAGATTGTTCATAGCAACCAAAAAGTGTCCCTTTACATCAAAAGTGGTTTTAGACCAGCTAGAAAACAGCGATAATAAATTAGAATCACTTGCAGAATTGAGCGATAGCGATTTGTGGGGAAATTTGTCATCAAACACTAAATCTAACGACAGCGACAATTCTGCAACTGAGCAAATTTCAGAGTTTTTGATTTGATTACATTATTAAATAATTTTTATTATTATTATATTATTATTTGTTATAATTATTTATAGTTATTTATTATATTATAATTTATGATTTTGTTTTTTGAACTTTATCATACCCGGGATGTCTACTAGACTCTGGTTTGGACAGATTTAAGTGAGTTATTTCTAAGAATTACAGGCCTACAATATAAAACGCCAAATTTCCATGTGAAATAATGGTACCGCTTTCAGCACCTAAAATCTGAAATAATCATACCGCCAGGGAGGTTAAGAAGTGGAGAATGTCAGCCGTATTACTGACAAAAGCAGTCAGGTATCATACACCAATGACATCTGCCTTCTGTTTGATTTTCTTGGCTGGACTACAAAGTCCCTTTGCTGCATCCTCAGTCAGCAACTAGCCCATGGCAGGCTGGGGTATGCACCCCACCCAGCTTGTGTTTATTAACCACAATGTGAAGACTGGGCCAATGTTGTTATCCTTAGTTGGGTGGGAATCTGCTGGTGTGTAATGGTCATTAATGCAAACATCCCAGTAAGGTTGTGTAAAATATTTGATAGTACCATTGCTTTCCCTTCTCTGGACTAGTTGGGCTAGATCATCTTATTTATGTTTAAGTGTGCTTAAGGTTGTCCTAGTCTATACCTTACTTTTTGCTGACACAATTTTTTTACAGTTTCATTAAAATTATACTTTTTTGGACTAAGGAAGACAATGACCTGAGTTGTGATTCAAATCAGACTTTTTGCTGCAAGACAAGCATACTAACCTCAAAACTACCTGCACAATGCAGTTCAATGTTCTCCATCAAAACAACAATACTTAAATTACTATTTGCACACATAAGAATAGATAGAAATTTTCCTGCATGAACATTTTCAAATGTGATAGTGAAAGCATAATTATAAGAAACAGTAAGCAACATACTCTGTCCATTTTAGGAAAACTGGAGTAAAGCGGGTCACAGATAATACGATGAGCAGATGCTGCTTGCCCGTTGATCAAATGGACAGTCATAACAACCTTGTTCTTCACTGTTGTTTCTAATGGGATAATCCAAGATCATTGAAATGTTGTGCCTGCTTATTCTCAATCTTCCTTCCTCAACTTGCAAACACATAAAAGGTCATGTTAAGCAAAAGGTCAAGCAGCTTAAGTATCCTTTTATGCCTGAAACTGGACAAAAACACTTATTTTCTAATAATTAGGTCATGCATGCAGTTATCTAGGGGCATATAGCCAGCATGGGAGAAAACCTGTCATGCCTAGTACACACGACCGGGATTCCTGACAGGAAAAGATCCTTAGGAAATCCCCAGGGGAAAACCGAGAGCCTGCTCTCTACTTTTCCCCCCTACAGACGATCGGTTTTCCCGTTAGGAAAACTCAGATGAGAGCTTTTCCTCGGGAATCCTGACCCTGTGTTTGCTCCATCTGAGTTTTTCCCCACAGGAAAACGGACAAAAATGTAAATTTTCTGCTACACACGGCTGGGTTTTCTGATGGGAAAAAGTCAGTCGGGAAACCCGCTGAGTAAAAAGAGAGCTGGTTCTCTTTTTTTAGCCGGCCGATTTTGGCAGTTTTCCCGTCGGAAAAACTGCGAGGGAGCATACACACGGCCGGGATTCCCGGCCAACAGCTCTCCTTGCAGTTTTCCCATCGGTGTGTATGGGGCATTAGGATAGAAATATGGTTAACTTTCCCTCCTGTGTTGTCTTCGAAGGTGCAGATTTTGGGACTGCAAGTCTTGTCCTGGATTTGCTATTTAACGGATCGCTCCCCTGGAACAAGCATCTGATAGGTTTATATTTGTTCTTTGCCTGACACACTAAATAATGAGGCAAGGATACAGCTTTGGAGTTTACACCTGCCAATACAACTGAGTAATGGCAGTTCCCATCATTTTAATCTCACACATCCATAAACATGAATGGCTACCTACAGAGCACAGTTGTGGATGCACTATGAAGGTATCTCTGGCTCTGGCTAGCCAAAGATAAAACAGGAGCAACTGCATAAAGTCTTCTACCCTAGCCAAACAGTGTTTCATCAAGTGAACTTTAGCCAACTCTGTCTGCAGTTACTGCAAAAACATAATATCGTCAGACTGTCATCCAATGTCCAGAGGAATACAATACAAATGCCTTCCTAATGGAAACGTGGGTAAAGTATAATTAGGTTTTTCACCCATTGCCCTCAGTCACAATATCCCCTTGAACATTGATAGTCATGGGTGACCCTTTTTTGTTTAGATAAACTACAGCTTTCCTAAATCAGCCTAAGTGATATGATGCAAAACACTTTTGGAATGTTTAATTGTCTTTGGAGCAAGTGAGTCTTCCAAAACAATTATGAAATTCTGAGTATATAGCATATGGGGTCTTTCTGATATGGTCTTTTTTGAATGAAGGTGTTAGAAATAATGGCATTACTAATAAATATAAAGAGCTGATGGTTACACTTTACCACAGACTGCCTTATGACTAGGGATGAATGAAGTTGAGAGTTTTAATTTCCCCAAATGTTGTAAAAATGTAAGACATTTCTACGAGATGTTACTACTTTGGCATAATGCATTGGGGTTTTTAGTGAAGGTGTTTGGTGGTTATTTTGCTATCTTGGGCCTGTTTTTGCATTAAAAATGGACTCCATGTTAATCTCTTTACTTTACAAATTTTTCCACAGAAAGGAAGTTCCCAAAAAAGTAAAACCAATAGTACACAAATAATGGTCATATACAAAAATACAAAAAACACTAAATGAAAAAAATGTAGCTGACCTAAATACATCCTCAAAATTGGGAGTTTCTGTTGAGGCAAAAGTTTGCTGATGGTGAAAACAGTAATTTTAAGGCAAAATACATTTTGGTAAAATCACTTTGCTCATTCCTGCTTATAAACAGTACTGGGACAAGGCCCTTCAGCACCCAAACTGCTCCCTTCTCTCAGGTCAGTTACAGGCTCTTCAGTGTAATAAGAATGAAGCAGGTGTAACACACTATATTCACTGTATCCTTCGATACAGCCCTGTACAGGACAAGTAACCATTATGATTCCAAAATCTATGACAACTTTACGGAATATGATCTTATTGATGATAAGATTCATGTGCACAAGCCTACACACACAGATTTAAAAAGCAAGATAAATAGGAGGGGGTGAAAATACATTTCGGGGAATGTGATGCGCCAGAGCAGCATGGTAAACAAGGGTAATCACCAACTGCGTTTAACAAATTGTCTGTGTGAAACGAGTGCCAATTTTAAATTGCAAATAGCATATCTGGCAAGTGGAAATGGCAAAAGAGCTGAGAAAAGCAGCTTACTTTCTTAATGCATTTGCCTGAAATGTGCATAGTAGGTGTATTGTATAATTTGTCTGTTTTCCTTGGTTATGTGCAGAGCAGCAACCTTATTTTAACACTAGAATCCAGAATAAAGATATATTTACTCTCTGCTAAAGATTTTTTAATTTACATTTCTATAGAGCACAATGCTAAAAGCTCCGCTATATTAATCATCCAAGGAAGGTCTTGATTGAAAGCAGAGCCTAATTGACGACACTTGCTACGTTTCAGTGGGCAGATTTCCAATAATTTAGACTTGCTCGGATAAATGACTATAGTCCGCATGTCTGTAAGTATGTTATTATAAATCATTAGCTTTAGCAATGTATACATACAAAATGTACCCTGTGTTTTTCAGAAAATGTTAATTAAAGTGGTTACAAACACTTACTGCCCTAAATGGTTTACCTTAACCACTTGCTTACTGGGCACTTAAACCCCCCTCCTGCCCAGACCAATTTTCAGCTTTCAGCGCTGACGCACTTTGAATGACAATTGCGCGCAGGGCAGGACTTAGGGTGGTGGGGGCCCCTGGGCTTGAGTCACTTTCGGGCCCTACCTTCTATACATTACAAAAAATGGGCGTGGCTCGGAAGGGGGTGTGGTTAGAGTCTGAGAGGAATGAGGGATGGAGGGAGAAAGAAAGCAGAGTCATGGGGAACGCCGGTCAAATGCACCTTGCACTGAGAGGGTCATTAGACACTCATACATTATATAGTGATGCATGGCACTTAGTGAGGCATGGTGGCACTGACCCTAAAGTGGCACTGACAGGGGCATGGGAGCACTGACCATAAAGATGCACCCTGCACTGACAGACAACGGACACCGACCATTATGTTGCACATTGCAGTGAGTGAGGCATCAGGCACATACCAAAAGGTTGCACTGAGGGGGGCACTAACCACAAAATAGCACCTTGCACCGAGCGAGGCATTGGGCACTCATGCAGTATATAGTTATGCATGGCTCTTAGCGAGGCACTGACTAGGGCATGAGAGCATTGGTCATAGAGTTGCACCTTGCACTGACAGAGGCATCAGACATGGACTACTATAAAGTTGCACCTTGCACTGAGTGAGGCATGAGGCACTAACCATAAAGTAGCACCTTGCACTAACAGAAGCCTGAAGCACTTACCATAAAAAAGTTCCACCTAGCACTGAATGAGGCATAAGGCACAGACCATAAAGTCACACTGACAGAGGCACTGAGGATAAAATTGCAATGAGTAAGGTATGAGGCACTGACCTGGAGCAGTATATAACGTTATGCATGACACAGAGAGAGGTATGAGGCACTGATCTGCAGTATAGAAAGTTATGCATTGCACTGATATAGGCAGCACTGACAGAGGTATGAGGCACTGTCGCTGACCTGGTGCTGGTGATATAGGTAGGTATTTAGGGTGACTTTCCTGGTTGATCACTCTCTGCAGCATGTAGGCACAGCCCGGCCGAGTCTAGTGTGTGCTGTTGAGAAGTACATCTCCCATCATGCAATGTGGTGCCAACTAGGACAGCGGTGGAGTCTGCTATTGGCTGCTGCCACTGATGAGGGTGTAACGGGGGGGACTTTTAATGTGTGTCGGCGGTGATGTTCTTTCTGTCACGCTAATCTGACAGAACGCCGGCCCGCTCGCGGCTCACCCCGCCAGCCTTTGCCTAATTAGAGAGCCGCCTCTGCAGGCAGGGGCCCCCTAGTGGACGGGGCCCATGGGCTTGAGCCCAGTCAAGCCCAATGGTATGTCCGGCCCTGATTGCGCGGTCATACAACGCTGGACCCAAATGAAATTTTTATCATTTTTTTTCACACAATTAGAGATTTCTTTTGGTGGTATTTAATCACCGCTGGGGTTTTTATTTTTTGCTAAACAAACAAAAAAACATGTTTCATAGTCTGTTATAAAATTTTGCAAACAGGTAATTTTTCTCCTTAAATGATATGCGCTGATGAGGTGGCACTGGTGGGCACTGATAGGCTGCACTAGTGGGGACTGATAGGCTGCACTAGGGGGCACTGATAGGCACAGATAAGGTGGCACTGATGGGGACAGATAAGGCGGTACTGATGGGTGGCACTGATGGGTGGCACTGATGGGTGGCACTGATGGGGGGCACTGATGGGGGGCACTGATGGGCACTGATAGGTGGCACTGGTAGGTGGCACTGATGGGCACTGGTAGGTGACACTGATGGGCACTGGTAGTTGACACTGATGGGCGGCACTGGTAGGTGACACTGATTGGTGACACTGATAGGTGGCACTGTGGGCACTGATGGGTGGCACTGTGGGCACTGATAGGTGGCACTGGTGGGCACTGGTAGGCAGCACTGTTGTGCACTGGTAGGTGGCACTGGCAGGTGGCACAGGTGGCACAGATGAGCAAGCAGCTGCTCTCCTTGATCGGGACCAATGTCCCTCTGACAGCCGCCGTGGACGGCTTTTTTTTTACATCACATCGGCTCTGTTTACATCACATGATCAGCTGTCATTGGCTGACAGCTGATGACGTGGTAAGGGGTCTTGACCCCTTACTCCGATCTGTGATCAGCTGAGTCTCATTGACTCGCTGATCACAGAGCACGCCGCATGCTCCCTGCAGGGGGCGTGCAGGCCGCTCGTAAAATTTTGCAAACAGGTAATTTTTCTCCTTAAATGATATGCGCTGATGAGGCGGCACTGGTGGAACTGGGCACTGATAGGCTGCACTAGTGGGGACTGATAGGCTGCAATGGTGGGCACTGATAGGCAGAGATAAGGCGGCACTGATAGGCACAGATAAGGTGGCACTGATGGGGACAGATAAGGCGGTACTGATGGGTGGCACTGATAGGGGGCACTAATGGGGGGCACTGATAGGGGGCACTGATGGGGGGCACTGATGGGCACTGATAGGTGGCACTGGTAGGTGGCACTGATGGGCACTGGTAGGTGACACTGATGGGCACTGGTAGTTGACACTGATGGGCGGCACTGGTAGGTGACACTGATTGGTGACACTGATAGGTGGCACTGTGGGCACTGATGGGTGGCACTGTGGGCACTGATGGGTGGCACTGTGGGCACTGATAGGTGGCGCTGGTGGGCACTGGTAGGCAGCACTGTTGTGCACTGGTAGGTGGTACTGGCAGGTGGCAGGGAAGAACAGAGTCCGACAACACTACTAGGACGTGTCAGTAAGCAGCCACATTCAGCTGCACAGATCAAACGCTGTCGGTTACATTGAGGAGGGTTGCTGAATGGCTTGATAAGACTGTTGTTTCTAATCAGCCATTTAGCACTTCCAAAAATGCATAATACAGATGTTTGTGTTGTTTATCAAACAAATAAGGGGCAGATTTTGATTTCTGACTGGAATTTCACTTTATATTTGATCATTTAGTCAACAAGCAGAATTGTTTATTGGTAGAATACTATGCTTTAGGGCTCTTTCACACGGGGCGGATCAGTCATGATCCGCCCCGTGAACCTCCGCTTGCTCAGTGGGGATCGCTCCGTTGATCCCCGCTGAGCCGGCGGATGACTGGGCGGTCCCCGCACACTGTGCAGGGACCGCCCTGTCAGAGCGCCGCTCTCCCCTATGGGGAATCGGATGACGACGGACTGTAGAGTCCGTTGTCATCCGATCCGCTCCACCGACGGAAGGAAAAATTGGGTTTTCCTCCGTCACACTTTGGCGGAGCGGATGTCAGCGGACATGTCACCGCTGACATCCGTGCCTCCATAGGGATACATGGAGCGTCCGTGCAGGTCCGCCTAAAAAACTGACAGGCGGACCTGAACGGACCTTCCGTGTGAAAGGGGCCTTACTACGGAAAATGCTATAAAACAGACATTTACTGAATATCAGAGGATTCATAGTGATTGTAAATGAATTTGGCTCAGGTCTAGATATATTATCCTATATGAATATCCATTGGTTAACATAAGCTTTTACTTCTTATTACCTGTGGTTGTTTACGTAAAAAAATGCAGCCTTCGGCTTCCTTTGCACAGATCTTTACCTAGTTCCGTTCAGATAAGAAAACCAAAAAATATATGTGTGATCTGTTGTTAAGCACTCACTTCTTACACCAGCTGAAAATTACTATAGTTTGACCTAATGCACTTGACCTGGGCTAAAAAATAGCCTACATAATATTTCAAATTAAGTCAGCTCCAGTTAAAGCGGTTGTATACCGCAAAACTTTTTTTTTTTTTCCAACCTGCAAGGCAAAGGCATAATGAGCTAGTATGACTAGCATACTAGCTCATTATCAATCACTCACCTCAGATCGAAGCCCCCGCAGCGGTCCTCAGACACGTCCTCCGTCGCCGCCATGATACCCGGAGTGACTTCCGGGTATCGCCGCTCCGGCGATGTGATTTTCCGGAGCGGCGATGACGTCACTACCGCGCATGCGCGAGAAACGGCACGATCCCCGCGCATGTGCGAAATCCGGCAGTGTCCGGCGGGCTACCATTCAAGAGCTGCCGCGCTCAGTGCGCCTGCTCCGTTATCTATGGCGCGCATGCGACGTAGATATCGGTACAGACTTTTTTGCAAATATATCCGAGATCGTGTAGGTCTCGGAGATATTGCAAGCACCTACAGGTAAGCGCTAATGTAGGCTTACCTGTAGGTGCATGTCATTATTTTGGGTATACAACCACTTTAAAGCTTTCCAATTGGTCCTGATACACCTATGTCTATAGGCAATAGTACCCAAGTGGCACCTGGTGTGAGACACATACATCCTACTTTTTTAGCCATTCAAGCTCCTCTTAAGTTACTCCGCTATGTTGCCATGCTCGCTTTTTCTTGAATGACTGGATGCAAACTTTGCACTCTCAACGTCAAAATGAATTGCTGGAGCAGTTTAATATTGCATAATCTGTCCATCAAGAGTGTGTGCATGCAATCTGCTTTTTAAAAAAAAGTTTGTTCACAAAAGTCAGAAGCAAGTGAAGAACGCAAAAAAAAAGGGAAAAGCAAAACTTACAGGGGTTGTCTTACTACAGGCCAATAGACTTTTCCCTTAGCTTGGTGAATGTGGTGAAAATTCACTTTTCAGAGCATAACCAAACTATGTGAAGTGCTACCCCCTGGAGGAGCTGTTGGTATGTTTGGGTCCCCCTGCCCTGCCCTGCCCTGCTTCAGGAGTGACCTGTGCTGTATCTGAATTCAAAGGACACCAACATGCCTACAACGTTTAGAATGGGCTTTATTATTGCCCAAATTCAGGAATTAAAAAATAAAAAAAATCAGCACAAGGTTTGTTACTTACATTTCATTTGAAGTGTCCCTCGTGCTAGTGCTGGCTAAAATAGTGGAAATCTGAGGTCCTCTGCTATCCTCCCATAACCTGCAGCTGTAATCTTCCTGTGCTGTAGAAGTTAGTACCAGCACTGGACCTGTGACAGACACTCATCAAGAGTACCAACTATGCCTTCCCCTTTTGCCGCTGTATTATAGCTTCTCTGAATGAAAAATGATCTATGAATGGATGACGGGCAGAAGAATGACAGGTCACTCTTGCAGTACACTTGATCCCACTGCAGGGGTAGATTTTTTCTAATTCCTGGAGTTAGGCTTTAAACTGTAGTACTTTTAACATATACAGTATAGTCAGATAAAAAGTAACATTTTATACCCAGAGTTAATCAAGAGGCTGAGGAAAAAAGCATGGTCCAATTTGCACCAAAGGGAAAAAAAATCCTTTATCCCCCAATGCAGCAATATATCCCCTGCATCAACAGTCTTTGGTTTTATTACATACTGTATTATTGTTAATAGCCAGTTCTTTTCTGTGCATTTAGGAATGCATCCAGCTTTTTATTATTATTATTATTATTATTTTTTACAAAAAAACTGAGCTGGCTAGAACTAGAACCCTGGGGTATACCACCAACAATCTTAGACTATTGAGAGTATGAATCATTAATCACCATGGTCTTTAAGACAGTTTTCTGTCCATTTGCACACATTTTCTAAGCCTTTAGACCTTGACGTAAACATTAATTAGCCTTGTGTGGGCAACTGTGACAAACACTTTTGCAAAGTCAAACCATACTATATCCACAGCTAATCATTTGTTTAAAGCTAGCCATTCATGGGTCACTTTTTTTGTTCAGCCAGCAGATTCAACGAAAAAACGGACCCGATTCCCCCATCCGCACACACAGTGTGGATGCGGGAATCATCCCAGCTGTGTCATTGTATTCTGACAGCAGGGAGACTCCCCCGCCATCAGAATACACAGATCAGCACTGCAGTCTACCGTCTGCAGGCCTTATCGAGCAAGAAAATACCTTCAGGGCGGTCCAACAGAAGTTGATTGGTAGATTGTGGCCGTACATGGGTCAAAATTCGACCAGTCCCTGCTGAACCAGCTGAATTTCGAGCCATGTATGGCTAGCTTATGTTTTGGCTTACTTCATCTTAAAAAAGGAACTAGATAATTTTGACAACTTTCAACTTTCTTGAATCCATGTTGACTATGACTTATAATAATTAGACTTGTGCACAACGGAAAAATTTGTTTAGTTTCGGTTTGTTTCTTGTGCACAACGGAAAAATTTGTTTAGTTTCGGTTCGTTTCTTTTCGGTCCTGTTGATTCGTAATCATTCGTAATTTTGCTAGACGGGATTTTTCGTGTTCGGACTAATTCGTATTTTCGCAAGCGACATTTTTAGTTGAATTTTTAGTTGATTTACAATTCGTACTTTCGGTAGGGTACATTGTTTTTCTTTGATTCTGGACAACACTCCTACTTTCGTAACTTTTTTTGGGTTTGTTGATTCGTAATTTTCCGTGTCTCTCTCACAACAACGCTGCCTATTATGCCTAATGTGCTTCGAATGGATTTGTACTTTTCCAAATACATAGCGGTTATTTGTAACGATTCGAAATCTCGTATTTTACTTTCGTTTTTTACATGCGGCTATAGCCTCCGCCCATAGGCGTGCGCACAGGGTGTGCCAGGTGTGCCCAGGCACACCCTAATCACTCTGTGCAGCATAGATTCCCCCTACTGCCCTAGGTCCCCCCCTTCCTCACGCACCGCTGCTGGCTTCCCTCTTTCCTCTACTGGCGGCTCTTACTGCAGGGATATTTTAGGGTGAATGGGGGAAGGGGCCGGTAAATATGTCATTTACTGACCCCTTTCCCTTTCTGAATGAACACAGTGAGCGATCAGTAGTGTGTGTTTGAGCTTTGGGGTGCACACCCTAATGGAATGGGCTGTGCACACCTATGCCTCCGCCCCTGTACACCATTTTGAGAGGGTTCAGCACGGTGAGGGAGAAGCAGAGAGCAGAGCAGAGTGTTATTGTGCTTCGAATGGATTAGAAATCTCGTATTTTACTTTCGTTTTTTACATGCGGCTATAGCCTCCGCCCCTGTACACCATTTTGAGAGGGAGTTCAGCACGGTGAGGGAGAAGCAGAGAGCAGAGCAAAGTGAGTGTTATTGTGCTTCGTATGGATTCGTACATTCGTAACTTTTTTCATAACGAATTATGCCGAAGACATTCGGGCATTCGCTATTTGCGGTATAATTTATTTTGGATTCGGTTTTATTCGTAATTGCTTTGTTCGGAAATTCGAATGCTTCCGAATGTCCGAAAGTTGCTAAATTCGGACGAATTTCGATTCCTTACGAAACGAATTGCACAAGCCTAATAATAATGGTTTTTAGCAAAAACCTTTCTATGTGGTCTGCAAACTCTTAAGTATCTTCCTAACTATAGAAGTTAGCCCAGGTTCACACTGGGCTGCGGGAGTGAAGCCGTGCGAGTTCAGCTGAACTCGCACGATTTCACTCTCGCTGGCAGTCCCGATTTCAGCCGCGATTACAAAGACATCTGTGCAGGTTTCTGCACAGATGTCAATGTAAATCGCGGCCCGAAATTGCAAAAAGTAGTACAGAAACTACTTTTTGAAATCGGTGCAGCGCCGCAGATGCGGCGTCGCACCGATTAGGACGGTGCCATTGCAAATACCGCCGTTTTGACATGCGATTTGACATGCCAAATCGCATGTCAAAACGCACCAGTGTGAACCAGGGCTTAAACTCACAGATCTGCAGTTACTTGCAAAGACTTTGATCACTTTTTAAATATAGGCACCAATAACATAGCGCTAATGCTTTGGTGGCAATCTATTTAATAAAAAGTCTCTAAAGATTAGAAACAATGGATTCAAAATAACAGAGCTTGATTCTTTAAAGACATATGGATATAAGTCATCTGTTTCAGGTACTTTATTCACCTTTATTTTGTCTGATTCTTTTTGGACCATATTCATTTTGAGCCACTGTGGTCTATTTGAGATTATGGCAGTACTATCCCTATTATGAACTTGAACTCCACTGTATTGTTTGTATGCACGAAGCTGAAGATGATAATTACCAGATTTGCCTTTGCTTTGTCCCCAGTCACCAACACAGGGGTTGATTTACTAAAACAGGTGTGCAAAATCTGGTGCAGCTGTGCACAGAAATCAGCTTTTTTATTGTCAATTCTTAATTGAACAAGCTGAACTTAGAAGCCGATTGGTTACCATGGACACTGCACCAGAATTTGCACTCTCCAGTTTTAGTAAATAAACCCCACAGTCTTGTAAGGGGCCTCAGATCGGACTAATTTACTATTAATATATTCTTAGGCACGTTCAAGGGGCCATATTTGCCTGCACAGGGATGCACAGGTGTTCTGTGCATCACTGCGTAGGCAGTACTATTCATGTCAATTGGGAAGTAGCAGCTGCACAGACACAGCCACTGCTCCCAAATTTAAATTGATGCTGGTGCATGCAGGTCTCCAAATGCACACCGTCTGCGTTCGAGGACCCGCACCCACACAGTTGTCAAAATGGGAGCAGCATCTGTACCTGTACAGCCACTGCATCCTAACTGACATATGCAGGAAGACATAACCCTCGCAAGGGAGTATGCTTGAGTATGCCCTTGTGAACGAGGCCTTATGGCCCGTACACACGATCCGAATATCGTACGAAAAATGTCGTCCGAGGAAGAATCGTACGATAATCGGATCATTAGTACAGAGCTTCCGAGAGCTGATCATGACAGTTCATTCGATATTATTTTATCGGACATGCACGAACATTTTTCTTGTACGATACCAGATCGTAGGATTTTCGTTTAGTCAGTACAGTTGTCGTCCGAAAATACAATACAAATACATTACAACACATGACATCACTTCCGATTTTTTTTTCTGTCGTACGAGAATTTTCGTGACTTTAATAACCTATTTAATTTCTACTTGCGACTATTAAGCGAAAAAAGTCGTACGATCTGTCGTACGATATTCGGATCGTGTGTACGGGGCATTACTCTTTTTGCAACCAATCTTTTTTATTTTTTATTTTTGTGATCTTGATGTTCTTTTTACATATTTTGTTATACAGTATTCTTTGTCATGAAAATAAATGTTCCTTCACTTTTAGATTTAGAAGTGCAATTTTATTTTTCTTGGCTCTATGGCTTTTTAAACATTGGACGTGAGCCACATATGTTTAACTTTTAGCCTTTTGAATATATTGCCCAGGGGAATATACTGTATTTTGTAATGTGTTTGTATAAAGGCACTTTGCTATCTTTAAATTAAGTGTTGTTATCTTTCCTTCATATGCTCATTGTTTACAATGAAATCACGTTATGGTCACTGCTACTCAGATTTTCTTTAATTTGAATATTGTTGGAGATCAACAGGTTCACAGATTATCATTTCTAGTTGGAGCTTCTATAAACTGTACCATAAAATTGCCTTGTAATAGGTTTACACATTTCTGTCCTTTTACTGTTCCAGCAGTGCCATTACAGTAAATTTCAGTTAATTTCATGGTAGTTAAAATCAGCCATCCTTACCACTATCCAAGACTTTACAACCCTTTCTTATGTGTAAGGAACTAAGGGGTGGATTTACTAAAGGCAAATAGACTTTGCGCTGTGCTCCAGAGCTTAGTAAATGAGAGAAATCTCTGCTGACTGCTATCTTCTTATCATGTGCAGGAAAAATGTTGTTTTTTATTTTCCTTGCATGTGATTGTACTTTGCAAAGTGAAGCATCATCTTATTTACTAAACTCTGGAGCAAATGCACTTAAAGAATGCACAGTCTATTTGTCTTTAGTAAATCCACCCTTAAATCTCAAACTCCTCATTAACACTGGGGGGGGGGGCCTGTAACAAACTCCAATAATTAACTTCACAGTATGCACACCCACATAACTCCACCCACTATCACCATCTCCAAAACAAGGTTCTCTTTTGAGTTGAGTTGAGTTGAGAGGTATCTTAATATAGCACGGTCTTACCACGAAGGGTCCCGACGCGCATAGCAGAGTTCCTGGGAAATGAGGACCCAGGAACCAAGAGCAGCACAGAGCGGCAGAAAGGGTGGAAGAGAGAGGCTACGCAGGAAAGGCTTGCGTGAAAAGCCAAGTCTTTAGTAACCTGCGGAAGACCGGGATAGTAGGGGCCTCCTGGAGCTCGACAGGGAGGCCCCTACACTGACTTTATGATCATTTATAACACAGAGACAGACACTGCTACCTTTTTGCATTACGTTTCTATCTCTCCTAATGAGATCATAGCCAGGAATATTAATAGCCCAATTGTATAAAGAATGAAGCCAAGATTCAGCAATACCAATTAAATCATAGTGCTCTTTATGTATCAAAGCTTCCAACTCTCCTATTTTGCTTGGCAGATATCTGGCATTGGTGAGCAAACACTATAATACATTGTTGCATTTTGCACTTGTATTTATTAGATATTTTTTGTAGTACAAATAGTACTGTAATTGCCAATGTTTGTTTGTAACATGGAATCTTCTTATTGTTTGCCATAACCCTCCCCCCATCTTCCCCAATTCCACCTCCCATTACTGTCTGACTCTTGTCTGAAATATCTGCCCCATACGATTTTAAAGCGGTAGTTTCTTCCTGCTAGGCAACATCATAATGTGCTAGTATGCACCCATATTAGCATATTATGAGAGATTTACCTTGAAACAAAGCCCTCTAGCAGCACGCTGTCACCACTGCAGAGGCTTCCATCTTCCCCTGTCTTCCTTCCGGGTTCACAGGCTGCCGCAGTGTGAATGGCTGAGCCGCAATGACGTCTCGGGCATGGCACATAACTCTGAAGGAACAGCATGGGTATGCTGCTCCTTCAGAGTGCATGCACTGGTGATGTCACTGTCTCCTGCTCACTACAATATCTCCTAAATGGTGCACATTTAGGAGACATTAATTTTAACTACATATAAGCTTTATTATAAGCTTACCTGTAGGTAAAAAATAAATAAAGAGAGTTTACTACCCCTTTAACTCTTCTTCACCCTTCGATACTAGTTTAACTACTCTTCCAAGCTTTCAATAAACCTCTCCCGCAGCGCAGCAGGATCTCTTTCATTTAGATGTAAACTATATTTAGCATATAGGTTGTAACCATAGGTGTGCGCAGGGGGTGTGCCCCCCATGTTGTCCCCCCCTCCCTGCAGTGCTGCTGGCTTACCTTCTCTACTCTTCCCTCGGCTGCTGCGGGTAAACTGTGTTTACTTTGCTTCCGTTTGTGAATGAACAGCTGAGGTTGCAGAGAAAGGCATGTGTGTTTGATCTTTGAGGTGCATACCCTAATGTAAAAGGCTGTACACACCTATGGTTGGACCCCAGTGAAATGATATCCCAGTGCACTAGAAACACAAATCCTTACCTCTTACACCAGGTCTTTCTCCATGCATTTAGCTTTCTAAGCTTCTGTTGTCTTTCCTTGGTCATGGCACAGACAATATTCCAGAAAATATAACCTTGGTGGTCCTTCCCTTTGGCTTACATCTTAATTCTCTGAATTAATTATTAAGGATCTTCCATGTATTCATTCAGTCATTGGTCTCAACATGGAGCAATAAATCGTTATCATGCTTAGCCGTGTTATGCTCAGTAATTTGTTTACCTGGTCCACCTCAATCCTTAGCACCAGGGAGACAGCAAACCATTTGTTAGAGGTAGTCCGGGTAAGAAAATATTCTATCAGACCTGCTAATTATAGAATCCCCTATTATCACCAACTGTCTAGGTCCTTCTGCATTATTCTCACCACTCCTACATTTACATCTATCATTCGCTACCTACACATCTCCACTCAGCTTGGAAAAAAAAATTGGATGCTCAAACTCAGGACTTGTCTTCCTTTTCTTTTAGACCTGTCACTCCCTGTAATTACAGTAAGCCATCTTCTGACCTCATTCCTCCACCTTCCTCATCTATCCCATTAACCCCCTGCTTAGTGTGCAGAACATGCATCTGTCACAGTGGTATTCATCCTGGAGTTGTTAATCCATTTTATGTATACATGTGGCACACTTAGCACCGAGCAAAGCTTTCCCCCTTGACTAGCACGTGTTATCTTAATTACAATATTTACAGTATATAGGAAATTTAAATGTTACAGGTTTAAAATTACTTTTGTTTTAACTTCTGTGTTTTTAACTCCACTTTTTAATATCTACTTCATTCACAATCCCACTATGAGCAAGCTCAGATGTGAAATAAGCAGATGTTTATATCACACTTGTGAACATTGAAAGTGTATCTATGTTCAAATGTAAAATCATATACTCATTTCCACATTGTATTTAAAAAGGTTCTAGCCTACTCAAATTAACGTTTGCCGACTGCATCACATAGATGTATGGCGGCAGAGCGGCTTTTTTGTGCCAGATCAGGTACCTTGTACCTGATCTGGCACTTCCAGGTAAGGGGCGTGCGCTCCACCGCTGACCTGGCTGTGCTGTGATTAGACACAGCACGTCAATCAGTGGGTGCCAGCCAATGGACATCCACTGGCACTCGCTGATCAACAAGGAGAGAGACAGGACAGGGCGTTTTTTTCTGTTTTATTTTTCATTATCCAAGATGTTTGGGACAACCTACCTGCCGAGTTCCTTCAAAAATGTGCAAATGTACCTAGAAGAATTGATGCTGTTTTATAGGGAAAGGGTTGTCACACCAAATATTGATTTGATTTGCATTTTTCTTCAGTTCATTTACTTTCCATTTTGTTAATTGATAAAAATAACCTACCGTATATACTAGAGTATAAGCCGAGTTTTTCAGCACATTTTTTTGTGCTGAAAATGCCCCCCTCGGCTTATACTCGAGTCACCTTTTTGCGCCTGATCTCCTGGATTTTGGGGACCTGGTACTGGCCAGTCGTAGGTCCCTTGGACCCCAAACTTGGCACACATGTAGCCCCACTCTTCCTCTACAAGTGTGCAAAGGTTGTTGTCTGGGAAATCTACGGCCGGGGAGCACCGATTTTTCCATAGACTCCCATGTTAAACAGTAATTTCTCTGGTAAATTTGGGGACCCGGTACCAGCCGGTCGTAGGTCCCCTGGACCGGAAACTTGGCACACATGTAGCCCCATATCTCCTCTATAAGTGTGCAAAAAGTTTTGTCTGGGGGACCTACGGCCGGGGAGCACTGATTTTTCAAATCCGGGCACCCCTTCCATAGACTCCCATGTTAAACGTCAGTCTAGTCATGGACACAGTGAGGCATGGGCACAGTGAGGCATGGACACAGTGAGGCATGGGCACAGTGAGGCATGGACACAGTGAGGCATGGGCACAGTGAGGCATGCTCATGGACACAGAGGGGCAAAGTGAGGCACAGTGAGGCATGCAGATGGACACCCTAGGCTTATACTCGAGTCAATACATTTTCTCAGTTCTTTGTGGTAAAATTAGGTGCCTCGGCTTATATTCGGGTCAGCTTATACTCGAGTATATATGGTACTTTAATAACACATGTATTTCTGAAAGCATTCTTAATTTACAGCATTTTTTCACAACTGCCTAAAACTTTTGCACAGTAGTGTATGTGACATATTTCTGAACTCAGAAATTAAAATGAGTCTTACTGTGTCTGGTTCCTATGAAACTTCTCTCATTTTGGCAAAAAAAAAATAGACCTGTTAAATGCAATACACCTGACAATTGTAGTTCCTTGTTATTTGGTTACCTGCTGGCATACTGTTACTTTATTCTGGTGTGAAAAAAAAATATTGTAATATTTAATATTTTAACTTAAATGTTTCTTTTTTGTTAATGGTATGTAGCACTAAGATGGCACTCCAGGAATGTGTAGTGTCATTATGAATAGTCAGAATATGACCCACATTTGTGCTTTAACAGGTGGCTTCTGGTAGACTGGTTCATGATAAGCAGGGGTGTAACTAGAAACCACACATCCCCATAAAAAAAATTGTAATGGGTCCCCAACAACAGGATAGTATAAGTTATTTCTTAGTGTATACTCATTAAAACATTTGCTTCCTGGTTAAAATGTAAATATACCTTTTATTTCTATTTAGTTTCAAAACTTATATACATAAAAAATTTCTGGGTTTTAAAATCAGTGGAAAGATATGCTGTACAAGAGTGTTCTGAAAATAGGGCATGTTTCAACAGGGAAGCTAATTTTCCACATATTGTGTAGGTTTGAAATTGCCACTTTTTTAGCATTTAATGGAATAACACATGCAGATAAAAGATCTCATGCTGCCTTTTGTAAATGAAAATTTACATATAATCCCTTCATCCTTACATTTTTCCTCTTTTGAATTACAGTTGGGTAGTTGCCATGCAACTCCAAAACTTACATTTTTTTCCATCTGATCTTCTTACCATGTTTGAACCACTTTCTGACTTAGGACAACCTTAATTCCCCTCCATGTAACAGCAGGCAGAAAAGTGAATATTCAAGGTAATGATCACAGCACTGAGGGGCATGCAGTGCAGTCATTTTAACCTAAGTATGCCGCAGTCACAAAAAACACACTAGGATTAAAGCCTGAAATTTACAGTTTCTGCTGTATACACTGATAGTTTACATAGATGGTACATTACGGATACCCTAGTATTACCTTATGACTACCAAAGTTTTCATTTCAAGAAAGATTGTCTATAAAAAGTAAAAAAAAATTATATTTGTATATATCGTGTTAGTTTGCTGTTGGGTTTTATATTATTGAATGTGTGTCACTGGGAAGATTCACCACTACTATTTGTCCTAGTGAGCATCATTACAGGTCAAGACTCGCCCTCATTATTTGTCCTAGTGACTATCATTACAGGTCAAGGCTCATCCTCACTGTTTATCCTAGTGACCATCACTACAGGGAAAGTCTCATCCCCACTATTTGTCCTAGTGACCATCATTACAGGTCAAGACTCATCCTCACTATTTGTCCTATTGACTATCATTACAATTCAAGGCTCATCCTCACTATTTGTCCTAGTGACTATCATTACAGGTCAAGGCTCATCCTCACTGTTTATCCTAGTGACCATCACTACAGGGAAAGTCTCATCCCCACTATTTGTCCTAGTGACCATCATTACAGGTCAAGACTCGCCCTCATTATTTGTCCTAGTGACTATCATTACAGGTCAAGGCTCATCCTCACTGTTTATCCTAGTGACCATCACTACAGGGAAAGTCTCATCCCCACTATTTGTCCTAGTGACCATCATTACAGGTCAAGACTCATCCTCACTATTTGTCCTATTGACTATCATTACAATTCAAGGCTCATCCTCACTATTTGTCCTAGTGACTATCATTACAGGTCAAGGCTCATCCTCACTATTTATCCTAGTGACTATCATGACGGATCAAGGCTTATCCTCACTATTTGTTCTAGTGACTATCCTTACAGGGAAAAACTCACCCCCACTATTTGTCCTAGTGACTATCATTACAGATTAAGGCTTATCCTCAGTATTTGTCATAGTGACCATCATTACAGGGAAAGATTCACCCCCACTATTTGTCCTAGTGACTATCATTACAGGTCAAGGCTTATCCTCAGTATTTGTCATAGTGAACATCATTACAGGGAAAGATTCACCCCCACTATTTGTCCTAGTGACTATCATTACAGGTCAAGGCTTATCCTCAGTATTTGTCATAGTGACCATCATTACAGGGAAAGATTCACCTGCACTATTTGTTCTAGTGACTATCCTTACAGGTCAAGGCTTATCCTCACTATTTGTCCTAGTGACCATAATTACAGGGAAAGATTCACCCTCACTATTTGTCCTAATGACCATCATTACAGGTCAAGACTTACCCTCAATATTTGTCCTAGTGACCATTATTACAGGTCAAGGGTCATCTTTACTATCATTACAGGTCAAGGCTTATCCTATTTGTCCTAGTGACCATTATTACAGGGAAAGATTCACCTTCATTATTTGTCCCAGTGACCAACATTACAGGGAAAGACTTACCCACACTGATATTCCTTGACACCATCATTGCAGGGAAAGATTCACCCTCACTATTTGTCCTAGTGATCATCATCACAGGTTAAGACTTGCCCTCACTATTTGTCCTAGTGACCATCATTACAGGTCAAGGGTCATCCTCACTATTTGTCCTAGTGACCATCATTACAGGGAAACACTTACCCTCACTACGAGTCCTCAACACCATCATTGCAGGGAAAGAATGACCTTATTTGTCCTAGTGATCATCATCACAGGTTAAGACTTACCCTCACTATTTTTCCTAGTGACCATCATTAAAGGAAATGATTCACTGTAATTATTTGTCATAGTGATCTTCATTACAGGAAAGGACTCACTCTCACTATTTGTCCTAGTGACTGTCATTACAGAGAGAAAATGTTCAAAACTGCAACATTTTACAGTAGACACCAGAAAAGAAATAGAGTTCAACTCTTTCACTGGGAATGCCCATTCCAGTGACAGCTGTTTAAGAGGGGGCTCCCTGTCCTTGCAGAGGTTTCTCCTCACTTCCCGCCTTCTTTGTTTTTTTATTCTTTACATATGTGTTGATTAGGGATGAGCTTCGAGTTCGAGTCGAACTCATGTTCGACTCGAACATTGCCTGTTCGCCCGTTCGCCGAACAGCGAACAAATTGGGGTGTTCGCGGCAAATTCGAAAAACCTATGGGAGAAATCTAAAGTGCTAATTATAAAGGCTTATATGCAAGTTATTGTCCTAAAAAGTGTTTGGGGACCCGGGTCCTGCCCCAGGGGACATGTATCAATGCAAAAAAAAGTTTTAAAAACGGCCGTTTTTTCGGGAGCAGTGATTTTAATAATGCTTAAAATGAAAAAATAAAAGTGAAATATTCCTTTAAATTTCGTACCTGGGGGGTGTGTATGATATGCATGTAAAGTGGCGCATGTTTCCCGTGCTTAGAACTGTCCCTGCAAAAAATGTCATTTTTGAAAGAAAAAAATGCATTTAAAACTGACTCGCGGCTATTAATGAATTGTCGGCTCCCGGCAATACATACAAAAGTCATTGATAAAAAAAAAAAAAAAAGCGTGGGGGTTCCCCAGAATTCAATTACCAGGCCCTTCAGGTCTAGAATGGATATTAAGGGGAACCCCGCCGCAAATTTAAAAAAAAATTGACGTGGGGTTCCCCCAAATATCCATTCCAGGCCCTTCAGATCTGGCATGGATTTTAAGGGGAACTCCACCCCAAATTTAAAAAAAAAATGGCGTGGAGTCCCCCTAAAAATCCATACCAGACCCCTTATCCGAGCACGCAACCTGGCCGGCCGCAGGGGAAAAGGGGGGGACGAGAGAGCGGCCCCCCCTCCCTCCTGAACCATACCAGGCCACATGCCCTCAACATGGGGAGGATGTCCCCATGTTGATGGGGACAAGGGCCTCATCCCCACAACCCTTGCCCGGTGGTTGTGGGGGTCTGCGGGCGGGGGGCTTATCGGAATCTGGAAGACCCCTTTAACAAAGGGGACCCCCAGATCCCGCCCCCTCCCTATGTGAATTGGTAAGGGGTACATTGTACCCCTACCATTTCACGAAGAAAGCTTAAAAAAATGTTTAAAAAAACCACACAAACACCTTGAAAATGTCCTTTATTAAAAAAAAAAAAAACATTCCAGCGGTGAAATCCAGTGTCCCGCGGCGATCCCGATGTCCAGCGCTGTCCTTCATTGGTTGTGCCTGAGCAGACCTGATGGGGAACTCCCTCTCAGTATTTTAAATGTATAGACCCGCCCCTTCTAAAGTTCCCCATCAGGTCCGCTCAGCAGACCAGATGCGGAACATGAGAAGGGGCGGGTCTATACATGTATAACCAAAGTGAGAGCAGTTCCCCATCAGGTCCGCCCCCTCGGTATGTCGGACCCGCCTACGTCATTGGCTTGAGCGGGGAACTTCCTTCACTGTGTAATTTAAATTTACATAGTGAAGGAAGTTCCCCGCTCAAGCCAATGACGTAGGCGGGTCCGACATACCGAGGGGGTGGACCTGATGGGGGACTGCTCTCACTTTGGTAATACATGTATAGACCCGCCCCTTCTCATGTTCCGCATCTGGTCTGCTGAGCGGACCTGATAGGGACTTTTAGAAGGGGCGGGTCTATACATTTAAAATACTGAGAGGGAGTTCCCCATCAGGTCCGCTCAGGCACAACCAATGAAGGACAGCGCTGGACATCGGGATCGCCGCGGGACACTGGATTTCAGCGCTGGAATGTTTTTTTTTTTTTTTTTAAATAAAGGACTTTTTCAAGGTGTTTGTGTGTTTTTTTTAAACATTTTTTTACACTTTCTTCGTGAAATGGTAGGGGTACAATGTACCCCTTACCAATTCACATAGGGGGGGGGCCGGGATCTGGGGGTCCCCTTTGTTAACCACTTAACGACCGCCCACCGCCGATTTACGTCGGCAGAATGGCACCGACAGGCAGAATCACGTAGATCTACGTGATCGCCTTTGTGCAGTTGGGGGGTCCATCCGGACCCCCCTTCACTGCAGTGAGCGGCCGTTAAGTGTTCGGGAGCGATCAGGCATGAGGGGGCGGCCGCTCGATTCCGCCCCCCCCCCCCCTCGCGATCGCTCCCGGCCAATGAAAATGCTTCCTCCGCCATGTGATGTAAACAGAGGCTGGAGGAAGTGATGTCATCTCCCTCGCCGCGGTCTTTTCGTTCCCGGCGCCGAGGAGAGAAGACAGAGGTTAGTGCTCCAACAGTCCACTGACACGTAGGTACACATAGGCACACAAATCACCCCCCAGTCACCCCCATATCACCCCCCAGGTCACCCCAAAGCCCCCAATCACAGTGTCACTGATTGCAGTGATCATTTATTTTACTGATCACTGCATTTAGTGTCATCTGTGATTGTAAAAAGTTGCAGGGCAGTTAGGATTAGGCCCCTTTAGGTCCAGGGTAGCCCCCTAACCCCCCCTAATAAAGGTTTAACCCCTTGATCACCCCCCAGGTAACCCTTTCACCCCCTAACTTCAGCGTCACTAAGCGATTGTTTTTCCGATCGCTGTATTCGTGTCGCTGGTGTTTTAGATAGGCAGTTATTTTTTTTTAGGTTCGCCGCAGGTTTTTATTAGTGTCAGGTACCCCCATATATTATTTTAACCCCCTGATTGCCCCTAGAGTTAACCCTTTCACCAGTGATCGCCGTATAAGCGTCACTGGTGTCACTGGTTAGCCAGTAAGTTATTTAGTTATTTAGGTTACCCGTCAGGTTTTTATATAGCGTTGGGTACCCCCATATTTAACCTAATAAAGGTTTTAACCCCCTGATTGCCCCTAGTTAACCCTTTCACCAGTGATCACCATATAAAGGTTACGGGTGACGCTGGTTGATTAGTTTGCTTTTTATAGCATCAGGGCACCCGCCGTATATAACCCAATAAAGGTTTAACCCCCCTGATCGCCCGGCGGGTGAGATCAATTAGGTTTTAGCGCCAGAGAGGGTCTGCGTCGCCCCAGGCAGTGTTAGGTTAGTGCCAGTAACGCTAACACCCACGCGCAAAGCATACACCCCCCTTAGTGGTATAGTATCTGATCAGATCTATACTAGCATCCCCAGCGGTTTAGGGTTCCCAAAAACGCAGTGTTAGCGGGATCAGCCCAGATACCTGCTAGCGCCTGCGTTTAGCCCCTCCGCCCAGCCCAGCCCACCCAAGTGCAGTATCGATCGATCACTGTCACTTACCAAACACAACACACATAACTGCAGCGTTCGCAGAGACAGGCCTGATCCCTGCGATCGCTAACAGTTTTTTTGTAGCGTTTGATATATTTGCTGACGACAGTCAGGTGCTTTTTTTCCTGTGAATCTTACTAGTGTACCCCTAAATTTAGAGCCCAAAATGGCAAGACGAAGGTACACTAGTAAAGAGGCCTACGAGATTCTGAGCATGACAGATAGTGAAGAGGAGGTCACGTATCTGTCAGATTCAGGCTCAGAATATCTTCCCGTAGAAGACAGTGACGTCAGCGGCCCCACGTCAGATAGCTCTGACGACGAAGTTGAGGTCCCTGCTAAGGTCAGGTGTACCCGATCCCGATCTTCTGAGGTTGTTGAGGAGCAAGAACCGCAGGTCTCTCGTATCATGGAGCAGAGTAGTACTAGCGCCGCTATTCCTTCTGGTGAACTGGCAAGCACCAGCGGCCTAGTACAGCCTGGACGTACATCCAGCACTGCAGTAACACTTGGTGACGTGGCGAGTCCCATAAGTGCAGTTCAAGCTGGCGAGGTGGCAAGCACAAGTAGTGTCCCGCTGCCACCAAGAAGACAAAGGCAGGCCCGTCGTGACCATACTGCCCTTCCTGCAGAATTTGCCTATCCTGATTGGGTCCCCACCACTTCTGCAGAACCCGTACTTCCCCCATTCACTGCCCAACCCGGTATTCAGGTGGAAACAGCTGATTTTATTCCAATTGATTTTTATTCGCTGTTTTTCACGGAAGATCTCTATAGATCTATTGTGGACCAGAGTAATTTATATGCTGGTCAATTTATCGCCGCTAACCCCCAGTTGCCTAAAATTGCCAGAAATTGGAAACCAATTACGGTTTCCGAATTTAAGACCTTTCTGGGCCTTTCCCTCAACATGGGCACACATAAATTTCCGTCATTGCGTGCTTATTGGTCCACGCACCCAATTGACCACATCCCCGTGTTCTCTGCCTCCATGTCCAGGGCACGATACGAGCAGATTTTGCGGTTCATGCACTTCAACGACAATGAACTTTGTCGTCCACGTGGGGACCCTGAATACGACCGGCTCTATAAAATTCGGCCCCTCATAAACCACTTCAACGAACGTTTTGCAGCCTTGTTTACTCCCGATCAAGTTGTCTGCGTTGATGAGTCCCTGATTAAATTTTCTGCCCGCTTGTCTTTCAAGCAGTACCTTCCCAGCAAGCGTGCCAGATACGGGGTCAAGCTCTACAAGTTCTGTGACAGGGCAACAGGCTATGTAGTGAACTTTACGGTTTATGAGGGAAAAGATAGTCAGATTGAGTCGGTCAACTGCCCGGATTACATAGGGAGCGCTGGCAAGATAGTGTGGAACTTGGTGTCACCCTTATTCGGAAAGGGGTACCACTTGTATGTGGACAATTATTACACGAGCGTGCCACTGTTTAGTCACTTGTTTGATCATCAGATTGGAGCATGTGGCACCGTGCGACCTAATCGCCGGGGCTTTCCCCAGCGGCTTGTAGATGCCCGTCTTAGGCTGGGGGAGAGAGCCTGCTTGAAGTGTAATAACTTGCTCGCTATGAAGTGGAGGGACAATAAGAATGTTTTCCTTCTTACCTCCCTTCATGCAGACACGACAGTCCAAATTCGTACGGCGACTGGTGTTGTGGAGAAACCCCTCTGTGTCCACGAATATAACCAAAATATGGGAGGGGTGGACCTCAACGTCCAGTTGATGGCGCCGTATCTAATTGACCGTAAGGCGAGACGCTGGTACAAAAAAGTGTCTCTATCATTATTCCAATTGGCTTTGCTGAACGCTCATGTGCTATACAGAGCTTCAGGCGGGACGTTATCTCTTCTAAAATTCCAGAATGAGATAGTCACAGAACTCCTGTATCCAGGCGGTTCTGCACCTCACCATCCCCAACCAAATGCAGTAAGCCGGCTGCATGAGAGGCATTATTCGTATGTCCTCCCGAGTACCCCTACCCAAAGCCACCCCCAAAAAAGATGTCGTGTCTGTAGCAAGCGCGGATTTAGGCGTGACACCCGTAGTTTTTGTCCACTCTGTCCTGACAAGCCTGGTCTTTGCCAAGGTGAATGTTTTGAACGCTACCACTCAAAAGTGAAGTTTTAGCGTAGGGTACAGCATTTCACAGACAAGGACACACTTACACAGGGTCTCCCAAGATGCCATTACATTTTGAGAGACCCGAACCATTACAGTTGTAAAGTTACAAAAAAAAGTGTAAAAAAGAAAAAAAAAACGTAAAAAACAAAACACAAAAAAATATAAAATAAAAAAACCAAAAATAGTTGTCGTTTTATTGTTCTCTCTCTCTCTATTTTCTCTCTATTGTTCTGCTCTTTTTTACTGTATTCTATTCTGCAATGTTTTATCATGCTTGCTTTTCAGGTATGTAATTTTTCGTTTTCAGGTGCGCCATTCAACTGCAGAGCGGAATTATTTATCTTGACAGCAACAGCGTTTGCTCCCACGATACATAAAGCCGTGACTCCAGTGCTGTAGGAGGTGATTTCACCACCACAGTTAAAAAAAAGAGCATATATGCCGAAGCATGGGGGCAGCAGGGGCGGAGGAGCGATTTTGCTCCTAATGCCGCGTACATACGGTCGAAATTCCGACGGAGCCCTGCCCGTGGAAAATTCCGACCGTGTGTACGCGGCATAACTTTTTTGCAGGAGGATGCCCCCATGCTTCGGCATATATATATTTTAGGCACAGGTTGCGTTAAAACATTTTTTTATTTTTTACTAGGTTTTGTTTTGGTATTTGCTTTGCAGGTATGGCATGGTAAGGTCTTACTGTTGTACTGTAATGTTACTTTGTTTTAATGTTAACCACCATTTGCTTAGCAGGTACGCCATTCAGTTGCAGCGCGGATCTATTTATCTTGACAGCAACAGCGTTTGCTCCCACGATACATAAAGCCGTGACTCCAACGCTGTAGGAGGTGATTTCACCACCACAGTTAAAAAAAAGAGCATATATGCCGAAGCATGAGGGCAGCAGGGGCGGAGGAGCGATTTTGCTCCTAATGCCGCGTATATACGGTCGAAATTCCAATGGAGGCTTGCCCGTGGAAAAGTCCGACCGTGTGTACGCGGCATAACCTTTTATGCCGCGTACATACGGTCGAAATTCCGACGAAGGCTTGACCGTGTGTACGCGGCATAACTTTTTTGCGGGAGGATGCCCCCATGCTTCGGCATATATGCCCATCATTAGAAGTGGGTGGATGAAGGGAGGTATTCTAATGGTGGGCATACCCACCAATCAATCTCTTTTTTTCGTTCAGCCAATAGGCTGTATGAAAAAAAAGATTACAATACATGTCCAACAAGGACCAGCAACGTACTGGTATGTTGCTGGACTTTGAATGTTTATACCAGAATGATGCCTGTGGGTTTAGGTATCATCTTGGTATCATTCTTTTCAGCCAGCAGCCGGCTTTCATGTAAAAGCAATTCTAGCAGATAATTAGCCTCTAGACTGCTTTTACAAGCAGTGGGAGGGAATGTCCCCCCCCCGGATATAAAAAGCGCCATTGGGAAATTGGAAAAGCATTTTATCACACCGATCTTGGTGTGGTCAGATGCTTTGAGGGCAGAGGAAAGATCTAGGGTCTAACCCCCCAATTTTTTTCAAAAAAAGAGTACCTGTCACTACTTATTGCTATCATAGGGGATATTTACATTCCCTGAGATAACGATAAAAATGGTAAAAAAATAAAATATGGAAGGCACAGTTTAAAAATAAAATAAAAAAGCCAAATAAATAATAAAAAAAAAAAAAAAAAAAAAAAGCACCGCTGTCCCCCCCTGCTCTTGCGCAAAGGTGAACGCAAGCGTCAGTCTAGCGTCATATGTAAACAGCAATTGCATCATGCATGTGAGGTATCACCGCGAAGGTCAGATCGAGGGCAGTCATTTTAGCAGTAGACCTCCTCTGTAAATCTAACGTGGTAACCTGTAAAGGCTTTTAAATGCTTTTAAAAATGAATGTAGTTTGTCGCCGCTGCGCGTTTGTGCGCAATTTTAAAGCATGTCGTGTTTGGTATCCATGTACTCGGCCTATGATCATCTTTTTTATTTCATCAAACATTTGGGCAATATAGTGTTTTTTAGTGCATTAAAAATAAAAAAAGTGTGTTTTTCCCCCAAAAAATGCGTTTGAAAAATCGCTACGCAAATACTGTGTGGAAAAAAAAAATGCAACACCCACTATTTTAATCTGTAGGGCCTTTGCTTTAAAAAAATATATAATGTTTGGGGGTTCAACATAATTTTCTTGCAAAAAAAAAATTTTTTTCATGTAAACAAAAAGTGTCAGAAAGGGCTTTGTCTTCAAGTGGTTAGAAGAGTGGATGATGTGTGACATAAGCTTCCTAATGTTGTGCATAAAATGCCAGGACAGTTCAAAACCCGCCCAAATGACCCCATTTTGTAAAGTAGACACCTCAAGCTATTTGCTGAGAGGCATGTTGAGCCCATTGAATATTTTTTTTTTTTTTGTCCCAAGTGATTGAATAATGACCAAAAAAAAAAAATGTACAAAAAGTTGTCGCTAAATTATATATTGCTCAAACATGCCATGGGCATATGTGGCATTACACCCCAAAATACATTCTGTTGCTTCTCCTGAGTACGGGGATACCACATGTGTGGGACTTTTTGGGAGCCTAGTCGCGTACGGGACCCCAAAAACCAAGCACCGCCTTCAGGATTTCTATGGGTGTAAATTTTTGATTTCACTCCTCACTGCCTATCACAGTTTCGGAGGCCATGGAATGCCCAGATGGCACAAAACCCCCCCAAATGACCCCATTTTGGAAAGTAGACACCCCAAGCTATTTGCTGAGAGGTATGTTGAGTATTTTGCAGATCTCGCTTTTTGTCACAAAGTTTTGAAAATGTAAAAAAAGAAAAAAAAAAAGAAAAAAAAATGTCTTTCTTAATTTTCAAAAACAAATGAGAGCTGTAAAATACTCACCATGCCTCTCAGCAAATAGCTTGGGGTGTCTACTTTCCAAAATGGGGTCATTTGTGGGGGTTTTGGGCTATTTTGACATTTTATGGCCTTCAAAACTGTGATAGGTAGTGAGGAGTGAAATCAAAAATTTATGCCCTTAGAAACCTTGAAGGCGGTGCTTGGTTTTTGGGGTCCCGTACGCGGCTAGGCTCCCAAAAAGTCCCACACATGTGGTATCCCCGTACTCAGGAGAAGCAGCAGAATGTATTTTGGGGTGTAATTTCACATATAACCATGGCATGTGTGAGCAATATATCATTTAGTGACAACTTTTTGTACATTTTTTTTTTTCTTTTTGTCATTATTCAATCATTTGGGACAAAAAAAAAAAATATTCAATGGGCTCAACATGCCTCTCAGCAAATAGCTTGGGGTGTCTACTTTCCAAAATGGGGTCATTTGGGGGGGTTTTGTGCCATCTTGGCATTTTATGGCCTTCAAAACTGTGATAGGTAGTGAGGAGCGAAATCAAAAATTTATGCCCTTAGAAACCTTGAAGGCGGTGCTTGGTTTTTGGGGTCCCGTACGCGGCTAGGCTCCCAAAAAGTCCCACACATGTGGTATCCCCGTACTCAGGAGAAGCAGCAGAATGTATTTTGGGGTGTAATTTCACATATGCCCATGGCATGTGTGAGCAATATATCATTTAGTGACAACTTTGTGCAAAAAAAAAAAGTTTGTCATATTCCCGCAACCTGTGGCAAAATATAAAATATTCCATGGACTCAACATGCCTCTCAGCAAATAGCTTGGGGTGTCTACTTTCCAAAATGGGGTAATTTGGGGGGGTTTTGTGCTATTTTGGCATTTTATGGCCTTCGAAACTGTGATAGGTAGTGAGGAGTGAAATCAAAAATTTACGCCCTTAGAAATCCTGAAGGCGGTGCTTGGTTTTTGGGGCCCTGTACGCGGCTAGGCTCCCAAAAAGTCCCACACATGTGGTATCCCCGTACTCAGGAGAAGCAGCAGAATGTATTTTGTGGTGTAATTTCACATATGCCCATGGCATGTGTGAGCAATATATCATTTAGTGACAACTTTGTGCAAAAAAAAAAAAGTTTGTCATATTCCCGCAACTTGTGGCAAAATATAAAATATTCCATGGACTGAACATGCCTCTCAGTAAATAGCTTGGGGTGTCTACTTTCCAAAATGGGGTAATTTGGGGGGGTTTTGTGCTATTTTGGCATTTTATGGCCTTCGAAACTGTGATAGGTAGTGAGGAGTGAAATCAAAAATTTACGCCCTTAGAAATCCTGAAGGCGGTGCTTGGTTTTTGGGGCCCTGTACGCGGCTAGGCTCCCAAAAAGTCCCACACATGTGGTATCCCCGTACTCAGGAGAAGCAGCAGAATGTATTTTGGGGTGTAATTTCACATATAACCATGGCATGTGTGAGCAATATATCATTTAGTGACAACTTTGTGCAAAAAAAAAAAGTTTGTCATATTCCCGCAACCTGTGGCAAAATATAAAATATTCCATGGACTCAACATGCCTCTCAGCAAATAGCTTGGGGTGTCTACTTTCCAAAATGGGGTAATTTGGGGGGGTTTTGTGCTATTTTGGCATTTTATGGCCTTCGAAACTGTGATAGGTAGTGAGGAGTGAAATCAAAAATTTACGCCCTTAGAAATCCTGAAGGCGGTGCTTGGTTTTTGGGGCCCTGTACGCGGCTAGGCTCCCAAAAAGTCCCACACATGTGGTATCCCCGTACTCAGGAGAAGCAGCAGAATGTATTTTGGGGTGTAATTTCACATATAACCATGGCATGTGTGAGCAATATATCATTTAGTGACAACTTTGTGCAAAAAAAAAAAAGTTTGTCATATTCCCGCAACTTGTGGCAAAATATAAAATATTCCATGGACTGAACATGCCTCTCAGTAAATAGCTTGGGGTGTCTACTTTCCAAAATGGGGTCATTTGGGGGGGTTTTGTGCTATTTTGGCATTTTATGGCCTTCGAAACTGTGATAGGTAGTGAGGAGTGAAATCAAAAATTTGCGCCCTTAGAAATCCTGAAGGCGGTGCTTGGTTTCCGGGGTCCCGTACGTGGCTAGGCTACTAAAAAGTCCCACACATGTGGTATCCCCGTACTCAGGAGAAGCAGCAGAATGTATTTTGGGGTGCAATTCCACATATAACCATGGCATGTGTGAGCAATATATCATTTAGTGACAACTTTTTGTAATTTTTTTTTTTTTTTGTCATTATTCAATCACTTGGGACAAAAAAAAAATATTCAATGGGCTCAACATGCCTCTCAGCAATTTCCTTGGGGTGTCTACTTTCCAAAATGGGGTCATTTGGGGGGGTTTTGTACTGCCCTGCCATTTTAGCACCTCAAGAAATGAGATAGGCAGTCATAAATTTAAAGCTGTGTAAATTTCAGAAAATGTACCCTAGTTTGTAAACGCTATAACTTTTGCGCAAACCAATAAATATACGCTTATTGACATTTTTTTTACTAAAGACATGTGGCTGAATACATTTTGGCCTAAATGTATGACTAAAATTGAGTTTATTCGATTTTTCTTATAACAAAAAGTAGAAAATATCATTTTTTTTCAAAATTTTCGGTCTTTTTCTGTTTATATCGCAAAAAATAAAAATCGCAGAGGCAATCGAATACCATTAAAAGAAAGCTCTATTTGTGGGAAGAAAAGGACGCAAATTTCATTTGGGTACAACATTGCATGTCCGCACAATTTACAGTTAAAGCAGTGCAGTGCCGAATCCCAAAAACAGGCCTGGTCCTAATGGCCCGAAATGGTCCGGGGCTTAAGTGGTTAAAGGGGTCTTCCAGATTCCGATAAGCCCCCCGCCCGCAGACCCCCACAACCACCGGGCAAGGGTTGTGGGGATGAGGCCCTTGTCCCCATCAACATGGGGACATCCTCCCCATGTTGAGGGCATGTGGCCTGGTACGGTTCAGGAGGGAGGGGGGCCGCTCTCTCGTCCCCCCCTTTTCCCCTGTGGCCGGCCAGGTTGCGTGCTCGGATAAGGGGTCTGGTATGGATTTTTAGGGGGACTCCACGCCATTTTTTTTTCAATTTGGGGTGGAGTTCCCCTTAAAATCCATGCCAGATCTGAAGGGCCTGGAATGGATATTTGGGGGAACCCCACGTCAATTTTTTTTTAAATTTGCGGCGGGGTTCCCCTTAATATCCATTCTAGACCTGAAGGGCCTGGTAATTGAATTCTGGGGAACCCCCACGCTTTTTTTTTTTTTTTTATCAATGACTTTTGTATGTATTGCCGGGAGCCGACAATTCATTAATAGTTTTAAATGCATTTTTTTCTTTCAAAAATGACATTTTTTTCAGGGACAGTTCTAAGCACGGGAAACATGCGCCACTTCACATGCATATCATACACACACCCCAGGTACGAAATTTAAAGGAATATTTCACTTTTATTTTTTCATTTTAAGCATTATTAAAATCACTGCTCCCGAAAAAACGGCCGTTTTTAAAACTTCTTTTTGCATTGATACATGTCCCCTGGGGCAGGACCCAGGTCCCCAAACACTTTTTAGGACAATAACTTGCATATTAGCCTTTATAATTAGCACTTTAGATTTCGAACGTTCGAGTCCATTGTATTTAATAGGGTTCTAAAGTTTACACGAACATTTTGTCTGTTCGCAGCTTCTGGTGCGAACCGAACAGGGGGGTGTTCGGCTCATCCCTGGTGTTGATACATTAGTTTAATGGCAGTAGCCTAGCCTACACTAGTATATATCGTATGGTGTATTATTGGACTACAATTTAAAATTCTCTGTTATATCATGTAGACTTTATTTAAAATTCTGCTGAAGTGATTTCCCCACATTTTACTACTAGCACTAATGAAAATATATGTATGTGATTTTAACATACAAGTAATGTCAATTTACCTCTGGCAAGCACTTATATTTCATTGGTTTAACAATGTCAGATTTGTGGTAATGGCTTCTGATTGGTTGCTGGTTGGTACCATACATTATTCATCCCCTTTGATTCTGTTTAAGTAGTGTACAATGCACACATTGTTGTGGCACAATTTTTTTTAAATGCCACAATGCACCTGGGTTACAGAGCATTACAATGCAATATATGTGTTGTGGTGCGATGCATAAAATGGAGTAGAACTTATTTTTTGTGTGTTAAGGTACATTACAGCCCACTTATTTTAAATGGACTGCCTAACGTAATGTTTCTCTGTGCACTAAAAAGCATGCTTCGCTGCATACGGCAATCTGGTGTGGTTGTTCCCTAAGCGTTTGAGGACCTGAGAACAATTGGATCATGCCTTCATATCTTAACTGCCCTCTACTGACTTTTTTCAGACTCTAAAGTGGAACCAAGCTCCCAAAAGTTTGTTCTGTTCAACCTTCGCACACACACACACACACACTCTCCCTTCGTAATAACAAAGGCTTTTTTTTTTTTTTTTATTCTGGACCGGCCCCCACCTCCATTGTGGCTTTGGTGAGAATGACATATACTCATGTTATCTCCCAGGAGGTGGCAGGACATAAGTGCAGGACCACGGCAATGCAGATCAATTATTGGTCAGTTTGAGATTAGTAGAATTAGCCAATTTAAGATGTGTTTCAAGATTCATTTAGATATTCACCGGGTCTAACTATAGCTAAGTAATGGGGCTAGAATAATAATTTCTTAAATCTGCACAGTCATAATAATTTAATATCTAACCGAATATTCTGTTTTTGAAGAAGGCCAGTCTTGACTTGTTCTCTTTAAATCTATACTCTGATTGCTGCGGGTTAATAAGCAAAATTTCTGTTTGCAATCCTATTAAAGCCCTCAAAACATTATCTTTCAACATTAATTTCTGTTTCTCTCTTTCACTTATTCAGAAAAGCTTTCGCTTCCATGATGTTCACCTCACAACACCCACGCACCTGTATTTTATGTGCACAGTATGAACAGTGTATGCAACACCTCACAAAATTACATGAAGGAAAGCTGGAATACAATATAAACAAAAGGGGATAAATGAAGCATGCAGTGTATAATGTATTTCTGTTCTATTTATAAAGTGGAACTCTAGGCTGTTAATAAAGCCCTCATAAGAGAGAACGTCTTCCACTGTGCAAATTGCCTATAATTAAAATGTAGAGCTATTGGGATAAATACCATAAAATGTTTATCCAAGTTGTTCTATGATTCACAGTATTCAAGGTAAAATGCAAATCCTGTCTGTCAGCAGTAGGGTTCACCTTTGCTTGCTACAATATGTCTTGCAGATGTGATCCAGGACTGTCACTTATGGTGGTGCATGACAGCAGTTCATGAGCGTTAGCCAAGTGAAGTGTGCAAGTGAGTGGGTGACACAAAAGCAAGTAGTCAACAGCCACTTAATGTACTGATTTCATCTTCACTGCCAGGGTTTAAAAGCCTAGTCTGGTGGCACTAGAGTTGCCACCTCATCCCTTTAAACCCAAACACATATGAATTACACAGGTTCTGAGGCTAATTTAATGCAGGTAAGGCACCAAGTGAGTTTAATTACCACCTTAATCAGCCACACACCCTGTGTAATTAATATGTGTTCGGTTTTAAAGGGATGAGGTGGCAACTCTAGGTGGCACCTGAAGCAGAATCATCACCATTTTATTGCAGTGTGGCCAAAATGTGTGTTACTTAAAGTGGATGTAACAATGTAGAGTATAAGATTTCCTATCGTTTGTGCCCAGTCTTGCCACAAAGAGTTAATCCAGCTCTGAGCAATCTTTTTTATTGTTCAGTGAGATAAAATGGACAAACAGAGTTACCTTTGTCCGTTCCGCCCCCTTGCTTTAAGTGACAGGTTATTTACCTATCTCGTGCACTAGCTTCAGACAGGCATTATTTTTTAATTCCCACCCCCACTCCTTTTCTGAAGTCATGTGGTTACTTTTCTGGATTTTGACTGGATGTTAGTGATCATAGCAGAAGGAATCCACAGGAGAAAATGCATGTTGACAAGGGTAGTGTAGAGGTGGGCGGGGAGTCTACTGACATCACGACTCCACCCACCGAGCTCCAGACAACAGATCCACCCACAGAATCTGCAGTTTTTCAGTTCTTATAACAGACAGAGGGGAGACATTTGACAGATAAGGATACATGCAGGAGGCATCTATATCCTTATAGATCAGCACTATGGCAGTAGTTTAGAAAGGATGAGAGTGGGTTTCCATCCACTTTAAGTGTTTCACACGAAGTTGTCCCAGAAAATGAATAATTTGCTATGTGTTACATGCCATTCACACTGCAATGCAATGCAGAAACAAACTCAAAAACATTATTGGTAATGTCACCTCAAAGCATGTTCTGTAAAAAATTGCGTGATAAAAAAGTATGGTGCTGCATGACTTATAAAGAAGGGATAATGCACCTATTTGGTGTAATTTGGATGCAGTAGGCAGCTTATTCAAATGAATGGCATGCCCATATGTAATGCACAGTAATGCACGTAAAAATGCATGACAACATACGTGCACTGGCGTGTCACACACATGTAAACCCAGAATACCATAGGCAGTGCGACTACCTGCCTGGTGTTCCACTGCCTCCTCTTGTCTTTTATTGAATACCTAAATACTGTGCTTGTTTCTTGATTGGGATTAATAGAGAGATATTTAAATAAAATATGTACATTATGTGTATATACCTAAACATTATGTTTTTTTTTTTTGTAAAATTAATTCATTTGATGTGAGTTATTAGAGTAAACTGTAAGACAGGGTTTCTGTTTTACGTAGGATGTGTAATTTCTCCAAGCTGTCATGTGTCCAAGCACCTTTGGGGATGTGTGTATGATAGGATGTATGATTGTGTAGACAACTGTGTAAATAGGAAGTAATGCTATTGAAATGAATAATTCCATAATATTAAAAAATGCAGCACGTGCATAGGTTATAATGAGGTTATGTGTGATAGAATGTATAACTATAGATACATATAAAAATATATGGCTGTGGGCATGAGTGGAGGAATATATATACAGTATATATATATATATATATATATATATATATATATACATATATATATATATATATATATATGTAGCGGGCATGTGGTTTTGAATTTGTTTGTTCGGGTCAGAATATCAGTGATGCTCAGTTCCCTGCGGCCCAGAGGGTGGCGCTGTCGCCCTGGGCCGGGGTTGAACCATTACTGGAGGGCCGTGTCCTTCTGTGGCCTCTCGCGGCACCTGTACAGCAGGGCGGGGAACCTGCTGTGCATGCCGGGAGAGGACATAAAAGGGGCGGACATCTTGGCCACGAGGTCTTCAAGTCCCAGGCACCTTTAGCCTGAGGGCTGCTGTCCGTGGGCGGTGTCCAGGTGGCCTAGGCCTGGACACCGGGAGATCGGAAACCACCCCAGACCCCTTCGGTCTGGGGTGAGGTACTTGTCCTAGCCTGGGGCCCAGCTTCTTCCACTGGGTTCCGCCTGGGAGGGATCATCCTAGGGTATCCGGGGATGGATACCCGAATCTAAGACGCAATAGACTGGAGGGTGGCCTCTCCGAAGACCTGGTGCAGCGGACTGCCGGTGACGGGTGAGGGCCTCCGGAGACCGTCTGGAGGGATGCCCTCTCAAACAGGGGCTGATACACACAGAAGGTGGTTCTATTGAGGAAAAGTCTGGCAGAGACATTCCTTCTAAAGGTCGCAAGCAAGGACCGTTATCTACAGGCCTGTGGCAGGGGCTGCAACAGTTCACCCGGTAGGTGGCAGCTACCACTTCACAGTCGGTGGCGGAGACCGTGCGCCATGCCTATTTGACTCATTACAGGAATAGGAGAGTTCACTGTGCCTGGACTTATTTGTATCCACACCCCCCTGTTCGTTAAAGGAAGTCCAACTGATTGTGTGACATTCTATGCTGTGGAAATAAAGGAGTGTTGGACTTTAGTGGTGTGGGGCTCTTTTAATACAGACACTGTTCCAGAGAAGGAGCTCTTACTGCAGGACACCGGCCCGAAAGGTAACAGAACTTTGCATACACCTACTACATTTGTGGTGAAAGCTTGGCGTAGTGCCCCGCCCCTCTCTCTCCTCCGAGGTACCCCTAGACCAGAGCCGGAGCAGCCGTTAAAGACAGACGGAGAGAGAGTGGGGGTCCGCTACATATATATATACATATATATATACACGTGTGAATATATAACATTAGGATCAGACCATGGTATTGTTTTTTCAGTTGTATAGATATACTGTATGCTCAGCTGTTTGAATACCATATGTATAGCTTTACACAAACAAAATGATTTAATTATAAAATACATGTTTAATTGCTACCATGAAAGGCTTAAGGCTGGCTATTCCAGCACAGTTCCACCACATGGACAAGGCAAAATATCTTGTCTCCTATGTGCCTGGTATACACCACCAAAATAAAATAATCCATTAAGTATTTTTTATCAGCGCAGCACAGTGCAAGCAATCCACTGCCTCGTACTGCGAGTCTGGCAATTGAAATGTATGAGATGTCTGTGTGACATCTCAATAAAGTTCATTAGAAAAAAAAAGGCAACAGTGCAATCCGCTGAGCTCAGAGCATCATCACTGTGCAGATTTCAGCCAGATCGCACTGCGCACCAGCCCTTAGGCACATAGAACTGACACAAAGTAACAAGTATTTTCAGTGTTTTACACACATTCAATAGAATACAGTGCCGGTGCTACCACTAGGCAAACTAGGCAGCCGCCTAGGTCGCCCTGCTGCCTAAGGCACCAGGTCACTGGTGTTCCTACTCTCTTCTCTCTGCAGCAAGCAACTAAGTCTCAGCATCAGCAGGCAGCCGCCGCTCCGTTCGCACATAGTGTCAGAGGCGCAGCGGCGGCGGAGGGCTGTGTCTGTGTCCCGACTCCCAAATGAATGGAAGCAAGCAAACATTAATTGGTAAGCACTGGTAGGCTGCATTGATGGGGGCTGGTAGGTTGCATTGATTGGCGCTGGTGAGGCTGCATTTGATGGGCGCTGGTGAGGCTGCATTGATGGACGCTAGTAGGCTGCAATTATGGACGCTAGTAGGCTGCATTGATGGGCGCTGGTGAGGCTGCATTTGATGGGTGCTGGTGAGGCTGCATTGATGGACGCTAGTAGGCTGCATTGATGGACGCTAGTAGGCTGCATTGATGGGCGCTGGTGAGGCTGCATTTGATGGGCGCTGGTGAGGCTGCATTGATGGATGCTAGTAGGCTGCATTGATGGATGCTAGTAGGCTGCATTGATGGGCGCTGGTGAGGCTGCATTTGATGGACGCTGGTGAGGCTGCATTGATGGACGCTAGTAGGCTGCATTGATGGACGCTAGTAGGCTGCATTGATGGACGCTAGTAGGCTGCATTGATGGGCGCTGGTGAGGCTGCATTTGATGGATGCTAATAGGCTACATTGATGGATGCTAGTAGGCTGCATTGATGGGCGCTGGTGAGGCTGCATTTGATGGACGCTAGTAGGCTGCATTGATGGGCGCTGGTGAGGCTGCATTTGATGGACGCTAGTAGGCTACATTGATGGACGCTAATAGGCTGCATTGATGGACGCAGGTAGGCTGCAGGGGTGGAGCCAGGGGGGCGGCAAAATTAGGTTTTGCCTAGGGTGTCAAAAATCTTTGCACCAGCCCTGATAATGTATGCCAGTGTGGAGAAGGAGGTTTGTGGAGCTGTCTGAATTGATTCCATGCATGCATTTCTCCTTTTGGATAGCAGCCAGAGAATGACCCAACATCAGTAGTTCAAAAAGAAAAAAACAATTAAATAGCTACTTTCATTGTAAAGGTGAAAGATGCCAGTAACTAATCTCCCCGCACATAATAGAATTCTCCCAGCTATTTACTGTTAAGTTTGAGGAACTTGAACATGCAGAGAAAACCCTTTGAAAATCTTTCACAGACAGGGCTTTTTTGTTGTATCGAGTTATATTTTATTGCATTTTAATTAGCAGTTAAAATACATAAGACACAAAACAATCATCCCATATTCATTTCCCCCTCAAGAATTATGAACTCATCCATAGATATTACAAGTTCTGCAAGACCGTTTAAAGGAACATCACAAAAATCAATCATTATTTCAGCATTAAGGATTGTACATTCTCCATGAGGATTGATCTATCCACATCATTATAATGTTGCAGGTAATAATTCATAATTCAAACAAACAACCTTCATCACCATTATTGCAATTATACAAATCAGAAGAATACTCAAGGAAAACTGACTGTTGTGTTTCATTAAAATGGTAGTCTGTTGGTAATAAGTGTTTTAGATGCTAGACTAGGAACTGATAAGCAGGGGTCCCAAAATGAATTACATTTCGTTGGGCTCCCTCTGTGCTGGAAAATCAGTTTTATCATTGGCAACATAAGGTTAACCTGATTCCTTTACTTTGCAATGGCAGGTGATTGGGAGAAAAACACTTCTGTGCAATCACCTTGCCAGCCACAAATAACAGTCTAAAAACTGGAGCAAATACCACAGGAGAAAGTTCCTCCTCATCAAGCGAACTGAACAAACATAAGAGCAAATCTAAAGGAATTAAGCTATGGAATGTATTATTGATGGTGTCTACAATAGGTTTCTAATAGCAAAAGAGTTTGGGACATTTCCACATGGAATGAATGGGGTCAAGAGTATGCTGACATCCAGGATAATCTGCAGTATCCCTACAGTAAGGTGACCAGATTTTTAAAATGAAATCCGGGGACATTTTTTTTTTTTTACTAGTGGCGGCAATCAGCAACTCTTTGCCCGTCGCCACCGCCGTCCGCCTCCCAAGTCTTACTCTCCGGGCCTCGGCTACTACTGGGTGGGGAGCGAAGGAAGATCACTCCGCCAGGGAAGACAAGGAGATAAGCAGGCGAGCGGCTGGCCGGGACTTGAGCCAAGGCAGAAGAACATGCGAGCGGAGCTGAATGGGCATGCACCCGAACCAGCACATGATCATCAGAAAGGGGCACAGATAATGGAAAAAAAATACACCCCTCTAAGCTAGTAGGGGCGGCGGAGTGGGGGGGTGTAATTCAGACTTTTTTTTTTTAATTCTGCACTGACTGTCTTTGAAATTGCCCCAGCTCCTGTTCAAATCCAATCCGGGGACACAACTGGGGACACACTTGGTCCGGGGACAGTGTCCTCAATCCGGGGACTGTCCCCTGAAACCGGGGATGTCTGGTCACCCTACCCTACAGCACTACTGAAATAGTTGAGTACAATATACACACTATACAAAATAAAAAGTTGGCTAAGTCTCTAGGTGAAGGAAAGAAACACCATGGGGACCCCTCTAACACCCTTTTCTAACTCTTCGCTGAAGATGCCCCACACACCCTTTTCTACATGGTAAAGGCATTTTAGAAACTAAGTTCTGGCGAAGGGTGAAGCATAAGTGTGAAATAAACCAATTTTTCATGGAGTGATATTAGTGACATCAGTGCTTTTTTTCAGTGGGAACGTGGGGGAACGCAGTTCCAGCACCTTCACCACTGACTGTATATAATGGCAAGGGGTGCTGGGGTGTGCTGCAGGGTCTATTGATTCTCACTGCTGGGGAATCTGTTCTAGCTGGAGGGGATTCATTTTTGCAGGGGGGTCTATTGTTGCTTAGGAAGTCTATTGTTGCTGGTGGGGGACCTATTGTTGGTGGGGGTGGGTCATATATTGCTGGGGGGTCAGTTGTTGCTGGCAGAGATCTACAGTTGAAGGAGGGGTCCATTGTTGCTGGCTGCCAGAGAGTCTATTGATGCTGGCTGTGGGGAGATCTGTTGTTGCTGCCAGGAGTCTATTGTTGCTGGGGGGGTAGATTTTGTGGCAGGTGGTCCATTCTTTTATGGGGATCTATTGTTGCTGGTGGGAGCTCTATTGTTACTGGCTGCAGGGGGATCTATTTTACTGCTTTTCTTGTTATAATTATCAAATTCCTTACAAATTATTTAGCCCCACAAAATGATACTTGGTTCTGTATTGTCTAAAAGGGCCGTACTGGGAGGTGGGTAGGGGGTCTAAACAAGGAATGGTGCCCAGAGGTGGGTAGGGACGGAAAAAAGGAGTGATTTAGAAACGGGGAGTTCCTGCACCTATTCTCTGAGAAAAAAAAGCCCTGAGTGACATTATTCAGATTCACTTGCCAGGAACCTGATTGTGAAGCCAAATCATGTCCTAATTGTAAGAATGGAAACAATTAATGGTGTGGAAGCTGAAACTCCACCTACAGTGTTTGGGAAGTTATACGCACCTTGTTAGAAAATATATTATGGATATACTGTATATTTTTAGATTACCCAAAAATTTTAAATTCTGCAAAATATACATTATTTCATATTGGAGTATACCCCTCATAATGTATATTAAACCTCATCTCCCATAAGACCTTTTGTATAGAAGAAGGGGCAGCGTAGATTGTCAACTAAGGAGTCTGCCTCTAATTGGGAGATGAGATACTGTATGTGGCTGATAAAGACATCACTATTCCCTGGTTGTGGTCTTCCCTATAAGTGGTATCCCATCCAGCTATGTGTTGTAATTGAGATGAAACAAAATAAAGCCAGCCATAGATGGAGCGATTTTCTTTCCTGCAACCACAGGTCAGTTTTTATGGAATCCCTCCCGCAGAACTGGGGCTGGGAGAACGCACAGTAATTCTAATGCCTTGTACACACGAGCTGAATTTCCATCGGAATAAACTCCGATGGGTTTTTCCGACGGCGTTCTGAATTCCGCTCAAGCTGTCTTGCATACACACGGTCACACTAAAATCCGACTGTCAAGAACGCGGTGACGTAAAACACTACGACGACCTGAGAAAATTAAGTTCTATGCTTCCGAGCATGCGTCGACTTGTTTCCGAGCATGCGTGGTTTTTAGTCCGTCGGAATTGCATCCTGACGAACGGAAATTCCGAAAAATTGAGAACATGTTCTCTATCTAATTCCGTTGGAATTTCCGACGGAAAAAGTTTGATGGGGCATACACACGGTCGGAATATCCGATGAAAAAATTCCGTCAACTTTTTCCATCGCAATTTCCGAGCGTGTGTACGCGGCATTACTAACAGCTATAGCCACTGGCAATTATTGCATACAAAATCTGACATGCTGGTTGTACCCAAGTTCATCAAGCGATCAACTTAGGTACAATCAGCCTGCTCATATAGGATGATCGATATTCCAATCGCACACGTTCCTGGTAAAATGGCTCATAAAAAATGGTGGGTGCTGCAGCGATTACCAGTTGGGACCTGGAGACGTCAAACAATCGCACTTTTGTGATGTCATGTTTTTGCAATAAAACTTTTTTCGACGTAATTGGACGATCCTTGGTGTGCTGGCGAATATGTTCGATTGCTCATACAGGATTTGAATCTCAAATCCAAATTCTAACCGTTTATGGCTGGTTTAAGTCTTTGCGTAAGTAACAGCAAGACCCCCTCTTTTGGTAGTAACATTGAGAAGGTGCTCCTACTACAAAAGGGGCTTTTTACAGAAATTCATTCATACAGATGGCATTGCAGCTGGATTATACTCTTAACTTCAGTTATGCGCATAACTTCAGCTACTCGTATCCTTGGATCAGCTGAATATTTTCACTCGTTTTCACTAAAGTTAACTTCCGATCATGCATTTTTTTTGTCACAGGCTCAGCCTAGGTTTGGAACAAGCCTACTTTTGGAGCTTGTTCACACCATGTGAAGTAACCCGTGGTAATATATAGATCAAAGCAGGCTTACCACTAGGGCACATAGAATACAATTGTTTTCTGTATGCCCTGTTCACTTCACAATGCTGCCTTGGGGTGGGATGCAATGCGCTGCTTAAAAATACAGTCATGCTGATCTTTTTGAAAATGTACCCCAGCTCATTTGAAGTCACTGTTGGTTAGCGCCCCACAGTGGTGCACTGTTACAAATGTTAGAAAATAAAAAAAAAGGTAAGCAGATACTTGCTATGTAACAATGCAAGGCACCCCCTACCTGTCATACACAGTGTTTTAGCATGCAGGCTGATATGAATGAGCCGTAAATCAACCTTTACAAGAAAAATAATTTATTACAGTAACATGAGATTCTTTTTTTTTTTTTTTCGGTGACTCATAACCTTTCTATCATTTATTTGTTCATCTTTATATTTTTTTAATTCTTAACAAACTAATACAAATGTATGGGGTACCCCCTACCAAGACACAATATATCCCAATGGAGGATAAGCATGCGTTGTCAGGGTCTCCTGAGAACCTGGGATATCATTTTGTTTAACAAAAATCTTTAACTAAACTGTGATTTTTTTTTTTTTTTTTTTTACAATTGTGTTTAGATGTAGTATTGTAATTCTTTTGTTCCAGATGGTTTGTTAGTCCTTGTTACAATAGGTAAATATGTTACCTAGGTCACACCACAGTTTTAGCTGCTGGAGTTACTTTGCATTTAGGTGTGTGCTCTTTGTAAATTAGATCAGTCCAGCCTGGCAATGCTTGCTGCACATGCAAATATTGTTCTGTGAGTCTTCTTTCCAATTCTCAAAATTTGATGTGAGAAAGGCCAGTCTATATTGTAGCAGCTGCTGCTTAATTACATCTCCTGTTTGATGAATGAACTTCATCACACACTGTTTTGGAAAAAAAGTGCAGTAACCCAGAGAATTGGGAATTGTCTTTTAAAGGGAAACGCGGTCCATTTAACTATAATTTTTGATAATTTTTTCATGTTTTATACATATTTAATTTTTTTTTTTTTAAACATAAACATCCAGGTCTTGTTGAGCATGCTATGATTTCTAAAGGGAAACCACTGTAGAGGCATCTCCTTTGAGGTACTCGCTCTGCTAAAAAAAAAAAAAGATTGTGTAAAGGGCTTGGAGTGAGGAAGAGGATGTTGATGAGTGTAATTTTTGGGTGAAGGTCCACTTAAAGCAACCAGTGCCTATTTTCTTTACAGTAAACGGACTGTACTTGCAATGGGCAATATGCTCAAGCACATCTCTAAACTGTACTTCCAAATGAATAGTTATGTTTCAAATGTATTAAAGTTAAAGTATAGCTAAAGGGGAGATAGATTGGAACCTCTGTCAGTTTTTATTGCTGTCTATGCCCCCCGTGAGATTTACCCTCTCTATTTGTCATGTTTACCATTATCATCAAAAGCGAATGTAAAAGAAAATCCCAAACTTTGGGTTGTCCCCAGAAAAGTAATAGAGGAGAAATCTTCTAATGGAGACACTAGTTCTGGTGACCTGGGAGTCCCCAAGAGATTCCCTTAATTTACAGGAGTTTCCTCTCATTCCCGTTTGGCTATGGGACAGGAAGTGAAGGTAAATTTCCCCAATGAGACAACATGGCAAAAATAAACCTTACAGGGGTTATAACCCTCTCTTACGCTATCAAAAGTAGAAAAAAGGTGTACCGTATTTGCCGGCGTATAAGGCGACTGGGTGTATAAGACGACCCCCTATTTTCCAGTGAAAACATAGGTTTTGGGCTATACTCGCCGTATAAGACTACCCCCCTTCTGAGGCAACACCATTTAAAAAAAAACAAACATTAGAAACATTAAAAAACACAAAGCAAGAATGCCAGCTACTCATCCGCCATGCTGTGATATGTCATACAGTAAATAAAACATTAATAACACAGACAGAGATCTCTTGAATGCCACACCTCTGGAAAGTAGAATTTTCACTAACCAAACCTATGCCACTTTTGGGTTACATTCTATGGAAATTGTCCACCAAAAGGCATTTAATAAATGTATTAAAATTCACTAGTAATACAACCACCCCCCTGTCCTATGTCCCAGATTCACCTGTTCCTCTTGGGTGCCTGGGACCTCAAAGGCAAACAGCAGGATGTATAGTAGTGGGAGATCAGTGAATGGATTTACCCTGTGAAGTATGGTGAGCGATGTATTCTTTTAATGAATACAAATCCTGCTTGGATTGGCAGAGGCTGTAGCATCATCAGCCAGTGCCTCTCTCTCCCTCAAAGCCAATCCGAGCAGGCTACTGTATGTAGCCTGCTCGGATTGGCAGAGGTTGTTACTCCAATCCAAGCAGGCTCTGTATTCATTAATAGAATACATCGCTCGCCGGGATTGGCTCAGCGGCGAATACTGTATGTGGCTAAAGCCACATACAGTATTACCGGACATCCAGCTGGCAATCAGGGGGCTGACATCCATCGGGCAGCATTCTATACCCGGCGTTTAAGACGACCCCCTATTTTTGGCCATTTTTTTACGTGTAAAAGGTAGTCTTATACGCCAGAAAATATGGTACTTTAACCTATAATGAATAAAAAGGACTGCTCATTGCTGGTCTCCTACTGAAAATGTGAGTTGCTTGGCTATTATGCTGATTCAATGGCTTCCATATTATCTGAGGCACTGTCCTGAAATACATGTAGTTTAGGAAAGTCAGATTTCAGAAGGGATCAGCAATGGCAAATTCCTTGTTTCTCTCATGACAGATTTGCTTTTAAGGTTTATATCTGGGCAAAATGTTATTTAAAAAACATATACAGTGTAGCTGTCAGTGATCTCCATGCCCCCTTTTTTGGTGGGCCTTCAGCTTGTAGTCCTCCTCAGGCTCACAGAACAGCTCAGAGATATAGTGAGTCCTGCTAGCCTTTGCCTACTTCTTGCTGTAGATCTGAGTGCTCAAGATTTCCCATGGACATGTATTTTTATGCAGAATGGGGCAAGAAATTGAGTGGAATGGATCCCCTCCACTTCCACTCCACCGTTTTTTAGTCCTTATAAAGTTCTTTAACACCAAAATCGTTGCTTTAACCAGATTTGATTATACTAAAAGAAAGTTTATGGAAAGAGTTATTGAGGTTGACAATAACATAGACTTCAAATTAATTGTTTTAATTGTTTTGTTACTTGACAAATATCCTTGTTTCACTGCTCAATTGCTTGCTGTCAGGAGTTAAAGGGGTTGTAAAGGAAAATGTTTTTTCACCTTAATGCATCCTATGCATTAAGGTGAAAAAACATCCGACAATAACGCCCCCCCCCCCCCTCCCCCGAGCCCCCGTTTTACTTATCTGAGCCCTCGAAAGTCCCGCGCTCACCCCCGACATCCTGCTCTTTTCTCTGCCTGGCTGTTGATTGGCTACACTGGGTGGATTGAAAGCAGCGCAGCCATCACATCCAATGACGCGGCGCACCGGGGGCGGGGCCGAGTTGGCTGTATCACGGGAGCGCGCCCGCAAGAACTCATCACCATGCGAGCTCGCTTGCATGAAGGTGGTGAGTTCTTGCGGGGAGAAGCCGAGACAGCCGCCGAGGGACCCTAGAAGACGCTGTCCGGGGCCACTCTGTGCAAAAACAAGATGCACAGTGGAGGTAAGTATAACATGTTTGTTATTTAAAAAAAATATAATCATTTCTTTACAACCCCTTTAAGACTGTGATTCCACCAGGTCAACAAGCACACAAAAGTTATTTTGTACCTAATATGAAAGAAGATTGCACGTTTGTATTACATGAAATATAGAAAAGTGATGGCAAAAAGGGACAAAGTGGTCCATCTAATTTGCTGGGTTTTTTTTTGTTTGTTTTTTTGGGGAGGTTTACTCTGTTACCTTATTTGTTTAAGCATAGATCTGTGTTTGTCCCAAGCATATTTCCTAAGTGCATTCTGGTGCATTTACATGTGTTTACATGCATTTTGACGTGTTCCAGACAACAACAAAAATGCAGCAGATTGTATTTTTGTTAAAAGCACTGGATCTGACCACACTGGTGTGAAAAAAGACCATTGAGATACATTGCAATTACTGTGCATGTGTTCTGGATGCATTTTAAGAATGCACTGGAAAGCATATGATGTGAACCAACCCTTATTCTTAGGATCAACTTAGTGCTTTTGCTTGGATATTACACTACCCTACACTTGCTCACAGATTATTGGGTTAATCTGAAACAGATTTGTCTATTGCATGTGGAAATTTTCATATTTCTAACATTTAGAGGTTTGGTGTCCAAGCAAACTACTGCTTTATAAGGGGTCAATAGAAAAGGAAAAATGGCAACTGTATACTACTGAGAACAAGACTGTTCTATTAGAACAATGGGTTCATATTTAGGGGAAGTCAAATTTATACATACCCAGGCCATTTATTTGCAGATGAGATCTCAAGAAACCTTATCCCTGAAGTAATTAGTATGTATATGGGTACCTTTATTCACTTTGACAGTTCTGGGGATAGGGTCTACCGGTTATGAGTTTTCTGTCTTCTATCACCCACTCTTTTTTTTTTAAAGCTGAACTCCAGGAATTCAGACACTTACTAAATGTGCTGGTTTACTATGGGTTGAGTCAAACAAGGTAAAAGAGACAGAAGGGTGCACCGCTCCTAAGGTGACATCGTAGGATCCTGTACTGCTGTGAGGAGCCGAGTGCCCGCCTGGTCCACTACCAAATTCATGTAGCATAAAGAGAATGGAGATGGTGGCACTTCCAGCATTAAACGTCCTTATCTTTACTGAACAACCGTGGGCAGCACAGTGGTGTAGTGGCTAGCACTTTCACCTAGCAGCAAAAGGGTCGCTGTGGTGTAGTGTGGGCAGCACAGTAGTGTAGTGGTTAGCACTTTCACCTAGCAGCAAAAGGGTTGCTGGTTTGAATCCCGACCATGACACCATCTGCCTGGAGTTTGCATGTTCTCCCTGTGCCTGCGTGGGTATCCTCTGGGTACTCTGGTTTCCTCTCACACTGTAAAAGACATGCTGGTAAGTTTATTGGCTCCCGTCTAAATTGACCCTAGTCAAGCACGTTGGGACCCTTCGGGGTAAGACCGCGCTATATCAAGATACCACTCAACTCTTAAAAGCAAGGATGAGACATGCACATACAGCTCTAGGAAAAACAGCAAGAGGGTCCCACACTCCTGTGCTTAATCAGTGCTTGCCACCTCTTGGACTTATTTCTTTCGGGTCTCCTTAGAGTCACCTGCAGCTGCTCTGACTGCCCCTCCACTTATCTTGCTCAGTCACAGAGTGCTTTGTATTATGTGAACCCATTCACAAAATACAAAGTCTTCTGTGAATGAACAGCAGAGGGGAGGGCTGTGGCAGAGCAGCTGCTGTGTGAGAAAGCAGCATCCTGTTAGAGTTATAGCTCCCAGCGCTCAGTAAAACTGTCAGTTGTAAATAGAAGACATAGGTCCACAAAGTGGAATGCACCTGGTTGGACTTAACCCATAGTAAGCCAGTACATTTTAGAAAAAGTTTTGAGTTCCTGGAGTTCAGCTTTACATGAAGAATTTATGTACTGAAACTAGCGCCTGCTTTCTCCTTGTTTACATTTTTCTCTACTTCCCTAAAATGAATTCAGCTCATGTGCATATTTTGGAAAACTCTTAAGTTGTGATAGCAATGAATTACGGTACTCAGTACATAATTATTGTACTGTAATCTGAAATGGATTATTGGCAAGGTGTTCCATAGCTCCTTAGGTCAAGTACATTGATTCAATTATTATGGGTGAGGCACATTGATATCGCCACTCTGATACCCTAATTTCTTATAAGGACAGGAATCATCCACATGTTGTTCCTGCATATGTGAATGCTTTCAATGGCTCTTGCAGGTCCCTACAACACATGAATTAGGCGTATAGAACCTAAGACCACTCCCACCCTTCTCTTAAAAAAACGATTGAGGTTAAAACTCATACTCTATCAGTAGTGTATTTAGGTTTTGTGCTGCCCTAGGCCTGACTAAACTAATTCACCCCCTAATTAAAATATGGCCCACCCCTTCCTGTCAAGGCCACACCCCTTTCTGTTTAAAACCCACCCTATTGATAAACCACACCCCTTCCTATTTAGGCTCTACCTTTTCTTTTTAGAGCTCCACCTCTTCCACTCTGTACATTAAAAGTTGGTACCAAGTGGCCTCATCAGTGGCCATCAGTGCAGCCTATCAGTGCCCATCAGTGCTGCCTTATCAGTGCAGCTGAAGAGTGCCGTCTCATCAGTGCCCAATAGTGCAGCCTTATCAGTGCCCATCAGTGCAGCCTATCAGTGCCCATCAGTACAGTCCCATCAGTGCAGCCTATCGGTGCCCATAAGTACAGTCCCATCAGTGCAGCGCAGCCCCACCGGTGCCCATATCAGTGCTGCCTTATCAGTGCAGTGCAGCCTTATTAGTGCCCATCAGTACAGTCTTATCCGTGCAGCCTATTGGTGCCCATCAGTACAGTCCCATCAGTGCAGCGCATCCCCATCAGTGCCCATATCAGTGCTGCCTTATCAGTGCAGCGCAGCCTCATCAGTGCCCAACAGTGCAGCTCATCAGTGGCCATCAATGGAGCCTCATCAAGAGCAACCAGTGCAGCCTATTAGTGCCCATCAGTGCCGCCTATGAGTGCCTATTAGTACAGACTTATCAGTGCCCATCAGTGCAGCCTCATCAGTGTGGCCTCGTCAGGGGCAACCGATGCAGCCTATTAGTGCCCATCAGTGCCACCTATAAGTGCCCATCAGTGCAGCCTTATTAGTGCAGCCTCATCAGTGTCCAACAGTGCAGCTCATCAGTGGCCATCAGTGCGGCCTCATCATGAGAAACTATTGCAGCCTATCAGTGCCCATATCAGTGCAGCTTATCAGTGCCCATATCAGTGCAGCCTACCAGTGCCAATATCAGTGCAGCCTATCAGTGCCAATATCATTGTAGCCTATCAGTGCCCATATCAGTGCAGCCTATCAGTGCCCATATCAGTGCAGCCTACCAGTGCCCATATCAGTGCAGTCTATCAGTGCATAAGAGCATAATTGGGAGACAGTTTTTACTCTATAAAGGGAGGTGCTTGAACAATGACTTCATGGCAGGATCACCAGGAATAACATTTATGAAAACAACAGAATTAAAAAGAAAACTAATTTGATTCAGTGTATATCTTTGAAGTTTAAGTGGGATTTGCAAACAACCTGAAGTTTAGCTTTAATGGTGGTTAATATTTCTTTCTTCATGGTCGTGGTTTATTACATGGTACTTGTTTTTTGGTGAAATAATTGTTCTTTATCCTGGCTGCAGAAGTATCACAATGAGAAAAATTGCTAAACTACTTGCTAATGTCCATCTTACGACCTGCCCTCTGGATCCTGTTCCCTCACAAATGCTACGTTCATCCTCTGACTCTATTCTACACTTTCTAACCCACATCTTCAATCTCTCCCTCTCTTCTGGCATCTTCCCCAAGTCTCTAAAACATGCACTTGTCAGACCCATACTTAAAAAGCCCTAACTGGACCCATCCAATCTTAACAACCTACGCTCCATCTCCTTGCTCCCCTTTTTATTCAAACTGCTTGAACGTCTGGTCTACAGCCGACTAAGTGACCGCCTTGATGATAATAGTCTTCTTGATCCCCTTCAGTCTGGATTTCGTCCTCAACATTCCACAGATACTGCTCTTCTAAAAAAAAATGATTTACTAACGGCCAAAATCAATGGACACTATTCTGTACTCCTGTTAACCACCCTCTTCTCCTCAAAAAACTCCACGCCTTTGGTCTTCGTTACTGTACTCTTTGCTGGTTCTCTTCCTACTTATCCAACCGCACCTTTATCATTTCTTACAACTCTACTCCCTCCTCTACTCTTCCTTTCTCTGTTGGGGTCCCCAAGGTTCTGTTCTTGGATCTCTTCTACTTTCAATATACCCCTCCTCCCTGGGTCAGCCTCCCATGGCTTCCAATACTACCTCTATGCCGACGACACCCAAATCTATTTCTCTACCCCCTCAGCTCATTTCCTCCGTCTCCTCACGTATCAATAATTTACTATCAGATATACAGTGGAACCTTGGATTATGAGCATAATCTGTTCCAGGAGAATGCTCGTAATCCAAAGTACTCGCATATCAAAGTGAGTTTTCCCATTGAAGTCAATGGAAATGAAAATAAGTCATTCCGCATTGACTTCAATGGGATGCAGTACCGTGTTTGGCCTGAGGTGGGGGGGAGCGCCGGAGAGCCTCGGAAACGGCCTTAAAGGCCCGAGGACACGTTGGCTGACCTCGGCAAACCTCGGAAAGACTTTGTTCCCGAGATTTGCTGAGGTCAGCTGTGCTGTCCTCGGGCCTTTCCGTGCATTTCAGAACGGCGCCGTTCAGCTCTGTTCGGCTCCCCCCTACCTCAGGCCAAATGCGGTACTGCACCCGCTTTGGCCTGAATCATGCACGTTTTGCGAGACAACACTCGCAAACCGAGTAACGATTTTTAAAAATACAGTGCTCGTATTGCGAAACGCTCGTTAACCGCGTTACTCACAATCTGAGGTTCCACTGTATATCAGTCTGGATGTTGCACAACTTCCTCAAACTCAATCTATCCAACACCAAACTTATTATTCTTCCTCCCCCATGTGTCCCTTCCCCTGATCTCTCTGTCAAAATCGATTACACAACTATAAGCCCATCCCCGCATGCCAAGGTCCTAGGTATAGCCCTGGACTCTGAACTCTCCTTTAAGCCCCACATCCAATCACTGTCCAAATCTTGTCACCTCAACCGCCACAACATCTTCAAAATACGCCCCTTTCTAACCAAGGACAAAACAAAGCTCTTAATTCACTCCCTGGTCATCTCTCCCCTCGACTACTACAACTCCCTTCTCCTTGGCTTACCTCTGCTTAGTCTATCCCCCCTGCAATCCATCATGAATGCTGCTGCCTCTCAAATCCTATTAATTGCCTTACCCCAATCTGTCTGATTATCTCCTACTCTATTAGCTTTTAGATGATCCCTGAAAACCCTTCTCTTCAGAGAAGCCTACCCTACCCACACCCAATAACTGTATTTTCATTTTCTCCATCAGCTCATCCCCCACAGTTATTACCTTTTTTCCCACTTGACCCTCCCTTCTAGATTGTAAGCTCTAACGAGCAGGGCTCTCTGATTCCTCCTGTATTGATTTGTATTGTAAGTGTACTGTCTGCCCCCATTTTGTAAAGCGCTGCACAAACTGTTGGCACTATATAAATCCTGTATAATAATAATAATGAGAAAAATTAAAACAACCCACAAAATGATATGCTATTGTATCCTAAAGAGAATAGCGTACATATAAATCATTGCATGCTAATTAGACAAATTTCTTCAAGTTCGTTGACAGTCCAGCTTAGAACAGAGAGTGTCTTGTCACATTATTATGTGGTCTCTACAGACTGATCCTTGCTAATGTTAATGAAGGTGAACGCATAACGGATTTGATACATAATTTCTGAAGATACTTGAGTAATGCTATTTGAAACAAGTACTGTATTTATTGGCGTATAACACTCACTTTTTTACCCTGAAAATAGAGGGTAAACTGTGCCTGCGTGTTATACACAGGGGGCTGTGGAAAGTTTTTTTCCTGAAACTTCCCTCTTAAAGTTAGGGTGCGTGTTATACGCCGATAAATACAGTAATAGTTTAGCAAGTCATTTTCAAACTTGCAGCATAATTGCTTGCTATCTGGGGTTGAGAATCCCCCACCCACAGCTGATTGGCCTGGCACTAAAAGCTTCTTTCTGAGTTGAAACCAAAGCCAAACTCACCAGGAGGAGGCCAACTTCAGGTAAACTGCACCTCTGAGGGAACTCTGAATGATCTCTAACCAATTTTAATGGAAAAATTAAACCTAAAAGCACACTTCAGTTGCCCATGGCCACAAGCCCCTACTCTCACTTCTTCTTATGCAATCTTTCCAGTAAGGAACTAGACATCAGAGAAAACTGACAAAAGATTCTAATCCTTCCTCACGTTCTTAAAAGAAATTTGATGGGAGTTTTTTATTTTTTTTATGCCACATTGACTTCTGTGCCTAATAATACCTTGTGAGGTCTTTGTTACAGGATTAAATGTGCTTGCAAATTCTACGTAATAGACTCTCACTACGTGAAAATAAATATTACTTTCCTGTCTAGCGATTCATTATAGCTATTGGAAATTGAACCCAAGCATCTCCCACTCAAAATAAATTCAAAGCAAGATCTACTTTTTTCTATTATTGTCATGGCGATTGCAGAACAGAGATCACCAGGGAAACACCTGCAATTGCTGTGGAGCCGTCTCTGTCTAATCAAGTGTATTTCTTCTATTTATTTATTTTTTAATTCTAGTGTATAAAAAGACAAAAACAAATGTGAACAGGCCATAACATTTGTATCGGTTGCCCCACAGCATTTCAGTCACCATAAAAATCGTCATGTTTAGTCTTGTGCAGAATTATGCTATATTTATTCCCAATCTATATTTATGTCTAAAGCATCATTCATGCCATTATCTAATTGAAATGTTGCTGATGTGGCCCATGCATACCACAGGCACCTTATGTAATTCTTGATCATATGGCATGTTGGCATAAACAGTTTTTCAAAATATCAAGCTTAGATAAGGTTATTATTAGTTAACAGTAAAGGCTCTACTAATCCTAACATGAATATACTGTAGACCTAGAACACTGCTATAAATACCTAATGTGACGTGATCACCAAATTCGTCATAATAAAGCAATTCCCGTATAATCTGGGCCATTGTGTTCAGCTGACAGTCTGAGATTTGCTCTTTTTTCTCTCTAGTTATTAGAACATCCTACTGATGTTACAAAGTGCCCTGCTGAAAAATGATTGTGCAATAAAGTTTTTGCCTAATCACTATAGATATATCTCTGTTGCTTTTCAGCACTATGCATAACACTTAAAGGGGTTGTAAAGGTTCGTTTTTTATTTTCTAAATAGGTTCCTTTAAGCTAGTGCATTGTTGGTTCACTTACCTTTTCCTTCCATTTCCCTTCTAAAATAATTTTTCTTTGTCTGAATTTCTCACTTCCTGTTCCTCCTCAGTAAGCTTGCCCCCATCATCCGAGCCGTTCTGGCTGGGGGTTAGTCAGTGTGAACGTTCACATTGATTCCCCCCAGGGATGTAGTCCCAAGGGAGGGGGCGAGCACGCTGACTAACCCCCAGCCAGAACGGCTCGGATGATGGGGGCAAGCTTACAGGAAGTGAGAAATTCAGACAAAGAAAAAAAACATTTAGAAGAGAAATCGAAGGAAAAGGTAAGTGAACCAACAATGCACTAGCTTAAAGTGGAAGTAAACCCTCCTATCATTTTCAGCCAAGGAAGCTGCCATCTTGGCCTCTATTTAATCTTCAAAGAAAAGCAAGGGGAGAGGCGCCTCTGAGTGCAGATGTTTAAAACAATTTAATAAGAGATTGCAGTACAAGCAACTCACATTTTACTGGATAAAAACAGGCATTGTACGATTTTCTATTTAATCTTCAACTGCCATGATGCTGCACATGTGATCAGTTATGACACCAGCCATTGGATGGTGTGACAGTTTGGTTGAGAGCACAGCCAATGTGACAGTTAGCATTTCCGGCATGCCAGGAATGTAACAGTTTTTTGAAACAATTAAATCATTGGGTTTACTTCCGCTTTAAAGGAACCTATTTAGAAAAAAAAAACGAACCTTTACAACCCCTTTGAAGTATAACTAAAAGCAAAACATTTTTGTTTTATTTTGGATCGAATAGAGAGGGATTATACCCCATGTCAGTTTTCATTTCTGCCTGTGCCCTGTTATGGAGATTTGTCATCTCTATTTGTCCTGCTTACCATTAGCATTTAAAGTGAAAGTAAAAAAAAAGCCCAAATGTTGGGGTGTCCCCAGAAATCTAATAGAGGAAAAATATTCCAAATGTAAACACTAATTCTGGTGGCCGGGAGGTCCCCAATGGATTCCCTTAATTTGCAAGGGGGTTTCCTCTCACTTCCTGTTTTGGTTATGGGACAGGGAGTGAAGTTAAATCACCTCAATGGGGCACAAGTGGCAAAAAAGAAATCAACTGGGGCTATAACCCTTCCTTACTCTATCCGAAATGAAAAAAAAAAGTTTTGCCTACAGTTATACTTTAAAGCTGAACTGGAAGCTAATCAGTAAATACAAGAATAAATTATATAGTATATATGGGAGCTGCTTTACCTGTCAAAGGATTTTATTTTTTTATTTAGTCTACCCATTCCTGAGTTTTACAAAACCGTGCCGTACAGCACAGCCCTGCCTGGAAGGACAGGATACCTATTTTTCTCTGCTGCCATTAGGTAAGACTGGTTGTCCTCCAGCCAGCCACTGGACTGTGACAGGAGAAGCTGCAGACTGACGAGCTTATCTTCCTGTCACCCTGCTATCTCCCCTTGTCAGCATGTTCCTTGTTAGACCATGAGCACCGCAGCACAACTGACTCTTTTTGCTGTACCTCCCTACCTTCTTTATAGGGGATTACAAGAGGCTGATTCTAATACCTGTAGTATAAAATACATTTATTGCTGTATTATTAATTACAGAGCTTCATTATTCTGTGTCTTTTATATCTGCCTGGAGTTCAGATTTAAAATTACATTTCTGAAAAAAGGCTTGTACTCCCGAAAAGGATAGTTGGCTGACTGTCCTGTTAAACTGTGTGCATTAGTACAATGGGCCTCCAAACATGGGGATAAGGCATCCGGCTTTTATGCTTACAGTCCTTGTCTGTCCACTTGTTCCAAATCACTGTCTCATAGTATTGAGGCCGGGTTGTCATCATGAGAACCCAGTAACTATAATTTTCAGAGGGGCGTGGCCTGGCAGGCGATGGAGTAAGAAGCAGATAGAAGGAGCTCCTCTTGCCGTCTATCCTGATCACCAGCTTGCACACAGAATCCGGCGATTTTGACCATACAAAGCTGCCTGTGAACCCCTGGCCTGGGACTACATATGTCGCCGCCGAAGAAATCATTCTCGGCGGCCGAGAAATTAGCCAAATATCGGCATGACGAGGAGGACGAGCAGGCCCAAGATGGCGCCGCCGCGTGTAAGGGGGAAGACAGGTATGCTGCGGAGACAGCAAAGGTCCTGGAGGCTATGGCTACCCTCCAGGGCACTCTCACTGCGAAGATCGATGAGGTGAAAATAGACATCTCCCTCATGCGGCAGGACCTGTCGACGGTGCGGGACAGGGTCACTGAGGCAGAAGCTCACATAGGGGAGGCGGAGGAGATCCTGCATCCCCTGCAGCACGCTACAGAGGACATGCAGAGGCAGATTCAGCAACTGCACTCCCACCAGGATGAAATGGAGAACAGACTCCGCCGCTGCAACCTCCGCTTCATTGGACTGCCTGAGCGGTTGGGGGGGGGGGGGACCCGGCGGAGCTATGATTTTCAGAAGTAGGTTATCCATGATAAACCTCTTATTTTTCTCATGGCAGTCTTACTTCATTGGACTATCTTCTGATACTGCTGGGAAAGTATACAAGGGAGTAGATTGCTATTCCATTATAGTTGTTATTGTAGGAATGCATACAGATTGAAAGGTTTGCATTAAAAGTGGACCTATAATAAAAACTCACATCTTTCTCCCACATTCTGACCTTCTTGCTGTGCATCTCTAATAAATTATTTGCAAATATTATATACCGGTAATAATAATAATTATGGAAATGTAACCTAGGTATTTGATTATGTAAATTCATCTTAAGGGAAGGATTCGAGTTCAGGCATGACCAAGTGACTAAGCTAATGGCCACATGACAAGCTGATTGGCTCTAGGGGGGCATAATTGGCTTTTTTTGCCACAGAGGTCAATTTTAAAGGCTTTTTAAAAAATATATATATTTTAATTATCGTTTAGACAGTAGGTCGGTCAGGATTGTCGAGTTCTCATTATAAGTTCAAAATCTTTTTTTTTTTTTTTTAATACTTAATTTCTGTGCAGAATGATGATTTATCTTTCAATGTGCATATTGCCAAATCTATTTAACAAGATAGTGAAAAGTGTAGTAGCTTATAATAAAATTTCAGTTTACTGTAAGTATGTAAGTAAGATAAAGATGAAATCTAATTAATTATAATGGAGTAGTGCATTATGGAAATTGAGCTCTTATTTGTAACAAGGTTTTAAATAAACCTGTTAGTGCATATTGCTTAGACTTAGTACAGCAACAATATTATTTACTAAGATCAGTTATACAGCGGCTTAGTCAAATATGTTTTAAAAAAGGATCACCCTTAGTAGACTAAAGTCCAGTATAACTGAGAATAAGAAGAATACTATTACTACTTCCAACTATGTGAGCTGGCCATATGCAGTGCCAGTTCCTCAAACTCCTATGACTCCTGTTCCCAGCAGTGTTCACCAGAAGCTCTTCTCCAGCACAGAAATATTGTGTTGCGGCTCGTGATTCCCTGCTGTGATGCAGCTGCAGCTTGGACTGTATTCAGTCTTGTAGACCAAGGAGCTCATACAGTGCTTGTTCCCATAGCGGTTCCTTATTTGGCAGCAAAGCCCATCCAGATGCACACTAAAGACTTAGTAAACCTTTAATCTTCAAAAGAAACATCTTTAGAAAACAATTGTTAGACTTACTGTCAGAATTATTATGCATTTTTTAAATTCTGATTGGGAATGAGATAGGAATGATCATTTTACGAACATGGGAAATTCAGACTTCATATCAGTTTTCTAAAAAACCTGGTGGCTGTTTGCAGGTCTGCGGGCTCAACATAATTCCTTCTTACAAATAAATACAGAGCGAAAAATGCCCAGATAGCATGGATAATTTGCCACAAATTTGTGGCAGTGTTGAATTGTAAGTCTGTTAAACAGGAAGTAAACTTCTTCTTCCCTGCAAAGTAAAGGCATAATGTGCTAGTATGTAACGCATACTAGCGCATTATGTGACACTTACCTACAAACAAAGCCTGCGTTGACCCCACTGCAGGCCGCATCCATCTTCGCCCGTCTTCCTTTTGGGACCGGGAACTCCGGGTCTGTGACTGTTCAGAGCCACGTGACATCACTCCATGGCACACGCTCCTGAAGAAACGGCACAAGCGGTCATTGGCGCAGTATACAGTAAATATCTCCTAAACAGCGCACATTTAGGAGATATTTATAGTACGTATAGGTAAGCCTTATTCTAGGTTTAACCATAGGTACACGTACACTTTAACTTGCTGCACATTTTTACTGGCAAGTTGTACACTTGCAGAGCACTTGAAGCACAAGTTCTGGTTGACACTTTTCCAAGTTGTAGCAAATTTGTGTGGCAAATCTCTAGCAAGAGCAAAGTTGCAGTGGTGAGTCTCCAGCAAGAGCTCTGCAAGTCTACAGCATGAAAATTCAGCCACAGTGACCCCTGTGGTGGGATGACTATTGCACACTCACAGCATAACTGAACCAGAACTTGCAGCAGACTTGCAGAATGTTTGTGTAGCGGGGTGTTCCCCTTTAATGCAGAGATACAAGAAGTTCCAGGTGAGAGGTGAGTCGGGAGGAAGTAAAGAGACATTATGGAAGTGAAAGCAGAGGAGAGAGAGACTACATCTCCCAGTACATCTTGCAGCACCCAGGGTGCATTGCTCCAGAACAGAGACTGCTGGGGCAGACTTTATAAAGGGGAGGCAGAGTTTTGGTCGGCCTCTTTGGACCCCCCTCTCCTAGCAAGAGGATGTCTGTGCTGAACTGCTGTGTGCACAAGGCCTGAAGCCCGGGCCGTGGGCTCCTTTCCAAAGAGCCCTCTGCCAGCCTAGCAGAGCCTTAGAGACATCTAATCCTCCTTGCTGCAGTACACCAGAAGGATTGAAGACTTGGATGTCGGTGGATTCCTGTTCCTAGACGAATCGATGGAGGAAACGGACTTGGACTTGTCCAGGTGGTGAGAGCTGTTTAAAGACAGATACTTTATCTTTACTATTCGTTGGGATTACAAAGTTGTTCTTCAAGTGCACCAACGAGAGATTGCTAGCGAATATTGTTTCACTGAACTTCCATTTAGATCAGTCAGGCCTGACTGCATAGGTAGACATTGCTGGGTGTTAGTCTACCCATGATGGGAAGTAGCTGTAAAAGGGCAGCGCTAGAGTTGCATAGCAATACTTTATTATTCTGATTACTCTGTTTATCTTTATTACTGTTTATTGCAGGGATCTGCAACATGTTATACTGTTGTTTATTACTTGCCCATTAGCCTCAGTAAAATATCTGGGTAAAGTACATTTGGTGTCAGTTCCGCTTACTTTAATAGGAGTTTTAAAGTATATTCTGTGTATGTTTGTTATAGGACTGCGTCACCAACAGTTGCGATCACGCGGTCCTATCTCTCTATCACCAGCTGTGCCACGGGAGGTTAGAGCCGATTGCCGGGGGTTGACGGCGGTGCACTGCAGGGCCCAAATCAATATCAGCGGCTCTCTTAACTGGGGGTAGCGCTACACGTGGGGGCTCAAGTCCGGGATCCTTGTACGTTGCACGCTGCAATCAAGCCGGTCAGAAGTACCAGCATGGACCCGCTGGCAATGTCACAGTGGTGCGCAGCGATTGGCGCCGATCCAACCGCGGCGGTAGTCATTGTACTCCCGGGGGAAAGATGGAAGGAAGAGGAGATAAAACAGCTCGTATTGTTACTGTCTCCGAGCCACAAAGCATGGGTGATGGATTTTAGGCCAGATCCAGTGATCTCGTTTACATACACACTGGTAGAATGGAAAAACGAAATCCCAGAGCATTTTAAAAGTCAGAGTATACAAGCCATAGATAATCAGATCTATCACTTGATACATACGCTGCCAGTGAAGGAAGAATGGTTTCAGACACCAAAGCCATCACTCCCACAATTATCTCCACCACTATCCCCTAAAGCAGAAAAGCTTAAGGAACTATTAAGCCCGGGATCACCGCTGGCCGCTATAGGGCCTGAATTGTTGAATGCTCTAGGAGACCTTGTAATTAAGTGCCAGAAAAGCAGTATGGTGCATGTGGAGGCCGGTTACCGGAAGCTTAGCACCTTCTCAGGGAAGCTCCCCGTCCCTGCGGGGGAGGAAGATTTTGACACTTGGGTGGAACAGGCATTGCAGGCAGTAGAAGCATGGGAGGTGCCTGAGGCACAGAAGAGACAGCGAGTCTTAGAGAGTCTGAAAGGTGCCGCGGCAGAAGCGGTGAAGAGCTTCCGGTTTGGAAATGAAAACTGTACAGCTCAAGATTGCCTGGCCATGCTGCAGGAAGAGTTTGGTCAGCTGGAGAAGGTGTCAGAGATGATTTATCAAATTGAACACACTCTCCAGCAGCCGAATGAGAAACTGTCAGAATATGTTAGAAGGCTGAACAGGCAGTTATGCAAGATTGTACTGAAGAAGGGAATGCTGCCCAAAGATGCAGATGAAGCACGCATGAAGCAGATCATGAGGGGAGCGCGGCGCTCAGACCCGGTCTGGCTGCACCTGAAAACCTCAGGAGGAGGAATGTCACTAACCTACTCTGATCTAATAAAAATTATTAGGGACGAAGAGGCGCTGGAGGAAGATCAGCAGGTGGCCAAGGCGAATGTCACACCTGTACCAGTGTTGGTCCATTCGGTCAAGAGCCCAGAAAGAGATGCGGAGGTTGACACTCTGAAATCGCAAATGGCCCAAGTGTTGGAGATGCTGACCTCTTTGATGGAGAAAGATCAGAGAAGACGAGAGAAACCAAGCCCAAGAAAGGAGTTGTTCCCGAACACCTCAGCACCGGCCTCCCTACAGGACCGAGAAGAGGTGATTTGCTATAACTGCGGAGGGAGTGGCCACTTTGCTAACGTATGCTCCAGCCCAAAGAAGAAGAGAACAGATAATTGCAAGCCGGCGGGAAACTCCAAAGGGCCCCGGTGAAGGAGTCAACCGGGTGCCCATCATCTTCAGTGCGCTCCAAACTAAAAAAAAAGGCCAAGAATGGAGGAGACAAAACTCCTAGGAGGAGGTATAGTACACCCCCACCAAGATGTACCCCAGAGGGAGGGGGCAAGACCCCTCAGTGGAAGTACAGCACCCCAAAGAAGGAACATCCACCTAAAAGGAACAATAACATCCCTCAGCGGGTTTGTGCCCCCATTGAGAGGGAGAAAGTCAATGCATGCCAGGCTCAGGAAAAATTAAAGTCCAAAAGGAGCAGGGCAAGGGTCGAAAACCAAAAAAAAGAGGTGACCCCAGTCCGGCCATACCCAAAGGAACTGGTGGGCCTGTCTCCTACTGTGCCCATTCAAGTGGAAGGAGTCTATACTAAAGCTCTTTTGGACACCGGAGCACAGGTGACTTTACTATACCGGGACTTCTATGATAGGCACTTGAGTCATCTGCCTATCCAGAAGATAGAAGAGCTGGAGATATGGGGACTTGGAACCCAGAGTTTCCCTTATGATGGGTACCTGCCCATAAAGATGACTTTCGACCCATCCGTGGCTGGGAAGGCTGAAGTGTTTGACACCCTGGCAGTTGTGTGTCCCCGGCCGCCTGGAGCCAGCAAGATTTCCCTGATCATTGGGACAAACACGGATCTAGTCAGGAGACTCCTGACCCCTCTAGTGAAAGAGAGAAACCATTCAGCCACCAAAATCCATCCCATGCTAAAGACGGCCTACCAACGACTGGTCTTAGAGCAGAAGACCCCGGGAGAGGGGATAGGGAAGGTGTGGAGACTTGTCAGAGAAGGAGTAGTGCTACAGCCCGGAGAAGTAACCTGTCTTAGGGCCACTGTGAAGCTTTCGTGGGAACAACCTGGCCCCTTTGTCATGCTGGAATCAGACCCAAGGGAAGAGTCCTCAGGCCTGGAAGTGATACCAGAAGTGATTCCGTTCAAGGCCCTGAAGAAGGCCCATGGCAGAGTTCCGGTGAGTGTTAGGAACACTACGGGAGGACCCATGGAGATCCCTGCCAGAGTGTTGCTTGGTCAGGTGAGCCCTGCTGCCCCGGTCACTTGGTCCGAAGTCAAGGGGACGGGTGACGGAGGAGATGTTTGGGAGAAACTGTCCGTGGAAAACCCGAACCTACCCAGGGCTTGGAAAGAAAGAGCCAAGGCCCAGCTGACCAGGTGGGAGAAGATCTTTTCCGAAGATGAATTCGATGTGGGGTGTGCAAGAAGTGCCACCCATCGGATCCGCCTCCAAGAAGATAAGCCCTTCCGAGAGAGGGTCAGGCGGGTCCCCCTGGCAGATCTGGAGGATCTGAGGGAACAACTTGTAGAACTAAAGAAGACTGGTGTGATCCGGGAGTCTAGAAGTCCCTATGCCTCCCCAATCGTGGTGGTCAGAAAGAAGAATGGGTCGTTGAGGCTTTGTATCGATTACAGGACTCTCAACAGGAGAACCATCCCTGACCAATACACCACGCCAAGGATAGAAGATGCCCTACAAAGTTTGTCTGGAGCCAAATGGTTCAGTGTGATGGACCTCAAGAGTGGGTACTATCAAATCCCTATGCACCCAGAAGACAGGGAGAAGACAGCCTTCATAACCCCGGTGGGATTCTTCGAATTCAATAGGATGCCTCAGGGTCTGTCTGGAGCTCCTGCTACCTTTCAACGCCTTATGGAGAAGACTGTTGGAGACATGAATCTTATAGAAGTCCTTGTGTACTTGGACGATGTCATTGTCTTTGGAAGAACCTTGGAAGAACATGAAGCCAGGTTGGAGAAAGTATTGAGAAGACTCAGCGAAGAGGGACTTAAGCTTTCCCCCGAGAAGTGTCGGTTCTACCAGTCTTCTGTGAACTATCTGGGGCACATAGTGTCTGAAGAAGGGGTGGCCACAGATCTTGAGAAGTTGGAAGCAGTCACTTCCTGGCCACGACCCACCACAGTAACAGAGCTCAGATCCTTCCTGGGGTTCTGCTCCTATTATAGGAGGTTTGTGGAGGGGTTTGCTCGGATTGCCCGCCCGTTGAATGAATTGCTAAAGGCAGAAGGGGAAGAGGATGACTCAGGGCCCAGGAGGCCTGGTGAGTCAGTTCAAGATCAGTGGAACCCAAGGTGTGAAGAGGCCTTTCATGCTCTGAAGAGGAGCTTAACCACTGCCCCAGTCCTGGCCTACGCCGACCCTACCAGACCTTATGAATTACATGTGGATGCCAGCCATGAGGGTCTAGGTGGTGTACTCTACCAAGAACATGAAGGACAACTGCGACCAGTGGCCTATGTGAGCAGGAGCCTGACCCCCTCAGAAAAGAATTACCCCACTCATAAGCTGGAATTCCTGGCCCTCAAATGGGCGGTAGTAGACAAGCTAAAAGACTACTTGTATGGGGCAGAGTTTACTGTGAAGACAGACAACAACCCCCTGACCTACCTCTTCACCACCGCGAAACTAGATGCCACCGGACACAGGTGGTTGGCCGCATTGTCTGGATTCAACTTCAGTCTGAAGTACAGACCAGGAGCCGGAAATAGGGATGCAGATGCCCTGTCCCGGAGGTCTCATGCCACGACAAATGACTGGGAAGATTGGACCCAAGTGGCACCGGACGGGGTGCGGGCCCTTTGTCAAGGGGCTGAATTCCAAGCCAAAGGAGGCTCCAGAGCAGAAGAAATAGGGGTTACCATGGTAGGAGTCCCCAAACACTATTGTGGGGTAACTCAACTGGAGGAAGACAACCTACCGAGACTGTCCAAGAAGGAGTTGAGGTGTGACCAATTGGAAGACCCCATGGGGAGATTGGTCCTCGAAGCCCTGGAGAATCAGGATCCCAACAAATTCCTACATCACCCCTCAAAGGAGGCTCGCCTGTTGAGGAAGGAATTGGACAGGCTACAGGTACATCAGGGAGTGGTCTACCGAAGGGGCCCCTCTGATGACTCAGAAGATAAGTGGCAGTTATTTCTTCCAGAGAAGCACCGAGAGACTGTACTAATTGCCCTGCATGACCATCATGGTCACCTAGGGGCAGAAAGGACCTTCCAGCTTGTCAGAAATCGGTTCTATTGGCCCTGCATGAGGGCAGAAGTAGAGGAGTATTGCCATTCCTGTGCACAATGCATTCAGAGAAAGACCCTACCCCATCAAGCTGCCCCAATGGGCCACTTACAGAGTCAAGGGCCAATGGATCTGGTATGCATTGACTTTCTCTGCCTCGAACCCGACCTGAGTGGATTGGGGAATGTTCTGATAATAACCGACCATTTCACCCGCTATGCTCAAGCTTTCCCAACCAAAGACCAGAAGGCATCCACCGTGGCCAAGATACTTATGGAGAAGTATTTTGTCCATTACGGACTACCACAGAGACTCCACTCAGATCAAGGAAGGGACTTTGAGAGTCGGTTGATCCGAAGACTTTTGGATTCATTAGGAATAAAGAAGACCAGAACCACGCCTTACCACCCACAAGGAGATGCTCAGCCGGAGAGATTTAACCGGACCCTGCTCAACATGTTGGGAACCTTAGAAACAGAGAAGAAGCAACACTGGAGTCAGCACATATCAGCCCTAGTACATGCCTATAACTGTACCACAAGTGACGCCACTGGCTACTCCCCTTATCGACTTATGTTTGGGAGAGAAGCAAGGCTACCTGTGGACCTGGCCTTTGGCACTTCTATAGACAATACCTCAGCTACTTCCCACAAGGGATATGTGGACAGACTTAGACGTAGCTTGCAGGTGGCCTATGAACAAGCCCAGGTGGCTTCGGATCAAAGGGGGGCCCGCAACAAGAGAAATTTTGATCTGAAGGTTCGAGTGCAAGATCTGCAGCCCGGGGACCGAGTACTGCTACGCAATCTGGGGGTCCCTGGAAAACACAAGCTTGCCGACAGGTGGAGATCTGAGCCCTATGTTGTCTGTAGGAAGTTGCCCGGTTTGCCTGTCTACAAACTAAAGCCAGAAGGAAAGGTGGGTCCACTGAAGACGTGGCATCGGTACCACCTGCTCCCACTTGCTGAGGCAGTCAGAATACCTCCCGTGAGAGACTCCCCTGAACCGGCCTCTATCCTGGATATTCCTAGGCCGAACACTCGGTCCCAGACCTCTCGAGCCAAAGATGGGGAGGCCTCCCAATTGAGTACAGAAGAAGGTGGAGAACTGGACTGGCTGTGGCCTCCCTCGACTCTGGGAACGTCCGCCATAGATCTCCCAAATGGAGGGGATACCCCAGATGCAACGCTGAATCCGGAGGCTACTGAATTCATACCCTTCAGTCCCTCAGCTGATTACTGGGAAGATGTTCCTGACACTTGCGCAGAGGAGGACTCTAGAGATTCCATACGTCAGTCGACTTCTGAATCAGAGGTTCCAGAACCAGCAATGTTACCTGAACTTACTCCTGAAGAAGAGCCTGTGGTGCCAGAGTCAGAAGCGCCAAGAGAGCAGAGGGCTCGCAGAGTCCTCAGGCCTCCCAAGAAACTAACTTACCCCCAAATGGGGACGAGCTCAGAGGACTCTGTTGTAACGGCTAGGAGAAGTGTTGAACAACCTGATCCTTCCACCGTCCATTTGGTGGAGGGCAACCCCAGCTCACTCTCTGGCACAGTTAGGCAGGCCACTCATGGTAGTGTGACCTGTGGGCAAGAGAGTTCCATCCCAAAGTTTTGGTGGGAATTCCCTATGCCAACATCATGCTCGACATTGTCCAAAATGGTAAACAGTATTTGTTGAAGTTTATCTTTGGGGACCAAAGAGTTCAAGTGGGGGGAGTGTGTAGCGGGGTGTTCCCCTTTAATGCAGAGAGACAAGAAGTTCCAGGTGAGAGGTGAGTCGGGAGGAAGTAAAGAGACATTATGGAAGTGAAAGCAGAGGAGAGAGAGACTACATCTCCCAGTACATCTTGCAGCACCCAGGGTGCATTGCTCCAGAACAGAGACTGCTGGGGCAGAATTTATAAAGGGGAGGCGGAGTTTTGGTCGGCCTCTTTGGACCCCCCTCTCCTAGCAAGAGGATGTCTGTGCTGAACTGCTGTGTGCACAAGGCCTGAAGCCCGGGCCGTGTGCTCCTTTCCAAAGAGCCCTCTGCCAGCCTAGCAGAGCCTTAGAGACATCTAATCCTCCTTGCTGCAGTACACCAGAAGGATTGAAGACTTGGATGTTGGTGGATTCCTGTTCCTAGACGAATCGATGGAGGAAACGGACTTGGACTTGTCCAGGTGGTGAGAGCTGTTTAAAGACAGATACTTTATCTTTACTATTCGTTGGGATTACAAAGTTGTTCTTCAAGTGCACCACCGAGAGATTGCTAGCGAATATTGTTTCACTGAACTTCCATTTAGATCAGTCAGGCCTGACTGCATAGGTAGACATTGCTGGGTGTTAGTCTACCCATGAGGGGAAGTAGCTGTAAAAGGGCAGCGCTAGAGTTGCATAGCAATACTTTATTATTCTGATTACTCTGTTTATCTTTATTACTGTTTATTGCAGGGATCTGCAACTTGTTATACTGTTGTTTATTACTTGCCCATTAGCCTCAGTAAAATATCTGGGTAAAGTACATTTGGTGTCAGTTCCGCTTACTTTAATAGGAGTTTTAAAGTATATTCTGTGTATGTTTGTTATAGGACTGCGTCACCAACAGTTGCGATCACGCGGTCCTATCTCTCTATCACCAGCTGTGCCACGGGAGGTTAGAGCCGATTGCCGGGGGTTGACAGCGGTGCACTGCAGGGCCCAAATCAATATCAGCGGCTCTCTTAACTGGGGGTAGCGCTACATTTGCAAAGAAAGTTAATCTGGAGTCATGCAATGCAGACATGCTGCAATTGTGCAACAAACTTGTGAAGCCTGGCAAATCTAGCAATAGCTTAGCAAGTCATTTTCATACTTGCAGCACAATTGCTTGCTTTCTGGGTGGTACACTTAAATGGGTATTAAACCCATAAACAAAAAAAATTATATGTTGTAGCTGACCAATTCTTAAATGTGGTGGATGCAATCATTTTCTTTTTTGAGCATTTTTCCCTCATTTTCACCTGGTGATCAGGCCAGTAATGCACCTCCTGTCTTAGTCTGTCTCAACTCCTTGAATGAGGAGCAATAGAGACACCTTTGGACAGCAGTGTTGTCAATCTGTAGAAAGTATAGTGTAATGCCACGTACACACCATCGTTTTTCCTGTCATGCAAAAAAACTATGTTTTTCTCGACGTGATTCTTCGTGATTCCTCTCAAGCCTGCCTTGCATACACACGTTTATGAAAAAACAAAGCGTTGTGACGTACAACACGTACGCCAACGCGTACGACGGCACTATAGAGGGGAAGTTCCATTCGAATGGCGCCACCCTTTGGGCTGCTTTTGCTGATCTTGTGTTAGTAATGTCTGGTGAGAGACGATTTGCACTGTTCAGCCTCATGCCTTTCAGTCTGTTACAGCGTGACGAATGTGCTATCTCCATTACAAACGCTAGTTTTACCAGAACAAGCGCTCCCGTCTCATACTTGTGTAGCGCACACACCCCTCTCTTTACCTGCATTAATTACGGCTCTTCGCAGGAAGGGAGAGGCACATCGCACCACAAGCCCGTACCCTCCTGTGTAAAGAGGTTGAGCGGTGTTCGTTTTGGGCCTTGTCTGCGGACAGAGTCAAAGTCCTCCCGAGAATGATCTCACCTCTACCTTGGATAGATGCAAGTCCTTGTTTCCCCCAGGAATGTGAATGTCCACACTAGCTGAAAGTCCAACTCAACATTTATTTCACACTGGATAATAAACAGCCTCTTTGATAGCAGACAGGTTGGAGCGAAGATACAGGACAGCTTAGATGTGGATGAGGTCCAGGCACAAATGTAGCTTAACTCTTTTATGACATCCCTCCGGAGAGTTACCAGAGGCCCCCACCGTCACCACGACGCTGCGCTGGGTCTTTGGAAAGGGTTACCTCCATGGGCTCCTCGTCCTAGATACGGGTCCCCTTGCAAGGTGGCACCCTGGGAGTCCTCGATCCCTGGCGGACCCCAGCCGAAAGTGCTGGGCCCCAGGCCTTCAAAATAGTACCTCACCCCAGACTGAAGGTGTCTGGGATGGAACAGGAACTCCACCTCCGGGCCTAGGGCACCCGGAGACGACCCTCATTTACCCCCAGGCCGAAGGTGCCTGGGCGTGGACTTCGAACGGAAGATGTCCGCCCCTTTTATACCCTCTCCCGACAAGCACAGCAGGTTCCCCGCCCCGCCGTACTACTGCCGAGAGGGGACACAAAAGGCATAGCCCTCTATCGGTGGTTCAACCCCGGCCCACGGTGACAGCGCCACCTGTAGGCCACAGGGAACTGTACACCAATACTATCCCCGGTGAACAGAAATGGTCCATAAACCCTAACAATCAGTGTGTCTGAGCATAATTACCACTCAGACACTCCCACTAAATTGAACACCCCGCTACACATGATTCTGAGCATGCACGTTTTTTTCCCCTCGGAAAAGCATACACATGCCCGACGAGAAAAAGAATGACGGGAAAAACTACGAGAAAAAATAGAGCAGGTTCAAATTTTTTTGCGGGCAGTTTTCTCATCGAGAAAACTGCTATGGAGCATACCATAGGTGTGCACAGCCTATTGCATTAGGGTGTGCACCCCAAAACTCAAACACATTTGCATGTGTGTGCATGTGTATATATACTGACGGTATCAGCAGAGCAATGGACGGTGTCAGTAGGGAAGAGATTGCTTGTAGTCGTTTTTTATTTTTTACATTTTTTACTTTATCTTATAATTTTTTTAGGAGCCTTTAAGGGTCTTTGGTAAAATATTAGAGGCCTAGACAGGGGGAATCTGCACCACACGGGATGATTAGGGTGTGCCCAGGCACACTTGGCAGACCCTGTGCGCACGCCTATGGAGCATACACACGACCGGTTTTCACGACCAATCTAAAAAATAGCAGTTTTCTCGTCATGAAAAACGGTCGTGTGTACGCGGCACCATAAGAGGTACTAGCAGATTTAGGACTTGACTAAAAAATTCAAGCTGAATTCCAGCTAACATTTTTAAGCACTTCCAGCAACATTTTTCCTCTTGGGATAAGGGTTTTACATAAATGAATAAAAACTGACCCTTGTAAGCACCCCTGTCAGTGTTAACAGTTGGTTAAAGGAAGCTGAAAAATGACTTGCTGGCTGGATCATCAGGGAAAAAGAAGAAAAGCCTCAAAAAGAAAACAAATGCAGTTACCACATCTAAGATCCGGTAGGCTGCAAAAAAAGGTGTTTTTTTTTTTTTTGCGGTGGCGGGGGTTGGGGTGGGGGGAGTTAATACCACTTTTACAGTAGTGTGTTTTGTTACTACTAGAAGATGGAAACATGCATGCATTCTTTGACAACAGGTCATGTTTCTAATGATCCAATATTACTGTATATTTTGTCTTATACAAACTGTTTTTCACTGGACAAGCAGTAATCTTTTCTAACCCCCCTCCCAGAACAAATGCAGCTTGTGAAGAGGTAATGTGACTATTCATGTGCAAGTTTAGACCTAAACATAATTTACTCAAATTAAGATCAAAGGGAACCCTGCCTTCAAAGCAAATATGCCTGTAATGGACTGTGAATTGGTTTAATACAATGAAGAATGTGATATAAAAGATATGTGTGTAGCTGTAAAATGTTTAGCTAAGATTACTTAACAGAATAAAGTAATTGTGCTGTCAGGATTGGGCCATAATTAGCATATGATATCCAAATACCAGCTATCATTTTGATATGAAATGCGGAAAAGTGGTCAAATAAAGGCTATTTGTTAACAAGGTGTTCCCTTGTGAGATACCGTTGTTAAACTTAAGCTGCAATGCTAATTTCCTCAGACTCTATCTAGAAAAAGAATTCCTAATTTGAGTTTTATTGATGAAAACCAAAGATTATTGACCTTCTTTTTTTTTCTGTGGTATAGAGGTTGTATAAGGCAAGTTATCACACATTTAGCTAGGAAATTATGTGCCATTTAGCTTTCAGCAGCTACTTTTAGGCGCATAGTATTTACATTCTAATCAACTTCAGGTACCTACCCCTATGCATGGGTCCTTCCTGCCCTGCACTGGATAGGTGCTCATTAGGTTTAAGAATTGAGGAATGTATTACTTATCTTAATTCATGCTCCAGCATCCTTAACCACTTCCATACTGGGCACTTATACACCTTCCTGCCCAGACCAATTTTCAGCTTTCTGCGCTGTTGCACTTTGAATGACAATTGCGCGGTCATGCTACACTGTACATAAACGAAATTTGTATCATTTTTTCCCCACAAATAGAGCTTTCTTTTGGTGGTATTTGATCACCTCTGCGATTTTTATTTTCTGCTAAAAAAAATAAAAAAGACCAAAAATTTTGAAAAAAAATGTATTTTTTTTGTTTCAGTTACAAATCTTTTTAAATAAGTAAGTTTTCTCCTTCACTGATGGGGCTGCACTGATGGGCACCGATGAGGTGGCACCAATGAGGTGGCACTGATGAGGTGGCATTGATGGGCACTGATGATGGGCACTAATATGCGGCACTGATAGGTGGAACGGATAATCGGCACGGATGGGCACGGATAGGCGGCACAGATGGGCACGGATAGGCGGCACAGATGGGCACGGATAGGCAGCACGGATGGGCACTGATAGGCGGCACGTATGGGCACTGATAGGCGGCACGAATGGGCACTGATAGGCGGCACGGATGGGCACTGATAGGCGACACGGATGGGCACTGATAGGTGGCACGGATGGGCACTGATAGGCGGCACGGATGGGCATGGATGGGCACTGATAGGTGGCACAGATGTGCATGGATGGGCACTGATAGGTGGCACGGGTGGGCACTGATAGGCGGCACTGATGTACTGTAATGGATGCCAATCAGTGCCAAACAATAATGCCTGCCAATCAGTGATGCCCATTGTGGGCACTGATTGGCATCCATTGATTGTGGGCACTGATTGGCATCCATTAGGGGGCACTAACTGGCATCCCTGGTGGTCTAGGGTGGCATACCTGGTGCTGGCATCCCTGGTGGTCCAGTGGCATCCCTGGTGGTCCAGTGTGGGCATCCTCGGGGGGGCTGTGCTGATAATCTATCAGCACAACCCCCCCCTGTCAGAGGAGCAGCCGATCGGCTCTCCTCTACTCGCGTCTGACAGACGCGAGTGAGGAAAAGCCGATGACCGGCTTTTCCTGTTTACACTGTGATCAGCCGTGATTGGACATGGCTGATCACGTGGTAAAGAGTCTCCGTCTGAGACTCTTTACCTAGATCGGTGTTGCGGGGGATCGCCGCGATGCGCGCCCCCGGGGGCGCGCAGCGGCTCAAAATCCTGAGGACGTCATATGACGTCCTGTCAGGATTTTGAAACCACTTTGCCGCCGTCAATCCGCTATAGGGTGGGCGGCAAGTGGTTAAAACTTGATATCTAAGCTGAAACTCAATCAAATTTGGGTTTTCGCCATATATATTAACAGCGCGTGTTTTAGGTTCAATACGTTTTTTATTGTTTTGACATAAAATCAAGCAGAAAGAATTAAGACTCCATTCACACAGGGGCAACACAACTTCCAGTGCGACTTTGGGAGTATGAATCACAGCGCGACATGAGGCAACTTACAAGGCAACTTCAAGTTGCCTCCAGGACAGGAGGCTTTCCAGTGGCCAATCAAACAAGCCTCAGCTCTGTGGGAGGGAGGGGGAGGGAGGGGTTTGCCTGAGAAATGTATGTTCTCTTCCTGTATTGTTGCTTCTGTTAAGACAGTCATCTGACTTCTGAGGCGACTTCCATTGAAATCAATGGGTACAAGTCGCCTAGAAGTCGGATTGAAGTAGTACAGGGACCTTTTCTGAAGTCGGAGCGACTGCAGTAGTGTGCATTAAGACGGCTCCATTCACTTCCATTAATTTTCTCATGCAGCGCGACTTGAGGCGACTAGGGGCGACTCTATCATAGTTATTTGGCTAATCACATCCACTTTTGTTGCTACATTATTTTCACTGCACAAATGCTCATGTTCTAGGTTGTGAATGCCAACATTTGTTTTGCTGGCATCGTTTCATGCATATACACTTGCCCATGCCTGTACTCCAACTAATCTTTCAAAGTGACTTACATATTATGCAATACAGGCATGGTATGCAATTCATAATAATCCACAATAGTCCACATTGTGATTACATCTATTTTATCTGTGCTGCTAGAATACAATACCAGAGTATAAGCTCCATGAGTAGGACCCTCCTATTCCTTATGTATTGAACTGTAGTGTAATTGTACTGTCTGCCTTTATATTATAAAGTGTTGCACAAAATGTTGCCACTATTTAAAGTGGAAGTAAACCCATCGATTTAACAGTTTCAAAAAGCAGTTACATTCCCGGCATGCCGGGAATGCCAACTGTCACATTGGTTGTACTCTCAACCAAACTGTCAAACCATCCAATGGCTGGTGTCATAACTGATCACATGTGCAGCATCATGGCAGTTGAAGATGTAACAGAGGCCAAGATGGCAGCTTCCTTGCCTGAAAATGATAGGAAGGTTTGCTTCCACTTTAAGTTCTGTTTATTTTTATTAATATTATTAATAATAATAATAATAATAATAATAATCATACCATAAGTTTTTTTTTTTTTACATAATGCATGCATACTGGAAGTCTGTGCATATAGAAAAGTTTATGATGTCCTTTGTTTATGGTGCAGATCACCATATTCCTGTAATAGCTATAAATTGCAACTCAAGCCATGTAAAATATGGATGGCTATTCCCACTATAGTTTCAGGATTGCTGGTGTTGTGGAGGTTCTTGAATAATATTCATATTTATACGTGATTCTGCCTTTTTATAATGATTGTAGATTTTAAATAATGCTATATTTGCAGGGTACCATGTCATGTAAGGTTCATTATATGGCAATTTAAAAATATATATATTTTCAAACTAAACATAATAATACGTTATCTTAGAAACACAGTGGTAAACATTTGAAGGGTCAAAAAACATAATATGAATAATAGGAACATTACCCTTTTATGAGCATTTAGAGATAGTAGAGCAAAACTAGTTAACCTTCTATATGAACGTGCTAGAAATTTCTATGCAACAGGCACTGCTGCAGGTACAGAGGCATCAATGAATTGATGAAGTGTGCTATAATACACTTCAGCATTTACTGTAGGTCTGTATTGCATCTAGAGTTTTTGAAACAAATTAAATGTAGAATACCACTGAACAGCAGTTTAGACAAGTCCCACAATATATGTGAATTCATGTGTGAAAATAGGGTTTCTGGTGGGAACGCAGTTGAGACATCAGAACTGTGATCATTGCTGTCTTACTGAACACTCCACAATAGCATAAATATTATTGTAATAAAAAGTCTTGATGGTTTAGATAAAAATAAGTAATAGCAGGGCTGAAATACTCACCTTTCTTGGAGAAAACACTGTTCCAGTTTCCAATGCTGCCTAGGCATTTGGTCATGTGATCTTTTCCGAAGAGGAAGATTTAGGTTCAGACTTTGGTTGATCATCTCACCTTCAGAATAATTTTTATAGTTTTGATGGGAACCTGGAGCATAATATTCCACAGGATAAATAATTTCAGCTTCTCCATTTCTCAGTTTTAGGTTGATATTTGAGCATAGGTCTATGTATGTCCTTGTTAGTTTATGGATAAGATAGAGTACAGTATAGCAGGCTAAGGCAGTGACTCACAGCAATTTATCCTATACATACCATATTACAGCCTTTTTCAACCAGGGTGCTCAGGCACCCTGGGGTGCCTTGAGGTTTCTTTAGGGGTGCCTTTTACAAGATTCCTGAAAATCGCCCAAAAATTGTATACAAACCAGATGGTGGATCAAACCTGCCTTTTAGTTGCAGAAAGCCACCGGTTTTTATTTTGCACCATTACAACCTTTTATTCGATGGCCTCCTAGCAACCAATGACAGTGGTTGATACGGAGGATGTCAGGTGGCTGCACAGCATACTTGTTTGCCCCTTTCTGTCAGCACTGGGGTTACATTAGCTGAGCGAGGAAGAGAAAGATTGGAATACTAGTCAGTACCTGTGTGCAAAGGCGTATTTTGCTTTGGAAAAATAAATAAACTTTTAACGTTGGGTGTCCTACGTGTGTGGATGTTGCTGCGTTATGTAAAACTCTTGGTTTTGTTTTTACCATTTTAGAATGGGATACCTCGACATTGTGCAGAATTTTAAAGGGTGCCTTGACTGAAAAAAAGGTTGAGAAACACTGCCATATGACATAAAGCTACGTACATCTTAACCTCCCTGGCGGTATTCCCGAGTCTGGCTCGGGGTAAGATTTCAGTACCATTAGCGGTTAACCCAGAGCCAAACTCGGGCTGCATCGCAGGATACAGGGAGAGTTACTTACCTTGTTTCCTGGATCCTGCGATGTCTCCCCACAGTGTGTGCGAGCTGTCTCCTCACTCGATTCACACTGCTGAGTGCCGAGCTCCGTTCCCTGCGACGTTGCGGCGCACGGGGACGGAGTTCAGCGCCAAATTCAAAAAGTGAAAACCACAGTATAGATACAGTATACTGTAATCTTACTGATTACAGTACTGTATCAAATAATTACACATCCCCTTTGCCCCTAGTGGTCTGTCCAGTGTCCTGCATGCACTTTTATATAATAAAAACTGTTCTTTCTGCCTGGAAACTGGAGATTGTCCATAGCAACCAAAAAGTGTCCCTTTATGTCAAAAGTGGTTTTAGACACGCTAGAAAACAGCGATAATAAATTAGAATCACTTGCAGAATTGAGCGATAGCGATTTGTGGGGAAATTCGTCATCAAACACTAAATCTAATGACAGCGACAATTCTGCAACTGAGCAAATTTCTGTGTTTTTGATTTGATTACATTATTGAATAATTTTTATTATAATTAGATTACTATTTGTTATAATTATTTATAGTTATTTATTATATTATAATTTATGATTTTGTGTTTCAAACTTTATTATACCCAGGATGTCTACTAGACTCTCTTTTGGACAGATTTAAGTGAGTTATTCCTAAGAATTACAGGCCTACAATATAAAATGCCAAATTTCCATGCAAAATAATTGCACCGCTTTCAGCACCTAAAATCTGACAGAATCATACCGCCAGGGAGGTTAAACATGTAACTTACACTTACATATCTGTATCTATTTAATATGAGATACATTTTAAAATAGGGTTCTGTACATTTGGGTCCTAAAATCTTTCCTTATTGCAGCAAATGACTTTGACCACTTCTGGACCTAGCCCAACCTGACTATTTAAAGCTTACAAACCATTGGCCACATACCCTCTGTTGTCAATATATCGGTTTTGCACAAACAGGTTAATTTACAGTTTATGCGTCTAGGAATTAGATTGATAATTAAGTATTGTTAATTTGCAGTTTTGTTGTACAACCTACCATGCTTCCCCTGTCTTTGTGCAATTCTAAACATTTTTACAGTAACTTTTGTTAGCATTTAGCTTTTTCTTTGGTTTGCGACATACAGATGTTCTAGCTTTACAGAAATGCATATTCATATATCAAAAAAGTATGGGTTAGAGGAGGTTGGATTGTAGCCAAAAACGACAATTATTAGGAAACTCAAACTGAATTTCTGCACAAATTCCACAAATAATGTCTGTAATTATTTAGATATTGCTGGTTGAATTTACATTATTTGAAAAGAAAATAAAGGATTGCTCATCTAAAAAGTGACAGTTGCCTTAAAATAGTTGTTGGCTACATGTGCCTTTTTTGAGGATTCCAAAAATGTGTCCGCTGTGCACAAGTAACTTTTAATGAGATATTAATACTACATTAACTTACATTTATGTGCCAAAACTCGGACCAGCTGGTCTCTGGTAATCTTGTCTGCATACTCAGAGAAAGTTGTAGGCACAATTTTTATTGTGTCTTCAATTCTGTTTCCTTAGTACAGCACAGCACCCTGCAAAACAAGCTACATAATACTGAATAGATATCAGAGAAACTTAAATAGGCACCAGCTGGTGTAGAGTAAAGCCCCGTACACAAGGCCGGTTTTCTCGTCAAGAAACAACAAGAAAACTGCCGGGAGAGATTTCTTGCCGAGAAAACCGGCCGTGTGTACGAGGCTTTCAGGTTTCTCGTCAGGAAAACTGTCCAGAATCTCGACGAGAAAAATAGAGAACCTGCTCTCTATTTTCTCGTTGGGATTCTCGTCGGCCTGTTTCCCGATGAGAAACCTGAGAGTGTGTACACTTACCTGTCGCTCAAAATGACTTTGACGCATGCGCGGTAGCTTCCTAGGCATAGGTAGGGTGTAGCAAGATGGCGGCGACGGCATCGAATGTGACGAGCGCACGCTCGTCGTAGTCGATGACGTCACCGCGTTTGTGCCATTCAAAAGAACGGCGGTTCTTTTGAATCGTACGTGTGTACACTCGGCCAGGACAAGATTCTTGTTCAAGAATCTCGTCAGGAAAAACGACGTGTTTTTTCCTGACGAGATTCTCGGCTGTGTGTACGAGGCTTGAAAGTATAATTTTGTGAGTACAAAACAGAAGATTGTAGGTCATGAGACCAATTCAGTTTTATTGGGAAATATATGTAGGTAGTCAAATATGTGTGGATTAACTACTGAAAAACTGTATGAAGAATTTGCCCAAAAAAACCTTTATGTGTCTGTTAGTACCACCATTTATACAATCATGGGGCCTGCTAAGCATCAGCCTTCTTCTAAATTCAGCATTGGGCATCACAGGCTGTGCCAAACTAAACTATATATTTTGCAAGATTTCTTTTTCATAAACTTGTATATTTTTAGTAACTAGGGCAATGATTTGTTGCAAAAATCAACAAGCAAGCACCAGGGATGGGGAAAAATTGTGACTAACCTGAATTTTAAAGACAATCAAAAAAAAAACATCCATCACTAATGTGGTCACATACACCTTCCTTTTTTCTCACCCCATCCCATCCTTAAAGCGGAGGTCTGGCGACCATTCATTTTTTTTTTTTTTTAAGTAATTCAGACACTTTCCCAATCACAAAATAATACTCACTGTTTGGGTGTAATATATCAGCCGCTGTCTGTTTTCTTAAGTAAGAAGAAGCTATAAAATGTGATGATGGCCGTTGCCATCTTGCTTGTGGGCATGTGAAGCCCACAAGCATTGATTTCCTGGATGCAGTGAATGCTTAGCTCCCAGCATTCACCGCTCGTTCACGCGCATGCTCAGTGTTTACAGCGAGCAGCGCCGTAAACTTCAGGGTTGCCATCACAACGGGCGACGGCGTCGGAAGTTCCCGCCCTGTTGTGATGGCAACCAAACGAATAAAAAAAAAGAAGGTAACAAAGCAAAGCTCAGTACGGGGAGAGACCAGCATCTGTAAAGGTAATGCAAACGAAGCGCTCTGGCAGAATACGATTAGCAAACACAAAAAAAAAATCATATTTAAATATATATTGATTTAAAATATTTTGATTTCAAATCATGTTGATTTAAATATATATTATACACTGTAAGTAAGATTACTTACCTTTTGCTATGATAGTAAGAGCAGGTCCGATGGTGAAATTTTCAGTGTCCTCCTTTGTTTAGCTGCGTTAGCCTCGTGTGTTCATGTATTAATGGCCAAATTCACCTGCATGCCCTCATTTAAAATGGCAATTTCAGATACGCCCTCATCACGTGACCGGCGTCACGCATCACTTCCGGTTTCTAGAGCTCACGAGATTTCGCAGGGCGGCGTTCCGCACTGACTCTTGGGAAGCCTGACACTTAGCTCCCAGGAGACAGTGCGACATCGGGGAATAGCTATATACACACCTACTCCTGTGGGAGTGATAGACAGGAAGTATCACAATAAACTTAAATTATAAGGTAATTACAGCGAAAAAAAAATGTATTCTTGGGTCATTTGAACATCTATGCAATGAACTGAAGGGGATAGGATTAAGTTATGAATTTGTGTGGATCTCCGCTTTAAGTGTGTTGAGGAGTGACCAGGAACAGACTGACATGGAACAACACTATTTGATTATTAGCTGTTGGTTAGATTTACTCTATTGTCTACAGTAAGTTAAATACCTAATTTTGATACATACTGTGCATACAATGTTACTGTCTGATAAATTTGTAATGGCATAATAATGCTGTTTTAGATCAATACCTCTGAACGTTTCCTACCAAAGTGGACGCCTTTCTATGAAATGTGTAGAGATATTATGCTCCCTCTGCTAATTATGGGACCATAAGCAAGCCTTGTTAATGGTGGAATATAATACTATTGTGTGATTAGTGAATATGTTGATTGTAAATATATAAATACTATTTTAACAGTATTCCCAATTGTCTGATGACATTGACACCATTAAAGTCCAGATTTCTAATGTTTTTTCCCCAAAATAAACATATGGGATGTAGATTTGGCTAAGCTACATACACAATTTCCACATATTTATTGTTTAAGTTTCTTTGATAATACCAGGTCTGCCCAAATGCAGTGAGCAACCTAGAGACAATTTGAAACACTATTTTCACAGTTTCAGAAAAACAATAACCCTTGCCTCCAAAAATAAGGCACTGCATAGAAGCATTCAAATATCGCTATCGCTCAATTCTGCAAGTGATTCTAATTTATTATCGCTGTTTTTTAGCTGGTCTAAAACTACTTTTGACATAAAGGGACACTTTTTGGTTGCTATGGACAATCTCCAGTTTCCAGGTAGAAAGAACAGTTTTTATAATATAAAACTGCATGCAGGACACTTAACAGACCACTAGGGACAAAGGGGTGTGTAATTATTTGATACAGTACTGTAATCAGTAAGATTACAGTATACTGTTTGTATACTGTGTTTTTCACTTTTTGAATTTAGCGCTGAACTCCAACCCCGCAACGTCTCAGGGAACGGAGCTCGGCACCCGGCAGTGAGGATCGAGCGAGACACGGCTCTCACACACTGCGGGGAGACATTGCAGGATCCAGGGAACAAGGTAAGTATCTTCCTCTGGATACTGTGATGCAATCCCGAGTCTGGCTCGGGGTTACCGCTCTTAGCATTAAAAGCTTACCCCGAGCCAGACTCGGGAATACTGCCAAGGGGGTTAAGAGACAGACCTGCTATTGGGTTATATTCTAATGATAAGGCGTACAAAACATATAGTGTTACCTCAAATATGTTGCCATATGAAAAATATATGCTTATATTGCACTCCTGATAGTGTCAGCTACTCCAAGAGGGATGGGCACCTACTCCAAGACAGGGACTGTATTAGGCTGGGTAGCTATGATTACTAGTACACGTGAATTTACAGTCTGCCATCATACTGGATGTTTAAAGTGTTACTAAACCCAGTAATCTGAAAACAGTTCATCCACCCCCCCTGCAGTGCCCACAGCTTATAAATCTTCTTTTTACATTAAAATTCTGCCGCTATATACCTTTTTGGGCAATCTGTATACCACGGTCACGAGATAAACTGCAGGAGGGGGAAGATCTGTCCATACACGGTCAAAGAGCTTCAATGCAGAGGATTAATCCCTTAAGTTCCACAGTGAGTATAACAAGCATGCTATTCTGCATATACCGACAGATTTTACTGTTGTGGGTTTAGTAACACTTTAAGTTGACCTGCATCCAATAAAAGCACATCCTTCCAAAAGCTCTGCCATATGAAATTGTTGAAATGTTTTTGTTTAGGTTAGAGTATTATTGTTAATCGGTAACTATAAAGGCAATAGGTAAATAAAAAAAATTTCAAAAATTTATAATTTTTTGTATACGTTTTTTTATTGCACAAATACTCATTTATTAAAGGTTACTGTAATGATATAACACGTGAACACCACACTGGGTTTTCCTATTCGGAAGTACGGCAACTGCCCTTTGTACAGTTTGCATGAACAGAGCGATAGAGGGGACCTGTCCCTTTCTTCATAGTAGATTCAGGTACAGCTAAAGTGTAAAATGGTGGTGTAGAACTGACTCCTGACTCAACTGCACCACCTTCTGACTGCAAATGGTAAACCATGTGCAATATTTCCTATTTATCTAAAACCAAAAAATACACATAATGTTGTCTAAATGTTTGTTACAGAATCGAATAAATATATTTATTATAATATATAAATATATTCAAAAACACTACATAATTCCTTTAAAGTTTGTTCAAGATTTATACTGTATTTCTCTTGTCTTGATTTCAACCTATTTGCTTTACCAAGTGTAATTTAATATCATATGTATATTTTCTATTTCTTGCATGAGGCTGATTTATGCTGTGCTGCTAACAATGGTACATAATGTAATACAGATTGAACATCGCTTGACCCACAACATGTAACACAAAACAAAACACTACAAAAGAAGCCCTCGAATAGTTAAATATCTGTGTGTGAAATTCATTAAATAGTAAATGCTGCAATTGCCCTTTTAACTGCCTTTCAAGTCAATGGCACATAATGTGTAATTTTAGTGTAATCGCAGCAATCACACTTTAATGAATCTTTCCCTTCCCAGCATATAAATACTTTCCCAGCATCTTGTGTTGCTTTTAAACTGAAATAAAAATCAGAAAGCATCGGGCCCGTTAACCAATACATCACCCATTAGAAAAAGATCTCTGGGAAGATATTGATTATGTTTGATTTGTTTAGATTGTTATCTTTTCTGACTAGTCTATGTTAGGTCATTAACACTAAAATAACTGCCCTTTTATAGAACCTTGCAAAACACATGTAAATACTTTTCAACTTTCTGAGATGAGAAAGAGGAACACCATTTAGCATTACACATGTAGACAAAGGGCATACCCCTGCACACCACCATTTCTGCTGACCAATATATACAAAAAAGACACAAATGTCTTTTTTTACTGCTAATTTTTTTTAATATTTACTGTACTAAACTAAAGGTTTAGTGCAATATAACAATTTTAAAATACATTTTTATACTGATCTATACATTAGGTCAAAAAGGACAGCTGAAGAGAAAATGTTTTGTGGTTGGGCACTTTGCACATATCTTACTAAAGTCAACAGTAGGTTGATTAATGCAGACCTGGATATGTGAAGATCTCCTGGACCATGTTTATTCATTTTGTAACCTACTAGGTGCCATACGGTCTTGCTTCAAAATGTCTTCATTCCTGCAAGTCTCACACCTTGCCTATACTTCCCCTTCCCCTCTCCAGGCGTCTTCTGGATTCCCTGGATTTTAACTGAAGACCTATAAACAGTTTAATTGAGTGAGGGCAGGGATTCCATTGAAATATAAGGAGTGTATTCTGCTAATGTGCGAGCATTGAAGTGAAGAAGTCAAGGAAGACTGCATGGAGTCAGTCATGCCATAAAGAAAAGATCTACATGGGCTGGCCCCTCTAGCTAAGTATAACCGGTAAGAAATATGCACAACATTGGGGTGAAAAGATGAGGGTAAATTTTTTTGTTATAATTGAATTATCACATCTTTTACTTACACAAACCTGCAATGAGATTGCAAAAGCCATATGTGAGGCTTCAAGTATCTATGCTCCTAGAGGATTCATACTAAATGTGACCAATGCAGAGAAATATGAAGATATCAAAAATAAGAAGTCCTTTTTAAACCTACTTCTGCCTTTACTATTTGCTTGGCTTTCACTAGGTTCATTAATTAGAATCACTGACCCGGAGCAATCATGCAGAAAGAAAAGTTGAGTGAAAAGTTGCAGATTGAAGTTCAATTTTCTGATTGGCTATTTGTTTTGGATCCACGAAAAGTTTTGAAATCAAGTAATCAATAGTTGCTGGTTGATAAGTAGCCCTAAGTGTTTTAATGAAATTCTTTTTTAAAGTTGGCTAGTGTTGCCCTACTACAAGGCAACATATCTCTCCAGGGGGTGTGAGAAGAAGTTCGACAAAGTTTGGCGAGCATGGTTTAATTCTGATACAACTGTTGGCTAGATCGGCTAGTTGTCTAGCCTGCTATGTATAATGGACCCCTGGGCCAGATCTGGTGGGTTCACTGATATTGCTCTGATATGCTGAGGGGTGGCATGTGTGCCTACTGGTCAGTCCTCTGGTAATGGTGTTAGTCTGCTGGTTTTGGAAATGTATTGTCATGTTTTTGTTTTTTTTAGCCACGAGTGCATGCCCGTGGTCGGTAGACCTGTGTATCCCCTTATTATTGGTGAATTTGCCATCTGAGGAATGTGGTGAACTGAGTTCTGGGTGGTTGGGGGATTGGGGTTGGGTTTTCTTTTTTTTTCAGTTATTACACGCAGTGAGCTACCTATGTTAGGTAGATTGTGCTAGTTGTGTATTGTGGACCATGTTGCGCAAATACCGTGCGAGATAAAAAGTTGCAATGACCGCCATTGTATTCTCTAGGGTCTTTGCTAAAAAAACATATATAGTGTTTGGGGGTTATATGTAATTTTTTAGCAAAAAAATGAGGATTTTTACATGTAAGAGCGAAGTGTCAGAATTGGCCCGGGTGCGAAGTGGTTAAAAATAATATAAAATAAAATTTAACAAACCGCCTGTGCAGCTAGTCCTTAAAAATAATACCAAGAAACGAACACACAGCGTCCTGGTCCCGTGTGTGCCGGATAGCAGCGTGCGCTACAGCTGCGTTCCAGCTACAGGTGCCCGGATCACTGTCAGCGTGACGTAGTGTGCTTGGCGCCGCCTTACGTACGTTTCGTATGTGAACATCTTCTGAAGCCAGGCTTCAGCCATTGAAGCCATTGAAAGAGTATCTGCTGTCAATTATCATCTATTGAGCACTGGGAACAACCGAACAAGGAGTGGACTTATATCATTTTTTAATATAATTTTTTATACATTTTTTCAGCATTTTTTCACTATTTTTTTATCTTTATTATATATATATATTTGTTTGGTATTTTTTGCTAGTATCACATACACATTAATTATGGTATATGGATTTGGTATTTTCACATGCTTATGGCTCACAACCATGCACGTTTAAAAATCACTAGTGATCTCACTGCACTTTAGCGTTTTTTTAGAGGTTTATATACAGGTGTCCCTTGGGATCAAGGGTCATCCACTTATTTTGTGTACATCACATACACATATACTTTGTTTGCTCAGCAGCACATAACCATATCCTCCTACCCACTTTAGAGTGTACGTAAGGAACGAGCAGCGCCATACCCCATCACCATATTTGTTTTTTCACTAAGATCCTTTTTAGGATCCTATTAGGGGGGCTGCAGCTCATTATTGATTAGAGGTCCTAAGCGCAGGAACATACATTTTCTTTCTATATTTTATTATTATGTCTGTGATACTTTTAGATTTACCACACAATCCCCTCTATTAAAAATAAATTAACTCCCAGTACTTTAAGATAACATTAATATATTTGTAATATGGGGAACCTGCTGGTTAAGTATTTGTTCTTTCAGATCTCACTTTCTGAGCCATTATAGTCACATTTGCACCCAGCTTACAATGATGAAATATAAATAAAAGCACTAAGCGGGTATAAGCTTTTAAGGGTAATATCTGTTTACTTTCTTCCTAGTAATTAGTTGGTTTACAAGCTGTTGATGGCCCCCACTTGCCTGGAGTGAAAATGACTGAGGTTCAGAACATATAGCAAATATATGAGATAATGGTATAGCACCTGATGCTCGAACATATTAGCAACAAAGATAAATACAGGCTGCACACTAATTAAACTGCAGTAATGGCTCACATTTTAGGGAGGCCTTTATATTGGCTCCAGCACAGTTTTTCTGTGGATTGCATTGTTAGCTTGTGTAGATTTACCAGCACATTGCTAAATATTGATAAATTGCACCAGAGTTAAGAAAAGGCATTTAATTTAGTTGCCTTGTGATTGCTTTGCAGATGAATAAAAACTCTAATTTCAATTAACAAAGTAGGCTGTGTGTTAATCAGACGGCAAGTAAGCATTAAAAGGCATGACTTATTAAGAGTGATTTATGCTCTTTTTTAGAAGCTTTCCAGAAAATGATTGACTTTTTATGCATTATAATTTTCATAAGATAACATCGGCTCACATGAAAACTCAATCTACAGTATAATGAAAAGGTATACATTTATGAGCTCTCGTTGCCTCTCACTCCAAGGGTCCCCCAGGCATACACCTCCCAAAGAGTAGTGTTCCCTTAAAAGTCAGGGCCAATAGTCACTTGGTAAGAGGCCACCCTGCAATCCACTCCAAAAGCCCCTGTCCTGGCTGGGTCTGTCACAGTATAGGAAGCACTTTTTTTTTCATTTGTAGCACTTTTTATAAATTAATCTTGATACAGGATAAGAATAGAGTTGGCAAGAGGAATATATTGTTTTTTTGGTACTTCAAAACTTAAATATAGCTGACAGGAAGTTATTGATGACTGGCAAGTTAGTGCTTTCCACGTGTCCTTTTTGCTTGGTCTTGTGATCTATCAATTGCAGACATCACATGAACCAGAATAACTGCATCGGTTTTTAGGAGGTTTCAACTGATTGTTAAAAGCAGTCTTTCAGTCATTTTTTCAACTTTCCATCTATTAAATCTTCCGCCTTTCTTGTTTTAACATTGGATAGTAAAACATTTTTTTCTGCCAGTAAATACCTTAAACAGTTAATTTCCTGTTTCTTGTCTGGTAAAAAGCCTAGGCTTATGACAAGCACAGCTCTCTCTCTCTCTCTCTCTCTCTCTCACTCTCATAAGAGTTTTCTGGGAAGGGAGGGGGATGAGTCATAAGAGGGCCAATGAGAGCTGCATGGCTGCAGACCTGGAGGGTGTGCCTCTGTGAGTCTGTGTAAATCCAGGAAGTGAACAGGCAGCAGCTTCAGCTGCCCACAGTTAAAATGGATGCAGCCAGACTCCGTGGAGGGAGATTTCTGCAGCATATTTGGCAAGTACAGAATCACAGTATATATAAAATAATATGCAAATTGGTTGGAGGGAAGCTTCAGAATGGCAAAGATGTTTTTATTACAAATTATATGAGCAGACTGCAGTTCCTCTTTAACAACACCTCTGCCATGTGCATTCCACAGAACTGTAACGCTATTTCACTACAGTGGTGGGGCAGAGAGGGCAGTAAAGTGTTATAGAAAATCAGTCAAAAACTTGCACTGGCACTTGTATATCTTCAGCTCCACCAAGAACTACCCATTTATTGTTAAATAAAGGGTGATGGGGCAACCAAGATGTAAAATTACACATGCATCTCCAGTCCTACACTAAATGTCTGACCCTTCGAAGTTAGAAGGAATCTAAAAAACATTAGACTTTAAACAGGGATTCCACTTTGTCCAGCTATATACTTATTAAATTCCCTGGCGGTATGATTCTGTCTGGAATTACGTACCAAAAGCGGTACAATTATTTTGCATGGAAATTTGCTGTTCTGTATTGTAGGCCTGCGATTCTTAGTAATTACTTACTTAAACCTGACCAAACAAGAGTCTAGTAGACATCCCGGGTATGATAAAGTTTGAAACACAAAATCATAAATTATAATATAATAAATAACTATAAATAATTATAACAAATAGTAATGTAATTATAATAAAAATTATTCAATAATGTAATCAAATCAGAAACACTGAAATTTGCTCAGTTGCAGAATTGTCGCTGTCATTAGATTACACTTTTGACATAAAGGGACACTTTTTGGTTGCTATGGACAATCTCCAGTTTCCAGGCAGAAAGAACAGTTTTTATTATATAAAAGTGCATGCAGGACACTGGGCAGACCACTAGGGACAAAGGGGATGTGTTATTATTACATACAGTACTGTAATCTGTATGTATACTATGTGTTTACCTTTTTGAATTTGGCGCCGAACTCCGTCCCTGTGCGCCGCAACGTCGCAGGGAATGGAGCTTGGCACTCGGCAGTGAGGATCGAGCGAGACACGGCTCGCAGACACTGCGGGAGGACATCGCAGGATCCAGGGAACAAGGTAAGTTACTTCCCCTGGATACTGCGATGCAGCCCGAGTCTGGCTCTGGGTTACCGATTTTAGCATAAAAAAATCACCCCGAGCCAGACTCGGGATTACCGCTAGGGAGGCTAAACTGCTGTTAGATTTTCTACAATATATTTTTGTATCAAATCTATTATATATGTTGCCAAAACCCACTGCGCAACATAAAACATACTTCACGTGAAGGTTAAATGAGACTCTCTGCACTGGTAAGGCTGGAGAAGGAGATCTCTAATTAGTTCACAGGAGAAAGAAGAGAGCACAGGGCTGTGCTGGTTCATGAAGCTCTTTCCTACTAGAGGCTGGGTGGTGACACTGTAGATCTGTAACAGGGATGGGTGGGTGTCACCCCCATTGCTACAAAGTGTCATGGGAACCAGGGTGTGCAAATTAGAGTGGTTGGGCAGAATTCAAAATATCTTCCCTAGAGAAATATGAGATGAAAAAAGTCTACTCTGTTGAAATGAAGTTCACTGCTTGCTGTGCTAGGTGAAAACTCAATTCAGCCAGTATATTACTGGACTGATAAAACTTTATAGAAAATATAACATAACAGTTCACTAAGCACATGCGCTGTAGCCCCCCGGAGTCACAATTTAAAACTCAAATCATATCTCTGCAACCTTGCATAACCTTGCTCATGTACTGTTTTCGTTGCCATAAATACCCCTGTAGTATTTTAACTTAACTACCAATCAGTTGTTAATTCATATACTGTATATGGTAAAAATTTAAAATCAATGCATTCCTTTCCACATTGAATTTCAATTATTCCTAGCCTACTCCTAATAATCTGAGAAATATTGAAGTTTCCATTCTAACTTTGTGAAAATCCTCACACATTTAGTTCATTTAATTCTGTGACAGGTATTCACTATGTCCTGTGAGTAGGCATTGCTGTGTCACACATTTCACAGAGCCTGCCTTCTGAACTACAGAGATGCTGAGAGGAAGAGGTTTAGGAGGTGGGGTCAGTGCAGGAATCACTGCTCGCAGGCAGCAAGGTACCATGGGATATGTAGTCCTTAGCAGTGGTGTATTTTAGTTTTGTGCTGCCCTAGGCAAGACTAAATTTGTCCCATTCTTCCTTATCAGACCCTGAGACATGATTTGTCCAAGTGCCACATATGTGGTCAATGGGGCAGTGGATAAGCTCAGCATGGTATAGGTCTGGGGTCAGTAGGGCAGGACATGAGGTCTGTGGGGCAGGGGATGGGGTCAGCAGGGAAGAGGATAGGGTCAGTAGGATAGAGCATGAGGTCAGTGGGGCAGAGGATGGGGTCATCAAGGCATAGGATGGGGTCATAAAGGGCCTAGGACAGGGTCAGTAGGGCAAAATATGTGGCAATGGGGCAGAAAATGGGGTCAGCGGTACATAGGACAGGGTCAGCAGGCCTCCCTCTCGCCCTCCTGTACATTATATAAGCTCTTCTCTCCCTCCTGTACATTATATAAGCTCTTCTCCCCCTCCTGTATATTATACACACTCATCTCTCTCCTGTACATTATTATAAACTCTTCTCTCTTCCTCCTGTACATTATATAAACTCTTCTCTCTATACATCTCTGCACCGTTATCACTTCTCTTATGTCCAACCTCTATGAGTCATGCCACACCTCCCTCTCCTGTCACTGTGCTGCCCCAACCTCTATGTCATGGCTCCCCTCACCACTCATTGGCACACGCCACTGTCTGTCAGCTGTCCTCGCCGAGCCGGACCGCCCCCCCCCCCGGCTGTAGTCACAGAGGAGGAGGTGAGAAAAACAAACCAACATTCATCAGGGCCGCTATCTTGCCTTGGGGACTCGGTGGTGGCTGAATGGGCCATAGAGGAGATGAGATGAGAGGAGATGGCGGATGCTGCTACACGAAGAAATGCCCTGAGCGGCCCGACCGGAGAGAGTGAGCCTCCCCTGCCACCTCCTATATTACAATGCCTGGTGTGTGTGACTTATTCCATAGGGGCCTCCCGTCTGCTGCTTCTCCTCATCCTGCCCTCAGGAGGCAGAGGCGGCTCTTTAATAAGGTAAATTAGGTGGCCGCGAGGCCCTTCTGCCTGAGGGGCAGCGCCGCCCCCATCCCCCTGAAAGTGCCACCCAAGGCAAACGCCTTAATTGCCTCGTGGTAGATACGCCCCTGGACCTTAGAAATTTTAAGTAAACAGTAGAGGAGAAGCTGCAAAGCATGCAGGGAATACAGGAAGTTGTGGAAAGAGATGGCCAGAAGACAGACAGCATTCACAACATGAAATGAGATTGTTAAGTAAGCTTATATTGGAATGTCAAAAAATTATTGTTTGTATTGTTATTATAATACTGGTGTTATAAAGTAAAAGCTTATGCTGTTACTATAGATCTCCTTTAGGATTGTAGAATGAAAGCCACTAAAGGCACTAAATACACCTATAAGCATTTCAGACTACTGATTCAAATCAGGCTTGAAGTGTACTGATTTGGCTAGTAATAAGTCGATTCTTAACAGGGTAATAGCTAAACAAAAATACGTTCCAGTGACATTGTTGTATATCTTGCAGCTCTGCAGAGACCACTTTCCCTGATTTTTTCTGACTATGGGAATCAGATGTATTTTGTTTTGTGATGATTAGAATTGTATCCCATCCAATAAAACAGTATTCCTTTTCCTTTCAGCCCTTAGTAAAAATATTAGTATTTTAACTGTAAAAAATCTCTAGAACCAGCTTTACTAAAAGTGCCCTATTAGGACCCCATGAAAATTTTAATTTGGTCTTCTATAATCCTTAAAAGTTCCTGTATATCATTTTATAATCCTGAAATATGGTGATTCAGTTAAAATTGTACCATTTAACTATTCTTAGCTGTCTAAATAATCTGTGTGTCTGGTATGTCATTCTTGAAGGCTTCCAGAACAGTTTTCGGAAATCTGATAATTGAAGGTCTTTTTCAAAGAATGCCCATAAAACTGCCATCCTCTGAGGTCCATATGCACCCTGCCACTGCCATTTTGCAATGGTTTGAGTACACAGAGTAAAAAGGCATGGATCTAAAGCATGCAATCTCTCAAGACCTTAGAATAATTATACCAATACCAATAATTCTACTAAATACTAAAACATAAATTAAAAAAAACACAGTCTTACCAAAAATTACATGGAGTGTATGTCAGTAGACATCATCACTTCATACGTTCTAGGAAAGGGGAGTGACTGTAGTCAGATAACCAGGGACATAATACTCAGTTTGATAATGCTTCTGTCACCACCCATAGATATGCCCAAAATCTACACATTTCATGATTCTACAGCATTGAATGCCAGGATTTGTGGTCTTGGAGCAATACTGTAGACCACCAAATAAATTGAGGGACATGAAGATCACCAGATTGAAACTATGGGGTGAAAACTAAGGTATGTTAACAACTTTGTCCAAAAAATGCCTTTAGTTGTGGTATGTGGTTGAGGAGGGGAGAATTATGTTTTAAAGTGTATCTATAGTTAATTTTTTTCTTTTAGTGTTGGATGGAGTAGGGAAGGATTAGAAATCCTGTTCGATTTTACTGTGGTTGAAAGCTCCACGGGAGACATTCCATCACTTTCTGTCTTGTAAAATGGTTGTTCAGAGAACAGAGAGAGAGAGTAAATCTCTCTAACGTCAACACAGACTGAACGTAAAATGCCTTTTTTACGTTAAAGTGTTTGTCAACCTAACAAAAAAAAAATTGTATCCTGTTCCCTTAAAACATGTTATACAGCACAGTGATTGTGCTGTGTCATTTATCCCCCTGTAACACCTGAAATACCTGGCTGATCCTGCCTGGATATGCCCTCCCCCCTGTAAACTGACCACGTTGTATCATGGCTGCTGAGCGCTGGCACTCTGGTCAGTTTACATGCCTCCATCATCTGCAGCCCTGCTCTCTGCTCTTCTGTGTCCTCCTCCCCCCCTCTCCTCACTGCCTGTCAGCTCGTACAAGTGCTCGCCCCCCCCCCTGCTGGTATCATAAGTAATTGTTGTTGTTACAATCCCCACTGTTATAATAAATGATGTGCCCCACTGTATGTGTTTTGTAAAAAATCTGCTGATAAATACCTTATTTTATAGCGCCGCTTAGTGGTCACGTGACCGGCCGTCTCTCTCCTCCTCTCCTCCTCCCGGCTGACATCGGCACGGGTTTCTCAGCCAGTTTTGCAGACCTGGAGAGGAGAGAGACGGCCGGTGATCGGCGCTATAAAATAAGCTATTTATTGGTGGATGTTTTACAAGACACATACAGTGGGGCACAGCAATTATAATAACAGAGGGGATGGTAGCAACAACACTAAGTGGATTAACAACCACTTAAAGGTGTTACTCTTTTGCAGGTTTTTCTAATTTCCTGGTTGGTAAAAGGTTGTCCCCACAATAGAAAGTGAAGGGGAATTGCTCTAATGAAGCCCCGAATAGCTGTAAAACCCAACATGGGTTCTCACTTTCCCCCATCATATCCAAATGTCTTTGTGTTGCTTAACCTGCATGTTTTAATGCACTAAAAATCACCACGCAGGGGTCCTAAAACGTATGTTGCCTGCAGGATCCCTCAATTAAATTATGACTGATGGGGTTGATTCACTAATGGCAAAAAGGCTGATCACTTTTCAGGGGAAGTTGCACTTTGCAAGGAAATTTACCCCCAAGCTTAGTGAATGATGTGAAGTTCTGCTGACATACATTATCCAAAAGCAAAAATGTTTATATAAATAGGATTAATCCATGTGCTAAAAAAGAACAAATCACGCTTTCCAACCCCAGCTGCAGGAAAAACACCCCAGTGTTATATAAATGAACACATTTTCAAATATACCAGTGCTATATACTGTAATATTTAAAAAAAAATGCCCAGAAAACTGCTGGACTATGGTCATATTTATTTTTTTATGTGGGTCTTGCACTGTGGAGCCAAAGAGGAGCTGTATCTGGGCCACAACTGAAGGAATGGATTAGACGGTGGTTCCTTCTTATCTGGTTGAGAGGGGGTGACCTGGATGTCTTGTGGACTGCTCTTACTTACATGTAAGTCAGGGGAGCCTATTAATTATCTAAAATAATGGGGATTTTTTATGTTTTGAGGGAGCTTGCACAATTTTTGCTATGTGAGTAAAATACCTTTTACTGTACATAAACCATTTAAAATTTTGAAACATAGTGCACTTTGGTGTTGTTTATGTTTTAATCCCGGTCCCGAGCTGAGGAGGATTGTAAGAGGTGGATTTGAGCGACAATTGGAAAAGTATAGGAGAGGAGCTGTAGTTTGTGGCAACTTTCATGTTTACTTCCAAGGAAGAGAAAGCTGCAGTAGAGAAAGTAATAGCTTAAATGTACTGGTCTTAGGCTGCATTCACACTTGAGCATTTTTAGCTCATAAAACGCTGGAAAAAATGCCTGAAAAATGCCCGAAAAACGCCCAACAAGCAAAATCCCATTCATTTCAATGGCACCTGTTCACATCTGAGCATTTGTCACCTGAAGCAAAACACCTGAAAAAGCCCTAAGCTCAAAAAAGAACATGAGCTTCTTTGGGGCAGATTACATGCGTTTTCCTGCCTTTTACATTGGTGACCTGAACAAAAACGCGGCAAAATCGCGGTAAAAATGCTGTAAAGTTTCTGTAAAACCGTGCGACTTTGAAACACTGTGAGAATGCAGCCTTAATGGTGGAAAGCATTTCAGGACTTGCCTATTTATAATAAATCACAAAAATCCAGTGAGCCACTTTTCTGTAGTGTTGAAATTTTAGAACATTGTCATGTTTATTGTTATGTGAGTATAATATTGCTTGAGTCAGACAGTTCGGATCTTATACATGTTACACTATGAAATTATGTTTGTTATAATGACGGTCTGAGCTGAGGAGTATTGGAGGCAATCGGGGGCCGCAGCTGGAGTAATAGAGGAGAAGAGTGGAGAGGGTGTGAAGTCCTGCTTATACCGTACAAAAGAGCCCTGACCGAGGGGGAAAATACTGATGTCCAGCCAACTAGAGTAAAACCTTGGATTGCGAGCAAAATTCGTTCCAGAAACATGTTTGTAATCCAAATGACTTGTATATCAAAGTGAATTTCCCCATAACAAATAATGGAAACTCAAATGATTCGTTCCACAACCATTTATTCATAGGTCCTTCAGTTTATAGTCCATATAAAAAGATTATAGCAATGTAACGAGGTTGTGTAACTATAAAATGTCCATCCACAAATGGAAGCCTCCACAAGGGTATTAGAAGCAAAATCCAGCAGGAGCTACAGAGTATAAAAAGAGAAGTGAGGTGCCTCAAATGTAGAAATCTGGTTACATTTAATGAAGGTACAACAGTTAGCAACTCACATGGTTGATTATTAAAAGAGACACATCTAAGTATGCAGGCATCCGGGGTAAAGCTGTCCACATAGACCGCCCTCCACACCGCTGGCTCTCACCGCTATCAGTCTGCAATCATTACCGGAAAGACTAGAATAGAGTGATCTGAAAGCGAGGCTTGAACCGCTTGTGGAGCGCAGAGTGGAAGTGATGACGTTGATGGCGGTGCGGAGGAAGGTCTATGTGGACAGCTTTACCCCGGATGCCTGCATACTTAGATGTGCCTCTTTTAATCATCAACCATGTGAGTTGCTAAATGTTGTACCTTCATTAAATGTAACCATATTGCTACACTTAGAGGCACCTCTCTTCTCTTTTATACTCAGTTGTGACATGACGGTACTCTTATATCAAGACATTGCTTGTCTATCAAGTCAAAATGTATTTAAAATTTGACTTGTCTTGCAAACGAAGTTACTCTCAAACCAAGGTTTTACTGTACGTATATTCATCTGAAATAAGCGTTTCTTGACTCAGTTATAAGGGGTCATGGGAATCCGGTAATCAACTATTTATATCACACAGAACATGAAGGTGGAAATACGTTTGTGAGTAAGTTGTGGAATTAAACACAGACTGGACATGATAGTTTTGTGTCTTGGTTCTGACCGGACTTACTTTTGCACTATATACATTTTTGACATTGTATTCACAATATTGTTACGTTATATTTGATATAGTGCTGGTATATACAGTATAGCATTTTGTTGAACTATGAATGTTTGTCTCCTGGCATTTAACCTGTAAACTAGATGCTCCCCAAGGTACATTTCTGAAGTTGTGGATATACCTTGGTTAACCAATCCTCTGAATTCGAGAGCATATATAAGAACCAAACATGTGACAGTCACAAATGTTAACACACTGGCAGATTGAGTGATGCCATATTTTCACTTTTTAATAAGAACAAAAACACATTGAAATAAGAGATACAAGACTTTTCCACCAAGAATATGTGTTGATACCCCCATCTTGGGTGTTGGAGAACTGACCAGCTGGTGTTAGGGGTTTTTGCATGATCTCTCTTTCTATTGAAAAACCTGACCATGGGATTGGTGTGCTGGGACAGTAACTCTTAAAGGAAAGGAGAACGTTTATTTTAACCAAGAAAAAAGAAGAAAGAAATGGCAGGTCATTAGATCTGAACTTCTCAAAAGCAAATAGCAGATGTGAATGTGTGAAAAAAGCATTGCTGTAACTTGCTTGATTTCCCACTTCCAGTAAGTTCATTTTTTTAATCTGCTGAGTTTTAAGAACACAAGCCAAAGTGTTGCTCTGTTCCAGCTCTGCTGTTTGCGACTCGACGCTGCTACTGAATTAGTACAGTTCACTAGCCATGCTTCTTTTATAACATTGGTTAATAGATTTATTTTCATTGTTACCTGGAGCTGCTGTTTAGGAGGTCACAAACCATAACAACAGCATTATTAAAAGGGATTGGAAATTGCACAGTTTTCACTTCTGCTTTGAAAGGAAGTCCCAAATTGATGTGAACCAAGCCACTGATACTAATAATTATGTATCTGGTTTGGTTTTAAAGCAATTGTTACCAAAAAAAGAAAAAGAGCAAAAATTTAAATGAGACTTAAAGTGTTACTAAACCCGAAACAGTAAAATCAGTCTTAAAGCATGCTTGTTATACTTACTTTGGGACATAAGGAGTTAATCCTCTGCATTGTGTAAAAAGTCTGTTTGATCCTGTCTTCTCAGATCCTCCTCCTCTTTTTACAGACCGCAATCTATCTCCTGATAATACAGGGCCTTGGGGGCACTCTGCACATGCTCAGTTTGTTGTGTATTGCTAGAGAGTTTTTTTTTTTTTGGAGGCTGCATGTGATCGGCACAGGGCCAATCAGTACTGTCCAGACAGAAATTCAGTGGTCATGCAGCCTCATAGGACAGTCAGTGGAGAATGAAAACTCCTCCTACAAGCTTTAACTAGTGCTCGGCCAGACACTGATAGAAGTAACAAGACTGCTATAAACTGCTGATGAGAAAAGGTATTTAGCAGTTTATATTTACAAAAATAATTGCATTTCCATGTTCTGTGTACTGAGGGAGACCCGATATAGAGAATGCAGGGTCCTGGGCTTAGTAACACTTTAAGAGGGAGATTACGATCTGAAGTTTGCAAAGTTTTTTTGTTTAATATTCTCAAGATACATATTAGAAAGTAGCTTCATGTATCAATGTTGATAAATATTACACTCCTCTCAGAAACTGCAAAATGCAGTGTATCAATTGTTCTGTTAAAAGCTGGCATATGTACAAACCATCTACATCAATATAGCAGTGCTTTATCCTTATTAGCTATCACTTTTCAGCCTTGACCATCAATAGGTGAAAAAAAATATTGTAGAATAAAATGTACACTGATTGGCACTTCTTTCAAGGGTGTTGGCCATTTGGGGGATGAAGGGGATGCAAATAAGCTTCACCCTGGACGGGATAACATTAATCTAAAAACAGTCATAATCTGCCCTTTGAAAGAAGCAATGTACAATCAGTGTACATTTTATTCTGCAAAATATTTATTGCTTTTTGTGCTCACATATTTCACAAAAACACATAAAAAAGGAGAAATAGCTGCTCAGAAAGCTATAAGATAATATTTTTGTTTTGTTTTTCATGTGAAATTGATTCGATCTTATGAAGAGGGATACTTCATCAAATCTGAGCTGAGAGTGATGCATGGCCTGAAGAAAGGAGAAGAGCTATTTTGACAAACATTGACAGTCTGTAAATGTTACATGGCTGAAAAACTGGGAAATGAGATCCATGCAAACGCTGTGCGATCTCTGGATGCTGGAGCAGTGAAGACTTTTAAAGGCTGTGTTTGTATGCAAGACAACAAACCAATAGAGTGAAAATATACTGTCAGAGCATCTGCCATTCTTTAGCAAGTCATCAGACATTTAAAGATTAGTCAAAGTTGTTTCAGGCCATTAACAGTGATTCATGGCACATTCCAATTAGCAAAATATCATTGACTGCAAGCCCTCAAGTCCTGCAATTTACCATCCTTAAAAGTGCTGCAAACCTAGAGTATTTTATATTATTTTCTAGTAACTAACTAAATAGGTTTTGATTTTTATCAAGCCTATTATTACTACATTTAATCTAGATTTTTTTGCTTTACACACGTTATGAGCCAAATGTATATATTTTTAAATAAAATTTTAATACTGGTCCATCTATTTATCTCGTTTTGGTAAATTGGTCATTTTCTTTACCCACCTGGGTACTCTAGTAGCCCTAAAAGTAATGGAATATTATTATTAAATGTATTATTATTATATTATAACCTTTACTAGAATGGCTAGGTGCATGGAAGTGCATATTGTGGACAGAGCTACACCTGAACTGGTTAACATATTTTTTATTGTTTATTTCTGGGGTTGAGACATCAGAACTATTGTAAATTTTATGATAATAATAATATAAATACTTTCATTTTATCATCACAAACACAGCGGGATATTGCTAACCAGGTACAAGTGCTAGAAAGTGCAAAACACAGGCTAGAAAACACTGGGCGTAATTGGTGTGGCATCTGAAGCAAGAGTGGGCTGGAGTTCCCATTTCCAACTTGGAAAGTATAAGATATCCTAATTGCTCTTTATATCACAGCATGCGTGTGGGCTTCACGTTCTCCTATTCACATGGGAGAGTCATTCCAGTACACAGTGTCTTTCAAAACAGTTTTATTTTACTCATCTCCAAAATATTTGTTTACTTTGTCAGGAATTATTAAATTTCATAAAGCTGAACTTCAGTCTTGCAAAGCTGTAGAAATGAATCTCATGAGCTGAAATTGCTCACTGTGATATTAGTGCACACTGTGAGATTTTCTAAAACTTGCAGCAATTTAAATATGGCTGACCTCCTTTCCTGTCTGGAGGACATGCAGCATTATCTAGCCCTTGCCTTGCGAATCTGACTGTACCTGGTCTGCCCCTTTCATTAATTGAATTTCAATTATTTTAATAATGGAGTCTAAGCATCATATGTGGGCATCCTTCAGAGTACTCTTCAAGGAAATGCAATCAGCCTAGTAAGCTCACTCCTCTAGACTCACATCCACCCATCAAGGAATTTATATACAGTATTTGCATATATACTACTAAGAGTCAGCCCACTGCTTGCATCATGGCTAAAGGAGGCAAGATGCTGTAATGTTTTCAAAAACTAGGGATGTCCCGATACCGATACTAGTATCGGTATCGGTACCGATACCAGGCATTTCCCCGAGTACTTGTACTCGGGGAAAATGCTCCGATGCTTCAGCCGATACTTGGGCAGTCAGTGATGATCGGTGCGGCGGGGGGGAGTTACAAGCACTGATCACCGCTGTATAGATTTCAATACAGCCCGACAGCTTCTCCTGACCCCCCCCCTTCTTTTCAGCTGTTTTAGTGAAATCTATACAGCGGTGATCGGTGCTTGTAACTCCCCCCAAAGCTGCACCGATCACCGCTGACTGTCCCTGTATCCTCCTCCAGTTCCCCCATCCGTGCTGCTCTCCCCCTCCGCGCTCCGTGTCCCCACCTCCATGCTGCTGATGTCCTTCGTCTTTCTGCTCTCCCCCCCCCGCGCTCCGTGTCCCCCCTCCATGCTGCTGCTGTCCTCTGTTATTTTGCTCTCCCCCTCCGCGCTGCTGCTGTCCTCAGCTCTGTGCCACCCTCCATATCCTCCTCTGCTTCCCTCTGTCAGGATGGAGAGCGGAGGTAGGAGCCGCTAAACCCGGCTCCTACCTTTTCCGAATGTACAGAGTCAGTGACTGACTCTGTCCATTCATATAACTGAAACATTGTAACCTGTGTGTTTACGATGCTTCAGTTTATGAATGGAGAGGAGCCGTTGTCTCCTCTCCATTCATTTTCAGTGCAGCTGAGAAAGGGACTGGGGAATCTGTTTCCCTACTCCCTTTCTCTGTCTCAAAGGGGAGATGTCAGAGGTCTGTTAAGACCCTTGATATCTCACCAAAGCCCCCCAACAGGGCTAGAAATAAAAAAAGAAATTGCAATAAATAATAAAAAAATAAATTGTAAAAAATAAAAAATAAATACACTGAAATCATCCCCCCCCCCCCCCACCCACTCCAACAAAGCATTGTAAAAAAACATGACAAAAAATTGTAAAAAAAAAAAATACTGTAAAAAAAAAAAAAATTGTAAAAAAAAAAAAATACTGACACATAAAAAAAAGTATCGGTATTCGGTATCGGCGAGTACTTGAAAAAAAGTATCGGTACTTGTACTCGGTCTTAAAAAAGTGGTATCGGGACAACCCTATCAAAAACCTACAGGTTCTTCTTTTAAAAAATTTGAATATCAAAAAAATGGTAATTTATTTCAATAATTTAATTCAAAAAGTGAAACTCATATTATATAGATTCACTACACACAGAGTGATATATTTCAAGCATTTCTTTCTTTTAATGTTCATGATTATGCCTTACAGCTAGTGAAAATCCCAAATTCAGTATCCCAGAAAATTAGAATATTGTGAAAAAGTTCAATATTGTAGACTCCTGGTGTCACATTCTAATCAGTTAATTAACTCAAAACACCTGTAAAGGTTTCCTGAGCCTTTAAATGGTCTCCGTCTAGTTCAGTAGGTTACACAATCATGGGGAAGACTGCTGACTTGAAAGCTGTCCAGAAGACAATCATTCTGACTGTTCACAGAGTGCTGTATCCAAGCATATAATGGAAGGTTTAGTGGAAGTGTGGTAGAAAAAGGTGCACAAGCAACAGGGATAACCACAGCCTTAAGAGGATTGTGAAGCAAAGGCCATTTAAGAATTTGGGGGAGAATCACAAGGAGTGGGCTGCGGCTGGTGTCAGTGCTTCAAATGCCACCACACACAGACATATCCAGGACATGGGCTACAACTGTCGCATTCCTTGTGTCAAGCCACTCCTGAACTAGAGATGTCAGGAGCGTCTTACCTGGGCTAAGGAGAAAAAGGACTGGACTGTTGCTCAGTGGTCCAAAGTCCTCTTTTTGGATGAAAGTAAATTTTGGAAACCAAGGTCCCAGAGTCTGTAGGAAGAGTGGAGAGACACAGAATCCAAGTTGCATGAGGTTCACATTGAAGTTTCCACAGTCAGTGATGATTTGGGGAGCCATATCATCTGCTGGTGTTGGTCCACTGTGTTTTAGCAAGTCCAAATTCAGTGCAGCCCTCTACCAGGAAATTCTAGAGCACATCATGCTGATTTCATTTTCCAGCAGAACTTGCCACCTGCCCACACTGCCAGAAGTACCAATACCTGGTTTATTGATCATGGTATCACTGTGCTTGATTGGCCGAGACACAAGACTCAACAATGCAGACGAGCTGAAGGCCACCTGGGCTTCCATGACACCTCAGCAGTGCCACAGGCTGATCGCCTCCATGCCATGCTGCATTAATGCAGTAATTCATGCAAAAGGAGCCCAGACCAAGTATTGAGTGCATGCTATACTGTACATGAACATACTTTTCAGTAAGCCAATATTTCTGTATTAACCACTTCAGCCCCGGAAGGATTTACACCCTTAATGACCAGGCCATTTTTTGCGATACGGCACTGCGTTGCTTGAACTGAAAATTGCACAGTCGTGCCACTTTGTACCCAAACAAAATTGATGTCCTTTTTTTTACCACAAATAGAGCTTTCTTTTGGTGATATTCGATCACCTCTGTGTTTGTTTGTTTTTTTGCGCTATAAACAAAAAAAAGACAGATAAGTTTGAAAAAATAACTATATTTTTTACTTTCTGCTATAATACATAGCTAAAAAAATATATAAAAAACACATTTATTCAACAGTTTAGGCCAATATGTATTCTGCTACATATTTTTGGTAAAAAAATCACAATAAGCGTATATTGATTGGTTTGCGCAAAAGTTATAGCTTCTACAAAATGGGGGATAGATTTATGGACATTTTTTTATTTATGTTTTTACTGGTAATGGCGGCAGTCTGCGATTTTTAGCAGGTCTGCCACATTGCGGCGGACAAATCTGACCCTAAGTGACACTTTTTGGGGACCAGTGAAACCAATACAGTGATCAGTGCTAAATAAATGCACTGATCAATGTAGAAATTACATTGGCAGGAAAGGGGTTAATACTAGGGGACGCTCAAGGGGTTAACTGTGTTCCCTGGGTGTGTTGTAACTGTGTGGGGGGATAGGCTTACTGGGACAACACAGAGAACGCTGTTCCTGATTACTAGGCAAGTGGTTAAAAATCCCTTTTTTTATTGGTCTTAGGTAATATTCAAATTTTCCGAGATCCTGAATTTGGGGTTTTCACTAGTTGTAAGCCATAATCATCAAAATTAAAATAAAAAAATGCTTGAAATATATCACTCTGTGTTTAATGAATCTATATAATATATGAGTTTCACTTTTTGAAGTGAATTACTGAAATAAATTAACTTTTTGATGATATTCTAAGTTTCTGAGTTGCATCTGTATATTGCAATGAAAATTGGAAGGTTTTATTTAAAAAAAAAAAGTAGGTATATCTATATCCAAAAAGGAACTGTACACAAAAAATTACACTGACAGATAACTAAACACATTTTCAGCATATTATTGCTACACATTGAAATCAGTAGATGAATATCAATAAGTAATGTCTAACCATTTACCAGTAAGTGCATAGTAAGGTATACTGCAGATTACAATGTTTTACTAGGAATGGGTAAATCTGCCATTTTCAGCGAAAGAGGGGGAGCTTAATTGATTCCTGTTTGAAATTTGAGAAACCCAAAATTAGCAATGGATGCCAAGTTTATGTGATGCAACTCCTGTTAGTATATTTTGGCCAATTTAGGACTATATAGGCAGAATAATGTAAAAAAAAAAAAAATGGCATGGCAAACTGGACACTGCTTTGGGAAGCTATCTCAATTTTTAGTATGTACTTTCATTTTTGTTTACTGAATATTATTTACAGCTTTACTTTTTTTCACTTGTATTATTTTATTGAGTTTTTCTCATAAGGCCATCCCTGCCCAAGTCAAGCAAACACAAGCAGGAACAAAACTGCAAACTGGAAAAAATATTGGCAGCTGAGAAGGATGCTGCAAAAGGGTTTTGTGGGGGGACCACATATTTTGGGAGACTCTTTTCAATGCCCCTTCAGTCCTCATTAGCTTTTTCCTGTGAGTCGTTTTCCAGGGATGAATTAAAAAAAAATGTTTTATTTTTTATCATTTATTTTCTTCTTATGAGGCCATCTCTGCCCAGGTCATGCAAATATCAGTTGGTATGGCAATTTAAATATTTTAGAAATCCAGAAGTTAAAAATATGTTCTGTTTGTGGAAGCTTGCAGAGGACCCCTGTAGTCTGTTCCATGGCATAACACGCTGGGGCTAAGCAACAGGAATAGGGCCTCAGAATTATACATGGTGTAGAATTGCTGAAATCAGTCCCCTTTCTCCTATCCACTATCACAACTTTTTTATATATTTTAACTGTTGTTTACAAATTATTATTAATTACAGATTTACATTTATTTGAATCATATTATTATTCTTTGTAAGGCCCTCCCTACCCAAGTCAAGTAAACATCGACGGGGACGACAATGCACACTGGGTAAAATGTTGGCAGCTAGATGCTGCAAGGTGGACCCAAATGGATTTTGTGGGCCACCACATAGGGTGAAAGACTCATTTCAATCCCCTCCTTTAGTCCTTGTTGTCCTTTTCTTGTGCATCTTTCTCCAGGGACATGAGGGACAGGGCAGTCAGCATCAAAAGTTAAGCATATAGTCCTATGGCAATAGGCTCCCTCCCCCAGAATTAAGCCTTGATACTCAAAGCAACAACTGCCAATACCCACCCCACCCTCTTCAGTATCAACTTTCCCATGACCGGTTTCACTTCTCCCAGTTGTTGGAGCAGAAGAAAGAAACCACCCCAATGGCCAGCATCTGAATGCAATCTTGGCAAAGCTGTCTAACATCTCAACCGTTTCCATACTAACTGGTGAAAACACACACTCCAGTTCATGACCTGGGTGGTTCCAAATTACCATATCTCCACACATGTATGTGTTTTATTTTGTTCAACAATATTTAACTTTTAACTCTTTTTTTTTTTTTACTTTTATTATCTTAGATTTTTCCCTCTAATGCCTTCCCTGCCCTGGTGAAATAAACACAAACAGGGATAGCAAGGTTGTAAATAGAAGAATTAAATACTGGGTGTTGAGGATGTACCAGGGCTGGTGGGGGCCCAATATGTGCTTAAATTATAGTTTTAGTAAATATTAACTGCTAAATACCTTTTCTCATTAGCAGTTAGAGCAGTCTTGTGACTTCTATCAGTGTCTGGTTAAAGCTTGTAGAATGAGTTTTCATTCTACTCTGACTTTCCTATGAGGCTTCAGGACCCCAGACCCTCCGTCTGGAAAGTGCCGATTGGCCCTGTGCTGATCACATGCAATCTCCCAAGAAAAACTCTCTAACAATAAATACCAAACTGAGCATGTGCAGAGTGCCCCCAAGGCTCTGTTCTATCAGGAGATGGATTGGGGACTGTGGAAGAAGGGGAGAATCAGAGAAGACAGGATCAATCAGCTTTTTTACACAATGCAGAAGATTAACCGCTTAGGTTCCAAAGGGAGTATAACAAGCATGCTTTACTGCATATACACACTGATTTTACTGTTGTGGGTTTAGTAACACTCTAAGGTAATAGCATGCACTGACCATGAGGATAAGCGTCGGGTAAAAGTCGGGTGACGCAGTACTGAGAGTAACATGGGAACTGCGGCCCCATTGTATGGTTTCCAAGCAAATTTTCTCTTTTTTAATTGTAAGTGCAGATTATATCATTAAATGTGAAAGTCTGAAATATTGCACCATGGGGGTATGTTTGTGTTTTAAATTAGGTCACTGGCGGAATAAAGGAGAATTGCAGTTTTAAAGGGTCATACGAGATTTATCCTTATAAAGAGTATACTCATTAAGGAAAGTGGAGGAAAGAAGGAGATTATGCAGCAGTGAAGACTGGTTGTATACATCCCAGCAGGGGAAGGCATTTTTGGACCTGGGAACAGGTGTATATTGGAGGTGAGCGCAGTAGTGAAAGGTGGTGGGAGCCACACACATTGTTGGTATAGAAGATTCAAAAGGGTGTATGGATTTAAGAAGATTGGCACAAGTGTACACCTTAAAGAAAGGCTATTTATTTGACTGGAAGAAGGATGTGTCACATATGAACTGTATTTTCACAGATGAACTTTACTTTAATTGATGTTCACTGTATATACAGCACACGTATATATTGTAGGAATTGAGTTTAGAGAGGTGCAGCCAATATATATATATATATATATATATATATATATATATATATACACACACAAGTGTCAAGTCAGAGAGGGCCTTCAGTGCAGCAAGAGGGTTTGTGACTAAGAAGTTGAATTTATTAATATCAATCAAGCCTGGATCACAGAGGACTACCAAACACGCACTGCAGATGCTATTGGTAAAATCAATGCATTTATTTTACATCAGTTTAACGAAGAAAGACAAAAAATGTTTCCACTCGCTGTTGCTGCCACTGATGCCAACTTTTCTGCCTCCTGGCATCTCTCTTTATTCTTTTCCTTCCCATTGCCAAAAAAAAAATTAGGCTCCAATTTTTTCGGAAGAGAACTCGCTGTGCCTTCTGTCCTTACATTTGTTCTTACTGTCTTGTGTCCCCACATTTAGTCTTATGCTTGTTTTGTGAATGTGGTCCCTGAGTTGCCAATTTTCCCAAGATCTGAGGGGCAGAGTCTAAGGCACTGCCTAATATTCACTTTGCTGCAGAACAGTCCGGTTTTGGTCCTTGGGTACAATAAGGGACATACATATAAAAACTGTCACTAAACATTCACTGTTGGTTAACACACATGTGCCAGGTGCATATTTGGGGAATGTTAGATTAACTGCTTGATATTATGCCCCTAAGGCTGGCATTTTTTTTTTTAGTGCTTCTCTACCCATAGTAATATGACGTCCGCAGGAGGGATCTCAAAATCCTGGGCGGGCGTCATATGACGTCCTGGGCTTATCCGATATGGGGGGCATGTCCGATATGTCCGCCGCAATGTTTCAGCCATGATAAAAATCGCAGATCGCCGCCATTACTAGTAAAAAATAAATAAATAATAAAAATGACATCTATCCCCTATTTTGTAGACGCTATAACTTTTGCGCAAAACAATCAATATATGCTTATTGCGATTTTTTTTACCAAGAATATGTAGAAGAATACATATCGGCCTAAACTGAGGAAAAAAATTGTTTTAAAAAAAAAAATAATGGGATATTTATAATAGCAAAAAGTAAAAAAATATTGTGTTTTTTTTTCAAACTTCTCACTCTTCTTTTGTTTTGTTTTTTATTATATTCTTTATTTTATCTAAATTTATCATGTACAAAGAAATAACAAAAAAATTCCCTACTCCATAGGGACATACATTGACAAATTGTATTTCCAAACCTTTGTCTACCCTTTTACCCCCCCCCCCTTTCCACCCCATTCTTAAACCCTTCCTTCTCCTCTTCTCTAAGAAATCTTAATCTCACTATATTTCTTTGTTAATTTAAACTTTTTCCACTTTTCCCATCTCTTAATGAATCCCTCTCTAGTATCCTCATGGCTATGTCTTAGATATTCCATGTTATATATCTCTTTTATTTTATTTTATCAAACCACTCTCTAATTTTTGGGCTCTCTACTTCCTTAAATTTCCTCGGTATCAAGCTTTTTGCAGCGTTCATCATATGTACAATCATTGAGTTTCTATATTCTTTTGTCGGAATATCTACCCTATGAAATAGACATGTCCATGGTTCCTCAGGTATATCTATATTAGTGATTTCCTTGATATAACTCAGTATTTCCTTCCAGTACATTCTAATTTTGGGGCACCCCCACCATATATGGGCCATAGTTCCCGTTTGTTTAGAACCCCGCCAACACTCCGTTGTTTGTCCTATTTGATATTTCCCTAGTGTTTCTGGAGTTCTATACCACCGGGTTACGCACTTATAGTTCATTTCCACCATCCCATTGTTTACTGATGATCCATGTACTAGTTTCAGGATTTTTCCTACTTCTTGGTTCCTTCCTCGTTTCCCCAATTCCCTCTCCCAATTTTTTATAAATGTCGGAACTTCCAGCTCTTCCACTTCTATCAAAGTTTTATATATCCTAGATATATTCCCACTTGTTTTTTCGATGGTACATAATCGCTCTATCAGTGTAAGTGCTTCTCCTCCTAATTGGGTGAGGAAGTGCTGCTATAAAGTGTTTGAGCTGAAAATACCTCCATTCATTAATATCCAGCACATCTTTTTTTATTTTTAATTCTTGCAAAGTGCAAATTTTTCCCCCTTGTATTATATCACATAGTTGTGTGTTTTTCTTTTTTAATCCAATTCCCATTTATCAAACTTTTCCACGGTGCAAATAAATAATTTTCCTTTAGTGCCATCAATGGTGAATTATATTTCCATTTATTTTTCTTGTGTAGTGCATCCCAAATTTTCAATACTATCCGTGTTAATGTGTGTGTATTTTCTCCCAATGTCCTATAATGTGGTGGTATCCATATACAGTGGGGCAAAAAAGTATTTAGTCAGCCACCAATTGTGCAAGTTCTCCCACTTAAAAAGATGAGAGAGACCTGTAATTGTCATCATAGGTATACCTCAACTATGAGAGACAAAATGTGGAAACAAATCCAGACAATCACATTGTCTGATTTGGAAAGACTTATTTTTGCAAATTATGGTGGAAAATAAGTGTTTGGTCAATATCAAAAGTTCATCTCAATACTTTGTTATATATCCTTTGTTGGCAATGACAGAGGTCAGACGTGTTCTGTAAGTCTTCACAAGGTTGTCACACACTGTTGCTGGTATGTTGGCCCATTCCTCTATGCAGATCTCCTCTAGAGCAGTGATGTTTTGGGGCTGTCGCTGGGCAACACAGACTTTCAACTCCCTCCAAAGGTTTTCTATGGGGTTGAGATCTGGAGACTGGCTAGGCCACTCCAGGACCTTGAAATGCTTCTTACGAAGCCACTCCTTCTTTGCCCGGGCGGTGTGTTTGGAATCATTGTCATGCTGAAAGACCCAGCCACGTTTCATCTTCAATGCCCTTGCTGATGGGAGGAGGTTTGCACTCAAAATCTCACGATACATGGCCCCATTCATTCTTTCATGTACACGGATCAGTCATCCTGTTCCCTTTGCAGAGAAACAGCCCCAAAGCATGATGTTGCCACCCCCATGCTTCACAGTAGGTATGGTGTTCTTTGGTTGCAACTCAGCATTCTCTCTCCTCCAAACACAATGAGTTGTGTTTCTACCAAACAGTTCTACTTTGGTTTCATCTGACCATATGACATTCTCCCAATCCTCTTCTGGATAATCCAAATGCTCTCTAGCAAACCTCAGATGGGCCCGGACATGTACTGGCTTAGGCAGGGGGACACGTCTGGCACTGCAGGATCTGAGTCCCTGGCGGCGTAGTGTGTTACTGATGGTAGCCTTTGTTACGTTGGTCCCAGCTCTCTGCAGGTCATTCACTAGGTCCCCCTGTGTGGTTCTGGGATTTTTGCTCACCGTTCTTGTGATCATTTTGACCACACGGGGTGAGATCTTGCGTGGAGCTCCAGATCGAGGGAGATTATCAGTGGTCTTGTATGTCTTCCATTTTCTAATTATTGTCTTCCCAGCCTGGTGCAGGTCTACAATTTTGTTTCTGGTGTCCTTCGACAGCTCTTTGGTCTTCACCATAGTGGAGTTTGGAGTGTGACTGTTTGAGGTTGTGGACAGGTGTCTTTTATACTGATAACAAGTTCAAACAGGTGCCATTAATACAGGTAAAGAGTGCAGGACAGAGGAGCCTCTTAAAGAAGAAGATACAGGTCTGTGAGAGCTAGAAATCTTGCTTGTTTGTAGGTGACTAAATACTTATTTTCCACCATAATTTGCAAAAAAAACCTTTCCAAATCAGACAATGTGATTGTCTGGATTTGTTTCCACATTTTGTCTCTCATAGTTGAGGTTTACCTATGATGACAATTACAGGCCTCTCTCATCTTTTTAAGTGGGAGAACTTGCACAATTGGTGGCTGACTAAATACTTTTTTTGCCCCACTGTATTCCTTCCTAGCTGTGTATTAGCCATTATGGGTTCTATATTAACCCACCGTTTGTCATTATTTGATTTAGCCCATTCCACCATGCATGTTAACAAAACCGCCTCATAATATTTTTGAAAGTCATGTACATTTAATTCCCCTTGGCTTTTTACTTTCTTCAGAGTTGCAAGAGAAATTCTAGGTTTCTTATTGTGCCATATTAATTTAGTGATTAAAATACTTAAAGTTCTAAAATATACTTAGGTTATATATATGGGGAGCATCTGAAACTTGTACATAATCTTCGGAAGTATTATCATCTTTAGGGCGTTAATCCGGCCCATCCCTGATAGGGGGCGTGCTGCTATCCTTTTTATTTCTATTTTTATCTCCTCTAATAGTGGGATTTAGTTTCTTGATATATTTTCTCTGGCGATGCCGTTAATTTAATACCAAGATAGTTTAATTCTGTCCTCCTCCAAGGGAATGGGAACTAGACATGTGCGCCGTCAATAAATTTGTTTCGTTCCGTTCTGTTTCGTATTAGCCGTTAATTCGTATTTCGTAATTCGTGTCCGAAATTCAATTTAAATTCGTACAAAATACAAATTTTCGTTAGGTTCGTTAACTTTTCGTAACAATTATGAACATTCGTTATGATCAATTTAAAAAGAAAAAATTACCTTTCTCAATATGGCAGTCATCGACTCAATATGCTCTATGAGGGGCTCCCACCATCCCTGTGCTGTGCTGACTTCCTGGGTTTGTACCCCTGCTTTGCTCATTATGAGGGGCTCCCATCATCCCTGTGCTGTGCTGACTTCCTGGGTTTGTAGTAGCCCGTTAATTCGTATTTCGTAATTCGTGTCCGAAATTCAATTTGGATTCGTACTAAATACGAAAGTTCGTTAGGTTCGTAAACTTTTCGTAACAATTACGAACATTCGTTATGAGGGGCTCCCGCTATCCCTGTGCTGTGCTGACTTCCTCCTGGGGCTGTACCCCTGCTGTGCTCATTATGAGGGACTCCCACCATCTCTGTGCTGTGCTCATTATGAGGGGCTCCCACCATCCCAGTGCTGTACTGACTTCCTCCTGGGGCTGTACCCCTGCTGTGCTCATTATGAGGGGCTCCCAACATCCCTGTGCTGTGCTGACTTCCATAACGAATGTTCGTAATTGTTACGAAAAGTTAACAAACCTAACGAACATTCGTATTTCATACGAATCCAAATTGAATTTCGGACACGAATTACGAAATACGAACTAACGGGCTACTACAAACCCAGGAAGTCAGCACGGCACAGGGATGGTGGGAGCCCCTCATAATGAGCACAGCAGGGGTACACCCCCAAGGAAGTCAGCACAGCACAGGGATAGTGGGAGCCCCTCATAATGAGCACAGCAGGGGTACAGCCCCAGGAAGTCAGCACAGCACAGGGATGGTGGGAGCCCCTCATAATGAGCACAGCAGGGGTACAGCCCCAGGAGGAAGTCAGCACAGCACAGGGATGGTGGGAACCCCTCATAATTAGCACAGCACAGGGATGGTGGGAGCCCCTCATAATGAGCACAGCAGGGGTACAGCCTCAGGAAGTCAGCACTTTTGTTAGGTTTGTTAACTTTTCGTAACAATTACGAACATTCGTTATGATGAATTTAAAAAGCAAAAAATACCTTTCTCAAATTCGGATCCAAAATTCATCAAAGAAATTTCGTATTTCGTAAAATTCGGAAGCATATAAATTCGGATTTCGGATTTCGGATTTTGGATGCTTCCGAATGTCTAACGGGAACTCTTGTTGTAAACTCAGTTCCTCTTTCAATTTCAGATTTATATTTAATATTTTGGATTTACTCGGGTTGATCTTAAAATTAGATAGATCTCTGTATTCCTTTAGTGCAGTGGTTCTCAACCTTTCTAGTGCTGTGACCCCTTGATAAAATTTCCCAAGTTGGACATTTAATTCACACCTTTTGCGCCCTTGTACCTTTTTCTCCACAGCTTATTAGTCCACACTAATTTTGGTGCTGCATTTGGTTGTAATTTCTTTTTATATTTAAAAAAAATTTTGGGCGCCGTATGCCATTTTTTTACTTATTCATAATTTGCGCCCATAACCCATGGACATTTAGCACTCCTGTTAGCACTCAGAACAGTATTAAAACCCCTTATGGTACATTTTGGGATGTACCACTCTTTCTCTTTATTCTCCCTTCTTTCCCTTTTATCTCTCTCTATCATAATTTCTTGTTTTTTTTCCCCCCATCACTCTCTCTGGTCCTCTTTCTTGTTCTTTCCCTTATTCTTTCTCTCAATTTTTCTTTGTTCCTCCCCCTTCTTTTCCTCTCCCTTCCATGTATTCTCTATTTTTATTCCTTCTCTTACTCCTTGGTGGGGGGGGGGGTGAGGGGTGGGATGAGTGGTAATGCTGAGGGGAGTTCTGATCAGCCAACTTAGGTTCTCTTGATCAAGGTCATCTGCTGATCTGAGAATTGTAGTGGGGACTTTAAATTGCCACTATAATCACAGGTAGTGTTACTCACTGTCTCCGACTTTGTGGTGTCTCGTAGCAGTGACACCTATGCCGAAATCAGGAGAAAGGGTCTCCTTCAGCCCCTCCCAGTTTACATTCCTCACCAGTCAGCTGACCTCTAGTCTCTGCCCCTCAATCATGGCGTGAACTGAATGGGCGGCTGCAAAGAGGCTGAGTGGGTGGCCAGAAGCTCCAAGCTCCTGCTGAGCGGCCACAAAAAGGCTGGGAGAGCAGTATGGACTTCAGTAGCAGCCCAGGATTCGGTGACCCCTGGAAAATCAACTTTTGACCCCCAGCTTGAGAACCACTGCTTTAGTGCTTTCATAAGGTTGGGCATTGTAATTCGGGGGTTTGATATATAGAATAATATATCATCTGCGAATGCCGCTAATTTATGCTCCTCTTCTCCGACTTTGAAGCCCCCTATGTCCGCGTCCCCCCGTACTGTCGCTAGAAGAGGTTCCAGCACAAGCACGAACAGGAGCGGAGACAGGGGGCATCCCTGTCTCGTCCCGTTATTCATCCTAAAGGGGGGTGACAATGTTCCATTTACTTTCACTATGGCTGTAGGGCCCTTGTATAATGTTTGTATCCACTGCATCATCCTTGGTCCTATCCCCATGCTCTCTAGAGTGCCCATCATGAATCCCCAGTCTACCCTGTCAAACGCCTTTTCGGCATCTATTGACAGCAACCGGGGACTCTCCCTTCTTTTATTTTTTGAATTAACACAAGTGTTCTTACCCCATTGTCCCTCCCCTCTCTCCTTGGTACAAAGCCCACTTGATCAGGATGGACCAGCTCCATCATTAAATCTTTCATCCTTGTTGCTAATATTTTCGCGAACAATTTTGTGTCCGTGTTTAACAATGATATAGGTCTATAGTTTGAATACTTAGTGCTATCTGTGCCTTCTTTTGCTATAATGGTAATTGATGCCAATAAGGCCTCTTTCCTCATCTCATACCTCCTTCCTAATCCAATTATGTATGTGCACAGTTTTGGGGTCAGGATTTCTTTAACCACTTCAATACCATGCACTTATACACCTTCCTGCCCAAGCCAATTTTGAGCTTTCAGCGCTGTCGCAATTTGAATGACAATTGCGCGGTCATGCAACACTGTACCCAAACAATTTTTTTAGCATTTTGTTCCCACAAATAGAGCTCTCTTTCGGTGGTATTTGATCGCCTCTGTTAAATTTTTTTTGTAAATAAGTACCTTTTCTACTTCAATGACGGGCACTGATAAGGCGGCACTAACGGGCACTGATAAGGCGACACTGATGGGCACTGATGAGGTGGCACCATCGAGGTGGCACCGATGATGGGCACTGATAGGCGGCACTGATGGGCACTGATAGGCGGCACTGATGGGCACTGATGGGCACTGATATGTGGCACTAGTATGCGGCACTGATGGGCACTCATAGGCGGCACTGATGGGCACTCATAGGCGGCACTGATGGGCACTCATAGGCGGCACTGATGGGCACTTATGGGTGGCACTGATAGGTGGCACGGACGGGCACTGACAGGTGGGCACAGATGGGCACGGATGGGCACTGATAGGTGGCACTGATGGACACTGGTAGGTGGCACTGATGACACTGGTGGCTGGCATTGCTGGGCATCATACATTTTGGTTGTGCCAGTCAGTGCCCATTTGTGGGCACTGATTGGCATATATTTTTTTTATGTATTTGTGCATGTGGATGGCCATGGAGGACTTACCTGGCCATCCACATGCTTGGGGCTTCCCTGGTTGTCATGGGAGGCTTCCCTGGTGGTCCAGTGTGGGTATCCGAGGGGGGGCTGCGCTGATAAACAATCAGCGCAAACCCCCCTGTCAGGAGAGCCACCGATCGGCTCTCCTCTATTCGCGTCTGTCAGACGCGAGTGAGGAAGAGCCGATCAACGGCTTTTCCTGTTTTCATCGTGATCAGCCGTGATTGGACACGGCTGATCACGTGGTAAAAAGCCTCCGAGGCTCTTTACCGAGATCAGTGCAGTGGTGTGTCAGACTGACACACCGCTCCACCGATCGCCGCGATGCGCGCCCCCCTGGGCGCGCGGCGGCTGTTATCCTGCAGGACGTCATATGACGTCCAGTGTGGATAACAGAACCACTTCCCGGACGTCAATATGCTATTGACTGGGCAGGAAGTGGTTAAAGCTTTTTAAGTATAACGTCGTGTATCCATCTGGCCCTGGACCTTTTTCTTGGCGCTGATTCTTTTAACGCCCGATTGATCTTCTCTACCATTTTTGGTGTTTCTAGGGATATTGCTCTTTTCTCTGTTATCACATGTACATTATTCTTGATATACAGGCATACCCCTCCCACTTTTTTATCCTTTCTATTCCTGCGATATAGGGAATACCCTTGAATGGTTGCCAGCCAATCATGAGAGCTGTTAAACCAGGTCTTTGAAATTCCCACAAAATGTAAATCCTCCTCGTTCAACAGTATCATTAGTTCACCCATCTTGTCCTATCACAACGGCTAATTATTCTGTAGTTCAAGAGAAGAACTAGGAAGGTTCTTTGAGATAACAATGAAAGTGTGGAAAGGACATAAGACAGGGTTGAATTTCTGACAAGATCAACAGTTTTTTTTTTTGCATTTATCAATTTTATTTTAACAAATGTGACAAAATTCTTCCTAAGATATATTACAGACCAAAGGGAGCACATGAGAAGTTCATTGCTATGGTTTATAAAGGCATTGTACACTTTCAAATGTTTTTGTTGCTTTACCTAGGTATTAGTGAAGTTATATTCCCTATGTTGGGTGTTTGCCCGACCTTGTAATGATGCAATACTCCATATTCCCATTGCACACGTTCCTGGATACACTCTAAAAGAGTTGGGTGCTGCAGCAACAACGAGCTGGGAACTGGTTCAGAAAGTCACAATGGAGATTTTTTGCCAGCACACCATGGATCGACAAGGTAGCGTCCAAACTGATTTTTATTGCATTATCACAACACAAATTAGTACAATGTTTCAGAGCCATGCAGGGCCCCTTTCGTCTGGCATGTCACATGTTACAAGTGCTAGACTGAGAGGCCCAGGGATTGTGGGATATTTAGTTTGTTCACAGGAAGTGCCAGGTCTCAGGCTACAGGCAGACAGAGGTCATGCATTAACTTGTAAAGAGCCCTGCTGCATGCCTCATATTTCAACACAAACTGAAACTTCTGGCACAAGAGTGTGAATGTTTATTCAACTATAGGCTGTGCACACAGGGCAACAAATGACACCATGAAACTACATGGTCAATGCCCATCTTAGGCAGGTGAAAAGCACAAGGTGCATATAGGAATGTTGCTTTTAAGTAATAGTAATGTCTTAAAAAAAATAGCAAATCCTGCTGTCTTTCCTTTTCTGCAGACTTTTTATTAATATTACATCTTTAGCAATGATTTTGTAAACTATAGCTAAAGTTATAGCTATATACATACCTCCCAACTTTTCAACATTCAAATGCGGGACACTTGGGGAGCGGGGCCATCGAAAAAGTTTACTTTACATCTGTCAATCAAGTTGTTGAGCGGGCAGTGTGCTACCGCGAGACGCCCGAAAACGTTTTTCAGATCTGCCATTCTAGTTGTTGAGCAGGGGGGTGCTACCGCGGGACGCCGCTAATTAAGTTTACTCACATCAACGCCGATTCACATCTGCCATTCTAGTTGCTGCGCGGGGGTGCTATCGCGGGATGCCAAAAATAAGGTTTATTTACATGCCTCTCCTCCGACCTTCTCCTGCGGGAAACAGTTGTCATAGCGGGGAAGTGCCAGCTGGGAGGTATGTATATAGTACATAGAATATCATAATTTCTAAATGCACACACAGGGAATATCTGTTGTAAATATTATTCACATTATTTTAATATTGTATTATGACCTTTTATACCACCAACAAAATGATAAAGTCTGGAAAGTAGCACCTCAGAATTATGTTTTCCAATAAAAATAAATAAAAATGAACACTACATTTAAAAACTGTTATAGCTGTCAACTTGCTTTGCACTAACCATGTATGTCTCTATTTCACAACAAAAGCATAACTTTAATGAAATTCCTACAGTAAGCCAGATTTCTAAAGTGCAAGGAATTGTGTGATTCTCTTCCCCACCACTATATTTGCATCAGTGTCTACAACTTGCGCAAGTTCAGGCTGGTTAAAGTTGGAAAGAATTGTTTAATCTGAGTACACAGTAAATAAAGGAAGATAGTTGGATGCTTAAAGTAGATCTAAAGGCTCAAGGTATTTTACATGCATGAAGGTAAAAAAAATCTTCCCTGTGCAGCAGCCCCTCCAGCCGCCCCCCCCCCCCCCAATACTTACATGAGCCCCATCGTGATCCATCGATGTGCATGAGAGCCTCGGCTTTCCGGTGACTCTCACTCCTCATTGGCTGAGGCAGCAGCTGTGAATCACAGCCAGTGAGCCAATGAGAAGAGAGATGGGGCGGGGTCGAGTCACAGCTCAGTGTTTGAATGGACACGTAGAGCAGTGGCTCGAGAGCCAGCCTGCTCGGGTGACCCCATCACTTTAAATGTGTGTGCATGTATATATTGAACCAGGAATTTGTAGACGAAAGACTGGAGTAGCTTTTTTTTCTGGATTATTCCTACAAAATACAGAAGTCTGTATAAAGTTAAATCTTACACATAATCCTCCACAGTTATATGTGAAATAATGATAATTTGAAAATGTAACCTTTTAGCTTAAGGCCCCTTTCACACATGCGGACCGTATATCCGCTTTTTCATCCATCCATTTACGGATGAAAAAGGGACATACATGTATCCCTATGAGATAGCGGGTGTCGGCAGATGAACATCCGCTGACACCCGATCTCATCCGTGTCCACAATCCTCCGATTCTGCAGACGGACGAAAATCCTATTTTTCAATCCGTCTGCTGGGCGGATCGGGTGAACACGGACAGACAGTCCGTGTTCATCCGATCCCCCCATAGGGGAGAGCGGAGATCTGACAGGGCGGTCCCTGCACAGTGTGCGTGGACCGCCCTGTCATCCGTGAGAGATCCCCGCTGAGCAAGCGGATATGAAAGGAACGGGATTCACATGTCTGAAAGGACCCTAACAGTGGTATTACATTCTGAAAAAAAAATGTTTATTCTTTTTAGTCTTTTTTCAGATGCTGTTGGTCATTGAATATAAAGCACATTTTTAATAGTCTTTCACTTCTCTAAACAATATCTCATAATACCCTATTTCCATGCTATGTTATTTATTGTATTTTCTTTAAAATAGGTTTAACAAAAATAGGCATTGTCTCTGAACTTTTGAGTTTTAATAGAATTTATTTTTCTGTTGTGCTGCGTGTAAAGTGTGGAGATAATAACAGGAAGAAAATTATAAAGGGGAAAACTGTTTTTCTCCTTCACTGAATTCCCTGAGGTGGTGAACTTTTTGTGGCAAACTGTTTACAATAAGAAAGGCACAGTGCATTTTGAAAAGGGCAATATAATTCCATTCTAATTTATGAGTTTCTATTTATAAATTTGAAAACTTGAAACGATGGCACAGTAGTTTGTTTGATTAGTTTAATTTTTGAATTTGTCAAAACAACACCTGGAAATTCAAAATGCATCAAAAACAAAAAGTTAATTATATCAGCTAATTACTCATATTTAATGTTTTGTGGAAGAAAAATAACTATTCTGAAGATCTGTGAATGGTAAAAGGTGTGAAATTCTGATTGTGACTGGTATATTTATTCTGACGCTTTGTTGATACCGTGGCCTCTATCTCAGCATTGGTTTGGCATAAGGGGCTAAGGTATGGATAATAAGTGGCCAGTATATATACAATTAACCACTTAACCACTTAAGCCCCGGACCATTTTGTAGCTAAAGGACCAGAGCTGTTTTCAGAATTTTGCACTGCGCTGCTTTAACTGGAAATTGTGCGGACATGCAGTGTTGTACCGAAACTAAATTTGCGTCCTTTTCTTCCCACAAATAGAGCTTTCTTTTAATGGTATTTGATTGCCTCTGCGATTTTTATTTTTTGCGATATAAACGGAAAAAGACCGAAAATTTTGAAAAAAAATGATATTTTCTACTTTTTGTTATAAGAAAAATCAAATAAACTCAATTTTAGTCATACATTTAGGCCAAAATGTATTCAGCCACATGTCTTTAGTAAAAAAAATGTCAATAAGCGTATATTTATTGGTTTGCGCAAAAGTTATAGCGTCTACAAACTAGGGTACATTTTCTGGAATTTACACAGCTTTTAATTTATGACTGCCTATCTCATTTCTTGAGGTGCTAAAATGGCAGGGCAGTACAAACCCCCCCCAAATTACCCAATTTTGGAAAGTAGACACCCCAAGGAAATTGCTGAGAGGCATGTTGAGCCCATTGAATATTTTTTTTTTGTCGCAAGTGATTGAATAATGACAAAAAAAAAATTACAAAAAGTTGTCACTAAATGATATATTGCTCACACATGCCATGGTTATATGTGGAATTGCACCCCAAAATACATTTTGCTGCTGCTCCTGAGTACGGGGATACCACATGTGTGGGACTTTTTGGGAGCCTAGCCGCGTACGGGCCCCCGAAAACCAAGCACCGCCTTCAGGATTTCTAAGGGTGCAAATTTTTGATTTCACTCCTCACTACCTATCACAGTTTCGAAGGCCATAAAATGCCAAAATAGCACAAAACCCCCCCAAATGACCCCATTTTAGAAAGTAGACACCCCAAGGAAATTGCTGAGAGGCCTGTTGAGCCCATTGAATATTTTTTTTTTTTTTGTCCCAAGTGATTGAATAATGACAAAAAAAAAAAAAAATTACAAAAAGTTGTCACTAAATGCTATATTGCTCACACATGCCATGCTTATATATGGAATTACACCCCAAAATACATTTTGCTGCTTCTCTTGAGTACGGGGATACCACATGTGTGGGACTTTTTGGGAGCCTAGCCGCGTACGGGACCCCGAAAACCAAGCACCGCCTTCAGGATTTCTAGGCACAAATTTTTGATTTCACTCCTCACTACCTATCACAGTTTTGAAGGCCATAAAATGCCAAAATAGCACAAAACCCCCCAAATGACCCCATTTTGGAAAGTAGACACCCCAAGCTATTTGCTGAGAGGCATGGTGAGTATTTTACAGCTCTCATTTGTTTTTGAAAATGAAGAAATTTTTTTTTTTTTTTTTTTTTTTTAATTTTCAAAACTTTGTGACAAAAAGCGAGATCTGCAAAATCTCAGCAAATAGCTTGGGGTGTCTACTTTCCAAAATGGGGTCATTTGGGGGGGTTTTGTGCCATCTGGGCATTCCATGGCCTCCGAAACTGTGATAGGCAGTGAGAAGTGAAATCAAAAATTTACACCCTTAGAAAGCCTGAAGGCGGTGATTGGTTTTTGGGGTCCCGTACGCGGCTAGGCTCCCAAAAAGTCTCACACATGTGGTATACCCGTACTCAGGAGAAGCAACAGAATGTATTTTGGGGTGTAATTCCACATATGCCCATGACATGTTTGAGCAATATATCATTTAGTGACAACTTTGTGCAAAAAAAACGAACAAAATTGTCTATTTTCCGCAACTTGTGTCAACATATAAAATATTCCATGGACTCGACATGCCTCTCAGTATATATCTTGGGGTGTCTACTTTCCAAAATGGGGTCATTTGGGGGGGTTTTGAACTGTTCTGGCATTTTATACACAACATTAGGAAGCTTACATCCACTCTTTTAACCACTTGAAGGCAAAGCCCTTTTTCACACTTTTTGTTTACATGAAAACATTTATTTTTTTTGCAAGAAAATTATGTTGAACCCCCAAACATTATATATATTTTTAAAGCAAAGGCCCTACAGATTAAAATGGTGGGTGTTGCAATTTTTTTTTCTAAACAGTATTTGCGCAGCGATTTTTCAAACGAATTTTTTGGGGAAAAAATACACTTTTTTTAATTTTAATGCACTAAAACACACTATATTGCCCAAATGTTTGATGAAATAAAAAAGATGATCTTAGGCCGAATACATAGATACCAAACACGACAAGCTTTAAAATTTCGCACAAACGCGCATTGGCAACAAACTACATACATTTTTAAAAGCCTTTAAAAGCCTTTACAGGTTACGCCGTTAGATTTACAGAGGAGGTCTACTGCTAAAATTACTGCCCTCGATATGACCTTCGCGGTGATACCTCACATGCATGGTGCAATTTCTGTTTACATATGACGCCAGACCGATGCTTGCGTTCGCCATTGGGCAAGAGCAGGGCAGGACAGGGGTGCTTTTTTTTTTTTTTTTTTTTTTTTATTATTAATTTTGCTTTTTTATTTTATTTTTAAACTGTTGCTTCCATATTTTATTTTTTTTTATCATTTTTATTGTTATCTCAGGGAATGTAAATATCCCCTATGATAGCAATAGGTAATGACAAGTACTCTTTTTTGAAAAAACTGGGGTCTATTGGACCCTAGATCTTTCCTCTGCCCTCAAAGCATCTGACCACACCAAGATCGGTGTGATAAAATGCTTTCCCAATTTCCCAATGGCGCTTTTTATATCCGGGGGGAGGACATTCCCTCCCACTGCTTGTAAAAGCAGTCCAGAGGCTAATTAGCCACTAGGATTGCTTTTACAGGAAAGCCGGCCGCTGGCTGAAAAGAATGATACCAAGATGATACCTAAACCCACAGGCATCATTCTGGTATAAACATTCAAAGTCCAGCAACATACCAGTACGTTGCTGGTCCTTGTTGGACATGTATTGTAATCTTTTTTTTCATGCAGCCTGTTGGCTGAACGAAAAAAAAAGATTGATCGGTGGGTATGCCCACCATTAGAATACCGCCCTTCATCCACCCACTTCTAATGATGGGCATACATGCACCATTTATATATGCCGAAGCATGGGGGCATCTTCCCGCAAAAGTCATGCCGCGTACACATGGTCAGACTTTTCCACGGGCAAGCCTCCGTCGGAATTTCGACCGTATGTACGCGGCATTAGGAGCAAAATCGCTCCTCCGCCCCTGCTGCCCCAATGCTTCGGCATATATGCTTTTTTTTTTTAACTGTGGTGGTGAAATCACCTCCTACAGCACTGGAGTCGCAGGGATCAGGCCTGTCTCTGCGAACGCTGCAGTTATGTGTGTTGTGTTTTGTAAGTGACAGTGATCGATCGATACTGCACTTGGGTGGCCTGGGCTGGACGGAGGGGCAAAACGCAGGTGCTAGCAGGTATCTGGGCTGATCCCGCTAACACTGCGTTTTTCGGAACCCTAAACTGCTGGGGACGCTAGTATAGATCTGATCAGATCAGATATTGATCTGTTCAGATACTATACCACTAAGGGGGGTGTATGCTTAACGCGTGGGTGTTAGCACTACTGGCACTAACCTGACGCTGCCTGGGGTGTGACTCAGACCCTCTCTGACGCTAAAACCTAATTGATATCACCCGCCGGGCGATCAGGGGGTTAAACCTTTATTGGGTTATATACGGCGGGTGCCCTGACACTATAAAAAGCAAACTAACTAACCAGCGTCACCCGTAACACTTATATGGTGATTACTGGTGAAAGGGTTAACTAGGGGCAATTAGGGGGTTAAAACCTTTATTAGGTAATATATGGGGGTACCTGACGCTATATAAAAACCTGACGCGAACCTAAAAAAAATTTACTGGCTACCTATCGGCATCACCGACACTAAGACAACGATCATAAAAACGATCGCTTAGCGACAGTGGTGATAGGGGGTGAAAGGGTTACCTGGGGGGCGATCAGGCGGTTAAACCTTTATTAGATAATATATGGGGGTACCTGACGCTATAAAAACCTGCGGCGAACCTAAAAAAAAATACTGGCTACCGATCTGCATCACCGACGCTAAGACAGCGATCAGAAAAATGATCGCTTAGCGACAGTGGTGATAGGGGGTGAAAGGGTTACCTGGGGGGCGATCAAGGGGGTTAAACCTTTATTAGGTAATATATCGGGGTACCTGACGCTATAAAAACCTGCGGAGAACCTAAAAAAAATTACTGGCTACCGATCTGCATCACCGACGCTAAGACAGCGATCAGAAAAATGATCGCTTAGCGACAGTGGTGATAGGGGGTGAAAGGGTTATCTGGGGGGCGATCAAGGGGGTTAAACCTTTATTAGGTAATATATGGGGGTACCCGACGCTATAAAAACCTGCGGCGAACCTAAAAAAAATTACTGGCTACCGATCAGCATCACCGACGCTAAGACATCGATCAGAAAAATTATCGCTTAGCGACGGCGGTGCTAGGGGGTGAAAGGGTTATCTGGGGGGTGATCAGGGGGTTAAACCTTTATTAGGGGGGGTTAGGGGGCTACACTGGACCTAAAACTAAATGTAGTGACACTTTTACAGTCACAAATGTCACTGATTGCAGTGATCACTAAATAAATGGTCACTGCAATCAGTGACACTGTGACTGGGGGCTGGGGGGTGATCTGGGGGGTGATCTGGGGGGCCTGGGGGGGGCGATTTATGTGCCTATGTTTCCTGGTGTCAGTGTGCTGTTTTGTGCACTAACCTGCATCTTCTCCTGTACGGCGCTCGGTATATGTGAGCGCCGCAGGAGAGATGACATCACTTCCTCCTGCCTGTGTAAACAGTACACAGGCAGGGGAAGCTCTCTCATTCGCCGGGAGCGATCGAGAGGCGGGGGGCCGGAATCGAACGGCCGTCCCCTCATGCCTGATCGCTCCCGAAGGTAAAACGACCAGCCACTGTAAAGAAGGGGGGTCCGATCGGACCCCCCAACTATACAAAGGCAATCACGTATATGTACGTGATTCTGCCTGTCGGTGCCATTCTGCCGACGTATATTTACAGTGGGCGGTCGTTAAGTGGTTAAGGACTGCCGCACGACCATATACGTCGACAGAATGGCACAGCTGGGCACAAGGGCATACAGGTACGTCCCCTTTAAGATCCCAGCCATTGGCCCGCGGACCGGATCGCTGCCGGCGTCCCGCCATCGGGTCACAGAGCTGAAGAACGGGGAGAGGTGAGTGTAAACAAACCTTTTCCCATTCTTCTCAGTGACACTGTCAGTGATCGTCTGTTCCCTGTCATCGGGAATAGCGATCAATGATGTGTCACGCCAAGCCACGCCCTAGTTATAAACACTCCCTAGGACACACTTAACCCCTTCAGTACCCCCTACAGGTTAACCCCTTCACTGCCAGTGTCATTTTCACAGTAACCAGTGCATTTTTATAGCACTGATCGCTGTAAAAATGACAATGGCCCCAAAATGGTGTCAAAAGTGTCCGATGTGTCCGCCATAATGTCGCAGTCACGATAAAAATCGCTGATCGCCCCCATAACTAGTAAAAAAATTATTATTATTAAAAATGCCATAAAACAGTCCCCTATTTAGTAGAAGCTATAACTTTTGCGCAAACCAATCAATAAACGCCTATTGCGATTTTTTTTTACCAAAAATATGTAGAAGAATATGTATCGGACTAAACTGTGGAAAAAAAAAATGTATATATTTTTTGGGGATATTTATTATAGCAAAAAGTAAAAAATATTGCATTTTTTTCAAAATTGTCGCTCTGTTTTTGTTTATAGCGCAAAAAATAAAAACCGCAGAGGTGATCAAATACCACCAAAAGAAAGCTCTATTTGTGGGACGTCAATTTTGTTTGTGAGCCAGGTCGCATGGGCGCGCAATTGTCAGTTAAAGCGACGCAGTGCCGAATCGCAAAAAGTGGCCTGGTCTTTGACAAGCGAAATGGTTCGGGGCTGAAGTGGTTAAAATAATGCTTTATAGAACCTTTACCTTTTAATTTATTCCCTGCACTCCTGGAATCTGCCTCCAAATTCAAAAAACTCCCTGTGCAGATTTTAGGACACTTATGCCTTGTACACGCGATCAGAATTTCCTATGGGATAAAATCTGATGGAATTTTCCGTAGGAATTCCGTTCAAGCTGTCTTGCATACACACTGTCAGACTAAATTCCGACCGTCCAAAACGGGGTGATGTAAAACACTACGACTAGCCGAGAAAAATTAAGTTCAATGCTTCCTAGCATGCGTCGACTTGATTCTGAGCATGCGTGGTTTTTTCATGGGAAATTCTGATTGTGTGTACAAGGCATTAGACACAGAAAATAACAGGGTCATGCAACTTCCTTAGCTCCTGATTCTGCTTAGACATCAAGCACTACAATGTAGGAGAAAAGAAGACTATACATTTTGTTCCCAAACCAAAAATCCTGGGTGTTTGTGATTACTCTAGGACAAATACCCTATGGTGCATGTCATGCAACTTTAGACTTAGCTTTTTATTTGCTCTACAGATTTCCTTTAGCCCCGATTCACACTGCCACGTAGAGCTGCATGATTCATTGTTAAAAAATCCCAATCTTGATTCAACCTCCCCTTCACGATCTTAATCTGGCATTTCTACAATTCATGTAACAAGTGCAGAGCAGTTCTCTGCTCACAGCTGTCAAAAAAAATTATCGGCAAAGTTTATCAGAACATTGCTCAGCGCTCAGACATAAAAATAAACTTTGTATCATTTGGTTCTTTTTAGAGATCAAAGGGATGAACTTCAGTCTGTAAAGGAGGTCAGTTTAACCACTTAAAGACTTAACCCCTCCAGCCCCCCCAATACTTACCTGAGCCCCATCGTGATCCATTGATTTGACACTTGTTGCTTACAAGTAAAAATCTGTATTTTTTGCTAGAAAATTACGTAGAACCCCCAAACATTATTTTCTTTTTTTTAGCAGAGAACCTAGAGAATAAAATGGCAGTCGTTTCAATATTTTTTGTCACAATGTATTTGTGCAGCGGTCTTTGAAACACATTTTTAGGGGAAAAAATACATGTACAATGCCTTTACACTTCAATTAATTAAAAAAATTTAAATAAACAGTAAAGTTAGCCCAATTTTTTGGTATAATGTGAAAGATTATGTTACGCCGAGAACCGTGAGAGAATTATGATCTTTATTCTAAGCAAAAAAATCTTAATTTTATTCAGAATCCTGCAGTTCTACTGCCGTGGCTTCAAAGATGCGCAACTTTCGTTCGACTTTGAAGCCGAATCGCAGCACGACTTCGGCAGGGCTTGCATGCGACAGAAGTCAATGCATTTTGTACCAAAGTCAGACCAAAAGTAGTGTAGAAATCTTTTTCTAAGTTGGAGTGGCTCAAGTCGCACTGATTAGAATGGTTCCATTTCACTGAATCAGGTGGGCTTCTAATGCGACATGGGCTCCAAAGTCGGAGCGTTCGTCACATCAATGTGAACCGAGCCATAATTAGTTTGTTATTCCATATCTGTGTTCCCAGTGTGCAAAATATCTTAGCTACGTTACAGCAATTTGCACATTTAACATATTTGTCACTTAAATGAAGTCAAGTTAGATTTGCCCAGATAAGACTTAAACTAGTTATTTTGATGCCCAGTTCAAGTGGCATCTCAGTTTAGCAAGGAGCCCAGGCTGTTCATAAATAGTCATCAATAATAATAGCGTAAAATATTACACAATTAACCGGTTCCTGACCGGCTCCTGTACATATATGTCGGCAGAATGGCACGGCTGGACAAAGTAACGTATATATACGTCACTTTAAAATTCCCGCCGTGCGGGTGCGCGCAAGCTCCGTGACCGTGCCCACGGGACCCGCGGACTCGATGTCTGCCGGTGTCCCGCGATCGGGTCACAGAGCTGCAGAACGAGGAGAGGCAAGTGTAAACAAGCATAGTGACACTGTCACTGATCGTCTGTTCCCTCTCATCGGAAACAGCGATCAGTGACGTGTCACTCGTAGCCACGCCCCCTAACAGTTAGAATCACTCCCTAGGATACACTTAACCCCTTCAGCGCCACCTAGTGGTTAACCCCTTCACTGCCAGTGTAATTTTCACAGTAATCAGTGCATATTTATAGCACTGATCGCTGTAAAAATGACAATGGTCCCAAAAATTTGTCAAAAGTGTCCGATGTGTCCGCCATAAAGTCGCAGTCATGATAAAAAATCGCTGATCGCCGCCATTACTAGTAAAAAAAATGATAAAAATGCCATAATTCTATCCCCTATTTCGTAGACGCTATAACTTTTGCGCAAACCAATTAATTTACGCTTATTGTGATTTTTTTTACCAAAAATATGTAGAAGAATACGTATCGGCCTAAACTGTGGACAAAATTCGTTTTCTTAGATCTTTTTTGGGGATATTTATTATAGCAAAAAGTAAAAAATATTGCATTTTTTTCAAAATTGACGCTCTATTTTTGTTTATAGCGCAAAAAATAAAAACCACAGAGGCGATCAAATACCACCAAAAGAAAGCTCTATTTGTGGGGAAAAAAAACAACATCAATTTTGTTTGAAAGCCACGTCGCACGACTGCGCAATTGTCAGTTAAAGCGACGCAGTGCCGAATTGCAAAAAATGGCCTGGTCATTGGGCAGCCAAATCCTCTGGGGCTGAAGTGGTTAAAGTGTTACAATTTTTTTTTTTTATTAAAATAAGAAACATGTTAAACTTACCTGCTCTGTGCAGTGGTATTGCTGGGAAAAAAAGGACGTCAATTTTGTTTGGGAGCCACATCGCATGACCGCGCAATTGTCAGTTAAAGCGACGCAGTGCCGAATCGCAAAAAATGCTCTGGTCTTTGGCCAGCGAAATGGTCCGGGGCTTAAGTGGTTAATAACAAAGATATTTGTAATTAATGTTTTATCAGTTATAAAAGTGCGAAAAAAGACGTTTATTTTTAAGTATTTAACTGTAAAATGGTTCAAATAAGTGTAGGTTTTATTAGCTATGGGCAAAATCCAACTGCATGAATTTTCTTTTTTCTTTAAATATCCTGGGACCTCTAAAATACCAGAAACAAAACAAAGGTATCCCATGCTGCAATACTCACCTTCAGTTCAGGGCTGCCCCATATAGGACCTCATGATATCCTTAGTCTTCTGGGATGAATGACACCGAGCATCACTCAAGAATATGTCCCACTCCCTGCCTTGCACTCAAAGTGTGTTGATGCATTGAGTGGTGCATCATCCCAGATAATACATCTCCAGCAGAAAAACAGAGAGAAAAAAGAACTCAGCATGTCACGTGACCGGTCAAAAGACATCAAAGGAGGGTGAGAAAAAAGCATTTGAAAAAATGATAACATATTTTCCCTGGGTGCTAAAGAGAGGATCCCACGCCTAAAAATTACCAGGATAGAGTGCCTGCCTTGGATAATATAATCATACAACATATATGCTACATGTAAAATATCTTGGAGTTTAAAGTGTAACTCCACTTTTGTTGAGAAAAAAAAAATCCCCTCTGGTTGACCTATGTACATTGCAGCGATTTTAACAAACTTTGTTGCAGATTATTACCTTTTGTTATTCGGAAGAAATCCCTGTGTGTTTGTATCGATGTGGAAAAGTGAATGTAATGGGAGTGGTTTCATAATTATCGATCAGCTGTGCACCTGCAGCGCACTAATAAGGAAAGCTGCTGGGCCTGCATCCCTTTAGCCATGATTTCCTATTGGAAGTATCTCACCACAATTGCCAATTTTGTTGCAGGGGACGCCTGAAATTTGACTTGTATCTTAGTGCCAGACTTCTGGAAAAATTGGTGAGCCAATCAGACAAAGCAAGAAATTATGTCTCTCTGGGGGCATTCTGTACACATTCTGTGTACAGAACACCTCCAGGTAGCCATATTGCATTGCATTTTCAGAAAATTACGGAGCTGCAGATTGAAAAGGAAAGGTAATTCTTAATTACCATACATTCAATTGTGTCGCAATTGTATACACTATATTATTTTTTCTTTAATTCAGATTTTTTCCCCATAAAAGCGGAGTTACCTTTATGCCCTGTACACACGATCGGATTTCCGATGGAATAAAATCCAATGGATTTTTCAGTCGGAATTCCGATGAAGCTGACTTTCATCACTCTTGCCTACACACCATCAGACAAAGTTCCGACAGTCCAAAACGCTGTGACGTAAAACACTCTGACGAGCCGAGAAAAATTAAGTTCAATGCTTCTGAGCATGCATCGACTTGATTCTGAGCATGCGTGTGATTTTTCTCTAATGGAGTTCCCCACAGACGATCGGAATTTACTATCTTTTTTTGTTTCAATCGAAAAAATTCAAAACATGTTCTATTTTTTGAAACCGATGGAAAAAAGTCAGATGGGGCCCACACACGATCGTTTTTTACGATGAAAAAAATCCATCGGACTTTTTTAATCGGAAAAAACGATCGTGTGCACAGGGCATAAGAGTAAATATTTTTAATAAAGAAATCTTATGTATGTCTTCTTAGTTTTCTGAATCTCATGTTTTTCCATTTACAGAAAGCATAGTGCCTTCCTGCAAGACTTATTCACAGAATGTATATGATAGAAGAGAGAGCATTTGTCTATATGGCCACCACTCTAGGGCATATTTTACTGAATTCCAGCTCCTAGTAGACTACTATGTCTAGCAATGTTGTTTTTTTCCCTTTTACTGTGCTTTTTAGAACAGTTTTCAAATATTCAATGTTACATTTGGGTTGATTACCATTTAACTCTTAGAACACATTAAAATCTATATCTAATTGTAACTTTTCCATTGTTATGGCCTAAATTGTCTGACAGCTGCTCATAGCATTATGTTTAATGCTGATGAATGATTTACCTTTTGAAAGATAGGACCAAGTTCAGGATTTTAGCAAAATGTGAATCACATAATGTTATACTACTAACAAATGTACATTTTTCTGACTATTTGTTTAGGATATTTAAACCATTACCTTTGTCATAAGCTATTGAAACTCCTGTAAATCATTTAATCCTCTTTAGCAGATATTTCAGATAAAAAAATTCAGATCATCCATATACTCAGTATCAAATGTCTACAACATTGTGGCCGCACAATGGAGAAGCATTTTACCAAAAGGACTACAGTATGACTGGTTCTATATTGTTCAGAGTTACAGGTAATCAAGATTCTGGAAGAGAAAGTCAAAAGTGTTTTAACCACTTAAGCCCCGGACCAATACGCAGCATAAAGACCAGGCCCCTTTTTGCGATTCGGCACTGCATTGCTTTAACTGACAATTGCGCGGTCGTGCGACGTGGCTCCCAAACAAAATTGAATTTTTTCCCCACAAATAGAGCTTTCTTTTGGTGGTATTTGATCACCTCTGCGGTTTTTTCCCCAAAAATAGAGCGACAATTTTGAATTTTTTTTTTTAAAAAAATGCAATTTTTTTTTACTTTTTGATATAGTAAATAGCCCCAAAAAATATATAAAAAAAGTTTTTTTCCTCAGTTTAGGCCGATACATATTCTTCTACATATTTTTGGTAAAAAAAATCTCAATCGGCGTTTATTGATTGGTTTGCGCAAAAATTATAGCGTTTACAAAATAGGGGATAGTTTTTTGGCATTTTTATAAAATATTTTTTTTTTTACTAGTAATGGCGGCGATCAACGATTTTTTTCATGACTGCGACATTATGGCGGACACATCGGACACTTTTGACACATTTTTGCGACCATTGTCATTTTTACAGCGATCAGTGCAATAAACATGCACTGGTTACTGTAAAAATGACCCTGGCAGTGAAGGGGTTAACCACTAGGGGCGCTGAAGGGGTTAAATGTGCCATGGGGCGTATTTATAACTGAGGGGGCGTGGCTATGAGTGACACGTCACTGATCCTCGCTCTGATTACACAGAGCAGAGATCGGTGACAGTCTCAATAGGCGAGCGGGGAGATCCCCGCTCCATCCCTCCGTGAGACGATCGCGGGGATCCCTGCGGCGATCGAGTCCGCGGGATCCGCGGTCCGACTCACGGGGATGACTGCAGGGTCGCGAACGCGCCACCGGCGGTGCGCGACCACGCGGCAGGCAGTTAAAGGGGACGTACAGGTACGTGATTGTGCCTGTATGTGCCATTCTGCCAACGTATATATGCCGTGAGCAGTCCTTAAGTGGTTAATAGTAATTATACCAGTTCCTTACAAAGAGAAGTCTAACACCATCTACTTCTGTGACTTTAGTCGGGCTTTAACATAACCGAATATTAGTATAGTAACACAAATATGATAGGGATTAGACAAAGGCAGATTATGTATTTAGTTAACTGGCATGTGACTGTCTAAATGAGATACAGAGTTTTTGTATTCGAAAGATGTATAGTTAAAGCGTAACTTCGTGTTCATAAGGAAAAAAAAATAAGCAAATAAAAAATAATCATATACAATTGTGACTCAAGTCATATTGTAATTGAATGTTATTAAAAATGACCTTTCCTTTTCAATCTGCAGCCGCTGTAATTTGCTGTAAATGCAATGCAATATGGCTACCTGGAGGTGTTCTGTACACAGAAAGTGTAAATAACGCCACCCAGAAACATAATTTCCTGCTTGTGTATTTTGCTTTCTGATTTTCCCAGATGTCTGCACTAAGATACAAATCAAATTTTTGGCATCCCCTGCAACAAAACTGTCATTTTGGTGAGTTACTCCCAGTAGGAAATCACGTCTAAAGGGATGCAGACCCTGCAGCTTTCCTCATTAGAGCCCTGCAGGTGCAGCAGCTGATTGATAATTATGAAACCACTCCCATTAGATTACCTTTCCACCGGGACACAGACAAACACACAGGGATTTCTTCAGAATAATAAAAAGTAGGAATCTGCAACAAAGTTTGTTCAAATCCTTGTAATGTACACCGATCACGCAGAGGGGAATGTTTTTTTCTCCACAAAAGTGGAGTTACTAGAAAATGTATAGCATATCGCTATCTAAATTGGATTTGTTGTTTTAAATGTGAAGAAGAAAAACGATGTTTGCTAGCTAATGTTCTTTATGTGCTGACTATGGTGTTTGTGTTATGTCTTTAGAGACAGCTATAATTATTACTAACCTTTAGCTACCTGCAGTTGTGAAAGGCTGTTGTGAAAGTCTCTTATGCCGTGTACACACGACCGTTTTTCTTCTCAAGCCTGCCTTGCCTACACACTATCGTGGAAAAAAATGTTCGAGTAAAGCGCGGTGACGTACAACACGTACGACGGCACTATAAAGAGGAAGTTCCATTCGGATGGTGCCACCCTTCATGTTAGTAAAGTTTGTTGAGAGACGTTTCGCGCTGTTCAGCCTCGTGCTTTTCAGTCCGTTACAGCGTGACAAATGTGCTATCTCCATTACGAACGTTAGTTTTACCAAAACGGGCGCTCCCGTCTCATACTTGATTCTGAGCATGCGCATTTTTTTTCATGTCGTTAGAGCCCACACACGGCCGTTTTTCATGACGAGAAAAACGACGAGGTGAAAAACAACAAGAAAAATTAGAGCATGTTCCAATTTTTTCATGGCCATTTTTCACGTCGTGAAAAATGCTCTGAAGCCCACACACGATCATTTTTAATGACCATTTTAAAAAATTGCATTTTTCTCGTCAATAAAAACGGTCGTGTGTACGCAGCATTATTTAGAGGGACTGTCCCTCTTTTGAACCCTCTGTCCTATTTTTTGTCTGATGCAGAGATCTGTGTAAATAAATTGTCTAATGATCCCTCTGAATTGTTTATAGTGCAAGGATCTTTGTATCCATTCTCCCCATCTATTGCCTTGGTAGGAAGTGTTAACAGCAGTGTAAAGAAAAATGTAGTTGTGAAAGAATGACGTTTTAACAGATTGTTGACGTTCTTGATGATTCCACATTCTCTACGATACAAGGGTCTGTCTTTTGTCTAAAAATGTTGTACTAAAAAGTATAATGCCCCATACACACGATCATTTTTCATGCCGTTAAAAATGCCATTAAAAAAAATGGCCATTAAAAATGATCGTGTGTATGCTCCAGAGCATTTTTAACGACGTGAAAAACGGGCATTAAAAATTTCGAACATGCTCTCTTTTTTCACGTCGTTTTTCACGTCGTTTTTTTTAACGACGTGAAAAACGATAGTGTGTCTGCTTTAACGACGTGAAAAAAAATGCGCATGCTCAGAATCAAGTATGAGACGGGAGCGCTCGTTCTGGTAAAACTAGCGTTCGTAATGGAGATAGCACATTCGTCATGCTGTAACGGACTGAAAAGCACTAGACTGAAAAGAGCGAATCGTCTCTCAACAAACTTTACTAACATGAAGGGTGGCGCCATTCGAATGGAACTTCCCCTTTATAGTGCCGTCGTATGTGGTGTACGTCACTGCGCTTTTCTTGAACATTTTTTAAAATTATGGTGTGTACGAAAGACAGGCTTGAGAGGAAACAAGAAAAAAAATGACGAGAAAAACGTCAGTTTTAAAAATGACATTAAAAATGATCGTGTGTATGGGGCATAACACTTTCCTTTCTTAGAAAAATTCCAACTTTTTTAATTTCCACTGTTTAAAACCTGTGTGAACTGATTATTGGAACTTTTCCCAATCAGGTCAAGTTGGAAAGCTGCTGAAGTACACTTGACTAGAAATTGACCTTACTGACAGAATGATAATAACATATACCCCCGTCACTTAAAGCAGAGTTCAAGACGCAAAAAGTTTTTTTTTTTAAAGTCAGCAGCTACAAGTACTGTAGCTGCTGACTTTTACAAATGTTATTTCTCAGTTTTACATATAAAATACATAGAAAATTATCAATATAAACATTCCAATTTACATATATGCAGGGGATAATAAAACAGAGGCAACATGTGTTAGGCACAAACTCCTGGTTTATATTTCAAACATAGAAGATAATGTGCAGTAAACTTGCTCACCGACCTTTTCTACAATTAATGTGCAGAAGACGCAAACTACTGCTGAACAGCAACAGCAATATTTACTGCAATGTCTGCAACTGTACTGTTCACACAGTCTGCAGGTTTCTTTGTCCCCGACGGATCGCACACAGGATGAGCAAGCCTTGGATGCTTCAGTGGGCACTGATGTATGAGAGGCTTTGTGCAGCTTTCCATCGTGTCCAATTGTAGTTTGTCCGCTCAGCAGCTCAGGTGCAGGAATATCCATCTCCACATTATTCTTGTTTTGGTTTCACTGGTTCCCCATAATCGCTTTTGCACCACTAAACCAGAGCTTCTTTGTTCTCCCTCTTCATGCTCTCCCCGCACACTCCTTGGCTCAACTCCTTCTGCCCGATATGAGTCTTGATATGCGGAGGGGCCAGGCTATCGAATGGGTAGGACCGATTCGGCATAAGACAGACCACCAGAGCGCTCCGACAGGAACAGGAAGCGTGCCAAATCTGTAGCTGCTGACTTTTAATAAGAACACTTACCTGTCCAGGGAGCCAGCAATGTCAGCCCCCCTAAGGCCGATTCGTCCACTGGCTCAGGTGCAGTCACCGCCATTCCAACTAAGGGAAACCGGCAGTGGAGCCTTCAGGCTTCACAATCGATTTCCTATTGCGCATCTGCGAGTCGTGCGGCACTTTGTGAACTGCCAGTGGGGGTGCCGGTGGAGGGCTCGCCGCAGAAGATGACATGACGTCCTGCACCATGGCCGAGCTAGGACAGAAGTACACTTAGTACTTCAAAAAAGATATGAAAAAAAATATATTTATATATATAGATATCCAAAAATCAGGGGTGGAGGGCGGTCTTTAGTTTAAGACCACATTGTAAAAGTGGGTGAAGCTCTGCTTTAATACTGCTTTCAAAATGCTTGGTGACACAACCTAAATCTAGCCACAAATGTACGATTTGATTCAACAGTACAAATGTATGTGCAAAACTTTACAGTTCATTGCAAGAACTTCAAGTACTGGACATGTACTAGAGTGCCTTGAGATTCCCAGCTGGATAGGACTTTTTCCTGCTGCAGATTCTCTCTGGGTATTGCTATTGAAAAGCAGCAACTCTTGGCTCGAGCTATGGCAAGTGTTGGCGACATGGTGTGAATCATTTTTGCAAGGAACTACAGCAGCTAACAGAAGGTCATTACTGGCAAAGACTAACAGAAATGAGAACTAAAGTTTAAACTCTTTGACAATTTGACATAATGCAAAACATGGATGTGACATTTACGGTAAGTAAAGAATATTTTTCATGGTGTTAAGATAATAGGGGGATTTATCAATCAAACTTCAAACCAAAGCAAAGCAATACTGAGTCATTTCAGCAGTTTTTGCATATTATTCCAGTCTGGTCCATAAACTCACTCAATCTGCTGCTTGAAAGCAGTGCAATGAAAAAAAAAAATATTTCTTTGGGCACTTCTTACAGGTGTCTTCAATGCAAAATCTTTGATAATGAAAAAAGGGGGCACAATATGGGGCCACTTTCTTGAGATTGTGGCCTCCCCATCCCAGGATTTAATAAAAATTATTAAGCAGCATTAGGTGTTAGTCAGTCAGGTTACTGCCTCTTTAAGAGGCTAGAGGGAGTTTTCAGGAGTAGCCAATGAGGTTTCAGGGAATACTCTGGAAGCAAGGGGTTGGGCTATTTAAGGGTAAGCAGGTGTGGGGCTCATCCTCTTGCCTGCAGGACAACTGAAGAAGATTGGAGCTGACAGCTGAAGAAGATTGGAGCTCTGCAGTTCGCCTACCTTTAATGATGGAAGCCCTGGTGAAGCAGTTACTTGAGAAGGCTGGCAGCACAGGCGGGGAAGCATGGCTACGTCAGTGCCTGGCTCTAGCTCCGGAGGAAGAGGTACGGCTGGAGGTCACTGAAGGAGGCGGCTTAGAGGTGGGCGGTGAGCATTCTCATGCTAATGACGCAGGGCGGGGAGTGCCTGTGCCCGCCCTGCGGGAGAGAGCGAGGAGGAGCGCAGCTCCTGAACGTTGCGGTCGGGCTGTGGAATCAGCTGAAGAGTTTAGTTTGCCACACGGACGGTCTGATACAGATGGCAGCGTGACAACACGAGGCCGCCGCGGCAGCAAGAAGAGGCGGACCTGCTCACAGTCCCCAGCGGGAAGAGGAGCAAGACGGCGGGGCCAGCCCCAGCAGCCCGCAAATGACTCTAGGGGGAGTCAGCCTGCGCTGCAGTCTCCCCAGCAGCATACAAGTAACTCTCAGCAAGGCACAGAGGTGCCTCAACAGTTATCAGTTGGGCAAGCTCTACAAGTCCCAGACCCCAGAGCACTGCTGGAGCAGGAGGTTCAACACCCTGTATCACAGCCTCCAGCAGTGGGTGAGTTAAATCAATTAACCATGTTAACTGGCTTAGTAGGTTCTCTGTCCTCTTTGGTTCATTCCTTAACTAAAATGTCAGTTCCTGCTGTTTCTCCTTCTGCTCTGGTCTCTATGCCAGTTAACCCTCTTGTTGCCTCTGCTTCTCCTGTACCGTCTGCTCCTCATAGTAATTTATTAACTGTTAATGATCTGTTACCTCCTGAGTCATTACACACAGCTAGTGTTAATGTCCCTGAGACATTGATGAAAGATGTCATGCCCTGTGAAATATCCCCTTTAGGATACCATTTGAATGCCGCAATTAAGGATAAAATCTGGAAAGGGGATTATGTAGACATTCTTTCTCTCCTGCCATTTCATAATAATTCCATGGTCAATAGGAGGGGTGATGAGAGAGGGGAGGATGAGCGGCGTAAGTTGATCCCCAGGTCTTTTAACAATTGGCTGCAGGCCTTTTGTATCTACTCTGGTATTATGGCAGAGAAGTACCCAGAACGGTGTGGGGGTCTTTTCCAGCACTTGGATCATATATTAGAGGCATATAAGAACTTTGGGGGCCTGGGTTGGTTTTATTATGATGAGTCCTTCCGTCAAAAATTGTCCATACACCCGTCCCTTAGGTGGGGAATGAAAGATGTGGGTCTGTGGCTCAACTTAATATTACCGCAGAAACCGGTTGCACCTAGACAATCCACGGTTACCCCTACAGCAGCAGTTTTTAGAAAAGGCTGCTGTTTCGCATTTAATGATAGTCAATGCCGATGGAACACGTCGTGCAAGTACCGACACGAATGTTCTGTCTGCGCTGGGGCGCATCCAGCAACCAAATGTTTTAAGCGTCACGCAAACGTAGGTCCGAGTTCGGCGCAGCATATTTTTCCCAAGAGCCTGCACTCCAGTGAGGCTGGAAAAAATGCGCCCGTGGCTGGACAACTACCCAAACAGGGAGAAGGCTCGTTTGCTCTTTGAGGGCTTTGCTCAGGGTTTTCCGCTACCTTCTTTTTTGGGGGAAGGGTGTAAAATGGTGGGGAATTTGAAGTCGGTAGATCATTTTCCTCAGATAGTAAGAGATAAATTGTGTAAGGAACTTGTGGCTGGCAGGATTGCAGGACCTTTTGAGAAACCCCCTTTTTGTAATTTTCGTCTCTCCCCGTTGGGGGTGGTGCCCAAGCGTGAGCCTAATGAATTTAGGCTCATACACCATTTATCGTATCCAAAAGGTGATTCATTGAATGATGATATAAATAGTGATGCATGTTCAGTTTCTTATGCCACTTTTGAGGAGGCCATCAGTAAGATTAGGTCGTTTGGCCCTGGTGCATTGTTAGCAAAGGCCGACATAAAATCGGCATTTCGGCTCCTGCCTGTTTCCCCATCAGCTTTTAATTCTTTAGGTTTTTCTTTTGAAGGTCAGTACTTTTTTGACATGTGTCTGCCAATGGGATGTTCGCTGTCTTGCGCTTATTTTGAGATGTTTTCTACATTCCTCCATTGGGTGCTTTGTGTTCAGTCCAGTTCAGATAGCATAGTTCACTATTTAGACGACTTTTTATTTGTCGGTCCATCAAGTTCTGGGATCTGTTCTGATTTGTTGCTATCATTTCAAGCGCTAGCTTTGGATTTTGGTGTCCCTCTGGCGGAAGAGAAAACTTGTCTCCCTAGCACAACTTTGGAATTTTTAGGTATTGCAATAGATACTTGTAAGTTAGAATTTCGTTTGCCAGTAGCAAAATTGGAGAAATTGAAATGGTTGATTGCGAGGGTGTTGCAAAAGAAAAAGATACAGTTGAAGGAGATGCAATCACTTTTGGGTATCCTGGCCTTTGCATGTCAAATCATGCCAGTTGGCAGGATTTTTTCACGTCGTCTTTACATGGCAATATCAGGTCTGAAATCGCCTCGGGCGCACATCAGACTGACGAGTCCGCTTAGAGAAGATTTGAAGGTTTGGTCTGGTTTTCTTGACTGCTATAATGGAAAGTCCTTTTTTCAATCTGATTTTGTGGTAGCACGAGATTTCTGTCTATTCACGGATGCTGCTGGCTCTAGAGGCTTCGGCGCTATATGGAAGACGCACTGGTGCTGTGCGGCTTGGCCGGAGTCTTGGGTAAGGTCAGGGGCCACCAAGAATGTGGTTCTCCTAGAGTTGTTCCCGATTTTGGTGGCTTTGGAGTTGTGGGGTTCAGAATTTGCGAACAGGCGCATATTGGTGGAATCCGATAACAAAGGAGTGCTGTATGCGGTTAACTGTCTTTCGTCCAGTTCTTGGTTAGTGATAAAAGTACTGCGTCAGGTGGTTTTTAGGTGCCTCAAATTCAACATCTGGTTGAAAGTTAAGTATACTCCTGGTATCTTGAATAACATCGCCGATTCTCTGTCTCGCTTCCAGATGGACCGTTTTCGGATTCTGCTTCCAGAAGCGGACACAGAGGGCACCCCATGCCCAGACCATTTGTGGGTGATGATTTGATGACAGTGACGGACGCTATTAGAGGTTCCTTAGCTCCCAAGACCTGGTCCAGTTACACCGCTGCATGGAGCAGTTGGTTGTCCTTTGCTAGCACTGCAGGTTTTAATTTCAATAGGCCTTCTGAGGGCAATGTTCTGGCATTTTTGTCTATGTTAATGCGGCAGCGTTTTTCCAGTAGTCATGTGACGAAGACGCTAGCCGACATTTCATTTTTCTTCAGATTGTTGGGTTTAAGGGCCTGTACTTCATATTTTTCTGTGAAACAGGCACTGAAGGGGTACAAGAGAGTGACGTATGTCTCGGATGATAGGAGGCCGATCTCTCTGGACATCCTCAGGGGCCTTTGCGAAAGTTTGGTAGTAGTTTGTTTTTCCCCGTATGAAGCTTTGCTATTTAAGACAGCCTTTGTGCTGGCCTTTTTTGGTGCTTTCCGCATCTCGGAGTTGGTGCCGGCAAATAAGCAGGGTAATTCAGGGATTCTTTTTGATCAGGTGTTGATGGATCAGTCGGGTGTTCACATTTGGCTACAACATTCAAAAACTGATCAATGTGGAAAAGGCCGTTGGGTCAATCTACGGGAGCGCGATGAGGCATTCATGTGCCCGGTAGCCACGGTTAGGCAATTTATAGGGTTTAGGCCTTCCGGAGGGGTTTTTTTTCTAGTTCACGTCAATTTACATCCCCTGACCAAATACCAATTTGATGCTGTTTTAAAGAAATGTTTGGTTAGAATGGGTTTAAATAACTTTAAGTTTTCCTCCCACTCCTTTCGGATAGGCGCAGCCTCTGAGGCGGCCCGGTTAGGGTTCCCGGATTCTGATATTAAAGAAATGGGGAGGTGGAAGTCTCAATGTTTTAAGTTATATGTTCGTACTAATTTATTTGTTTAAATTCTAGGTTCCCAGCTCACAGTTTGGATTCTGGGGCACTCATTTATCTACTGGGCTCACAAACGAGCAGCCCAACGCAGTTATACAACTAATTTATCTCTACATCCGGACTCTTAGGTTATTTTGGAAAGGTATCAGAGGCCTTCAGTGGTCCCAACTGTACTTTCATTTGAACAGGTTATGTCAAGTATGGCCGCCGCCTTCTATTTTGGTTGTGCATTTGGGAGGAAATGATTTGGGTAATGTAAAAACGTTGGATTTATTATACATGATCAAGCGTGACTTGCATAGTTTTATTGTTACTTCCCCAGGTACAACACTAGTTTTTTCCGAGGTAGTTGCTCGTCTTTCCTGGCTCTCCTCTGACCAGAGGAGAGTTATGGAAAAGATGAGAAAAAGAGTCAATAGGGCTCTGGAAAAGTTCATGCCTCAGATTGGTGGATTATCCTATCGGCATGTGGACCTGGAGGGTGGTTATCCGGGTCTATACAGGTCGGATGGTGTTCACTTGTCGGAAGTGGGTATGGATATCTTTAATTTAGGATTACAGAACAGCATTGAGTTGGCCGCGACGGTTGGGGTGGGACGGTCTTGATGCTCAAGACCGTCGTGTGGGGACTGTTATTGTTATTTGAAGTTTGAGCTACTGCTCGAGTTCTAATAACTGAGCAGGTAGAAATCTGTTATGTGATTATATATCTGAAGTTATGAGTGATAATAAATATGAGTGATAATAAACAGTTATTGGAAATTAATTGTTTAAACCAATAAAGGTGTCGCGGCCAAAATTTTTGCCAAATAATGGTTCTTGAGTGTTTATTTAATGATTTGTATCTGGGGAAGTTTTGGTCCGGGTGGGTGTGGCCTACAATCTCATGAAAAAAGGGGGCACAATATGGGGCCACTTTCTTGAGATTGTGGCCTCCCCATCCCAGGATTTAATAAAAATTATTAAGCAGCATTAGGTGTTAGTCAGTCAGGTTACTGCCTCTTTAAGAGGCTAGAGGGAGTTTTCAGGAGTAGCCAATGAGGTTTCAGGGAATACTCTGGAAGCAAGGGGTTGGGCTATTTAAGGGTAAGCAGGTGTGGGGCTCATCCTCTTGCCTGCAGGACAACTGAAGAAGATTGGAGCTGACAGCTGAAGAAGATTGGAGCTCCCTCCCTCCCGCCCTAGTCGCGTACACCTCTTATGTGGTTGGGTCACCCCGGATTCTGGGGGGACTGTTATTGTTATTTGAAGTTTGAGCTACTGCTCGAGTTCTAATAACTGAGCAGGTAGAAATCTGTTATGTGATTATATATCTGAAGTTATGAGTGATAATAAATATGAGTGATAATAAACAGTTATTGGAAATTAATTGTTTAAACCAATAAAGGTGTCGCGGCCAAAATTTTTGCCAAATAATGGTTCTTGAGTGTTTATTTAATGATTTGTATCTGGGGAAGTTTTGGTCCGGGTGGGTGTGGCCTACAATCTCATTAAGAATCAGTTGGATTTGCTTGACATACTGTATGAGCTTGATTTCTTGGCATCTAGCCTAAAAAGTTGACACAACTAAATAGTAACACACCTATTTTTGTCATTCTAAAAATGTTTACTGCACCTTGGCACCATAGCCCTGTCTATTTAGAGGTGTGAGATCAAGATGTAGTATGACTCTGTTTATAGAAAAAAGGTTTAAAAAAAGTGGAAAGGGCGTTAATAAGAATCTGAACCTCAATTCTGAAGTTGATACAATATTAAAGCATTATTACTTAGGCAGGCCATAGACAGTGCAAATTTCTTTTCTGGAACCACAAATTCCAAGTAAGAAATTTGCACGATTCTCCCATCAATACAGTGATGAATCCCTTCTTCTGAGCAATTGTCTTCTCCGGGCAGGGGAGGGCAGGGGAAGCCGCCTCCACCTAGAGAATACAGTGATTATCGCAAGTGGCTGTAGCAGCCGCTTGCGATAATCACAAGTGAATCCAGCAGGCTGGTTGTACCGAAGTTGATCGATCAATCAACTTGGTACATTCAGCCTGCCTATTAATGGCTTGAATCTTGGCTGTTTCCTGCTGAACTATAGAGTAAAAGAAGTAACAACTCAGATAAGCAGAAATTCTGACTGTTTTATGGGTATTGGTGAATAGTTCTCATTTAAATAAAAATGACATATTGACTAGCTCCCTTCGAATAAAACAATCTCATTCCCTGAGAGGTAAGGCAAAGATTTAATAACAGTTATGCCCTGTACACATGATCGGAAATTCCGTCGGGATAAACTCAGACGGATTTTTTCTACGGAACTACGTTCAAGCTGTCTTGCATACACACTGTCACACCAAATTCCGACCGTCTAGAACACGGTGACGTACAACACTATGACGAGAAAAATGAAGTTCAATGCTTCCGAGCATGCGTCGACTTAATTCTGAGCATGCGTGTTTTTTTCTCCGTCCGAGTTCCATACAGACGAACGGAATTTGAAAAAGAGCACATGTTCTCTTTCTAACTCCGACGGAATTCCTCTAAATTTCCGATGGAAAAAGTCAGATGGGGCATACACATGGTCAGAATATCCGATGGAAAAAGTCCGTCTGACTTTTTCCATCGGAAATTCTGATCGTTTGTACAAGGCATTAGAGTGGAAATTCTGATTATTACAAATGTCCATTGGTGACTGGTTCTCTTTACAGAAACTGGAATTAATTAATATCTTTTGATTTAAACTTTGTCTTTATGTAGTTTATTGTTTATTATATGTTTATTATATGTACTTAGTGTACAGTACATCAAGACCCAAAGCTCACATTTTAAATAACAGTTTCTCTCGAAAAATGCTGATGCAGTATATATGGAAAATGTGTACAACTTTTATTCTATTACCTATTCCAGTATGATCTTTCAAAAGAGATAGGTGATTAAAAGTCTGCCACTGACATTGCTAATGCTGTGCTAGTGATAGATATCATTATATACAAGGAATGCTACATTAACAAACTCAGTTTCATAGACACTATCATTTCAGGTCTATTCAAAGAAGCTAAGAAAGAGGTATTTACCAGATCTAGCAGATTGTCTGTTATAAAAAAGCAATTACAGATAAAACCTTAATCAGAGGATGATCCATAAAGAAGAATAGCTTTACAAACCACATTTGTTCCAGCCAAAATCCAAAACAGTCTTATCAGCTGTTGCCTTTCAGTATATACTGAGGTAGATATCTGAAATGTAAGAATTTAAAGAAATAGTTTACCTCAATTTTTTTACTTTTGATTGAGTAACTTTTTTCTTTTTTTATGTCATTTTTGTGTTGTGCCACTGATGTGAAGAACTTTGTTAGAATAGTGTGTAAAGTTCTCATTTTTTTTGTTAAGTACTGATAATTCAATGCAAAACCTAATGCCTTGTACACACGATCGGATTTTCTGTCGGGATGAACTCTGACGGATTTTTCCAACTAAATTCCGTTCAAGCTGTCTTGCATACACACTGTCACACCAAATTCCGACCATCAAGAACCTTCCACGTCACTTCCGCCATTCGTTGGAACGCAGGTTGAACGTGGACGGCATCCCTGCTATTTTCAATGAGCGTGATTTGATCTTATTTTCTGTAAGTGCAACTTGCAGCTTTTATAAAATAAAACTTTTTAACGTCACTGCACTATGAGGAGCTGTGTTCTTTTTTCTTGATACATGTAGCATATCCACTCGGTGGTCATGCTTTTTCCTGAGCCGTTGTTCTGGAGACCTGTCTGCTTATGCTGGTTTTGACTACCTGTCATGGGTGTCAATTCCCTCTGGTGAGTAGGATATTTGCCTAGGGGATGGTGGAAGCAAAAGTCCTTTGAAGACACATAAATTTATTTTTATTTGAAGATTAAGAAGACACTATTGTCACCTGTTTTTTTAGGGATTATTTATTTGTTTGGTGGTGGTATATAGACATTTAATATCAATCATATGCATATTTGTTTATTTAGCACAGTATGAAATCACATCTGTTTTCCTTTGCATTATTCAAGCCTTGATCATAAGGCTGGGTTCACACTGATGCTGCACGACAGTCATATGACTGTCATACTACTTTGCTCTACGACATCAGTCCTACATTGGTCCTACATCCATCCCACTTGAATGAACAGGATACTACTTTGATCCAACTTTGTGATGGTCTGACTTGTCCTTTGACCAATCAAAACAATCCCAGTGTGAGATAAATTCCTTTTACTGCTGCTGTAATCACCATGTCGGATGTCACAAGTTGGATGGTTAGGACAAGGATCCTACTTTGATCCGACTTCAATGATATTCAATGGGCTGAAGTAGGACCAAAGTCGGACCAAAGTAATGCAGGAACCTTTTTCAAAGACGGACCGACTTGTGTCGGACCAGTTAAGACAGCTCTTATAGGAAACCATTGATTTAGACACGTCATGCGACATGTGCTTCCAAAGTCGGAGCGTATGTGGTACCAGTGTGAACCCATCCTGACTACCTGCAGCTTTTTTATTATTAATTTACCATTTGTCTCATGGCACTGTATATATATATATATATATATATATATAATTTTTTTTATCACAGTTGTGGATCCCTTCCTTTTTCACATATTATAACAGATGCCTGTTAGTTAGCCGAAGGATTATAATGATTGCTCGTGTTATATTATAACAATTGCTTGTTTTGTCACCCTTGTATTGTAATGATTTCCCAATCATTGCCCACATATTATAAACGTTGCCCATTTGTAGTCCATGTCTTAAGATTGACAATTTTTACATATTTTTTTAGCAGCACATACTTCTATAATTGAATTAGATGTAAGCCTATCACTATCAAATTACATCACTAATATCCCCTTGTTTCCCCACAATGAACTATGTATGCTGCTTCTTAAAACACTTAATGCACCGAGGTGTACTACACTCGCCATTTATAGCCCCACCCTCCAGCAGGCCAGAGGGAATTATTCTAAAGTGCAGCTGATTTTAACGCATCTCCTTCTATGTAATAAACAAATAATGATAAGCGCGACCTCCTGAGTGGAAATGAAGGTCTGGCCCAAATGCCAGACAAACTAACGTGATAAGGTAAGTGTCAGTCCAAAAGAAAAAACAAATAGTCCTTCTAGATGATGTGCAATAAGTGTCACAGTTCTTTCAAGTAGTGTATCAAACAATTCTTCTCTAGATGATCCTCTTAATGGTTAATGCTCACAGAGCGCTTACCCCACACCAGAGTACACTGAGCCTTTGAAGTCTCCCAAACATCCAAGGGAACCACGGCTGGCCGTCACCACATCCGTCCACGCTACTGGCAGCTTGAATGGGGCTCCCCGATGGCAATGGTAGTGTCCAAGATTACAGACGTGGGCAAGTCTCCCAATATGTGAATCAGAGAATAAACAAAAGGCCTCTCATAGTGTAAAAACGTTAAATAATAGAGATTTATTTAAAGGCCAATTGGGCTCTTACATAAAACGAAGAAAAAACTGGTAAAATCTGTAGAAACAGTGCAAACCGCGTGTTGTAGACACTTCCAGCGTCACTTCCAGTTTTACGTAAAACCGGAAGTGACGCTGGAAGTGTCTACAACACGCGGTTTGCACTGTTTCTACAGATTTTACCAGTTTTTTCTTTGTTTTATGTAAGAGTCCAATTTGCTTTTAAATAAATCTCTATTATTTAACGTTTTTACACTATGAGAGGCCTTTTGTTTATTCTCTGATTCACATATTGGGAGACTTGCCCACGTCTGTAATCTTGGACACTACCATCGGGGAGTCCTATTCAAGCTGCCGGTAGCGTGGACGGATGTGGTGACAGCCAGCCGTGGTTCCCTTGGATGTTTGTGAGACTTCAAAGGCTCAGTGTACTCTGGTGTGGGGTAAGCGCTCTGTGAGCATTAACCATTAAGAGGATCATCTAGAGAAGAATTGTTTGATACACTACTTGAAAGAACTGTGACACTTATTTCACATCATCTAAAAGGACTATTTGTTTTTTCTTTTGGACTTGGAACTTTTTGGACACTTACCTTATCATGTTAGTTTGTCTGGCATTTGGGTCAGACCTTAATTTCCACTCAGGAGGTCGCGCTTATAATTTTTTGTTTTTTACTACTTTTTTGTGCACATGTACACTTTTAGATATAGCAGCGATTTCCGCCTTATTTAACATTATTCTATTTTATTTTACATTCATCCACACATCATATTCACCTGGTAGCGCTAGAGACCACATTTAAATGTATTCCTTCTATGTAATGTTTGAATGCTGAGACCAAGGTGGTGGTGGGGGTGATTAGAAACTATTGACTTTTGCAGCTAAATCTGGATAACACCTATTTTATACTTTGGTACATGTTCCCATTGATATAGCATAACTTTAACATTATTTAAAACATTACTGCTTACCTTTTTACTTGCTGAAAAATTAGGCTAGCTTAACTCCTAGCCTACTTGGCTAGGAGTTATGTTTACCATAATTAACTCTTTGAGTACTGTGCTGGCAGATTTTCATTATCAATTGTAAAATAGATAAGCACACTGTCTATTCTATCAAAGGGTTAAACATTTCAAGATATGGTACAATGTATGTAAATGCACCTGAAAAAACAACTGTCACTAAATCTTTACTCTAATTGCATATTGCAAGCTATTCTGAATTATACTTTACAAGCTGCCTATAGAGTCTTTTGCACAAAACTACTCCAGAAAGAATTGTATTTTTATTTTTAGGCATGTATTGTGAATGGGAACACTGGACAAACCTACAGTAGGGGATTCTCAAATATGACTGCATAGGTGGAAATACACATTAATAAGTAACTGCAGTCTGCTCACATAATTTGTAATACAAACATCTTTGCCATTCTGAAGCTTCCCTCCAACCATTTTGCATATTATTTTATATATACTGTGATTCTGTACTTGCCAAATATGCTGCAGAATGCTTCCTCCACTGAGGCTGGCTGTAACCATTTTAAATGTGGGCAGCTGATGCTGCTGCTGGTTCACTGCCTGAATTTACACAGACACATAGAGGCACACCTCCAGCTCTGCAGCCCTGCAGCTCTCATTGGCCCTCTGTTGACTCAACCCCCTCTTTTCCTGGCAAACTCTCACGAGAGTGAAAGAGAGAGCTGTGGAGTGGTGGCCCGTCTCTCCGGACACCCCCCTATATGCAGTGGATAAATTCATGCACACCATGAATCTATCCACAGCCGCCACGGCCGCACCCTATTTATGTGTCTGGCCCCTTTCCGGTCACCAGGCATATGAATTACAGCGGCCAGGTTTTTTTTTAAGAACCTAATTAGAGCCAGAGGCTCTAATAGGCTTAAAAATAGTGTGGACTCGGGATGCAGAGCATTGCATCTGGAGCCTACCCAGGTGTGTTACAACAGCGAATAAAAATTCGCTGCTGCAACACTGATTCTCCTCCCGACCAATCAGGAAGCAGGTATGAAACCTGTTTCCCGATTGGCCAAAACGTTAGGCGATTCTATTGGATGCCTAGCACTGGGAGGAGCAGAGAGCAGACACCGCGGAAGCTGCTCCAGGAGAGGACACTGGAGCAACTTTTCCCGAGCCCGCCATGCTGGAAGATGGCCACATCCGACTGCTGCTCTCACATCCAGGGTAAGGGCAGCAGGTGGTGGTGGTGGGGGGGCTGTGTTAGTGCCGTGCCGCAGGGTGGGTAGGTGGCAGTTGTGTTAGTGCCGCTCCCCCCCAAAACAAAACACCAGCCACCACTAGAGCTGTGCATGATGTCATAAGTCTAGGCTTTTTACCAGACAAGAAACAGGAAGCGGGCTGTATAGGGTATTTACTGGCAGAAAAAAAAAAAGTTTTACTATCCAAAGTTAAAACAACAAGGACAAGGACATTTAATAGATGGAAAGATGAAAAAATTACTGAATGTCCGCTTTAAATGCACAAGTGTACCTAATGCTGGACAAACACATCAAACAGTAAAATCCCCAAAACAGTAATTTCCAATGTGACTTTATAAATTAGTTTTTTTTCACAATGACCACATTCTGTTGATTTAAATGTTTGCACGAGAGAGGAGCTTGAAGGGAGGGTGAAATATGAATTTTGCATAGATCTGATCGCTCATTTCTATGACTATAGTTAATTTTGTTTAATTTAACATTAACTTTTACATTATTTAATTTCCAATAAAATTTTATATATCCACTTTTCTTACTTAGATACCTTCAGTTAATGACAGAAAACAATTTATTTTAAATCAATATCACAAACCTTTGAAGTATTTTTCTAAGAGAAATGTTCTTGAAAATTGTTGCTTTCATTATTCTAGAGGACTAGAAGATGTCATGCACTTCTCTCAGAGTCAATGACACCATCAGAGTACTCCATATATACAGAATCCGAGAGGAGAAATACATTAGATCATGGCAGTTTATTGCAGGCAGAGATATGATATTGACCGTTGCTTTAAATTAGACCACAAAGAGACTACAGACAATTGTTTCAATTTAGTTACTGACACAAGGAATATATTATACATTCATAATTTGTTTGCAACTGTACATTAAATATACCTAATTTTTTAATCAACCTACTTCATCACAAAATAAAGAACTTGTTCAATAACTAGCATTGGAGAAAGCATCAACTAGCTGCTTGTGAAGCACTATGTGGATCTCTGGTCTCCAGTCATTTTTCAATGCCCACCTGCATACCTCACAATAACCTTGTCAGCTCTAAAATCCTCATCACAATCAGCTGCCCAAGTTTTGAGTATCTGAGGACTTGTCTCAAATTTGGGTCTAGTTGCATTACCGCTATGTGAACACTGAGGTCACAATCCAACTGCATGGGTGACCTCAGCCCATACTTCCATAGTGGTTTCAGGTAATTTACTTAGTAGAGAGTTCTCCCTGACTGTTTACAAATGGGAATAAGAGGGAAAAGAGAGAAAGAGGGTTCCCTGAATGTGCCACACACCCCTGACTGTTCTCCAGGCAGGGGTTTCTGAGGCACCCTTTCAGGATGATCTCCCCTATGCTCATTTGTTTTGTAGATGTTTTCAGCCTTCCTCTCTATTGCTAGTGTTCTGGGCTCTGAGAAACACATTGAAATCGTCTCTACAGACCTGAGAGCCTTTGGCAGGAGTGGTCTCACTGGGGGGGATCCCACTTGCTGGGGTGTATCCATATTTAGGGCTTTAGTCTGGCTCCTCAAAAAAGATGGCTCCCTCTTTGTAAAGGGACCCCACCTTGAGTCAGTTTCCTGGGTTGGACTCAGTTGGGCACTTCGTTGGTGCCATGTCTTAGCCTCCAGGAAGAAGTGGGAGTCCTCTCTGTGATAGAACAAGTAACCTGGTCCCTCTGGATAATGCTTAGAGTACTACTTTCATCCACATTGTCATACCTAAAGACAATCCATTGAAATCTGGTTCTCCTAAACTGAAAGGAGAAGTTTGCTCATCATCTCCTGTGTAGCAGGCAGAAATCATTCCTGGAGGGCTTTTATTCATGTTAAAGCGGAGTTCCACTCAAAAGTGGAACTTCCACTTTTCCGTCTCCTCCCCCCTCTGGTGCCACATTTGGCAACTTTCAGGGGGGAGGGGGGAACGGGTACCTGTTTTTGACAAGTACCGTTCTCTACTTCAGGGAGACGGGGGCTGTGGCCCGGTCTCTCAGAAGCTCTGACCCTTTCTCCGCTGCCAGACCAATTAGAAAGCAAAGCATGCTTTGACCATGCGCAGTAGGGAACCGGCTGTGAAGCCGAAAGGCTTCACTGCCAGGATCCCTTACCAGGAATGGCGGCGGCTGCACCCGACAGCTGATCCAAAGATTGGCTGGGGTGCCGACATCGGGGGCTCCCTGGACCCTGGACAGGTAAGTGTCCATATATTAAAAGTCAGCAGCTGCAGTATTTGTAGCTGCTGACTTTAAATTTTGTGGGGGGGGGGGGCTGGACCTCCCCTTTAAGCACAGCAATTTGTTATGTAAATATGGTGTTTGGTTTGGTGACAGGGTCTCTTTACAGTGACTTATTGTTGGTCAGCCAAGCAAAGTTTTTTTAGGTTTTGTTCATGTTAAAAAACCTGCATAATGATCAGTTTGTAAAAAGAGATTCACTAAAACAGGTGACTGAGATGAAGCAGCTGGCTTTATGCTTCATTAGCTTTTGAAGAAGGATTCTCTGTGTCTTTCAATAGGTGATGCTTTAGAGGAAATGGGTCTGATTTATAAGTACAAACAGGATTTACTGGCCATTATTTTTTTCCTAATGGTGGATTAAAACTGTAACATGCATTTAGAGACATACTCAAAAATTATCAGTTTCAGCTATGCTGATCAAACACAGTACAGATGTGTGATTTCATTTAAACAAACATATTCGAATAAAAAGAGTATAAAACTATATATTTGAATGTTCTCATGAAATGTTAGACACCATACATTCTCCAGTTAGTTGCTGGCCAGGGTTGTATAATTTATTACTGAGAAAACGGTTATATTTCTACACATAAGTAATTCCTGATTATTCTTGGCTTCTTTTTTGGGAAAATAGCATTTATAGCTGTGTGATAGAGGTCTGCGAATCATCAAAATCCATGTTTTTTTTAAAAAAGGAAAAAAAAAACCAGATAAATGTTTTGAGTAATTATGACTTATTATGGTTTATTATGGCCTTCTATGTTTTTCATTTAATTTTCTTTGGAAATGTATAAAGTAAAGTATGCTAAAAGTAGACATAACCCCTAATTTAAATACATTTAGTTTGTATAAAATTTGGGTATAATAAACAATTTTAACTTTTTTAAATAAAATACTTCACCCATGCCACACTTGAGTGGCATTTAATAGGTTGTTACAATGGCAATGATTTCCTGAAACTAGGACAAAGTAAGGGTTCTTCTAGAGAGAATGGAGTCCTGTAGTCACTCTTTCCCCCTACCAAGCAGTGTACTGGTCCAACCCTTTTTTGTCTTTTACACTGAGCCTTGCAAATTCAATCTTAACCTTTTTCATTCAAAAGTACTGACATCAGCACAACTGGATCGGCCTGGAAATTGGAACACTATTTTTTTGTATATTTTTCAATGTTTTGCATGTGTTATACTGGGAAAGGTATGTAGGACAAAGGTTAAAGATGACCCATACTATAGCTTATTTTGCTATCCACATTTCATTTTGCATTGCTGTTTGGTTATAAATATATACAGAAGTATCTAAAAATGTTCCACGTCAAGTAAATATATACCTGTAGCAAGTTAAAAAATGTTCAAGAAAACAGGGAATTCTTTTTTAACAAGCTGAATTCTGGGCAAAATGCTAATTACTCAAACTATTTTTTTTTTGGTACTTTCCAATGATCTGGGAGCCATAATTGTTATTATTTTAGTTAAAACGACAATTTACAGTGATCTTGTAATAGGCTGCAGCTCCCCTCTCCTGATTGGGTGGCGTTAAATCTGCCAATGTTGGGCCCCGGCCCTAGAACCAGTAACAAGGCAAAGGCTATTGTTTTGATGCCTGAGTTGGCTTTAGCGTTCTGTGAGTAAAATTTTCTGCCCTTGGGGTTAAAGAGACCCTCTACTCGCTCCCGTATAACAACAATATGTGCAACCTGATGGACAAATATTGTCGCTTTTGATGTTCTCCCCAAAGTTTTCTGCACCAATATCTTTGTAATTTATCCCAAAATTCTTGTACCTGTCATATGCTCCCAAAACAGTGGGTTTTTGGGAAAATATGAAGGAAGTTTAGAGAATGCTTCTTCCTTCAACTCCCCAACAGATCTCTGTATATCCTCCTATGGCATTTAACTGAGAACTTTAAAGTGCGGTCCACTCTCTATTCTATTCATAAAGTGAACTAGAGGAGAGGGGATTCAACCACTTCAAGATCAATCATAAGTGTGCTTTTTGACCCAGAGACAGGGGTGCATACCTAAACTATTGAGAGAATATGGGACAGTTTTAAAGAAGAACAAAAAAGAACAAGCGACCACAAGACGTTATATAGTCTTTTTTCCTAGAGTTCACATGGAAAAGTATCTGTGTGAGCAATCAGATATCATCTTGATGGCTCATACAGGAAATTGCTGGCCAGTAATGAGAATTTTTTCTGACCCCCAAAATGCATTGGCTGTTTTTCTTTTTATGTAAACCAATAAAAGAATTTGGTGTTTGGCTGACAATTTTCCTTTAGGCTCCTTCAAATTTTCAATCAAGGTTTGTTGAGTTGGGTGGTGCCAACAGGTCCACACACTGATCGGATTTTGGCTGGTTGACTAGGAGCAGGCCAAAATATGCCTAGTGTATGGCCAGCTTTAGACATACTGTTCCTTCTCTTTTATCCCTCTTATCACTATGAACTTAAGCAGGTTATACATGGCTTGAATGTTGCCTGATTCCTACTGAATTGGCTGAAAGTAGCTGGGTGGAACACTGGCAGCTGAACAGTGACCGCATCCAATCAGATGTTGGATGACTCAGCTGACTGAATACAATAGTTGAAAGCAGAGATTTTTCCTTCCACTCTATTTAGCAGAAATGGAGGAATCTATTTGAAATGTATGTGTGTATGGCTAAACTGAAAAGTACAGTCAGAAAGCAGACCAACCACATGTCTGTTTCACATTATAGGGGATGTCTTCTGGAAATCAGCAATAATGTTTATTTAACATCATAAGTGATAGATAGGTACATTTGATTAATTCACATATCAGTTTTCAGGTATGTTTTAACAAAATGAAGAAAAAGCTATTGAATCTAATCTATTGAAGTAGCTATATTACCATATTTGTCTTTTTCGCAACAGTTCTTTGCTTTTGAAGTGTGACATAATGTGCTCACTACACATTTTATATTATAATGTAATTTTGTGGTGTATCTTTATTTTATTTAAAGCAGAGTTCCACCCAGAAAAACATTTTTACATTTTCAGAGTCCTTTATTACTATTTTTTTTTTTTTAACTCACCAGAAATGCCCTGTTGCTATGTGGTGGCTCCTAATCTGCCACTTCGGGTCTGCAGCACTCTGCATCACTTCCTCCCTCGCCTGTGCTCCTGGGAAATGTGAGTCATCATTTCCCAGGTGTCAGTGGGCAGTACTGTGAGAAAAAATCTACAGCTGTCGGAGAATCGCACATGCGTGAGATCGAGAGGTGCATGCTGGTTACACAGCATGCACCTTTCAATAGCTTATCCAGGAAGAGGTTGCGATTGGGCTTTATATGCCCACAGTCATCATGGCAATGGCCAGAAGAGGATTTTAAAAATCATAAGTATAAAAAAATGATATAATTAATTTACACTAGCAAACATTGATATACTTTATTTAAGTTACTAATGAAGTGTGACAGGATGCGTGTAAAAAAAATGTAAAAAAAATTCTGAGGCCGGAACTCCGCTTTAAGCATTTGCAGAACACACAGAGGCACATGCAAAACTCTCATAATGGTCAGAAATGAACAGTGCTCTAAAATGTATGCATGTCAAAGTGCAATGTCCATGCTTCATTTGCACTTTAAGTTGGACGCTGACCAGAAGTGGTTACTTATAATAAAGGGGACAGTTCAGAGAAAAGTTATTTTACAGCGAGTAATATAGGTCTGTAGTTGGCTGATGTGATTATGTATTATGTGACAGTCCATTATGTTGTAAATATAAGAATCCATCTCATCTTTGAAGGGTTTTGTTTCCACAAGCTTTGTGCTATTTTGTGATTTTGAGAATTAGCAGTAGTTCTCTTTTAAACCTACATTTCGAGCTTAAGATCTATTTTTTACAAATGCTGTGTCGTTGTCCGTTTGGCTGTTTTTGAGCTAGCAGATTGACTGTTGCTATGGACAGCAGTACTGACGCCACAATGTGAATAATCTACGTCTTTAGTATAATACCTACTTTGTGAGACAAAGAGCTAAATTGCAGAAAAGGCACTTGCGTAAAAGGGGAAACTTCACAGCAGTTAAGAAAGCAAAGACATAATCTGAGAAATATTGCCAGCCTAACAATCGTCTGGGAAACACATAGATATATAGGGCTAGTGATTTATTAATATGTTTGTTTCCACTGCTTTATTAATGAGGTTTCTAGCTGAATTTGACACCTTCGTGATAATGACATGCAAATCAAACAGAATTTAGTAAAATGTTTCTGTTCTTACATAGATGCAGTTTAATAATCCAAATTTTGGGAACTTTTAATGGTTATTGCAGCAAGGAATATATTCTAAAAAGGTATAAGCAACAAGCATAGTAGCTTAGGGATGAGGTAACTGATACACAAAGAAAAGTTCAACCTGGGTTATGGTGATATGGGCTACAGATAGGGACATACAATAATCCTTTCTGTACTGGGCCCCCTGCTGACCAATGTGGCCCACTGCCTGTGGGTGACTCAAAATCCTCCATTCTCCCATCCCCTGGCCCCCCCTCTTTCCATTCCTCATTCCTCTCTAACTACAACTCCCAGAATCCACCATGCCTGACAGAGAAAGAAGGCATGTATGGACAGAGCTTGCAGCAAGGGAAGTTCAGAGCAAAGAGCTGTGTACAGCAGCATGGGGGAGGAGGATTTCTAGTGGAGGTGCAAATTGTGGGGTAGTAGGTGTAGCAGGGGTGCAGACTGAGGTGTAATAGGGGATGCAGGGAGTGCAGAGTGAGGTGTAAGGGGGGTGCAAAGAAATGAGTGAGAGCTTCAGGGGTGCAGTGTGAGGTGTGATGAGGGATGCAGGGGTTGCAGAATGTGGGGTACTGGCGGATGCAGTGGGTGCAGTGCGAGGTGTAATGAGGGTGCAAATTGAAGAGTAAAGGGGCATACAGAGTGCAGGTAATGGGGAAGGCAGGGAGTACAGATTGTGGTGTAATGGGGATGCGGAGTGCAGGTAATGCAGAGAATACAGAGTGGGGATAGTGAGGGGTGAAGAATGTGTGGCCATGGGTGATGCTGGTGGTGCAGAGTGCGGTGTAATGGGGGGTACAGTGTGAGGCATAATGAGGGTACAGAAAGAGTAGTGGAAGATTCAGGGGTGTAGAATGAGGTGTAATGGGTGATGAAGGGGTAAAGAATGTGTGGTAGTGGGGGGGTGCATGGGGAGTTTATGGGGAGATACTGAGGGGGCTGGAAGGGAGCTTGTTAGGCAAGCTGTACAGAGTTGCAAGATTTGTATTGGTGCCCCTGATGGTGATTCATGTGAATTTTGCAGATGTTTGACTGTTTGCTCTTAAAGGGGATCTTTCTTGGGAGAAACATGAAAGTTGCCATTTGCTTACTTCTTACTTTACAAATGCTAGATGCCTGGCTGTCATGAAGAACTTCTGGCTTCAATACTTTGAGTCACTAATCCAAAAAAAGCATGCTGATAAGGACTTCTGACTTTACTCTGACTTTCCTGGTACTCCTTCTTAAAAAGGTCAGCATAGCAGTTGGCCATCTAGCATTTTCAGAAGAAGAGGATTTTGCCGGATGTTCACACGGGCCGAATGTCGGCCGGTTTCTATTGAACGGTCTGATACCGCCCGTTATTCGACCTGTGTGTATGTGGAAGCGTTCAATTTAAAAGTAATCATAAATAACAATAATCATTTTTAGCTACTATTGTTGTTTGGTGAGCCTCCCATGTTGTCTTGCAAGACCTTCCATTCTTCTAAGTTCTTTTTTAATTCTTTCCAGTAGTCAGAGGTCACAATCCCCACCCCCATAAAACATTGCAGGATCACAATGGTCACCAACACACTAGACCTGAACACTACCTCTGGGTGCTGCTCAAGTCCTACATCATGAACTTCATCTCACAACACAGTCATTGTTCATATGAACTACGAAGCTGATTTAAAGTGATTGTAAAGTCTCGTTTTTTTAGTTAAAAATAACAAACATGATATACTTACCTGCTCTGTGTAATGGTTTTGCACAGAGCAGCCTCAATCCTCCTTTTCTCGGGTCCCTCTTCAGTTCTCCTGGCCCCTCCCTCCTGTTGAGTGCCCCCACAGCAAGCAGCTTGCTATGGGGGCACCCGAGCCGAGCGACAGCTCCCTGTGTTCATTCAGACATGGAGCCGCGGCCCGCCCCTGCCCCCTTTCTCTCCTCATTAGCCGACTGACTTTGATTGACAGCAGAGGGAGCCAATGGTGCCATGCTGCTGTCTCAGCCAATGAGGAGGGGAGTCCTGGGCAGCCGAGACAGTCCTGCAACATCGCTGGATCTAGATGTGGCTCAGGTAAGTATTAGGGGGCGGAGGGGAGAAGGTTTTTGATCTTAAGGCATAGATAAAAAAAAACTTCTGCCTTTACAACCACTTAAATACATTTTTCCATTAGTCATCTTTGTATTGATGTGATATATTTTTGGAAATATTAACTGTCATTGTGTGCAGATGGTTGAGAAGAGCAACAATTCAAATTGGTTACAAAACTTTATTTTTTAAATATTTTATTTCCTGCCAGTGTACAATATTATCCTGTTTCCAGTCTTTGCTAAATTATAGTTAAACAGTTATATATATATAAAAAAATGAAATACTTTCTGAACTGGGAAAAAAGACACCTTTCAGCAAAGTACCTAGACAAAAGACACATGTCTACCGTTGCCCCATTTACACAGAACATAAAGATTTTGCACAACAAAAGATCAGTTAAACTCACTGATGCTTTTTTTTCACCAGTAACTCTCATTTGAACTATGGTGTAAAATTACATATACAGTATCTCACAAAAGTTAGTACACCCTCACATTTTTGTAAATACTTTATTATATCTTTTCATGTGACAACACTGGAGAAATAAGACTTTGCTACAATGTAAAGTAGTGAAAGTACAGCTTGTACAACAGTGTAAATTTGCTGTCAATATTTTTGTGTGGCCACCATTATTTTCCAGCACTGCCTTAACCCTCTTGGGCATGGAGATCACCAGAGCTTCACATGTTGCCATTGGAGTAATCTTCCACTCCTCCATGACGACATCACGGAGCTGGTGGATGTTGGAGACCTTGCGCTCCTCCACCTTCCGTTTGAGGATGCCCCACAGATGCTCAATAGGGTTTAGGTCTGGAGACATGCTTGGCCAGTCCATTGCTTTTACCCTCAGCTTCTTTTGCAAAGCAGTGGTTGTTTTGGAGGTGTGTTTGGGGTTGTTATCATGTTGGAATACTGCCCTGCAGCCCAGTCTCTGAAGGGAGGAAATCATATTCTGCTTCAGCATGTCACAGTACATGTTGGCATTCATGGTTCCCTCAGGGAACTGTAGCTCCCCAGTGCCGGCAGCACTCATGCAGCCCCAGACCATGACACTCCCACCACCATGCTTGACTGTAGGCAAGACACACTTGTCTTTGTACTTCTCACCTGGTTGCCACCACACACGCTTGACACCATCTGAACCAAATACGTTTATCTTGGTCTCATTAGACCACAGGACATGGTTCCAGTAATCCATGTCCTTAGTATGCTTGTCTTCAGAAAACTGTTTGCAGGCTTTCTTGTGCATCATCTTTAGAAGAGGCTTCCTTCTGGGATGACAGCCATGCAGACCAATTTTATGCAGTGTGCGGCATATGGTCTGAGCACTGACAGGCTGATCCCCCACCCCTTCAACCTCTGCAGCAATGATATCAGCGCTCATACATCTATTTCCCAAAGACAACCTCTGGATATGACGTTGAGCACGTGCACTCAACTTCTTTGATCGATCAGGGCGAGGCCTGTTCTGAGTGGAACCTGTCCTGTTAAACCGCAGTATGGTCTTGGCCACCTTGCTGCAGCTCAGTTTCAGGGTCTTGGCAATCTTCCTATAGCCTAGGCCATCTTTATGTAGAGCAACAATTCTTTTTTTCAGATCCTCAGAGAGTTCTTTGTCATGAGGTGCCGTGTTGAACTTCCAGTGACCAGTATGAGAGAGTGAGAGCGATAATACCAAATTTAACACACCTGCTCCCCATTCACACCTGAGACCTTGTAGCACTAAAGAGTCACATGACACCAGGGAGGGAAACTGGCTAATTGGTCCCAATTTGTACATTTTCACTTAGGGGTGTACTCACTTTTGTTGCCAGCGGTTTAGACATTAATTTCTGTGTGATGAATTATTTTGAGGGGACAACAAATTTACACTGTTATACAAAGCTGTACACTCACTACTTTTACATTGTAGCAAAGTGTAATTTCTTCAGTGTTGTCACATGAAAAGATTTAATAAATTATTTACACAAATGTGAGATACTGTACATATGACATAAAGATTTAGAGGTTTCTTTGTCATGGGCTACTAAACATTGCACATAGCTGCTGTGTTTTTTTTAGACCTAATTAAATAAAGCATTTTTCCTTACCATTTTCTCCTCTGTGATGGGCACTGTATCCTGCCCTGATGGACAGTAAATTCAACATTACACATCTGCAATAATTCAGATACTTTTTTGCAACACTACAAGTTAAAGAAAGAAATTGTTTGGCTAGAAAATAGTTCATAGTTGTTATGTTCTAGGATGCCTGCAGACATGTAGGGATCACTGACGTTACATGATTATTTTTTTCCCCCTAGTGCACCGTTATTATTTATTTATGGCTCTGATCGACTTGTTTTTCTGAACTGTTTATTAAAGATGTTGGCTAGTCGACTTTTGATAAATATATATTCCTCTTATAACACTGCTTTTCAGTGTATATTGTATACTATATTGTATTCTATATTGCAATGTTTCTCAACTCCAGTCCTCAAGGTGCCCCAACAGGTCATGTTTTCAGGATTTCCCTCAGATGAAACGGCTGTGGTAATTACTAAGGCAGTGAAACTGATCAAATCACCTGTGCAAAATAATGGAAATCCTGAAAACATGACCTGTTGGGGCGCCTTGAGGACTGGAGTTGAGAAACACTGCTATATTGTATACTATTATGTGCATCACTGTTCTAAACATTATTTAAAAAAAAAAAAAAAGATCTGGAAAATGGTGACAGTGCATAGACCAGGTGAAAGATCTTATGTGCCATAATTACACCAGCTGCTAATTAACATTTCTGCCTTTTAAGTGCCTAGTATGTAAAAGTACCTTGGCCATGCTAATGCCATTACTTTCTATTTTTAGATGTCACTCTTTGCTATATGTTTATGTTCAACTGAAAGTGAGACATTCCAACTCTTTGTGTGTTAAATGTTTCAATTACAAATAAAATAAACATTATGATTTTTTTTTATAATGCAACGCTATGAAACATACATTTAAATTAATAAATTGTTAATGCGCCAACATAAAAAATAAAACTAACAAAATTAGAATATAAAACTAGCTAAGGTGAGAAGAAAGAGTGGTGAAGAAGCATTAGTTAAGAGTTTATACAGGAGGCAGTAATCTCGATGGACTTTGAAAATAATTGTTAGGCCTCATGCCCACGGACGTTTTTACAGCCGCGTTTTTTACAGCTTAAAAACGCCTGTCCATGTTATTGTATAATTTTTATTTATTTTTTCGAAAAAAATAAAAACGTCGGAGCTTAAAAACGCGTTTTTGCGCGTTTTTTGACGCTTCACGTTTTTTTATGCCTAGCGCTGACGCTGAGGAACGCACTGGTCCTGGGTTTTTTTTTACAGCTTAAAAACGTCTATGCTATTTGCAGCTCAAAAACGTCTAGGTGGGCATGAAGCTATAGACTAACATGGACAGGTGTTTTCAAGCTGTAAAAAACGCTCAAAAACGCGGCTGTAAAAACGTCCGTGGGCATGAGGCCTTACTGTTAAAAAAGGTATCCTTATCTAGGAGTGCAAGCATTGTGAATTGAACCTAATGCACATTTGAAGCCCAACTCCAAGAAAAAAAACAAAAAAAAAAACACCCATTCAGTGGGGCCACCCTGCAATGCAAGGGTTAAGTGCTTATTATGTCTAGGGGGTTGTCAAACAACTTTTTTCACGTACCTGATTCCTCACTTCAGCCAGTTCCAGGGTTCTCCTCCTCTGCCCTAAGCTCCAGTCTACGTACAATACTGGGTCATTAACTCTGTATGATACTCTGAGAAGGCTGGAATATGACCAGAGCCAGTAGCAGCTTACAGCACTGGAAGGAGTCCACTGGTGTGAAGAGTGAGGTATGGTAAGTATTTACACCATAATCCTCTGCTCCTAGACGAAATTTTCTTTTAACCCTAGCAGCAGCCCCGGTTCACGGGTGATTTCTTTTGTTTTTTTTTTTTGTTTTTTGTTTTTACAAATATAGACTTTTATTAGATTTTTTTTCCAAAATAAACAAAATCAACGAATATAGCAACATTTACAAAGTATATGATTATTGCTTCTTCAAAGTAACAGGCAAAGGTATCTAACATAGATTGATCTAAACATATATCATAACATTTTGTCACACTACAACCTTCACCTATTTCTCCTACTTCATATCACCCTGTACCATGAAGCTCTACTACTCCATTTTGTATACTTTAACCCACAAAAAGAGAGAAAAAAAGAAACCCCAGTCCCCAAGGAAAAAAAAAAAAAAAAAAGAGGGGGGGGAGAAGAAGTAGAGAGAGGGGGAGACCTCTCCTACAGAGAAATTCAGAAAGGGAAGAGGGCAGTATTCAGGGATGGCCCCCGAAAATATATCCTACTATCAAGCCTCGCCTCCATCACTTCTCCTGTCTTCAATTCATATGAATGCTTTATGACCCTAAGAGGGATTTACCCTCTTCCGAGTAAATAAAACGATTCCAAGGAGTCCATATCTTTCTGTATATCTCCTGTCTATCAGTAGATGTCAAGATCAAATCTTCCATCCTTCTAATATCTTCCACCTTCCTCAGCCACATTGCTGTGGTTGGTGGAGTCTGTTGTTTCCACAGCAGAGGGATGCAAGATTTAGCTGCATTTAATAAATGGCATAGGATGGATTTTCTATAGTTTTTTATTGACATATTAGAGACATGCAATAAAAAGAACGCCGGATCATTCGGGATTTGAAACTTAGTAAATTTCTGAGAGATATTCCGAACCATCGTCCAAAAAGCAGTCAATTTAGAGCATGATTTCTTTTTTTTTTACTTGTGTTGGGTTTTAAAGAAAAAAAAAACACATTTCTTTTTTGCTTTCACAGGTTTAGCTACAGCAGTATAACATTTTACAGTTACGCTTATTGACTACAGATAATCATTCTCATAGGGATTGCTCTGATTGACACTTGCTTGCAGACTAGGACTTCTACAGCAGGTTTTGATGGATGCACATGCAGGAGTTCTCACGGTGGAATGGGGCTTAGTACATTTATATAGGGTTCTGGAGGCTTAAAGTGAACGTGGCCTAGCTTAAAAAGTGTCTCAAGTAACAACAGTTCTCAAATGCGCTGCCTGCAAGTACCTATGTTGGACCAGGTTTAAGATACTGTACATTGCAATCATACGATTATCCATGAACAGTCAAGCCTATAGTAGAGATTAATAACCCCCCCCACAAAAAAACCTTAATAACTATTATGACTATTTGGAGTGTTCATAAACATAGAAGAGCTTTCCTTATAAAAAATAAAGCAGAACATTTGTCATCCTTATTTTATAATGACTAGGAAACTTGACTTTTAAAGTCTTTTTTAAATAAAAAATGTAAGGCCAACTTCAGAGGAGTTTTTTTTTTTTTTTTTCCCCAATAACTGCACATTTAAAAGTCTCTCCAGAGTAATCACAAGGAAAGTCTGGAAGCTTTTCAGTTCCTCCTATTCAGCTATGATTTTAGCTGACATGGATGTGTCCGTAGTGTGGAAACCTCTGCAACTGTAACAAAAGAATAATGTTTATTTGCTAGATCACTTTGCCAAAAAATACCTAGAAATGATCAGAAAAAGGTAACCAAAAATTCACATTATCATATTTTTATTGAATTACTATAAGAAGAGTTAACCCTTATAATTACACTTTTTTATATACTAGTGGAATCATCTTACTGATCATAAGCAGGAGAACAGGGAGAAAATTGAAACGTAGGCACCCAACAAATGCATTTGGGGCTGCTAATAATTTATATTAACAACAAAGGCCTGGGGAATGCCCAGGAAAAAACCAAGCATACTTACCGACCAGCTAGCTGACAACCAATTAACCTGTCTAACAGTATGCGTTAAAAACAGGGGTTTGTCCGCACGCATTTGCAAACGCATGCGTGAGCCACAGAGCCACGCCAAGGCCCCCTGGAATCTGTGGTCCTACACTAACTGTGAGTGTCCCCACAATGGAGGCACATGCATTCTGATGGTTAGATGAGGACAGGTGGACTGAAGGGGAGCCACCCCTCCTTAAAGGTACAGGAGCACACCAAACACCCAGCATAGCACAATGGCAGCAAAGGTGTTGGTGCACTGCTGGACCAATACAAGCACCACAGGTGAAAACAAACACATGTCCACCGCCCTCATCTATAGCTGGCCATAACAGTAAGCAGCATTGGAAGGCTAAAGCAGATAACAACAAAGGCCTGGGGAATGCCCAGGAAAAAACCAAGCATACTTACCGACCAGCTAGCTGACAACCAATTAACCTGTCTAACAGTATGCGTTAAAAACAGGGGTTTGTCCGCACGCATTTGCAAACGCATGCGTGAGCCACAGAGCCACGCCAAGGCCCCCTGGAATCTGTGGTCCTACACTAACTGTGAGTGTCCCCACAATGGAGGCACATGCATTCTGATGGTTAGATGAGGACAGGTGGACTGAAGGGGAGCCACCCCTCCTTAAAGGTACAGGAGCACACCAAACACCCAGCATAGCACAATGGCAGCAAAGGTGTTGGTGCACTGCTGGACCAATACAAGCACCACAGGTGAAAACAAACACATGTCCACCGCCCTCATCTATAGCTGGCCATAACAGTAAGCAGCATTGGAAGGCTAAAGCAGATAACAACAAAGGCCTGGGGAATGCCCAGGAGAATAATTTATATTCTCTTTAACATTGGTGGATCATTTTGTGATGGGCTCAGTGACATCACTTCTAGAAGTTACAGCCAAGTCTCCTACCCATGGGATCTACACGGGGCTCCAGATTAACATTTTATAGGAGTGACTGTGATGCTACTGGCAGCATGACATTTTATGGTGGCTCACATTCAATCCTAATCAGAGGCGGCTCTAGGCTTTGTGAGGCCTTAGGCAAAACTTAGACATGAGGCCCCACTCACGCCCATAATGGGAAAAAAAGGCGATAAAAAATAACGGTGGGGGGATCTTCAGGATGGAGGCTGGCAAAAGGCCCCTACCTTTTATAAAAGAACACAGTGAGTGATTGGAACTGATTTTTGTTTACTATGCCTCTGGCTCCTGTTCATTCATCTGCAGTGCAGCTGAGGCTACAGAGAAAGGAACTGGGGAATGCATTTCCTCATTTTGTTTTCTCTGTCTCAAAAGTGGGACTTCGGGGGTCTGTTTAGACCCCTGATATCTCACCAGAAAAAAAAAAAAACTCCCACCAAAAATGTAAAAAAAAAATAAAAAGATTGTAAAAAAAAAAACACTGTAAAAAAAGACAAAAAAAACCCCTAAAAAGCCATGCCCAATAGGTAGCATAATTTAGCCACACATACACATGTTTCTGTATGGCACGGGTCACCCTCTCCCTAGTAGGGGCCCCTACTGTACAATGGCGGTAAACTTGAGTAGGAGAGGAAAGTGGAGTGTATGGTGGGGGTAGTATGTACATGAGAGGGGTGTGGAGTGTATGGTGGGGGTAGTATGTACATGACTAGTGTATGGTGAGGGGGTATTATGTACATGAGAGGAGTGTGGAGTGTATATAGGTGGGTAGTATGTACATGAGAGGGGTGTGGAGTGTATGGTGGGGGGTAATATGTTCATGAGAGGGGTGTGGAGTGTATGGTGGGGGGTATTATGTACATGAGAGAGGTGTGGAGTGTATGGTGGGGGGTAGTATGTACATGAGAGGGGTGCAGAGTGTATGGTGGGGGGTAATATGTACATGAGAGGAGTGTGGGAGTGTATGGTGGGGGGTAGTATGTACATGAGAGGAGTGTTGAGTGTATGGTGGGGGTAGTATGTACATGAGAGGAGTGCGGAGTGTATGGAGGTGGGTGGTATGTACATGAGAGGGGTGCGGAGTGTATAGCGGTGGGTAGTATGTACATGAGAGTAGTGTGAAGTGTATGGAGGTGGGTAGTATGTACATGAGAAGAGTGTGGAGTGTATGGTGGGGGGTAGTATGTACATGACAGGAGTGCGGAGTGTATGGTGGGTGGTATGTACACGTAGCACTTACCCCCATTTAAGGGACCGGCTGGTTTTGTTTTGGGTCATGCAAACTACCTCCATGGCTTCCATTGTCAGGGTATAGAAAGTCTCTAGGAAAAAAAGTCAATGTCCACACCAATGTAAAACCTAAACAGGAAGGCTTTATTTTCCTTTTCTTGCTGTGGGAACTTGTAGAGAAAGCAGGAAACGAGAGAAGTAGAGGGGAAGGTTCAGGCACGCAACACTACAGGCACAACGTCGCCACTCAAGCCTGAGTGGGTATTGCTCACCCGGACAGTTCCGTTCACTGGTCCTAGCAGCCGGGATGATGCACGGATCAACTTTATCTAAGAATTTAGGGATGCGATCAGGAATCCTTTGCCACAGAATTATCAAAGTCCCGAACCTCCCAGCCTAGCAATAGAGAGAACCTTTATGCCAGATCTGCGTATTGCAGGGCTTGTAGTAATGGATCCCTCCTTAGGTGAGTCTCCAGGCCTCCTCCCGAGACAGCAGTATTGTCGCCAGTCTCCTCTGGGGCAGATCCTCCCCTGGCCGCCTTCCCTAAGAGTGGGCATCCCGCATGTGGGCAGCTTGGGATCCCTTCCAACGACATAGCCCCCAGCCAGCAGAGCTGGGCCTACCAGGCAGCGATGCAGCCTCGGGCTGAAGGTAGTATGTACAGGAGAGGAGTGTGGAGTGTATGGTGGGGGTAGTATATACATGAGAGGGGTGCGGAGTGTATGGCGGTGAGTAGCATGTACATGAGAGGGGTGCGGAGTGTATGGTGGGGGGTAGTATCAAATACACCACTGGCCGTTGATGCATTAGTGACCAGTGGCAGTTAACCACTTGAGACCCGCGCTATAGCCGAAAGACGGCTGCAGCGCGGCTCTCAAGTGCCGAGAGGACGTCCCCAGGACGTCCTTCTCTGTTTACATCCCGCTGCGCGCCGCCGAGGGCGCGCGGCGGGGAACAGCTGTGCGGCGCGCATCACGTGATGCCGAGGAGCGTGCCTGGCGGCCGCGATGTCCGCCAGGTACATTCGATCGGCAGTTACAGAGGCAGGATGTGGATCTCTGTGTGTAAACACAGAGATCCATGTCCTGTCAGGGAGAGAGGAGACCGATGCTGTGTCCCTTGTTCATAGGGACACAGATCGGTCTCCTCCCCCAATTAGTCCCCTCCCCCCACAGTAAGAATCACAAATAGGGAACATAGTTAACCCCTTCCCCTCCCCCTAGTGTTAACCCCTTCCCTGCCAGTCACATTTATACAGTAATCAGTGCATTTTTATAGCACTGTTCGCTGTATAAATGTGAATGGTCCCAAAATGGTGTCAAAAGTGTCCGATGTGTCCGCCATAATGTCACAGTCACGATAAAAATCGCTGATCGCCGCCATTACTAGTAAAAAAAAAAAATTAATAAAAATGCTATAAAACTATCCCCTATTTTGTAGACGCTATAACTTTTGCGCAAACCAATCAATAAACGCTTATTGCGATTTTTTTTTTTGACCAAAAATATGTAGAAGAGTACGTATCGGACTAAACTGAGAAAAAAAAACTTTTTTAAAAAAAAATTGGGATATTTATTATAGCAAAAAGTAATAAATATTGTTTTTTTTTCAAAATCGTCGCTCTTTTTTTGTTTATAGCGCAAAAAATAAAAACCGCAGAGGTGATCAAATACCACCAAAAGAAAGCTCTATTTGTGGAAAAAAAAGGACGTCAATTTTGTTTGGGAGCCACGTCGCACGACTGCGCAATTGTCATTCAAAGCGACGCAGTGCCGGAAGCTGAAATTTCGCCTGGGCAGGAAGGGGGTTATGTGCCCAGTAAGCAAGTGGTTAATTAACCCCTTTGTGCTGCATTATTGGCACCAGTATCAGAGTTTGTGAACCCTTTCATGCTGCACCATATAGGGGTTAATTAACTCTGATACCGGTACCACTAATGCAGCACAAAGGGGTTAATTAACTGCCACTGGTCACTAATGTATAGTAATGCAATAACCCCCTCCATGCTGCATATTATAAAAATACCAATGTAAACCCCCCCCCCCCAAAAGAGTTAAACACTTCAGCCAGTTGACACAGCTAAGCCACTGTGACAACAGAACACTGCCTTAGGAAAGGTTTTAAGCCTCTGCACACTTACTTGGACGTTTGCATGGGACTCCTTGCGGGTCTTTCTTTGCAGCAGCACTCTCCTCTGCTCTTTCTTCCCGGCCTGTGAATGACATCACGCCGGGCCAGGGGCGGGACAAGGAAGCTCCTGTCAGGCAGAGATCACTCCGCCTGACAGGGAAGTGAATGCGTCAGATCGGTTGGACTCACTCACGGCATACTCACACCGCTCTGCTGCAGACAGTGTACCAGCGACCGGCGGGTGTCACGGCTGTCTGCAGCGGTGCGGAGCAAGCAGGATTTTTATGAGGCCCGTCCCTACCTCCTGGCAGATTTAACAACGGCCGGTCCAGCAGCTCTGCCTCCTCTACAATACGTCTGCAGCAGGCAGCGCGGTATATGAAAGAGATGGCGGTGATCCTTTACCGGCCCGGCCCGCTCACCCTGCCAGCTTGGGGACAGTTACCGGGGACATTCCCTCTCATTCTCCCACACACATCAGGCAAATTAGGCGGCCGTGAGGCCCCTGGGAGCACGAGGCCTTAGGCGGTCGCCTTTTTGCCTAATTAGAGCGCCTAATAGGTCACTGAAGCATACACAATAAATATAGGTCCACTCCTAGCTTTCCACAAATTACTAGACCTATAAAGTGAGTGTGTGTGTGAAGTATGTGTGTTATGTGTTCCCATTCACACAGCATGCTTAATTTTTTTTTTATATTTCTTAGCTTTTAGATGTTTTTCATGGCTGACGGCAAGCTTTTTTTGAAGTGAGCCTGTCCCAGGGCAAGAAGCCCAGCCTCTATACCTTTAACCTTTTGTGGGTACAGCAAGTTTTAAAATGTAATTACAATTAATAATGAAGCCTGCACAGTACAGCAGGGTTAAATATGGCAAACACAGCTGCCCAGCCCCCTCATAAACAAAGAGCACTACCTAGGATTATCCTTGCTAGAAGGTCACAAAATAGAGTATCTGCTGCAATGTTTTTTTTTGTTTTTTTTTTAAGTTATGCAATGTGAATAGGGACATATAACAAATATAAAGTACCGTATATACTCGAGTATAAGCCGAGTTTTTAAGCACATTTTTTTGTGCTGAAAATGCCCCCCTCGGCTTATACTCGAGTCACCTTTTTGCGCCTGATCTCCCGCAATTTGGGGAGCCGGTACCGGCCGGCCGTAGATCCTCTGGACCCCAAACTTGGCACACATGTAGCTCCACTCTTCCTCTACAGGTTTGCAAAGTTTCTTGTCCGGGGGACCTACGGCCGGGGAGCACCGATTTTTCAAAACCGGGCACCCTTTCCATAGACTCTCATGTTAAACGTCAGTCTAGTCATGGACACAGTGAGGCAAAGTGTGGCTTATACTCGAGTCAATAAGTTTTTGTGGTACAATTAGGTGCCTCGGCTTATATTCGGGTCGGCTTATACTCGAGTATATGCGGTATGTGTTTTGCCAATCCGGCTGCAAAAGTGGAAATACCTTTTTAAGACATGGGTTGACAGCAGATGCATTTAAGAGACACATGAAGAGTTAACAAGATGAAGGAACAGTTTGCAAAACACATCAGCCATGTAAGGAATACACTTCATGGTCTATTCCCCGCTCCAAGAATACAGCAGCAAAACAGAAGTACTTAGCAAAGATATATTTCACATCTCTATCCAGCTGTTCTACTGCCATGGGTAAGAACAGAGCATGTCAAAGTTCAAGGCTTTCTGTGTGCCTTCTATTTACTGTCACTGCTACAGGAACAAAATCATTTGGTGTGCAAGAACTTAACTGCCATTTTAGAAATGAAAAGCAAAGTAAAGTACATTTAAAGTCTAATGTAGGAATGGTTGACTGTCATCAGATGTCGTTATACTTTTAATTAACTAAAATTATAGCAATTAATATAAATAGTTAGGAAAAATAAGAACAAAAAAGGTTACATGATAGATTTTTTAGGTCTTATAATTGGCCCTGTAAACTAAAATGAGCAAATGAGACAAAAGTGTTCTAGCATGCATCATCCTCTTAAAGCGTAACTCCTCTTTTGTTGAGAAAAAAACATTCCCCTTTGGGTGATCTATGTAAATTGCAAGGATTATAACAACCTTTATTGCAGATTCCTACCTTTTGTTATTCTGAAATAATCTATGTCTGTTTGTCTGTGCCTCTCTACTGAGTGGGTCTAATGGGAGTGGTTTCATAATTAACTGTCAGGTGTGCAGCTTTAGGGCACTAATGAGGAAATCTGCTGGGCCTGCATCCCTTTAGACGTGTTCCTATTGAAAGTATTGTTGCAGGGGATGCCTGAATATTGATTGTATCATAGACAGGCTTCTGGTAAAATTGGTGAGCCAATCACACAAGCAGGAAATTATGTTTCTGGGGAGTGGTCAGTAAACACTCTCTGTACAGAACAACTCCATGTAGCCCCATTGCAATGCATTCTCAGAAAATTACAGTGGCTGCAGATTGAGAAGGAAAGGTAAATTTTAATACTATTCAGTTACAATATGATTAGTGTTGCAATTATATGTGCTATATTATTTTTTCTTTATTTGCTATTGCTTTTCCCCCACGAAAGTTATCCTTTAAGAATAAAACATAGCTTTTTATTAACATCGATTGAGATTCATCAAAGATTTTTGATAGTTTTCCTTTTATCAAGCTGGAGTTCAGTTTAAAAGGGTTATATTGGTATGAAGAACATTTGGCATGTTTGATAACAGTGAAGCCTAATAAAGGCAGACTGCTCCGAGATCTTTCTTTAACCACTTGAGGACCGTTGCACGACGATGTACGTCGACAGAATGGCACGAACAGGCACAAGGGCGTACAGGTACGTCCCCTTTAAGAACCTGTCTGACCCGGTCTGAAGCTCCATGAGCGCGCCCGCAGGACACGCGGACCAGATCGCTGCCGGTGTCCCGCGATTGGGTCACAGAGCTGAAGAACGGGGAGAGGTAAGTGTAAACAAACCTTTCCCCGTTCTTCCTAGTGGCAGTGTCACTGATCATCGCACGACCGCGCAATTGTCAGTTAAAGCGACGCAGTGCCAAATCGCAAAAAGGGGCCTGGTCTTTAACCAGCCAAAATGGCCCGGGGCTGGAGTGGTTAAGAAGCCGCTGAGCTTCTAATTTAAAGATGTCTTTTAGAGGATATCGATAAAATAGATATGCTTTAGTCTTAAAGTGAACATGAACTTTGACCATGCAAAACAAAACAACAGATTCACTTAATTGCCCCCTGTGTAGGCTCCCAGTCAATCTATTAACAACATACTCAGGGCTAAGGACACTCTTACTGCACCAGTAAACCAAGACTAGGGCCTGGCAACTGGCCACGTAGGCACCCAGCAAAGTGTTAATAGGGAAAACAGAACAGGTCACATGCTCCCCCATACTTAGAAAGCCCAGGTATTACACTTTCTCTCTTGTGGGTGAACAGAGCAGTGAAGGAGTGAAGAGAAGTAAATAGAAAGCAAGTGGATGCGAGGGGGAGGATTGGGGGTGCGTGTCTTGCACATCTGCCATACTCTAAGTGTACACATTACTGACATTACTGTAAAGACAACGTCTCAGCTCTATTTTTACTTCACATGACACATATATACAGTATATGCAGAGGGGCCCAAAAATGTACACACACTTCAACATGAAAAATATATGTATACAAATGTTATTACTAGATTTATGTAACCATCAAAGGGTAGTTGTATGTCATGTTTAAAATATGCAATCACATTGGGTGCTCAAAGTGGTCAACATTAGCAGCATCCAGACACTTGTTATTTTGTCGAACTACTGCATGAACAACATTGACTAGAGTGTCCACAGGAATTGCGCTGCAAGGTGTTACATTTTTTTCCCGTGCAGTCAGTGTAGGTGGTTTCCTGTGGTACACCACATCCTTTACTGTTCCCCACAGATAGAAATTGTGGGGTGTTAAGTCTGGGGAACATGGAGGGAGCTCAACAACACCTCTACGTCCTATCCATCTTCCTGGCAGAATGTCTCACATCTCGGTGGTAGTGAGGTGGTGCACCATCTTTCTGGAAGTTAAATTGCTCATTTTCTTTGACTTTCTCCTGACAGTTCCAAGATGACATCAACAATGGTGCGACTACTGACATCTTTAGGTGAAACATAATACTACACATTGCTGCCATAATTCAATTCAGGTTTTAAAAAAGGGCATAGATAACAACTGTTGAAGTGTGTATACATTTTTTGGGCCCCTCTATTTATGTATATATACAATATCTCATAAAAGTGAGTACACCTCTCACATTTTTGTAAATAATTTATTATATCTTTTCATGTGACAACACTGAAGAAATTACACTTTGCTATAATGTAAAGTGCCCATCACAGAGGAGAAAATGGTTAGGAAAAATGTTTTATTTAATTAGGCCTGAAAAAAACACAGCAGCTATGTGCAATGTTTAGTAGCCCATGACAAATAAATCTCTAAATCTTTATGTCATATGTACAGTATCTCACATTTTTGTAAATAATTTGTTATAACTTTTCATGTGACAATACTGAAGAAATTACACTTTGCTACAATGTAAAGTAGTGAGTGTACAGCTTGTATAAATTTGCTGTCCCCTCAAAATAACTCAACACACAGCCATTAATGTCTAAACTTCTGTCAACAAAAGTGAGTACACCCCTAAGTGAAAATGTCCAAATTGGGCCCAAAGTGTCAATATTTTGTGCAGCCACCATTATTTTTCAACACTGCCTTAACCCTCTTGGGCATGGAGTTCACCAGAGATTCACAGGTGGCCACTGGAGTCCTCTTCCACTCCTCCATGACGACATCACAGAGCTGGTGGATGTTAGAGACCTTGCGCTCCTCCACCTTCCGTTTGAGGATGCCCCACAGATGCTCAATAGGGTTTAGGTCTGGAGACATGCTTAGCCAGTCCATCGCTTTTACCCTCAGCTTCTTTTACAAGGCAGTGGTCGTTTTGGAGGTATGATTGGGGTTGTTATCATGTTAGAATACTGCCCTGCGGCCCAGTCTCTGAAGGGAGGGCATCATGTTCTGCTTCAGTATGTCACAGTACATGTTGGCATTCATGGTTCCCTCAATGAACTGTAGCTCCCCAGTTCCGACAGCACTCATGCAGCCCCAGATCATGACACTCCCACCACCATGCCTGACTGTAGGCAAGACACACTTGTCTTTGTACTCCTCACCTGGTTGCCGCCACACATGCTTGACACCATCTGAACCAAATACGTTTATCTTGGTCTCATCAGACCACAGGACATTGTTCAAGTAATCCATGTCCTTAGTCTGCTTTACTTCAGAAAACTGTTTACGGGCTTTCTTGTGCATCATCTTTAGAAGAGGCTTCCTTCTGGGATGACAGCCATGCAGACCAATTTGATGCAATGTACGGCGTATGGTCTGAGTGACAGGCCGCCCCCCCCCCCACCAATTCAACTTCTGCAGCAATGCTGGCAGCACTCATATGTCTATTTCCCAAAGACAACCTCTGGATATGACGCTGAGCATGTGCACTCCACTTCTTTGGTCGACCATGGCAAGGCCTGTTCTGAGTGGAACCTGTCCTGTTAAACCGCTGTATGGTCTTGGCCATCATGCTGCAGCTCAGTTTCAGGTTCTCAGCAATCTTCCTATAGCCTAGGCCATCTTTATGTAGAGCAACAATTCTTTTTTTCATATCCTCAGAGAGTTCTTTGCCATGAGGTGCCATGTTGAACTTCCAGTGACCAGTATGAGAGGGTGAGAGTGATAACACCAAATTTAACACACCTGACCCCCATTCACACCTGAGACACTGTAACACTAACCAGTCACATGACACCGGGGGGAGGGAAAATGGCTAATTGGGCCCAATTTGAACATTAGGGGTGTACTCACTTTTGTTGCCAGCGGTTTGGACAAAATGGCTGTGTGTTGAGTTATTTTGAGGAACCGGCAAATTTACACTGTTATACAAGCTGTACACTCACTAAATTACATTGTAGCAAAGTGTAATTTCTTCAGTGTTGTCACATGAAAAGATATAATAAAATATTTACAAAAATGTGAGAGGGACAGGGGAGGGCTGGTAGTCTTAGGCCTGGGGGGCAAGTCCAGTCAAGTGGCCCACTGAACCGCCGAATCAGCTCACCATCCATGGCCCACCTGGTTTTTTAATGCAGCCTCACCAGTGCTTATCAGTGCAGCCAACTCCAGTGCCCATCAATGCAGCCTGATCACTGGGGCAGGTTACATGGGGTGTATGGTGGGGGAGATGAGGGTCAGCTAGGGGTGTCAGGGTCTCTCACCTCAGCGATCTCAGCTTAGCAGGTCCTTGCATGCCACGGTCTCCTGGAGGGGGTAACGCTCCTGATCCTGGGGTCAAGTTGCAGCCAGCGCCCAGCCCCGCAGCCCTGCGTCCCGACTCCCTGGCACGCCCTGCCTCTGTCTGCTTCCAAGAATCCGGTCCCAGGGAGTTGTAGTTTCCTCTGCACTGCTGTGTTTTCCACCCACCGGGAGCTTGAGCGTGGACTACAACTCCCGGATTGCAACAGCTAGCGGTCGGCCGCCATGGCCGTGCCCCCGGCCCGACATCCTAGACCAAAAAAATGGTAGCGGGCAGCGGCTGCCGGCTATTTTGAACATAAGTTAGAGCAGCCTGGGAGGCAATTGCCACCCTGCCCCCTGCCCCAGCTCTCCCCTGGAGAGGGAGTACTCACTTTTGTGAGATACTGTATATATACAGTATATATATATATATATATATATATATATATATATATCAAAAAACGAGGATACAATCACATGCAGCTAAGACCCCATTCACACAGGGGCAACACGACTTCCAGCGCGACTTTGGGAGGCAACTTGGACACGACTTGAGTTTGAATCACAGCGCGACTTGGGGCGACTTCAGCGCGACTTGGGTCGACTTACAACGCGACTGAAGTTGCCTCCAGGACAGGGGACTTTGCCAGTGGCCAATCAAAGAGTAATCAGCTCTGTGGGAGGGAGGGGTGAGGGAGGGGTTTGCAGAGAAAACTATTTTTATTTCCTGTAAAGTTGCTTCAGTTAAGACAGGGGATCCGACTTGGAGGCGACTTCCATTGAAATCAATGGGTACAAGTCGCCTAGAAGACGGATTGAAGTAGTACAGGAACCTTTTTTGAAGTCGGAGCGACTGCAGTAGTGTACATTAAGATGGCTCCATTCACTTACATTGATTTTCACATGCAGCGCGACTTGAGGCGACTAGGGGCGACTTGGGGCGACTTGAAGTCGGATCCAAAGTCGTCCCTGTGTAAATGGGCTCTTAATGAAGAGCAGGGATGCTTAAGATTGTGCAGTGGCTACATTCAATGTAACTTTGTATGAAGATTTGATGTTGAAGTTGAAGTAAACAATTTTAAAATTGGGGTTTGTATCCTCGTTTCTTGATGTATTGTTTGGTGGATGATTGGGAGCCCACTATTGATAAAATCTCCAGGTGCTGGGCTTAGAATACGAGCGGAGTGACTCTCCCTCTATTTGTAGATATACAGTATATATATATATATATATATATATATATATATATATATATATATATAGTGGGTAAAATACTGTATCGAACAAGTCACCATTTTTCTAGGTAAATACATTTCTAAAGCTGCTATTGACATGAAGTTTTCACCACATGGTGGTATCAACCCATGTAATACATACATACAAAGAAACCAAAACATATAAGTTCAGAAATTAAAGTTATGTTTAGTAAATGGAATGACACAGGTAAAAAGTATTGAACACATGAAGAAAGGGAGGTGCAAAAAGGCATGGAAAGCCAAGACACCAGTTGAAATCTATCAGTAATTAGAAAGCAATCCTGCCCCTTGTCAGTGCAAAATAATACCAGCTGATTCAGTCCCAACTGATGGCCTATAAAAAGGTGTCTCATTACCAAGGTGTCACACAAGAAACATCTCATGATAGGTAAAAGCGAAGAACTCTCTCAAGACCTTCATAACCTGATTGTTCCAAAACATACTGATGGCATTGGTTACAGAAGGATTTCTGTACACCAGTGAGCACTTTTGGGGCCATACTGCGGAAGTATAAAGAACATAATTTCACCATAAACTGGCCAGGACCAGGTGCTTCTTGCAGGGTTTCTGACAGAGGAGCGAAAATAATTATCAGAAGAGTTGTCCAAGAGTCAAGGGCCACTTGTGGAGAGCTTCAGAAAGACCTGGAATTAGCAGGTACACTTTTTTTAAAGAAAACAGTAAGTAATGCACTTAACCGCCATAGCCTGTATGCACACTCACCATGCAAGACTCCATTGCTGAAAAAAAAAGAATGTTGAAGCTTGTTTAAAGTTTGCTGCACAACATTTAGACAAGCTTGTGAAATACTGGGAGAATATAATCTGGCCAGATGAAACCAAAATTGAACTCTTTGGATGCCATAATACACACCATGTGTGGAGGTCAAATGACACTGTACAACACACCATACCAGCAGTGAAGTTTGACAAGGAAACTCTTAATTGGTTTCAAAGAAAGAAAATAAAGCTGCTAGAATGGCCCAGCCAATCACCCGACTTGAATCCAATAGAAAATCTATAGAAAGAACTAAAGATCAAGATTTGAAGGCTGTGTGGAAGAATGGGACAAAATCACATCTGAGCAATGCATGTGACTAGTTTCTTCATACAGGAGGCACTTGCTGCCTAATATATCCCACCAAATTTCAGATGCCATTGTAATAAGATCATTAATGTTATTCGCTTTATCTATTAGTGGTCATATTGTTATAGCTGATCAATGTATAGTGGTATTTTCTCAAATTTGATTGCAAAGGTGGAAATATGCTTTAAATGGGTTGTAAAAGTTTGTTTTTTATTTTCTAAATAGGTTCCTTTAAGCTAGTGCATTGTTGGTTCACTTACCTTTTCCTTAGATTTCCCTTCTAAATATTTTTTTTCTTTGTTTTCTTTGTTTGAATTTCTCACTTCCTGTTCCTCCTCAGTAAACTGTTCAGTAAGCTGTTCTGGCTGACTCCACACCACTCGGATGATGGTGTGAAGTTTACTGAGGAGAAACAGGAAGTGAGAAATTCAGACAAAAAAAAAAAACCATTTAGAAGGTAAATCAAAGGAAAAAGGTAAGTGAACCAACAATGCACTAGCTTAAAGGAACCTATTTAGAAAATAAAAAACAAACCTTTACAACCCCTTTAAGTGTTCACCTGGGTAGTGAGTGTTTCATGATCTCCACAAGGACACTTTTATTTTCAGCATTGCCATATATCTGTTTCAGAGTCAATTCAGCTTGTTACGTGAATATGTATTGGTGTCAGGGAATGCATACCCTATAACAACAAAGCTAGTTATAGGGCAGTGCGATCTATAAGAGTCAAATAATTAAAAATAAAGTAGTGTTGATGCAGGACAACTCCAAACACAATACTAAATCCATTAATAAATATGTAATTGAGTCATTAACCATACCTACTGCCTGTAAAACAGTCCATCTAAGACAAGTAGCAATGTTCAAAACTAATATTCAGCTAGCAAAGTCCTTAAAAGCCAGACACTGACATTTGTTACCTTTGTGAATTATAGACACAGACTATCCTTGCTAACAGTGTAATCCAATCCAACAGTGACAAAGCAAGATGATTGCAAATCACAGCATTTGTGCTGGAAACTAATCTAGTCTTCTAAAGTAAAGACATTATACGCTACATACTGTAGCTTTATAAATGTTTTTACGGGGAATATTTGATCTGACTGTAGTATTGCTCTAGTGTAAAAGAAACATATTAAAGCTGAACTCCAGGTATAATCTTTATTGCACAGTTAAGCCTCGTACACACGACTGGTTTTCCGGACATGTGGGAGAGCTTTTTGCCATGAAAAGCAGGCGTGTGTATGCTCCTTCGCCGGGGAAAACTTCCGGGAATCCCGGCGGGAAAAATAGAGAACCTGCTCTCTGTTTTCCCGCCGGGATTCCCAGTGTTTTTTTTCCCTCCAGATTTACTACACTTGCCAATGGAAAACACTGCGAGGCAGTGCAGAGGGAGGATAAGCCCTGTACACGGCCGGGATTCCCGGCCAAAGCTCTCCCCGCAGTTTTCCTGTCGGAATTCCCGGCGGACTTTATACCGCCGGGAATCGCGGCTGTGTGTACAGGCCTTTATATTCATTCAGCATGGCACAATATAAATATGTGCATCTTATACCTGGAGTGTGCTGGAATAGTGGAAAATCACTGTAGTAATCAACGCTGCTACAGTGATAGCTGTGATTTTCCGGGTCCTGTGCTGAGCAGCTTCTCCACTGCTCACTAACCACAGGGGATCACTTGCTCGGCACTGCTGCCATGCACAGAACACCTTTTTTTCAGTGAATACAAGGCATTGTCTGAAAGAAGTGGAGGTTGTAATCCAAGGATATGTGTGTGAGCCGTTGAGGCTGTATGGGTATGAAGTCTTGTGTCCTCCACTGTGAGTGCTGGCCGGGAAGGGAGCTTGTCTATGCTCCAGGCCAGTGTTTCTCAACCTTTTTTAAGTCAAGGCACCCTTTAAAATTATAGATAATCTTGAGGCACCCTCCAAAATTATGGACAGGCTTGAGGGGCCCCATTCTAAAAACTATTCTGATAGTTTTACATAATGCAGAAACACCAATACACATAGGACACCCAATGTTAGAGGTGATTTATTCTTTAAAGCAGGGGTCTCCAAACTGTGGCCCATTGCTAGCCTTTATCCGGCCCTCGGGGCACTATTCGTCCCACTGATACCAACAATGGAGCACTATTTCTTCCACCAATACCAATGATGGGATACTATTCCTGCTACTAATTAGGGGCACTACTCCTCCTCCTATTGAACACCAGGCTATATTTATTCTCACTGATGCCGGGCCCGGGACATTTTCTGCCCCCGCTGGGCACAATCCAACCCTCCTAAAGTCTGAAGGACAATAAACAGGTCCTTTTTTTGAAAAGTTTGGAAACCCCTGTTCTAAGGCAAATACACTTTTGCAAACTAGTACTGACTAGTATTCCAATGTTTCTCTTCTCTCTCAGTTTTTCTCCATCACTTAGCTAATGAGACCCCAAAGCTGATGGAGAGAGGCAAGGGAGGGTCAAATAAGGATGATATGCTGGCAACTGACAACCTCCTTTTATTAACTGATGATGATAAGTCTTTAGGAGGTTGGCAGCAAGAAAGGTTGTAATGGTGTATAATGAAAACCTGTGGCTTTGTGTAACTAAAAGGCAGGTTTCATCTACCCACTGGCTTGTATACAATTTTGTGACAATTTTTAGGCATTTTGCCAGGGCACCCCAGGGTGCCTGGGCACCCTGGTTGAAAAAGGCTGCTCCAGGCAATGGTAGAGAGTAACTAGGTGTCCCGGGAGCACATCAAGTTAAGACCTGCTGTATGATAGCAAATTGCAGTCTCAGTCGGTACCCCATGCCAGGCCAACCCCCAGCACATTTCACATTCCACATTTTACTCATGGGGATGGACGATTCTAATGCCACCTCCCCTTCTTCAGTGAGTGCTTTGTATTCCTTGTGAATTGAGATAGTCCAAGAGAGTTAACCCCTGCAGTCAGTGTGCAGAGGAAAAAACACTCAGCACAGGACCCAGAAGTTAGCGGCTACCTCTGTAGTAAGACTGACTTGTACAGTGATTGTCAGCTTCCCCAGTGGCCTTTTAGGTATGCAATATGAATATTTACATTGTGCCAAGCTGGATCAATGTAACTATGCAATAGAGATCAAAATATAGAATCCAGCTCTAAAGTTTACAAAAACATTTTCAAATTACTTTCCTATTGTTAAATGCTCAAAGTTCTATATTTTTATGATCTTATATCATGCCCAGATTGTAGATTTTCTTTCCATAAATTCAGTGTACATGCAAACAATGCAACTATGATGCTAGCAGAATTAATCCGGTCATAGATGGACCAAAATTTGGCCAGGTTAGCAGGGACCAGACGAATTTCAATCCATGTGTGGGCAGGCTGGTTGTACTGACTGTTTGATCGTTTGACTATCTGTACAACCAGCATGTTGGAAAACTTCTGTATGATCAGAGCTGACAGCTATATTAGTGTATTCTGACGGCAGAAATTTTTCCCCGCTGTCAGAATACAATAGCTCAACGGGGGTGATCCCCCCATTCACCACAAATGTGTGGATGGGGAAATCAAGTAATTTTTTTGTTCAACTGGATGAATGAAAAAAAAAAAACCTTGTATACCATGGGTTGCAGGAAAGAAAATTAGCTTGATTCCCTTATCAACACAGATATTGTTGATGCGGGAATCCCTCCTGCCGGGCTATTGTCTTCTCCCATGGGGGGGGGGGGGAGCCATCCCCGCCGGGAAAATTAAAGTGAGTATCAATAATTTCAAGAGAATCCGGCAGGCTTGTTGTCCCCAAGTTGTTTGATTGATTTACTTGGTACGTACAGCCTGCCCATTAACGGTTTGAATCTCAGCCGGTTCCTACTGAACCGGACAAAATTCAAACCGTGTATTGATATTCACTTTCTTTTCCCGGCGGGGGTGGCTTATCCCGACCCCCACCCCCAAGGAAAGAAAGTGAATATCAATAATTGCAAGAGAATCCGGCAGGCTGGTTGTCCCCAAGTTGTTTGATCGATTTACATGGTACATTCAGCCTGCCCATTAACGGTTTGAATCTCAGCCGGTTCCTACTGAACCAGACAAAATTCAAACCGTGTATGGCCGGCCTAAATGTAATTTTTTCAAATTACTAATAGTAGTGCACCAAATAAAATTACCACATGATCACAGTTGTTACCATAACATCACAACTTGAATTTTTTTCTAGGTATGTGATCAGTTTGACCATTGAAAGTGTAACTGACAATTTATTCCCCATGCTAAGATGTAGATGTAGGTCCTATTAACTCTTTTTCCCAAAACTCCCTGGATTCATAGAGAGCTCCTATGCTTTCCATCCTCAGCAGAGGCCAAACCTGATAAGGGAGAGGTATCTGAGCAAGTAATCTACAGCCAGCTGAGTGGCCCTTTACTGTCAGGACCAGTGTGTGGGCAGCCGATCAGGAAGCTAATAGTACACAACTTCTTCAGAAGACCCAGTCTTCAGGCCTTGGATCCCTTCTGCCTGTGTTAACAGAGCTATCCTAGACTTTAATGTGAACTGTTTTATTGAAGTAGTAGTTCTCAGCTTGGTTCTCTGTTGTCTTATAGGGACTATGCTATGTAGCCACATAGCACCCTGATTGAGTCAGAGAACCATTTCTGTGAAGACCCCATGTTTGTACAGCTTTCATAATCTGTTTTGTATTACTCTGCTGTGTCACATTATTGATTCTTAAGCCTCGTACACACGGCCGGTTTTCTCGGCAAGAAAACTGCTGGGAGAGCTTTTTGCCGAGAAAAACGGTTGTGTGTATGGTTTCTCATCGGAAAAACTGACGGAATCTCAACGAGAAAAATAGAGAACCTGCTCTCTATTTTCTCGTCGGGATTCTCATCGGCCTGTTTCCCGACGAGAAAACCATGAGTGTGTATGCTTACCTGTCCATGGTAAACCTGCGCATGCTCGAAAAGACTTTGACGCATGCGCCGTAGCATACAAGGGTAGTGTAGGGTGTAGCGAGATGGCGGCGACGGCATCAAATATGACGAGCGCAGGCTCATCGTAGTCGATGACGTCACCGCGTTCTTGCCATTCAAAAGAACGGCGGTTCTTTTGAATGGCCGTGTGTACACTCGGCGAGCAAGGCAAGCTTGCCGGGAATCTCGTCGGGAAAACCAAAGTTTTTTTTCCCAACGAGATTCCCGCCCGTGTGTACGAGGCTTAACTTTGCACGTATTTAGCAAACTGAAAGTTACAGTTACTCTCTGTCTGATCTTTTGACCGATTACTGATTCTGTTACATTAGTGGTAATCCAGCAATGTAGCGGTGACGCCAAAAGAAAATCCAATAATTGCACATCTCCTCTGAGTGACTCACCTTCTGAAGATTAATTTCCCCTACCTTTTTTCCATTCTTGTACCATCAAAGCATTACCCTTTTACGGGTAAACCATTTTGTTGTCTATAGGAGTATATCCTATTGGAGAGAGATCCTCATATTTTCTTAAAAAGATAAATATGGTTATTAGGAACTTTGTACAAGTAGAATTGATCTGTTATGTGGACCAAACAATGCTGTCTTTGATATTTCACTGTAATCAATGCTGAAACCCACAGCAGGAACTTATCTTGCTGAGTCTTTCTAGATGAGCTAAGGGCAGCATAGAGATGAATTCCCCAATTATCAATCAATATGTAATGTAGTGAGGCTAAAGCTGCATTAATGTATAATAATAATGTGATCACAAAATGGCTGTGCTAGAAGACTTTCTATTTTTATTGATTTAGGGTCTTGAATATTTTGAATAAAAGGAAACGTAATAAACAACAGGATCATGCAAAATGAAAGCAATTAGGAGACCTAATGAAGATGTATTACTTCAGAACTATAAAAATATCATCTGATAACTGTAAAAAAAGGTTGCAGCAAAAGTAGATAGGTATTTCAGATTAGCTAAACACTGAACAAACAACATAACATAGTGAACATGTGAGATTAGTAATCATTGCATTTGGCATGGGACTGTAAAAATTAAGCACTGATAAGGCAAGTCTGACATTTAGGGATTAAGATGACGGTTATAGGCTAGGTTAAGTTTAGAGTTAAAGGTTAAGATTATGTTTTAGCAGATTAAAACTGGTGGATGGGCTGATCTCTTGGTTAGAGTTAAGATTATGTTTTAGCGGATTAAAGCTGGCGAATGGGCAAATCTCACCACTAGCTGTCAGAATACCCAAACAGTGCCTGCATCTGATAGAATGCAGATGCTGTTTGGCCAACAGATTTCAACCCTGCTCCTTCCATTTTTCATTTGAAGGATGTGGGGAAGGAGGGTGTCAACAGGGTCAAGCGGAGTGAATTTTAGCCAGTTCATCAGGAAATGGATGAAATTTGCTCTGTGCATGGGCAGCTTTAGGTGTGGGGTTAGGTTTTAGGGTTAATTTTAATGGTTATGATACAGGGTTAAGATTTAAAACATATGTCAAGGCAAAATAAAACAAACATATGCAGTACATCTCTGTAATTTATGCGTGTATGCCAGTATTTTATCCTTAAGTCCTAAAGACCCTGTATTTACATAAAAATACCTGTTGATCTACCACAATTGTACCCTGCTCTTGATTTCCTATTGACTTGTGGTCCAAGTAAAGAACTGAGAGGGCTAACTATTTTTTTTTGAGATAATATAACCAGAGAGGACAGGACACAGGACAGTTCTAAATCTCTGACATTTACAAAACAGATACAACAAAATGCATTCCTTGTTAAATTTGGCTGACCAAAATGCAGCAAATGAGAGAAGTTAATTGATAGGGTTTATATACACATTAAACTTAAAGTGAAAATTTGTATTGTTTATGCAGGGTAAAGTATTAGGTTCACTTTAACCATTTGCCTCTCAGGGTACGTATGTAAATATCCTGGACAGAAAGTGCCATGATCCTGATGACGTTTTTTCCAGCCAGCAATTGACTGTCAAGTAAAAGTGATCACTTTTTCACCACTGGGAAGGCCCCTCCCTTCTCCCGCAGGCAGGACAGCTGTCCACATTGGAAATAGAGAAACATCCATACCCAGATATCCTTTGTGACAATTGATCCCATCATTTCCTGGCTGTTTCTGCCAGGAAAGAAGCTGATCAAACATAATTAAATATGATCTGTGTTTGATCAGGCACTTCAAAGGACCGGGTAGACATCAGGGGTCTAATAGACCCCTGATGTCTCCATTAAGAGTACCCTGGTGATAGCAATAAAGTTCAGTGATAAAAAATTAAATAAAGTAAATTCTAAAAAATTTAAAAGCACCTCTTTCCCCCCATGCATACACGCAAATACAAGTGTGCATTTAGGTCCGACACGCATATGTAACCGGTCATTGCACCACACATGTTAGGTATTGACATGAACATTGGAGTTAGAGCTATAATTCTAAGACTCTAATTCATGATTAACTCTAAAGGGATAACCCTTAAAGACTTTGAAAGCATCACATATAGACAATTTTAGGTACTGTAATTTGCTGCTATTTCACAGGCATATGCAACTTTAACAGAAAAGATAAAAAGAAAAGGGCGCAACAGCCTTGTGCAATATCCCAAGATAATTTATTAATAAACAAATTCAGTAAAATACTACTCACAAACATGTGATGAATAAAAAGCTTGTGAAGACCACTTGGATGTGGCAATCAATCATAGTGCTGACAGTCTCCAGAAAGCAGAGAGGAGGACCTCAGAACCACTGCTGGCTGAGGCGTTTCGAAGGAGTACCTTCTTCCTCAGAGCCTCTTAGGGAGAGTGAGGGAGACTGCCGTCTCCTCCTTGAGGGCCACTTTTCCAAGGTTCTTCTGGCCAGTACACTGAGGTCACAGGTCCTTCCCTATGATGATGAGTAGTCCTTACTGCTGCATAGAATTCTGTGAGCTCATGACAGTGTGATGATGTACGCCCCTGCGGGTATGTTCATGGCATCCTTGACTCGGAAGAGGAGCATCATCAACTGAAGAATCTAACCTGAGCAACACATTGTGGCTCATGTCCCCTGCTCCAGATTTGCAAAAGGCATCTAATTTAAAGAACACTTGTCTGTGCCTCTGTGCTTGTCATAGCATTGCATGCTGACTAAGTGCACCTGATTACTTTGCCTGCTTGTTCCTGCCATGAATTTTACTACGTTCACAGATACCTCTTCTGCCTGCCACCTGCTCTTAAGCTTGCGGCATTCATAAATGCCATTATTGTCTGCAGTTCTCCCTAACCTCTTCTACTTTAATGACTAGGCTTACTGTCTGACGCCAGCCCAGACCTTTGATACATCCACAGACTATACTCCTACTGCCTGCCACCCATCCTTGCTTTACTGGATTGCCCTCCATCTTGTTTCCTCCATTCTATGGTACATGTTCCCTTTACTACCTTGGGTCCACTTGTGACACTGTACAGCCAGAGTAGCGTATTTTCTGGCGTATAAGGCGACTGGGCGTATAAGACGACCACCTAATTTTCCAGCTAAAAGGTTGGTTTTGGGATATACTCGCCGTATAAGACAACCCCCTTCTGACACACCTCACTGTGCCCATTGCATACCTCACTGTGCCTATTGCATACCTCACTGTGCTCATTGCTACCTTACTGTGCCCATTGCATACCTCACTGTGCTCATTGCATACCTCACTGTGCTCATTGCCTACCTCACTGTGCTCCTTGCCTACCTCATTGTGCCAATCTCCAGATCTCCATACCTTATCCCTGTATGCAGAGTCAGACTTCGGGCATCCATTGTTCAAAAGCCGCGCCTCCTCCTCGTCCTGTTCCGTGATAGGTGGAACAGTCAGTTTCCCAGCAGAGCCTGTGTTTAGTGTTCCGCCTATCACGGAGGTCCTCTCGTCCTCGTCCGAGGATGAGAGGATCTCCATGATAGGTGGAGTGTTCCGCCTATCAAGGAACAGGACGAGGAGAAGGCGCGGCTTTTGAACAATGGACGGCCCAGTCTGACTGACTCTGCATACAGGTAATGGCGTATAAGATGACCCCTGACTTTTGGGGGATATTTTTAAGTACAAAAGGTCGTCTTATACGCTGGAAAATACGGTACTTTGTTTAAAGTGTTGTGCATTAGGTCCTGGGATCTGGTAGGCTTGCTTGCCTTAAGGACAAGGAGGCTACTAAATGTGAAGCTATGCCCCCTAGTTTACAACTCTGGAGTTTTTTTGTCCAGATGTGCAATATCATATTTACCAAAATGGTAGAGCTGGGCCTTATGCAGTCAAATATTTATTGTGTAAAACTGCATAAGAATTATGTATGCATTGACATTTATTAGCTGCAGTTTTGTGAGTTGTAAATCCCTGTCACATATCATTGAAAATATTTAGTCTTATTAACAGGCTAACTTGTTTACAGCTGGCAACCTTTAGCTGGAAATATGTTCTGTGTGATAATACTAAGACAGCCATAGGTGAGTCATTTGTCAAACCTTTCTTGTGCACAGTATTTTAAACGTATGCAATCTTTGGTAATTATGTATGCACAACGGTTACCCACTTATCACCAAGATCTTTTGGTGGGAAGTAAAATAAGAAGTAATACATTATACAATGTATGCAAAAAAACTGAGTAATTTTCCACAACCAGAACAGTAAATGAAAAATGGTACCAATGTCTTGTAGGTTGCTGTGCAAACCACAATTTCAGGAATTTTATAGAATTTTGTAAAACCTAGTCTGAACACAAAAGCTTTATAGGCTAAAGTGTATCTCCAGGGAAACCTATTTTTTGGTTGTGGAGGGACAGGTTGGACCCTCTTTGAAGTTTTGATTAATGTTGCAAGTCCAGTTCCAAAGCCTCTGAAGTTGGGCAGGGGGGACCTGGTAGCTTCTAGCAGGAAGGGGAGGTAAAATGCTGAACACTGAATTTCTTGCACTTTACCCAAGAATTAAAAGCTCTGTCGTTATGTCTGGGGGAAATATAAGAATGACTTATAATGGGACACATTAGGAAGGGGTAGTGTGCAAAACCCCATTTCTAAGAAAACCTGGCAAAAGTGTGGAGCGTAAAATGGATCACCAGGTGTGTGTGTGCAATGGCAAATGCAGCCATACCTGTCCAGGGTGCCCCCGATAGAGGAAATTGAAGTAAGTTGTAATCAATAGAGACCTAGAGTTCATCTCGGCATATAGGACTGGGTCAGGGAAACACAATTTGGGTAAGAACAGTAAGTTTCTTGAAATACATGGTGCATCCAGTAATTGAGACCAGGAGGGTCTGAAATAAAATGACCTGGGCAGAGTATTAATTTTAAGAGTATTGAATGTGCTAAACCATCTGACTGCGCAGAAAAAGTAAAAATTTCAAGTCGGGAAATGTGGTTTGGGTACATTTGAAAGGGAAATGGCAGCACGGTGACTAAGTGGTTAGCACTCCCACCCGGCAGAACTGGGGTCTTTGGTTCAAATCCCAACAACGGCACTACCTGCCTGGAGTTTGCATGTTCTCCATGTGCCTGTGTGGGGTTCCTCCAGTTACTCCGGTTTCCTTCCACACTCCAAAGACTTGCTGGTAGGTTTATTGGCTCCTGTCTAAACTGGCCCTAGTATGTGTATGTATGAATGTGAGTTAGGGACCTTATATTGTAAGCTCCATGAGGGCAGGGACCGATGTGAATGCACAATATATATGTATAGTGTTGCATAGATTATCGGCTCCATATAAGTACCTTAATAAATAATAAATAAATGTAGTTCCAGACTGTAGGTAAGGTTACATTCAGGCTTTTTTTGTAGTGGGATAAGAAGCTGACACTGTTGTCCTTTAGCTACAACTGACAGTGATGTGTGTCGGTATTTTTTTTGTTTATTGGGAAAGGGAACTTTAAAATTGAAAGTGGGAAGGATCCCACACCTCCACAGTTCATTCTTCTGTGACAAAGCTTCCAATGCTGCTGATTCAGATTGGGCTCTCGCTTTACAATGCACTGTTGTCTTACAAACCTATTAAAATGGCTATTGTGTTACTGCAGTTTGGAAAAAATAAGCAAATATGTGAAATATATGTGTTGCCTTTCTCTGCATTCATTTTAAATATCAACTTGCTTCTCTCTTGGAATTGTATTATTCTTCCCCTAATCAAATCAAATCATTTGTTCAAATCATTGGTAAGACCTCATCTGGAATATGCAGTTCAGTTTTGGGCACCAGTTCTCAAAAAGGATATTGGGGAACTGGAGAAAGTGCAAAGAAGGGCAACCAAACTGATAAGAGGCATGGAGGAGCTCAGCTATGAGGAAAGATTAGAGGAACTGAATTTATTCACTCTTGAAAAGAGGAGATTAAGGGGGGATATGATCAACATGTACAAATATATAAGGGGTCCATATAGTGAACTTGATGTTGAGTTATTCACTTTACGGTCAACACTAAGGACAAGGGGGCACTCTTTACGTCTAGAGGAAAAGAGATTTCAATTGCAAATACGGAAAGGTTTCTTCACAGTAAGAGCTGTGAAAATGTGGAATAGACTCCCTGCAGAGGTGGTTCTGGCCAGCTCAGTAGATTGCTTTAAGAAAGGCCTGGATTCTTTCCTAAAAGTACATAATTTAACTGGGTACTAACATTTATAGGTAAAGTTGATCCGGGGGAAATCCGATTGCCTCTCGGGGGATCAGGAAGGAATTTTTTTCCCTGTTGCAGCAAATTGGATCATGCTCTTCTGGGGTTTTTCGCCTTCCTCTGGATCAACTGTGGGTATAGAATTGGGTATATGGGATTGTATGATATTTTTTATTTTTATGGCTGAACTGGATGGACTTTGTCTTTTTTCAACCTGACTAACTATGTAACTATGTAACTATGTAATCACCTGTGGACATTCTTGATGAAATCTTCTCTCTCAACCTATCATCCGGAACAAAATACACATTAACATTAAAAAATACAAATCTAAGAAATTGCTGTATGGTAAAGAGAAAATAGTTTTACGCATTACAAGGGCAAATAATCCCTTGTTACACAAAGTACTTAGGATATAATTTTGTACTACCAGTTTAAGTTCTTTAATTTTTAATATTTATTGATGTTTAGGTGTGTTCAGTTGTAAACAATCTTAGCTAATGGATCACTGTGTTTTTTTGGTTTTTTTTTGTCAGAGCAAATATCCTGTCTTCATATTGTCGTCATCCTATATAATGCACCAAAACTATTAAAGCACAAGGTTTGTAACCTTGTATCCTAAAAAATTTATTCTGGTGTGATCAATTTTATTTTCTTGTCCACATTTTTAGTTTAAGTTTAAGTTTAGTTTAACTTGACAAATATGATTTATGAATGAAATCTGTAAACAAGTCTTATAATATATAAAGAAGTGTCTTTTTGTCACATTATAAAACTATGTAACCCATGAACCCTAAATGTGTCTCAAAAATAATTAGGGTCAACAAACTATAAAGTTTGATATTTGCTTTACTGGCTCATACTGGAAATACAATCCTGGTCCTGTCAATCAGATGACAGGTTGACAGGACCAGAAATTGGGACGTGGCCATTACAATTTCAGCAACTTTGGCATTTTGTTTAAAAGTGATCTCAGCTAATAGGACTTAACATTTTATTTTAAGATTTCAAGACCTCTTTTATGTGAGGGAGATATAGTCAGTTTTTAGAAGCAATGCATTTTGTCTTTTTTTTATGGGTAATGTTAAACCATCCCCATAATTGGTGGCCTTATGAGCCAGTTCTGCAATGCAGGAAAGGAGAGGCCAAGTTCTGAAATAAGAGGACTGCTTAATATTTGTTTCGTACGTCACAACATCTGTGGGGTTCAGGACATTCAGACACTCAATATCTAAAGAGAGCTGACTTGCAGTCACCATGTGATAGCAGTGGCAGTTAAAAAAGCAAAACAAAAACAACAACTTTATTGACACAGTACAACAGTACTGCAATCAAACAAAATTTAGCTTTATTTAGACTGCCTAGTCTAAGCTGCTCAAACTTAATTCTGATTCGTTAGTATGGGTTTCTAAATACCATTGCATTCTTTGATACAGTGCACAGTGGTAAAACGGGATAAGCATCACCCCTTTCCATTCTAATTTAAATTCATTATCTGTTCGGTTCCCTCCAAATTTCTCCAAAGCAAAGTAAAGCTAGAGCTGAAGAAAAGTCTCTTAAAAGCTTCAGGTGCTTCAAGCGAGCTTTGTCATAGACTTCTATGGAGGCTTTAAAGACACTTTGAAGCACCATTAAAGCGACATGGGGTATCATTTTTGAAGCAAAGCAAACACAACATGTGAACAGGACTGTAAGCTTACCATTTTATTTAGTTACAGGTGCTTTGATTGGCGTTTAGAGTGCTTTAAATGTTTTGAAGCAAGTGTAAATGAGCCTTTAGTGTAATTACTACTACTAAACTCTCGCTAGTGTGAGCACCCAATCTCTGAGGGATTCATTCGAGAATAGACTCTACCATGGCATATTCACTTCCTGCCACTTTCTTAGCACACATTTTACGTCTTCGCCCTACTCCTCCTGGCCAAATCAGGTATAACACCTCCAGGTATCAGTCACTGATGGCATTATTAGAGACAAGTCCATGCTGATTTTTATAACTTTATTTTCTTGTAATGCCAGTCACAAAGGTCATTCTTTCCAGAAGCAGATGTCAGCATTACCCACTTTAGGGTTCTTTCCTTCCTGTGCTATAGGCCAAGCCCATCTAGGGGATAGGATGTCATGGCGTTTCCCAGCCAGTAATAGCCATCTTCACAGAGTTCTACATCTCTGCTTTCCAGACCTCATGGTATTCCATTAGGGCCACACAAGGAACTCCTTCTCTACTTCTGTCCTACTAGCACCTGCACACTGCCCCTCTACTTTGTAATATTTTTATTTATACTCTGGGGAAGGGCAGCATCTAGTAGCCAGACAGGGCATTACTCCTTGCGCCAAAAACCGGCAACATGAATATAGAACAACCTCTCTGCTGCCACAAAACATCCTCTTACACAGGCAATTTTAGATCATTATCAAATTGTGAATTTTTGGAATAGATCATTGCTGCTTAAAATTGCATATTTGTATTCCAAATTTTTTTGAAGCAGTGCCTTCCAGCTGAACTCCACCTGGACAAAATGTTATTCTTGTAATGGGACCCCCTCCTAATTGCAGGGGTAAATGCTCATTATGTCTAAAGGGATATGTATAAAGGGGACATACTTAACCAAATACTTGCTCCTGCAAACGTATTCCTGTTTGCAAGATCATTTCCCTGAAGCTACTCCTCTACATTTCCCGACCAGTTGAAGCTTTCAGCCACACGTATGGATATAATATGTTATATTTCAAACTTAATTTAGATATTTGTGTTGTTGAGCTGTTAATTCACCTGTTAATCTATCTATCTATCTATCTATCTATCTATCTATCTATCTATCTATCTATCTATCTGTCATCGGTTTGACATCTAGCTCTACATTATATCTATTTCTTTGTGAGTCCCACATAGTGGTTTAAATACCATGACTTATTTAATTTGATGCTGTAAGTAAAAGCAAATGTCTGTTCTAGTTCAATTAATTGACGTTTATGATTTCCTGCAGAACTTCCTTGTCATGCATAATTTTTTTTTAGGTAATTGAATTATTGCCATATGCACTGCCAGCTATACAGCAGAGCTAATTACTTGCAGTTTGCATATCATATCCACCATGTAAATCACAATTATTTTTTTTGCATAAATGTTTACCTGCAAAGGCCTGTGACTTAGACTGTATTCAACTGTATTGAAGTGCATTGAGTAAGCTTAAACTCAGTTTGAACCCATAGACATTCACTTAAACTACTGAAAAAATCATAGACCCTTTTACAGATTCTTCAGCTGTTTGATTATTTCATCACAAAATCAATCAAAAAAAAAAACTACAGCAGATGATGAACCACAGTAATTCCAGGTATTCCTGTAAAGCACTTTTTGTTGAAACAAAAAAACAAAAAAAAATATTGCCTGATGGAGCAAACCTACAATGTGCATATCAGCTTCATTTTCATTACAAATGCTCCTCAACATTTCCATGTATCCTTGTAAAGTAGATGACTAATTTAGGGCAAATTCCAGTGCATTTTATGTGTAGTTATATGTTATATTATATGGTTACATTTGGTTACATGTAATCATGATTCTGTGAGTATTCACTAGGAGCAATAACTGTTTAGCTTTCCTTATCTATGGCATTATGTCAAACTTGTCTGCCTAAAGTGGTAGTAAAGTCTGCTTTTTCATTTGTATCGTTTTATAGGATTACCTGTAGGTAGAGTGAATATCTCCTAAACGTTCACTAGCACATTATGACTTTACTACCACACAGTTTACTAGTACAATATGACTTTACTACCATTTTAATGAAATCCTCTACCTGTATTAAAGAAAATGGCAGTAAACCCACTGTACTGTAGTGCCATTTGGCAGATATTTAAAAGTGTCTGGTACTATAGCAGCATTTCCACTGCACACTGGTACTTTTTTATGGCAACTTTGTGGCTCCTGAAAACACTGTACCACAAGAAAATACAAGTGTAGAATCATTTCTCCATGTCCCCTGCATAGAAAAGAATAGTTTTTGTGTGGTAGTAAAAATAAACCTGTTCACTGACACTTTATAAATCAATTTTTAAAATGATAATATGTCTATTAGTCTCATATTGACTATTCATATGGAATGGCATGTAGATTGAGTTTTGGTTAGTTAGAGTCTATCTAAGGGTCCCAAAAAATAAAATCTGTATATGGTTCTTTTTGTTCCTTGTATGCAAAAAATACTGCTGTCACAAAAATGGTGGGTGCAAACAATAATTAAGGTGGTCCCAGTTTTAGAATAACTTTTTATTGTTGATTACATGCAAGCTCAAGAATAAGTAAGTGTAACGTTTAAAGCTCAACAATATTTAAAAAAAATCAAGCCAGTAAAGTCAGGCTACCTGAAAGCATTAAGGGCTTCTTTACACCATCAAGTTGTGGCAGTGTTGTAAGTCATGGATATTACAATAATGCACTAAGCATGAAGCAATGCCTTGCAGGGCCATTGAGCTAAAGACCACTCATGTCTGTGTGAGGGCAATGGTCTCTGCACAGCGGTCCAACCCTGCCTCACTTTGTCATTACTATGGCATGAGCTTTCCTGTGCTTTTAGCTGCAGCCTCTAGACACGCATTACAGTTTTCTTCTGGGACTTACTGATTTTATCCAGCCCAATTTTGAATAAAAATGTACATTTGAGCATTAGAGATATTTATTACTTACCAAACAAATTGCTGCATTCTTATGCTTTCCTCCAGTTTGCAGCAGACCCTTTTGACAAAATTATCCAAAGATGATAGTCTCAGGCCTAAGCACAGTCACTTGACAAGACTGCTGTTTAATGAATAAATTCACAGGTTTTTGGAAATATTGTACTGTTGTTCCTTTATCTACAAGGATAATAAATATAAAGTTGCTGAGAAGACTGATGCACCTTTGTGTGCTAACACATGCTCCAAGCCCAACTCCAGGAATTACAAAAAACTACCCTTGCAGTTGCCCCCTGCACCCATATTGCAAGGGTTAAATATTTGTTAACTCTAGAGGATGATGAATATGGTGTAAAAACTTACCTTAATTCTAGCTCTGGTACTCTCCTCCACTATTGACTCTATATCATAGAAAATTACATAATTGTGCAACCATGGCCTGGATTTTATAGGAGAGGCATCAGGGGCCTGCTGGAGCAAGGAATTAGACCTTTTTTTAATCATTATATTGAGTGTTTTTTTTTTGTTTTGTTTTTGAAATTTCCAGAGTTGGGATTCAGGAAACAATTTACATATTTTTTACAAACAGACTGCTAACCCGTATAAATCCAGTTTGTGACCAACTAGACAAAGTGCAACAGTCTCAGCTGTCATTTCTTTATTAACACACCTCCTAACAGTAGAAGTATTTGCTAAACCAAATGAGAAATAATTAGACTTACAAATTAATTTACTGGTAAGCCCTGATCTTACAATTCAGGTTTGTGAATTTTTACTAAATAGTCCTGGTGATGTTTAGGGAAGAAAAAACTTGCTTTATTTTGCAGGTAAATTTTTGTGTTTATTAGCAGTAATACTTTTTCTCCTCAAATTAAAAGTAAAGGCAAACATGGTTCCTTAGTTTTTTACATTTTTCTTAGGCATTCTAACAGCAAGCACAGATCATCTGAGTGCTAAACACAGGGTCCACCGAACAAAAAGATTTCAAAAGATTTCAACCATGTCTGGGAAAGGTTTCTATACACATTATCAAAAGCTTGAGTGGACAAACAGTGTAAAAAAGAAGGACGTACAGTATTGTTGTACATCTTGCTAAGAGACAACATCTTGCATAGAACATTCTTTTGAACTTGATAAAGTCTATGCTCAACTGGAAAAACTGTGATTGATAGTGCAGTTTATGAAAGAACACTACAGAGGAAACCAATAATGTCCAAAAAAACATTGCTGAATGTCTCAAAATTTGCAACATACACTATATTACCAAAGTATTGGGACTGCACAGAATCCAGACCTCAACCTGATAGAACACCTTTAGGATGAATTAGAGCGGAGACTGCGAGCCAGGCTTTCTTTTCCACATCAGTGCCTCATCTCACAAATGTGCTTCTGGAAGAATGGTAAAACACTCCCGTAGACACACTCCAAAACATTGTGAACAGTCTTCCCAGAAGAGTTGTTATAGCTGCAATGGGTAGACCAACTCAATATTGAACCCTACGGACTAAGACTGGGATGCCATTAAAGTTCATGTGTGTGTAAAGGCAGGTGTCCCAATACTTTTGGTAATATAGGGTATGTGGGTTTCAGAACCATTTTCAGAATTGTATATAACTTGAGGAAAGGAACTAGGTGTCCCCAAAGCTTGCATCTTTAACTCAATTTTAAATTCCACACTTTCTGCATGAATAGATGGCTAACATAGCACAAGACTCTACAACAGGGATCTTCAAACTACGGCCCTCCAGCTGTTGCGGAACTACAAATCCCATGAGGCATTGTGAAACTCTGGCATTCACAGACATGTCTAGGCATGATAGGAATTGTAGTTCCTGAACAACTGGAGGGCCATAGTTTGAGGACCCCTGCTTTACAACATGGGTGCAAAACCTGTGGCCCTCCAGCTGTTGCAGAACTACAAGTCCCATGAGGCATTGCAAGGTTGACAGTTATAAGTATGACTCCCAAAGGTAGAGGCATGATGGGACCTGTAGTTCTGCAACAGTTGGAGGGCTACAGGTTGGGCACCCATGCTCTACAACATACATTTAGTTGTAAGATATGTAAAACCCCCAATGTGTTTGCAATCAGCCACACTAACACCCAAACACAAACAAATGCATACAGTAGGTGTGAATAGAAACTTGGTGAAGATTCACTTTACTAAGGGAACATTCTCAACTCCATTAAAAATCAAATAGATTAGGCTTTTCCATAGCTCCCAACTGTATCTTTTGGAGCTATTTAACCTCATCCCTTTTTCCTTAAGTGTCTCTACTTTTTCTATGCAGAGAATTTCATAAATAAATGTGCTATTGAACAACGTAGAGTGTTATGTTAAAGTACACTTTAAGTCAAGTTGTTTTGCTTTTGCCTTTTTCAATTTCTAATATTCTGGAAAAGTATTGTTGAAAAATAATCAGTGGATCTAACTGATCATGTGTATAAATTCTTCCAGGCCGGTATGATTAAGGCAGTGGCAGAGATTTGACTGGGCTCTCAATGCACCAAAACAGACCAACATTCTGACACAGCACACCACAACCCATGATTGAGTTGCTTTAGTGTGTTAAGCCCTGTAAACACGGGCGGGAATCCCGTTGGAAAAAAAAGTTGGTTTTCTCGACGGGTTTCCTGTCTTGCCAAGCCCGTGTACACACGCAACCATTCAAAAGAACCGCCGTTCTTTTGAATGGCAAGAACGCGGTGATGTGATCGACTACGACGAGCCAGCACTCGTCACATTCGATGCCGTCGCCGCCATCTTGCTACACCGTACACTACCCTTGTATGCTACCGCGCATGCGTCGAAGTCTCATCGAGCATGCGCGGGCTTACCGGGGACAGCTAAGCATACTCACAAACGGTTTTCTTGGCAGGAAAACTCTGCCGAGAATCCTGACGAGAAAAATAGAGAGCAGGTTCTCTATTTTTCTCGTCGAGATTCCCGGCAGTTTTCCTGTCGAGAAATCATACACACGAACGGTTTTCTCGCCAAAAAGGTTTCCCAGCAGTTTTCTTGCCGAGAAAACTGGTCGTGTGTACAAGGCTTTAGGGTGTAAATGAAGCTGAATGACCCTCAGGATTTTAATCAACCATAAATAATAAGCATTTGTTGAAGGTAAGAACCGATAAGTCAGTTTAAAAATTTCCATAAATAAAATGTAACACACCAAATCATTAAATTGCAGTCTCACTGGAGTAGAGATGCATGCTCTTGCACAAATGTCTCAGTTGAAAGACTTTTCTGGTTATTGGTTTTCCCTAATTAGTACAAGGTGAATAAAGCTACCCTAGATGTAATTACTATCTAGCTAGTTTAGACTAACAGTGGCATGCAGTAAATATTTATTGGAATGACTGCAGCATAAGGGTGAAGAAGGACAGGTACTCTTAATTATTTACTCTGTTTGTTCTTATTAAATATTCATAATCCTTGGAGAAATTAGGAGGCAGATATAGGCATGTTTTTGCTATATTTGTAAAATAGTAATAAGCTTTCTAATAGCTTGGTTGATTTGTCTTACCTTTTGTGTTTCCCCCATAACAATCATAAATACATATCTGCAATCACTGCTTTTTATTATAAGAGATGTGTGTTTCTGTCTGTAAGAAATTTAGTTCATACTCCTTTGCTGTGCAAGCAAATTGCATTAAATAATTATTGGGGTAATATTGTTTTTGCTTGGGAGATATAATTAAAGTAAGCATAGTGCAACATTATTTTAAATAGCAGCTAGTGTGATTATGATTGCAGCTGATGGTGTAGTATATTCATACAATAAGCATTCATTAGGGCAGCATAATCACTTTGAATGAAGCTAAAATAAAATATTCTCTTACTACTATGCAACTGACTTTGCTGTTTAGAAATAAAATACAGTGCATCTATATACAGTATATACATTCAGCTTTTTATAGTGTTGAGTAAGTATTGTTACTTGCTTAATTTTGCCAAGTAAGTACAATTACATGTTCTTTTGCTCTCTAGGAAAGCTATAGCCACCCTTGTAGTTCCCTCTTCCCAGTTGCTACATCACTAATGTGTTTCTGTTGCTCTTAATGGATATACCAGGGACATAGCAGGTTAGGGGGATCCACAGCATGCAGTGGGGGGACACTAGAATCTCACACACCCAGAAGTGTCAAATTCTATAGATTTCTGGCATTGACTGTAGCTCTGCCGGAGATCTAAAATTGGTTCTAACTGAGTCAATAAAGGTACTATTATACATAGTTACATAGTTACATAGTTACATAGTTAGTCAGGTTGAAAAAAGACACAAGTCCATCCAGTTCAACCGTAAAAAAATAAAAATAAACATATATCGTACAATCCCATATACCCAATTCTATACCCACAGTTGATCCAGAGGAAGGCAAAAAAAAACCAGAAGAGCATGATCCAATTTGCTACAGCAGGGGAAAAAATTCCTTCCTGATCCCCCGAGAGGCAATCGGATATTCCCTGGATCAACTTTACCTATAAATGTCAGTACCCAGTTATATTATGTACATTTAAGAAAGAATCCAGGCCCTTCTTAAAGCAATCTACTGAGCTGGCCAGAACCACCTCTGCAGGGAGTCTATTCCACATTTTCACAGCTCTTACTGTGAAAAAACCTTTCCGTATTTGGAGGTGAAATCTCTTTTCCTCTAGACGCAAAGAGTGCCCCCTTGTCCTTTGTGTTGACCGTAAAGTGAATAACTGAACACCAAGTTCACTATATGGACCCCTTATGTATTTGTACATGTTGATCATATCCCCCCTTAATCTCCTCTTCTCAAGAGAGAATAAATTCAGTTCCTCTAATCTCTCCTCATAGCTGAGCTCCTCCATGCCTCTTATCAGTTTGGTTGCCCTTCTCTGCACTTTCTCCAGTTCCCCAATATCCTTTTTGAGAACTGGGGCCCAAAACTGAACTGCATATTCCAGATGAGGTCTTACTAATGATTTGAACAGGGGCAAAATTATATCTCTCTCTCTGGAGACCATACCTCTCTTAATACAAGAAAGGACCTTGCTCGCTTTGGAAACCGCAGCTTGGCATTGCATGCCATTATTGAGCTTATGATCTACCAAAACCCCCAGATCCTTCTCCACTACGGATCCCCCCAGTTGTACTCCCCCTAGTATGTATGATGCATTCATATTATTAGCCCCCAAGTGCATAACTTTACATTTATCAACATTAAACCTCATCTGCCACATAGTCGCCCAATTAGACAGAGCATTGAGGTCGGCTTGTAAATTGGCGACATCCTGTAAGGACGTTATTCCACTGCATAGCTTGGTGTCATCTGCAAAGACAGAAATGTTACTTTTGATCTCAGACCCAATATCATTTATAAACATATTAAAAAGTAAGGGTCCCAGCACTGAACCTTGGGGTACACCACTGATAACCTTGGACCATTCAGAGTAAGAATCATTAACCACTACTCTCTGAATTCTGTCTTTTAGCCAGTTTTCTATCCATTTACAAACTGATATTTCCAATCCTGTAGACTTTACCTTACACATGAGCCGTGTGTGGGAAACTGTATCGAACGCTTTTTCAAAATCCAAGTATACCACGTCCACTGCCACCCCTCTGTCCAAGGTCTTACTTACCTCTTCATAAAAAGAAATCAGGTTTGTTTGACAACTTCTGTCTTTCATGAATCCATGCTGTCTGTTGCTTAAATAGTTTTTTTCCAGCAAGAACTCATCTATGTGGTCTTTTATTAATCTCTCCAGTATTTTCCCAACTATAGAAGTTAAACTAACAGGTCTATAGTTACTTTGGTAAACACTTAATTCCCTTTTTAAATATAGGCACCACATTGGCCCTGCGCCAATCCAGTGGTACTATTCCTGTCATTAATGAGTCCCTAAAAATTAAATACAATGGCTTTGAAATTACAGAGCTCAATTCTTTTAGGATCCGTGGGTGTATGCCATCTGGTCCAGGTGCTTTATCCACCTTTATTCCATCTAAATATTTCTGGACCATATCACTTTTGAGCCATTGTGGATTTGGGGCTGTGTCACTACCACCCCCATTTTGGACATGAGCTCCCCCATGCTCCTTTGTATACACAGAACTGAAGAAAGTATTTAATAAATTAGCCTTCTCTTTGTCCCCAGTCACCCACTCTAGATTATTTTGTAAAGGGCCTACATGCTCAGACTTGACCTTTTTACTATTAATATATTTGAAGAATTTTTTGGGGTTTGTCCTACTATCTTTTGCAATCTGTCGTTCATTTTGAATTTTTGCATCCTTGATTTCCTTTTTACATATCCTGTTATATTCTTTGTGTTTCAATCTTTTTATTCAAGTTTTGTCATACAAAATGTATAAAAGTCGCCACATAACATTGTACAGTCACAATCAACATTTGGGGTAACACAATGAAGATCACCAAGTGTAGGGGTCCTTGGAGTAGTCCGAAGCTCCGTAGAGCCGTTAACCCCTATTAGCATCGCAGATCATATCTGAACCGTCCACCCAGATGAGCCGCCCCCCCATCCATCTATCGGGGGGGGCGCAACTCAGCCGGCCGTGTGGGCAGCCCAGAGGTCTGATCAGACTGACAATGGTCCCGTAGGAGCTGAGAAAACAGGGAGCAGCACAAACCTCTAAGGTCTGGATCTGACTCCAAAAATAAACAATAAACAAATTTCAAAAGAGAGGAAAGAGGACAGTGACAAAGAATAGAAGGAAGGAGACAGAGTAAGGAAAGGACAGTTGAGGAGGGGGGAATGGGGGGGAGGGAGGGGGGGGAGGAGCCCCGATTCAGCATCCAGACATCTCAACCTAATCCCCTAGGCTATGCTGTAAACATCTCCGGGTCATTAGTTAGGTAACGAAGCCATGGGTCCCAAACTCCATGAAACAGTTTCATTTTATCTTGGGCCAGAGCGGTCAAGCGTTCGTTTAGCATCAACCAAGACAATTTGCCTTTAAGCTGATCGAATGGTAGAGCTGCCGATTTCCAGTTCCTAGCAATAGTGATTTTGGCTGAAATAAAAATAAATGTCAAGAGCCTCTTGCAGGACTTGGAGGCTTCCACATCTCCTCCCCCCAGTAGTGCTTGCTTAGCTGATTTAGTTAGGTTTAGTTGGGTAAGGGAGTAAACTAAATTATACACCCTGATCCAAAACCTCCGGACCTTTGGGCATGTCCACCAAATATGATAGGTGGTGCCCATCTGGCCACATCCTCTAAAGCACAACGGGGTAGCTCCTGAGACAAAAGTTGCCAGTCTGACCGGCACCATATACCACCTCAGTAGAACCTTATAATTGGCCTCAATTATTGAAGTATTGACGAGCGAACGAGATGCTGTCTCGGCTATCCTATGCCATTCGTCCAGATCCAGGGTTTCCTGCAAGTCGGTCTCCCATTGGACCATATAAGTCAGCTTTGTCGATACACTCAGCAATATCGAATATATAGCAGATAAATGTCCTTTAATTTTATCATAATTTTTGCATAGATGTTCCATGGGAGTTTGGGTTGCTAGGTTGCTCTTGCGAGCCAGGGTTTGTACATAATGTGAGATTTGGGCGAACCTATAACCCTCCGCTGGAGGCATTTGATGCCTGTCAGCCATAGTCCGTTCGGTCAGCATACCTCTATGATCGCACAAGTCAGCAATACACTTAAAACCCTTATTAGTCCACCATTCGAACGCTAGTGGAGTGAGACCCGGGGTGAATGCTTTATTTTGAAGCAGAGGTGTCAGTGGAGAATGAGGAGATTTGAATTTGTGAGATCTGGAGAGTCTGTCCCATAGTTCCAGTGACATGGATAAAGTAGGGCAAAGTATAGGAGGTCGCTCCTTGATAGGGAGCCATAAAATATAAGAAATAGGTTTGGGACGGCAGGAATAAGATTCCATAGCCATCCAAATGGCCTGTGCCTGTTGGGAGTGAAACCTTGTAAGTTGTGCTATCTGGGCAGCATAAAAATATTTTAATAAGTCTGGAAGACCAAGTCCTCCTCTCCGCTTCAACGTGTATAGAGTGCTCCTATTCACCCTGGGTCTCTTATCACCCCAAATAAACTGTAGTACTTTATTCTGGAATCGTTTAAGGTCATCACGGGCCAATGAAACTGGCAAGGTACGGAAGAAATACAATAATCGAGGTAGAACATTCATTTTAATTGAGTGAAGTCTGCCAAACCACGATGGCGGGTGAACCTGCCACTTAGCCATGTCAGCTGTTAGCCGTTTGAAAAGGGCTGGATAATTCTCTTTGTACAACTCACCAATAGATGAGGTCAGCTGTATGCCTAAATAAGGGAGAGCTGTGGATTCCCATCGGAATTGAAATGATTTTTCAAGCGTAGCCTGAGTGGAGCTTAGCAAAGATAAGTTCAGTGCTCTTGACTTACTATGATTAATTGCCAACCCGGAAATGTTGGAGAAAGGCTGCAAAATAGCATACAAGTTAGGTAGGGATGTGATCGGTGAGGTCAAGGTCAGCAACAAGTCGTCCGCAAAGAGTAAACATTTGTGTTCATAGTCTCCGCAATAAATGCCCTGTATATCTCTGCAGGCGCGAATTTTGAGCGCTAGTGGTTCAATCGCCAGGGCGAATAATAGTGGCGACAACGGGCAGCCCTGTCTAGTTCCTCTCCTGATAGGAAATGTTTGGGATGTATATCCTCTGAGCATTAGCGAGGCACTGGGGGAATCATATAATATGTGAAGGAGATCCAGAAAGCGTCTCCCAAATCCAAAGCGTGTGAGAACATCAAAAAGATAGTCCCAGGAGATAGAATCGAACGCCTTCTGGATATCCAATGAAAGTAACATTCCCCTCCTAGTCCCCTTTCCATCCCAATCAGACCGAACTGCCGAGATAAGGTTAATTATCCGGCGGGTTTGGTCCGATGCCTGTCTTTTCGGGACAAAACCTGCTTGGTCAGGATGGATATAACACTGAAGAAAAGTATTAAGTCTCTGGGCCAGTATTTTGGTTAGAATCTTAAGATCCGTATTGATCAGAGAAATTGGGCGATAATTGGAACAGTCTGTATGGTCCTTTCCTGGTTTCGGGATAACACTTATATAGGCTACATTTTCATAGCTGGGGAGCTTGCTGCCGCTTCTCAGGTCATTAAAGTAAGTACAGAGATGTGGGGCCAGAAGATCGTGATATTTCCTATAGTAGTGACCCGGGAATCCATCTGGCCCAGGGGCCTTGGTAGGGTGTAGGGTTTTGATTGCAGCCCTGACTTCAGGCTCTGTAAGAGCACCGTCCATCAGTTCCGCATGGGCTTGTGTCAATTTAGGCAGCTGTAAGTCGCGAAAGAATGTGCTCGCTTCAGATGAATCGAACTTGTCCTGCACTCCATACAGCTTAGCATAAAATTTGTGAAATTCTCCAATTATCCGTTCGGGGTTCTGGGAGGTTAGGCCCGTGGATAGTCGTAGTTTAGGCAAAGTCGGTGTGTACGGTCGAGGAACCAGTTTTCTAGCTAACATTGTGGTAGGTTTATCACCCATCGTATAGAACCTGTGCTTAGACCAACTAATATGTTTCTCCGCTTGAGTAGTCAAGCTAAGATTTAGTGCTAGTCGAGCCTCGTCAATTTTATGCCTTATATCTACCAGGGGATTTCTGTGCTGTTCACTAAGTAAGTTATCTAAGTTAGTTTCCAGAATCTTATTTGCCTGTTCCCTATTGCGTTTAATCCTGGCTGCCACTTGTAACAATATGCCCCTAATCGCTGCTTTATGAGCTACCCAGTTAATTGCGGGGGATGTGTCCGATGCCTTATTAAGTCTAAAGTATTCCTGTATTTCCTTTTGAATCTCTAAAAAGATTGTAGGGTCATTCAGCAAGCTCACATTAAGTCTCCACGGGGAGGGTCTAGATTTAGTCCATAGCCCTGAAGTAGAGAGTTTTATCGGGGAATGATCAGACCAAGGGGTAGATAAAATCTTAACCGACTTAATAAATGGTAGCAAAGGCGTACGTACTAGAACGTGGTCTATCCTCGAGTAAGTATGATGGGCTTGTGAAAAGTGTGTAAAGTCTCTGACCGTAGGGTTATTTTCTCGCCAGGCGTCGATGAGGTCATAGAAATGAAACAGACGTGCAACCTTGCTGCTTCCAGTCGGTGGGCGTTTCAATGTTGGTCTAGAGGAGTCCGATTTATCCATAATTCTGTCCAAGGGAATATTACTATCGCCTCCCATAATGACCTGACCCTGGACTTTGGGCATAAGAATCTTCAGCATTTTGCTAAAGAATTCCGGCTGTCCAGTATTCGGGGCATAGTATGATATAAAGGACACCTCCTGGTCATGGAGCCGCCCCACTGCCAAAATATATCTACCTCTCTTGTCCTTAACGATAGCGAGGGGGGTAAAGGGGGTCCGTTTCGAAAAGCAGATGGCTACACCGCCCTTCTTTTCCCGACCCCCTGCCAAGTAAAACTGTGGATACTTCCCATTGAGGTAACGGGGCGCTGAGACATTGGAGAAATGAGTTTCCTGCAATAGCAGGACTTCAGCCTTCTGTTTATGATAAAACTGGAAAGCCTTAGTTCTTTTAGTAGGGGAGTTAAATCCATGTACATTGTGGCTAACTATCGAATAGTCTGTGTTATATGTGGTGGCCATCGTGGTAGGGCAGAGCACTCTTACCTTGCATAATGAATGAAGCGAGAAGGGTCCCGATGATGATGACTGTTTGGCTATGTGACCTCTCAGACCATGACATAAGGGAAGGGCGCTGAACCGAGGCTCCGAAGAAAGAGGGGGAAGGGAGAGAAGGAAAAGGCATTAGAGAAGAAGAGAAACAAAAATAAAAGCAAAAAAACATATACATAGGCCTTAGGCCCAAACAATCAATATAACTCAATCCTAGCTGATGAATGAAGGAATGGGGAATAACCCCTGCCGGAGACAACATCCGGCAAATTAGGTGCAAGGGTACCATCCTTGTCGTAGGATAGGTAGTCTTGCAGTTGGGTGGCAAGCATGACCACCCCGACCCAAATATGATTACACTCTGTACGAGCAGGCTATTCGAGGTCATATCGGAAATGACAAAATCAATCAATACAGTTTTAACATAACAGGCTGTCTATAGGAACATGCATTCCCAAGGCCAGTGGCGCCGGGGCCGGAAGGGTCCCCATCGGTCGTTCCGGCCCCCGAGCCACAGCCCAACAGGGGAACACATTGCGGTCCGACTAAGGCCCCCAGACTGCTAAAAAGCAAAAAGCAAAATTTCTTCGACCAGGTTGGGCCCGTCGGGGTTGTAAAATATTCGGCTGGCAGCCAGTCCGAAGAACCAGGAACTCCAGTAACTTTGTAACCCGTGACTTTGTAACCTGTGAACTGTGAACGGTAACGATGGCCCCATCAGGCCCATAGTCCACCATGGGCCCAGGCCATATCCGTGCAATCAAGCACTAACAGTTCCCAAAAGGGGCAAAAAAGCAAAAAGAGAGAAGAGCAATAATACTCAGGTATTCCGGCGAGCATTTCTGGCCTGTGAGCGTGTGCGATCCTGCCATATCGGGGAGAGGGGACGATGATCCAGACAAGGGGGAGATGAAATCGGAGTCGGAGAGTCCCGTGCAATGATGCCGAGACTAAGCAGTAGGTCTTCGCCTGCTTGGAACGTGGAAAAGGAGTGGGACTTTCCGTTGTAAGTGAATGATAACTTAAAAGGGAACGACCATCGATACTTAATCTGTTTGGCCATAAGTTGCTGGAGTAATGGCCGTAGGTTTCTGCGTTTCTGGACCGTTGATGGCGCCAAATCTGTAAAGAGCTGTATTGGTGTTCCAAATAGCGACAGGTCCGGCCTGTTGCGAGCCGCAAGCATCATCTTATCCTTAATGCGGTAGTAATGTGGCTTAACAATAATGTCTCGTGGTAGGCCGTCGGCCCTTGGGGCTGTCAGTGCTCGGTGAACGCGATCAACTTCCATGTGGTGGTTGGCTATATCAGGGATAAGGGTTTTCATCAGGTCTTTTACAGCCCCCTCTAGATCTGTGTGAGTTTCAGGGAGGCCACGCACGCGGACATTGTACCTACGAGAACGATTCTCCAAATCTTCAATTTTTGTGAATGCCTCTTCTAATCTATCCTGGAGGTCTGTCACCATGGCTGAGTTCTGGTTGACCCTTTTGATGGCTCCATCCACTTTGGTTTCAATTAGCTCAAAACGCTCTCCCAAGCTATGGATGTCTTTTTTCAGGTCAGTGGTGATTAATGTGCAGGCCTTAGAGAGCTCCTGCTGCAGCATGGTGGAGAATCTGCCCAACAGTACAGCATCAGGGGAATAGTGTGAGAGCTGGGGAATTGGCATATCCTGGCTGGATTGGCTGGATTGGCTAATGAGGACTTCTGCTAAGTCTGCCATGTTCCTATCCATGGAGGAGGCAGGGGAGGCAGGGGAGTTTGGAGAGTCATGTCTATCAGCGTATATGGCTGGGGATGGGGGATGTGATAGTGACTCACCCCGCTGTCCGGTCTCCACCTCTCCCGAGGATTGTGAGGAGAATGGATCCCTAGTTGGCTCCAGATTTAGCTGCCTGTCTCCTCTCTGTGTAGCGCAGTCGGATCTGGCTGCTGCCGTGCTGCCTCGTGTGTCTGGCTTACCCGGCGCCATCTTGGATCGCGGCTGTGCTGTAGGGGAAGGCCCTGCTCTCTTCTGGGCTGTAGTTTGCGTATCGTGTCCTTTCCGCGGCTGCCCCTGTGCCCTACGGTTCATCGCCACTTCGGGGCTGGTGTGGGATCGGTCCTGGCTCACGGACCTCAGTGCCTGCGCTATCGTTAGCTCTGGTGGGTCGGGGTGCCGGGAGCTCGGTCAGCACACGTCCTTCTCCGAGTCCCCGCGCATGCGCACTCTCCTGTTATATTCTTTGTAACATTTAAATGACACTAGTGTTCCCTCATTTTTATATTTTTTAAAAGCTCTTTTCTTATAGTTTATAGCTTTTTTAACTTTGGCAGTGAGCCACATAGGTTTTATTTTTAGCCTTTTAAACTTATTGCCCATGGGAATATACTTTGCAGTGAGTTCACAAACAGTCTTTTTGAAGAATTCCCATTTCTGTTCTGTGCCCATTGATGCCAATATTCCTTCCCAGTCTAAGTCCTGGAGAGCAGCACTCATCCTTGGAAAATTTGCTCTCTTGAAATTAAGTGTTTTTATCTTTCCTGTATGTGATTTTTGCTTACAACTAACATCAAATGAAATCATGTTATGGTCACTGCTACCCAGGTGTTCCTTTATCTGAACATTAGTAATACGCTCTGCATGGTTTGAGATTACCAGGTCCAACAGAGCATCATTCCTAGTTGGGGCCTCAATAAACTGGACCATAAAATTGTCCTGCAATAGGTTTATAAATTTTTGCCCTTTAACTGTCCCAGCAGTTCCATTACTCCAGTCAATTTCTGGGTAGTTAAAATCCCCCATTATTATCACCGTCCCAGCCCTTGCAGCCCTTTCCATCTGTGCAAGGAGCTGAGTCTCTAACTCCTCATTAACATTGGGTGGTCTATAACAAACTCCAATGATTAGCTTTGAACTACGCACATCTGTATGCAGTTCCACCCATAATGCTTCAGACTCATCACACTCTCCATCCACCAGGTCCTCTTTCACACTCGCTTTGAGATCACTTCTCACATAGAGACAGACCCCTCCACCCTTCCTTTTTACCCTGTCTTTCCGAAAGAGTGCATAGCCAGGAATATTAATAGCCCAGTCATGTGAGGAATGAAGCCAAGTTTCAGCAATACCGATTACATCATAGCTCTCCTCATGCACCAGAGCTTCCAACTCACCTATTTTGCTTGGCAGACTTCTGGCGTTGGTGAACAGACACTTTAATGCATTAATATTATTTGACCGGTCACATACTATCCTCTTGGGTGTTCCCAGATTGCAACTAGGACTTGCTACTATACTTACCTTGGGTTTATGTTCTTTGGTTACCCTACCACTAATGCCCCTATTTTACAAAACAGTTTGAAACTGTAAACAGTTTGTTTACTTTTTTAATAGGATGGCACTGTCTTTTCAAAGAGAGACAGCTATTTTCTTGTCAAATTTGTTTATTGGGTTTGAAGTAAAAGAGAAAACAATGGATACAATTGACAATATATGATTACAAGAAATGGTATCATGTGTTAAGAGAGCATTGGAAACATAGATTCAGCTGATATATATTTGAAGATCCTGAGATAAATATATAAGGAATTGTTGAACCAGATTATAGTCAATCTAATCATTTGAACAAATATGTAAATATTATAGAATATTATAATATTAGCAAAACTGGATAAAATAGAAACATAGACTATAGCTATAAAAGAGTAGTAAATTAGTAATAAATTGGCTCAAAAATAGGAAGAGATAGGGGGGAGAGGGATCATATTTATATAAAATATTATATTATTAAAAGTAGAAGTAAATATTGGGCGCATGCGCGGGGACTCGGAGAAGGACGTGTGCTGACCGAGCTCCCGGCACCCCGACCCACCAGAGCTAACGATAGCGCAGGCACTGAGGTCCGTGAGCCGGGACCGATCCCACACCAGCCCCGAAGTGGCGATGAACCGTAGGGCACAGGGGCAGCCGCGGAAAGGACACGATACGCAAACTACAGCCCAGAAGAGAGCAGGGCCTTCCCCTACAGCACAGCCGCGATCCAAGATGGCGCCGGGTAAGCCAGACACACGAGGCAGCACGGCAGCAGCCAGATCCGACGGCGCTACACAGAGAGGAGACAGGCAGCTAAATCTGGAGCCAACTAGGGATCCATTCTCCTCACAATCCTCGGGAGAGGTGGAGACCGGACAGCGGGGTGAGTCACTATCACATCCCCCATCCCCAGCCATATACGCTGATAGACATGACTCTCCAAACTCCCCTGCCTCCCCTGCCTCCTCCATGGATAGGAACATGGCAGACTTAGCAGAAGTCCTCATTAGCCAATCCAGCCAATCCAGCCAGGATATGCCAATTCCCCAGCTCTCACACTATTCCCCTGATGCTGTACTGTTGGGCAGATTCTCCACCATGCTGCAGCAGGAGCTCTCTAGGGCCTGCACATTAATCACCACTGACCTGAAAAAAGACATCCATAGCTTGGGAGAGCGTTTTGAGCTAATTGAAACCAAAGTGGATGGAGCCATCAAAAGGGTCAACCAGAACTCAGCCATGGTGACAGACCTCCAGGATAGATTAGAAGAGGCATTCACAAAAATTGAAGATTTGGAGAATCGTTCTCGTAGGTACAATATCCGCGTGCGTGGCCTCCCTGAAACTCACACAGATCTAGAGGGGGCTGTAAAAGACCTGATGAAAACCCTTATCCCTGATATAGCCAACCACCACATGGAAGTTGATCGCGTTCACCGAGCACTGACAGCCCCAAGGGCCGACGGCCTACCACGAGACATTATTGTTAAGCCACATCACTACCGCATTAAGGACAAGATGATGCTTGCGGCTCGCAACAGGCCGGACCTGTCGCTATTTGGAACACCAATACAGCTCTTTACAGATTTGGCGCCATCAACGGTCCAGAAACGCAGAAACCTACGGCCATTACTCCAGCAACTTATGGCCAAACAGATTAAGTATCGATGGTCGTTCCCTTTTAAGTTATCATTCACTTACAACGGAAAGTCCCACTCCTTTTCCACGTTCCAAGCAGGCGAAGACCTACTGCTTAGTCTCGGCATCATTGCACGGGACTCTCCGACTCCGATTTCATCTCCCCCTCGTCTGGATCATCGTCCCCTCTCCCCGATATGGCAGGATCGCACACGCTCACAGGCCAGAAATGCTCGCCGGAATACCTGAGTATTATTGCTCTTCTCTCTTTTTGCTTTTTTGCCCCCTTTTGGGAACTGTTAGTGCTTGATTGCACGGATTTGGCCTGGGCCCATGGTGGACTATGGGCCTGATGGGGCCATCGTTACCGTTCACAGTTCACAGGTTACAAAGTCACGGGTTACAAAGTTACTGGAGTTCCTGGTTCTTCGGACTGGCTGCCAGCCGAATATTTTACAACCCCGACGGGCCCAACCTGGTCGAAGAAATTTTGCTTTTTGCTTTTTAGCAGTCTGGGGGCCTTAGTCGGACCGCAATGTGTTCCCCTGTTGGGCTGTGGCTTGGGGGCCGGAACGACCGATGGGGACCCTTCCGGCCCCGGCGCCACTGGCCTTGGGAATGCATGTTCCTATAGACAGCCTGTTATGTTAAAACTGTATTGATTGATTTTGTCATTTCCGATATGACCTCGAATAGCCTGCTCGTACAGAGTGTAATCATATTTGGGTCGGGGTGGTCATGCTTGCCACCCAACTGCAAGACTACCTGTCCTACGACAAGGATGGTACCCTTGCACCTAATTTGCCGGATGTTGTCTCCGGCAGGGGTTATTCCCCATTCCTTCATTCATCAGCTAGGATTGAGTTATATTGGTTGTTTGGGCCTAAGGCCTATGTATATGTTTTTTTGCTTTTATTTTTGTTTCTCTTCTTCTCTAATGCCTTTTCCTTCTCTCCCTTCCCCCTCTTTCTTCGGAGCCTCGGTTCAGCGCCCTTCCCTTATGTCATGGTCTGAGAGGTCACATAGCCGAACAGTCATCATTATCGGGACCCTTCTCGCTTCATTCATTATGCAAGGTAAGAGTGCTCTGCCCCACCACGATGGCCACCACATATAACACAGACTATTCGATAGTTAGCCATAATGTACATGGATTTAACTCCCCTACTAAAAGAACTAAGGCTTTCCAGTTTTATCATAAACAGAAGGCTGAAGTCCTGCTATTACAGGAAACTCATTTCTCCAATGTCTCAGCGCCCCGTTACCTCAATGGGAAGTATCCACAGTTTTACTTGGCAGGGGGTCGGGAAAAGAAGGGCGGTGTAGCCATCTGCTTTTCGAAACGGACCCCCTTTACCCCCATCGCTATCGTTAAGGACAAGAGAGGTAGATATATTATGGCAGTGGGGCGGCTCCATGACCAGGAGGTGTCCTTTATATCATACTATGCCCCGAATACTGGACAGCCGGAATTCTTTAGCAAAATGCTGAAGATTCTTATGCCCAAAGTCCAGGGTCAGGTCATTATGGGAGGCGATAGTAATATTCCCTTGGACAGAATTATGGATAAATCGGACTCCTCTAGACCAACATTGAAACGCCCACCGACTGGAAGCAGCAAGGTTGCACGTCTGTTTCATTTCTATGACCTCATCGACGCCTGGCGAGAAAATAACCCTACGGTCAGAGACTTTACACACTTTTCACAAGCCCATCACACTTACTCGAGGATAGACCACGTTCTAGTACGTACGCCTTTGCTACCATTTATTAAGTCGGTTAAGATTTTATCTACCCCTTGGTCTGATCATTCCCCGATAAAACTCTCTACTTCAGGGCTATGGACTAAATCTAGACCCTCCCCGTGGAGACTTAATGTGAGCTTGCTGAATGACCCTACAATCTTTTTAGAGATTCAAAAGGAAATACAGGAATACTTTAGACTTAATAAGGCATCGGACACATCCCCCGCAATTAACTGGGTAGCTCATAAAGCAGCGATTAGGGGCATATTGTTACAAGTGGCAGCCAGGATTAAACGCAATAGGGAACAGGCAAATAAGATTCTGGAAACTAACTTAGATAACTTACTTAGTGAACAGCACAGAAATCCCCTGGTAGATATAAGGCATAAAATTGATGAGGCTCGACTAGCACTAAATCTTAGCTTGACTACTCAAGCGGAGAAACATATTAGTTGGTCTAAGCACAGGTTCTATACGATGGGTGATAAACCTACCACAATGTTAGCTAGAAAACTGGTTCCTCGACCGTACACACCGACTTTGCCTAAACTACGACTATCCACGGGCCTAACCTCCCAGAACCCCGAACGGATAATTGGAGAATTTCACAAATTTTATGCTAAGCTGTATGGAGTGCAGGACAAGTTCGATTCATCTGAAGCGAGCACATTCTTTCGCGACTTACAGCTGCCTAAATTGACACAAGCCCATGCGGAACTGATGGACGGTGCTCTTACAGAGCCTGAAGTCAGGGCTGCAATCAAAACCCTACACCCTACCAAGGCCCCTGGGCCAGATGGATTCCCGGGTCACTACTATAGGAAATATCACGATCTTCTGGCCCCACATCTCTGTACTTACTTTAATGACCTGAGAAGCGGCAGCAAGCTCCCCAGCCATGAAAATGTAGCCTATATAAGTGTTATCCCGAAACCAGGAAAGGACCATACAGACTGTTCCAATTATCGCCCAATTTCTCTGATCAATACGGATCTTAAGATTCTAACCAAAATACTGGCCCAGAGACTTAATACTTTTCTTCAGTGTTATATCCATCCTGACCAAGCAGGTTTTGTCCCGACAAGACAGGCATCGGACCAAACCCGCCGGATAATTAACCTTATCTCGGCGGTTCGGTCTGATTGGGATGGAAAGGGGACTAGGAGGGGAATGTTACTTTCATTGGATATCCAGAAGGCGTTCGATTCTATCTCCTGGGACTATCTTTTTGATGTTCTTACACGCTTTGGATTTGGGAGACGCTTTCTGGATCTCCTTCACATATTATATGATTCCCCCAGTGCCTCGCTAATGCTCAGAGGATATACATCCCAAACATTTCCTATCAGGAGAGGAACTAGACAGGGCTGCCCGTTGTCGCCACTATTATTCGCCCTGGCGATTGAACCACTAGCGCTCAAAATTCGCGCCTGCAGAGATATACAGGGCATTTATTGCGGAGACTATGAACACAAATGTTTACTCTTTGCGGACGACTTGTTGCTGACCTTGACCTCACCGATCACATCCCTGCCTAACTTGTATGCTATTTTGCAGCCTTTCTCCAACATTTCCGGGTTGGCAATTAATCATAGTAAGTCAAGAGCACTGAACTTATCTTTGCTAAGCTCCACTCAGGCTACGCTTGAAAAATCATTTCAATTCCGATGGGAATCCACAGCTCTCCCTTATTTAGGCATACAGCTGACCTCATCTATTGGTGAGTTGTACAAAGAGAATTATCCAGCCCTTTTCAAACGGCTAACAGCTGACATGGCTAAGTGGCAGGTTCACCCGCCATCGTGGTTTGGCAGACTTCACTCAATTAAAATGAATGTTCTACCTCGATTATTGTATTTCTTCCGTACCTTGCCAGTTTCATTGGCCCGTGATGACCTTAAACGATTCCAGAATAAAGTACTACAGTTTATTTGGGGTGATAAGAGACCCAGGGTGAATAGGAGCACTCTATACACGTTGAAGCGGAGAGGAGGACTTGGTCTTCCAGACTTATTAAAATATTTTTATGCTGCCCAGATAGCACAACTTACAAGGTTTCACTCCCAACAGGCACAGGCCATTTGGATGGCTATGGAATCTTATTCCTGCCGTCCCAAACCTATTTCTTATATTTTATGGCTCCCTATCAAGGAGCGACCTCCTATACTTTGCCCTACTTTATCCATGTCACTGGAACTATGGGACAGACTCTCCAGATCTCACAAATTCAAATCTCCTCATTCTCCACTGACACCTCTGCTTCAAAATAAAGCATTCACCCCGGGTCTCACTCCACTAGCGTTCGAATGGTGGACTAATAAGGGTTTTAAGTGTATTGCTGACTTGTGCGATCATAGAGGTATGCTGACCGAACGGACTATGGCTGACAGACATCAAATGCCTCCAGCGGAGGGTTATAGGTTCGCCCAAATCTCACATTATGTACAAACCCTGGCTCGCAAGAGCAACCTAGCAACCCAAACTCCCATGGAACATCTATGCAAAAATTATGATAAAATTAAAGGACATTTATCTGCTATATATTCGATATTGCTGAGTGTATCGACAAAGCTGACTTATATGGTCCAATGGGAGACCGACTTGCAGGAAACCCTGGATCTGGACGAATGGCATAGGATAGCCGAGACAGCATCTCGTTCGCTCGTCAATACTTCAATAATTGAGGCCAATTATAAGGTTCTACTGAGGTGGTATATGGTGCCGGTCAGACTGGCAACTTTTGTCTCAGGAGCTACCCCGTTGTGCTTTAGAGGATGTGGCCAGATGGGCACCACCTATCATATTTGGTGGACATGCCCAAAGGTCCGGAGGTTTTGGATCAGGGTGTATAATTTAGTTTACTCCCTTACCCAACTAAACCTAACTAAATCAGCTAAGCAAGCACTACTGGGGGGAGGGGATGTGGAAGCCTCCAAGTCCTGCAAGAGGCTCTTGACATTTATTTTTATTTCAGCCAAAATCACTATTGCTAGGAACTGGAAATCGGCAGCTCTACCATTCGATCAGCTTAAAGGCAAATTGTCTTGGTTGATGCTAAACGAACGCTTGACCGCTCTGGCCCAAGATAAAATGAAACTGTTTCATGGAGTTTGGGACCCATGGCTTCGTTACCTAACTAATGACCCGGGGATGTTTACAGCATAGCCTAGGGGATTAGGTTGAGATGTCTGGATGCTGAATCGGGGCTCCTCCCCCCCCCTCCCTCCCCCCATTCCCCCCTCCTCAACTGTCCTTTCCTTACTCTGTCTCCTTCCTTCTATTCTTTGTCACTGTCCTCTTTCCTCTCTTTTGAAATTTGTTTATTGTTTATTTTTGGAGTCAGATCCAGACCTTAGAGGTTTGTGCTGCTCCCTGTTTTCTCAGCTCCTACGGGACCATTGTCAGTCTGATCAGACCTCTGGGCTGCCCACACGGCCGGCTGAGTTGCGCCCCCCCGATAGATGGATGGGGGGGCGGCTCATCTGGGTGGACGGTTCAGATATGATCTGCGATGCTAATAGGGGTTAACGGCTCTACGGAGCTTCGGACTACTCCAAGGACCCCTACACTTGGTGATCTTCATTGTGTTACCCCAAATGTTGATTGTGACTGTACAATGTTATGTGGCGACTTTTATACATTTTGTATGACAAAACTTGAATAAAAAGATTGAAACACAAAAAGTAGAAGTAAATATCGTATTTATATATTCAAATATACCATTTTATATATTAAAATATATAAAGATATAAAAATGATAAAAAAAGAGAAAGAGATTTAAAGGAAAAAGGACAAATTGTGGAATATAAAAGATAGAGAGTGAATGGAAACAAAAGGATAGGAAAGGAAGTACAGGATAGAGAGACAGCAATTTTAGAAAGTGCTGGCATTTTGGCAAAGCAAGATATAAGATAAATGTTATAATAAAATATATAGCCTCCTTACTTGGTATAATATATAGCCGGCCATGCAGATGGTGGTCCAATGTCATCCTTATATTTTTAGAGGTTGATTTATGAAATTCATAATTGCAGTGCAAAGGGTAATCATCTGATTTCCTTCACTGGTTGCTTCCAATGGTGAGGTCCTCCTAAGGGTAGCAGCATCATGACCATACCAAATCTTTTTAGAATGATTTTACTTGAGCTTTATACCACCTTGGCCCACTGGGCCTAATTATATTTCATTAAAGCAATATTAAACTTAAAACCGAAAATGTTATATATATTGCAACTTACCAATCGTTTGATCCGGTGGCTGCATCAGTTTTCCTTTGGCTTTCCACTCTGTTTTCACCTGGTGATCTGGCCAGTAACAGACCTCCTGTATTAAAAAATCATACAGGATATCTGCACTAAAACATATAAATTACACATGAGCAGTTCAGCTCCCCTTTGTTTCCCTTCTCTCAGTTACAATAACGAGCACTTCACAGTCTGTGTCGGTTGCCTGGTTATTGCCAGGCATTTGAAAAAGACTAGCGTGGTGTACGATGTGTAAACCAGTCCCCCGACTACATTATCTCTTTGACGAAACTAGTTGGGCATGGCTATGATGCTTTGTCATAATACACGCTTGCGGACCGGTGGGAGAGTCCGGTGCAGTCACACTGCCTGCTGCTTTTTGGGAGAGCAATTGTATCTGCTTTTTTTTTTTTTCCCCTTTCAACAAATTTTTCTTTTTCAATTCAAGACATGTACAGAAATTCTTAAAAAATTGTTGTTTAAACATGAAAAAGGGTTATTTCCAATTGTTTATGTCACAATGTTCTCATCAAGAGATAAAAAAAAAAAAAAAGGAAAAATAGGCATTCAGGGAAGTCACACCCCACCTGGACGCCCCTAACGGGATCATCCTGCGCCCAGGTCAGGCCCCCCCCCCAGCCCGCCATCCTCATATGAAACCAATAAAAAGGAAATCGGAATATTAATGAAGAACAGTACTATACTTATATACAATAACGCCCATCAAATTTAAGACTCGGAAATACCGCAATAAGAACACAGTAAATAATGATATCAAATCTTTGAATCATGTTTAAGTATCGAAACAAAAATAAAATAAAAAATAAATAAAACAAAAGATAAAAGAACCAAAAAAAGATAGAATAGAAGAAGAAAGAAATAAGAAATCATATGCCGAACATGAGGCCCTTTAGGAATTAGAGCGGTCAGGGTCATGCCTGACCTTCAAAGAAATGCCACAGAAAACTGCCCAAGGTTCCCATATTGCCTCAAATTTAGGGATTAAATTAGTTGATATGCTAACCATCTTCTCTTGAGCCATAATCCAAGAGATCTTATTGTGTATAGCCTTAATGGATACCCTGGGCTTCCTCCAAGATCTAGCAATAATAATTTTAGTCCCCAGTGTGAATAAAGTGAATCAGTTTTCTAGTTGGTTTAGAAACGTTGGGAATATTGTCATTGAGGAGAGCAACAGAAGCTGACCTAGGTACTGAACACGAAGTGACCTTAAATATGAGATTAAAAATTTTCTTCCAGATCGGCCTGATCCTAGGACATTCCCACCAGATATGCTCCATCGAGCCCAATAAATGGCAGCCTCTAAAGCAGTTGGGATCCGATTCTGGGTAGATGGATGCAAGCCTGATGGGAGTCATATACCATCTCATGACAACTTTTAAGTTAGCTTCCATGAGGGAGGTGTTCAAAATACTGTGGAATGAGCGAAAGTTGGCCTTTTGCCAGGATCCTAGATCCCAATTTAGCTGGAGGTCATCTTCCCATGCTTTCATGTATGAGGTTTTAGTAGCTGTACAAGTAAGTGAAGAGTAGACGACAGAAATGCCCCCCCCTTTGTCCCATGGCCGATCCGCACCAGATCTCATAGTCCGTAAATTTGGGAGGAAGAGGTTTCTCCGTCCAAATATCATTCAAGAATTGTGAAATCTGTTCAAATCTAAATTTTTCAGAGTCAGGGAGGTCAAATTTATTCAGACAATGGGGCATGGTAATAGGACCCCGATTTGTAAAGTATTGTCCTATCCTATATAGAACTTTGTTTGTCCACCAACTGAAGGCCTCGGTATCCATACCGAGAAAGAATTTTGGATTATTAAAAATGTGTGCTAGTGGTTGTGCTACAGACACTAGAGTGGGAAGAGGACGGAGTCTGTCCCAAAGGGCAAATGATTGAGATAAGGAAGGGGATAAAATAGGTGGTCTCTGTCTTTGTGGGCACCAAAGCAGGTACTCTAAGGATAATTGTGGTACCGCTTGTTCTTCTATCAGCACCCAGTCCGGTTTTTCATTCTTGGAATAAAATATAGATAATTGTGCTAGTCTGGCAGCTAAAAAATTATTATATAAGTTAGGCAAACCCACCCCTCCCTTCTTCCTATTTAAATATAGGGTGTTTTGGGGAACTCTGTAACTAGATTTGCCCCATACGAATGTGAGAATTTTGCTTTGTAAGGAATTTATCTGATCTTTCCTGATGGGAATGGGGAGGGAACGAAATAGATATAAAATTCTAGGGAGTAATGTCATTTTCACTGAATTAATCCTGCCCAACCAAGATAGTTCGAATTTGTCCCAATTTTTAAGATCTGCAATAATTTTATGGAATAGGGGAGGATAGTTACTTGTGTAAAGAGATTCTGTTCGAGCAATCAGAAAGATTCCCAGATATTTAATATGAGAAGAATTCCATTCAAATTTGAAAGACTGTTTGATGAGGGAAACTATGGGCAACGGGAGGGAAATATTTAGTGCCTGTGACTTGCCAAAATTGACCCTGAGTCCTGAAATATTAGAAAAATCAGAAATTACTTCATAAAGATTCGGGAGGGAGGTAATGGGAGAGGTAAGAAAGAGAAGTAAATCATCTGCGAAAAGTCCGCATTTATGCATCTGATTCCCACAGGTTACGCCTTTAATGTCAGAATTTTGTCTAATGGCTATGGCCAAGCTTTCAATGGCCATAGCAAAGACAATAGGGGATAGTGGACAACCTTGTCTTGTACCCCTGGCTATATTTATCGGAGAGGAATAATATCCCTGTATACGAATTTGAGCTTTAGGTTGAGAATACAGAGCTCTAATAACTCCCATAAAACGTGGGCCAAAACCCCATCGTTCTAATAGGGGAAAAAAGTATTGCCAGGATACAGAGTCGAAGGCCTTCTCCAGATCAAGTGCTAACAGGAAACCCTGTTGTTTTTGACCTCCGTCCCAGTTGGACTGCAAAAGGGAGATAATATCAATCGCTCTTCTCACTTGATCCGGGCCTTGTCTTCCTGGCATAAATCCAACCTGATCCTTGTGGATATATTTAGTAATAAAAGAGGAGAGGCGATTCGCTAAAATTTTAGTGAGAATTTTCAAATCATTATTTATCAAAGAAATAGGGCGATAATTGGAAACTTCTTCTGGGTTTTTATCCGGTTTGGGCATAACAGTAATGTAGGCTGTATTAAGTTATGTACCTAATTGGGAACCCCTTGTAGTAAAATTTAAAAAATTTGTTAAATATGGGGTAAGGGTGTCCTTGAAGGCTTTGTAGTAGGGAGCTGATAATCCATCAGGTCCCGGAGCTGATCCCGCCCTGAGATCTTGAATTACTGCTGTAACCTCTTCAACAGAGAAGGGAGCTTCTAGGATATCTCTATGTTCCATATTCAAGGATGGAATAGGGAGGCCATCTAGGTATGAGGATACCGAGTTCATGGGTATATTTGAAGGGTCGCTATAGAGTTTGGAATAAAATGTCTGAAAAGCCTTTAGTATCTTTTCAGGGTTAGCCGTGGGGTCCTGTCCAGCAATGCGGATCTTAGGTATGGAATAAACTCTCGTTTTAGGAGACAATTTGGATGCCAACATTCTACCTATTTTACCTGTTTGAGTATAAAATTCATTACTTGTCCAACGGAGGGATTTCTCCGCATTTGTAGTGAGTGCTAAATTGAGTTCTAGTCTACTCCTTTCAATCTTAGACAATAAGGATAGACAAGGTTTCCTTTTATGCTGTGTTCTCAGGGTCCTGTATGATCTCTCCAATCTATCAATGTCCGCTTCCCTTTCCTTTTTGATTCTTGTCGAAATTTGGATAAGCTTGCCCCTAATAAAGGCCTTATGAGCAGCCCAAAGGACTCCGGTGGAAACATTTTCTATATCATTAAAGCTGAAGTATTCTTGAAGAGCTTTATCTATTTCCATTTGTATGGCTGGATCGGAAAGTAAAGACTCATTTAGTCTCCAATTACCCCCCTTTGATCTACCAGTTTTAATTGTATCTGTTTTTATTGCTATATGCAGGTTTTTTAAACCTATTGCCCAAGGATTTGCTTAGTGTGATTCCCTTTGCAAGCTTGACTTGCTATTTTTTTAATAAGGCTGGGTTCACACTGCTGCCAGATGTGGCTCGCAGCATGGGTCCGGTGCGTCCCTGTTCTCCGTTTCTGGAACGAATCAAGCCCAAATTGTTGGCTGAATTCAGACCTAAAACAGAGCCAAAGACAAACAGGACTCCTGTGCAATAATTTCCACAGCAGCAATGGAGATGTGTGAACCGGCTCCATAGAGAGCTGGTCACAATCTCCTGTCATGCGAATTGGAAACCCGCATCCAATTCGCACTAGTGTGAGCCCAGCCTAAATGTTTTTTATGGGTTACACTATGGGCGTATATGCTTTTTATTTTTCATCCTGCTGATAAACCAACCCTGACTGGATCACGTTTGGCGCTTTGGTGTTTCCCTTCATAAGGAGATGTAACACGCGCATTTGACCATACTATATGATGGTCCACATGATCCGGTAAGAGGCTTTAATACTTGGTGTCACCTGGTGGTGGAAGCACTACGAATTGTAATTGCGTGGACACTGGGGGAGCAAATGAATCGTGGATGATTGGCTTCCTTTGGACTTTCTTGTTTCACATATATTTTTCCTTTTTAGCCCTTGTGAATGGGCTCTTATGGACATGTATTTACATATTTGGTGTGATTTTTGTTATACACGTTTTTTCACCTAATAAGTTCGATGTCATTATATTGATTCATTTTTGTGTTTTCACAATATTGTGGTAAATTTTTAGCGCTACTTCATATATTTATCACACCTCCTGTATTAATGAGGAATGATCACAGGAAGCAGAGCAGACAGCATCATTGTCAGTCTGGGGAGGAGGAGAGTGTTAAATGCATTAGCAGATATAAAACCACTAACAAAATTAAGCCAAACTCTAGTTCACACTTTAAAATCAATTACAGCAGTTTGCGTTTGGGCTAAAGGTTTTGCATGAATAAATAAAATCTGATCATTTATTTACCCCTATGAGTGTAAAGTGGTTTGTATCATCCATGTAAACTGATACATTGTGCTGGATAGTTTGTGCTGTGAAAAACAACAGACTTACCGGCTAGATCACCAGATAAAAATAGAAGAAAAAACGCCTAAAAAAGGAAACAAATACAGCCATCACATCTAAGAATTGGCAAGCTGCATTATAATAAATGTTTGTTTTTGAGTTTATTATTGCTTTAAATACTGTAGTAATAATTGCATAGTGGTCACATAGTATTCCACTGATTTTCATAGAAAATGGCAGCCTTTTCTTTGTTAATGCCTTTCAGGTATTGGGAGGCTTTTGCTCAACTTGTAAGATGAACAAGGGGGTGCTTGACCAATGCAAATCTTTATGCACAAGAAAAAAAAATCAGATCTCCCATAATTGAGTTTTTTTTCAAAGGGGTATTAAAGTGGCTGTAAAGGTTAATATTTTTTCTTAAATAATAAACATGGTATATTTACCTGCTCCCAGAAACTCCTCTTGTGGTGTCCCCTGCCACACTCTCGGCTCCTCCTCCATGTCTACCACAATAGCAAACCACTTGCTATGGGAGCAGACACGTTGGCTCATTTCCAAGCCAGGCTGTGTGTGTCCATAGACTGGATTTGATTGCTTCTCTGTCTTGTCAATGCAGTGGGAGAGTTTCTTCAGACGAACACATCGGATCACATAGGATCACATAGGATCATTAAACTCTATATATTACCTTTGAAATATTACAGTCACTAAAGCCCTTTGTAACTTTGGTGTACATTTTTTACATGTTATATCTAGTGACAAACAAGGTTGCAATTGTTCAGTTTATGTGGTAATTAACTGCTGTTTATCTATCAGATTATCTATCAGCAATGCAACCCCCTAAGAGTCGACACAAGCAATGTGTGCTGAACAAAGGTAATATATAGAGTTTAATGATCCTATGTAAAATATATTGCTTTCAAAGTGCAGTATTATTCCTGCACTATGCTCCAGATAAATTTGGATATAGTGCTGTCAGCAATGATACGTTAATGGAAACGAGTTGACACTTTTCCAACGTGTAGTAATTACTGGATTAGATATTTTATATAATGGACTTTTTGCAGACTGTCAGGAGGCAATCCAGCATCATCAGAATATTTTATATATTAAATATTTATGGAATCAAGGGACAAATAAATTGCTTCCAAAGGAAAGAGAGAATTATACTTTGCAAATGTACATTTCTGTTAAGTTTAAAATTGAGTTACAGATGGATTACAACATTTTGTTAGCCAAGGTTTATTACATCATTTTACTTGTATAAATTATGCTACAGTTATTAAATAGAAATTGATAATTTGTATGACATGGCAGAATTATATTTAAAGAAAATATAATTTGTTTGTATTTAATTATATGACTTTAATCGGTGGGTTTTGTTTATTCGTCTGCTCAGATCATTCTAGACCTATGATTTCCTTGACTCCAAATATGTTATCAGTAAGCCTATTGTGCACTCATAAAACCCATTTAAATGTCTGCTTGTTAGGGAGGCCATACGTGATTCATCTTTTTTGTTCAACCAGCGCTCCTGGCACTGTCAGATATAAATGCTAACCACTGAATGCTAGTTTTCCAATTTATCAGTCAGTTGAGGAACAAATTAGGAAGACAAAACATGAAAAACTCAACAATTACCTTCTTAAGACATGGCTGTTTAAAATGTAGGTTTGTATGTTAAGTTAGGTCCCGTGAATTGACACAGGCAGTATTGAATGTATGGCAAGGCATGTGGAAAGAGCATAGTGTCTATGAATTGTTAATATTGTATTTAAAGAACATGATTTTGGACAACTCTATTTTTCTTGTAATGATATTCATTATTATTTTTATAATCCTATATATGGAACCGAAGTCAGGACTTTAAATACTTAAATATTATAAATAATACAACAGAAACCTATACTTGGATCAAAAAGGCCGCAGTTCTTTATTTATATGCTTAATATAATAAACTTTATATCTTTACATTTTATTTCATATATAAACATTACTTATATCAACATTTCAATACTCATAAAATAATAATAAAAATATTAACCCAGCTAACAAAGCTCAGGTTAAATATAAACATAGAAAACCATCTCCTCTCAAAGAGAGAGACACAACGCCACATAAATTGAACTGCGACAGGGAGGGAGGGTGGGACGGTCTTCTTCCTTCGCCGACTGTCGTTTAGTGATGCAATCTGCAAGTATTTATGCCCTCCAGCACGAGCTGAGTACGTTAATATTTAAATAAATACTGTATATACTCGAGTATAAGCCGAGTTTTTGAGCACATGTTTTTGTGCTGAAAATGCCCCCCTCGGCTTATACTCGAGTCACCTTTTTGCGCCTGATCTACCGGACTTTGGGGACCGGGTACCGACCAGCTGTAGGCTCCCTGGACCCCAATCTTGGCACACATGTAGCCCTACTCTTCCTCTACATGTGTGCAAAGTTTGATGTCCGAGAGACCTACGGCCGGGGAGCACTGATTTTTCAAAGCCGGGCACCCCTTCCATAGACTCCCATGTTAAACGGTAATTTCTTTGGTGATTTTGGGGACCCAGTACCGTCCGGTTGTAGGTTCCCTGGATCCAAAACGTAGCACACATTTCTCCTCTACAAGTGTGCAAAGTTTGTTGTCTGGGGGACCTACGGCCGGGGAGCACCGATTTTTCAAAGCCGGCACTCCTTCCATAGACTCCCATGTTAAACGTCAGTCTAGGCATGGACACAGTGAGGCATGGGCACAGTGAGGCATGGGCACAGTGAGGCATGGACACAGTGAGGCATGCACATGGACACAGTGAGGCACAGTGAGGCATGCAGATGGACACCCTAGGCTTATACTCAAGTCAATACGTTTTCCCATTTTTTTATGGTAAAATTAGGTGCCTCAGCTTATATTCAGGTCGGCTTATACTCGAGTATATACGGTACTTTAAACATAACCAATTAACAGTATTTAATTTTGACCAATTAAATTCACTTTTGATCTGCCTGTCACATTTCCATAGGTGGTTGGTGGGGACATTTTATGCCCAACTTCCCACCTTTCATCTCCCGTAAATAACATCCTGCACCATGATCAACTGCAGTAAGAGTAAAATCATGTGCTGAACTAGCGAGAGAGTGGTGATCTTACCCCAAATAACACGTTTTTTGTAACATGTCCATCCTGGCATGTCCTGCATGTAAATCCCTTGAATGTGGCTGCTGTACAACAGGATGACAGCTTGCATTCCCCACTTCTTCGGGGTAAGATCACCACTCTCTCGCTGGTTCAGCACACAGTTTTGGATCTCTTTATTGATTTTTATTTTCATTTTGATGTTTATTTTTATGATATTACACATGTTGGATCTAGTCCATTGAGACATCCAGCCATCTATTGGTATTTATTCTCTTTTGAACTATACATGTATGTGTCTATTTACTTTGGTATTTAATCTTCTGTTTCTGCAGTTCATCGTGGTGCGTGGTGTTGTTTCTAAGAGATGTAGTGCTTGAACTATTTATATATTTTTATGTATTGTTATGTTAATTCATTGAGGTCCCTCCTCTTTGTCAGAGGAACAGCCCAGTAAGAGTCGCATGGCTCTAATAGGTGTATATATACTGTGATACAACAAGCAGGTGAATTATGCTCTGAGGAACAGGGTTCATCCCTCATTAGCTTTTGTGTCGGCACTCAAGTGATGCTTAGGTCTGTGTGTGGAATTGCAAAAAAGGGGGGTGTAGATTGCCCAATTCACTGTAGGGTAACAATATTAGATACAACCAAAAGATGATTCGTTTGTAAAAACGGGATCCTCCTAACCATATATTCTGTTTTATAGGAAATAGGGAAAATTTAAAGGGAAAAGGGGACTGGACTGGGGGGGGAAGGGAAATGTTGGGAAAATTCCCAGCTAAGGTTAAATGGAGATTCAGCTACCATTCTAATGGGTAATAATGAAAAAAGACTTTATTGGTTGGATGCTACAAAAATAGAAAGTACACATTACATCCTATCTAAATGACCTAGGTCATAGAGGAGAAAGGAGTTTCTCCCGTGGCTACACAATAATATATTAAAACTTTACATAATACATATACACCGTGCACTGTAAGAAAACAATTATCTAAAAAAGATGGCAGAGAGGACAATTACCCCCCCCCACTTAACCTATCTAAGCTCTCTACGAGCTGTTAACATCATATGCCCGGGCATAAATTTATGACTGAACCTGGAAGACCTGCTAGATGTATAGAAGAGAACCAAGAAGGATGTATGCGGAACTAATAGTTGGAAAAATCATAGATGAGTTGTCAGCATGACAGTTCCTAAATCATCATGGAAATCAAACTCAATGGTAGTCCGCATAAATGGTTGCTGGAAATGCTGTAAATAATCCTGCGCGTTCTAGAAAGTCTCAAAAAAGCCAATATATATATAGCATGTCAGAAAAGCACTGCGTATGGATGTAAGTATCCTAGATATATGTGCTTATTATGTCTAAATAGACTGACATAGGAGACGAACATTCAGAGGATTGCATAGAGAGATATCTGTAGGGTATGTCCTTTGGTATAATATCTCTGCATGGGGACTAGAAATTAGTCCTGGATTTCCTGAGTGAGGAGAGTTTATGCCTAAGGACTGAAATTATGTTCAGTACAGGTGAGTGATACGGTGTAATTTAGTACAGTGGGTAACCATATAGTAGCTCACTGGCTTACCCGTCCTGTAGTTCAGTAAAAAGTTCCGACAGTCACTCACTGTCTGCTTCAGCTGTATCTGTGCCCCACTTGTGAAGGAGGGATCCTCGGATCATGTGCCGCGTGAAGAGCGTCTCTCATTCAGTCACGTGTTGCCGACGCTGACTGGCTACGCGGTGCTTGAAATCTCATCAGCTGGAGACAGCGTCTAGATCCACACATGAAAAGAGGCTTTAGAGTTGGCGCAGTACTTAATTCTGCCACTGGGGGCAATAGGCATAGTCCTCAAGATTCCTTGGAGATCTCTATGCAGGTTTCCCGGCCATTGTAACGGGGATGTTTACTGGAAGATAGGAGAGGACATGGGGGGGACAAGTCCTAGCTCTGGACCACTGCGTCGGACATGACGCGTTTCGTGACCGTGATGTCACTTCTTCCTGATGTGTCAGTGGTCAGTTAATACCCTTATTAAATAGCATAATTCAGCCAATCAAAAGCCTGATCCCACTGGTGGACGTAGTAGCGCCATCTTGTGGTGAATAACAGAAAGTGCTAAAAAATCATGTAAAGAGTGCTTTCACATTGTGTCATGAAGGAATAGGACTAAGATTACTATGTTCTGTTATAATTTTTGATGATTTGTAGAGACAGAAATAGGTAAAGATTCAAGACTGAAATATAAATCCAAATCTAAATTCAAATTCACATTTTTAAATCCAAACTTAAACCTAAATTTAAATCCAAAATTTAAAATTGAAAATTTATAGGTATAGCAGAGTGCCAGCCAAAGTACCCCACCTGTTTATATGTTGCCAGATAACCCCTATTGACGTGGAGTATATATTGCATAATACTCAAAGAAATCGCACACTTGGTTTGTACTAAGTGGGACCCCGATCAAAAGTCAGGCAGCAAATGTCACTAGTCAGGGACAAAATGACTTCAGGGTTCTAGAAATATTTTCAGGCTCATTTCTGTATTTAACCCTTTAGGTTGGAGTGTTTGTAGTTTAAAAATCCACGATTTTTCGTATCTAATCAGAACCGTGTCAAAATCCCCACGTCTTTCTGATAGATTCAGGGCATAAAAGCCCTTGACTCGTAGACCTTGTGTTTTTCCCTCGTGGAATTTTAAAAAATGTTGAGCTACTGGAGTTTCCTCCTTGAGACGAATGCTCTTTAAATGTTCTGCGAACCGCACTCTGAGTTGGCGCTTGGTTTTGCCAACATACAAGAGATGGCATGGGCATTCCAGGATATACAGTACACGTGCTGTACTGCAGTTAATAAAAGACTTGATTGGGTATGTATTGCTAGAGAGTGAATTTCTAAAGTTTTTAGTTTTATCCACATACTTGCAAGTGCCACAATGGCCACATGCATACATGCCCACTGTGCGTGGCATGTCTGTTAGCCAATTCCTATCCACTGGGCGTATGTATTCGCTACTGACTAATTCGTCCCTGAGGTTCCTTGCTCTTTTGGCTGTTATTAGGGGTCTGTCTCCTACTATTTCTTTGAGTAGTTTACTACCTGTCAGGATGTGCCAGTGTTCTGATAATACTACACGTAACTGGTGCCACTGGGAACCAAACGGTGTGATGAACCTGACTGGCTGGACTTGACTAAACTGCTGTTTGGATTTGGGTTGAAGTAATTCTTCACGCGAGCGTTGGCTCGCTATGCTTTTAGACCTACGAAGGGTCCTATGTGCATATCCTCTTTCTCTAAATCTTTGATAGAGGGATTCTGACTCTTTACGGTAGCTTTCTTCACTGGAGCAGTTTCTGCGGATTCTAAGAAATTGTCCCACCGGGATACCTCGTTTGAGGGAAACTGGGTGGTGGCTATCTGCCCTCAGTAAGGTGTTAGCTGCTGATGCCTTTCTGAATGTCTCCGTGATTAGATGTCCCTCATGGATACTTATTTTTAAGTCCAGGAAAGAAATCTCTAAGGGACTGGAGACAAACGTAAAGCGTAAATTCCGCATATTTTGGTTCAGCTCATCAATGAATTGGTTCAGCTGTGTGGGGGTCCCCCTCCACACCATGAACACGTCATCGATGTACCTCAGCCAGGCACATGCGTAGCTGAGGTACAACGAGGAGGTGAACACTGTGTCTTCCTCCCACCAGCCGAGATGGAGGCATGCATATGATGGGGCCCAGGGGGCTCCCATCGAGGTACCCTGGAGCTGCTGGAAAAATTTTTGGGCAAATTGAAAATAATTGTTCTTTAGTGCCAGTTCCAGCAGCTCCAGGATAAATTCATTTTGTGCTGCCATATGAGGAAAGGTGAGTTCCAGAAAGTGGTAGACTGCCAAAATACCCCATTCATGGGGGATAGATGTATATAAGGACTCGACATCCACACTGACCAATAGGGCTCCCTCTGGGATGGGCATATCCTTTATATGTTTTAGGACATCACCTGTATGACGTACATAGGACGGGAGTTGTTTAACTAAGTCCTTGATAAGGGTGTCCACATATTTGCCTATCCTCTCCATGGGGCCTCTGATGGCTGACACAATTGGTCTACCTGGTGGGTTGTCCCTGTTCTTATGGATCTTAGGTATAATATAAAACGTAGGGACATTGTAGTCATCCACCTTGAGGTACTCTAATTCCCGTCTAGTCAGAAGACCCTCATCTGCTGCCCATTTGAGTTTATCATTGATGAGTGGTACCAAATCTACAAAGGGATTATAGGTAAGTTTTTTATATGTGAGTTGATCTGAGAGGAGGCGAAGTACTTCCTTCTCATAGGAAGCTGCGGACATAAGGACCACATTCCCACCTTTATCACTGGGTTTTATGATTACTTTATCCGCCTTGCGCAGCTCTTCCAAACCCTTGCGTTCTGCTTTAGATAAATTGCCTATGGGTTTTGTATGCCAGTTAAGTTTTTGTAAGTCTTCCTGGACCAGGTCCAGGAAGACTCCTATATGTTTATTGGTTTTAAATTGAGGCATGTTTGTTGACTTAATGTTCAACATGGCTTTGCGTTTGGCGGAATGAGAATCATCATTATCTTCATCACTGTAGGTAGATGTTTCTTCCTGCAGTAATGATTCCAGACAGCTAAGTGCTTGTTTTTCCTCTGCACTTAGTTGTTCTTGGGGTGTTTCCTGCTTATTTCTCTCTAAATAGAGTGACCTATAAAAAAACTCTCCTGAGGAAGAGATTGAGATCTTTAACTGTCTCAAACTGGTCCATATCCGAAGAGGGGGAAAAAGAGAGGCCCTTTCCTAGAAGATCTATATGATTTTGTTCCAACTTAAAATCTGACAGGTTTATTATTCGCAGATCCTCTGTTTGTATAGGGGTCAGGGCGGCTATCTCTGTTTTCGCTTGCTTCTCCTTATTGTTTGATCGTTTTTTAGCCTGTTTCCCTTTCCTAGATCTCTGCCGTCTCCTGTTCCCCCTACTTTGTCTCCTTTGAGGATCCCCTTGTTTAGTGGTGGTCCCTCCTGTGCCAGAAGATCCCTCTCTAAAAAAGACACGGATCTTGGATTTTCATCTTCACTTCCTGATGAGTGTGCACTTGCTTCTGTACCTGACTGTGACTGGGGTCTCCTTTGGCGGGATCGACCTCGCTGGCTTTTGGGGGTTAGATCAAATATTTCCCCCTTGGCCCAGTCTTCTAAATCCCGCCTAAACTTCCCTTGTTTGGTAGATTTAAGATTTTTTTGTATTTTCTCTACCTCCCTCCTCAAAGAGTCATTGAGTCTTTCAAAGTCCGAACTATCCTTGAAAGGCTCAAGTTTCTGACCACTTTCAATAATAGCACTCTGTAATATCACTAGTTGTTCCCTCTCCTCTTCTATAATTAATTTCATCACCTCAATACCATGGGTGATGCATTGTTTCTGCCATTTATCCAAAAAGTTTTTTGTATGTAGATGCACTGCGGGCACAACTTGTTCCCGTAAGCCCCTGGGGATAATACCTTTCTCCACATATGATTCTAGGGATAAAATATCCCATTTACGATTAAGGGAGCGTATAATTAGTTTCTTATGTTCCCTGAACAGAAGTTTTATATCATCTTTAATTGTGGGGTCAGGAACTGCTGTATCCTCATTGAAGATAGCCCTGATTTCACTGTCAAGGTCCTCACTCAGTACAAATGCCATTCCTAATTAACTACAAAAATCCTAAACTACTGACATATATACAATGTGAAAGGTAATGATGTATATGCCACAGGAAATGAAACTGCATTGTCACGTACCTGACGGTGACGAGCCCGGTTAGCAGAGGGAGGCCTCCCTTACGGCTCCCACCGGCGGCCCCTGGTGGTATAACAGGAAGCACGGAGGTGGAAGGGGTACGAGTGCCTGGCAGGATCAAGAACTACCGCAGGTGATCAGGAACCAGCAGGTGAGGAGGCAGGAACCAGGAACTACAGCAGGTGAGTGGACAGGAACCAGGAACTACAGCAGGTGAGTAGACAGGAACCAGGAACTCAGAAGATGACCCGGACCGGGAGGCACAGCAGGTAGACTGGAACCACTGGGCAGCAGCAGATGAACAGGAACCAGCAGATGAGCAGACAGGAACCAGCAGATGAGCAGACAGGAACCAGGAACTGCAGCAGGTGAGTAGACAGGAACCAGGAACTCAGCAGATAACCCGGACCGGGAGGCACAGCAGGTAGACTGGAACCACTGAGCAGCAGCAGATGAACAGGAACCAGCAGATGAGCAGACAGGAACCAGCAGATGAGCAGACAGGAACCAGGAACTGCAGCAGGTGAGTAGACAGGAACCAGGAACTCAGCAGATGACCCGGACCGGGAGGCACAGCAGGTAGACTGGAACCACTGGGCAGCAGCAGGTGAACAGGAACCAGCAGATGAGCAGACAGGAACCAGCAGATGAGCAGACAGGAACCAGGAACTCAGCAGATGACCCGGACCGGGAGGCACAGCAGGTAAACTGGAACCACTAGGCAGCAGCAGGTGAACAAGAGCCAAGGTCAGGCAGGATCATCAGACAAGCCGGGGTCGGGTAAACTGGCAGGCAGCGAGGCACAAAAGGATCAGGCAATACCGAAGTCAGAAAACAGGCCGATGGTCAGGTACAGGCAGATAGCAGGAGGGTCACAGGAAGCCGGGTCAGATACAGGTAAACAAGGCAGATCAGGTCACTTGGGATAAACGCTGTAGAGCAGACAGCAGGGACTGTCTGCAAGTGAGGAGTTTAAATAGCCCTTCGGGCGTCACCTGCGGGGGCGGGAACCAGGAAGTCCAGGGCGTCTGTTCCTGACAGGGTTTCCATGACATTGCCCCCCCCCAAGGGGCAGCCTCCGGATGCCCCTAGGAGCAAACTTCTCGGGGTGAGACCTCCTGAAGGCTTGTATCAGGTCTTTGGCGTGAATGTTCTCTTCGGGTTCCCAGGAGTTCTCCTCTGGTCCGTAACCCTTCCATTTTATTAAAAATTTACTCTGGCTATTTCTTCTTCGTGCGTCTAAAATAGCTTCTACCTCGAATTCCTGTTCCCCGTCTATGATGACGGGATCAGGGCGAGTCGGGGTCCGACCTGGGAATGGGTTGGAGACTGACGGTTTCAATAGAGAAACATGAAAAACAGGGTGGACCCTCAGGGAGTCGGGGAGCTCCAGCTCGTAGGCCACCTCGTTGATTTTCCTTTTGATAGGAAAAGGCCCTAGAAACTTGGGGCCCAATTTCTTGGACGGGCAAGCCAATCTTAGATTGATGGTGGAAAGCCATACTTGGTCGCCCGGTGCCAGCGCTAATTCACCCCGTCTCCTCCTGTCGTAGACCGTCTTGTTATACTCCTGAGTTCTTGCCATGGCTTCGCGTAGAAGCTGGTTGTTAGAGGAGAAGAAATTCACTTTTTCCAGAACTGCGGGCACTGAGCACTCAGGGAGAGAGTTGGGCAGAAATGTGGGGTGAAACCCGAAGTTCGCAAAAAATGGGGTCTGGTTAGTTGCGGAGTGGATGGAGTTATTGTAGGAGAACTCCGCTAGCGGAAGCAGGGAGAGACAGTCATTCTGAGCAAATGAGGAGAAACAACGCAAATATTGCTCGAGGGTCTGATTTGTTCTCTCAGTCTGTCCGTTGGTTTGAGGGTGGTAAGCCGAAGAGAATGATAGCTCTATTCCCAGAGTCTTGCAGAGGGACCTCCAGAACCGGGAGGTAAATTGTACCCCCCGATCGGAGACTATATTAGCAGGTACCCCGTGGAGCCTGACGACTTCTTTAATGAACATTTGTGCAGTTTCCGGGGCCGAGGGGGTCCCTCTCATAGGAACAAAATGTGCCATCTTGGACAGACGGTCCACAATCACAAAGATGGTGGTGTGATTCTCAGCCGGGGGGAGTTCAACTATGAAGTCGATAGAAAGCATTTTCCACGGTCTCTCTGGAACGGGTAAGGGCTTCAGTAGTCCCCAGGCTTTGGATCTGGACCCTTTATTCCGGATACATGTAGTACAGGACTCCACGAACCTCCTGCAATCCTCGCGTAGTCGAGGCCACCAGAAGGTACGTTGTACCAACTCAGTGGTCTTAGCCACGCCAAAGTGCCCAGCAAGGGCATGATCATGGCAGAGCTCTAGCACGGTTATCTTTAGTTCTTCTGGTATGAATATCCTGTCTTGGTGCCAGAGTAATCCATCCTTGGTTTGCAGATCCAGTTCAGGAGAGGGTTCCTGTCTAGTGGTGGCTTGTCTGATCCGGGAGAGTAGGTCCTCCTGAAGTAGGAGAAAATTCCCAGGAGCGAGGATTGTATCGGGTGAGGAGAGTTCTTTGGATCCATGAAACATTCGGGACAAGGCGTCAGGTTTAGTGTTCTTGGCACCGGGGCGGTATGTCACATGGAAGGAGAACCGGGAAAAAAACAGGGCCCATCTGGCTTGTCGTGGTTTTAGTCTTTTTGCAGTTTTCAGGTACTCTAAGTTCTTATGGTCGGTGAATACTAAGATCGGGTGAGCAGCTCCATCGGGGTTGGTGAGGGCCCGCACTTGTCCTTCCAGGTGAGTGTAGCCTTGCTGGAGGCTCTTAACGGCCTCGGTCAGTCCCGCCAGGTGTCGGCATAGTTCCTCCATAGGTGAGGCTCCCTGCTCAGGCTCAGACAGGGCTGTCTGCTACTGTCACGTACCTGACGGTGACGAGCCCGGTTAGCAGAGGGAGGCCTCCCTTACGGCTCCCACCGGCGGCCCCTGGTGGTATAACAGGAAGCACGGAGGTGGAAGGGGTACGAGTGCCTGGCAGGATCAAGAACTACCGCAGGTGATCAGGAACCAGCAGGTGAGGAGGCAGGAACCAGGAACTACAGCAGGTGAGTGGACAGGAACCAGGAACTACAGCAGGTGAGTAGACAGGAACCAGGAACTCAGAAAATGACCCGGACCGGGAGGCACAGCAGGTAGACTGGAACCACTGGGCAGCAGCAGATGAACAGGAACCAGCAGATGAGCAGACAGGAACCAGCAGATGAGCAGACAGGAACCAGGAACTGCAGCAGGTGAGTAGACAGGAACCAGGAACTCAGCAGATAACCCGGACCGGGAGGCACAGCAGGTAGACTGGAACCACTGGGCAGCAGCAGATGAACAGGAACCAGCAGATGAGCAGACAGGAACCAGCAGATGAGCAGACAGGAACCAGGAACTGCAGCAGGTGAGTAGACAGGAACCAGGAACTCAGCAGATGACCCAGACCGGGAGGCACAGCAGGTAGACTGGAACCACTGGGCAGCAGCAGGTGAACAGGAACCAGCAGATGAGCAGACAGGAACCAGCAGATGAGCAGACAGGAACCAGCAGATGAGCAGACAGGAACTAGGAACTCAGCAGATGACCCGGACCGGGAGGCACAGCAGGTAAACTGGAACCACTAGGCAGCAGCAGGTGAACAAGAGCCAAGGTCAGGCAGGATCGTCAGACAAGCCGGGGTCGGGTAAACTGGCAGGCAGCGAGGCACAAAAGGATCAGGCAATACCGAAGTCAGAAAACAGGCGATGGTCAGGTACAGGCAGATAGCAGGAGGGTCACAGGAAGCCGGGTCAGATACAGGTAAACAAGGCAGATCAGGTCACTTGGGATAAACGCTGTAGAGCAGACAGCAGGGACTGTCTGCAAGTGAGGAGTTTAAATAGCCCTTCGGGCGTCACCTGCGGGGGCGGGAACCAGGAAGTCCAGGGCGTCTGTTCCTGACAGGGTTTCCATGACATGCATTCAACCAACAGAGTCCAAAACCCTCGGATCCAGACAAAAAAAAAGGGGATTATAAGGTAATCCTGTATTATATGCAAAAAAGGGGGGTGTAGATTGCCCAATTCACTGTAGGGTAACAATATTAGATACAACCAAAAGATGATTCGTTTGTAAAAACGGGATCCTCCTAACCATATATTCTGTTTTATAGGAAATAGGGAAAATTTAAAGGGAAAAGGGGACTGGACTGGGGGGGGAAGGGAAATGTTGGGAAAATTCCCAGCTAAGGTTAAATGGAGATTCAGCTACCATTCTAATGGGTAATAATGAAAAAAGACTTTATTGGTTGGATGCTACAAAAATAGAAAGTACACATTACATCCTGTCTAAATGACCTAGGTCATAGAGGAGAAAGGAGTTTCTCCCGTGGCTACACAATAATATATTAAAACTTTACATAATACATATACACCGTGCACTGTAAGAAAACAATTATCTAAAAAAGATGGCAGAGAGGACAATTACCCCCCCCACTTAACCTATCTAAGCTCTCTACGAGCTGTTAACATCATATGCCCGGGCATAAATTTATGACTGAACCTGGAAGACCTGCTAGATGTATAGAAGAGAACCAAGAAGGATGTATGCGGAACTAATAGTTGGAAAAATCATAGATGAGTTGTCAGCATGACAGTTCCTAAATCATCATGGAAATCAAACTCAATGGTAGTCCGCATAAATGGTTGCTGGAAATGCTGTAAATAATCCTGCGCGTTCTAGAAAGTCTCAAAAAAGCCAATATATATATAGCATGTCAGAAAAGCACTGCGTATGGATGTAAGTATCCTAGATATATGTGCTTATTATGTCTAAATAGACTGACATAGGAGACGAACATTCAGAGGATTGCATAGAGAGATATCTGTAGGGTATGTCCTTTGGTATAATATCTCTGCATGGGGACTAGAAATTAGTCCTGGATTTCCTGAGTGAGGAGAGTTTATGCCTAAGGACTGAAATTATGTTCAGTACAGGTGAGTGATACGGTGTAATTTAGTACAGTGGGTAACCATATAGTAGCTCACTGGCTTACCCGTCCTGTAGTTCAGTAAAAAGTTCCGACCGTCACTCACTGTCTGCTTCAGCTGTATCTGTGCCCCACTTGTGAAGGAGGGATCCTCGGATCATGTGCCGCGTGAAGAGCGTCTCTCATTCAGTCACGTGTTGCCGACGCTGACTGGCTACGCGGTGCTTGAAATCTCATCAGCTGGAGACAGCGTCTAGATCCACACATGAAAAGAGGCTTTAGAGTTGGCGCAGTACTTAATTCTGCCACTGGGGGCAATAGGCATATTCCTCAAGATTCCTTGGAGATCTCTATGCAGGTTTCCCGGCCATTGTAACGGGGATGTTTACTGGAAGACAGGAGAGGACATGGGGGGGACAAGTCCTAGCTCTGGACCACTGCGTCGGACATGACGCGTTTCGTGACCGTGATGTCACTTCTTCCTGATGTGTCAGTGGTCAGTTAATACCCTTATTAAATAGCATAATTCAGCCAATCAAAAGCCTGATCCCACTGGTGGACGTAGTAGCGCCATCTTGTGGTGAATAACAGAAAGTGCTAAAAAATCATGTAAAGAGTGCTTTCACATTGTGTCATGAAGGAATAGGACTAAGATTACTATGTTCTGTTATAATTTTTGATGATTTGTAGAGACAGAAATAGGTAAAGATTCAAGACTGAAATATAAATCCAAATCTAAATTCAAATTCACATTTTTAAATCCAAACTCAAACCTAAATTTAAATCCAAAATTTAAAATTGAAAATTTATAGGTATAGCAGAGTGCCAGCCAAAGTACCCCACCTGTTTATATGTTGCCAGATAACCCCTATTGACGTGGAGTATATATTGCATAATACTCAAAGAAATCGCACACTTGGTTTGTACTAAGTGGGACCCCGATCAAAAGTCAGGCAGCAAATGTCACTAGTCAGGGACAAAATGACTTCAGGGTTCTAGATACAGCTGAAGCAGACAGTGAGTGACGGTCGGAACTTTTTACTGAACTACAGGACGGGTAAGCCAGTGAGCTACTATATGGTTACCCACTGTACTAAATTACACCGTATCACTCACCTGTACTGAACATAATTTCAGTCCTTAGGCATAAACTCTCCTCACTCAGGAAATCCAGGACTAATTTCTAGTCCCCATGCAGAGATATTATACCAAAGGACATACCCTACAGATATCTCTCTATGCAATCCTCTGAATGTTCGTCTCCTATGTCAGTCTATTTAGACATAATAAGCACATATATCTAGGATACTTACATCCATACGCAGTGCTTTTCTGACATGCTATATATATATTGGCTTTTTTGAGACTTTCTAGAACGCGCAGGATTATTTACAGCATTTCCAGCAACCATTTATGCGGACTACCATTGAGTTTGATTTCCATGATGATTTAGGAACTGTCATGCTGACACCTCATCTATGATTTTTCCAACTATTAGTTCCGCATACATCCTTCTTGGTTCTCTTCTATACATCTAGCAGGTCTTCCAGGTTCAGTCATAAATTTATGCCCGGGCATATGATGTTAACAGCTCGTAGAGAGCTTAGATAGGTTAAGTGGGGGGTAATTGTCCTCTCTGCCATCTTTTTTAGATAATTGTTTTCTTACAGTGCACGGTGTATATGTATTATGTAAAGTTTTAATATATTATTGTGTAGCCACGGGAGAAACTCCTTTCTCCTCTATGACCTAGGTCATTTAGATAGGATGTAATGTGTACTTTCTATTTTTGTAGCATCCAACCAATAAAGTCTTTTTTCATTATTACCCATTAGAATGGTAGCTGAATCTCCATTTAACCTTAGCTGGGAATTTTCCCAACATTTCCCTTCCCCCCCCAGTCCAGTCCCCTTTTCCCTTTAAATTTTCCCTATTTCCTATAAAACTGTGTGTGGAATTCCAACATCTCATTCTTGGCGCCCACACTTGAGTTGCATTATATTCAACACTTGTAGCATATGGCTTTTGTGAGTTTGTTTTTGCACATCGTTTTAATAAATTTATTTTAGGTAATGCACAAGATTTTTGTGTTTTGTATGTCAGTTCTAGCTCACTGTATCTATCACAAAACCATTTTAACATATCTTTACCCCAACGTTCGAGTGTTGGCCCAGTGTGGAAACTTCCAGGAAGGAGGCCTGAGGCACGTCACTGCTGACTGCACATAGGAAATGTGGAATATTCTTAGATTCATAGTTTCATAGTTAGTAAGGTTGAATACACACCAGTCCAGTTCAATCTGTGTAGGTGTGCGTATATGCATGTGTGTGAGTGTATCCATGTTAATACCATTTCTCATATCCCTGTATATTGCGTTCGCTAAGGTGCCTATCTAAGAGTTTTTTTTAATTGTCATCACTTCCGTCTGACACCACTAATCATGGAAAGGCTTTTCACATCCTTACCGCTCTACCCGTAAAGAGCTCTCTACACAGTTTAATGTTGAACCCCTTATCTTCCAATTTCAATGAGTGGCCGTGTGTCTTCTTAAGCTCTCTAAAACTGAATAGTTTCCTCCCTATGCTAGAATTATCATTGAGGCATTTGTATATCGCTATCATATCTCCTCTTAAGCTTCTCCAGGGAGAATAGGATTAATGCTTGAAATCATTCCTGAGGTCCTGTAGTCCCTTTATTAGCTTTGGTACCCTTCTCTGGACTCTCTCCAGATTCAGCACATCACTTGAGGATTGGTGACCAAAACTGAATGGCATACTCAAGATGTGGCCGAACCAGAGTTTTGTAAAGTGGTCATTTGCCATTGCTGAGTCTGTGATCTACTAGGACCCCCAGATATTTTTCCATCCTGGATTCCCCCAAAGGTTCTCCGCTAGCAAGTAACTTGCATTAATGTTTTTGGCCCCCAAGTGCATCACTTGATTTCTCAACATTAAACCTCATTTGCATTGTAGTTGCCCATCCCATTATTTTATTGAGGTCTTCTTGTAAGCCGAAGGTGTCTATATCTTGCTGTAAAGTAATTGTCCTGCTTAGCTTGTATTGTCAGCAAGCACTGAGATTGAGCTATTTATACCAACCTTTATATCATTTATGAATAATTTTAACCTTGGGGTACTCTGCCTACCATGCCAGACCATTCTGAATACACACAACATTTATCCCCACCCTTTAGTCGCGCCCCTGTAACCAGTTTTCTATCCAGGTACATAGCCTACGGTCTAAGACAACAGACCTCAATTTGTGAATTAAGTGTTTATAGGGAACTATACCAAATGCTTTTGTGAAATCCAGATATACTACATCCACAGGCCTTCCTTTATCTAGATGGAGCTGACATCATCATAGAATGCTAGCAGATTGGTCTGGCAGGAATGATCTTTCATAAATCCATGCTGATTACTATTAATGATACTGTTTTCAAATTCTTAGATATAGTCCCTTATCATCCTCCATGTTAGGCTGACTGAAATAATGGTTTGACTATTACCTGACTCCAATGAACTGGTACAATTACAGTTCTTAAACTGACCATAAAAATCAGAAACAGATGTTTGACTATTACCTGGCTAAATTCTGTGTAAGCCATCTAGTTCCTGTCATTTATTTGCATTCAGTATTTCAAGTATTTTTTGGACACTGGCTTCTGTTAGCCACAAAGGTAAATACTATGATACGTTACTAAAGATCCTGTCTTGGTTACTATATCTCTCTTTTTCCTCTGTAAAAGCTGAGGAGAACAATGCATTTAGAACAGTTGCCCTCTCCTTGTCATTTGTAATCAACTTCCCCCGATCATCTTTTATGGAGTATATAGGGTCTGACCTCACTTTCTTACCAATGATATATTTAAAAAAAACTTTTGGGGGGGGGGGGTTACTCTCATCTGCTACGTGCCTCTTGTAGTTTTATTTAGCTGCCCTAAATGTGCATTGGAATGCCCACAATGACCCCTCAGCCTTATTAAAGGCCATTTTTTTCTGTTGTATAAAACGTTTTACATTAAAGTGTAGCCACCCAAATTCTTATGTTGTATTTTTTTCTTCATTTTGGATTGAGTAAGGGATGGTTATAACCCCTGTAAGTTTTTTCTTTTTTTGCCATCTTCATCTCATAGGGGAGATTTCCATAGCCAAAACAGGAAGTGAGAGGAAATTCCTCCAAAGTGAGGGAACTTCAGGGTGTCACCAGTATCTCCAGAATTAGTGTCCCCATTGGAAGATTTCCACTCTATTACTGTTCTGATGTCAACCAAAATTTTAGGATTTTCTTTTACTTTCACTTTCCATGATAATAGTAAACAAGAAAGATAGAGAGGTTAAATCTCCCTAACGGGGGCACAAACAGCAATAAAAACTGACAGGTTTTCTAATCCCTCACCTCTCTATCCAAAACTGAAAAAAGTTTTGCCTTCAGTTACACTTTAAGTCCTGAAAATAATAACAAAACATGAACAAAGATATAACAATCTATTATTTCTATTGCACACATTTTATGTATTGACTGTGAAAATGAAACAACTTGTTAAAAGCAATCTCAAGGTTTGTTAGCATGGTAAAAGAATGTATTTGAGGTCAGCTATGTTTATTATGGATTCCTATTTGTGCAGGTTTTGCAATATCTGTTCACTAGCATTTCTTTTCTAATTGTACACGACCTATGTGACGATTTCGAGAAAAAAAGATCAATGTTAAACAAGAAAGTTCAGCTGTAGATATTGAATTTAGAACCTTTCAAAGTTCACATCAGGAAATTAATATCTCTTTCAGCAAAATTCTGTGGTATAGCCTGGAACAGCATGAAACCAACCAGGATCTAAGCAGCATTATATACAACATAGTTATCCTTTGACAAAGTGTTAACATATAATATGAAAAACTTTAAAATCTGTACTTTGTTTCGTAATGTGTTAATTCCAAACCTGTGGGTGGAAAATATGATGTATCTCTAAAATTGGTATTTATACAGGCATATGAATATAAAGGAAACCTTGCCCGGCTAACTGTCATATCTATACTTTAGTTTGAATGCTTTTCAAGTTGCAGACCCAGACTATATATATATACTGTATATATATATATATATATATATATATATATTTTTTATTATTTATTTTTTATTTATTTTTTATTATTATTATTATTTGTTTTCCTTTTTTAGTTGTTGTATGCGCTTTGGAGCCTGACACTAGGTCAGTTGTATTTTAGATAGTACAGCAATTTCAGCCCTAATTTTTAAAACAAAAAATTTCTAAAACTAACAGGTAAGTACAGAAAAGATTTGAAATATAGACATCCAGTCTTGTGATCCAGGTACACCTGCTGGATCATATAATATATACAGGTCCTTCTCAAAAAATTAGCATATTGTGATAAAGTTCATTATTTTCTGTAATGTACTGATAAACATTAGACTTTCATATATTTTAGATTCATTACACACAACTGAAGTAGTTCAAGCCTTTTCTTGTTTTAATATTGATGATTTTGGCATACAGCTCATGACAACCCAAAAATCCTATCACAAAAAATTAGCATATTTCATCCGACCAATAAAAGAAAAGTGTTTTTAATACAAAAAAAGTCAACCTTCAAATAATTATGTTCAGTTATGCACTCAATACTTGGTCGGGAATCCTTTTGCAGAAATGACTGCTTCAATGCGGCGTGGCATGGAGGCAACCAGCCTGTGGCACTGCTGTGGTGTTATGGAGGCCCAGGATGCTTCGATAGCGGCCTTAAGCTCATCCAGAGTGTTGGGTCTTGTGTCTCTCAACTTTCTCTTCCCAATATCCCACAGATTCTCTATGGGGTTCAGGTCAGGAGAGTTGGCAGGCCAATTGAGCACAGTAATACCATGGTCAGTAAACCATTTACCAGTGGTTTTGGCACTGTGAGCAGGTGCCAGGTCGTGCTGAAAAATGAAATCTTCATCTCCATAAAGCTTTTCAGCAGATGGAAGCATGAAGTGCTCCAAAATCTCCTGACAGCTAGCTGCATTGACCCTGCCCTTGATAAAACACAGTGGACCAACACCAGCAGCTGACATGGCACCCCAGACCATCACTGACTGTGGGTACTTGACACTGGACTTCAGACATTTTGGCATTTCCCTCTCCCCAGTCTTCCTCCAGACTCTGGCACCTTGATTTCCGAATGACATGCAAAATTTGCTTTCATCCGAAAAAAGTACTTTGGACCACTGAGCAACAGTCCAGTGCTGCTTCTCTGTAGCCCAGGTCAGGCACTTCTGCCGCTGTTTCTGGTTCAAAAGTGGCTTGACCTGGGGAATGCGGCACCTGTAGCCCATTTCCTGCACACGCCTGTTCACGGTGGCTCTGGATGTTTCTACTCCAGACTCAGTCCACTGCTTCCGCAGGTCCTCCAAGGTCTGGAATCGGTCCTTCTCCACAATCTTCTTCAGGGTCCGGTCACCTCTTCTCGCTGTGCAGCGTTTTCTGCCACACTTTTTCCTTCCCACAGACTTCCCACTGAGGTGCCTTGATACAGCACTCTGGGAACAGCCTATTCGTTCAGAAATTTCTTTCTGTGTCTTACCCTCTTGCTTGAGGGTGTCAATGATGGCCTTCTGGACAGCAGTCAGGTCGGCAGTCTTACCCATGATTGCGGTTTTGAGTAATGAACCAGGCTGGGAGTTTTTAAAAGCCTCAGGAATCTTTTGCAGGTGTTTAGAGTTAATTAGTTGATTCAGATGATTAGGTTAATAGCTCGTTTAGAGAACCTTTTCATGATATGCTAATTTTTTGAGATAGGAATTTTGGGTTGTCATGAGCTGTATGCCAAAATCATCAATATTAAAACAAGAAAAGGTTTGAACTACTTCAGTTGTGTGTAATGAAACTAAAATATATGAAAGTCTAATGTTTATCAGTACATTACAGAAAATAATGAACTTTATCACAATATGCTAATTTTTTGAGAAGGACCTGTATATGGCTAATATTAAGACAGATCCTAGTATTTTTTGCCAGCTGTATGTAAAGTACAATAAATTATTTTTAATAAACCAATAACTGTTTTATATTCTGGCCTTTTATATCTGTGTGTACTGCGGCATTGTCCTTAGAATTTATTCTTAGACCATAAAGTAGTAAATCGAGCAGTGTAGTCCATGGGTATTACTTTTAAATATGGTGTATTTATATGCAGTGGAGTTTTACTTACTTGTTATAATTATTAACAGAGAGTAGATGTATGAAAAACTGCAAAATCATTATCCAACAATAGAAATTATAAATGATCAAATTCCAATATGTTAATCTGGTTTTTCTTTCTTCTTTTATTTTGAGAGTAATTTTAAATGCACTGTCCCACTCAATTATACCAGCCTGGCACTTCAGACAGAGTCTAGGCTGTGACCATGAGACTTTCAGACACACATCATTTTCCACTTGTGCATACTTGCATGATGGAAGTCAGCAGAGCTTCACCTCGCTTACTAAGCTATGGGGGAAATTCCTTTGCAAAGTAAACAGCCCAGTTGCCTTTAGTACATAAATTCCTATGAGTAATTCACTTTAATAGAGATTCCTTAGTCTAGTTCTCACATTTTTGGACTCTGTTTCTGTAAAAAAACATCATGGACCATTTTTCCTTTTCTTCAGAGAGAATGTCTTTGAATCATGAAGTACGGTACATTAACTGTTAACAGTGTAACAATGAAGACTATTAGAGAATAATTGTAGCAGTTGATTCTACTCCTCTAGACATGGAAATAGGGGCTAGTAGGAAAAGTAAGGGAAAGGGAATATGGGGGTGGTGCTGAATGGTATTCTTGTAAAAATAGTAAAAAAAAAAAGAAACGTATTAAAGAAAAACCTGGTTGACATTTGGATGATAGAAAACTTTTTTTAAACCTACACTGGAAGCAAATTGGCTTGATTTAGGTCACATCACATCTTGGATTTACCGGGTTGTTTAACTCAAAAGCTGATTGCAAGTTGAATGTTCGTGGTTAATTATCAGCCTTTGAGTATAGTTACCAGAAAGCAATGTCAGCATGTATTCCAGTAAGTTATTCTCACTGACTGTGTTTAAAAGCAAAGAAAATTGTTCTAGTGGTCTTATACTTTTGATTATACCTGTTTCTAATGCAATTTTAGAGCTTAGTGAAAAAACTTATTTTTGTCAAGGTTAAAGTGGTTGTAACCCTAAAAAAAATGTTTCCTGTTCCTTTAAAGCATGATCACTAGTACTGTGCTAGTGATCATGCTTTAAAGGAACGGGAACATTTTTTTTGCACTGCAATTTGTCCCTTTCTATGTTCTAAAATACCTAGTTGATCCTGCCTCTTCCTTTGGCCCCTATGTGTACTCACCACAGTAATCATGGCTGCTGTTCCATTATAACGGTGGTTATAACGGTGGTCAGTTTACGTGCCTCAAAACAAGTTGCAAAATTTTTCTTTTTTCCCCTAAAGAGCTATGATTACAAAAATATCAAAAAAGCTGTTACCCACTTTAAATAAATTAAAGTATATGAAAACCTTTTTTTCATTTTACAAATTTGGATTGGGTAGTGAATGTGTCAGTTTTTTTAAAAGGAAATTACTCTTTACTTCTTATCCTAGAGACGCAACAGAAAGTAAAGGAAAAGCACTCTTCCTAGACAGTTGTGAGCAAGGTGCAGCGTGGTGTGGCGGGCAGTAAACACACAGAGTTCGAAATAGACAAGAGCAGTATATTGCAGAAAGTTCCATCAATATACAACTAGGCCCGGCAGGTAGGCACAACCGCTCATAGCCACTTATGAACAGTAACAGTGAAATAGTGGTCATCAGGACTAGTGGTGAGGGTGAATCTCCCCAGTAGAGTCACAGACAGCAATTAAAATATGACAGAAATTGTAACACTGCTCCTCTCTGTTCATTTACTCCATAATCCACTCTGTGGATGACTCTCAAAACAAAATAAAAATAGTTCTGGCTTTATATAGACATTGAGTTTTTAATATTGCCTTATGACTTCTAGTATATACAGTGGGGCAAAAAAATATTTAGTCAGTCACCAATTGTGCAAGTTCTGCCACTTAAAAAGATGAGAGAGGCCTGTAATTGTCATCATAGGTGTACCTCAACTATGAGAGATAAAATGGGGAAACAAATCCAGACAATCACATTGTCTGATTTGGAAAGAATTTATTTGCAAATTATGGTGGAAAATAAGTATTTGGTTAATATCAAAAGTTCATCTCAATCCTTTGTTATATATCCTTTGTTGGCAATGACAGAGGTCAAACGTTTTCTGTACGTCTTCACAAGGTTGTCACACACTGTTGCTGGTATGTTGGCCCATTCCTCCATGCAGATCTCCTCTAGAGCAGTGATGTTTTGGGGCTGTCGCTGGGCAACACAGACTTTCAACTCTCTCCAAAGGTTTTCTATGGGGTTGAGATCTGGAGACTGGCTAGGCCACTCCAGGACCTTGAAATGCTTTGCACTCAAGATCTCACGATACAAGACCCCATTCATTCTTTCATGTACATGGATCAGTCGTCCTGTTCCCTTTGCAGAGAAACAGCCCCAAAGCAAGATGTTGACACCCCCATGCTTCACAGTAGGTATGGTGTTCTTTGGTTGCAACTCAGCATTCTCTCTCCTCCAAACACAACGAGTTGTGTTTCTACCAAACAGTTCTACTTTGGTTTCATCTGACCATATGACATTCTCCCAATCCTCTTCTGGATCATCCAAATGCTCTCTAGCAAACCTCAAACGGGCCCGGACATGTACTGGCTTAAGCAGGGGGACACGTCTGGCACTGCAGGATCTGAGTCCCTGGCCGCGTAGTGTGTTACTGATGGTAGCCTTTGTTACGTTGGTCCCAGCTCTCTGCAGGTCATTCACTAGGTCCCCCTGTGTGGTTCTGGGATTTTTGCTCACCGTTCTTGTGATCATTTTGACCCCACGGGGTGAGATCTTGCGTGGAGCCCCAGATCGAGGGAGATTATCAGTGGTCTTGTATGTCTTCTATTTTCTAATTATTGCTCCCACAGTTGATTTCTTCACACCAAGCTGCTTGCCTATTGCAGATTCATTCTTCCCAGCCTGGTGCAGGTCTACAATTTTGTTTCTGGTGTCCTTCGACAGCTCTTTGGTCTTCACCATAGTGGAGTTTGGAGTGTGACTGTTTGAGGTTGTGGACAGGTGTCTTTTATACTGATAACAAGTTCAAACAGGTGCCATTAATACAGGTAATGAGTGGAGGACAGAGGAGCCTCTTAAAGAAGAAGATACAGGTCTGTGAGAGACAGAAAACGTGCTTGTTTGTAGGTGACCAAATACTTATTTTCCACCATAATTTGCAAATAAATTCTTTCCAAATCAGACAATGTGATTGTCTGGATTTGTTTCCACATTTTGTCCCTCATAGTTGAGGTTTACCTATGATGGCAATTACAGGCCTCTCTCATCTTTTTAAGTGGGAGAACTTGCACAATTGGTGGCTGACTAAATACTTTTTTGCCCCACTGTAGTTGAATGACTTGTGTAATCAAAGATATGTAAATTGAAAGTTTTGCTTACAAGGGGGGGGGGGTGGATTTTGTGCCAGCCATCCTCTCCACCTCATTCAATCAGAGCATGCTTTGCATTTATTAAGCACAATACAAGGTCTCCTCTGAATGTCTCGGAACTCGGAAGGCAGTTAGGATCACTGTATTAGTGACAGTTGCTAGTGATTCTCCCTTTCCACTTGAATTGGCCTGGTGAAATATGAAATATGTATACTTACATTGGTCCAAGCTGGTCTATTGTAACTATGAAAAAAAAAACATACTTAGAATTCAGCTTTAAAACATTCTGTCTGTCATTGCCATCAAAACGGGTTATCAGCTATTAATATAATTGCTCTTCAATAAATGCATTTCTTATGCAAGTTTGTTTTTTATAATTATGAGTCTTGTTTAACCCCCTTAGCGGTAATCCCGAGTCTGGCTCGGGGTGAGTTTTCAATGCTAAGAGCGGTAACCCAGAGCCAGACTCGGGCTGTATCGCAGTATCCAGGGGAAGTAACTTACCTTGTTCCCTGGATCCTGCGATGTCCTCCCGCAGTGTCTGCGAGCCGTGTCTCGCTCGATCCTCACTGCCGAGTGCCGAACTCCGTTCCCTGCGACGTTGCGACGCACGGGGACGGAGTTCGGCGCCAAATTCAAAAAAGTAAACACATAGTATACATACAGTATACTGTAATCTTACTGATTACAGTACTGTATGTAATAATTACACACCCCCTTTGTCCCTAGTGGTCTGCCCAGTGTCCTGCATGCACTTTTATATAATAAAAACTGTTCTTTCTGCCTGGAAACTGAAGATTGTCCATAGCAACCAAAAAGTGTCCCTTTATGTCAAAAGTGGTTTTAGACCAGCTAGAAAACAGCGATAATAAATTAGAATCACTCGCAGAATTGAGCGATAGCGATTTGTGGGGAAATTCGTCATCAAACAAAAAATCTAATGACAGCGACAATTCTGCAACTGAGCAAATTTCAGTGTTTTTGATTTGATTACATTATTGAATAATTTTTATTATAATTACATTACTATTTGTTATAATTATTTATAGTTATTTATTATATTATAATTTATTATTTTGTGTTTCAAACTTTATCATACCCGGGATGTCTACTAGACTCTTGTTTGGTCAGGTTTAAGTAAGTAATTACTAAGAATTGCAGGCCTACAATACATAACACCAAATTTCCATGCAAAATAATTGTACCGCTTTTGGTACATAATTCCAGACAGAATCATATCGCCAGGGAGGTTAAATGGAACCATCAGTAGTTTTACAAGTCTGTCTGAATAAATTCTTGTTATAATTTAAAAACAGTTTTACCATTAAAATTCAGCAATTAACCTTTCAAGGTACAGCAGGGGGCTCATCTGCAGGAGACAATATGTGTACTTGCAACCAGGGCATAGGGTAATAACATAGGGGTACCCCCATGTTTCTTAAAGTAAAGAATCTCCTAACAGAGTCAAAGAAAAATTAGGATTTTAACCACTTTAATACCAGGCACTTACACCCCCTTCCTGCCCAAGCCAATTTAAAGCTTTCAGCGCTGTCGCACTTTGACAATTGCGCAGTCATACTACACTGTACCCAAACAGTTTTTTTATCATTTTGTTCCCACAAATAGAGCTTTCTTTTGGTGGTATTTGATCACTGCTGGGTTTTTTTTGCGCAACAAATAAAAAAAAAGAAAATGGGCACTGATGAGATGGCACTGATGAGGTGACACTGATGGGCACTGATGATGGGCACGAATAGGCGGCACTGATAGGCGGCATTGATGGGCCCTGATAGGTGGCACTGATATGCAGCACTGATGGGCATTGATAGGTGGCACTGATGGGCGCTCATAGGTGTCACTGATGGGCACTGATAGGCGGCACTGATGGGCACTGAAAGGCTGCATTGATGGGTACTTATGGGTGGCACTGATAGGTGGCATGGAAGGGCACTGATGGGCACTGATCGGTTGGCACTTATGGGCACAGATGGGCACTGATAGGTGGCACTGATGGACACTGATGGGTGGCACTGATGGACATTGATAGATGGCACTGATGGGCATCACTGATAGGGAGACATCTGGCAGACATTGGTAATGGGCACTGACTGGCACCATTTGTGGGCACTGATTGGCATATTTTGGGCACTGTTATCCCTGGTGGCTATGGGTGGCATCCCTGGTGATCCAGTGCGAGCATCCGTGGGGGGCTGAGCTAATAATAAATCAGTGCAGACCCCCCTGTCAAGAGAGCAGCCGATCGACTCTCCTCTACTCGCATCTGTCAGACGCGAGAGAAGAAAAGCCGATACACGGCTCTTCCTGACTACACTGTGATCAGCCTTGATTTGAAATGGCTGATCACGTGGTAAAGAGCCTCCATCAGAGGCTCTTTACTGAGATCGGTGTAGTGGTGTGTTGGACTGACACGCTGCACCACTGATCGTCACGCTGCGCGCCCCCACAGGCACGCGCCGGCAGATATCCTGAAAGACGTCATCTGACGCCCAGTCAGGATAACTGAATCACCGCCCGGCCGTCATTTTGCTATAGGCTGGGCGGGAAGTGGTTAATGGATCCTTTAAAATCCTAACTTATTTATGGGCCGTAACTCCTACCTATTTTTCTTTGACTCTACTATACTACTGGGATGTGGATGTGATTGACTGTCCCTAGAACCAGTAAAACCTTATTTGAAAAATCTCCTAACAGTTCTAAATTCCAGGGGAATTAGCCTGCTGTACAAAGCATGCATGTGTTTAACATAAAAACATACAGTATATATCTAAGGCTAGAAACACCTTAGTGAAATTTGAACATGCCCGCAATTCAGTGCCCTCAAATACTGCACAAGGTCATATGCAAGTAAAACATATGGAGAATGCCCAACATTTGCAAGTAATAGGTCAATTTCAGTGTCTTTATTGATAACTGGGCCAACGCTTGGGTTGATTCCTATGTGATATGAGGAAGTGCATACATTGGAAAATCTCTGTGATCATTCATTTTTTTCTCAGTACAAAAAAAATGGAACAAGTCTTTTACAATGTAAGTGCTGCAATAGACGATTGGTGCAGTCAGGGAGAAATATACACCAGGACCTTGACTGTCAGCGGGATGGCGATGCAAGTCGTTCTCTCCTTGTTTATCAGTCTTGTTAAGATGATTTCTCTTGTTTGGCTACTATTGATAATAGTAAATCTGTTGTCACTAAGAGATTCAGTATGGTGACAATTTTTTTTTTTTTGAAGAGCTTTTAAAGGTCAGCACTCTCTACAATGGTTCATTCCATTTTAGTAAATTCAGGCAAGGCTATCACTTCACAATAGCTGTGGCTTTAGGTACACATTTTTATTTTGTGATAGATACATCAGTACATGCAAGCAATCATCTTTCGTGAACGACTATGACTGTAAAAATTTTTAAATGATTGATGGTTTACTGCATAGATCCCATATTATAATAAAGAATATTGATAAAGAATATAGAATATGCTTGATTGATGCACGCTTGAATGCATTTACCTAATTAATATTTTAGTCATTTTACAAAATTGAGATTTCAGGCTTCTTTGTGGTAACTTTAATTTAACGTATATGCTAAAAATAAAGCCACTCACATTATTAAGTTGAAAGATTACCAGGACGACAGTACAGGATTTTTTAGTTTGGTAATTTGAATTCATTAAATCATTTGAAAAAATAAAAAAATCAAAGAGAACTAAGAGCAGTGTTAATTCTGCACAAATCTTTAAAGCCATTTAACTTAAAATACAACTAATCTTACATAAGAGAGTTCTGGATGGTATTTACAGATATATGTAAAGGCTGTACTGGAATAGCTTACTTTGATTTCACTGCACACCGTAAGCTTAATATTATATAGTTTATATATACTGTTTTTACCTTTATACACTGTATAAGTTTTGTTTGATAGACTCAGTCTTGTGACCTTTTATTTGTAAATCTTATCCAGAAAATATTTTAAAAAAAAGACATTTTTTTATATGCATAATTCCTCCTAAGAACCAGTGCACTGCTTGCTTCAGGGCAGGAAGCTCATACGATGAGTATTGAAGCAAAATGCTGTGATCTTTTCAAAAAAGCTATGTACAGCACTCTGTTTGCCCCTCCTGTCAGCCATGATATGCCTGCATTACATAGAGAAGCGCAGACTTAATGATGACAACACTGGGTCTACAACTAGATATGTAATTACAAGGTTTTACTTAAAGAGGTTGCAACCCTAAAAAAAGAGATCCTGTTGCTTTAAAGCAGGTTAAACAGCATAGTGCTTGTGGTGTCTAATTTGTCCCTTTCTTTGCTGTAAAAAAAATATGGTTGATCCTGCCACATGATGGCCGCTGATCCATGATACCTTGGTCAGTTTACGTGCCTCCGTGATCTTGCAGTCTCTCCTCTCTCCCCCTCCCTCCCTACCTGTCAGCTCCTGTGTGTGAGCAATCTCCTCCCCGCCCCTCCCCTCCTGCCGCTATTAGTAGCTGGCAGTAAAGTCAGAGTAGAATTACTGCCAGCCCCTCTGTTATACCAAGGTATACTACACAGTGTAAATGTTTGTTTAAAATTATGCTGCTAAATACCTTCTTTAAGTCACATGAGCTCACACCATTCTCCTCCCCTGATCTAAGGGCTACAGTGATAGGAGCTGAGTGGACAGTACAGTGGTCCCGTGACCTCCTGACTAACGTCAAGGGGGATCTCAGCCCCTCCCACTGTAGCCCCTAGATCGGGGGAGGAGAGCAGCGGGTCACGTGACTGCACAGAGGCAATCTGAAATAAGGTATTTATGAGCATCATTTTAAACAAACATTTACTTTGTGTAGTATACCTTGGTATAACAGAGTGGCTGGTAGTAATCCTACTCTGACTTTACAACCACTTTAAATATTCTGTTAGCATGTTAATGAGTGGTGGAGGTAAAATATAAGTAGAATCAACTACATCTTTAACCTTTTTAGGATGACGTGTTGTGATTGTGGGCACAAGGAGTTTGGTACATTCAGCTGACTTGTAATGCGCATATAATAATGGATGTCTCTTTAAGAACAACAGGTCAAGCGAAATATGCCTATGCTGGAACAACAACTTCTAGTACCTGCTTGAAACTTGCACAATATATGTATGTGGCAACCATGTAAAAAAAAATGATTCTCCCTTTGGTTGTAAGTTGTAGGTCAGCACTCCACTGCATGAAGTACAGATCTAAGACAATGCTTGAGTTAGTTGCACGCATTGCTTATATGGCTGTGTGTGGTCAGCCTTGAATTGAACACTCTCAGTGAAGCAGATGATACCCCTGCTGCATTTTTAACTTTTGACAATATTATGTTCATCTTGAGACTTTCTTGAGACTTGAGAAACTCTTTGAAGAAAAACTGCAGTACATTCAGTGCATATATTTTGGGTTATATTTGTAAACTTGTAATATATTGCTAATGTGATATTCACATTTTTACAATTGCCACTTACAGTGAAACCTCGCATTGCGAGCAACGCGGTTAACAAGCGTTTTTCGCAATACTAGCACTGTTTTACAAAAAAAATCCTGACTCAGTTTGCGAGTTTTGTCTCGCAAAATGAGCAGGATTCAAGCCACAGCGATGTGCAGTACCGCATTTGGCCTGAAGTGGGGGGGCGGAGCCGAACATAGCCATTCGGAGCCGTTCTGAAATGCTCGGAAAACCTCGGAAATACTCAGTTCCCGAACATTTTCTAGGTTTTCCGAGTTCAGCCGAGCTGTCCTTGGGCATTTCCGAGTGTTTCTGAGGCTCTCCGGCGCCCCCCACCTCTGGCCACATGCGTTATTGCATGCCATTGAAGTCAATGCGGAACAAATTATTTTAGATTCCATTGACTTCTATGGGGAAACTCATTTGATATGCGAGTGCTTTGGATTACGAGCATTTTCCTGGAACGGATTATGCTCGTAATCCAAGGTTCCACTGTATTTTACTTTGACACTCCCTTGGTAAAGTTCATGGTCAGTAAATTAAGAGTATATAATTTATGTGTATTTTTCTCTGATCTCGAATTATATTTTGAAATTACATAACATTACGTTTTTTAATAAGCACAACTATAAATATATGACATTTTCAAGCTAATAAAAGTAAATATTATAATAAATATAGTTATTCATATCACAGGTAGAATTATACGTAGGTCAATTAATGTTAAATATCGAATGTTGATATTTTTTTAACTCATTGTGATGACACTTTTCAAAGCCTAAACCATTGAAAAAGATTAGGCTTACTTGCTGCTGATAGGCAGGGGAAGGTATGCTCAGGAATAAGCTGTCAGTATAATAGTCGCGTGCACAGTTTTGGTGAGTTTCCATGCACATAGCCCCAAGCCAGGTAAAAACATACACATCATGTTAACATCATGTTATCTTTTGGGTCCCTGCTTGGTCGCTTGAGAGTTAAGACCCAGCAAGTAAGCATATGGCCTTAGTAAATAAGTATGATATACAACAGGTAGCATGAAGATACAAGGAAATATGTGAACAGAAGCCTAGAACTCCACCTGCTTACCTAATAGAATGATATATAATATTCATACAGTATACAGTACAACTCCATCATTTTCTACCAAATTATTTTTTTACATTTATATTTTAACGCTACTATACGTTCTCTTTAAACAAGCTATAGATTTCCATTTAAAGCTTGCGTTCTTGCTAAAAAGATTTGGAAGGGCTTAGATAATAAAATAAATCTACTGAGTTGTACAGATTTGGAGCAGAACAGGCAAAAAAAAAAAAAAAAAAGGCTTTTTTTTATTCTCAGACTAAGAAGCAACTGAACACTATCCAGGCTCAGCTGCTTTTAAAAATGAGCACACTGCCAAGCTGTGAAGGCGTGAGATTTGTAGCCACAGTTCATGGAGCCTGATTAATTTTGGCTGATTCATGCTTTAGTGAATCAAGTGCTATCTGTCCCTAAAATCTTGTTTTGATACGATATTTTTCATGTAGGCAATAACTTGGAGACAAATTCTAGCTTATGGCTTTGTTTTTTTTTTTATCTCAAAGTCTAACAGTTGGTAACAAACTTCACAAATTACATGACATGGTCTTTGAAATAATTTAAGAGTTAGTTATCAAATCAAAAGCATGGGAATATAGGCTTTAATTTTATAAAGGGGGCAATGTAGCACCAGGCACTCAGGGCACAAGGACTGCATCCCTTTTCAGGTTCCCCAAGCCCCAATGTCACTGCTGCCCATGATCACCTATTTGCTGCCTGTGGCTGCCCAACATGAAGCTCCCGGGGAGCCACATATGTTCTGCACAGACAAGAGGAGGGCATTCACTGGCCCTAAAAGTACACAGACTCATGTTGCTCTTCCTCAGCACCTCTGCCCCTGTGCTTTTCTATAGGCAGGAGTGGGGACACAGGGAAATGAAGAGGCCGGAGGGACAGCCATTAATGCCACTAGATGGGTAAGTGATGGTGTATATCTATGTGTATACAGTTTGTGTGCCTATATGTATGTGTGTGTTTAGGTATATACAATGTGTGAATATGTGTGTATGCTTGTATGTGTCTGTGTCAGGGGCAGACCCAGGGGGGGCAACTGGGCAATTGCCCACCTGAGAAATTACTTATGGGTGAGTAGGCGGGCAGCTCACGCGGCGGACTAGTGAGTTAATGTTACCCCAAGTAATATAATAACTAACATGTCACGCTGCAAAATTGAGCCCGCTCGTGGAATGGCAACAAACTTTTACCCTTAAAAATCTTTACATTTAAAAATGTCTACAGGTTACCAGTTTTGAGTTACAGAGGTCTAGGGCAAAATATATTTCTCTCACTCTAACGGTCACGGCGTTACCTCACATGTATGGTTTGAACACCATTTTCATATGCAGGCATGACTTGCGTATGCGTTCGCTTCTGCGTGCGAACTCGGCGGGACGGTGCGCTTTAATATTTTTTTCTCTTATTTATTTTACTTTTAATTTTGACACTGTCCTTTTAAAAAAAATAAAAATAAACATCCCTTGTAATAGTAAAAAAAGCATGGCAGGACCTCTTAAATGTGAGATCTGGGGTCAAAAAGACCTCAGATCTTATATTTACACTAAAATGCAATAATTTTTTTTTTTTTTTATTGTAATAAAAAAAAAAAAAAAAACCCTTTAAGAGCATTGGGCAGAAGTGACATTTGACGTTGCTTTTTGCCTCCAATGATATGCAGCCCAGTGGGGGCCATCATTCCCTCACTCAGCATCCAGGCAGTGAGGGGAGAGGAACCGGTAAGCAGCGTAGACGGTTGGAGCGCGGCGGGAGGGGGTGGCCCTCTCTTGCCCCAATAAAAGTGATCTTGTGGCGATTCCGCTGCAGAGACCACTTTTATCGGAAAGAGGAAAGTCCGCCATTTTTAAAAATACCGGGGCTATGGCAGCTAGCTGCTGCCATAACAACAATATTTAATGTCAAAGTAGCGACGTATAATGACAGCAGCTGGTCCTTAAGTAGGTCATCACCACTGGGTTTTTATTTTTTAACAAAAAAAAGACTGAAAATTTAGGGGGAAAAAGCATAGTTTGTTATAAAATTTTGCAAACAGTTAATTTTTCTCCTTCATTGATGTGCGCTAATGAGGCTGCACTGATAGGCTGCACTGATGGGAACTGATAGGCTGCACTGATGGGCACTGATAAGAACTGATAAGGAGGCACTAATGAGACTGCACTGATAGGTGGCACTGATGGGCATTGATAGGTGGCACTGAGAGGCACTGATGAGGCGGCACTAGAAGGCACTGATCAGGAGGCACTGATGAGACTGCACTGATAGGTGGCACTGATGGGCACTGATAGGTGGCATTGATAGGTGGCACTGATGGGCACTGATAGACAGCACTGAAGGGCACTGATAGGCAACACTAAAGGGCACTGAAAGGTGGCACTGGTAGGTGGCACTGATGGGCACTAATAGGTGGCACTGATGGACTGATGGACACTGATAGGCACTAGTAGGTGGCACTGATGGGCACTGATAGGCACTGATAAGGAGGCACTAATGAGACTGCACTGATAGGTGGCACTGATGGGCATTGATAGGTGGCGCTGAGAGGCACTGATGAGGCAGCACTAGAAGGCACTGATCAGGAGGCACTGATGAGACTGCACTGATAGGTGGCACTGATGGGCACTGATAGGTGGCACTGATAGGTGGCACTGATGGGCACTGATAGACAGCACTGAAGGGCACTGATAGGCAACACTAAAGGGCACTGAAAGGTGACACTGATGGGCACTAATAGGTGGCACTGATGGACACTGATAGGCACTGGTAGGTGGCACTGATATGTGGCACTGATGACGAGGCACTGATGGGCACTGATAGGTGGCACTGGTGGGCACTGATTAGCAGTACTGATGGGCACTGGTAGGTGGCACTGGTGGGCACTGATTAGCAGTACTGATGGACACTTGTAGGTGGCACTGGTGGGCACTGGTTAGGTGCACTGGTGGGCATTGGTAAGCAGCACTGGTGGGCACTGTGTGGGACCGATGTCCCTCTTACAAAAGCCGTAATCAGCATGATGACATTAAGGACAATGCTCCCAACTTTGTGGGAACAGTTTGGGGATGGCCCCCTTCCTGTTCCAACATGACTGTGCACCAGTGCACAAAGCAAGGTCAATAAAGACATGGATGAGCGAGTTTGGAGTGGAGGAACTTGACTGGCCTGCACAGAGTCCTGACCTCAATCCGATAGAACACCTTTGGGATGAATTAGAGTGAAGACTCAAATGTACTTCTGGAAGAATGGTCAAACATTCCCATAAGCACACTGCTAAACCTTGTGGACAGCCATCCCAGAAGAGTTGAAGTATTTATAGCTGCAAAGGGTGGGCCAACTCAATATTGAACCCTACGGACTAAGACTGGGATGCCGTTAAAGTTCATGTGAATGTAACGGCAGGCATCCTAATACTTTTGACAATATAGTGTATGTAACTATGGAAGAGTGCAGGGGGCAATTATATGTAATGTACAGTGCAAGGATCAAGAATATGTAACTTACAAAGTACATAACATACCGAGTGCAGGGTCCAGGAGCATGTAAAATACATAGTGCAGGGAACAAGTGTCTGTAACATACAGCGTGCAGGAGTCAAGAGTATATAACATACAAAGTGCAGGTGTCAGGTGTATGTAACATACTGAGTGCATGGTTTGCAGAGTACACCACACACTTTGCTTCCTTTGTGAGCATCATGGTTTTTGTTGTGTTTTTACAATCCTAGCAATAACCCTCAGTAAAAAGTCTTTTTATTTTACCTTTTTTTGTTATAAAATAGCATATATTGCATTTCATGGCTAATGTCTAGTACTAATGGCCACCTTTCAGTGCCCTTTAGTGTTGTCTATCAGTGCCGTCTATCAGTGCCCATCAGTGCCACCTATCAATGCCACCTATTCACGGGTAATGTCTAGTACTAATGGATTGTAAATGAGCTTAGTTAAGACTTATACACCTTATATCTTAAATAACATCAAACATAACATCATACACATAGGGAGTTTTCATGCTTCCAACATTGATAGTTTATAAATTGATTGTTTTACAATGTGTGTTGAGTCATTCATATTTTTCTATGTTATCCAATGTCTTTACTACAGTTACAAGTAGTGTTGAGCGGACCCGAACTGTAAAGTTCGGGTCCGTACCGAATTTTGTCGTTTTCCCGACCCCGGACCCGGATTTTGCGCTAAAGTCCGGGTTCGGGTCCGGATTCGGGAATTTAATGGCGCAGTTAGAAATGCTTCAGGGGCCAGCCAATCACCATTTGATTAGCTGGTGTGCCCTTAGAAGCCATCATAGCCATGCCTACTAATGGCATGGCTGTGATTGGTCAGTGCAACATGTGACCCAGCATGTGACCAGCTTCTATATAAGAAAGAGGCACACAGCACAGATCGTCACTCTGCTTTTAGACAGTGTAGGGAAAGGATCCTGGCTGCTGTTGCTGTGAGGGAGAGAATTATATGATAGGAGTTAGTCCTGATTCTGCAATCTACTGATAGAAAAGATAGGGAGACAGTGTAGTGTAGTGTAGTGTAGGGGCAGGATCCTGTTTGTGCTTTCAGGGAGAGAGATTTAGATAGGAGTCCAGATTGAGAGATATAATAGCTCAGCGATCTGCATAGGTTTATCTGTTTGTGTTGCAAGCTCAGTGCACCAGCACTGCATTACGTTGAGTGATACACCTATTCCATTTAGTGGCTGTATTGTGCTCTTGCTAAAAGACCTATTTCGGTCAGAAAAAAAAAAAAAAAAAAAAGGCACTTTATTGTGCTTTTGCTAAAAAGACCCATTTTTGGGCCCCAAAAAAAAAAAAGGCACTTTATTGTGCTGTTGCAAAAAAAAAAAAAGGCACTTTGTTGTGCGCAAAAAAGACCTATTTTTGGGCAAAAAAAATATTTTGCAGTGTATATCTCTAGTTGTGTGAAATAACCAATTTCTATATATTTTTCTTGTACTATGCTATACTAAAAAAAAAAAAAAAAACTTTTTTTGGAATAGCATTCTCTGCAGCTGTGCGATTCAGCGGTTATATACTGTGGTTGTGTTGTGCTCTTGCAAAAAACGCCATTTAGGGCCACAGAAAATATTTTGCAGTGTGAAATACACATGTGGAGGTGTGTAAAATAAACAATTTCTATATATTGTACAGTGCTATACTAAAAAAAACAACATTTTTTTTGAATAGCATTCTCTGCACTTCTATAGCTGTGCGATTCAGTGGTTAAATACTGTGGTTGTGTTGTGCTCTTGCAAAAAAAACGCCATTTAGGGCCACAGAAAATATTTTGCAGTGTGAAATACACATGTGGAGGTGTGTAAAATAAACAATTTCTATATATTGTACAGTGCTATACTAAAAAAAACAACATTTTTTTTGAATAGCATTCTCTGCACTTCTATAGCTGTGCGATTCAGTGGTTAAATACTGTGGTTGTGTTGTGCTCTTGCAAAAAACGCCATTTAGGGCCACAGAAAATAAATTGCAGTGTGAAATACACATGTGGAGGTGTGTAAAATAAACAATTTCTATATATTGTACAGTGCTATACTAAAAAAAAACAACATTTTTTTTGAATAGCATTCTCTGCACTTCTATAGCTGTGCGATTCAGTGGTTAAATACTGTGGTTGTGTTGTGCTCTTGCAAAAAACACCATTTAGGGCCACAGAAAATATTTTGCAGTGTGAAATACACATGTGGAGGTGTGTAAAATAAACAATTTCTATATATTGTACAGTGCTATACTAAAAAAAACAACATTTTTTTTGAATAGCATTCTCTGCACTTCTATAGCTGTGCGATTCAGTGGTTAAATACTGTGGTTGTGTTGTGCTCTTCCAAAAAACGCCATTTAGGGCCACAGAAAATATTTTGCAGTGTGAAATACACATGTGGAGGTGTGTAAAATAAACAATTTCTATATATTGTACAGTGCTATACTAAAAAAACCAACATTTTTTTTGAATAGCATTCTCTGCACTTCTATAGCTGTGCGATTCAGTGGTTAAATACTGTGGTTGTGTTGTGCTCTTGCAAAAAACGCCATTTAGGGCCACAGAAAATAAATTGCAGTGTGAAATACACATGTGGAGGTGTTGTGACAGCAGGAAGGTAAAGTCACCTGGTTGCATCCAGGGGGGTAGATATATTTCGCCCAGATTCAGGCTTTACGCCGACTTATACAACTAGGTGGAGAGTTGTATAAGGCTAGTGGGCTCATGGATGACTCATACCTCTAGGGAGAGGGCTGGGCGTCGTGCAGACAGGGAGTTGATGAGACCAGCTGAAGCTTGTCAGCTCATTTAGGCCTCTATAAGAACTCCCAGCTTCATTAGATGTTAGCTCATGCCTGGAACCAGACCTGTGTGGACTGTCTAGGGAGAGTGAACCCCTGTGCGGTGAGACAAGCCTGTGTGGCTATTTGCTTGGACATTTAAAACCAGGGACTTAGGGACTAGGACAGCACTAGGCTGATCCCAGTTGTTAGTTAGGAAACCTGTATGTTTAGTCAGAGGTCAACTTGACCAGGATTTATTTTGGTTATGTTTCTTTTGCTTTGCTGTGTTTTGTCACTGTAAATAGAAAATAAACCGCACCTTTTTTGATTTTGAAAACCACAACCTCCGTTTGCTGGGCCTGTTTTGTGTGGGGAGCCCATCCCGGGGGTCACACACACCCGCTGCCGAGCTAACCCCCTCACAGTTGGTGGAGAATGCGGGCAGTTTTTTTTTAAGCCAGCATGGAGGAGATACTGAAGCAGCTGGCTCTAGCAAATGCCAATCAACAGCAGACAAATGCAGGTTTGCAAAGGAGCCTTGCAGCCCAGCAGCAGACAAACGCAACTTTGCAACAGAGTCTGGAGGCTCAGCAACGAGCCCAGCAGCAATCTGAGGCCCGCTTCATAGACCTGTTGCAGAAGCAAGAGCAGAGACTACAACAACAGATGGAAGCAGTAATGCAGCAACGTCCGCAGACCAGTGAGGAAAGCCGTCCCACTAATACCGCGTCCTTTGGGGTGAGTCGTTTATTGACAAAAATGACTGGAGAGGATGATCCAGAGGTATTTTTGACCACATTTGAAAGGACCGCTGAAAGAGAAAAGTGGCCTGAGGAGCAGTGGGCTGGACTGGTGGCTCCTCTGTTAACTGGTGAATCGCAGAAAGCTTACTATGACCTAGAGCCTAACCAAGCAAAAGACTATGTGATGCTAAAAGCTGAAATATTGGCAAGGCTGGGTGTCACCCAGGCTGTCCGGGCTCAGCGTGTGCATAACTGGACTTTCCAGCTTGGAAAACCCCCCAGGTCTCAAATGTATGATCTCATTCACCTGAGCAGAAAGTGGCTACAGCCAGAGACTTTGTCCGCACCAAAGATTGTGGAACGTGTTGTAATGGATCGGTTTTTGAGAGCTCTTCCTACTGCCATCCAAAAGTGGGTAAGCCATGGAGACCCAGAGACGGCCGATGGTCTTGTGGATCGTGTGGAGAAATACTTGGCTACAGAGAACCTGACGGCCTCTTCCAGAGACACTCGGACTTTCCACCCTAAGACCAGACCATCCCCAGGGGCGGATAAGAGGATTCCAAGGGGTGAGGGTGGAGAGAGTGAGAGGGTGGGAGCTCTACCCCAAGTTTGGCGAGAACAGCCTGGGAAATCAGCGGCTCAAGAGGCGGCAAGAAGGATCGTTTGCTACCGCTGCCGGCAAGCGGGACATATTGCAGCCAATTGCCCGGTTGTGGAGGAACCCATGCAGTGTGACTTTCTGACGGGCAGACGTCAGTCGCTGTGTGCGACAGTCGCATGCACTGCCATTCGAGGAACTGAGAAACATTTATGCAAAATGTGTGTTAATGGTAGAAATGTTGTGGTATTACAGAGATTCTATTGGCCGGGGGTGATGAAGGACGTAGAAAATTATTGTTCCTCCTGCCCTGTGTGTCAGAGGTTGGCCCCGATGCCACATTTCCGTAGCCCGCTGGTCCCTCTACCCATCATTGAGGTCCCGTTTGAGAGGATCGCCATGGATTTGGTAGGTCCTATAATCAAGTCCGCTAGGGGGCACCAGTACATATTAGTTATAATGGACTATGCCACCCGTTATCCAGAAGCGATCCCTCTCCGAAATACCTCGGCCAAAACCATAGCCAAAGAGCTATCTCTTGTTTTTAGCCGGGTGGGTATTTGTAAAGAACTGCTTACGGACCAAGGTACACCCTTTATGTCCCGGGTTATGAAAGAGCTGTGTAAATTGTTCAAAGTGATGCAATTGTGTACGTCGGTGTATCACCCCCAAACCGATGGGCTGGTTGAAAGATTCAACAAAACCCTAAAACAAATGTTGAAGAAAGTGGTGGATAGAGATGGAAAGGATTGGGACTGTTTACTTCCTTATTTGATGTTTGCTATTAGGGAGGTGCCCCAATCCTCTACGGGATTCTCCCCCTTTGAGTTACTGTATGGGAGACACCCAAGAGGGCTGTTGGATATTGCCAAGGAAACTTGGGAAAGTGAGAGTTCTCCCCACAGGAGTGTGATTGAGCATGTCGCCCTGATGCAAGATCGAATTGCACAGGTAATGCCCATCGTGAAGGAACATTTGGCCCAAGCGCAGTTGGCACAGCAGAGAGTGTACAACCGTGGAGCCAAGACCCGTACCTTTTCCCCGGGGGATAGGATATTGGTACTTGTCCCTACGGTTGAAAGTAAATTCCTTGCCAAATGGCAAGGCCCCTACGAGATAATGGAAAAAGTGAGCGAAGTGAATTACAAGGTCAGACAACCAGGAAGGCGAAAGCCCGAACAGATCTATCACGTTAATCTGTTGAAAGCCTGGAGGGATAGAGAGTCCCTAGTCGCAGACACTTGGTCACCAGCTCAAACTGGTTGCGTGATTCCTGAGGTTGGAATAGCAGCCACCTTGTCACAACCCCAACAACAGGAGGTTAAGGAGTTTGTGCTTCGCAACAAGGAGGTATTCTCTGAGCTGCCGGGACAAACATCTGGGGTAGAGCATGACATCATTACCCCGCCCGGTGAAAGGGTGAAGTTAAAACCCTATCGGATCCCAGAGGCTCGACGGGAGGCAATACGGGAGGAAGTACAGAAAATGCTGAACTTAGGGGTGATAGAGGAGTCCCAAAGTGATTGGTCTAGTCCCATCGTGTTGGTGCCTAAACCGGATGGGAGCTGGCGATTTTGTAACGATTTTCGTCAGTTGAACAAAGTTACAAAATTTGACACCTACCCCATGCCACGTATAGATGAGTTGATCGACCGGCTGGGAACAGCCCGATACATGACGACTCTTGACCTCACAAAAGGGTATTGGCAAATCCCCCTGGCCAAGTCGGCCAAAGAGAAAACCGCATTTGTAACCCCAGACGGGGCGTTCCAATATAAAAGAATGCCGTTCGGGTTACAGAATGCGCCGGCCACATTCCAGCGGAAAATGGACCAGATGCTGAGGCCCCATCGGAAGTATGCTGCGGCTTACCTGGATGACGTAATTGTCCATAGCACAGATTGGGCCTCACATCTGCCAAAAGTGCAAGCAGTCCTGGACTCTGTTCGGGAAGCGGGGTTTACGGCTAACCCCAAGAAGTGTACCATTGGGCAGGAGGAGGCCAAATATCTTGGGTACACCATTGGGAGGGGAGTAATAAAACCCCAACTCAACAAAGTCGAGGCCATCCAGAGTTGGCCACGTCCCAACAGCAAGAAGCAGGTACGAGCCTTTCTGGGAATCGCTGGGTATTATCGGCGATTAATTCCCCACTTTGCTTCTAAGGCTGTGCCCCTAACCAACCTGACGAAGGGGAAAGGGTCGGTCATGATTAAATGGACCCCCGAGGCTGAGGCAGCATTCCAATTCTTGAAACAAGCTTTATGTAGCCAGCCAGTGTTGTACTCACCCGACTTCTCTAAAGACTTTGTCGTACAAAGTGATGCGTCAGATGTGGGGTTAGGAGCAGTATTGTCCCAGGTCTGGAACGGGGAAGAGCACCCAGTCATTTACCTCAGCAGGAAGTTGAAGTCCCATGAGGTAAATTACGCCACTGTTGAAAAGGAGTGTTTAGCGGTGAAGTGGGCTCTAGATTCCCTTCGGTACTACCTGCTAGGTAGACACTTTGACATGGTTACGGATCACGCTCCGTTAAAGTGGATGGCTCAAAACAAGGAAACAAATAGAAGAGTGAATAGGTGGTTCCTGGCCCTCCAGGAATTCAACTTCACAGTAAAGCATCGCCCTGGCGTTCAAATGGGGAATGTGGATGCTTTGTCTCGAGTACATGAATGCCTGATTGCTGGTGTTCCAACCCCGAGGTTAAAACAAGAGGGGGGGGTATGTGACAGCAGGAAGGTAAAGTCACCTGGTTGCATCCAGGGGGGTAGATATATTTCGCCCAGATTCAGGCTTTACGCCGACTTATACAACTAGGTGGAGAGTTGTATAAGGCTAGTGGGCTCATGGATGACTCATACCTCTAGGGAGAGGGCTGGGCGTCGTGCAGACAGGGAGTTGATGAGACCAGCTGAAGCTTGTCAGCTCATTTAGGCCTCTATAAGAACTCCCAGCTTCATTAGATGTTAGCTCATGCCTGGAACCAGACCTGTGTGGACTGTCTAGGGAGAGTGAACCCCTGTGCGGTGAGACAAGCCTGTGTGGCTATTTGCTTGGACATTTAAAACCAGGGACTTAGGGACTAGGACAGCACTAGGCTGATCCCAGTTGTTAGTTAGGAAACCTGTATGTTTAGTCAGAGGTCAACTTGACCAGGATTTATTTTGGTTATGTTTCTTTTGCTTTGCTGTGTTTTGTCACTGTAAATAGAAAATAAACCGCACCTTTTTTGATTTTGAAAACCACAACCTCCGTTTGCTGGGCCTGTTTTGTGTGGGGAGCCCATCCCGGGGGTCACACACACCCGCTGCCGAGCTAACCCCCTCACAGTGTGTAAAATAAACAATTTCTATATATTGTACAATGCTATACTAAAAAAAACAACATTTTTTTTGAATAGCATTCTCTGCACTTCTATAGCTGTGCGATTCAGTGGTTAAATACTGTGGTTGTGTTGTGCTCTTGCAAAAAACGCCATTTAGGGCCACAGAAAATATTTTGCAGTGTGAAATACACATGTGGAGGTGTGTAAAATAAACAATTTCTATATATTGTACAGTGCTATACTAAAAAAAAAAACATTTTTTTTGAATAGCATTCTCTGCACTTCTATAGCTGTGCGATTCAGTGGTTAAATACTGTGGTTGTGTTGTGCTCTTGCAAAAAAACGCCATTTAGGGCCACAGAAAATATTTTGCAGTGTGAAATACACATGTGGAGGTGTGTAAAATAAACAATTTCTATATATTGTACAGTGCTATACTAAAAAAAACAACATTTTTTTTGAATAGCATTCTCTGCACTTCTATAGCTGTGCGATTCAGTGGTTAAATACTGTGGTTGTGTTGTGCTCTTCCAAAAAACGCCATTTAGGGCCACAGAAAATATTTTGCAGTGTGAAATACACATGTGGAGGTGTGTAAAATAAACAATTTCTATATATTGTACAGTGCTATACTAAAAAAAAAAAACATTTTTTTTGAATAGCATTCTCTGCACTTCTATAGCTGTGCGATTCAGTGGTTAAATACTGTGGTTGTGTTGTGCTCTTGCAAAAAAACGCCATTTAGGGCCACAGAAAATATTTTGCAGTGTGAAATACACATGTGGAGGTGTGTAAAATAAACAATTTCTATATATTGTACAGTGCTATACTAAAAAAAAAAAACATTTTTTTTGAATAGGATTCTCTGCACTTCTATAGCTGTGCGATTCAGTGGTTAAATACTGTGGTTGTGTTGTGCTCTTGCAAAAAACGCCATTTAGGGCCACAGAAAATATTTTGCAGTGTGAAATACACATGTGGAGGTGTGTAAAATAAACAATTTCTATATATTTTCCTTGTACTGTGCTATACTAAAAAAAAAAACCTTTTTTTTTGAATAGCATTTTCTGTAGCTGTGCGATTCAGCGGTTACGTGCTGTGGGTGTGTTGTGTTCTGTCAAAAAACGCCATTTTGGGTCCACAGAAAATATTTTGCAGTGTGAAATACACATCTGGAGGTGTGTGTAAAAAAACAATTTCTATATATTTTCCTTGTACTGTGCTATACTAAAAAAAACAACCTTTTTTTTTGAATAGCATTTTCTGTAGCTGTGCGATTCAGCGGTTACGTGCTGTGGGTGTGTTGTGGTCTGGCAAAAAACGCCATTTAGGGCCACAGAAAATATTTTGCAGTGTGAAATACACATCTGGAGGTGTGTGTAAAAAAACAATTTCTATATATTTTCCTTGTACTGTGCTATACTAAAAAAAACAACCTTTTTTTTGAATAGCATTTTCTGTAGCTGTGCGATTAAGCGGTTACGTGCTGTGGGTGTGTTGTGGTCTGGCAAAAAACGCCATTTAGGACCACAGAAAATATTTTGCAGTGTGAAATACACATCTGGAGGTGTGTGTAAAAAAACAATTTCTATATATTTTCCTTGTACTGTGCTATACTAAAAAAAACAACCTTTTTTTTTTTGAATAGCATTTTCTGCAGTTCTGTAGCTGTGCGTTTCAGCCATTACGTACTGTGGGTGTGTTGTGGTCTTCCAAAAAACGCCATTTAGGGCAAGATCCTAAATTTGGAAAATATGAGGGGAAGGTCAAAGGGACGTGGTGGCCCCGGTCGTGGTGCTGCTGGTGGAGCTCCTGTTTCAGGGAGAGGACGTGGTGGATCTGTGCCAGCTACACGCACAAGTGAAACACCTTCCTCAGGTGCGAGTAGGCGACCGAGCCTGCGGCGGTATTTTGTCGCGCCTAATGAGGCTGTACCAATGTTTAGGCCAGGACAAGTACAGGCGATAGTAGATTGGGTTGCTGACAGTGCCTCGGGTTCCTTCACATTGTCTCCCACCCACTCTTCTGCTGAAAGATCAGAGTTGGCACCTGAAGCCCATGTCCATCAGTCTTTCACCTCACCCCCTTGCAAATCAGCCAAGCAGTCTGAGCCCCAAATCATGCAGCAGTCTCTTCTGCTTTTCGATGACTCTGTTAGCAGGGTTTCCCAGGGCCATCCACCTAGCCCTGCCCCAGAAGTGGAAGAGATTGAGTGCACCGATGCCCAACCACTTATGTTTCATGATGGGTACATGGGAGGACCATCGCAGCACGTCTCGGATGATGACGAAACACAGGTGCCAACTGCTGCTGCTTTCGCAATTGTGCAGACAGACATGGAGGGCAGGGGTGAAGACTGGGTGGAAGATGATGTGGAGGACGATGAGGTCCTCGACCCCACATGGAATCAACGTTATGCAGGTGACCAGTGTAGTTCGGAGGAAGAGGCGGTGGTCGCACAGAGCCACCAGCACAGCAGAAGAGGGAGCAGGGTGCAAAAACGGAGCATTCGTCCCCTAGACAGTACATCTGCTACTGCCCAACGCAGCAAGGGACCGAGCACACCAAAGCCAGGTCCAAGGACTTCCCTAGCGTGGCAGTTCTTCACACAGTGTGTTGATGACAAGACACGAGTGGTTTGCACGCTGTGCAATCAGAGCCTGAAGCGAGGCATAAACGTTCTCAACCTGAGCACAAGCTGCATGACCAGGCATCTAAGTGCAAAGCACGAGCTGCAGTGGAGTAGACACCTCAGAAACCAAGAAAGGTCTCTGGCTCCTCCTGCTTCCTCTTCTGCTGCAGTCTCGGCCTCTTCATCCACCTCTGTAGTGACAGTGGCACCTGTCACCCCGCAAACAGAGGATCTGCCAGCAACACTACCACCTGGGTCACCGACCATCTCCACAATGTCCCATGGAAGCGTTCAGCTCTCTATCTCCCAAACATTGGAGCGGAAGAGGAAGTACCCCCCTAGCCACCCGCGATCCCTGGCCCTGAATGCCAGCATTTCAAAATTCCTGGCCTTTGAAATGCTGTCATTCCGTCTGGTGGAGACGCAGAGTTTTAAAAGCCTGATGGCATTGGCTGTCCCGCAGTACGTCGTGCCCAGCCGCCACTACTTTTCCAGGCGAGCCATCCCTTCCCTGCACAACCAGGTGGGGGACAAAATCAGGTGTGCACTGCGCAACGCCATCTGTGGCAAGGTCCACCTAACTACGGATGCGTGGACCAGTAAGCACGGTCAGGGACGTTATATCTCCCTAACAGCACACTGGGTAAATGCAGTGGCTGCTGGGCCTGAGGCAGATAGCGGTTTGGCGCATGTCCTTCCACCACCGAGGATTGCAGGGCGCTTCAGTTTGCCTCCTGTTGCTAACTCCTCCTTCTCCGCTTCCTCATCCTCTACCGCCTTCTCATCCATTCAGCGTAACACCTTCACCACCAACTTCAGCACAGCCAGGGGTAAACGACAGCAGGCAGTTTTAAAACTTTCCTGTTTGGGGGAAAATCCCCACACCGCGCAGGAGTTGTGGAGGGACATGGAACAACAGACCGATGAGTGGTTGCTGTCAGTGAGCCTCAAGCCCGGCCTGGTGGTGTGCGATAATGGGCGAAATCTCGTAGCAGCTCTGGGTCTAGCCGGTTTGACGCACATCCCTTGCCTGGCGCATGTGCTGAACTTGGTGGTCCAGAGGTTCCTTAAAAATTACCCCAATATGCCAGAGCTGCTGCAGAAAGTGCGGGCTGTCTGTGCGCACTTTCGGCGTTCTCACCCTGCTGCTGCTCGCCTGTCAGCGCTGCAGCGTAACTTCGGCCTTCCAGCTCACCGCCTCATATGTGACGTGCCCACAAGGTGGAACTCCACCTTGCACATGCTGGCCAGACTGTGCGAGCAGCAGCAGGCAATAGTGGAGTTTCAGCTGCAGCAATCACGCGTGAGTCGCTCTGCGGAACAGCACCACTTCACCACCAATAACTGGGCCTCCATGCGAGACCTGTGTGCCTTGTTGCGCTGTTTCGAGTACTCCACCAACATGGCCAGTGCCAATGACGCCGTTCTCAGCGTTACTATCCCAGTTCTATGCCTCCTTGAAAAAACGCTTCGTGCGATGATGGAAGAGGATGTGGCACAGGAGGATGAGGAGGAGGAGGAGGAAGCGGGATCATTTCAAAGGCTTTCAGGGCAGTCTTTCACAAGTGGCTACGAGGGTGGGTTCCTGCACCAACAAACGCCAGGTACACAATTGTCCGGCAGAAAGGGCGCAGTTCTGGAGGATGACGAGGTGGAGGAGGAGATGGAGGAGGAGGAGGAGGAGGAGGAGGGGGAGCCATGTTCACAGCAGGGTGGCACTCAGACCAGCTCGTGGCCATTACTGGTGCGTGGCTGGGGGGATACAGAGGACACAGACGATACACCTCCCACAGAGGACAGCTTTTCTTTGCCTCTGGGCAGCCTGGCACACATGAGCGATTACATGCTGCAGTGTTTCCGCAACGACAGCCGAGTTGCCCACATTTTAACTGGTGCTGATTACTGGGTGGCCACCCTGCTGGATCCCCGTTACAAGGACAACGTACCGTCCTTAATTCCCTCACTGGAGCGGGATCGTAAGATGCGCGAGTACAAGCGCACGCTGGTAGACGCGCTGCTGGTGGCATTCCCACCTGACAGCGGGCGTACGGTGGAAGCACAAGGCGAAGGCAGAGGAGGAGGAAGAGGTCGCCAACGCAGCCGGGGTACCGGCAGCACCTCAGAAGGCAGGGTTAGCATGGCCGAAATGTGGAAAAGCTTTGTCAGCACGCCACAACAACCAGCACCACCAGCTGAGATGGAACGTCTTAGCAGGAGGCAGCATTTCACCAACATGGTTGAGCAGTATGTGTCCACAGGCCTACACGTACTGGATGACGGGTCTGCCCCCTTTAACTTCTGGGTCTCCAAATTGGGCACATGGCCTGAGCTTGCCGTTTATGCCTTGGAGGTGCTGGCCTGCCCTGCAGCCAGTGTATTATCTGAACGTGTATTTAGCACGGCAGGGGGCGTTATCACAGACAAGCGCAGCCGCCTGTCCAGAGCCAATGTGGACAAGCTCACGTTCATTAAAATGAACCAGGCATGGATCCCACAGGACTTGTCCATACCTTGTGCAGAATAGACATGTATACCGGTGTTGTGACAAAAACTGTCCGGCCATCGGATTGTGCCCGGCCCGTACTGCGCAGGCGCAGCGCTTGCGCAGTACAGAGGACAAGGAGATTCACAAAATCTCCGAAGATGAACGGCGCCTGCGCTGTGAGTGCAGGTTCAAGCCCCACCATCCAAGAGGACATACGGTAGCACATAGTAACAGGGCCCCTCACGGGCTCGCTTCGATCGCGGCCTTGCTTGGCTCGGCTTGAACCACGGATGGTGTGGCCTTCACCTGAACTCAACACGCAGGCGCCGTTAGTCTTGGGAGATTTTTGAAATCCCCTTGTCCTACATACTCAGCAAGCGCAGTACAGGGCGGACACTATTCGACAGGGGACAGAATTCGACACATCACCGGCCTTACCCAGCCATTGTTGTATTTTTGAACCAGTGTTGGCTACCTCGTCCTCCTCCACCGCCGCTTCCACCTACACAGCCACATCCACCGCCACCTCAACCTCCTACTCCATATGGACCTCGTCCTGCTAGGCCAAGATTAAAATTTTTATTTTATTTTTTTGTAGCGCACAGATCCTTTCCCCCTTACCTGCCTTTATGTTGTTGGCTCTTCGCAGGAGGGAGAAAGGCACACCGCACTACCAGCCCGTATACTCCTATATAAAGAGGTTGAGCGGTGTACTTGACGGGCCGTGTCCACAGCCGGAGTCAAAACTCCTCCAGAGGATGATTCTCACCTCTACTGTAGGTAGAGGCAAGTCCTTTAATTGCCAGTAAAGTCAATGTCCACACCAGCTGAAACTCCAACTCTTATTCTCTCATGGCAAAATAAACTGTACTCAGATAGAAAAGGTTAGAGCAAAGAAACAGGACAGCTTAAGGTGTGGAGGAGGTCCAGGCACAAACGTAGCACATTCACTTCACTGCTTAGGTTTCTCAAACAGTTTTTGGCGCACGGTCTCTGCCACAGACATTGAGGTTGGTCTCTGCCACAGACCGGGTGTACAAGGCCCCTGCCACGGGCCTGGAGAACTTTGGTCTCAGCCACAGACCAGGGTGCATAAGGCCCCTGCTACGGGCCGGTTGAATAAAGCCTCTGATACAGCCAAGGTGACCTTGAGCTTCTCCTTCTACGAACCTAGCCCATATCAAGGGGAAGACATCTCTCCAGGGAGTCAACAGACCATTCCTTCACCGTGACTCCCGCATCGGTCCATCAGAATGATCCTCCCTTCCCTGGAACAGGGTCCCCTACACGAGGCGGCTCTGGACTCCAGGCTTTACTCCCGCCCCTAGGCCTCCATACCCAGGGCAGCAAGAACTCCAGGATAGTACCTCACCCCGGGCTAAAGGTGCCCGAGATGGAACAGGAACACATGCACCCAGGCCGAAGGCACCTGGGCGCGGACCCCACTGGACATCAGCCCCCAGGCCAAAGGTCTGCCCCTTTTATATGCTCTCCCGGCATGCACAGCAGGTTCCCCGCCCCGCTGTACTACTGCCAAGAGGGGACACAAAAGGCGCCACCTGTAGGCCGCAGGGAACTGCACACCAATACTGTCCCCCGAGGACAAAATGGTCCATGAATCCTACAGAATTAGGGTATTTGAGCCTATTTACCACTCAAACACTTTCCTTAAATTTAGCACCCCGCTACATTTTTATTTCAAAGTATTTTATTTTCCCTCTAGCTTATCCATTAAATTAAATAATTTATTCCAGAAAGGGCGTATTCTGGGGCATTCCCACCATATGTGTGGCATCGTGCCGTTGAGTTTCTGAGGTTCTTAATGACTTCCTGTACCTCTTCTGCTGAAAAGGGGGCCTCCAGCATATTTTTTTATTTTTTATTTTTTTTATGTTCTTTTAAGTTATTTCCTATCCACATTTGTTTGCAGAGCACTTGCCATGTTCTTAACAACATTTTGCTGCCATTTGCAGCCCTCTAGCCCTTTCCATTACTTTTTTAGAGCCTTTTTAGTCGTCAGAAGTCCGGGTCCCCATTGACTTCAATGGGGTCCGGGTCCGGGTTCGGGTTAAAGTTCGGTCCCGAATCCGAACTTTTTTCCGAAGTTCGGCCGAACCCGCCGGACCCGAATATCCAGCTACCCGCTCAACTCTAGTTACAAGACATAGTAGGGATTTTTTAGGTGGAAGATGTTAAATCTAGTATAATGTTTAAAATGTGCATGGTTAGGGGAATATCAGAGAGAATTCCACACAACAAAGGGTTAGCATACAAACTCCATGTAGTGTCCCTGGTTTGAACGTGAAGCCTGGTAAAAGCGATCAGACAACTCTATAGTCACCTAAATTTTGTTAACTACAGATCCCATAACTGTGAGCAGTTTTATTTTTTGATTGCCTTGTGAGAAATGATGTCTATTCTCCTACCTCTGTCCCTATAGCTTTCTGTTGGCCTTCTGTTCCTATTGTGACCCTCAGTTGGTTAAAAGATCTAAAGCTGCTGCATCTGTTTGTGATTACACTCATAATCAATTTAGAGACAAGATGACTACTAGCGCCATCAATGCATTAGCATTATTTGTGTTAAAGTAGAGTTCCACCCAAATTTGGAACTTCCGCTTTATCCACTCCTCGCCCCCTTACATGCCACATTTGGGATGTAATTTTTTTGGGGGGGGGAGTGTGGGCTTCAGTAGGAGTGGAACTTCCTGTCCCACTTCCTCCTTCTGCCCTGGGGTCGCCTAGGCGATACGTCATATCGCCTTGTGGCGGCCCCTCCCTGTAGGCGATCACCTGGGACATGACAGGTCCCAGGCGATCGCCTGTCCACGCCGTTCGCACCTGCGCAGTGAGTGCCCGGCCGTGAAGCCGAAAGCTGTCACGGCCAGGTGCCCACACAACGAATGGAGGCGCCGGCGGAGAGGGGGGGGAGAGGAGCCGAGATCCGGGCGTCGCGTCGCTGGACAGTGGAACAGGTAAGTGTATGTTTATTAAAAGCCAGCAGCTACACTTTTTGTAGCTGCTGACTTTTAATAAACATAAAAAAAGTCTGGAACTCCCCTTTAATTACTGCATTACGAGAAAGGGTTAAAAAGAAGGACTGCTGATGTGCTGGGGTCTGATTACGATTATTAGTAATCTCAAATGTGCTGTAGACTCTGACTAGAACTATTGCAATAGGCTCACTGAGGGTTATGGTGATGATGTGGTGAACTGGCTTATGGGATCGTATGCAGAACAATTACAATTACATTAATAATCAATAATAAACCAATATAGTACTATTTAAAATGTTTTTATTTAAAACTTTAACAATGGATTTGAATGGCCGGAGCCCTTTATTATTGGTATCATATTTATTTACCAATATATAAAAAACACTTCAATTTATATCACATAAACTCCTTTACTTTTGTACTATAAATCACTTTAACTCAGCCATGACAGCTCGAGTTAATACTATAACACTGTACAAAATAACTCTATAACTGTCCCTTTCACATGAGAAAGGACCAAAACCACATAATAAGGGCCTCGACGATGGGAGGGAGGGCGGGATGTTCCTTCTTCTTCTGTTGATCCGCCGCTGTCTGCTTCTCCTACGCAGCTGTAAATCCTTATATAAGGGCTAGCTCGTGCCACATTAACATGTGACCAGCCTTTAGCCAATCATTTTACAACAATTTACTTTCAAAACTTCAACTTCTAACGGTCCTTTTAGCCTGTAGTCTGCCCCGACCCCATAGGTGGGAGGAGCAAATTCTTTGGCTCCTCCCCTTTCCATGGGATCGTATGCAGAACAATTACAATTACATTAATAATCAATAATAAACCAATATAGTACTATTTAAAATGTTTTTATTTAAAACTTTAACAATGGATTTGAATGGCCGGGGCCCTTTATTATTGGTATCATATTTATTTACCAATATGTAAAAAACACTTCAATTTATATCACATAAACTCCTTTACTTTTGTACTATAAATCACTTTAACTCAGCCATGACAGCTCGAGTTAATACTATAACACTGTACAAAATAACTCTATAACTGTCCCATACGCCAGGCTCCTCAAACAGGAGCCTGGCACCCCACCCGCCCCACGGCCAATTCAACACAATTCTGAATCCCAACATTAAATACATCCAAAGCGACATCAGATAAATGAACAGCGTCAGACCTATAAAAACCAATCAAACCACCCTCCAAATCAACATGACGGTAAGATAAGCCCTGAATGGAAGGCATAAATTTAGCCATTGCTCTATTGATTTTTTTGCGTATTTTTTCACAAAATTGTAGTTCAGGAGTAATCAACCACTTCAAACGTGGAACAATTTTGGAAAACACAAGAACCGAATTAGGTAAAACGGAATGCAATTGAATAAAATCAAATTTCAATTGGGAAATGATGTCCAAAGTATGACGGGCACCTATATCATTACCAGAGACATGAAGTATGACAATATGAGGAGGAGGCCAAGAAGCATATAGTGCTGACAAAGTCTGACGCATATCATTTAATCTCATACCACGCAAACCAGACCACCATAAATGAAAATTCTCAACTTTAAAACCTAAATTAAGACCATACCGTCTAACCATAGCTCTGCGGAAAGCCCAATATATGTACGAGTGTCCGACGATCCAGACGTTGTACTTGTTACCTGGAATTCAAACAGAAAAATTAGGGCGAATGTAAGAGCGATAGCAACTCGATCTCCATCTACCAATATTCATAACAACATCATTAGACAAACCCAGGTTTGAAGCAGTAGTAGCTGCCCCAATTCGGAAAGAATGAGAACTAATAGGTAGGTGACCCAAACCCAAATGACTCAAACACTTCTTTAAAACAGAGCAAAATTGATAACGAGTGAGAGGTAAGCCAGAACAATGAATCAAGAGAATACTCGGCCCAACAGGGCGGATTCGCATATATCGATGAAATAATAAGACCGGACAAATAGTAGAAGAGTCGAGACGACGTAAAGTGACCCAATGTCCACGACCCAACTGATCCGTTTTGCTCTTTTTAATCCTAAGATGTATAAAATTACTACCCAAAACCAGATCAGAAAAAGAAAACCCAGAATATCCGTGAACATTGTTAGGTAGAAGTTCGGAAATTCGAAAGGCACCGAAGAAACATAAACAAAATGCCAAACGAAATAATAAAGATTCAAAAACGGAGAAACAAACCGTCTCAGTAGAAGAACAAAGTTTTTTTAAAATGTCAATTGAAATAGGCAAACAAGCATCATGGGTTACTGTAGACCTACGATAACCCTTCAACACTTGCTTCACAGAGAAAAAACTCGTACATGAAGGAAAACCAAGCAATTTAGCGAAGAATGAAATTCCAGCCAATTGCTTCACTATATGTGAATAAGAATAATCTTCAACCATGAAATGTTCCAAAAAGGACAATACCAATTGCTCAGAGATCAGACTGCCAACCTGACCATGTACATCCAGGTAAGCCAGCCAAGAATTCCACGCGGCATTATACTCCACCCACGTAGAAGGGGCTAACGAATTACGGATGGCTCGACTAATTCTCAAAAAACCAGATCCCACAGCTGAGCAGGGCATCGCAGTCCGCATGCATCCGCTTCTGGAACCAACATTCGAAAACGGTCCAACTGTAGACGGGACAAAGAATCAGCTACAGAATTATCAATACCGGGCACATACTTAGCTTTCAACCAAATATTCAATACTAAGCATTTCAAAACCAATTGACGAAGAATAGCCAACACAGGCAAAGATTTGGACGACAGACAAATAATAGCATATACAACAGCCTTATTATCAGAATGTAACAAAATTCTTCGATTCGCGAAACAAGAACCCCAAAGCTCAAGAGCAATCAAAACCGGAAATATTTCCAAAAGGGTAATGTTAATTGTTAAACCATCGTCAATCCAAGAACTGGGCCACTTACCAGCTGACCAATGACCCTGCCAAAAAACACCATAACCAACAGAACCAGAAGCATCTGTAAATAGATCAAGGGCTACAGAAGAACAAAAAGGTTCTTGCCAAAAGGGACAACCATTAAATGAAGATAAAAATTGTGTCCACACCAACAAATCCGCACACAACGAAGCCGTAATCCTAACAAAATGACAAGGAGACTATATGCCAGAAATGGATCGATACAAACGCTTAGAAAAAACCCTACCCATAGGAATAACTCTCGAAGCAAAGGCCAACAAGCCTAATAAGGATTGCAATGTACTCAAAACCACTTTCCTTTTAGAGATGACAAAATCTACCAAAAAAAAGAAGTTTTGAAACTTTCTGTGGAGGTAAGCGAAATTGCATCAAGTCAGTATCGATAGTTATTCCCAAAAATTCCAAACAACTAGTAGGAAGAACAGATTTCTCATGAGCAAGAGGGACACCAAAAAGACGGCAAATACATTGAAATTCAGTAAAAAGATAAAAACATTCATCGGAATTAGCAGGACCCATGAAAAGAAAATTGTCCAAATAGTGTAATAAATTGGCTGAACCAGATTGATAAGAGACAACCCATTCCAAAAACGAGGAAAACATTTCAAAATAACGACAAGATAAGGAGCAGCCCATGGGAAGGCATTTATCAAAATAATAGAAATTTTCAAAATAAAACCCTAATGAGTTAAAAGCCGAGGGATGAATAGGTAAAAGCCTGAAAGCAGATTTAATATCTGCTTTCGCCAACAACGCCCCATGACCTAATCTCCGTATCTTAATTAATGCGTCGTCAAAAGAGGAATAAGTGACACTGCAAAGTGTCGCATCAATGTCATCGTTTAGTGAAGCCCCAAATGGATATGAAAGATGATGTATCAACCGAAATGTGTTTGGCTCTTTTTTAGGAATAATACCCAAAGGGGAAATTCTAAAATCTGCAAACGGGGGAGAAAGAAAAGGACCAGCAACTCTACCATCACTTATTTCTTTTGAAATTTTTTCCGCAACTATAGGAATATATTGACCAATTGAAGGCAAATTTTTGTTGATCAAACAACCTGAACCCCGAAAACTAGGCAAAGGGAAACCGTCACCAAAACCATTAAACAGCAGGACCGCCATCTGACGATTTGGCCATAGCCGAAGCCATGGAACCATGTTTATAAGTTTCACCGGCGTGACCGCTTTTGAGAAAAAGATCACGAGAAGGGGCAGTAGTAGGAGCAGAAGCTTTCTTAAAACATCTTGATGCTGGATGATTACCAGCGCAAAAAGCACACTCGTGCTTATATTTACAGGAATGAGGCCATTTGCAATGGCCTTCATTAAAACCAAAGCAAACACCGCGACGGAAACCTGAAGCATTAGTAAGTGTAGGTTTCACATATTGTTTCTGTGGAAGTAACACGTTCAACCACAAACCAACGTCCTTTTCTCCCCATTTCAGGTTTTTATGCACGGAAATTTTTTGTCGAAACGCTTCGTCATAGAAGAACCATGCAAGGCCATTAAAATTCCTATACGCCTCCAAAATGATGTCCACATGCTGAAAAAGGCTGCTGCATAGCTCAGGATGTTTCTCACCCAAAACACTGGCGTATATGCAGAAAGCATGCAGCCAATTAGAAAAATTATGTGGGTTAATTTTTGTTTTGTCATCAGCAAATTTTTCCAAATCTTTTTTTTCCAAGCGGTTATCTTTCAAAGAAGGAATCAAAGACATAATATCAACATAATCGCCATTTTGTATTTTTTCTTTCATCGCTACAGGCAAATGAAATCCAAGTGGCGATATTTCACACGGCAACACTTCTTTAAATGTACTCTCAGGAACAGAATTAGAAATAGGAACAATAGGAGAAACAGATGTTATATTTTCAGAAGAAATTGAAGTCACAGGTTCGATATTAGCACTATCATCTAACTAAACTCGTGCTACACTGGGAGAAGCATTCTTATTTAAATGTTCAACAAACGAACCAAAATTACGAGTAAATGTACATAACATTTGATAGTTTTGTAACTCACCAGTTGGCATTTGCTGTACATTCGCAGGAGATAAAGGGTTAATATTGTGCTGAACCGCAGCAACACCAATAGCGTCATCAATAACTTGAGCACTGTGTGACGCAGCAATAGAAGAGGATGCAGTAGGCTGACCAGTGGATGAAGTCTGTAAACAGTCTGGAGGTGACAGAGTTAAATTTGCAGGAATGACAGAGTTCACACAGTTAGTAGAAATTGGAGAAGGCTGTGCACTGTGGCGATTAGGGATACGAGATAACCTTGCCTTTTTAGCAGAGGAGGAGGGGGGTGGGGGGTGCTTACCAGGAAGCCTTCATGGCGGAGAGGGGGATTCCCTGCGACGCGGCTTTTGAATTCTCCCTCTCGATGAAATAGATGGCCGAGACACTGATGCTGAAGGACGAGAGGAGGATCGTAGAGAGGTATGACCAGGTCCGACCTTTTGATTGACAGCAGAAGGAGCGTATGAAGAGGATTGAGCTCGCTGAAAGAAATTACCAACAGAAGAATTAGCAACTGCGCATGAGCGAGAATCGGAGGGACACTCCATTCGTTTCCCACTAGCAGCGACGTCAGAGACAGGAAGGTCAGAAGGAGGAGGAAATGACGGTGATGAATCGGAAGGAAATGTACAGTCACGAAACAGTGACATCCGGAGAGAATCAGTAGGAGAGATGGCTGTAATAGGAAAGGGAGGAGGAAAGTTAGCTGGAGGAGCTGGGGGAGAAACCACTTGAAGATCCGAAGGCTGCAACGACAAGCACTGCTTCATCCATTCATCTCCGTCGGGAGCACCGGCTCTCTCCATTAGCTGACGTAGCAGAGTTTTCACAGTGAGTGACATGTTCCTTCTTCTTCTGTTGATCCGCCGCTGTCTGCTTCTCCTACGCAGCTGTAAATCCTTATATAAGGGCTAGCTCGTGCCACATTAACATGTGACCAGCCTTTAGCCAATTATGTTACAACAATTTACTTTCAAAACTTCAACTTCTAACGGTCCTTTTAGCCTGTAGTCTGCCCTGACCCCATAGGTGGGAGGAGCAAATTCTTTCCTTTCCTTCAGCATTACTGATAGTGATATCTGAGAATGCTGATAAGTGTGATAAGCAAGCAATTTAATTAGATTTGATAGACAGATATTAGTCTAGCTCAGTATGAAGGCAGGTACTGACATATTATAAACATGAGGAGTTAAACATAGCATAGTTCCTCCATTTCTATGGCTGTAACACCCAATGAGATTCCCCTGTTTTATTTTTTAATCTGTATTGTAAGACTGAAATCATGAAACTTGTTGCTATGGGCAGCAAACACTTACCTCATTTTTATAAATCACCCTGATGTATTAATTTGTTAGTGTATACAGAATAAATTTACTAGATTTAAAACTTTTTTGAATTACATTTTACATGTATACATAAAAAAAATTATTTAGTACCTTTGCACAGGTAAGCAGCTTGTTAAGAAACTTGTATGAAGGAGCCAATATACGATAATGCGTAAATTCTTTAATCTGTGAATTGCAATGCTTGTGGATGATAATGGTGCAGCATTTGAAACTAGTTAAATTACACTTGTCACCCTTTAAAATTATCATAGAAATCTCTGAAATTGCTAATAATTTATGTATTTCCTATTGTGAGTAAAATAAGTCAACTAGAAACCTTTTGTCTACCATAAAACTATTCTGTGTACCGGTGCGCTACAATAAAGACGTTATTTGTCACATTGATTACACACATCACGTTAAGTGCATGTCACTTACATTGCATTACATTACATCGAATAATATTGTCCAATTTTGAGACATTTTGTTCAGGTGAGTGTTAGTATGAGAGCTTTGTACTTTAACATAGAAGTGAATGTAAATGGTGTTATTCATGTTGTTAACAGTGTGTGTTATAGCAAATTAGTATAACGGGGGAAAAGGTGATAAAAGTGTTAAAATATCTTTTCTCTAGGCAATATGGGCACCCTTGATTTACAATGTAGATTAAATCAAAAAATTTTAGTACTGTAATATATGCTATTTAAATATCTAAAAGGATTGCTAGAAACCAAATAAACTGACCCTAAATAACATTTCAGTTACCTAAAATGCACTAATCTACTATTCCTTGTATGTCAGATGATTTTCTCATTAACCCCAAGTGGGTTATCTCTATTTATAATCATAAATACGATTAAAAGTTTAAATTAAAAAATCCATAATGATTATTGCCTTTGTGGAACTTGGAACTACAGCTCCTGCAAGCCATGTATTTTCACTGAAACTGGTTATACAATATATTATGCAGAAATTTTCTATATCTCAGTGACATTATTAGTCAATGGTGTCCCCCAGTAGACTCCAACCCTTTGTCTGTATTGCAGAGGCAGGGACCAGGAGGAGATGTCGTCAATCAACGAGGTCAAGTGATGTGTTCGGACATGTTGGAAGGTGGCAGATTTTTTATTTTGGCAGGTTGGGGGGCTTCGTAATTGAGATGAATCTGCATTGCTAGATGACGTGATTGAGGGATTTTTTATTTAAGGTCTTGAATTGTGTGTATGTTTGTTTACTATTGACCTTTTTTAGGTAGGGATCCTATGTACCCCCTAATCATTCATATAGGGGAAGAGGGCTTCCAGATTTTGATAAACTTCCGCCCGCAGACTCCCACAAGCACTGTGTCAGGGTTGAGGGGAAGAGGCCCTTGTGCTCATCCACATGAAGACAAGGCTCTTTGACGGGGGGTCAACCCTGGCAGGGTACGCCTCCATGTTAAGGGAAAGTAGCCTGGTATGGTTCAGGAGAGGGAAAGAACTGCACACTTGTCCCCGCCTTTCCTGATCAGCCAGGCTGCATGCTTAGGTAAGGGTCTGGTATGGATTTTGGGGGGACCCCATGCTTTTTTTGTGTGTTTTCTGCCCCTTAAAAATACATACCAGGTCCTGGTAATTCTGAGGAGGGGAGAGGGGAACGCACAATTTTTTTTTCTACACTATCACTGCTGTTTGTTTACATTCATCTGTTAGTGGGAGAATCCCGACTGACAGCTAATGTGCTTGGCAGGGATGAATTACTGTTTTTTAGTGTGCTGGCTCCCTGAAAACCAGAAACCCAGAGCATGTAGCCATCACATTTAGCACTGGTAATAACACCACTGCTCAATTTTTCACTTCATACTGTAGCTGGAAGTTCATTTGACCAAACACACATTTGTTCATCTTTACACACAGGAATCTCCATAGACTTTACACAGTGCTAAGATTTTTCTCATATTATTTCCTCTGAAGGTTGAATATCCTTAGCCTAAAGCTATTTTCTCTATTTGTGAATGCTCTTTAACACTTATGATCAAATGTTCCTAGGGCTATTTTTCTCTTAAGATTTTAGGGCATGTTAGGGAAACATATAACAAACAAAACAGATATCATTTGTTACTCCTAAAAAAAATGTTTTATGGTTTTATTTTTTTATTTGAATGCAATACATAGTTAGTATTGCAAAATTCATTTCTTTTCATACAAATGCAATTTTCTTGTTTGAGTTCAATTGTATTTGTCATTCTGAAATGCATTCCCTCGGTTCAAGCTGAGCAGAAATATGTCCAGACATATAATTTTCCTGTAAAGTGCTATAACATTACTATGTCTGGCTGAATGCTAATTATTAGATTATTAGCACATGTGCTAATTGGCAATAAATAAAACAAGAACAAATGTCCTATGGATTCCTTGTTTTGCATTGCAGAACTTTTTAATGGTGTCATTCCAATTCTGTAACATTTTTGCATCTGCAATATTTGGAGAAGTTTGTAATAACAACAATTTAGCAGAACTGGGCACCATGCATGACGGGAGAGGAAGTAAGAAAACTGCGGGAAAAAGAAAGAAGGAAACTGGTCGTCTGTATGCTTTCCCGAGGGGAAAAAAAACGTGCACGCTCGTAAACAATTTGACGCATGCGCGAAAGTATAGAACGTAATTTTGTCGGCTCGTCGTAGTCTTTGACGTCACTGCGTTCTTGGCAGTCAAAAGTTCAGCGGTCTTTTGTGTGACTGTGTATATGCAAGGCAGGCTTGAGAGGAATCCCGTCGGGAGAAGCGTCAGTTTTTTTCCTGCCGGGAAAACCGGTCATGTGTATGAGGCATAAGTATAAAATAGTCTTGCAACAAGCCAGTGCTATTGATTGTAGGTGTATTTAAAGCCTAATATTGATCTTTAAATTTTTGCTTGATTTTTGTCTGTGAAATATACTTTTAAAAGTGTTGTTATAACTGTTCAATAATTACCAAAGAAATACATGCACTCTCATTTTTTTATTGCTTTTACTAGAAGTCTGTAAGGAACTTATGCCTTGTACACACGATCAGTTTTCCCGACAAGAAAAGTGTGATATGAGCTTTTTGTCAGGAATTCCGACCGTGTGTATGCTCCATCACACTTTTTCTGTCAGGATTCCTGCCAAGAAAAGATTGAGAGCAGGTTCTCAATTTTCGTGACAGGAAAAATTCCTATCGGGAATCGTGCTCGTCTGTATGCAATTACGTTGCAAAAAAACATGCATGCTCAGAATCAAGCAGAAGAGCCGAACTGCTTATTGAACTTAATTTTTCTCGGCTCGTCGTACGTGTTGTACGTCACCACGTTCTTGACGTTCGGAATTTCAGACAAGATTTGTGTGACTGTGTGTATGCAACACAAGTTTGAGCAGTTTTCCTGCTGAAAAAAAAACACGGTTTTCCTGTCGGAAAAATGTATCGTGTGTACAAGACATTAAAGTCAAATTACAGGATCACCTGCAAAAGATGTTCTGAAACACTTCTCAAGTATACATGGTTGTGGAATTGTATTTAATTACGTAGGTATAAATATTTTGAAGCTGACAATGGCAATTCAGTTTAACTACAACTTATTATTTTTATATTTGCTAATGGTATAATCCAGTTTTCCTGTATGTGGTTGGTTAAGTCCTTAGATAACCACTCTCTTCTTCTTTGTGTTCCCTTAGGAAGCTGTCTGTCTTCCAAACAGGCTGACACCAGTCTCTTTACACTTCCTATGACTGGTGGACATCCAATTTACTGCATTTTAAGAAGTGAAACTAAGTTGGGTTAAGCTGCCATATCTTATTAGAGCGTTAAGTTGTCTTTCTAGGGTGCTTATTCAGCAGGTGACCATACTGGCTGTAAGGACCAAGGTCTATGCCAATGCATAAAGCGGTGCTTGAAACAGAACAAAGGTAGTGCCATCTTTGATGAGTTATATTCAGACAGACATGAAAGGAAAATAAGGTTTCAAGGCAGCAGCTTTTTTATTTGGGTACTAAGTATGAACTCTGGGCTAGTTTGATGGCAATAGTTTGACATCAGTGTAAGACACTTCTGGGATCATAGAGAATTCAATGTCTAGTTCATTTGTCTTGCAGTTGACCTCTGTCTGACCTGAAATTGACCTAATTCAAGCAGGTTTTGCATTTCCATACACTTGTATGGCACTGCAAAACCCACCCCAAGCAAACAGAAGACCTTTGACATAGGTCATAAGACTGAATAAAGTAGAACTAAGCAGGCCAATGTAACTGTTTCCCTCAAATTAGAAGTTATCATATATGAAGCACCATAGCAACTGAAGATCCAAACAGAATCTAAAGCCTAGTACACACGGCCGAGAATCTCGTCAGTAAAAAAAAACATTGTTTTTCCTGACGAGATTCTTGACAAGAATCTTGTCCCGGCTGAGTGTACACACCTACACTTGAAAAGAACCGCCGTTCTTTTGAATGGCACGAACGCGGTGACGTCATCGACTACAACGAGCATGCGCTCGTCACATTCAATGCCGTCGCCGCCATCTTGCTACACCCTACCTATGCCTAGGAGGCTACCGCGCATGCGTCAAAGTCATGTAGAGCATGCGCGGGTTTCCACAGCGACAGGTAAGTATACACATGCTCGGGTTTCTTGTCGGGAAACAGGCCGACAAGAATCCCAATGAGAAAATAGAGAGCAGGTTCTCTATTTTTCTCATCGAGATTCTAGGCAGTTTTCTTGACGAGAAACCTGAAAGCCTTGTACACGCGGCCAGTTTTCTCGGCAAGAAAGCTCTCCCAGCTGTTTTCTCATCGTTTCTCAATGGGAAAACCGGCCGTGTGTACGAGGCCTGAGGCACTGTCTTCGGCTGTATAATACAGTAATAGGAGGGTTCAGATCCGCTTTAAGTGGTAATGGTAAAGTTAAGCCCTGGCACTTTCAGTTTGTTTAAAAGTGAGCTGGTAAGGTCTTCATCAATATAGCCAGAACAGAAGTAGGTAAGGACCTGCAATAAATTTAACTGTAACCGTGTGAATGAGATAATTGTGGCAAAGGTTTTGTGTGCCAGCTCCAGTTATATGAATCCAGGATGACAGTGGGCTATAACTAAAACAAAACTGTAAGAAGAAATGGAAAAAAAATGGAAAAAGAAGAAAACTATTTATATAACAGTTACATACATAGTGGGATGTTTCAAAACTTGTGACATTTTGCTTCATTACATTTCCTAACATGTAGGAGTGAATAATGAAAAATAATCTAAAATTAAACAAGTCATTGTTGTAACTTTCTCAAAATACAGCAGACATGTTGCTGTAATGCAAAATGCATTATATGTCATTAGCAAAATTCAAAAACCCATCTGATAAATCCATTATACGCCTTAGAACAATAACTATTCATCACTTTTACAGTACTAGCATTAAAGTAATTTGCTTAATGACACACTGCAGAAAATAAAGCCATAATTAAATATACATTTTCAGAGGCAGTAGAGGTGTAAATGTTTAACTTCAAGAAGATGCCATGTGATTCCATGAGCATTGTGTTCCATTCAGCCTGTTTAGAAGCTGTTTTGTGGGAGCTAAATAAATATTTTCCCTGGGTGACTTAGGTGTGGCTATTTGTGGTATTACACGTGAGTTTAGCTTTAACCATTTCCCGACCGGCTCATGCAGATATACTGCAGCAGAATGGCTCTCCTGGGCGAAATCCCGTACATATACATCTTCGCCCATGAGAGCCACCAGAGGGCGCGCGCCCACTGCATGGGGGGAACCCAATGCGCGTGGCCGGCGAGCGTGATTGCGTGCATGAGCAGCAGCACAGGGGTTTGTGTGTGTAAACACACAAATCCCTGTGCTGTCTGAGGAGACAAGACAGATTGTGTGTTTCTACAAAGTAGAAAACACAATCTGTCATCTCCTATAATTCGTCCCCTTCCCCCCACAGTTAGAACACACATTGGGAACACAGTTAACCCCTTGATCACCCCCTAGTGTTAACCCCTTGCCAGTGACATTTACATAGTAATCAGTGCATATTTATAGCACTGATCGCTCTGTAAATGTCAGTGGTCATAAAAATGTGTCAAAAGTGTCCGACCTGTCCGCCGCAACGTCGCAATAATGCAAAAAATCGCAGATCACCGCCATTACTAGTAAAAAAAAAAAATAATAATAAAAACGCCATTTAAATGCCATAAATCTTTCCCATAAATTGTAGACGCTATAACTTTTGCGCAAACCAATCAATATACGCTTATTGCGATTATTTTTACCAAAAGTATGTAGAAAAATACATATCGGCCTAAACTGAGGACATTTTTATTTATTTTTTAAATTGGGATATTTACTATAGGAAAAAGTAAAAGATATTGTGTTTTTTTCAAAATTGTCGCTCTTTTTTTCTTTATAGCGCAAAAAATAAAAACCGTAGAGGTGATCAAATACCATCAAAAGAAAGCTCTATTTGTGGGGGAAAAAAGGACGTCAATTTTGTTTGGGTACAGCATCGCACGACCGCGCAATTGTCAATTAAATTGACGCAGTGCCGTATCGCAAAAAATGGCCCGGTCATTGCGTAGTCAAGTCTTCCGAGGCTGAAGTGGTTAAAGAAATATAATAATATACTGTTTTTGTCCCATATTTTTAGATATTGATTTAATCATAGTTCTTATCCATTTAGTCATTTTCTTTTTAAGTTTCCTAACCTTTCCTTTCACAAAACTTGTTTTGCATTTTTAAGTATTAGTACAAGGTATGTAAGACAGTCCCATAAAGAAACGAATGTGTGAGACAAGTAAAAACTGTATAAATAGGTTTACCGAATAGAGCAGAGATAACACTGCAAATAACATCACAAGCTATAAGACACAAATAAATGTACATATTCAACTGTAATGCAGGCTGGGAGAAGCTCCATCGGTAACACTACCTATGAGGGAGTATGGCTTAATGAGGGCATTAGAAGGAATAGGTTACTCTAGAACCCAGGACAGGAGTGAAGGAGGAGAGAGAAGAGTAAAGTGAGCATAATAACCGTCCAAAGTCTGCAGCTGGCAGAAACGAGGAAGAAATGGGAGGGGAGGGGGAAACTTGCTTGGGGGGAAGGGGGGAGTGGTGAAAGAATTTTGTGCGGGCCAGCCCATTACATGGTTCAAAGGATGTCCATCCAAATGGCCAAATGTAGAGTAAAGAATGGTCCAAGTTTAAATGCTTGTTGTAGGTTATTCATGGATCCCAAATCTTCAGGAATTTAGTGTGGGTGTCAGTAATAGATATGAGGTTCTCATGCACTATGGTTCCCAAGGGCCACTGCTTAACTTCAGCAAAACTAAGAAATGGTTGGCTACAGGCTCTGGCCAGGGTCTGTCAGGCAGCCAAAAACATAAACCCCCACCAGTTTCCTCTGGGCTTTAGTCAAAGACGGGATCGACTTATGCAGCAATGCTTCCCTAAGATTGCGTGCAAGAGAAACATTTAGGACCATGCGAATCATTGCATAGACCCCTAACCAAAATAGTAGGGCTTTGAGGCATGTCCACCAAATATGAAGAAGATTTCCTGGTTGCTTGTATCCCGGAATACACAGAGGAGATGCAGAGGGGACACATTTGGCTACCCCTGTCGGGGTCATGTACCAGCATGAGAGCAATTTATAAGTGTTCTCCTTGGCGAATATGTTAAAAGAGCATTAAGATGAGTCCAGCCAGAGTTGGCTCCAGGCAAGTTGGTAACATTGAATTTTTTAAAGTAGATCTGAACCCTAACCGGATGAAATCTCAGTACTGCTCCATTTCTAGGGCTCGTGTACATTGTTTAAGTAGTAAACCACAAAAAATAAAAAATACGTTTCAAAATGACCTTATTTTTTTTCATAAAATTATACATTTCCTCAGTTTAAACATGTGATATATTTTCTTTTTTCCATTGTGAATAAAATATGGGTTCATGAGATTTGCGATTTTGTTTTAATGTAGATTTTTTTTTCCAACTTTTTTGGAATTGGGGTTATAATCCTGCTCCCAACGTTTTTTGCTATTAAAGTATTTTTTTTTTTTTATTCTGAGATTCCTTCTGTTAGTTGTGCTTTATGTTACATAACTGCTAAAATCTGTTATTGCAATTGAATGAATGTGCAACTTAAGATAGCAATACATGGAAAAAGTAGCCCCCCATTTACAGTGAAGCACTTCCAACAACCGGCATGACTGCTCTGTGCTGTTATTTCGTTCAGGGAACTTCACAAATGTGCATCTGGCAACAGGCAATATTCATGTTTTTTTTTCTTTTTTTTTTCCGGAGCTGCACTAACATCTGTATATTATCTCATCTACTTAGCAAAAGGAACACATTTCAGACATAGTCTGTCCCTTATGTATATCATCAGAAACAGTTACTGCCTGTTTGCTTGTTCTGTATGTGTCCATGTCCAGTCATCAATTCAGCTTACAGCTGGTGATTCTGCATCAGTGTTCACCCTAATTATGTTATCAACATCTGGAGTGTAGCCGATTCAATCTTCAGTTTATTGAAGCAAGTAACTTGATTGACAGAACACTTAATAAGAGATCCCTTTATGCTGAAAACCTCTAGTTTTACATGCCAGATTTATCATCTGTTGTTTAAGTAAGTCTGTACCCTTCCATTTCAGCTAATTGACAGTAATAGCTGGCAGACTGGAAGCGAAGAGAGGGAATGCCGGTCAAAACTAGAATCTTAATATATTGTTGGTGTCCTGTTATTCTGAAAAAAAGTAGATGTAGCATGTAAGTTGCTGCTTAAAAAGATAACATAGTTGTGTGAAATGCAATTTTGTGTTTTTATTTGATGATATTCTTAATGGAATACCAATTTTTAGTGTATGCAAAACATAGACTACTGTAAGTTTTAGTAGTCTCAGTGGTGGAATTAAAGGTAGGAGTTTGGCAGTCCATCAAAAACCCACATAACTATTTTAACATAACATTTTACAACAAGAACTAGTACATTCAGACTGTTTTGGCCTGGCTGCTCTGCTGTAAAGTAAAATTCCGTCTCTTTAGGTTAGTGATAAACATTTGTTACTACCCTTATTCTGTAATTCCCCATCACCCCTTTAATTCTTATAATAATTGTGATTATTATTTCATAGGATTTACTGTATATAGCACCAACAGTTTTCACAGTGCTTTACTATATAAAGGGAAACTTTACAGTTACAATACAATTCAATACAAAAGGATTAGGAGGGCCCTGTTCATGGGTATTACTGGTGGCACTACAAATTAAGATGTGGGAAATATATAGGGCAGAAATCAAAATATTAACATGTTTTATAGTATTAAAATACCTTGATTATACAGTATCTTACAAAAGTGAGTACACCCTTCACATTTTTGTAAATATGTTATTATATCTTTTCATGTGACAACACCGAACGAATGGCACTTTGCTACAATGTAAAGTAGTGAGTGTACAGCTTGTATAACAGTGTAAATTTGCTGTCCCCTCAAAATAACTCAACACACAGCCATTAATGTCACATGGGTGGGGGCTAAAATGCAGGGGGGAGTGGAGAGCAGATGGGTGGGAAGCGGAGAGTGCTGGGGGGGGAGCTTGAGAGCACGGGGGAGCCAAAAAAGAACAGGGGTAAAGAGCATGGGGAGGCAGAGAGCACTGGGGGAGGCTGGTGAGCGATGGGTGGAGCTTGAGAGCACCGGGGGGCCAGAAAGAACAGGGGTGGGGAGCACGGGGGCTGGAGAGCACTGTGGAGGGTGGAGAGCACTGGGGTAGGGGCTGGAGAGTGATGGGGAGAGCTGGAGAGCACTGGGGGGGAGAAAGAACAGGGATGGAGAGCACTGGGGGGAGTGGAGAGCACTGGGATGGTGGCTAGAGAAGGATGGTGAGAGCTGGAGAGCAGGGGGGGCAGAAAGAACAGGGGTGGAGAGAACTGTGGGGGGGCTGGAGAGTGTGGTGGTGGGGGAGGAGAGCACTGGGGGGGGGAGCCAGGGAGCACAAGGAAAAGCACTGGGAGGGGCCAGCAAAAGAAGTATAGGATAGGAGGATCGGCAGGGGGGCCGCATATAGAGGAAATTAGCTTTCTATATTCCTCCATGCAGTCGCTAAATGCTTGATTCTCCTCCTCTCCCTCCTGCAAGCATTCAGCGGCTGCATGGAGGAATATAGAAAACTAATTTCCTCTATATGCAGCCCCCCCTGCCGATTCTCATATCCAGGCACACAGGGCGGGCTGTAAAGGCAGGCATCTCCTTATGTGTCTCACGGAGCTAGCTGGGTCTGTGTTAGGCGGCGGCGCTGTAACACGGTCCCGCCCCCCTAGATTGGCTACTGTGATAGGCGGAATACTAATTCTATCTATTATCACAGGAGCCAGTCTAGGGGGGCGGGACCGTGTTACAGTGCCGCCGCCGAACACTGACTCAGCCAGCTCCGTGAGACACAGGAGCAGGATAGAGGGGACTCAGGGAGCACTGCAGCCGAAACTCAAAGCAGCCCCAGCGTGGGCGGCCTACCGGGAAATCTCCCGATATCCCGGTAGGCCAGTCCAGCCCTGCATCAGACCACAGGACATGGTTCCAGTAATCCATGCCCTTAGTCTGCTTGTCTTAAGCAAACTGTTTGCAGGCTTTCTTTTGCATAATCTTTAGAAACGGCTTCCTTCTGGGACGACAGCCATGCAGACCAATTTGATGCAGTGTGCAGCATATGGTCTAAGCACTGACAGGCTGGCCCTCCACCCCTTCAACCTATGTGGCAATGCTGGCAGCACTCATACGTCTATTTCCCAAAGACAACCTCTGGATATGACACTGAGCACATGCACTCAACTTCTTTGGTCGACCATGGCGAGGCCTGTTCTGAGTGGAACCTGTCCTGTTAAACGACTGTATGGTCTTGGCTACCATGCTGCAGCTCAGTTTCAGGGTCTTGGCAATCTTCTCATAGCCTAGGCCATCTTTATGTAGAGCAACTATTCTTTTTTCAGATCCTCAGAGAGTTCTTTGCTATAAGGTACCATGTGGAACTTCCAGTGACCAGTATGAGAGAGTGAGAGCGAATAACACCAAATTTAACACACCTGCTCCCCATTCACACATGAGACCTTGTAACATGAACACCTTTCACAAGTTCACCTTTCTTAACATATTACATGTTACACCCATATTCAGGGGGCAACATGTTATGAAAGAACCGACCCTTGCTCCCCTGCTTTGATGGCTAGCAGGAAACTTCTCCCCCTGCTAGCTGTCAAAATCTTAAAACAACAACAACCGTGCAGAGCTCTGCCCTCGTCACTCATTCACAGTGTCCTTAATGGCTGGAAGCTTATAGTTCTCAATAAACTCTTCACGCGGCTGTAAAAATGTTACTGATGTTATTACACATGTGTTTTCTAGAAGAAAAGTTCCTGCATAATGATCAGTAAAATACTTGCGTATATATGCATTTAAATGCGTAAAGACACGCATGCATACATAGTTTGTTTTATTAAACGTTATTTTCCCCCTTTGCTTAGACTTAATTTAGGTGCTTACAAATGCATATACACATGTTTATATTCTTAGCTCATAAAGTGCATGTTCTTAGACAAAGATTTTTGGATACTAGGTTACGGATCTGAAAGCAGCTCATGTTTACCCACACCTGCATTCAGATCCATAAGTAAAAAATGTTGTATATGTGTTGTTTACAGTTACAGCCATGTGAATGAGGCCTAATTGTGCCTTTGAAGAAATTTCTCATCATTTCCTTTTTTGTTACTTCAGTGCACAATGCATTACATATTATATATAATGCTCTCTGCAAAAGTTTACCTCCAGTAATGCATCTAACTCCCGTAGGGGCTTAATCGTAAAGGGTGGAAGTTATCATGGGGTGAAAATGTTTATATACTGTACAATTATTTCTTATAATTTCAATAGATAAAGAGACATTCCAGATTCGCCTTTCTTCGCTCCACAGTCAACATATTATTTAAACTCAAAATGAAAATGAAATCAATTAAAACCAATGGTATTTGTAATAATAGTGTTTAGAGAGTTTGTCCTTAGAACTGGCTAGCGTACTTAGTCAATAGAGATGTTGGCAAAACTCTGCAGCCAAGGCTATGCAGTGTGACTAATTCAGAGAATACAAGACCACAGAAGTCATTGCTCTGAGACAACAACACTGAACTGAATACTAAATTACTGGATACTGAATTTCTAAAATAGATTTTTTTGCTTTCTATCAACAGCTTTAAAAGTTTAACACAGGAGGAAACTAAAATTGGATGAATGAAAATGTCTTTTAACTTATTCCAAGAGCTGAGATGTTTTGAATTGTAAGAGTATGAACACATTGAACAAATCTTGTTTTGGATTAAAGATGTATTGCTAGCCAAAAATGTGTATCACAAAAAGAAAGCTTTTATTAGCCCTCAAAGACATTTTGTGCATTGAGATACTTACACAAGACATATTTAATGAGTGATATCAAAGAAAAACAAAATAAAGGGTTAGTCATTATATGGCCCTTTAACTTCTTTGGAAGTTCAGCTAACTACAGCTAGTGGTAAATGAGCCAGTCTGTGCGAGTCAGAGTTTATAGATTTCATAGAGGTTTAGGCTGCTTCTCTGGAGGTGAATGCTCATAAATCATAAGTGATCAGTCTCATTTTTGTCCTATGTGTATTTGTTTTGACATCTGTGGGTCTCTCTATTATTCCTAGCAGTCTTTCTGACCCAGAAAAGTAGCTTTCTGGCCACCTGCAGCAGCTGTAAATTATTGGTCATTTCTGTTACATATAAACCTCAACTCAAAGAAGAAGACGTGCTAGAGGGTAGTGGCTTTTGCTAGGTAGAGGCATACTGTAGGCCGTTCCTGTTTTAGGAACTCAAGGTAACGGTAAAAGTGGTATCCGGCATCTGTTCTCAGACTAGTCAACACAGTGCTGCTAAATTACAAATGGAACTGTGGCTGGATTTTTAATTACTTGGCACTGGTACAATATTCATTTGAGTACCAATGCTTAGACAACATTGGTTTCCTTTTTTGTGTGTGTACTGTACTGTGTGTGTAAAAATGACACCTAGCTTAAAGGCTGATCACAAAGCTTTCATGCACAAGTCCCACTCTGATCGCCAAAAAGACCAAGCCACCATAAAAAAGAAATAAAATGTAAAGGATGGGTTAAAACACTGCCTATAGAATATACTGATGTACATAAGATCATCCTATTTTCTGATTTCTAATTATTGCATGTCCCTTAACCAGTTGAAGCACGAGATGCTTTATTTATATATATATATATATATATATATATATATATATACATATATATATATATATATATACATATAGAAAAAATGCACAGGATCCCCCAGATCCTTTTCTATCACTGATTTTCCAAGGAAATCCCCTCCTAATGTGTATTTTACATGCATATTTTTGGCACCAAAAAGCATAGTTTTAATAGTTTTACATTTCTCAATATTGAACCTCATCTGCCAGGTAGCTCCCCAACCTCCTATTTTGTCAGGGTCTTCTTGCAATGATGTTATGTCCTGTGCTGAAGTTATTTCCCTGCATAATTTTGTATCATCAGCAAACACTGAACTTGAGCTCTTGATTCCAACCCCTATTTAATTAATAAATATATTGATACCATTGGCCCATTGGCTCCAAACTATTGGAGTTATTTATCACTACTCTCTGGACCCATTCATGTAACCAGTTTCCTATCCATGTACATACATTTTCATCAACTCCAACAGACCTGATTTTATAGATTACAAGTTTATGAGGTACAGTATAAAATGCCTTAGCAAAATCTAGATAAACTATATCCACTGGACTTCCACCATCCAACTTGTCATCTACTTCCTCACAGAATGATAACATGGTCTTTCATAAAACCATTGCAGACAAATTTCTGTGTATTGGCCCTTACCATTCCCCTTAAATACCTTACATACTGTTGATGTTAGTCTGACTGGTCTGTAGTTTCTTGGTACACATTTTGATGCTTTTTTGTAAGTTGGTACCACATTTGCTCTACACCAGCCAGTTGGTACCATTTCAGTCAGTAAGGTGTTTTTAAAAATTAAGAGTAGCAGCTAGGCTACAAATGAGTTAAGTTCCCTAAGGACTCGTGGGTATAAGCCATCTATTGTGTTTTATATACCACAAGTGTAATAGCTGTGTGTTAGAGTCAATTGCATCATATGTTGTTCCAAAAAATAATAAAAATAAATATATCTAATGAGTATTTATCTGTGCCCTCATGTGGGCAAAATAAAGCTATTTAGTATGTTGCATTCATCACTGTTTGCTGTACTTGTTAGGTCCATTATGCACCACAGAGTGTTGATGTAGTCTAGCTTTGGAAAATATTTTCACATAATTACTAATTATCTAAGTCTTCTTGTCTTATTATAAGCTAGTATGTTCTTTTATACTTGATACTCTTAATGGACGTGAGCAAGAGGCTAAAAGTTTTGTGGCACACTGTCACACACCATCCTGTTAGTTGTATAGCAAGCCATACTAAATTTATCTGACTGTACTGGAAATTGGTAATAAAATTAAAACTATATAATTGTGTTATAAAAGGGCACACTGATAGCAACCATACCGTTTCATTGTTCTGGCCCAACACACTACTGTCCTGCCTTGATATCATCTACTAATGTATTTTGTGACCTTAACCGGATAGGTGGGCCTGCAGACTAAAATAGTTGCCTGATTTTGCCCAGCTTTCTCCATTGGTGCTCTTCTGCCCACCCTCCATCTTTAATTAGCACTTATCCCTAGATTCCCTTGAATCCCCACCACACACACACACACATGTACGCACTCTGATATGAGCTGTTAAAACGCCCTAATGCCACGTATACACGATCGATTTTTTCGACGGTGAAAACACTGTTGAGAAAATCGACGTTAAAAACGAGGAACAGCTTGTTCCCCTCACACACGGCCGTTTTAAATGTCATTTTTTTTTTGGTCTAAAAAAACGACCGTGTGTGGGCTCCGCGGCAGTGTTTCCCTATGGGAAACACTGCCGCGGAAAACATGTGGAAAAAAACGACGAGAAAAATTAGAACATGTTCTAATTTTTCTTGTCGTTTTTAATGCCGTTTTTCTCGTCGAAAAAAACGACAGAAAGCCCACAGACTATCGTTTTTCTCGTCGAATGGGAAAAATTTCGGTTTTTTCGACGGGAAAAACGGCCGTGTGTAAGCGGCATTACACCTCAGTGTGTAGATTTGCCAGTTTACATGGTGAATATGTGTCAGTGAACCAAGCTTTGGAACTAACATGATTCATATGTGCGGTAAATTCTTGATTTTATCTTCTCATCTCTGACTAGAGCTGCTAGCTGGATCAGTAAGTCAAACAGTACTTTTTGTGGCTCGAAGCTGCCCCTTCCTTGGGGTATATTTACAGTGTTACATGGGGCTTTTTATGCCATTTCTGCATTATTTAATAAGCAAAGTAAATTTACAATTACATTTGTGTCTTTATATCTTCAAGTTTGTGTTGTGGAGAAGGGAGCACATGTAGGCAGTGGCACTCATATCTAGTGGGAAATATCAGATGGGGTTTTGTAACTAGTTCAGTTATTACTTCCACCGCTGACACTGTCTGCAGTTGTCAATAGACATGTGATATCACCCAGTCCTATTAAAAAACAAAAATGCATTCACAGGAGAAACATGGAGGTGGCCGTTGCTGAACTCTCCTTCTTAAATGCTAGTTGCCTGACTGCTATACTGACATTCTGACTTTAATACTTTGACCCAGAACAACAATGCAGATTAGGAATTCTGACTTTGCTCAGACTTTCTCAGCATCCTTGTTCTGGGTTAGTGGCCCAATATGTCAGCATAATAGCCAGGCAGATAGCAATGGCAGCCCCCGATTTTTCCCTCATGAAGGTTTTCTTTTAAAGCCAGCCATAGATGGTTCAAGTCTCAGCTGGTTCAGCATTGACCAGTCGAGGTTCGAACCAACTATGGGCAGGCTGATTTTACCCAAGTCGATCTATCGATTGACTTGGGTACAGCCAGCATTTCGGATTTTTACATTCAGTTATTACCAATGGCTATAGCTGCTAGCAATAATCAACGTGTTCTCCCGGCAGGAATGGCTCCCTGCGCCCTCCCCGCCGGGAGAAAGCAATAGCTCTGTTGGGGGGACCCATGGTTGCAGGAAAGAAATTCGCACCATCGATTGCTGGGTTTAGTCTATGGCCTCCTTTAGCTGCTAATAATTCATTTTGGATTAGGTGCATCTGAACCATTGTTCATTGGATTTGCATACAATTGTTCATTGTGTATTGTTGTCCCTTAGTGACCATGTAAAAAAATAGGATGTGGTATGAACAACTAAAATGATTTTGCTCTGCTTATCAATTTATGTTGTTTTTTGAGAATACATAGACACCTTCTCTTGCTTATGAAGAAAGAAGATTGAATGGCTGCAGTGCCGATCCTGACCTCCCTGGGGCCCTAAGCAAAATTCTGCTAAGGGGCCCTCTACCTGACCCGTTTGTAGGCGTGACATAGTGTAATACAAAAAGTGCGGCACACGGAGCGCGCCGCGTCGAAAGATGGGCGTGGTTCACGAAAAATAGTGGGCGTGGTTCAAATGGCCGTGGCTCGAAGGGGGGTGTGGTTAGAGTCTGAGATGAATGAGGGATGGAGGGAGAAAGAAAGAAAGAAAGAGGGAGAGAAAGAGAGAAAGAAAGGAGAGAAAGAGGGAGATAGAGAGAGAAAAAGAGATGGAGGGACAGCAGGCCCAGATCCTACACCACAATAGAAATATGTGTATTCCAGAAAGTTTAACAATCAGCAGTAAAAGATACTCCAAACACCTGGTGTTAGCGCTTCAATCATCCCGGCACCATGGTTGTTATGGTGTCAGGGTGATTGAAGCGCATTATTTCTATTATTACATTGTAATATAAAATGAAATAGTTCAACTCACCTGCCATGTAGCCTGTCACCAGATGCCATCAGGTGCCCCCAGCGGAGTCCGTCCTTACATCAGGTGCCCCCAGCGGAGTCCCTCCTTACATGAGGCATTCCCAGCAGAGTCCCTCCTTACATCAAGCGTACCCAGCGGAGTCCCTCCTTACATCAGGCATTCCCAGGAGTGTCCCTCCTTATATCAGGCGTACCCAGCAGAGTCCCTCCAAACATCAGACATTCCCAGCGGAGTCCCGCCTTACATCAGGCGTACCCAGCGGAGTCCCTCCTTACATCAGGCATACCCAGCGGAGTCCCCCCTTACATCAGACATTCCCAGCGGAGTCCCCTCTTACATCAGGCATTCCCAGCGGAGTCCCTCCATACATCAGGCATTCGCAGCAGAGTCCCCCTTACATCAGGAATTCCCAGCGGAGTCCCCCCTTACATCAGGCGTACCCAGCGGAGTCCCTCCTTACATCAGGCATACCCAGCAGAGTCCCCCCTTACATCAGGCATTCCCAGCGGAGTCCCCCCTTACATCAGGCATTCCCAGCGGAGTCCCTCCATACATCAGGCATTCCCAGCAGAGTCCCCCCTTACATCAGGCATTCCCAGCGGAGTCCCCCCTTACATCAGGCGTACCCAGCGGAGTCCTTCCATACATCAGGCATTCCCAGCTGAGTCCCCCCTTACATCAGACATTCCCAGCGGAGTCCCCCCTTACATCAGGCATTCCCAGCGGAGTCCCTCCATACATCAGGTGTACCCAGCGGAGTCCCCCCTTACATCAGGCGTACCCAGCAGAGTCTTCCCTTACATCAGGCATTGCCAGCGGAGTCGCCCCTTGCATCAGGCATTCCCAGCGGAGTCCCTCTATACATTAGGCATTCCCAGTGGAGTCCCCCCTTACATCAGGCATACCCATCGGAGTCCCTCCATACATAAGGCATTCCCAGCAGAGTCCCCCTTAATCAGGTGTCCCCCCGTTTAAGCCCCCCTTAACCAAGTGTCCCCCTATTGGAGCCCCCTTAGTCAGGTGTCCCCCTATTGGAGCCCCCCTTAGTCAGGTGTCCCCCTATTGGAGCCCCCCTTAGTCAAGTGTCCCCTATTGGAGCCGTCCTTGCATCGGTATAGCAGTGTCTGGGCTGCCATTACGGTTTCCCGTTCCCCGAGGGGGAACAAAGTAGAGGTGGAGACGGCCGCGTGGCTGCAATAGTAATTAAGCTGCTGCGGCGCCGCCCACCCCCGCCCCTTAGTTTCCATAACAGATGGACCTGCAGCAGGGCGGGGCGGTGGGGTGAGTGGCGCTGCAGCAGCTTAATTATCTATTGTACTAGCCACCCGGGTTTTGGTCTTTTTAAAAATGGCGGCCGGCGGAAACATTGTCTCCGCCGTCCGTGGACCTCTAGCGGAAATTCGGGACAGTTGGCAACTATGGCTATGACACGAGGGGGAGGCGGGGCCTCAAATAGTTTGCGGGGCCCTACGCAGCTTGCGTAGTGAGCGTATAGGGCGGATCAGCTATTGATGGCTGCACACCCATATAATGCAGATAAAAGCTTTATTCAAAAAATTATCAATTAAAACAGGCACGAAGCATATTGCTTGCTCAGATACACTAGGGACTGTGGGATGTGAAGTGTGCATAAAGCAGTACACATGACCACAACTAACACACACAGCTTGTTCCAAACGAATGGAAGGGGGGGGGGGGGGTCGAGGGGTTAGGAGGTTCAGCAGCTCATGAAAGAGATTACAAGGAGGCGTCCACAACACAGTAGGAGACATTATCAAGAAAAAAGAGATTACAGGGGCATTAAGTGGTGGATGTGTATGGATTGTTTTTGGAGAATAAGGATATCATTAAAGGGTTATTAAACCCACAACAGTAAAATAATCCTGTGTATGCAGTAAAGCATGCTTGTTATACTCACTGTGGAATCTAAGGAGCATCCAAAACACAGTAGGAGACATTGTCAAGAAAAAAAGATTACAGGGGCATTAAGTCTGGTGTGTATTGCTAGAGAGTTTTCTTTTTTATTGGGAGGGTGCATGTGATCAGCACAGGGCCAATCAGCACTGTCCAGACAGAGGGTCAGGGGTCCTGCAGCCTCATAGGACAGTCAGAGTAGAATGAAAACTCCTCCTACGACTGATAGAAGTCACAAGACTGATATATATTGCGTATAAGAAAAGGTATTTAGCAGTTTATATTTACTAAAATAATTGCATTTCCATGTTCTGTGTACTGTGGGAGAACACAGATATAGTGAATGCAGAGTCCTGGGTTTAGTAAAACTTTAAGTGTCTCTTTAACCACTTGCTTACTGGGCACTTAAACCCTTCGTACCCAGACCAATTTTCAGCTTTCAGCGCTGACGCACTTTGAATGACAATTGCGCGGTCATACAGTGCTGTACCCAAATGATATTTTTATAATTTTTTTCCCACAAATAGAGCTTTCTTTGGGGGGTATTTGATCACCTCTGCGGTTTTTATTTTTTGCGCTATAAACAAAAAAAGACAGAAAATTTTGAAAAAAAAACACAATATTTTTTTACTTTTTGTTATAATAATATCCCAATTTAAAAAAAAATAAAACATTTCTCAGTTTAGGCCGATACGTATTCTTCTATATATTTTTGGTAAAAAAAATTGCAATAAGCGTATAGTGATTGGTTTGCTCAAAAGTTATAGCGCCTACAAAATAGGGGATAGAATTGTGAAATTTTTATTATATATTTTTTTTTTTTACTAGTAATGGCGGCGATCTGCGATTTTTGTCAGGCCTGCGATATTGTGGCAGACATATTGGACACTTTTGACACTATTTTGGGACCATTCACATTTATACAGCGAACAGTGCTATAAATATGCACTGATTAATGTATAAATGTGACTGGCAGGGAAGGGGTTAACACTAGGGGGCGATCAAGGGGTTAAATATGTTCCCTATTAGTGATTCTTACTGTGTGGGGGAGTGGACTGACTGGGGGAGGTGACCGATCTGTGTCCCTATGTACAAGGGACACAGCATCGGTCTCCTCTCTCCCTGACAGGACGTGGATCTCTGTGTTTACACACAGAGATCCACGTCCTGCCTCTGTAACAGCCGATCGAGTGTACCCGGCGGACATCGCGGCCGCCAGGCACGCGCATCGGCATCACTGTTCCCCGCCGTGCGCCCTCGGCGGCGCGCGCCGCGATGTTACACAGCAGGACGTCCAGGGACGTCCACCCGGCACTTGAGAGCCGCGCTGCAGATGTCTTTCGTCTATAGCGCCGGTTTAAAGTGGTTAAGGATAGCTTCAGAAGGGTAAGAGAACAAATCTGTTCTGGATTAAATTGCATTTTAAATAGTGTGTCTATTTTTAGCACTCCAAAAATTATAACAATACATTACCTGCTGAAATGATTGATTTGTTATTATTTTCTAGGTCTCACTAAAAAAGGCTAATTTCAGCTACAAGACATACATAGTTTTTTTTTTTTTTTTACATAATGTTGCTGCCTACTGCTGTTATTATGTTATGTTTTCACCCAAGGTACCTGAAACATAATGTTTCCACATTGATTTCAAAGCAGTCCCAAAGCAGCAGGATCATTTAGAGCTTTTGAAGCTTGACAAGTGTCACACATGTTTTTTTTTTTTTTTTCTTACCAGGTTTATTTAGCCATTTTCCCACTCAAGATTCCAGCAGGCATTCATCTGGTCCCTGAATAATAAGCTGTTCTGCTTACTTACACATTTCACGCTGCTGCACTGTTTGCCTACCCACTTTTCAAACCACCGGTCTACCTGCTAATGACGTCAGTAGCTGTCTTTCTGCTCCCTTGACTTTTTCCTACCAACATACTGTACACTTACTAATTTACAGTATATATATATTTTTTCTATAATCCAACTTTTTTGTTGTCATTTAAGTTGGTTTTATTGGTGTTAATAGGTTTTCAAGTCTTTGTTACATTTTGCTGAGCTTTGTTACAGTAAGGCTCTTTCATTGTGTGTGTGTTCAAGAGGAAAGAAAGAGCCTGGGTGTTGCTTAAGTGGTTAATAATATGTAAAAGAAATGAGGCAATCACAGGTCTTTTCTAGATGGAATTCTAACAAAGTTGCTTTAGCATGACCAGTGTAGAGAACATCTTAGTCACATTGGTCATAATAAAGTAACATTGATACAGCGGCACCTGGAAAAAAAATGCGTATCTGATTTTACACACATGCACATTTGTGTGTGTACATACTATATATATATTGTGAGGGGGTTAGCTCGGCAGCGGGTGTGTGTGACCCCCGGGATGGGCTCCCCACACAAAACAGGCCCAGCAAACGGAGGTTGTGGTTTTCAAAATCAAAAAAAGGTGCGGTTTATTTTCTATTTACAGTGACAAAACACAGCAAAGCAAAAGAAACATAACCAAAATAAATCCTGGTCAAGTTGACCTCTGACTAAACATACAGGTTTCCTAACTAACAACTGGGATCAGCCTAGTGCTGTCCTAGTCCCTAAGTCCCTGGTTTAGTAAAAGTCCAAACAAATAGCCACACAGGCTTTGCCTCACCGCACAGGGGTTCACTCTCCCTAGACAGTCCACACAGGTCTGGTTCCAGGCATGAGCTAACATCTAATGAAGCTGGTAGTTCTTATAGAGGCCTAAATGAGCTGACAAGGTTCAGCTGGTCTCCTCATCTCTGTCTGCACGACGCCCCACACTCTCCCTAGAGGTATGAGTCATCCATGAGCCCACTAGCCTTATACAACTCTCCACCTAGTTGTATAAGTCGGCGTAAAGCCTGAATCTGGGCGAAATATATCTACCCCCCTGGATGCAACCAGGTGACTTTACCTTCCTGCTGTCACATACCCCCCCCTCTTGTTTTAACCTCGGGGTTGGAACACCAGCAATCAGGCATTCATGTACTCGAGACAAAGCATCCACATTCCCCATTTGAACGCCAGGGCGATGCTTTACTGTGAAGTTGAATTCCTGGAGGGCCAGGAACCACCTATTCACTCTTCTATTTGTTTCCTTGTTTTGAGCCATCCACTTTAACGGAGCGTGATCCGTAACCATGTCAAAGTGCCTACCTAGCAGGTAGTACCGAAGGGAATCTAGAGCCCACTTCACCGCTAAACACTCCTTTTCAACGGTGGCGTAATTTACCTCATGGGACTTCAACTTCCTGCTGAGGTAAATGACTGGGTGCTCTTCCCCGTTCCAGACCTGGGACAATACTGCTCCTAACCCCACATCTGACGCATCACTTTGTACGACAAAGTCTTTAGAGAAGTCGGGTGAGTACAACACTGGCTGGCTACATAAGGCTTGTTTCAAGAATTGGAATGCTGCCTCAGCCTCGGGGGTCCATTTAATCATGACCGACCCTTTCCCCTTCGTCAGGTTGGTTAGGGGCACAGCCTTAGAAGCAAAGTGGGGAATGAATCGCCGATAATACCCAGCGATTCCCAGAAAGGCTCGTACCTGCTTCTTGCTGTTGGGACGTGGCCAACTCTGGATGGCCTCGACTTTGTTGAGTTGGGGTTTTATTACTCCCCTCCCAATGGTGTACCCAAGATATTTGGCCTCCTCCTGCCCAATGGTACACTTCTTGGGGTTAGCCGTAAACCCCGCTTCCCGAACAGAGTCCAAGACTGCTTGCACTTTTGGCAGATGTGAGGCCCAATCTGTGCTATGGACAATTACGTCATCCAGGTAAGCCGCAGCATACTTCCGATGGGGCCTCAGCATCTGGTCCATTTTCCGCTGGAATGTGGCCGGCGCATTCTGTAACCCGAACGGCATTCTTTTATATTGGAACGCCCCGTCTGGGGTTACAAATGCGGTTTTCTCTTTGGCCGACTTGGCCAGGGGGATTTGCCAATACCCTTTTGTGAGGTCAAGAGTCGTCATGTATCGGGCTGTTCCCAGCCGGTCGATCAACTCATCTATACGTGGCATGGGGTAGGTGTCAAATTTTGTAACTTTGTTCAACTGACGAAAATCGTTACAAAATCGCCAGCTCCCATCCGGTTTAGGCACCAACACGATGGGACTAGACCAATCACTTTGGGACTCCTCTATCACCCCTAAGTTCAGCATTTTCTGTACTTCCTCCCGTATTGCCTCCCGTCGAGCCTCTGGGATCCGATAGGGTTTTAACTTCACCCTTTCACCGGGCGGGGTAATGATGTCATGCTCTACCCCAGATGTTTGTCCCGGCAGCTCAGAGAATACCTCCTTGTTGCGAAGCACAAACTCCTTAACCTCCTGTTGTTGGGGTTGTGACAAGGTGGCTGCTATTCCAACCTCAGGAATCACGCAACCAGTTTGAGCTGGTGACCAAGTGTCTGCGACTAGGGACTCTCTATCCCTCCAGGCTTTCAACAGATTAACGTGATAGATCTGTTCGGGCTTTCGCCTTCCTGGTTGTCTGACCTTGTAATTCACTTCGCTCACTTTTTCCATTATCTCGTAGGGGCCTTGCCATTTGGCAAGGAATTTACTTTCAACCGTAGGGACAAGTACCAATATCCTATCCCCCGGGGAAAAGGTACGGGTCTTGGCTCCACGGTTGTACACTCTCTGCTGTGCCAACTGCGCTTGGGCCAAATGTTCCTTCACGATGGGCATTACCTGTGCAATTCGATCTTGCATCAGGGCGACATGCTCAATCACACTCCTGTGGGGAGAACTCTCACTTTCCCAAGTTTCCTTGGCAATATCCAACAGCCCTCTTGGGTGTCTCCCATACAGTAACTCAAAGGGGGAGAATCCCGTAGAGGATTGGGGCACCTCCCTAATAGCAAACATCAAATAAGGAAGTAAACAGTCCCAATCCTTTCCATCTCTATCCACCACTTTCTTCAACATTTGTTTTAGGGTTTTGTTGAATCTTTCAACCAGCCCATCGGTTTGGGGGTGATACACAGACGTACGCAATTGCGTCACTTTGAACAATTTACACAGCTCTTTCATAACCCTGGACATAAAGGGTGTACCTTGGTCCGTAAGCAGTTCTTTACAAATACCCACCCGGCTAAAAACAAGAGATAGCTCTTTGGCTATGGTTTTGGCCGAGGTATTTCGGAGAGGGATCGCTTCTGGATAACGGGTGGCATAGTCCATTATAACTAATATGTACTGGTGCCCCCTAGCGGACTTGATTATAGGACCTACCAAATCCATGGCGATCCTCTCAAACGGGACCTCAATGATGGGTAGAGGGACCAGCGGGCTACGGAAATGTGGCATCGGGGCCAACCTCTGACACACAGGGCAGGAGGAACAATAATTTTCTACGTCCTTCATCACTCCCGGCCAATAGAATCTCTGTAATACCCTCTCTCGGGTTTTCTCTGTCCCCAGATGACCTCCAAGAATGTGCCCATGGGCCAACTCCAACACCAACTTCCTGTAAGGTTTGGGCACCACAAGCTGCTCAACGGTTTCTTCTGCCCTTTTTGCCACCCGATACAGTAGGTCCTTCTCTACGCTGAAGTATGGGTAAGTGCAGGTATTATCTGGGTTCACTAACTCACCATCTATTTTCACTACGTTTTCCCGTGCCTTTATTAGGGCGGGGTCTTTCAACTGTTCTGTGGCAAAGTTTTCCCTGTGAACCTCAAGATCAGAAAACTCCACAGACGGTAGGTTTTCGTCTGAGGAGGTGGGCTCCTCTCCAGTTTCTTGAGTCTCCCCTGCCAATACTGATAAGGGAAATTCCGGAGAGTCCTCACCACTCTCAGGGGAGTTCTGGCTATCACATTCCTGGTACATAGGGGCACCAGTGAGGGGCTCAGGATCATCCCACAGTTCCCAGAACTTCGGAAAATCCCTTCCCACAATGGCGTCATGCGGTAACTGAGATACTAAGCCCACTGGATGAGAGAGGGTACCTTTGGGGGTCTCGAAACACACTGTAGTCACTGGATACTCTCGGGTGTCCCCATGCACACAAATAACAGCTACCTTGCTATTCCCAGAGACCTCTGTTTTAACTAACTCAGCCTTTATCAGGGTCACAAGGCTACCTGAATCCAGCAATACCACAACATTTCTACCATTAACACACATTTTGCATAAATGTTTCTCAGTTCCTCGAATGGCAGTGCATGCGACTGTCGCACACAGCGACTGACGTCTGCCCGTCAGAAAGTCACACTGCATGGGTTCCTCCACAACCGGGCAATTGGCTGCAATATGTCCCGCTTGCCGGCAGCGGTAGCAAACGATCCTTCTTGCGGCCTCTTGAGCCGCTGATTTCCCAGGCTGTTCTCGCCAAACTTGGGGTAGAGCTCCCACCCTCTCACTCTCTCCACCCTCACCCCTTGGAATCCTCTTATCCGCCCCTGGGGATGGTCTGGTCTTAGGGTGGAAAGTCTGAGTGTCTCTGGAAGAGGCCGTCAGGTTCTCTGTAGCCAAGTATTTCTCCACACGATCCACAAGACCATCGGCCGTCTCTGGGTCTCCATGGCTTACCCACTTTTGGATGGCAGTAGGAAGAGCTCTCAAAAACCGATCCATTACAACACGTTCCACAATCTTTGGTGCGGACAAAGTCTCTGGCTGTAGCCACTTTCTGCTCAGGTGAATGAGATCATACATTTGAGACCTGGGGGGTTTTCCAAGCTGGAAAGTCCAGTTATGCACACGCTGAGCCCGGACAGCCTGGGTGACACCCAGCCTTGCCAATATTTCAGCTTTTAGCATCACATAGTCTTTTGCTTGGTTAGGCTCTAGGTCATAGTAAGCTTTCTGCGATTCACCAGTTAACAGAGGAGCCACCAGTCCAGCCCACTGCTCCTCAGGCCACTTTTCTCTTTCAGCGGTCCTTTCAAATGTGGTCAAAAATACCTCTGGATCATCCTCTCCAGTCATTTTTGTCAATAAACGACTCACCCCAAAGGACGCGGTATTAGTGGGACGGCTTTCCTCACTGGTCTGCGGACGTTGCTGCATTACTGCTTCCATCTGTTGTTGTAGTCTCTGCTCTTGCTTCTGCAACAGGTCTATGAAGCGGGCCTCAGATTGCTGCTGGGCTCGTTGCTGAGCCTCCAGACTCTGTTGCAAAGTTGCGTTTGTCTGCTGCTGGGCTGCAAGGCTCCTTTGCAAACCTGCATTTGTCTGCTGTTGATTGGCATTTGCTAGAGCCAGCTGCTTCAGTATCTCCTCCATGCTGGCTTAAAAAAAACTGCCACTGGTTCTCCACCAACTGTGAGGGGGTTAGCTCGGCAGCGGGTGTGTGTGACCCCCGGGATGGGCTCCCCACACAAAACAGGCCCAGCAAACGGAGGTTGTGGTTTTCAAAATCAAAAAAAGGTGCGGTTTATTTTCTATTTACAGTGACAAAACACAGCAAAGCAAAAGAAACATAACCAAAATAAATCCTGGTCAAGTTGACCTCTGACTAAACATACAGGTTTCCTAACTAACAACTGGGATCAGCCTAGTGCTGTCCTAGTCCCTAAGTCCCTGGTTTAGTAAAAGTCCAAACAAATAGCCACACAGGCTTTGCCTCACCGCACAGGGGTTCACTCTCCCTAGACAGTCCACACAGGTCTGGTTCCAGGCATGAGCTAACATCTAATGAAGCTGGTAGTTCTTATAGAGGCCTAAATGAGCTGACAAGGTTCAGCTGGTCTCCTCATCTCTGTCTGCACGACGCCCCACACTCTCCCTAGAGGTATGAGTCATCCATGAGCCCACTAGCCTTATACAACTCTCCACCTAGTTGTATAAGTCGGCGTAAAGCCTGAATCTGGGCGAAATATATCTACCCCCCTGGATGCAACCAGGTGACTTTACCTTCCTGCTGTCACAATATATATATATATATATATATATATATATATATATATATATACCATATTTATTGGCGTATAACACGCACCCCAACTTTAAGAGGGAAGTTTCCGAAAAAAAACTTTCCACGGCCCCCTGCGTATAACACGCAGGCACAGTTTACCCTCTATTTTCAGGGTAAAAAAGTGAGTGTTATACGCAAATAAATACAATATATATATATATATATATATATATATATATATATATATATATATATACACACACAGGACACGCAGAAGCAAACATTGACCATTTACTACTCCACTACAATAAATAAGTACCACCTTTTGTATAAAATGGTTCCAATGCAAATGCAAGCAGATTTTTTAAACTGAGAAACTTTATTCTCAGGATTGTAAAGAAAGCTCATTAATTAAACCTTCTTCATGGAATACCTGAAATTAAAGTATAAATGAAAAAATAAAATAAAAAAGTGAGTGCTATGTAAACTACAGCAGTTAGCACAAAATAGTGATTATACAACTCCCTAAAGTAACAAAAAATGCCAATGGAGTGCAACACTCTATATCAGGGTTTCTCAACCTTTTCAACACAGAGGAACCCTTGAAATAACTTTCTGGTTTCATGGAACCCCTGCTAAAAATTACTATATCTATAACTCATGATACCTTCGTGTGATGGTCAGTGGGGAGAATGCTCCTTATTAGTGATGAGCCGAACACCCCCGGGTTCGGTTCGCACCAGAACCCGCGAACGGACCGAACGTTCGTACGAACATTAGAACCCTATTAAATACAATGGATGCGAACGTTCGAATTCTAAAGTGCTAATTATAACGACTATTATGCATGTTATTGTCCTAAAAAGGGTTTGGGAACCCGGGTTCTGCACCAGGGGACATGTATCAATGCAAAAAGAAGTTTTAAAAACGGTCGTTTTTCGGGAGCAGTCATTTTAATGATGCATAAAGTGAAAAAAAAAAAGTCAAATATTCCTTTAAATATCGTACCTGGGGGGTGTCTAAAGTATGCCTGTGAAGTGCCACGTGTTTCCCGTGTTTAGAACTGTCCCTGCACAAAATGACACTTCTAAAGGAAAAAAAAGCCATTTAAAACTGCTTGCGGCTTTAATGTAATGTCTGGTCCCGGTAATATGGATGAAAATCTTTAAGAAAAATGGCATAGCTACCCCATGACCCCCCCCCCTACCCCAGCCCATTACCAGCCCCTTTGGGTCTTGTATGGATATTAAGGGGAACACCGGACACACAAAATAAAAAAGGCCCTATATACTATGAACAGCCATATACAGGCGGTGCATACAAGACAGGGACTGTAGGTTTGTTCTTATGTAGAATGTGTTTGTAATTTTGAACAGGTACATTGTTTAAGTGTAGCTCCAGCCCAAAAATCTATTTTTAAACTTTTTGGAAAACATAGGTAAGGGTTATCACCCCTGTAACATTTGTTTTGCTGTCTGTGCCCCTGTTCAGAACATTTCACCTCACTTTCCGTCCCAATGACAACTGTTTTTGAAATGTGGTGTTTTTCTTGAAACAAGGATTGGTGATAAAGCATCAGTACAGAGGAGACACCTTTCTCCCATATTAATTCTTACAGGAGAGAATTTTCCTTCCTAGGGGTAGATTTCCTCTCACTTCCTGTTGTCTTCTTGCGTTTGCAAGTAGGAGTCGTTTGTAAGTTGGATGTTTGAAAGTAGGGACCTGCCGTATATACTCTGCAGAAATAGGCCCCTTAGTTGTTGGTGTTGGCACAACACTGTAAGCACTCACAGTTACTCTTGGTTGGTGCTGGAACGCCCTGCTGTCAACTATTATATCAGGAATTGTAATTACATATAATTGTTGAACAGTGGTAGTAAAAATTGGGCCTTTGATGGTGGTGCTGGTGCCACAACACTGTAAGCCCTGACAGTTACTCTTGGTGGGTGCAGCAATGGGCCCTGCTGTGAATTATTAGATCAAGAATTGTAATTGCATGCCCCTGTTGAACAGGGGCTGAAAAATTGGGCCTTTCGTGGTGGTGGTGGTGGTGGTGGTGTTGCCACAACACTGTAAGCCCTCAGAGTTACTCTTGGTGGGTGCAGGAATGGGCCCTGCTGTGAATTATTAGATCAAGAATTGTAATTACATGCCCCTTTTCAACAGGGGCTGAAAAATTGGGCCTTTCGTGGTGGTGGTGGTGGTGGCGTTGCCACAACACTGTAAGCCCTAAGAGTTACTCTTGGTGGGTGCAGCAATGGGCCCTGTTGTGAATTATTAGATCAAGAATTGTAATTACATGCCCCTGTTGAACAGGGGCTGAAAAATTGGGCCTTAGGCACTGGTGGCACAACACTGCAACCCCTCACAGATACTGTACTTGGAGCACAGCAATGAGCCCTGTTGCAAAGTATTGCTTCAAAAATTGTAATTACACGCCCCTGTTAAACAGGGGCTGAAAAATTGGGCCTTAGCCACTGGTGGCGGCACCCATAAACAAAAATGATCTTCCAAGCTATCATCATCAATCGTATCATTGAGGACTCGGAGGAGGAGGATAGCCAGTCAACATAACAGCACAGGCACTCAGCATCAGCATCAGTCTTGAAGGGATGTGACATGTTAAAATCAATTAGTCTGTTATATCAGCATCAGGTGTGTGGTAGCTGGTGGTGATCCAAGACTGGTTCATCTTGATGAAAGTCAGTCGATCAACCGAGTCGGTGGACAGGCGCACCCTGTGATCCGTGACAAATCCTCCAGCAGCACTGAATGTGCGTTCCGAAAGAACGCTGGATGCAGGACAGGCCAGTAGCTCAATTGCATACTGTGCAAGCTCTGGCCAGTGATCCATCCTCAAGACCCAGTAAGCCAGAGGATTTTCGGTGGGGAAGGTGTCCAAGTCTGACCTTGCCCCTAGATATTCCTGCACCATGTTTATCAGACGCTGGCGATGGTTGCTGGAACCGATCATACTTTGGGGCTGCGGACTAAAGAATTGTCTGAACGCATCGGTCAGACGGCCACCTTCCCCACCGCTCCTTCTTTGACTGGCCGAAGCCTCAGCAACTCGTTGTCCAGGACCAGGAGTTTGTAACCTCCCAGTCTCTGGGAACGCGTTGCACAGACCTTTCTGCAAGGCCTCCCGGAGTTGTCTCGTCCTCTGCTCCCTCTGCAACGGTAACATAAGGTCCGCAACCTTACCCTTGTACCGTGGATCAAGGAGAGTGGCCAGCCAGTAATGGTCCCTCTCCTTGATCCGAAGAATACGAGGATCCTTCTGCAGACTTTGCAGGATCAGGGAGGCCATGCAGCATAGGTTAGCTGAGGCATTCGGTCCGGAGTCCTCTGGGTCACTAAGGACGACATGATCCGCAGCCACCTCCTCCCAGCCACGTACAAGTCCACTGGTTTCTTGGGACTGTAAATCATCCCTAAAAGACTGCTGCTGATGATGCTGAGTGCCAGCCTCCACCTCCATGCTGACACAATCCTCCTCCTCCTCCTCCTCTTCCTGTGCGATGGGTGGGACAGAAGGAACACTGTCTGGGTAAAGGGGGCCTTGAGAGGCAAGGAAGTCCTCCTCTTCCTGCCTCTGTTCTGCCTCAAGTGCCCTGTCCATTATTCCACGCAGCGTGTGCTCCAACAGGTGGACAAGAGGTACAGTGTCACTGATGCATGCACTGTCACTGCTCACCATCCTCAAATGGCCTCCTCAAATGGTGCCAGGACAGTGCATGCATCCCTGATCATGCCCCACTGGCGTGGAGAAAAAAACCCAAGCTCCCCTGACCCTGTCCTGGTGCCGTAGTCGCACAGGTACTCATTGATGGCCCTCTGCTGCGTGTGCAGCCGCTGCAGCATGGCCAACGTTGAGTTCCACCTGGTGGGCATGTCACATATAAGGCGGTCCTTGGGCAGGTTCAACTCCTTTTGCAGCTCAGCCAGGCGAGCACTGGCATTATAAGATCTGCGGAAATGCACACAGACTTTCCTGGCCTGCCTCAGGACATCCTGTAAGCCCGGGTACCTGCCCAAGAACCGCTGCACCACCAGGTTAAGGACGTGAGCCACACAGGGCACATGGGTCAGTTGTCCCTGTCGGAGGGCGGAGAGGAGGTTGGTGCCATTGTCGCAAACCACCATTCCTGGCTTAAGCTGGCGTGGCGTCAACCACCTCTCGGCCTGGCCCTGCAGAGCAGACAGGACCTCTGCCCCAGTGTGGCTTCTGTCCCCCAAACACACCAGCGCAAGCACGGCATGGCATCTTTTTGCCTGCGTACTTGCGTAGCCCCTTGAACGGCTACGGAGCACCGCTGGTTCAGAGGACAAAGCACAGGAAGAGGCCATGGAGGAAGAAGAAGAGGAGGGGGTGGAGGAGAGAGGTGTGTCACAACCAGTAGTAGCATTTTGGAGGCGTGGCGGTGGAACAACCTCCAACACTACTGCACCTTGTCCTGCATCCTTCCCAGCTGCCAAAAGAGTGACCCAATGGGCCGTGAAAGAAAGGTAACGTCCCTGTCCATGCCTGCTGGACCATGAGTCAGCGGTAATATGCACCTTACCGCTGACCGCCCTGTCCAGCGAGGCCAAGACATTGCCTTCCACATGCCGGTAGAGAGCCGGAATAGCCTTCCGTGAGAAAAAGTGGCGTTTGGGAACCTGCCACTGAGGAACCGCACATTGCACAAACTCACGGAAGGGGGCCGAGTCTACCAACTGAAAAGGCAGCAGTTGAAGCGCTAGCAATTTAGCCAAGCTAGCATTCAACCGCTGGGCATGTGGATGGCTGGGAGTGAACTTCTTTCGACGGTCCAGCAGCTGGGGCAGGGAAATTTGCCTGCTAGAATCGGACGTCGGTGTACTGCTAGCAGAGTGGCCGCAAGTACTTGCCTGTGACACACCTAATTCTACACCTTCATTCCTCTCAGTGCATGTTTCAGAGAGGACTGAAGTTATAGTGGGGTTGGAGATCGCAGCTGATGCGGTGCAAGGAGAGGTCCGCTTTGTTCTTTGGTGTGGGTCTTTGAGGTAGGCTTGCCAACGAGCTGCATGGCAGGTCAACATATGTCTGGTCAGGCATGTGGTACCCAAGCGGCTGATGTTTTGGCCACGCGATATACGCTTGAGACATATGTTGCAAACAGCAGCTGTGCGATCTGATGCACTAGCCTCAAAAAAGGCCCACACCAAAGAACTTTTTGAATGACGGGCAGAGGCAGCGCCCTGCACAGGCGGAGCTCTGCGGTGTGATTCCGTCGGTGTACTGCCCTTACGCTGGCCACCAAAGGGCATCCTGCCTCGTTGGAGATGTGCCTCCTCCTCATCCTCCTCCTCCTCCTCTCTCCTATTAGGCACCCACGTGGAGTCAGTGACCTCATCATCCCCTCCCTCCTCATCACTGGAGCCAATCTGGCAGTATGCTGCAGCTGCTGGAACATGACTGCCAGATTGGTGTCCTTCTTGAGCATCCCCTCTGTCTGCTCTCACGCTACTGCCTTCCTGTAGCTGGGTTTCATCATCAGACCCTTCGAAACGCTGGGCATCCTCCTGGAGCATGTACCCAACACTGTGCTCAAACAGTTCGGGGGACTCCTCAGGAGGAGGACATGGTGGGTCTAGGGAAGGAGTGACTGATGATGAGTCTGACATTGATACCAGGGAAGAGGACGCTTTGGCAGCTGCTTTGCCAGTACCCTGAGCCTGGGTGAGAGAGGATGAGGAGGAGGAGGAGGGCTTGGTCATCCACTCTACCAAGTCTTCGGCATGATGTGGCTCAACATGTCCAGCTGCCGAAAAGAAGGACAAGCGTGTCCCATGGCCATGTGCTGATGACAATGCACCGCGTCCACGACCAGCACTGTTGCCCCCAGACACAGAGCCTGCTTGCCCTCTTTTATTGCCTCCTGACTGTCTGCCTCTCCTTGTTTGCCTTCCAGACATTCTAATGGATGGCCTGCAGGGAGATGGGAAAAAAGCAATAAGGGCTACCTTCAGGTGTCCTTCTCTGTCCCTTTACTTAAGGATTTCTAAATATGGTTGAGGATGATTGCTTTCGCACAGAATAGCACAATGACAATTTCCCTGACTGTCCAAAAAACAAGGATTTCAAAGATGGTTGATGAGGAATGCTTTAGCACAGTATAGCACAAGGAGAATTTCCCTCACTGTCCTTCCCTGTCCCTACAAACAAGGATTAGCACAGTAAAACACACTGACACTCTCCCTACCTATAGTTTTCTGTCCCTATAAAAAATGTTTTTTTAAAGATGGTTGATGATCAATGCTTTAGCACAGTATAGCACAAGGAGAATTTCCCTCACTGTCCTTCCCTGTCCCTACAAACAAGGATTAGCACAGTAAAACACACTGACACTCTCCCTACCTATAGTTTTCTGTCCCTATAAAAAATGTTTTTTTAAAGATGGTTGATGATCAATGCTTTAGCACAGTATAGCACAAGGAGAATTTCCCTCACTGTCCTTCCCTGTCCCTACAAACAAGGATTAGCACAGTAAAACACACTGACACTCTCCCTACCTATAGTTTTCTGTCCCTATAAAAAATGTTTTTTTAAAGATGGTTGATGATCAATGCTTTAGCACAGTATAGCACAAGGAGAATTTCCCTCACTGTCCTTCCCTGTCCCTACAAACAAGGATTAGCACAGTAAAACACACTGACACTCTCCCTACCTATAGTTTTCTGTCCCTAGAAAAAATGTTTTTTTAAAGATGGTTGATGATCAATGCTTTAGCACAGTATAGCACAAGGAGAATTTCCCTCACTGTCCTTCCCTGTCCCTACAAACAAGGATTAGCACAGTAAAACACACTGACACTCTCCCTACCTATAGTTTTCTGTCCCTATAAAAAATGTTTTTTTAAAGATGGTTGATGATCAATGCTTTAGCACAGTATAGCACAAGGAGAATTTCCCTCACTGTCCTTCCCTGTCCCCACAAACAAGGATTAGCACAGTAAAACACACTGACACTCTCCCTACCTATAGTTTTCTGTCCCTAGAAAAAATGTTTTTTTAAAGATGGTTGATGATCAATGCTTTAGCAGAGTATAGCACAAGGAGAATTTCCCTCACTGTCGTTCCCTGTCCCTACAAACAAGGATTAGCACAGTAAAACACACTGACACTCTCCCTACCTATAGTTTTCTGTCCCTATAAAAAATGTTTTTTTAAAGATGGTTGATGATCAATGCTTTAGCACAGTATAGCACAAGGAGAATTTCCCTCACTTTCGTTCCCTGTCCCTACAAACAAGGATTAGCACAGTAAAACACACTGACACTCTCCCTACCTATAGTTTTCTGTCCCTAGAAAAAATGTTTTTTTAAAGATGGTTGATGATCAATGCTTTAGCACAGTGTAGCACAAGGAGAATTTCCCTCACTGTCCTTCCCTGTCCCTACAAACAAGGATTAGCACAGTAAAACACACTGACACTCTCCCTACCTATAGTTTTCTGTCCCTATAAAAAATGTTTTTTTAAAGATGGTTGATGATCAATGCTTTAGCACAGTATAGCACAAGGAGAATTTCCCTCACTGTCCTTCCCTGTCCCTACAAACAAGGATTAGCACAGTAAAACACACTGACACTCTCCCTACCTATAGTTTTCTGTCCCTAGAAAAAATGTTTTTTTAAAGATGGTTGATGATCAATGCTTTAGCACAGTATAGCACAAGGAGAATTTCCCTCACTGTCCTTCCCTGTCCCTACAAACAAGGATTAGCACAGTAAAACACACTGACACTCTCCCTACCTATAGTTTTCTGTCCCTATAAAAAATGTTTTTTTAAAGATGGTTGATGATCAATGCTTTAGCACAGTATAGCACAAGGAGAATTTCCCTCACTGTCCTTCCCTGTCCCTACAAACAAGGATTAGCACAGTAAAACACACTGACACTCTCCCTACCTATAGTTTTCTGTCCCTATAAAAAATGTTTTTTTAAAGATGGTTGATGATCAATGCTTTAGCACAGTATAGCACAAGGAGAATTTCCCTCACTGTCCTTCCCTGTCCCTACAAACAAGGATTAGCACAGTAAAACACACTGACACTCTCCCTACCTATAGTTTTCTGTCCCTATAAAAAATGTTTTTTTAAAGATGGTTGATGATCAGTGCTTTAGCACAGTATAGCACAAGGAGAATTTCCCTCACTGTCCTTCCCTGTCCCTACAAACAAGGATTAGCACAGTAAAACACACTGACACTCTCCCTACCTATAGTTTTCTGTCCCTATAAAAAATGTTTTTTTAAAGATGGTTGATGATCAATGCTTTAGCACAGTATAGCACAAGGAGAATTTCCCTCACTGTCCTTCCCTGTCCCTACAAACAAGGATTAGCACAGTAAAACACACTGACACTCTCCCTACCTATAGTTTTCTGTCCCTATAAAAAATGTTTTTTTAAAGATGGTTGATGATCAATGCTTTAGCACAGTATAGCACAAGGAGAATTTCCCTCACTGTCCTTCCCTGTCCCTACAAACAAGGATTAGCACAGTAAAACACACTGACACTCTCCCTACCTATAGTTTTCTGTCCCTATAAAAAATGTTTTTTTAAAGATGGTTGATGATCAATGCTTTAGCACAGTATAGCACAAGGAGAATTTCCCTCACTGTCCTTCCCTGTCCCTACAAACAAGGATTAGCACAGTAAAACACACTGACACTCTCCCTACCTATAGTTTTCTGTCCCTATAAAAAATGTTTTTTTAAAGATGGTTGATGATCAATGCTTTAGCACAGTATAGCACAAGGAGAATTTCCCTCACTGTCCTTCCCTGTCCCTACAAACAAGGATTAGCACAGTAAAACACACTGACACTCTCCCTACCTATAGTTTTCTGTCCCTTTAAAAAATGTTTTTTTAAAGATGGTTGATGATCAATGCTTTAGCACAGTATAGCACAAGGAGAATTTCCCTCACTGTCCTTCCCTGTCCCTACAAACAAGGATTAGCACAGTAAAACACACTGACACTCTCCCTACCTATAGTTTTCTGTCCCTATAAAAAAAATTTTTTTAAAGATGGTTGATGATCAATGCTTTAGCACAGTATAGCACAAGGAGAATTTCCCTCACTGTCCTTCCCTGTCCCTACAAACAAGGATTAGCACAGTAAAACACACTGACACTCTCCCTACCTATAGTTTTCTGTCCCTATAAAAAATGTTTTTTTAAAGATGGTTGATGATCAATGCTTTAGCACAGTATAGCACAAGGAGAATTTCCCTCACTGTCCTTCCCTGTCCCTACAAACAAGGATTAGCACAGTAAAACACACTGACACTCTCCCTACCTATAGTTTTCTGTCCCTATAAAAAATGTTTTTTTAAAGATGGTTGATGATCAATGCTTTAGCACAGTATAGCACAAGGAGAATTTCCCTCACTGTCCTTCCCTGTCCCTACAAACAAGGATTAGCACAGTAAAACACACTGACACTCTCCCTACCTATAGTTTTCTGTCCCTATAAAAAATGTTTTTTTAAAGATGGTTGATGATCAATGCTTTAGCACAGTATAGCACAAGGAGAATTTCCCTCACTGTCCTTCCCTGTCCCTACAAACAAGGATTAGCACAGTAAAACACACTGACACTCTCCCTACCTATAGTTTTCTGTCCCTATAAAAAATGTTTTTTTAAAGATGGTTGATGATCAATGCTTTAGCACAGTATAGCACAAGGAGAATTTCCCTCACTGTCCTTCCCTGTCCCTACAAACAAGGATTAGCACAGTAAAACACACTGACACTCTCCCTACCTATAGTTTTCTGTCCCTATAAAAAATGTTTTTTTAAAGATGGTTGATGATCAATGCTTTAGCACAGTATAGCACAAGGAGAATTTCCCTCACTGTCCTTCCCTGTCCCTACAAACAAGGATTAGCACAGTAAAACACACTGACACTCTCCCTACCTATAGTTTTCTGTCCCTATAAAAAATGTTTTTTTTAAAGATGGTTGATGATCAATGCTTTAGCACAGTATAGCACAAGGAGAATTTCCCTCACTGTCCTTCCCTGTCCCTACAAACAAGGATTAGCACAGTAAAACACACTGACACTCTCCCTACCTATAGTTTTCTGTCCCTATAAAAAATGTTTTTTTAAAGATGGTTGATGATCAATGCTTTAGCACAGTATAGCACAAGGAGAATTTCCCTCACTGTCCTTCCCTGTCCCTACAAACAAGGATTAGCACAGTAAAACACACTGACACTCTCCCTACCTATAGTTTTCTGTCCCTATAAAAAATGTTTTTTTAAAGATGGTTGATGATCAATGCTTTAGCACAGTATAGCACAAGGAGAATTTCCCTCACTGTCCTTCCCTGTCCCTACAAACAAGGATTAGCACAGTAAAACACACTGACACTCTCCCTACCTATAGTTTTCTGTCCCTATAAAAAATGTTTTTTTAAAGATGGTTGATGATCAATGCTTTAGCACAGTATAGCACAAGGAGAATTTCCCTCACTGTCCTTCCCTGTCCCTACAAACAAGGATTAGCACAGTAAAACACACTGACACTCTCCCTACCTATAGTTTTCTGTCCCTATAAAAAATGTTTTTTTAAAGATGGTTGATGATCAATGCTTTAGCACAGTATAGCACAAGGAGAATTTCCCTCACTGTCCTTCCCTGTCCCTACAAACAAGGATTAGCACAGTAAAACACACTGACACTCTCCCTACCTATAGTTTTCTGTCCCTATAAAAAATGTTTTTTTAAAGATGGTTGATGATCAATGCTTTAGCACAGTATAGCACAAGGAGAATTTCCCTCACTGTCCTTCCCTGTCCCTACAAACAAGGATTAGCACAGTAAAACACACTGACACTCTCCCTACCTATAGTTTTCTGTCCCTATAAAAAATGTTTTTTTAAAGATGGTTGATGATCAATGCTTTAGCACAGTATAGCACAAGGAGAATTTCCCTCACTGTCGTTCCCTGTCCCTACAAACAAGGATTAGCACAGTAAAACACACTGACACTCTCCCTACCTATAGTTTTCTGTCCCTAGAAAAAATGTTTTTTTAAAGATGGTTGATGATCAATGCTTTAGCACAGTATAGCACAAGGAGAATTTCCCTCACTGTCCTTCCCTGTCCCTACAAACAAGGATTAGCACAGTAAAACACACTGACACTCTCCCTACCTATAGTTTTCTGTCCCTAGAAAAAATGTTTTTTTAAAGATGGTTGATGATCAATGCTTTAGCACAGTATAGCACAAGGAGAATTTCCCTCACTGTCCTTCCCTGTCCCTACAAACAAGGATTAGCACAGTAAAACACACTGACACTCTCCCTACCTATAGTTTTCTGTCCCTATAAAAAATGTTTTTTTAAAGATGGTTGATGATCAATGCTTTAGCACAGAATAGCACAAGGAGAATTTCCCTCACTGTCCTTCCCTGTTCTTACAAACAAGGATTAGCACAGTAAAACACACTGACACTCTCCCTACCTATAGTTTTCTGTCCCTATAAAAAATGTTTTTTTAAAGATGGTTGATGATCAATGCTTTAGCACAGTATAGCACAAGGAGAATTTCCCTCACTGTCCTTCCCTGTCCCTACAAACAAGGATTAGCACAGTAAAACACACTGACACTCTCCCTACCTATAGTTTTCTGTCCCTATAAAAAATGTTTTTTTAAAGATGGTTGATGATCAATGCTTTAGCACAGTATAGCACAAGGAGAATTTCCCTCACTGTCCTTCCCTGTCCCTACAAACAAGGATTAGCACAGTAAAACACACTGACACTCTCCCTACCTATAGTTTTCTGTCCCTATAAAAAATGTTTTTTTAAAGATGGTTGATGATCAATGCTTTAGCACAGTATAGCACAAGGAGAATTTCCCTCACTGTCCTTCCCTGTCCCTACAAACAAGGATTAGCACAGTAAAACACACTGACACTCTCCCTACCTATAGTTTTCTGTCCCTATAAAAAATGTTTTTTTAAAGATGGTTGATGATCAATGCTTTAGCACAGTATAGCACAAGGAGAATTTCCCTCACTGTCCTTCCCTGTCCCTACAAACAAGGATTAGCACAGTAAAACACACTGACACTCTCCCTACCTATAGTTTTCTGTCCCTATAAAAAATGTTTTTTTAAAGATGGTTGATGATCAATGCTTTAGCACAGTATAGCACAAGGAGAATTTCCCTCACTGTCCTTCCCTGTCCCTACAAACAAGGATTAGCACAGTAAAACACACTGACACTCTCCCTACCTATAGTTTTCTGTCCCTATAAAAAATGTTTTTTTAAAGATGGTTGATGATCAATGCTTTAGCACAGTATAGCACAAGGAGAATTTCCCTCACTGTCCTTCCCTGTCCCTACAAACAAGGATTAGCACAGTAAAACACACTGACACTCTCCCTACCTATAGTTTTCTGTCCCTATAAAAAATGTTTTTTTAAAGATGGTTGATGATCAATGCTTTAGCACAGTATAGCACAAGGAGAATTTCCCTCACTGTCCTTCCCTGTCCCTAAAAACAAGGATTAGCACAGTAAAATACACTGACACTCTCCCTACCTATCCTTCTCTTTCCCTAAACTAAAGGAATCCAGGTTAAGCAAGAAAAAAAAATGTCACTGTCCCTGCCTATGCTTCTCTTTCCCTGCTCCGGAACACACTACACTAGGCCGCCGTGCTGGCGGCCTTTTATAGTGTGGGGCGTGTACTAAACACCCTCAGCAATAATTGGCCACAGGCATCCTGCCTGTGGCCAATCATTGCTCTCCTCGCTGCCGGCGCTGTGATTGGCCAAGCATGCGGGGTCACAGTGCATGCTTGGCCAATCACAGCGCCTGGATGACACTGCGATGGCGTAGTGCATTGTGGGCCGTTCGCGTCACTCGAATTAGGCGCGAACGGCCCAAATCGTTCGATCTTCGTCGAACGATCGAACAGCCGATGTTCGAGTCGAACGTATGTTCGACTCGAACACCGAGCTCATCCCTACTCCTTATACTTGTGGTCATTGGAAATAATTACCCCCTTACAGATAGCTAAAAAGATCAATGGTGTCAGAGGGAACTTATCTGAGAGGCAGAAATTACTCATTGCTCAAGGAACCCCTAACAACCTCTGCAGGAACCCAAGGGTTCTATGGAACCGTGGTTGAGAAACCCTGCTCTATATTGATAAAAAACAGTATACAAAAACTTATGTGTCCAAAGTATGATAATAATTTCCCAAATATAAGTGCAAACACTGTCCGTAAAAAGACTTGGGTATCCATCATCTGTTGTAAGGATCATCCAGTGGTTAAGAGTAGTACATCTATGCACTCATGAGAAAAAAGTGAATATACAGCCTTAAACTGCCATTACACTTCACCCGGTAGTGTGAACACTGAATCACCATTCGTGAAATCTCATACAAAGTGAGGAAAATTAAATTTTTCAGCAGTTATGACCACAACAAGTGTCCCCATTGGAAGCTTTCCATTGGATTTCCCATATTTTTTTGTGTCTTAATGACAATGAATGGTCACCAGGACATTCAGAGGTGGTGAATATCTGTGGAGACACAGACAGCAGTAAAAACCTGACAAAAGTTCCAATCCTTCCTTACTCTACTAGAAAAAAGAGTTTGGCTATACCTACACTTTACCAATAAATCATGCAAAAAAAGAATTTTGTGAAATATTTACCCCAAAGACACTGTCTATTTATTGGTATTTGTAGCCAGCAGGTTAGTAGAAATCTCCAGGTAGTACAAAATCACTGACAAGTTTTCATAAGGTCAATTTACCTGAAACTAAACTGCAGTATTCGTATAATAATAGTTGCAGTTTATGTACCTGCTTCCCACATCTGATGTTACTGGTTGAAGGCAAATAGGGTTTACTGTCAGAGATGAGCAAATTGACTTTTATGAGTCAGAACCTGCTTCTGTACAGGGGATTATGAGATGAAAAAGCCCATGATGACATGGGAGGGTTAATAAAGAGGTAGTATGCGTCCTTTTGTGGTGTTATCCTAAGGAAGTACAGTACTTTACTTAGAGCAGTGGTGTAACATATGGGGCAGGGATTTCCATTATTTTATAACCCAAGAAACTCAGTTTGGTCCATAATGAGTTGACCATATTTTATTCTAATGCCACATTACTAATACAGATTTGAAGATATTCCTGGTGTTATCAGGCGGGGAAGATCTGCACTGCAATTCTGGGCATCTGGAGACTATCAGTGTTCTAGTTTTCATAAGGTCAATTTAGCACTAGGGTTAAGTGTTACTAAACCCAGGAGCCTGCATTCACTATATCTGGTTTCCCACAGTACACAGAACTGCACACACAGAAATGCAATTATTTTAGTAAATATAAACTGCTAAATAACTTTTCTCATCAGCAGTATATAGTAGTTTTGTGACTTATATGAGTGTCTGGTTAAAGTAGGAGGAGTTCTCATTCTACTCTACTGAGCCTGCAGAACCCCTGACTCTCTGTCTGTACAATGCTGATTGGCCCTGTACTGATCACATGCACCCTCCCAAGAAAAAACTCTCTAGCAATACACATCAAACTGAGCATGTGCAGAGTGACTCAAAAGGCTCTGTCTTATCAGGAGATAGATTGGGGACAGTGGAAGAAGGGGAGGATCAGATAAGACAGAATCAAATAGCCTTTTTACACAATGCAGAGGATTAACCCCTTAGGTTCCACATTGAGTATAACAAGCATGCTTTACTGCATACACAGACTGATTTTACTATTGTGGGTTTAGCAACACTTTAAAGCGGAGCTCCACCCTAAAGTGGAACCTCCGCTCATCGGAACCCTCCCCCCCTCCGGTGTCACAATTGACACCTTTTAGGGGGGAGGGGGGTGCAGATACCTAATTTAAGACAGGTATTTGCACCCACTTCCGGGAGTCCTCTCTAATGTAAATCTGCGGGTAGTACGTCACTTCCGGCAGAATACCCGTTGTGTTCTGGGAGACACTCGGCTCCCAGAACACACGGGGACCAGTCAGAACAGCGCAGCGCGACTCGCGCATGCGCCGTAGGGAACCGGGCAATGAAGCCGCAAGGCTTCACTGCCTGGTTCCCTCACCGAGGATGGCGGTGGGGGCAGCAGAGTGACAAGCGATTGCTCGTCCTCTGCTGCGGACGTCGCTGGACTCCAGGACAGGTAAGTGTCCTAATATTAAAAGTCAGCAGCTGCAGGATTTGTAGCTGCTGGCTTTTAATATTAATTTTTTCGGCGGAGCTCCGCTTTAAGTGGTGCTCATACCTTTCATTCTTGTTGTCTGAAGCGCTCAGGAGTAGGATAGTGTCAAAACCAGATTTATTTGGAGAGATTCTTTTTTTTCCTCCAAATAATGCAATTTAATGATGTAAAAACCCTTGACATACACAGTCAACAGATATTACCATAATTGTATATTTATGAATGTGAGGAAAAGGGGATAAGACTGTTTCAAGGCTCCCCTTTTCCTTATGGGATTCTTGGCAGGAGCAGTTTCAAGGTTTCCCTCACTTGAAATGAAGCGGGAAGCCTTAGGATAGGTCAGGTAAACTGTTGCTGGGGAAAGATTCCTGAGCCTAGGATAGGTTAGTTAGGGTATTCAGGCGGGAAAGACAGGGATTGGGTCAGCTGGCCAGTTACTGGGGAAAGAATTCAGGACCCCCTGGGAGCAGGATTGGTCAATTGGGGTCAGCTGACCCCATAGAACATTCTGGAAGCCTTTGGGGTCCCTATTTAAAGAGCTGGGCTAGGAGGTCCGGGGCCAGTCGTTCTGAAGAGGATCTACAGCGGAACTTGAGCTATAATACTGGGCAGGGAGCTATTTAATACATCCGCTGTTAGATCCTCTTCGGCGGCATGAAGACCCTCATTCGACAGCTTCTGGAGCGGGTCGAAGCGGAGGGAGAAGACTGGATCCGGCGGTGTTTGGTCTTACCTTCGGGTCAAGAAGCCGAAGAATTTGCGGAGGAGATCGTGGAGCATCCTGAGGTGGATCCGGACGCCATCAGAGCGGAAGAAGAAGAGGCGGAGACTGGAGCGGAGCTTCCGTTTCCAGGTCGGGTCCCAGAGGCGTCAGCGTCGTTGGACGGGGAGGAGGAACTGCCAAGCAAGAGGAAGCGCACTGCGAAGAGGAGATTCAGCCCGCCCCCTAATCGGAGAGACGTACAACGAAAGGCGGAGCCAGCGCAACGTCAGAAGAAACGTCTCGCCCATTCTGAAGAAAGGGGTGGAGCGTCGGCAGGAGCGAACGCTGCGATACGCCCCCTAGAGCGTTCATCGTCTCCACGGCAACGAGCGGCGTCCTCTCGATTTGAAGCAGCCGGCCATAGAGGCGGTTTTACTGCGGAAGGGAACACCACAGCAGTAACGGATCATCGCAATGCAGGAGCAGCTGGTTCTATTCCAGTGCTTTGTGCAGCTCAGGTGCCAATGTCAGCGGGTATGGGTGAGTCCTCAGGTGAGATTAACAATGTGAATATTATTGATCGTTTTTCAAATGTTTTAGCTGCATTCATGGATGATTTTAAAAAGAACATTTTATTGCCTCAATCTCACATTCATGTTCAGGCTCTTTCCAATCCTACTGGTTTGTTGTCACAGGAACCTGCGGCCTTGGTCTGGTCTGCTGATAAGATTTCAGGGTCTGCTCCAGAGGGTATGCATACTGCAGATCCGGTCTCTATGGTTACGCCAGCTTCCTCACCTAGCATTCCTATGGCTGCAACTGATAGCCTGGTTAAAGAATCAATGCCTTGTTTCCTGTCACCTCTTGGTTTTCATTTATCATCATCCGTAAAAGATAAAATCTGGAATGGGGATTTTATAGATATTTTATCACTGTTACCATCACTAAAAGACCCCTTTTTAAAATCAGAAAAGGGTGACAAAGTAGATGACGATAGACGGAAAAGTACCCCCTATAAATCTTTTAATAACTGGTTACAAGGTTTTTGCATTTATGCTAGTGTTTTGTGTGAACGGTTTCCGGATAAAAGTCCGGGTCTGTTTCAACACATTGACATCATACAGGAAGCCTATAGATGTTTTTCAGGCTTTTCCTGGTATACATATGATGAGGCTTTCCGCCACAAGATGTCTATTTACACTGGTTTACAGTGGGGTTCAAAGGATGTGGGTTTGTGGCTGAACCTTTTTCTTCCTCAGAAGTCATCTTTACCTAGGCTAACCACTAGTAATACTACTCCCTCGTCCACAGTTTCTTACAAGAAAGGCATATGTTTTTCTTTTAATGACAGCCAATGTAGATGGCCTGCTACATGCAGATATAAGCATGAGTGTGCTTTCTGTGGAGGTTCGCATCCTGTGGCTAAATGTTTTCGTAAAATGTCAGCTGCCAATCAGCAGCAGCCACAGAGGGAATTTTTTCTTAAAAGCAACAACTCCGGTGATAGTGGAAAACATCCTGCCATGGCTCAAGCGGTACCCAAATCGTCAGAAGGCGGAGCTGCTCATTAGAGGTTTTAGAGAAGGTTTTTTAATTCCTCAATTTCAGGGAACGGGTTGTGCTATGGTGGATAATCTGAAATCTGTTTCTGATTTTCCAGTTATAGTGGAACAAAAATTAACTGCAGAACTTGTTTTGGGCAGAATATCTGGCCCTTTTAATACGCCTCCTTTTACTAATTTTCGTGTGTCCCCATTAGGTATAGTACCTAAGAAAGAACCAAATTCTTATCGTTTAATCCATCATCTGTCTTTTCCAGCTGGGTCTTCCTTAAACGATCAGATAGATGATGAGATGTCTTCTGTTTCCTATGCATCTTTTGAGCAGGCCATTCAGAAAATTAGGGAGCTGGGGGGATCAGCTTTGTTAGCAAAGGCTGATATTAAAGCCGCTTTTCGTTTACTTCCAATTCACCCTAGCTGTTTTAATTCTTTAGGTTTTCAATTTCAAGGGAAATTTTATTTCGATCGGTGTCTTCCGATGGGATGTTCCCTGTCCTGCTCTTATTTTGAGGAGTTTTCTTCATTTTTGGAATGGGTGGTATCATATAAGTCCGGATCCCCTTTCATGATACACTATCTGGATGATTTTTTGTTCATGGGTCCTGCGGATTCTTGTCATTGCATGTCATTATTGCACAATTTCATGGTAACATGCGAAGATTTTGGCGTTCCATTGGCGCATGAGAAAACGGTTTTACCTACTACATGCATTGAATTTTTGGGTATCACTATTGATACCGTTGAAAGAGAATTTCGGTTGCCAGTGGAGAAGATTGAGAAGTTGAAGAATCTACTTCTGTCTTTTATTAAGAAGAAGAAGATACTCTTAAAAGAATTACAGTCCTTGATGGGACTCTTAGCTTTTGCTACACGCATATTACCTATAGGTAGGATTTTTTCTCGCCGTTTATATTTAGCAATGTCAGGAATCAAGAACCCGCACGCTCATATTAGGTTGACGGTGGAATTAAAGGAAGATTTATTGGTTTGGTATAATTTTTTAATACATTTTAATGGAAAGGCTTTCTGGCAGGAGGATTTCGTCATAGACAGTGATTTCTGCTTGTCCACGGATTCGGCTGGATCAGTGGGTTTTGCAGCTATCTGGGGAAATCAGTGGTGTGCGGATATTTGGCCTCGAAGTTGGGTAAGTAGAGGTTTGTGCAAAAATATTGTGCTTCTAGAACTTTTCCCAATAGCAGTTTCCCTGGAGATATGGGGTGATATGTTTGCAAACAAACGAATCCTTTTTAGTACTGATAATAGGGGTGTTTTGTTTGCAATCAATTGCCTGACTTCCAAATCCCCTCCTGTAATAGCTCTACTACGTTATTTAGTTTTTAAATGCCTGTGTCACAACATCTGGATTAAAGCTAAATACATTCCAGGTAAGGTAAATGAGACAGCTGACGCCCTCTCTCGTTTACAGATGGAGCGATTTTTCTCCCTGTTACCCACAGCGGACCGTGTCGGGATCCCTTGCCCAGCTCGGTTATGGGATATCGTTTAATTTCACAAAATATTAAAAATTCGTTGGCTACCACTTCTTGGTCTAGTTACAGGTCCTCGTGGTTGCTATGGTTGCAATTTTTGGATTCCAAAGGGGCGAAATTTTCGGACATCTCCGAAACGTCGGTTTTGTCTTTTTTGGAATCTCTGTTGACTAAAGACTACTCTTGGTCTTATGTTTATAAGACTTTGTCCGGAATATCCTTTTTTCAAAAATTAAATCACTTAACCTTCTGTTTATCATATTTTTCAGTACAACAAGCACTTAAAGGTTATAAGAAGTCTCATTGCGTCACTGACAATAGATGTCCTATTACCCCTGGGTTATTGGAATCTCTCTGCTCGATTACTGCTTCTGTATGTTCTTCTCCTTTTGAGGCTACTCTTTTTAATGCAGTTTTTACTATGGCTTTTTTTGCAGCACTCCGAGTTTCTGAAATAGTGTCAGCTAGCAAAGGAAATCCGTCTGGTTTGTTATTCAAACACATTATCTTAAATGTTTCTAGTTTAAAAATATTTATTCGCACTAGCAAAACTGACAGGTTAGGTAAAGGCAATTGGGTACATTTATTGTCTTCCCTGGGGTCTTTAATTTGCCCGGTAGCCAGATTGTCAGCTTATTTGAGACTTCGTCCTCCTACGGATGGAGTGCTTTTTATTCATAGGGATTCTTCCCCTCTTACTAAATTTCAATTTAATGCAATATTATCTAGATGTTGTAAACTTTTGAATATGGCAAACGTTAAGATTTCTTCGCACTCTTTTAGAATTGGAGCTGCCACAGAAGCTGCTAGGTTGGGTTTTGTTGATAGTCGTATTAAGAATTTGGGTAGATGGAAATCTAAGTCTTTTCAATTATATGTACGTCCTAATCTTGTTGTTTGATTATTTTAGGTGTGCCTGGAGTGGTCTGGATTATTGGACACTCTTTCGTGTATTGGGCGCATCAGCGGGCTAATGCTCGTCAGTATACTGCGAATTTAGACATGGATCCGTCCAAGTTTCAAGTCTTATGGTTCGGTAGGAGGGGCATGCTTTGGGAGGAGTTGTTATTCGAGTTCAGTTCTTTATTATCTTACTGGCCAGAACCTGATATTTTGATTTTACATTTGGGAGGGAATGATGTGGGTCAGATGAGAACATTGGATCTTATTTTTAGTATAAAAGATACGATCCAAATTTTAAAACAATCCTATCCGAACATGGTGATTGTTTTTTCTGAAATCATCCCTAGATTAAGATGGTTAGAGTCTGGGGTTTTTAAACCTTTTGAAAAGGTTAGGAAAAGAATTAATAAGGTGGTTGAGAAATTCATGGCCCCGGACTTGGGTTTCTCTTTCCGCCATGTAGACCTGGAGGGCGGTATTTCGGGCCTATATAGGGCTGATGGGGTTCATCTTTCTGACATTGGCCTGGACATACTGAATGTTTCTTTCCAATCCTGCATAGAGAGGGCCGCGTGCTGGGGTTTTGGTGACAGTCGGGGTTGTAACAACCCGTCCTGTCTTTTGGGAAAGTTTTAAAAGGCTGATTCTTTTCAGCTCGAGTCGTAGTGGCTGAGCTGGGTTTTATTTCTTATATGTAATTTGATTTATTTATTGATACAGTTTTTGATGATATTTAAAATTAAACCAATAGTAATAAGCCGCGGCCAAATTTTATCCAAAAAAATAAAATAAAAAATATAATATATAATAATTATATATATAGGTTGTTATTCATTTAAATAAACAAAATTTTATAAAAATCTTTGGTGTGTGTATTTTTGGTATGTCCAGGCATCCTGCCTAAAATCCCATGTGAGGAAAAGGGGATAAGACTGTTTCAAGGCTCCCCTTTTCCTTATGGGATTCTTGGCAGGAGCAGTTTCAAGGTTTCCCTCACTTGAAATGAAGCGGGAAGCCTTAGGATAGGTCAGGTAAACTGTTGCTGGGGAAAGATTCCTGAGCCTAGGATAGGTTAGTTAGGGTATTCAGGCGGGAAAGACAGGGATTGGGTCAGCTGGCCAGTTACTGGGGAAAGAATTCAGGACCCCCTGGGAGCAGGATTGGTCAATTGGGGTCAGCTGACCCCATAGAACATTCTGGAAGCCTTTGGGGTCCCTATTTAAAGAGCTGGGCTAGGAGGTCCGGGGCCAGTCGTTCTGAAGAGGATCTACAGCGGAACTTCCCACCCCCCCTTCCCTTGTCGCGGCTATACTATGTGGTATGGTCCTTTTTGTTTATTATTGCAAAAAGGGACATGTTGTTGTTTGGGAAAGTTTTAAAAGGCTGATTCTTTTCAGCTCGAGTCGTAGTGGCTGAGCTGGGTTTTATTTCTTATATGTAATTTGATTTATTTATTGATACAGTTTTTGATGATATTTAAAATTAAACCAATAGTAATAAGCCGCGGCCAAATTTTATCCAAAAAAATAAAATAAAAAATATAATATATAATAATTATATATATAGGTTGTTATTCATTTAAATAAACAAAATTTTATAAAAATCTTTGGTGTGTGTATTTTTGGTATGTCCAGGCATCCTGCCTAAAATCCCATATATATTTATAGCATGTTTTCCTTATAGAACTACATGCCGATTTTGCTTTACTTCTGCTGAAATACATTTGTTTATTTAGCTTTGAGAGCGAGCACTGTTTTTTTTTTCCTGTTATTTTGTTCATGTCTGCCTCATTTTGCCTTAGTGAAATGAAAAGCAAATCTATGTGTATGCATATTTGAATGAGTGGCACTTACAATGTTTATAACAGTAAATTGTGGAAAATTTCTTAGTGGACAGTTTTTGTTATCAAAAGTCATTTTGTTGTGATTTGTAAACCTCAGAAGAGAAATCTGATACATCTTTGTATGGAAGCCGGGGACAATCTGGAGCAATTTTAGTTGGAATGTCCAAACAGGAAGCAGGAAATGCACAACCTCTTACACAATGAAGAAGATGTCTGATCGTATTTTGCAGCTGCAGATACTACTGGATGGGCCCCCTTTCCGTAAATGGAGTTTTCTATCTTATTTTTAAATTCAGACTTTATCACAGCATGTAGGGAATAAAACAATTGGAGGGTGTTGTATGGATGTAAAATACTCTGTTCCGTGTTTCCTAATTACCCTAGGTGTTTTGTGACATCAAAAAAGAAAGTTTTCTTTGTAGATTTTTACTATCGCATTTACCAACTCAAATATTTACGCATATAAGGCAGTTATTGTAAGCTGAAAATTCCAATGTTTAAGTTCAAGTGACAGGATCATGTCATAGGATAACATGCAGAAGAGTAAGCCTAAAGTTAAAAAAGGGCACACCAATAAATATCTCTAGAACCTCTCTTTGCAGAATATGAGTGTTCGCCTTGAATAGTTTTTTTTATTTTTTTATACGGGAATTGGAGGTGCACTTGGGGGTAACTCCATTTTTCCAATACATTTGGTCATGTAAAAAAAAAGCCAATGTAGTCGCTCTTGAAGGATCATTTTTCTCTTGAAATGCTTATCTACTGATCCCTCCTTGTTAATGGGAGTATTCGAAAAAAATAAAAAAGCCCCACTAAAGTCTGCTCCAGTGCTTTCAGGAGTTTTGTTATTATGTTGTGTGGCTGTCAGAAGGCTGTGCTGAAGTCATTCATATCAATTTGGCTTGGTGTATTTGTAAAATCATAAATTTTATAAAAACACTTAATTTGATGCATTGTTTGTATGCCTACAGGCCCTGGTAACCTGGCAACAGGTAACCAATAGTTTAACTTATTGTCAAGAGAGACCATGGTCATCAATGTCTACAAATAAAGCACACACTAATGTAGAGTAAAGTAGAAGGCATAAACGCTTTTTTTGTGTGAATAGAGTAAGGGAGGGTTATAACCCCTGTCACTTTTTTGCCATCTGTGTCCCATAGGGGGATTTCCCTTTACTTATTGTCCTACAGCCAAAATAGGAAGGGAGAATAAATCCATCCTAAGTGAGAGAATCCCTGTTATTTAGCAGGGTCACCCAAAGTAGTGTCCCAATTGAAAGTTTTCCGAATCCTTATTCCTGTCCTGGTGGGCACTCAAAATGTTAAATTTTCCTTCACGACAAATTGAGAGGGCAAAGAAAAAAATATATATAGATAGATAGATATATCCGTTTCAATTCCTCTCTACTATCTCCAAAACAAATAAAACTGTTTTAACTTCATTATACTTCAAGTCAAGAACACTGGCGATCAATAGAGTTGGGTGAATGATTCGGCCCAAGCATGAGTTCGGGCCAAACATTGGCCAAACATTGGCTGTTCACCCCAATTGGGGAACACTCAAATTTGCAGGGTGTTTGGCGTACACCCACCAATGCACTGCGTGCTGCACAGTGCATTCTTCACCCTGATTGGGCAAAGCTTAACAACCGATGAGTCATCAGCTGTCAATGGACTTCCCCACTGACAGATGAATAAAAAAACAAAAACAAACAATTGTTGGTAAAAAAAATAGTAAAAAATAAATAAATACATATATACATACAGTATCACCTATATGGCTGCAGCATCAGTCCAATGCTGCAGCTGTCCCCCTGCCGCTGATCGCTCAGCTCTCTGCCTTCACTATCAGTCACCAACTCTCTGCTCTGTCCCTCCAGGACTCACTGGAGTGCTGGGGGTGGGAGTGACTGGTTAAGCCATTCAGCGGCACACCAATCAGGCATCTGGATAGATCCTGACATTATTGTCGAGATTCCTCCAGAGTCTGGACTGGCTCTGTGACTTGCTGGACATCTGGACTAATGCGTGCAGAATTTCAGAACGTAGGCTAGGGTTGTATGGCAGCTTTAAAAGAGAAGTATGGCCAAAGCTTTTTTGGCTATACTTTTCTTTTTGGCCAAATGAGTGCAGAAATAGTTGCACTCCTGTGCTTCTGAAATGCTGCAGGCATTAGTCCAGATGCTAAAGCATGTCTGTTATTAGATTACACAACTAAAAAAACAGCAAAAAAAAAAGTCCCTGAAAAGAAAAGACTAAAAAGACTTATGCAGTTTCAGACGAAGTGCACAAATTATTTTTTTCTGCTTTGCCCTAAGCAATATTACACCCCCCCCAACAGATGTATATTTACTGAGATCTAACAGCCACAGCCTCTGCTGTTTGTTCGTATACAGCAGTGAAAGGCTGCCTCTCCTGGCCATGTCTGTGCAGTCCTCTTAGACTTCTATGAGGCTCATCTACCTCATCTATTGGGTGGGGGACAGCTTCCTATAAATATATGGGGCAGTAATGTGCAGGCAGAGCCAGGAAAGGGTGCCTTTTACTACTGAATGTAGTCAGGGTCAGACCCTGACTACACTCACCCTCTTGTTGTGACAAATGGCTGGTCAAACTCATACTGGTATGTGACAATGCCACCCTCAGCCTCATCCTGCACAAATATTTTACAGCTCGCAGGACCACAAGTTTTGTTCCAGGAGACTGAGTGTGACCGTCACTGGGTTTCATTTTCTTACACTGCCACCAGATAGGGTTCGGCCTATCAACCATGCATAATAGTAGTTATAACACGTTTGACTTAAAACAAACGTCTGTAACACACTGGGGTTATTTACTAAAGGCAAATCCAAGTTGCACTACAAGTGCACTTGGAAGTGCAGTCACTGTAGATCTGAGGGGAAAATCTGAAATGAGGGGAAGTTCTGCTGATTTTATCATCCAATCATGTACAAGCTAAAATGCTGTTTTTTAGTTTCCGTGCATGTCCCCCTCAGATCTACAGTGACTGCACTTCCAAGTGCACTTCCAGGTGTACTTGCAGTGCACTTGTAGTGCAAAGTGAATTTGCCTTTAGTAAATAAACCCCACTATCACCACACACAGATATATCCAGAGGTTTACACTATAGTAGCACTCTTCAAAGAGACAGGGGTTCTTTCAGACCCGGTTCACACAGGGGCGACTCCGGACGTGACTTCAGGTCACCCCGAGTTGCCCCAAGTCGCGCTATTTTTAAAACTAATTGAAGTGAATGGAGATGTTTTAATGTACACGACTGCAGGCCCTCCGACTTCAAAAAAGGTTCCTGTACTACTTCAATCAGACTTCTAGGCGACCTGTAGGCAACTTGTACCCATTGATTTCAATGGAAGTCGTTCAGAAGTCTGATCACTGTTCACTTTGAAGGCAACTTTACAGGAAGCAGAAAGGAATTTACCCAGAAGCCACAAGGAATTTACTTCAAGTCGTGTTGTTAATGACCACAAGTCACGCTGAAGTCTCCTCCAAGTCTCGCTGTGTTTCATGCTCAAGTCCTGTCTGAGTTGCTTCTGGAAGTCGCGCTGGAAGTCGTGTTGCCCCAGTGTGAACCGGTGACTTGTCGTTCTGGTTCTCCTATCTGTATGGTTCCAAGCTCAACTGCGCAGGCGCAGCCGAACAGCTGTTGAAGCTCGGAGATTTCCGTCAGCTTGGCTTGCGCCTGCGCAGTAAAGAGGGAACCATAGTCTCGGCAACTGTGGACGCCCTGGCCCCCGATGCTTCATTACACACGCCGCTTTCCTCTTCATACAGCAAGGGCGGCTCGGATGTCATATTGTGCAGTGCGATTTGTTTGTTTATACACAACGCTCTATCCAGCCCCTTGCTGGATAGAGCGTCGTGGATAAACAAACAAATCGCACTGCTCATTATCACATCTGAGCCGCCCCTTGCTGTGTGAATAGGAAAGCGGCATGTGTAATGAAGCATCGGGAGCAAGCGCGTCCTATCGATATGCTTCCCCCCCTTGACTGTGCAGGCGCTGCCGAACAGCTGTTTAAGCTTGGAGATTTCCGTCGCCTCGGATTATGCCTGCGCAGTCAAGCTTGGAACCATACAGATAGGCGGAACCAGCTTGGCAGATCACCGGCTCTAAGTGGTGCGTTAGTGCATTAAAGACAATATTTCCACTTTTCAGAATATTGTTTAATAATAGAAAAGGTAAAATGGTGCAAATAAAATATTTACATAAAAAGAGTAATACAAAAAAATACAATGTTGCCACACAAAACAAAAAGGTTTTAGGAAATAAAATGCTTAAAATAGTCCTGGTTCTGTGTGTTCTGCAGAGTCCAATAAATAAGAGTCCAATCAATAAGATGGGTCAGTGGCTCTCAAAGATCTTTGCTCATGTCCCTTGTTTGATGTTAAAAGAGAGCTATAGACTGCTGATAAAGCCCCCCTTTTCTGGTCCATGATGAGGGTGTTGACAGAAATGATCTGACTAATCAAGAGGTCTGAGGAGTGGCTGATGGGAGGTCACAGGTATAGCATATGACCACACAGCTGCCCTCCCACAGATACAGTTTTCTTTAGGTATTAATATCTTTAAATACCTACAGGTTACTGTCCGACTTATACATTATTGTCCAGCATGAAATAACTTTCGGAGTCATTACAAAAATGTTGGGTATTGGGTGGCTATTTCACCTAGTAGAGGTAATGGGCCTAATCTACTGCCAGCAATTCCCAGGATAGTGGTGTTTGGGCTTAAAATTTTGCTAATTAACTGATACAGATAAATATGTTCTTATTCTGATTTTACTATTATCAACTCAGCAGTTAAGAAATACACTGAAGTTTGGATTCTTTGGCTAATAACAGCTAGTCAGGAATGCACATTCAGCCATTCCACCAGCTGAGCTATTTACGACTGGTGATAGGTCTGAGATCAGGACAAATATCAGTTAAGATTGTAGTTTCCCAGGCCTGAAAGCTTGTCGGTTTTATGATGGTCATTAGAGTGAGACTGTGTTGTGGATTGTCCTGTTAACCCCCTTAGCGGTAATCCCGAGTCTGACTCGGGGTGAGGTTTTTATGCTAAGAGCGGTAACCCCGAGCCAGACTCGGGCTGCATCGCAGTATCCAGGGGAAGTTACTCACCTTGTTCCCTGGATCCTGCGATGTCTCCCCGCAGTGTGTGTGAGCCGTGTCTCGCTCGATCCACACTGCTGGGTGCCGAGCTCCGTTCCCTGCAACGTTGCGGCTCACGGGGACGGAGTTCGGCGCCAAATTCAAAAAGTGAAAAAGACAGTATAGATACAATATACAGTAATCTTACTGATTACAGTACTGTATCAAATAATTACACACCCCCTTTGTCCCTAGTGGTCTGTTCAGTGTCTTGCATGCAGTTTTATATTATAAAAACTGTTCTTTCTGCCTGGAAACTGGAGATTGTCCATAGCAACCAAAAAGTGTCACTTTATGTCAAAAGTGGTTTTAGACCAGCTAGAAAACAGCGATAATAAATTAGAATCACTCACAGAACTAAGCGATAGCGATTTGTGGGGAAATTCGTCATCAAACACTAAATCTAATGACAGCGACAATTCTGCAACTGAGCAAATTTCAGTGTTTTTGATTTGATTACATTATTGAATAATTTTTATTATAATTACATGACTATTTGTTATAATTATTTATAGTTATTTATTATATTATAATTTATGATTTTGTGTTTCAAACTTTATCATACCCGGGATGTCTATTAGACTCTTCTTTGGTCAGGTTTAAGTAAGTAATTACTAAAAATTGCAGGCCTACAATACATAACACCAAATTTCCATGCAAAATAATTGTACTGCTTTTGGTACAAAATTCCAGACAGAATCATACCACCAGGGAGGTTAATGGGGTGTAGATGAGCTAACTCAAAAGATTATTTGGTTGCCTTGTTTTTGTTTTGAAGTTAGTTAATAGTGTTGAGAGGGTCTGCGGCATTCTCTCAATGGACTGAAAAGGATGTTTTGAAATGCAGCTTGTAAATTATATAAGATGAAGACCTAATCTAAACAGGTCCCGAAGAGTGGTGGGGGGGTTCACTGCTATTAAAAAAGAAATGTCATGGCTGACTATGATTTTCAAACAACATGGCTGCACTGGGCCCTCTCACACAGCTTTTTGAGATGTAAACAAACAAACGAGGCCTTGCCCACTTGATCTCAGTTAGTATACATCTGTGGAAGAAGTGAATGGGATCCCACTGCCTGCACTGCCAATCTTTGCTCTCAAGAAAGGCTTGGGTCACTGAAGAATCCTCAGCACTCCACAGACTTCTGGGGTATTGGATGCATGGTCCCTTGCTGCATGCTATGGTTCTTCCAGTTGGCCCTACATCACTATTATGGTTTGTAGTGATGTAGCAGCAACTATTATGGTTTGTAGTGATGTAGCAGCAACTATTATGGTTTGTAGTGATGAACCTCTACTAGGGAAAAAACACACTGTGCAATGGGGGGGCGGTTGGCATCTGACACTCCCAAAAAGTATGTCGGATGCTGGGGATTCTTTAGCAAACTTAGCTCTTGAACTTTGACCATACAGCTTTTTTTATGTTTTTGTCGTTTTTATTTAAAACAAAGCTCCAAGCTAAACGTGCCAATTAGACAAACACAAAGTTGTTGATCTGTTGTGAGAATATTTTATTTGTGTGTTAAAAAAAAAAAAAAAAAAGATCATACGGCATTTCCTCAGACTGGTTTGTAAGGGCAGTCGTACGCATGATAACTATAGGCTGCTCAGAACAACTGTGTGGGGGGACAATTACAGGTTCACAGTCCTCATTTTCTTCCTTCTCCCACACACACATATACACACTCACAGTTACTCATCCCTTGTCATAGTCTACCAAGCCAAACGGGAAAATATGTTAAAGCATTTTTCTCTTTCACACTTAATTTATCTTACGGCAAATTATGCAGCAAACAGTACATTTTAGAAGATAAATACATGCTGTTGTTTTGGCAGACCGGGGTAATTACAGATTTTGTTAAATAATATGCAAAATGTATTTAAACATGGTGGAATAATGTCTGACAAAAACCTCTTGTCTGAACTCTAATCGTACATGTGGCATTGCTTTTATTTGTCGTCAATGAAAAATCGTCATGATTGTAATTTTCTAAATTATCATTAAGCTCCAGGCAACATATTACATAAATGAAATACATAGATGGTGGAAAAGGTTTTCCTGTACCAAAGGATTTGTTGTTCTGTGCAGCAAGTCTTGTAATGCACACAAACCCCTACCGGACAGTAAAGTCAGTATCTCAACCTACTCTGCATCTACAGGACTGCTTGACCAAGAACACCCCCCCAGCCCACTTATTGGACAATGAATGATCAGCAGAACAGGGAGGAATTATCACTCTGCTTACAGCAGCAGAGTCTGACTCACTCCTAGTGCTGTCCCTCCCTCATCCATCATAGGTACTGCTGTGTAAAGGATTAAGGAGCGTGATATTAAGGCTGATTCAAGTACAGTGGAACCTCGGTTTAAGAGTAACTTGGTTTGAGAGCGTTTTGATTTATGAGCAACTTTTTTTTAAAAATTCTGACTCGGTTTGCGAGTGTTGACTCGCAAGACGAGCAGAATTCAAGCTAAATAGGCATGCAGTACCTCATTTGGCCTGAGGTACGGGGGTGCAGAAGCTGAGCAGAGCCGAAAATAGGCCTGCAGTACCTCATTTGGCCTGAGGTATGGGGGCGAAGGAGCCGAGAAAAGCTGAACATTGGCCTGCAGTACCTCATTTGGCCTGAGGTACGGGGGGCGCAGGAAACAAGCGAAGTGTCCTTGGGCCTTTTTGTCCATTTTTGGCGCTCTCTGGCGCCCCCCACCTCTGGCCGCATTCGGTATTGCATCCCATTGAAGTCAACGCGGAACAAATTATTTTCGTTTCCATTGACTTCAATGGGAAAACTCGCTTTGATATGCGAGTACTTTGGATTACGAGCATACTCCTGGAACGGATTATGCTCGTTTTCCGAGGTTCAACTGTACTTATATTATTTGCAAGCAAAAATGCATTTAAATTTTTTTTTCAAATCAACAATAAAGTACCCTTTCCCCTGATCCACCTTTGCCTCCGCATACACCAAATAGCACTGATAATCCTTAAAGCGGACCTTCAGTCAATTTATAAAGTTTCTTTTATATCTGTTAATATCATTGTTAAAAAAAAAACAATGTATCTGTCTCTAAATACCTTACTTCTTGTACTTCTGGTGTTCATCTACGAAATTCGACTAGGCCAATGACATAGGCAACTATAGTCATCATCATCACTAATCCTTTCAGTCATCTGCCTTTTTTTTGTGTATTGAGAGTGAGGAAAGGAGAGAAGGGGAGAGTGGAGGAGAACAGAGGTGTGCTGGAGGAGAGCAGAGGTGAGTGGAGGAGAGTGGAGGTGAGTAGAGGAGAGTGGAGGAGAGTGGAGGTGTGCTGGAGAAGAGTGAAGAAGAGTGGAGGAGCGTGGAGGTGAGTGGAGGAGAGTGGAGGAGAGTGGAGGTGTGCTGGAGATGAGCGGAGGTGAGTGGAGGAGAGTGGAGGAGAGTGAAGGTGAGTGGAGGAGAGTGGAGGAAAGTGGAGGTGTGCTGGAGGAGAGGGGAGGTGAGTGGAGGAGTGCTGGAGGATAGCAGAGGTGAGTGGAGGAGAGTAGAGGAGGTTGGAGGAGAGTGGAGGTGCGTTGAAGAAGGCCCAGATGAGACAGGAGTGATCGTGAACCACTGTGCCCTTATTGTGTACACTCAGCGCTCGCAGCCATACTGCGCATGCACAATGTTAGCGGCCATTTTACGCATGTGCGAGATTTGGCAATGAAAGGGGCGGAGAAGTGGCTGAATTACCAGGAAGTAAAAAAGGCACTGGCTTCAGCTGCCCTCAGTTAAAATGGCCGCAGTGACATTATAGGGTGAGTGCAGTTCCAGCCTACATTTTTCATTGGAAAAAACACAGATTTTGCAAAATGAAGTGGGTAAAACATATAACTGCCATTTTTACATGCTACAAGTATTTCATCTTAAATTAATAAAACTTAACTGAAGTTTCACTTTAAACTGTTAGCTGGATCAGGCTCAGTCCATGTTGCCTGCTGCTGTGTCATTGCTTGTGAGAGAAAAGCACTGACAGACCATTGCTACATAAGCAGATCAATGCCTTTGCCTCACACAAATATATTATATTATATTATATTCAGCTTGCAAAAAAGAGCTATGTAAAGGCAGAAACTAGGGAAAATTAATATACTGTACAAAGGCTAAAGTCAAAGGAATTCGCATTGCAGGAGATTGTGACCGGCTCTTTATGGAGCCGTTCAGCACATCTCTGCAGCGGCTCCGATGTGAATTGCACAGAAGTCCTGCTCGTCTTTTGGTCCGTTTCAGGTCCGAATTCATCCCAAAATTTGGACCTGAAATAAATGGAGACGCACCAGACTCCTGCTGTGAGCCGCTCCGTGTTCTAGTGTGAACCCAGCCCAAAGGTTCCTTTTTCCCCCTTTAAAATAACAAATATATTTTACTTACCTGCTCTGTGAAAAGGTTTTTGCACTGAGCAGCCCTGATCGTCTTTTTCTGGGGTCCCCTGCCGGCTCCTCCTCTTTGGCGCGTGCCCCCCTAGGAAGCCGCTTCCTATGGGGACACTCGTGCTGGCTCACTCCCGAGCCAGCTTGTCTGGATCCATTAACAAAGACAAGGTGGCTGGGCCCCACCCCCCACTGCCTCGTCACAGAATTTAATTGACAGCAGCGGGAGCCAATGGCTATCAATTTGTACAGTGAGGAGGGAAGGATCCGGGAGAGCTGCTGCTCTCATGCACAGCGCTGGATTGGGATTGGCTCAGGTAAGTATAAGGGGGTTGAAGGGGGACACGTGCAGCACAGAATGTTTTTTGCCTTAATGTATAGAATTCATTAGGGTAAAAAAAAAAGGCTTTGCAACCACTTTAAAGGCTATATTTAGTTGTTGTTTTTTTTGTTTTGTTTTTATCAGCACGATGATATTTACATTTAATGTGAAATGTCCCTTATAAAAGCACTCTAGGAATGTAGGATGGGTGGATGAATGAAAGGCCTTACTTCTCCATTCATAGAGCGCTTTTTTTATATTAAATCTGTAGTACAACGGGGTATACTCAGCATTCTTGACAAGTGCCTATGACAGGTCTAGTGGCTTTATTAACCCCAACAGTACCAGAAGATTACTGCTGCAGAAGTGTGGGGGGCAGAGGATGGAAGATTTCAACAAGAACAACCGACAGCAGCACAAGGGACGCTTCTCATTAAATGTCAGAATCATCCTCTGTCCGTCATTCACAGAACACCTTACTCTTACTACAATCCCACAATGCACCACGTTCTGTGAATAAGGGGATGTAATGTATAAAGTTGAAGTAGCCGGCAGGGGCGGATCCAGAGTCTAGTCTCGGGAGGAGCACTCCCAGAACATATTTTTTTTTTTGCAGGCAATTTATCGGGAAAATGGCTGGTGTTGGTGCTTCAATAATCATGGCACCATGGTTAATATGGTGTCAGGATGATTGAAACGCAATATTTCTATTATTACATTGTTATATAAAATTATATAGTTCAACTTACCATAATGCAGAATCAGTGGGAGCCCCCGAGTGTGTCCCTTGCCACGTTACCTGCCACCAGATGCAGCGTGTCACTTGCCATGTCACCTGCCTTCAGATGCGGATTTTCACTGGCCACGTCACCTGCCTTCAGATGCGGATTGCCACTTGCCACGTTGCCTGCCACCAGATGTGGATTGTCACTTGCCACACGTTGCGGATTGACACTTGCCACGTCACCTGCCACACGTTGCGGATTGACACTTGCCACGTCACCTGCCACACGTTGCGGATTGTCACTTGCCACGTTGCCTGCCACACTTTGTGGATTGTCACTTGCCACGTCACATGCCACATGTTGCGGATTGTCACATGCCACACATTGACGATTGTCACTTGCCTGCTACAAGGTGCAGATTGTCACTTGCTGTGTCCCAGAGTGGAGGCAGGCAGCAAAGAGAGGATGTAATCTCCCTGCTGCCCGCAGCTGAACAGTGAGGGCAGAACTGCAGTGATGCAGGGCGGGCGGTGAGAGATGATGTCATCTCTCTGCTCCCCCCCCATCAACTGGCCTTTTCACCTGCTGACTGGCCTGCCCGCTCACCCACCCGCTGACTGGCCCTGCGGCTCACTCACCCGCCGACCAGCTGACTGGCCCGCCCGCTCACTCACTCACTAACCCGCTGACTGGCCCGTCCGCTCACTGACCTGCTGACTGGCCTGCCCGCTCACTCACCCACTAACCCGCTGACTGGCCCACCCACTCACTCACCCGCAGGCTTGCTGACTGGCCTGCCCGCTCAATTTCCCCATTGCCCCCCCTGGATTGGCTCCTGGTAGCTGGGCAGGCGGTGCAACTTTTCTGTGTAGGAGGGTCTAAGTTAACTTGTACAGCCCTGGAAGACAGCTGCTTAGGGCAGTATCCAGTGGCTTTGACGAGGCTCAGAAGGGAAGACTTTTAGCAGAAGCAGACACCTGCAGATAATGGGAGTACACTGTTACATATAACTAATGTTATGGTTCTGTGTCCACCAATAAATGTATACTAAACTTTAGCTTTTAGGTCCAGAGAGAGGTCCAGACATTCAAATATTTTAAGAATAAAAAGCATTGGTTATCACTTTACTGCTATGCTAAAAGTGAAAAATACTTTCTGGCTTCTCTACCACAATGGGCTGTTTGTTATTTTACAGTTTGGCTAAGTTTTATCAGAGTTTTTCTCAGTGTAAGCATTTTTTTAAATAACAGTGTTTATTTTATAGCACAGATCGAACAGTCAACTCTTTGTTTGATATTATGTCATCTAACAGTTTACAGTAGCAATGTGTAGAGGGAACATCTCTAAGGAAGCATTTGTTGGCTCTGTCCCATATCAGTTACTGATATACTATATATAATGGGTGCTTTGGATTTTTTTTTAGATGTTTGTTCTTGTCACACCTAGAATTTTCAGAGTAATATAATTGGAAATAAAATAGGAATGAAAGAAGTATCTGCTAATAAAGTGCTATTTACGCCAGTGCACTTTTGCTGTGCTTTTCCAGGGCAACAAAAACACATGCAAACTGTTCCCCATTAAATGCTATGTAACTGTTCACACTGCAGGTGTGCTGCGCTTTGAAAAGTCCTGCTTGCTGCAACTTTGGTTCAGTTTTTAAAAGTCATTTAAAATTTTAAGTTAAAAGTGCATCAGTGTGAAAGGGTAATCTATACAAAAGTGCATTAAAAGTAAATCCGTGTGAAAGGGCTCTTACGAGCTACTGCAGACTTATTCATAGGACATACAAAGGGAAATTTACTAAAATTGGTGAACTCAGAATCTGGTTCAGTTAAGTATAGTAGCCAATCAGCTTCTATCTTCAGCTTGATCAATTAGGCTTTGGCAATACAACTTGGAAGCTGCTTGGTTTCTATGCAGAGTTGCACAAGATTTTGCACTCTCCAGTTTTAGTAAATAACCCCCACAGTGTTCCAGGCCCAAAGAATTCTCCCCCTAATCCCACTCTGAATGGCCATTTTTCTTTATCACTGGGCCCCGGTTTATGTGCAGTCGTTTAACCACACGTGTAAAAATGTGGAAAGATGTTACCAGTGGCAGGCCTAGGACAGGCTGTGACAATCAGTTAGAAAATTGAATACATATTTAAGTATTTTACAATCTATCCAAACGTAAAAAAAAAATCTTGTTACACCCCATCAACACTTGTCCGGCTTGTCATGCGACTATGGACATCAAAGCCCCATGACAAGTCATACCCCATGTTTTCCAATGATAACCATTCATATATGTGTGACTTAAGTTCTAGTGACTTCAAAGTAGTTCATGCACTACTTTAGTTCCGAATTTCATGCAACTTGAGGGCCATAGACTGCAATGTTAACACTCAAAAGTTGCATGAAAGTCATACCTGCATGTTTTACATGCAACAGTGGTGCGACAGTGGGTCCGACTATGCAGAGTGACAAGTCACATCCAATTCGCACCAATCCAAAGTTGCACCAAAGTTGCACTTCAAAGTCACTGGACTTTGGAGTCATACAAGTGTAAATGGAGCCTTCAGCTTCAAATATTTCTCTCCTGTATTACACTTCTTTTTATTCTGTTGGACTATACTTGTGGAATCTCCTGGTTTTGTATTGATATATATAATATTAGATTACTACACGTGTACAATTGTCTAAGCAAAGATTTTTCAAGTACAAAAAATATGGAGCTGTCATATTTTAAACAAGTGGTGACATATCCTTTTTAACATGGCATATCCAATTTTAATTGGGCTAGATAATAAGAATTGAAAAGCAGTGAGTAAACATGTCAAGGATGGATGGGGGATGATGATGATCTTTCATTGAGTTCTTTCTCTGTAAAACACACATTTTTAACTAAATAATTGCAAGAAAAGGTTTTATTTTATGAGCATACTTATAATTGATATTTGAAAATGTTTTATTATTATGCATTGATGTATTGTAATAAAAACATGTCAACACTAAAATAGTTAATGTATTACTGTTTAAATGTGTTAAGTATAGAAAATGTTGTGTGATAAATCTGAGGCTCGAAATATATATATGCTTTTAGCAACATAATTGTATATAACCAGGTTTTTTTCCCAGAGAATATGTGCAGGAACCCCCTGCCCCCAACCCCAACCTACCCCTCCCACCCCAACCCTGCCCCATTCTCTCCTCCAATCCCACCATTAATGGGAGTAGTCAATACTCACCTACCCCCCCCCCCCCCATCCACAGCAAACCTCCCCCTATCCACAGCTCACACTCTCCCCCTGTCCACAGGTCAACTTCTCTCCTCTGGTCCACAGTTCGCCTTCTCCCCACCTGTCCACAACTCCCCCTCCCATCCACAGGTCACTTTCTTTCCTTTGGTCCACAGCTCAAACTCTCCCCTCTGACCACAGCTCTCCTCCTCATCCACAGCCCCCTCCCCATCCACAGGTCACCTTCTCTTCTTTGGTCCGCACCTCACCCTCTCCCCCCATCCATAAGTCTCCCTCCATCCACAGGTCACCTCCTCTCCTCTGGTCCACAGCTCACCTTCTGCCCCCATTTACAGCTCTCCCCCCATTCACAGGACCCATTCTGTCTTCTGGTCCACAGCTCACCCCCCCCCTCTTCCCCATCCAAAGCTCTCCCCCTATCCACAGGTCACCTTCTCTCCTCTCATCCACAGCTCACCCTCCCCCCCCCACAGCTCAAGCTGCCCCCCCCCTCTACAAGTCACCTTCTCCCTCAATGTCCACAGCTCATCAAATCCCCAAGGTTCCACAGTGAGTATAACAGGCATGCTATGCTGCATATACGGACTGATTTTACTGTTGTGTGTTTAGTAACACTTTAAGGATGGGTACTGCTGCATAATAGTGGATAACTATTGCATTAGGGCTATAATGGTGTATTGTTGGCCAGTCCAACCAAAAGAGTCATTTAAGTTACAGTTGAAGAACATGTTGCACCCGCAGGCTGCAAAGATTTTGCAAAAGTGAAAGCTATTTGGCCTAAGGCAAGGTTGACACTAATGAGGTGTGATCCGTTTTCCACACCACGTTCAAACCACAATGGCTTTGCAATTTGCAGAGGGTGTCAGTGCAATGTTAATGACCCCCCCAAACACAGGTCGCAAACACAGTGCATGATCTGGAACAAGCATGGTCATATCTGCTATTTCAACTCTGATATGCACATTGCAATTTCCCTATGTCACTGACTTACCAAGGAATGGATGATAAGTATAAAGCCCTAGACCTTCTGACAGGTTAATATAGCTTTGTTGTTATTTAGGCTTACATAATTATTAATATCCTTGCTTTCTTTCATATACTTCTCTTTTTTGTTTTTTCTGTCATTTTTATTTATTACAGGTACTTTTAATTTCTTTAAACCCATATTTAAGTAATGGAGTGCTTCATACTTTTAAATGTTTCTACTGTGAATTTCTTTAATATTTTTAATTATATTATACCTAATTTATAATATTTTAATTATTCAGTGGATTTTCTTTTTTACTATCAAATACAATATCTGAGGGGTATTCAGTGCTGAAGCTGTGAGCTGACATTTCAAAGGCTCAAACTCGCTATGTGCTGTCACACATTCATATAGTCTCCCATCTGAATACATTCCTTCTCTGTTAATTGCTTTTATTACTGCTATAGACCTGTGTGCCCTTTCATACAAATACTCTCTATTAACTTTAGTATAATGTGAATAATATAGGTAACAGATCTCTAAGGGTTTTTTTTTTTTTTTTTTTGGTTTTAAGTTATAATAGTATATTTTTCGTTGAAAAGTAAAAATGTCTTTCAAAATTGAAGTTTATCATTAAAAAGATTTTGTTGAGATTCATCATTTTCAGCTTCAAATTTTTCAAAACAAACCCATACTTCTGCTTAAGGAAGTCACCTTTCTCTGGAAGAAATGTGTTTCTGAGTTAAAGCTGAACTGCAAAAAATATCTTTACTGCCAATTAACAATGGACCAGATTGGCACAATGTAATTATCCATATCTTATATCTGGAAGGACCCTGGGGTCGTTGAAAACCACCCACGCTACATACAGTGATAGCTGTGATTTTAAAGGTCCTGCTCAAATGGCTTTCCCTCTGCACACTGAACATAGGCAATCGCTTGCTTGGCACTGCTTCCATACAGAGAACGTCCTGTATTTTTTTCAGTATATACAAGGCATTCTCTGATTGGAAGAGGATAGATCTTGACATCACCTGCCCCTCCTCACCATCTCATCCAATCGGAGAATACCTTGTACCTGTTGAAAAATATACAGTACAAGACTTTCTCTGAATGGTGACAAGTGTCAAGCGAGCATCCCTCTCATACCATGTTTAGAGGGGAATCCCCCTAACAAGACCCAGAAGATCACAATTATCACTGTGTTTAGTATGAGTTATTCCAGCAGTATACAGTATCTCACAAAAGTGAGTACACCCCTTACATTTTTTGAATTTTTTTTATTATATCTTTTCATGTGACAACACTGAACAAATGACACTTTGCTACAATGTACAGTAGTGAGTGTACAGCTTGTATAACAGTGTAAATTTGTTGTCCCCTCAAAATAACTCAATACACAGTCATTAATGTCTAAACCACTGGCAACAAAAGTGAGTACACCCCTAAGTGAAAATTTCCAAATTGGGCCCAAAGTGTCAATATTTTGTGTGGCCATCATTTTGTTCCAGCCCTGCCTTAACCCTCTTGGGCATGGAGTTCACCAGAGCTTCACATTTGGCCACTGGAGTCCTCTTCCACTCCTCCATGACGACATCACAGAGCTGGTGGATGTTAGAGACCTTGCGCTCCTCCACCATCCGTTTGAGGATGTCCCACAGATGCTCAATAGGTTTTAGGTCTGGAGACATGCTTGGCTAGTACATCACCTTTACCCTCAGCTTCTTTAGCGAGGCAGTGGTCGTCTTGGAGGTGTGTTTGGGGTCGTTATCATGTGGAATACTGCCCTGCAGCCCAGTCTCCAAAGGGAGAGGATCATGCTCTGCTTCAGTATGTCACAGTACATGTTGGCAATCATGAACTGTAGCTCCCCAGTGCCGGCAGCACTCATGCACCACCAGACATGACACTCCACCAACAGTGCTTGGCTGTAGGCAAGACACAATTGTCTTTGTACTCCTCACCTGGTTGCTACCGCACACGCTTGACACCATCTGAACCAAATAAGTTTATCTTGGTCTCATCAGACCACAGGACATGGTTCCAGTAAGTAATCCATGTCCTCAGGACTTTTTTACTCAGAGAATAGGTGCAGGAACTCCCCACTTCGGAGTCACTTCTTGTCTCCACCCCCTACGCACCACTGAGCACCGTTCCTTGGTTCAATCCCCTACCCAAACCACCCCCTACCCACCACTGAGCACCGTTCCTTGGTTCCATCCCCTACACAAACCACCCCCTACCCACCACTGAGCACCATTCCTTGGTTCCATCCCCTACCCAAACCACCCCCTACCCATCACTGAACACCGTTCCTTGGTTCCATCCCCTACCCAAACCACCCCTACCCACCACTGAGCACTGTTCCTTGGTTCCATCCCCTACCCACCTCCCTTTTTAGAGAATACAGAGCCAAGTATCATTTGGTGGTGCTAAGTAGTGATGAGCCGAACACCCCCGGTTTTGGTTCGCACCAGAACCCGCGAACGGACCGAAAGTTCGTACGAACATTAGAACCCTATTAAATACAATGGATGCGAACGTTCGAATTCTAAAGTGCTAATTATAACAACTATTATGCATGTTATTGTCCTAAAAAGGGTTTGGGAACCCGGGTTCTGCACCAGGGGACATGTATCAATGCAAAAAGAAGTTTTAAAAACGGTCGTTTTTCGGGAGCAGTCATTTTAATGATGCATAAAGTGAAAAAAAAAAGTCAAATATTCCTTTAAATATCGTACCTGGGGGGTGTCTAAAGTATGCCTGTGAAGTGCCACGTGTTTCCCGTGTTTAGAACTGTCCCTGCACAAAATGACACTTCTAAAGGAAAAAAAAGCCATTTAAAACTGCTTGCGGCTTTAATGTAATGTCTGGTCCCGGTAATATGGATGAAAATCTTTAAGAAAAATGGCATAGCTACCCCATGACCCCCCCCCCCTACCCCAGCCCATTACCAGCCCCTTTGGGTCTTGTATGGATATTAAGGGGAACCCCGCACATAGAATAAAAAAGGCCCTATATACTCTGAACAGCCGTATACAGGCGGTGCATACAAGACAGGGACTGTAGGTTTGTTCTTATGTAGAATCTGTTTGTAATTTTGAACAGGTACATTGTTGAAGTGTAGCTCCAGCCCAAAAATCTATTTTTAAACTTTTTGGAAAACATAGGTAAGGGTTATCACCCCTGTAACATTTGTTTTGCTGTCTGTGCCCCTGTTCAGAACATTTCACCTCACTTTCCGTCCCAATGACAACTGTTTTTGAAATGTGGTGTTTTTCTTGAAACAAGGATTGCTGATAAAGCATCAGTACAGAGGAGACACCTTTCTCCAGTGGCGTCACTAGGGTTGGTGTCACCTGGTGCGGTATAACATGGTGTCACCCCCCCCCCCCAATAATTTTTTTCACCCCAATAACACTGCATATATTGGCAACAGTAGTGCCGTTAATAACTATCAATCAACTAGCAAATTTGAATAACAAAATCATATGAAAATAATAGAAATCAAAGCTTAAACTGTTAAAGAACTGTATTTATTTTAACTTTAAACTTTACTGAATTAATAAATAAATAACACAAAAACAGGAACAAATATGAAAGCATTTAATTATTTAGTCTGTGAAAAGTTATAGTCCACAATCTATGGAATTTATGTAAAAATTGATCAATCCTGATGTATTGTCGGCCTATTTCATTTCTTGAGACCCGAAAACACCAGGACAGTCCAAATACCCCCCAAATGACCTTTTTGTAAAGTAGAAAGTCTGATGTATTTAGTAAGAGTATAATTATATATAACAATTTTAGCGTAATCAATTCCAGTGAGCTGAGTGACAGGCCTAGACACTGCTATTGTAATGGCTTATAATAAAATATTATATATAATACATTTTGGCTACACATTAGTACATATCATAAGTAAACTATAATATATTATGGCTAATTATTAAAGTGCACGGAATTTTTTCACACATCCTTTTTGGATGGTCCCATTACACATTGAATGTATGAAAAAAAATGTCTGCACTGTGTAATTTAATCATGTGTGATGAATGTGTAGCCATAATTTCTTATTTATAATATTTTACTGTAATCAATCCCAGTGGCAATTATATAATACACAAATTAGGTTGCACTAGGGTTACCTAAAATTCAACTTAGTAAAGCTGCTGACACAATATTGCTGGAAAACAATATAAGATATAACATTTTAAAGATAAAAAACAGTGCAGTACTAAAGAAAGGGAGCCTAGTAAAGACCGCTTTGTGATTTTTACCTACAGGTAAGCCTATAATAAAGCTTACCTGTAGGTAAAATGAATATCTCCTAACCGTTTAGGACATATTCATACTAGATGCATCCGGCAACGTCACTGGCGTATGCACTCTGAAGGTCCAGCATACCGCGCCGGACTTTCAGAGTATTGTGCTGTAAGACCCCTTTCACACTGAGGCACTTTGCAGGCGATATAACGCAAAAAATAGCGCCTGCAAAGCACCCTAAAAGAGCCGCTCCGCACACTGGAGCGGTGCGTTGGCCGGATGCTAAAAAAAGTCTTGCTAGCAGCATCTTTGGAGCGGTGAAGGAGCGGTGTGTATACCGCTTCTCCACCGCTCCTGCCCCATGAAATGAATGGGCACTGTGGCTATACCACCGGAAAAGCGCTGCTGCAGCGGCGCTTTGTGTGTGATTTTAACCCTTTTTCGGATGCTGGCGGGGGTTAAAAGCGCTGTGAAATTGATGGTAAAGCGCCGCCGACGCACCAACTGCCCCAGTGTAAAAGGGGCTTAACCGAGGGCTCCAACACGATGAGTGACTTCATCGCAGCTCTGCCCCCACACTTTTCATTATCTGCTGTCCCCAGGGACAGATCCAATCCAGAGATCCCACTGTATGGTGATCTCTGGATCGGATCTGTCCCTGGGGACAGCAGATAATGGCATCATTGGCATGATTTGGATTTTGGAACTGACCTGCTGAAACGGTGTGTTGTTTGCTGGACCGGATCTGATGGCTGCAGAGAAGATGCTGTAATCTGCTGACAAGGCGTGTTGCTTGCTTGGACCGGTTCTGATGGCCGCAGAGAAGACGAGAAGATGCTGTAATCTGCTGACAACAAGGCGTGTTGCTTGCTTGGACCGGATCTGATGGCCGCAGAGAAGACGAGAAGATGCTGTGACCTGCTGACAACAAGGCGTGTTGCTTGCTTGGACCGGATCTGATGGCCACAGAGAAGACGAGAAGATGCTGTGACCTGCTGACAACAAGGCGTGTTGCTTGCTTGGACCGGATCTGATGGCCGCAGAGAAGACGAGAAGATGCTGTGACCTGCTGTCAACAAGGCGTGTTGCTTGCTTGGACCGGATCTGATGGCCACAGAGAAGATGAGAAGATGCTGTGACCTGCTGACAACAAGGCATGTTGCTTGCTTGGACTGGATCTGATGGCCGCAGAGAAGACGAGAAGATGCTGTGACCTGCTGACAACAAGGCGTGTTGCTTGCTTGGACCGGATCTGATGGCCATAGAGAAGACGAGAAGATGCTGCTGTGACCTTCTGCTTGCTGGATGGATCTGATGTGGGGGTGGGTCACTGTCTGCCTACACCTGTGCTGTGGTCTGTGGACACCCCCCCCCCTTATCAGGCCAGATTAGGGCGGCTCCGCTCAGCTATCATACCTGGTGACACAGAGCACCCCCCCCCATGAGACCAGCTTGCTCAGGGTGGGTAGGTGTGTCACTCAGCTACTGTGCCTATATCTAATATAATATATCTGTGGCCAGCAGCATTCCCCCCCCCCATCATCATCATCATCATCAGACCAGCTCAGGCTGGGGGTGTCTCAGTCAGCTAATATAAATTATATTGTGAGTGTTGGCTGTCTGATAATGGGGGGGGGGGCTGCTGGACACAGATATATTATATTACATATAATAGGCACAGTAGCACAGGAGTTAGCTGGTCTGGTGGGGGGAGGGGCGGCTGGACCAGCTATATTACATAGTATATATATATATATATATATATATATATATATAAAATCTATAGCTGTGTCTAGCAGCAGACCACCTTGCATCCCCCCCCTTCCTTATCATATCATATACAGGCCGTCAGGGGCAGGGCGCCAGACACTGAAACTGAGTCCTCCCACTGTCCCACACTAGCTCTCTTACAAAGGCAACCCCCCCATACACACACCTCATCTTGTGCTCCGGCGGGCCGACGGTGGAGAACCCCCCCCCACCTGTTCTTATTCTGTGCGCCGCGCCGCCGCCAGCTGGAGTCTCAGACAGTCTGTACTCCTGGAGAGTGGAGAGGAGGAGGGCTGGGCACTGTGGGCAGCGACCGTCACACACAGCAGCCGCGCCGCCCGGGTGGAGAAAGTTGTGTGTGTGCTGCAGTGACGTGTCGTCACATCATCACAGTGCAGTGTGATGATGTGACAGGCTGAGTCGCTCGCTGGCTCTGTAGGGTAGGGAGGAGGATTGGAATTTAGGAATAGGAAGAATAAGGAGCCGGAGGACACACACCAGGCGCGGCCGCGGCGCTGGAGGTGTTGTTCCAGGCTTCCAGCCCAGCGGGGTGAAATTAATCAATGAATGGGTCAGCTGTAAAAAAAAAAAATAAATTAAAAAAAAAAAAAAAATAAAAAAAAAAAGGGAGGGTGTCACCCCTCTAGCGGGTGTCACCCGGGGGCGGACCGCACCCCCCGCACCCCCCTAGCAACGCCTCTGCCTTTCTCCCATATTTATTCTTACAGGAGAGAATTTTCCTTCCTAGTGGTAGATTTCCTCTCACTTCCTGTTGTCTTCTTGCGTTTGCAAGTAGGAGTCGTTTGTAAGTTGGATGTTTGAAAGTAGGGACCTGCCGTATATACTCTGCAGAAATAGGCCCCTTAGTTGTTGGTGTTGGCACAACACTGTAAGCACTCACAGTTACTCTTGGTTGGTGCTGGAACGCCCTGCTGTCAACTATTATATCAGGAATTTTAATTACATATAATTGTTGAACAGTGGTAGTAAAAATTGGGCCTTTGATGGTGGTGCTGGTGCCACAACACTGTAAGCCCTGACAGTTACTCTTGGTGGGTGCAGCAATGGGCCCTGCTGTGAATTATTAGATCAAGAATTGTAATTGCATGCCCCTGTTGAACAGGGGCTGAAAAATTGGGCCTTTCGTGGTGGTGGTGGTGGTGGTGGTGTTGCCACAACACTGTAAGCCCTCAGAGTTACTCTTGGTGGGTGCAGGAATGGGCCCTGCTGTGAATTATTAGATCAAGAATTGTAATTACATGCCCCTTTTGAACAGGGGCTGAAAAATTGGGCCTTTCGTGGTGGTGGTGGTGGTGGTGGCGTTGCCACAACACTGTAAGCCCTCAGAGTTACTCTTAGTGGGTACAGCAATGGGCCCTGCTGTGAATTATTAGATCAAGAATTGTAATTGCATGCCCCTGTTGAACAGGGGCTGAAAAATTGGGCCTTAGGCACTGGTGGCACAACACTACAACCCCTCACAGATACGTTACTTGGAGCACAGCAATGAGCCCTGTTGCAAAGTATTGCTTCAAAAATTGTAATGACACGCCCCTGTTAAACAGGGGCTGAAAAATTGGGCCTTAGGCACTGGTGCCACAACACTCCAACCCCTCACAGATACTGTACTTGGAGCACAGCAATGAGCCCTATGGCAAATTATTGCTAAAAAAATTGTAATTACACGCCCCTGTAAAACAGGGGCTGAAAAATTGGGCCTTAGCCACTGGTGGCGGCACCCATAAACAAAAATGATCTTCCAAGCTATCATCATCAATCGTATCATTGAGGACTCGGAGGAGGAGGATAGCCAGTCAACATAACAGCACAGGCACTCAGCATCAGCATCAGTCTTGAAGGGATGTGACATGTTAAAATCAATTAGTCTGTTATATCAGCATCAGGTGTGTGGTAGCTGGTGGTGATCCAAGACTGGTTCATCTTGATGAAAGTCAGTCGATCAACCGAGTCGGTGGACAGGCGCACCCTGTGATCCGTGACAAATCCTCCAGCAGCACTGAATGTGCGTTCCGAAAGAACGCTGGATGCAGGACAGGCCAGTAGCTCAATTGCATACTGTGCAAGCTCTGGCCAGTGATCCATCCTCAAGACCCAGTAAGCCAGAGGATTTTCGGTGGGGAAGGTGTCCAAGTCTGACCTTGCCCCTAGATATTCCTGCACCATGTTTATCAGACGCTGGCGATGGTTGCTGGAACCGATCATACTTTGGGGCTGCGGACTAAAGAATTGTCTGAACGCATCGGTCAGACGGCCACCTTCCCCACCGCTCCTTCTTTGACTGGCCGAAGCCTCAGCAACTCGTTGTCCAGGACCAGGAGTTTGTAACCTCCCAGTCTCTGGGAACGCGTTGCACAGACCTTTCTGCAAGGCCTCCCGGAGTTGTCTCATCCTCTGCTCCCTCTGCGAAGGTAACATAAGTTCCGCAACCTTACCCTTGTACCGTGGATCAAGGAGAGTGGCCAGCCAGTAATGGTCCCTCTCCTTGATCCGAAGAATACGAGGATCCTTCCGCAGACTTTGCAGGATCAGGGAGGCCATGCAGCGTAGGTTTGCTGAGGCATTCGCTCCGGAGTCCTCTGGGTCACTAAGGACGACATGATCCGCAGCCACCTCCTCCCAGCCACGTACAAGTCCACTGGTTTCTTGGGACTGTAAATCATCCCTAAAAGACTGCTGCTGATGATGCTGAGTGCCAGCCTCCACCTCCATGCTGACACAATCCTCCTCCTCCTCCTCCTCCTCTTCCTCTTCCTGTGCGATGGGTGGGACAGAAGGAACACTGTCTGGGTAAAGGGGGCCTTGAGAGGCAAGGAAGTCCTCCTCTTCCTGCCTCTGTTCTGCCTCAAGTGCCCTGTCCATTATTCCACGCAGCGTGTGCTCCAACAGGTGGACAAGAGGTACAGTGTCACTGATGCATGCACTGTCACTGCTCACCATCCTCGTGGCCTCCTCAAATGGTGCCAGGACAGTGCATGCATCCCTGATCATGCCCCACTGGCGTGGAGAAAAAAAACCAAGCTCCCCTGACCCTGTCCTGGTGCCGTAGTCGCACAGGTACTCATTGATGGCCCTCTGCTGCGTGTGCAGCCGCTGCAGCATGGCCAACGTTGAGTTCCACCTGGTGGGCATGTCACATATAAGGCGGTTCTTGGGCAGGTTCAACTCCTTTTGCAGCTCAGCCAGGCGAGCACTGGCATTATAAGATCTGCGGAAATGCACACAGACTTTCCTGGCCTGCCTCAGGACATCCTGTAAGCCCGGGTACCTGCCCAAGAACCGCTGCACCACCAGGTTAAGGACGTGAGCCACACAGGGCACATGGGTCAGTTGTCCCTGTCGGAGGGCGGAGAGGAGGTTGGTGCCATTGTCGCAAACCACCATTCCTGGCTTAAGCTGGCGTGGCGTCAACCACCTCTCGGCCTGGCCCTGCAGAGCAGACAGGACCTCTGCCCCAGTGTGGCTTCTGTCCCCCAAACACACCAGCGCAAGCACGGCATGGCATCTTTTTGCCTGTGTACTTGCGTAGCCCCGTGAACGGCTACGGAGCACCGCTGGTTCATAGGACAAACCACAGGAAGAGGCCATGGAGGAAGAAGAAGAGGAGGGGGTGGAGGAGAGAGGTGTGTCACAACCAGTAGTAGCATTTTGGAGGCGTGGCGGTGGAACAACCTCCAACACTACTGCACCTTGTCCTGCATCCTTCCCAGTTGCCAAAAGAGTGACCCAATGGGCCGTGAAAGAAAGGTAACGTCCCTGTCCATGCCTGCTGGACCATGAGTCAGCGGTAATATGCACCTTACCGCTGACCGCCCTGTCCAGCGAGGCCAAGACATTGCCTTCCACATGCCGGTAGAGAGCCGGAATAGCCTTCCGTGAGAAAAAGTGGCTTTTGGGAACCTGCCACTGAGGAACCGCACATTGCACAAACTCACGGAAGGGGGCCGAGTCTACCAACTGAAAAGGCAGCAGTTGAAGCGCTAGCAATTTAGCCAAGCTAGCATTCAACCGCTGGGCATGTGGATGGCTGGGAGTGAACTTCTTTTGACGGTCCAGCAGCTGGGGCAGGGAAATTTGCCTGCTAGAATCGGACGTCGGTGTACTGCTAGCAGAGTGGCCGCAAGTACTTGGCTGTGACACACCTAATTCTACACCTTCATTCCTCTCAGTGCATGTTTCAGAGAGGACTGAAGTTATAGTGGGGTTGGAGATCCCAGCTGATGCGGTGCAAGGAGAGGTCCGCTTTGTTCTTTGGTGTGGGTCTTTGAGGTAGGCTTGCCAACGAGCTGCATGGCAGGTCAACATATGTCTGGTCAGGCATGTGGTACCCAAGCGGCTGATGTTTTGGCCACGCGATATACGCTTGAGACATATGTTGCAAACAGCAGCTGTGCGATCTGATGCACTAGTCTCAAAAAAGGCCCACACCAAGGAACTTTTTGAATGACGGGCAGAGGCAGCGCCCTGCACAGGCGGAGCTCTGCGGTGTGATTCCGTCGGTGTACTGCCCTTACGCTGGCCACCAAAGGGCATCCTGCCTCGTTGGAGATGTGCCTCCTCTTCATCCTCCTCCTCCTCCTCTCTCCTATTAGGCACCCACGTGGAGTCAGTGACCTCATCATCCCCTCCCTCCTCATCACTGGAGCCAATCTGGCAGTATGCTGCAGCTGCTGGAACATGACTGCCAGATTGGTGTCCTTCTTGAGCATCCCCTCTGTCTGCTCTCACGCTACTGCCTTCCTGTAGCTGGGTTTCATCATCAGACCCTTCGAAACGCTGGGCATCCTCCTGGAGCATGTACCCAACACTGTGCTCAAACAGTTCGGGGGACTCCTCAGGAGGAGGACATGGTGGGTCTAGGGAAGGAGTGACTGATGATGAGTCTGACATTGATACCAGGGAAGAGGACGCTTTGGCAGCTGCTTTGCCAGTACCCTGAGCCTGGGTGAGAGAGGATGAGGAGGAGGAGGAGGGCTTGGTCATCCACTCTACCAAGTCTTCGGCATGATGTGGCTCAACATGTCCAGCTGCCGAAAAGAAGGACAAGCGTGTCCCATGGCCATGTGCTGATGACAATGCACCGCGTCCACGACCAGCACTGTTGCCCCCAGACACAGAGCCTGCTTGCCCTCTTTTATTGCCTCCTGACTGTCTGCCTCTCCTTGTTTGCCTTCCAGACATTGTAATAGATGGCCTGCAGGGAGATGGGAAAAAAGCAATAAGGGCTACCTTCAGGTGTCCTTCTCTGTCCCTTTACTTAAGGATTTCTAAATATGGTTGAGGATTATTGCTTTTGCACAGAATAGCACAACGACAATTTCCCTGACTGTCCAAAAAACAAGGATTTCAAAGATGGTTGATGAGGAATGCTTTGGCACACTATAGCACAAGGAGAATTCCCCTCACTTTCCTTCTTTGTCCCTAGAAACAAGGACTGGCACAGTGAAAGAAACTGACACTCTCCCTACCTACAGTTTTCTGTCCCTAGAAAAAATGTTTTTTTAAAGCACACTATAGCACAAGGAGAAATCCCCTCACTTTCCTTCTTTGTCCCTAGAAACAAGGACTGGCACAGTGAAAGAAACTGACACTCTCCCTACCTACAGTTTTCTGTCCCTAGAAAAAATGTTTTTTTAAAGCACACTATAGCACAAGGAGAAATCCCCTCACTTTCCTTCTTTGTCCCTAGAAACAAGGACTGGCACAGTGAAAGAAACTGACACTCTCCCTACCTACAGTTTTCTGTCCCTAGAAAAAATGTTTTTTTAAAGCACACTATAGCACAAGGAGAAATCCCCTCACTTTCCTTCTTTGTCCCTAGAAACAAGGACTGGCACAGTGAAAGAAACTGACACTCTCCCTACCTACAGTTTTCTGTCCCTAGAAAAAATGTTTTTTTAAAGCACACTATAGCACAAGGAGAAATCCCCTCACTTTCCTTCTTTGTCCCTAGAAACAAGGACTGGCACAGTGAAAGAAACTGACACTCTCCCTACCTACAGTTTTCTGTCCCTAGAAAAAATGTTTTTTTAAAGCACACTATAGCACAAGGAGAAATCCCCTCACTTTCCTTCTTTGTCCCTAGAAACAAGGACTGGCACAGTGAAAGAAACTGACACTCTCCCTACCTACAGTTTTCTGTCCCTAGAAAAAATGTTTTTTTAAAGCACACTATAGCACAAGGAGAAATCCCCTCACTTTCCTTCTTTGTCCCTAGAAACAAGGACTGGCACAGTGAAAGAAACTGACACTCTCCCTACCTACAGTTTTCTGTCCCTAGAAAAAATGTTTTTTTAAAGCACACTATAGCACAAGGAGAAATCCCCTCACTTTCCTTCTTTGTCCCTAGAAACAAGGACTGGCACAGTGAAAGAAACTGACACTCTCCCTACCTACAGTTTTCTGTCCCTAGAAAAAATGTTTTTTTAAAGCACACTATAGCACAAGGAGAAATCCCCTCACTTTCCTTCTTTGTCCCTAGAAACAAGGACTGGCACAGTGAAAGAAACTGACACTCTCCCTACCTACAGTTTTCTGTCCCTAGAAAAAATGTTTTTTTAAAGCACACTATAGCACAAGGAGAAATCCCCTCACTTTCCTTCTTTGTCCCTAGAAACAAGGACTGGCACAGTGAAAGAAACTGACACTCTCCCTACCTACAGTTTTCTGTCCCTAGAAAAAATGTTTTTTTAAAGCACACTATAGCACAAGGAGAAATCCCCTCACTTTCCTTCTTTGTCCCTAGAAACAAGGACTGGCACAGTGAAAGAAACTGACACTCTCCCTACCTACAGTTTTCTGTCCCTAGAAAAAATGTTTTTTTAAAGCACACTATAGCACAAGGAGAAATCCCCTCACTTTCCTTCTTTGTCCCTAGAAACAAGGACTGGCACAGTGAAAGAAACTGACACTCTCCCTACCTACAGTTTTCTGTCCCTAGAAAAAATGTTTTTTTAAAGCACACTATAGCACAAGGAGAATTCCCCTCACTTTCCTTCTTTGTCCCTAGAAACAAGGACTGGCACAGTGAAAGAAACTGACACTCTCCCTACCTACAGTTTTCTGTCCCTAGAAAAAATGTTTTTTTAAAGCACACTATAGCACAAGGAGAAATCCCCTCACTTTCCTTCTTTGTCCCTAGAAACAAGGACTGGCACAGTGAAAGAAACTGACACTCTCCCTACCTACAGTTTTCTGTCCCTAGAAAAAATGTTTTTTTAAAGCACACTATAGCACAAGGAGAAATCCCCTCACTTTCCTTCTTTGTCCCTAGAAACAAGGACTGGCACAGTGAAAGAAACTGACACTCTCCCTACCTACAGTTTTCTGTCCCTAGAAAAAATGTTTTTTTAAAGCACACTATAGCACAAGGAGAAATCCCCTCACTTTCCTTCTTTGTCCCTAGAAACAAGGACTGGCACAGTGAAAGAAACTGACACTCTCCCTACCTACAGTTTTCTGTCCCTAGAAAAAATGTTTTTTTAAAGCACACTATAGCACAAGGAGAATTCACTCACTGTCCTTCCAGGTCCCTAGAAACAAGGATTATCACAGTGAAAGAAACTGACACTCTTCCTACCTATAGTTTTCTGTCCCTAGAAAAAATGTTTTTTTAAAGCACACTATAGCACAAGGAGAAATCCCCTCACTTTCCTTCTTTGTCCCTAGAAACAAGGACTCGCACAGTAAAACACACTGACACTCTCCCTACCTATCCTTCTCTTTCCCTAAACTAAAGGAATCCAGGTTAAGCAAGAAAGAAATAAATGTCACTGTCCCTGCCTATGCTTGTCTTTCCCTGCTCCGGAACACACTACACTAGGCCGCCGTGCTGGCGGCCTTTTATAGTGTGGGGCGTGTACTAAACACCCTCAGCAATAATTGGCCACAGGCATCCTGCCTGTGGCCAATCATTGCTCTCCTCGCTGCCGGCGCTGTGATTGGCCAAGCATGCGGGGTCACAGTGCATGCTTGGCCAATCACAGCGCCTGGATGACACTGCGATGGCGTAGTGCATTGTGGGCCGTTCGCGTCACTCGAATTTGGCGCGAACGGCCCAAATCGTTCGATCTTCGTCGAACGATCGAACAGCCGATGTTCGAGTCGAACGTATGTTCGACTCGAACACGAAGCTCATCCCTAGTGCTAAGTAATTTGTATGGAATTTGTTAATGGTAGTAAGAAAAGTAGTAAAAGAGATCCCCCACAGCCAGCAGCAATAGGCCCCGCCAGCAACAATAGATTCATCCAGTAACAATGGACCCCCCCCAGCAACCATGGACCTCCATAACAAAATACCACCCCAGCAGCAACAACAGATCTCACAGCAGCCAGCATCAATAGACTCTCCAGCAGTCAGCAACCATAGACCTCCCCCGCGTTCCCGCTGAAAAAAAGCCCTTCATGTCTTTAGTCTGCTTGTCTTCAGCAAACTATTTGGGGGCTTTCTTGTGCATCATCTTTAGAAGATGCTTCCTTCTGGGAGGACAGCCATGCAGACCAATTTGATGCAGTGTGCAGCGTATAATGCTGACCCCCTACCCCTTCAACCTCTGCAGCAATGCTGGCAGCACTCATGCGTCTAATTAAAAAAAGACAACCTATGGATATGACGCTGAGCACGTGCACTCAATTTCTTTGGCCGACCATGGCGAGGCCTGTTCTGAGTGGAACCTGTCCTGTTAAACCACTGTATGGTCTTGGCAACTGTGCTGCAGCTCGGTTTCAGGGTTTTGGTAATCTTCTTATAGCCTAGGCCATATTTATGTAGAGCAACAATTCTTTTTTTCAGATCCTCAGAGAGTTCTTTGCCATGAGATGTCATGTTGAACTTCCAGTGACCAGTATGAGAGAGTGAGAGCGATAACACAAAATTTAACACACCTGCTCCCCATTCACACCTGAGACCTTGTAACACTAACGAGTCACATGACACCGGGGAGGTAAAAATGGCTAATTGACCCCAATTTGAACATTTTCACTTAGGGGTGTACTCACTTTTGTTGCCTGTGGTTTAGACATTAATGGCTGTGTGTTGAGTTATTTTGAGGGGTCAGCAAATTTACACTGTTATACAAGCTGTACACTCACTACTGTACATTGTAGCAAAGTGTAATTTCTTCAGTGTTGTCACATGAAAAGATCTAATAAATTATTTACAAAATGTGAGGGGTGTACTCACTTTTGTAAGATACTGTATAACAGGCACAGCGGCCCCTCAGATAGAAGATATTAATAATTACATTGTGTTAAGCTGGACCAATGCAGGTTGCAATAAAGAAAATGTATTCTTTGACTTTACATCTATTGATATGAATAGTTGATGTTAACATACTTGCTGAGTATATATTTTTAACCCTCTATATATCTAAGTCTGGAAATCTATTAAGCAATGCACTGTCTTGCGTAACTAATAGTTTTCTTTGCTGCAAGAGCGCATGCAAAACACATCATGACACATACAAGTCAAGAATCTTTTGACAGCCATCCTTTTGGCTTCATTTGGCTGTCACATTTGTTAAATGACTGGAAAAAAAATATTTAGAGAACGAATATTTGATTTCATATGACTGAGAATATGGTATCGATTCAATTACCATTCATTAGAAAACCTCAACGTGTTTTTTTTTTTAATTTGTGTGTATTTAAATAATATATTTTAAATTATTTTTAGTAAACTTCAACTTTTTTCTTTTTTTAATTCTTGTGTATTTAAATAATATTTTTTAAATTGTCTTTAGAAAACCTCAACTTTTTCTTTTTTTAATTCTTGTGTATTTAAATCATATATTTTAAATTGTTTTTAACAGAATGCTTCAGTTTTTAAACAGATCAAAAAATATTTTGAAAATATAAATGCATCATTCTGAGGTAATCATTTGATGCATTAGTAAAGCTATGCAAATCTATTATTTTAACATGACTACAAGTTATTGTAAAAAATATGAGAGCACCATAGGAAGAAATGTGTTCCTTATTTGCAAAGAATAAATTAAAGTGGCCATATGTCTTACAATACCATTGAAAAATTGGCTTAAGATGTATCAAATCTGTGTGATATTTTAATGTTGCAGCTATTTATATATTGGCAATAATTTACATAGCACTTTACATATACAGTGGAACCTCGGATTGCGAGTAACGCGTTTCACAATACGAGCACTGTATTTTAAAAAATCTTATCTCGGTTCTTGCGAGTGTTGTCTCGCAAAACGAACATGATTCAGACCAAAGCGGTGTGCAGTACCGCGTTTGGCCTGAGGTGGGGGGGGCCGGAGCGCAGCCGATCGGCGCTGTTCGGAAATGCACGGAAAGGCCCGAGCACAGCACGGCTGACCTCGGCAAATCTCGGGAACTAAGTCTTTCCGAGGTTTGCCGAGGTCAGCCGAGGTGTCAGCAAACAGGAACAAAAAAGTCTTCTGGATACCAGCACTCCAAAAGTGATTGGCTGTGAATGAGGTGATCTCTCACTTGAATCATCTCATTCACAGCCAATCACTGAATCATTACTTTCACTTGGTGTTGGATCACATGACCCTTCTCTTAGGGTATATATTAGATTATATTTGTGCACTAGGTAGCTATGAATAAGCACTAGTACAGTGTGAAACGCATTAGCCAGTTTTTTGACCAGTGTGACGTGATGTGCAGTGTGTATTTGGATCCCTGAATTTTAAAATAAAGGCTTTTATATTTGGAGTGCTGGTATCCAGAAGACTTTTTTGTTCCTGTTTGCTGATATTGGCATTGCCTGCACCCATGGCTGCTGGGAGGAGATAATTTTGAGGATTTCTACACCTGAGCGGCTCCCTTTTCTCTGCTTTTCAAATTTTCTGGATCCTACTCATCAGCCGAGGTGTCCTCGGGCCTTATCGGGCCGTTTCCAAGGCTCTCGGGCGCCCCCCGCCTCTGGCCGCATGCGGTATTGCATTCTCTAAGTCAATGCGGAACAAATTATTTTCGTTACCCATTGACTTCAATGGGGAAACTCGCTTCGATATGCGAGTACTTTGGATTGCGAGCATTCTCCTGGAATGGATTATGCTCGTAATCCGAGGTTCAACTGTACTGTAAATTTAACAGTCCCTGCTTACAATCTAAAGTCCCTAACTCACATTCATACATAATATAACTGCCAATTTAGACAGGAGGAAACCCACACAGGCAGAGGGCAAACAAGCAAGCTCAATGCAGGTAGTGTTGTGGTCAAACTGATCACCCCAGTAGTGTCAGGCAGAAGTACTAACTGGTCGATAAGCCACTGTACTGATATGGTCACCTACTTAAATAAGTTTATTCACTTTCTATATACAGTAAGCATATATGTGTGTAAAAATAAAGTACATCTTTATCTTTTAACTAATCGTCTCCCATGCACCACCCTAAAGTCTGATATTCAACCGTCCTCGACCTTGGCAGATCTATGACGTGCTGCACATACGTGCCTCACAACTTTCACTGCATACTCCCTTGACTGGGCAACTTGCTCTGTGCATGCGCAACAAAAAAAATCTCCATTTATTCCTATTGTGTGTCCCAACAGTAGACAGCCTCTCCATAAAAAAGAAGTTGTGTGGGCATGGGACTTTGCAGAGGCCACTCTAGGGCTTCAAGCAGGCCATACAGCAAAGATCACATAGGAGCAAAGACAGGTGAGTATAATGCCTTGTACACACGATAGGAATTTCAGATGGAAATAGTCCGACTGACTTTTTCCATCGGAAATTCCTACCGTGTGTGTGCCCCATCGGAGAAGGTCCGATGAATTCCATCGGAGTTTAAATATAGAACATGTTCTATTTTACTCCGATGAAATTCCGTCGGAATTCCGATGTGCTTTTGGCCGGGCAAAAGCCCGATCGTGTATACGGGGCATAAGCCTTTGAGTAAGGCTGTGGGAATGTAGGAAGTTGAGGGTCTAGTTACTCTTTAAAGAAGAAAGGAGGAAATATGGCTTCTATTGCTGGTTATGTGAAATTACTAATTGCCTGCCTGTCATGCTGATCCAGTAGCTTATGTTTTTTTTTGAGTCACTGCCTTGGAACAAGAATGCAAATTAGTCAGTAGTCAAGTAGATCTGGCTTGCTGATTTTGTAAAATTACTAAATGCCTGTCTGTCATGCTGATCTAGTAGCTTATGTTCTTTTGGAGTTGCTGCCTTGGCACAGGTATGTAAAATAGGCAATAGTTAAGCAGCTTTAACTCAGTTCTGACTATTCTGGACTAAATGATTGTCTCAGGACATTAGCTAATAAAGTTGCCAATTCTGTAACCAATGCCCACCAATGTCAGCTCTTGTATTTCTACAGTACAGGTTTCCTTCAGCGGATGTTTTAGGAAAAGCGTAGGGTTGAACTGTACATTATCTATGGATTATTTCTCCAAAGTAAACAAGGGGTCTATTCTAATGGATCTGATGTTAATTGCTTAGTAACCCCTGTAAAACAACAAATATTAGCCTTCTATCAATTAATTCAAATAAGAGGGCAATTGGTAACACTGTGCTTTGGGACTACTTGAGTAATATGTTAGTGTTTCTTTATTTAAAGCGGACCTTCAGTCATTTTTTCAACTTTCCATCCAATAAATCTTCTGCCCTTGTTGTTTTAACTTTGGATAGTAAAGAAACAAAATTCTGCCAGTAAATACCTTATACAGCCCACTTCCTGTTTCTTGTCTGGTCTTTAGCCTAGGCTTATGACATCATGCACAGCTCTCTCTCTCACTCTTTTGAGAGTTTGCCAGGAAGGGAGGGGAGATGAGTCATAAGAGGGCCAATGAAAGCTGTGGGGCTGCAGAGCTGGAGGTGTGCCTTTGTGTGTCTGTGTAAATCCTGGATGTGAACAGGCAGCAGCTTCAGCTGCCCACAGTTAAAATGGTTGCAGCCAGACTCAGTGGAGGGAGATTTCTGCAGCATATTTGGCAAGTACAGAATCGCAGTATGTATAAAATAATATGCAAAGTGGTTGGAGGGAAGCTTCAAAATGGCAAATATGTTTTTATTACAAATAATGAGAGCAGACTGCAGTTCCTCTATAATGTTTTAAAATGTTTTACTGTTACTATTTACAGAAGGTACCACAAGGTATCAAAGACTGCGTGTAAATAACATAAACTGCTGCCTGTGTCACACTATTTTATTTGACTCTAAAACAGTGCAAAGTAACAACTTGAGTAATAAAAGAAGAGCATATTTTTATCTGTGTTTATTATTGTCATTTTAGATTCTAACAACATAGTGTAGTTCCTTGATAATAAATTGCAGCTGCAAATAGTTACTAAAACCACTGTTGCCTTACTCCAAGATGACAATTAAACTTTGATGTATTAATCCTTGTTTACTCATATGGGACACATTAGCGACCTTACTCATTTAAAGTGGAGTTCCACCCTAAAAAAAAAAATGACACAAAAATGCTGCAAAAAAAGTTTTTTTTTTTTGAAGAATGAGGGTGGCGGCGCGGGACCTGCAGTGATCGAGGGATCGGCATCGGGGGGGGGGGGCCTCCATCGCGGGCGAGTAGGACAGGTAAGTGTCCTTATTAAAAGTCAGCAGCTACAGTGTTTGTAGCTGCTGACTTTAAAAAAAAAAATAAAATTGTGGGTGGAATCCCGCTTTAACATTTTTAAAGTGGCATCTATTTGTTTCTGCGCACGGATAAGGGTGTGTCAAAGTGCGGAAACAATTTGCTTAAATGAAATTAGAACAGTACAAGATGTAGACTGGTTTTAACAGTACTTCACTTTGAATCTCTCACTTTCTTTATTTTTATCAAATAAGCCTTCATTTATCCTCCTATGGGCAAATGTAGCTGGTATGTGTACGTATGCTTAAAATGAGGACAGCATATCTTTTACTGTACAAAATAAAGAACAGCAACAACTCAAGTGATTTAGTAGAGCTCATGAAAACTAATAATCTCGAATTTACTTTATATTTTACAATGTGGGAATGTGTAATACCTCAAATAATGCATTTTTCAATTTAAAGCAAATAGGAAGTGTGTTTTCTGAGTGCGTGTGTATGTATATATATATATATATATATATATATATATATATATATATATATATATATTTTATTATTATTATTTATTTAACCACTTGCTTACTGGGCACTTAAACCCCCCTCCTGCCCAGACCAATTTTCAGCTTTCAGCGCTCTCACTCTTTGAATGACAATTGCGCGGTCATACAACACTGTACCCAAATTTAATTTTTATAATTTTTTTTCCCACAAGTAGAGCTTTCTTTTGGGGGTATTTGATCACCTCAGTGTTTGTTTTTTTTTGTAATTAAAAAAAAAAAATACAAAACCTGTTCATATTTTGTTATAAAATTTTGCAAACAGGTAATTTTTGTCCTTCATTGATGAGGCTGCACTGATGGGCTGCACTGATTAGCACTGATGGGCTGCACTGATGGGCACCGATGGGCTGCATTGATGGGCACTGATAGGCGGCACTGCTGGGCACTGATAGGCAACACTGGTGGGCACTGATAGGTGGCACTGGTGGGCACTGAGAGGTGACACTGAGAGGTGGCACTGATGGGTGGCACTGATGGGGCATTGATAGGTGGCACTGGGGGGCACTGAGAAGTGGCACTGATAGGTGGCACTGATAGGTGGCGCTGATAGGTGGCAGTGATGGGCACTGATTGGTGGCAGTGATGGGCACTGATGGGTGGCAATGATGGGCACTGATCAGCACTGGTAGCTGACACTGATAGGCAGCACTGATGAGGCACTGATTGGCACCACTGGTAAACATTGACAGGTGGCACTCGTGGGCATTGATAGGAGGCACTTTTTTGCACTGGTGGGCACTGGCAGGTGGCATTGGCAGGTGGCACTGGCAGGCGGTAATGGTGGGCACAGATGAGGCATATGTGCCTCTTCCTCTTCGGGATCGATGTCCCTTGTACAAGAGTCAGTGATCGGCTTTTTTTCTCCTCACGCTGTCAAAAAAAAATGATTACCGAGCTTTTGTTTACATCACGTGATCAGCTGTCATTGGCTGACAGCTGATCACGTGGTAAGGGGCCGGGATCGGCCCCTTACTCGGATCTGTGATCACTCAAGTCTCAGTGACCCTGCAGGGCACGCGGGGAGTGTGCGAAGGGGAGGACGTCTATTGACGGCCTCCCGGGAAAGCAGGTCCGCGCTGTAGCCGTCATTCGGCTATAGCGCGGACGCAAAGTGGTTAAAGCAAACTCGCCCATCCATCCATGTCTCCATAATTTATTTTGCTGAGAAATCACTAGCATTTCTGTCCATGGTCATCTTGAGTAATGGCAAATGATTCATGTAACATTTACCTCCTGGAATCCATGTGCCCTTAGCTCGGGCATTCAGGCAGGATTGTGTGCTAAGGTGAGAAAAACCCTCATCCCCTCCTGAAGACTCCTGGGATGTCTGACATCATTGTGCCTAGGCTTGGCAACCAGGAAGTAACTGAAGGAAAAAAAAAAAAGAATTAAAACGTTTTAAACACGTTAATATGATATACTTTCCTATCTACTGTATTAATGTATTAATCAATGTTAGCAGCACAAGGATTAAAAAAGTTCATGTTGATTAAAGTGGTTGTAAACCCTTACAGACCACTTTCACCTACAGGTAAGCCTAGATTAAGGCTTACCTGTAGGTGCCAGAAATATCTCCTCCACGGTTTAGGAGATATTTACAATGTCCCAGAACGATGCCGTCTTCTGCGCATGTGCCGATGTATTCGGCGCATGGGCACTCTTGAAAGGGCACGCTGTGCCCATTCAAGCTGGGGTCATGCCGTAACTGGTGGCTCCTGTGTGCATGCGAGGGAGTGACGTCACACGACTCCGGTCAGTCACAGAACCAAAGTTTGTGGCCCGGAATGGAAGAGGGGTGAAGAATGGACGCTTCCAGCCAGCGAGGAAATCGGGGACATCGCAGGCTTCAGTTTCAGGTAAGTGACACATAATGGGCTACTATGCGATGCGATGTGATGCATAGTAGCCCATTATGCTTTACCTTTCCAGGGAAACAAAGAGGAAGTAACACCCATCAGGGTTTACTTCCTCTTTAAGAGAGTGAAGTTCCACTTTAAGATATATACTAATGTTTACGTAACAGATTAGTTTGGTTATATTTTATGGGATATAACAAATGCAGCCAATTGCATTTTTATTAAAGATTATTACTTACGTTATTTGATGAAACTATAGTAATTGGCTTTGGTAGTGGAATAGAAAATAGTCTAATGAACACCGGGGGGCAGAATCATTTAAGTCATAAAACTGTGTTTTTATGAATTCTTTTTGAGTGGAAATCTCCATTGTAAACTAGTTTATTAGTGAAGATTGTCCTTCTAACTTCAAAAGCCAGATAATCCTTCCTGATTAAGTGTTGAAAGAAATACAATAAGCAGGATGCAGAAAAAAAAAACATATTTATGGTGGGACTCCAGCAGAGGCTCTTCAGCATAGTGGAAATTGTGGTGATTTTTAGGATATACTGTTTTAATAGGTGAAATTGATAATCACCACAGAATGATCACATATCACAACTAGAGAGTGCAAAATCTCTACGTTTTTCCACAAAGCTGATTGGTTTCTATGGAGAGCTGCACCAGATTTTGCGCTCTCCAGTTTTAGTAAATCAACCCCAAAATAAAAAAAGCCGGCTATAGACTTTACAAATCTCGGTTCAACTGGGACCAGCCAAGATTCGAACCATGTATAGGCAGGCTGAATGTACCCAAGTTGATGGATCGATAAACTTGGGTACAACCAGCCTTTCAGATTTGCCATGTGATTATTGCTAGCTGCTATTATAGCGGCTAGCAGTAATCACTGTATTCTTCTGTGGCTTTCTCTGTTCCCCCCGCCAGGATAACACAATGGCTCCATGGGAGCTCAGGTTTGGTGCACAAAACAAAGTCCATAAAGACATGGATGAGCGAGTTTGGGGTGGAGAAACTTGACTGGCCTGCACCTCAACCCAAAAGAACACCAATGGGATGAATTAGAGCAGAGGCTGTGAGCCAGGCTTGCTCGTCCTTTTTTTTTATATCTTTATTCATTTTCATATCTCACAACATTGTATCAAAATATGCAAAACCTGATATTTCACAGAGAGATAATAATCATGTGGTTGGAGGCTTGCTCGCCCAACATCAGTGCCTGACCTCACAAATGCTCTTCTGGAAGAATGGTCAAACATTCCTATGGACACACTCCTAAACCTTGTGGACAGCTTTCCCATAAAAGTTGAAACTGTTATAGAACACAACTACTTATAGCCCAAGGGACTTTGTGAGTCACATCACAAAAAATTTATTTTCATAAAAACATATTTATTGTTTACAGAAATAATTCACACATATCAAAACATGAGTAGCATAATATATCAACAGTAAAAGTACACATGTCACATTACTGTATACAAATTTGGAAAAACCTTGCATGAGCCAGATTTGTCCATGCTAATATCCAAATACAAGGAATAGTGCTGGAATTCTCAAGCTGTTATAACTGCAAAGGGTGGGCCAACTCAATATCGAACCCTATGCACTTGGGATGTCATTAAAGTTCATGTACGTGTAAAGGCAGGTGTCCCAATACTTTTGACAATATAGTGTAGATATATATATATCTATATATCTATATATATAGATATATATATATATATAGATATATCTATAGATATATAGATATATATATATATATATAGATATATATCTATATATATAGATATAGATATATCTATCTATCTATCTATCTATATATATATATAGATAGATAGATATATCTATATATAGATATATCTATATATCTATAGATATAGATATATCTATAGATATAGATAGATATAGATATATCTATATTTATGGTCGGAGCCCTCTGTCTGAAGAGATATGGATCACATAAACACGTCACAAGACTAACAACACAAATAAGACCTGAAGTGTGGCCTGGCCTTTTGTGCGGTATGCCAAATAAAGGGGCCATACCTGAATAGAAGTAATAGATAATTCTGCTGAGAATTGGTTGTAGAGGAGTGCCCTAGAAAAGGGAGATATGGGTGGGTGGGTACCGCGCACTACAGCCGACACTGACCCTGGTGGATGGTCTGTATAAGTACCCCTCGAACTCCTCCCATAATTTCAGCATACTAGCCTTCCTATTTATGGTCGGAGCCCTCTGTCTGAAGAGATATGGATCACATAAACACGTCACAAGACTAACAACACAAATAAGACCTGAAGTGTGGCCTGGCCTTTTGTACGGTATGCCAAATAAAGGGGCCAAAAAGTCACACAAGGCTAGGAAGGAATTGTTCTATTATGACAGGTAAACCACTATAGAGCGAGACTGTTAAAGGCTCGTGATATTCCTGCCTGAGGATCGGGAATGTGTCGGGCGAAACACAAGGATTTCCACCTGCCCATCTTCCTTATTGCGTGGTCAGGAACTCTGTTTCGTGATGTTGTTGGGGCTGCTCTAATGCGAAAGCAAGTCCTGAGTAACACCCTGGGTTAAGGCCCGAGATGCTCAGGAGTGTTCTGACGTGGCTGATGAACTGTTTCCCGCTTAGGGGTTCAGTTGGGAAAGGTAGTAGAGGGCTGTCCTCTGATGGATCGGACAGCCGAGTTTACCGATTGCACCAGAACGGCCATGGCGTTATGTGTCCTGAAAGGTTTAATGTCTACTCCGGGGCCGAGTTGTATTGTTTCCGATACCGTCGGGTGTAGGATGAAATGACTTTGGTGGCGAGACGGGTGGTGCCTGAGTAGTACTTGGCATTTAGGACTGGTGATAGTAATTCGCCGGGCCGTGAGACCGTAATAAGGCTAGGTAAATGGCTGCTTGATTTACCAGGCTGGGCCATAGACCGAAGGGGGAACGTGGAGGATAGCAGACATGTCCCGGAGAATGGTGCTGGTCACTGGTAAGCGTTCGGTACTGGAGTGTGGTTGCCGCCACCTGTAGTGTGTTGGCAGATCAGGATGCATTGATGAGGGAGGTAGCACCATGGAGGTGTTATCCGATTCCAAAGTTGGTTGGGACTAATGTGGGATGCCGGACATGGACGAGTCGGCTCCGGGCTTCTGTGAAAGGATGTGGCATGGTTAGGCAGGATAGCGCGTCGGCCGAGGTGTTGCATTGGCCAGGGATGTGGACCCTGAGGCTACTGAGCTGACGTTGTAGGGAAAGTAGCAACGGCCTGCGTGGGAAGGACATGACGGATAATGATTTATTGACCTGCCTTTGTTAATGACTGTGGCTGTAGCCTGGTTGTCTGTGGCGAACATGGCGGTCTGTCCTGCCCGGGGCTGCCCCGTACTAGTGTTGCTGCGACTATGGGGTAGATCTCAAATAGAGAGAAGGACTGACTAAAAGCGGAATTGTGAGCATCTCTGATGGATCGGATCTCCTGAAACCAATGATGGCCAAAAATTGCAGCGAAGCTTGTGGAAGCTGCTACGTCCGTGGTCGTCTGAGGTGACGAAGAGGATGCTGATGGGATAAACAAGGGTCTACCTATCCGGTCTCGAGGAATTGGTCCCCCATGGCCAGCTCCTACTACGGAGGCTGCGACTAGCTTAATGACTTGGTCAACGTCTCGTGCCTGGGAGAGGAACACTAAGAAGCGTGCGATAAAGGAACGCCCTTGAGGGACGATCCTCATCGTGGTTTGAGCATGCCCAGTAGGGATTGTAGCTGTGGGTTAGTGCCCCCCTGCGTGTCGGTAGACGTATGGATGACTGTCCTGATGCGGGTCAATCTACCGAGAGGTGGGCTGGCCCGCATGGCGCGTTTGTCTAGAACGATTACCAGGAAGGAGATGAACTGTGCCGGTTTTCCTACTTTCTTCACGGTTATGGGCACGTCAAGGTTTTAAAGACCTCTCTTGGATTTCTTAGATCTCACAAGATTTCTAAACCATCGGGAGAACTCCTGTGAGGGTATGCAGGAGTTTGACTGGGTAGTTTTGGAATGAGTCAGGCAGTGTAATGAGTCTGGTGTGGAACCCTGTAGTGCCCCCTGCACTAATACACTAAAATAATAAAATAAACAAAATAAAAATATCGTGCAATCCCGTATACCCAATGCTATACCCACAGTTGATCCAGAGGAAGGCAAAAAACCCCAGCGGAGCATGATCCAATTTGCTACAGCAGGGGAAAAAATTCCTTCCCGGTCCCCCGAGAGGCAATCGGATTTACCCTGGATCAACTTTACCTAGACTGTTAGTACTCAGTTATATTATGTACATTTAGGAAAGCGTCCAGGCCTGGTTGCCAGTGTGGTCGCTGAGGCGTGTAGCTGAGTAAATGCCGAGGATATCGACTGCAGCGGAATTTGTCTGGTAGAGTTGCCGCTGGTTATGGAACGGCAGCCTAACAGCTTGGTTTTCCTGGCCGTGGCCGGGTAGGGGATGCCCCTACGGCGTAGTTCGGCCGTAAGCCTGGGGATGGTCCAGCCCTGAGGGACTGTGTGGAGTCGTCCGCTGAACCCGAACGTGGTGATGGTGGGATGAAGGTAAAGTCATCGCAGTCGGTCTGCGATATGTTGGGGGCTGGAGAAACGAGAAAGAAAAAAGGGGGGGGGGGAAATGTATGTTTATAGAGTGAGATGCCAGGTATGGAGGGGATAGAGGAGGTACGAAAGTGGGTAGGGAGAAGGAAGGGAGGATGGACAGAATAAGGAATGACAGGCGCAGAGGATAGCCAAGTTTTGCGTACGAGCGCTTGTTGAGTGAAATTTAGAAAACTCAAAAGACTGCGTGGCAACCGAGGTGAGCCAGGAGGTGACTGGCTAGGTAACCGATAGCTCGGGTGCCGCCTGTGCTTGGCACAGACTGATGAACCAGAGCCCCCAGGGCGTACTGGGGCGAGTAGCTGAAGTCTGGTATGCTAAGTAGGAATGTTTCGATCTGTAGTCCAGTGACGTGTGGTCGGTCTGCCAACTCCTGTACTGCCAGCAAGGTGGATGTTGGTGACCTTGTCTGCGTAGTGAAGGATCTCGGATCGGCTTCGAAAATAGAGTGTCGTGCGTAGAGGTATGTGACAGTTGCTAGCGCCTGATGAGCGGTCGAATTGTGTATGTGAAGACTCGGATGTCGTGAAAGAGTGCGGAGAGAAAGCAAGGAGGGGCCTTGCGTTTACGCACCTGACTTGAGCCCTGTCTTGGTTGAGGTCGAGACATGGGTCGACCGGGACCTGTGAGGAGGGTGACATGGAGATATATATATATATAATCCTTTTTTTTTTTTTTTTTTTTTTTATTATTATTATTTATATATTATTTTTTTTATTTATTTATTATTTATTTATTTATTTATTTATTTATTTTAATTTATTTATTTATTTTTTCTTATTATTATATATATATATATATATATTTTTTTTTGTAGGCCTGAAGCGTTGTGGGAGCGGTAGGTAGCTCCGGGTGAAGAAGTGTGTAAGACCCCCTGCCCCTTTTTTTTTTTTTTTTTTTCTTTTTTATTATATATATATATATATATATATATATATATATTATTTTTTTTTTGTAGGCCTGAAGAGTTGTGGGAGCGGTAGGTAGCTCTGGGTGAAGAAGTGTGTAAGACCCCCTGCCCCTTTTTTTTTTATCGGGAAATATCGTCCGACCTGGATTGCAGGGTGGACGGGATGGAAACTCAATCTGAACTGACGTGTGTGGTGGAAAGGGATAGAGAAATCGGTGAGTAGCCGTTTGACTACTGGAGGAGGTGAGTGGCTGGTGTGCAACCACTCGTCGAATGCTCGCAGCGCTTGCGAGGAACAAATGCCTTAAGGAGACGAAAGAAGAAGAGTTTGTGACTTTCAAGTGTGTGGGGATGGCCGTTTCGTGATGAAACGGGAGTGGTAAGTAATGCGTGTGTATAGCGGCTTGGGGTTCGAATCATTGTGGCCGATGCTACGGCTGGATTCGTAACGTTCTGAGACGTTCGACGTTGTATCGGAGGTATGGGTCGGAGCTGTTTAGAGCCGGGTATGGGCCGCGAACGAATTGGTTGTTTCAGCCGAGGATCCGAAACCTGGAGCCGATGCTACGACTGGATTCGGATCGGTTAAAGAAGTTTACTGCTGAAGATCGGAGCGGTATGCGCCGGTGGTGCGACTGTGACTCGACCGATTGAAAATGCCATAGAGCCGAAAAATTGAGCCGCTGCTACGACTGAATTCGGATCAGCTCGAAAGTTCGATGTTTGTGGACCCGAGCCGACGAGCCGGTGGTGCGACTGGGCCCAGATCGGCCATGTAAGCGGAGGATCCGAACCTTTGAGCCGATGCTACGACTGGGTTCGGATCGGATAGGAGGGTCTGTTGCTAGAGATCTGAGTCGATTGAGCCGGTGAAGCGACTGGATTCGGATCGCTTGGGAATGCCATTGGTTCGAAAGTTTGAGCCTATGCTACGACTGAATTCGGATGGTTTGGCGGTTCGATGTTTGTAGGTCCGAGCCGATGAGCCGGTGGTGCGACTGTGCTCAGAACCAACGTGGATGCCAGAGATCCGAATCTCTAAGCCGATGCTGTGCCTTAATACGGGCTGATAACGGGTGCAAGGCGGGGATTTGAATTTCCCGGGTCCGAATCGTAGCGCCGGAGATACGGCTGGATTCGGACGGGTGTTCGATGTTTGAAGTTGAAGGGGCTTGTGATTGTCGAGGGTCCGGCCTGTAGTGCCGATTGTTAGCGACAAGAGCCGGCCCAGACTGTTTGGTGTATGGTGTAAGTAGGAGGTGTGGGGCATCAGTAAGGTGAAGGGAGAGTATCGTAGGAGGTGTAGGGCATCAGTGACTAGGGATAAGGAAGTGCAGTGTGGGATACCAGTCCGATGACTGGGTATCGGATGTGCGACTGAGGCGAGAGCTTTGCGAGCTGTGAGTAATTCGTACAACAGCTCTGAGAGCCGTAGTGTCTGGACGGACCGTTACCGGTAGCAACTTGGATGTGACAGGGTACGAAAGACAACTGGACTAGTCGATAAACATACGATGCAGACGGAAAACACGGGGTTATGAACCGTGTGATTTTGTAAAAGAAGAAACGTGTACCGGCGCTACGATTCGTACGAACAGTAACGGCCGGTCCTACCTGCGACCACGAGCGGGGATACGATCAACTGCGAGCGAAGCTGGAAGGTACGAAAGCAACTACACGAACGTTGCGAGTCGTAAGGCGTCGGCTGATGACGACGAATACCGCGCACTACAGCCGACACTGACCCTGGTGAATGGTCTGTATAAGTACCCCTTGAACTCCTCCCATAATTTCAGGCTAGCATACTAGCCTTCCTATATACTGAAAATTGTATTTTATCAGTTCACAGTATTATATCTGTACCTGTTCAGGTTGATGCTTAGCAAATCCTGAGTGTATTGGGTTTTAAAGCAGAAGTGCTTAGAACAAAAGTTCCCTCAGGTAAAAATAAAAAAAATAAACCTGTATAAAAATGCTTTTTTTACTTCTTTGGCTGTAAATATTTGCTTGTTAATGGTGGGAAAATGACAATGGAGCACAAGCATAGCAATGGATAAAGACAACACCTGCCGAGTCAGCACTGTTCTTTATTTCTTTAAGACAGACAAAGAAAACACTTTAGTATGTACCATAATGTAGGCTGCACAAGTCTAAAAGCTATGCAAGATGCTGTATGAGCAAGTATAATAGCTAAACTATGCAGCATAAAACATATTCAAAAAACGACCAAGCCTATCTTCACATTCTATTCACCGCAATAAAGAAATGATACAGTGAAGAAATTATCAAAATACAAAGGAAAAATAAACCTTTACAGTCACCAGAATAAATAAATATAAATAGATTGTGTGTGTATATATATATATATATATATATATATATATGTAGATATATATATTCATATATACAATATGTTTATTTGTTCTATGTTATGAGTTACACCTATGCTTTGAAATCATAGCAACTAACAAAATAATATTGCGGATTTGCGGCATAAAATGGTTTCCTCGTGAAAGCTTGTAGTGTTCGGTGCTAGAGTCCTCTGAATGAACAAACACAATTCTAGAGTGTTTGTATTTTCCTGTTAACCAAGAAATGATTTGGATTATTTAAAGAAACATAACGCCCCATTCTGCACAGCAATCTTGTGGTCTTCTGGTAAGGTTTCAGGTCACACGAAGGAACTTAGTACCAGGATGTTTCGAATTCATGGTAGAAACAGTGCCAAAATAATGAGTACTTGTTAAAACTAAAATATGTGTAAAGTGGGAGTTTTAAAACTTCTTTAATGCAAGAACAAGCAGGGGAGGGCTGGCGGCCTTAGGCCTGGGGGGCAAGTCCAGTCAAGTGGCCCATTGAACCGCCAAATCAGCTCACCATCCATGACCCACCTGGTTTTTCAATGCAGCCTCACCAGTGCCCATCAGTGCAGCCAACTTCAGTGCCCATCAATGCAGCTTGATCACTGGGGCAGATTACATGGGGTATATGGGGGGGAGATGGGGGGTAAGCTAGGGGTGTCAGGGTCTCTCACCTCAGCGATCTTAGCTCAGCAGGTCCTTGCATGCCACGGTCTCCTGGGGGGGGTAACGCTCCTGATCCTGGGGTCAAGTTGCAGCCAGCGCCCAGTGGCCAGCCACCATGGCCATGCCCCCGGCCCGACTTCCTAGACCAGAATAAAAAAGAAAATGGTAGCGGGCAGCAGCTGCCGGCCATTTTGAACATAAGTTAGGGCGGCCTGGGAGGTAATTGCCACCCTGCCCCCTGGCCCAGCCCTCCACTGAGAACAAGCCATACTGATGCAAAAGGAGGCTAGAGCTGGCCATACACAGTTAATTTGTTAAAAAAAACTGAACAGATTCCCCCAACCACACAATCAAGGTATACTATTGTATTCTGACAGCAGGTAGACTCCTATTGCCTGCAGTGCTAATCGAGCGGCTTTAATCTGGCAGGGCAGTTGAACAGAAGTCAATCAGTAGATTAACTTATGTTTAAAGTTATTATAAAGTCAAATTTTTTTCCTATAAAAATAACAAACACCTTATACTTACCTGCTCTGTAGCCCGAATCCTCCTCTTCTCAGGTCCCTCTTTAGTGCTCTTGGCCCCTCCCTCCTGTTGAGTGACCCCACAGCCAGCAGCTTGTTATGGGGGACACCCAAGCCAAGCTGCAGCTCTGTGAATTCATTCAGACATTGAGCTGTGGTTCGTCCCCATCCCCTCTCTCTCCTGATTGGCGAACTGACTTTGATTGCCAACTGCGGGAGCAAATGGCAAGGCGGCTGTGTCTCAGCCAATCAGGAGGGAGAGACCTGGACAGCCGAGACACTCCTGGACATCGCTGGACAGAGATGGGGCTCCAGTAAGTATTAGGGGGGGGCACACAGAAGGTTTCTTATTTTAATGCATAAAATGCATTAAGATAAAAAAACTTCTGACTTTACAACTCCTTTAAATGCAGTGACCACACAGGGATACAAAATGTGCCCAGTCCCTGCTGAACCAGCCAAGTTCCAATGCGTGTTTGGCCAGCTTAAGACGTGATCTCCTTTTCAGTCACCCAGGCCAAGATACATTACATGTAAATTACTTAGTGGGCCTTTTTTATTGTTAGGTTTTTCCAAAATATCTCTTTTGTGCTATTAATAAAATAACCTAAATTGTCTTTACTATTGAATAATTTCCAAAATTCATCAAACCCATAAATTACAATAATATTTTAGTAACTGAATCTATAAAAAATAAATATTACCCTGTTTTAGAATATCCATTTTAAATTTATCGAACCTTCTGGGAATGTTTTTTTTTTTTATGCACTCTTAGGGCATTAAATTTACATTACATTTGTTAATGTAATCTCTCCATTGAAATTACACTAAGCATAGAACGATAATCAAGTCTTCTCATAGCCATTGTATTATGACCAGTTTTATAAACTCCGGCATCCATTATGGATGCTAAATACAGTAACAACAATGATGTAAAATGATTAGATAATCAAATTATTGTATGAACAAGTAAATGTAATAGGATTAAGGTGCCAGAAGTAGTAATAGTGGGCTCTATTCAGTGAGCTGTAATGAGATTGTTCTCAGCCAGATAAGCCTTTGCAACCAGACTGGATTACAAAGAGTGGATATGGAGTATTAGTGAATTCTTTCAATTCACTGCTTCCCTGTGCCTTATTGATAAACACCCTAATCCTAATTTGTCATTGAATAACTGTTAGAAAGCTGCTTGTCACATACCTTCAGTGAAGTCTTTGTGGAAGGCTGTTCATTTTATTATATGTGAGTTCTTTTTTAAAGCCTTATAAAAATTCTGAATATAATCTCCTCTATGAACACATTAGCAAGAAGTTATGACTTGACTAGTACTGCAAGGGGGTCCTTCAACCCACCAATAAAAAAAAAAAGCAATGATGTTTACTTGGAAGATACTGAAAACATTTGTATGTCTTATTTTTTGCTTGACATACATTAAGTGGCAGTATTCTAATTCAAGGAGGGAGTGTTATTATACTTACTAGATCATTAGGTATATCAGTCTTGGGATATAAAATGAGGGAGAGCTGAAAAAATAAGGACTATATGTATCTCTACTGGGTGGCCGCTAGTGGTGAGCTAATCAGTTTACGCAAAACCAGGCCAGTCAACACAATAGAATATTTGTCACAGATTGATGATTTTGTACTGACCCAACCAAACTTCTATGTGGATTGGTAAAAAAGGTCCTTTGGACCTCTTTTCAGTTGACTTCTTGTTTGAAAAGTACACAGTCAGGTCCCCCCTCCTAAGAACACTCACATTTAGTCAGCAAGTAAATGAGCCAATAGTCAATCACCAAGCATACACCTGAAAGCAGCCATCTTAGATAGAACAGCACATGGCTTTAAGGGTAAAGGATCCCTTTACTGATTATCTTAAATGCTGGCAGTTCATGGCATACCATGCAACTAGGTCACAGGGTTGGATTTGCTAGATTCATGCATTACTAGATTTGGCTAATTAACCTCTTCCCATCCTGCGTACTGTAATATGATGCCCGCAAGGTGACTCTGCCATCCCGGGAAGCCGTCATATGACGTCCTCGGTTTCCCAACGGTCTAGGGGGCCCACTGCTTCACTCAGGAGCTGATGCACTTGCCTGGTGGCCGTGATGTCCGCCGGGCTCCCGCGATTGCTAGTCACAGAACAGGAACGTGGATCTGTGTGTGTGTAAACACACAGATCTACGTCCTGTCATGGGAGAGGAGGCAGATCGTGTGTTCCTTATGTATAGGAACACCATTTAGTCACCTCCCCCAGGCAGTCCCCTATCCCCACAGTTAGAATCACTCCCTAGGTAACACATTTAACCCTTTGATTGCTCCCTAGTGTTAACCCCTTCCCTGCCAGTGACATTTACACAGTAATCAGTGCATATTTATAGCACTGATCGCTGTATAATTGTCAATGGTCCCAAAATAGTGTCAAAAGTGTCCGATCGGTCCGCCGCAATGTCACAGTCCTGATAAAAATTGCAGATTGCCGCCATTACTAGTAAAAAAATAAATAAAAATGCCATAAATCAATAACCTATTTTGTAGGCGCTATAACTTTTGCGCAAACCAATCAATATACGCTTATTGCGATTTTTTGTTACCAAAAATATGTAGAATACATATCGGCCTAAACTGAGGAAAAAAATTGGTTTTGTTTTTTTAAAATTTGGGATATTTATTATAGCAAAAAGTTAAAAATATTGTGTTTTTTTTCTAAATTGTCGCTCTTTTTTTGTTTATATCGCCAAAAATAAAAACCGTAGAGGTGATTAAATGCCACCAAAAGAAAGCTCTATTTGTGGGGAAAAATGGGTACAGTGTTGCATGACTGCGCAATTCTCATTCAAAATGTTACAGGGCTAAAAGCTGAAAATTGGCCTGGGCAGGAAGGGGGTGAAAAAGCCCGGTATTGAAGTGGTTAAGGCCCCTTTCACACGGGCGCCTCCACCGAGCAGACTCTGCTGATCCCCGCTTAGCAGGCGGATGACAGGTCCTGTCCGCTCTGCTGTGCAGAGCAGACACAGACACAGGGGAAATCGGGTGGAAACAGACCGCCTGTCCGTTTTCATCCGATCCTATCCGCCAGACAGATGTAAAGAAGGACCACCAAACGTGGATCCTCATTTGGAGATTTCTATCCATAGGGAATGTTGCTGTTACTGTGACACCAGAAAGGGAGCCTTTTTTTGCGGTTGGCTTTTTGCTGTTTTTTGCCATGACTGAAGATTTAACATTGTGACCATATCAGCATTTGGAAGCTGTTCATTACCTTTGCAGTTGTTTGTGGCTATTCTGTGAAGATTTCTCCCAGTGCAGCATGGCAGAACTTTGATCAATTTAGCTTGAAATCGCCATTTCCCCGTGTGGAATCTCTGATGTGTTTTGTGGGACAGCTTCTTTTGGACTGGTTACAGACCTACATGATTGAGACAGACATTTGACCCATTCTGCAGTGCCCTGGTGGGAACATGCAACGCCACTTTTGAGGTTTCCCAGAACTACTACTTACCGAATCAACTCTATTGCACCGACTTCTCTGTCAACGAAAATCCCTGAAGAAGTTACCATACGAAACGCGTTGGCCAGTGTCTCTTTTCTCATACTTTCGTCCTGAGTGTTTATCATGGTTCATGAATACACATTTTTGTGACTATTGAGGAAATTGCTCACCTTGTTGTAGGGGCTGTTTACGAGTGTATACAGATTTTGCTGTTTCATATTTTTGTTACACATGTCTTAAACGATATAAGACATTTTTATGTATTTAATAAAATGTTGTTATTTTTATACATCACTGTGTCATATATTATTCCATTAGGAGGTTTCAGCATCTAAAAGTCCCATTACTCCATTTCTTTTTGTTCTATTCAATCCGGGATGTGGTGCTGTATTTCGGCTGATATATGCTATTCTAACATGAATGGTATATTTACTGTTCTGTTTGTAAATGGACATGGAAGTGCTCTGAACTGAATGTTCTAATGTGCTGCAATAAAATTGATGTCTGATTCATTTTATTGCAATGCACACCAACACAGCACGCACACAGCACTGCAGATTGTGCACTACCACAAAACATAGGTGTTAAGCCTATTTCTAGATTTTGCGAATAAGTTTTAGATTCTTTCGATTTTCACCATTTAAAAAGGAACAATTTAAAATGTATAAATATTTGTTATTTGTTAATGTACTACAGTTTTATTTTTTGGGTTTAGTATGCATTTTTTAAGTTATGTTATGTTATGTATAAACATTTTTGAAACTATTGTGGGATATACAAAGTCATAAGAACCATCTTTTTATTTCTGTGGCTTCAGAACATGTATGGTTTGGGGGGTATTGCACAAACTGTCAGTGTAAAATAGTAGCTGTAAATATAAAATAGTGAAACATTATAAAAAAAAGTCAAAAATAGCAAATATTGTTTGGCCACCTGAGGTTTAAAGTGCAGAGCAGGATACGCCAGTGAAAGCGTTAAACTGTATTTGCTGTTATAGAACAGAACAACAGTCAATATCGACAATCATTTTTTTCTACTTTTAAATTATTGCCTGGTTTTAATATAGCAGCAGAAGCACCCCAATTGCTTTTTTAAAAGTTGTTTTAGATGCAACACCTGATTTTTTTTTTAACCAGCAGTAATAGACATGCGTTGATTAGTGGAAGCAGCAGCTACAACAAGTCTTAAGCCCCGTACGTGCGGTCGGAATTCCCGACAGAAAAAGTCAGGTGGGAGCTTTTGGTCGGGATTTCCGACTGTGTATGCTCCATCGGGAGTTCCGACAGAAATAGATTGAGAGCAGGTTCTCAATTTTCCCGTTGGAATTTCTGACCGACTTTTTCCCGTTGGAAATTCCGACCGTGTGTACGGGGCATAAGGCTCGGTTCACATTGCAGCGATGCGGGAACCCTGCAAATCCAATGCGGGTTCCTGCATTGCATGTCTCCCGGCAGCAGTTCACATTGCCCTATGCGCACTGCTGGAAGTGTCAATTAAAAGTTAATGACACCCTCCAAATCAGTTTTCATATCGCAGTGCGATCTGCAAATTCGGACAGGGATTGGATCACATGGGTGTGAACACCCATGCGATCCGATTCTGCTGCAGACCAAAAAAGGGTCCTGTGTGAGCTTGGTCCGAATGCGATGTGAATTTAGCCATACAATTTGTGCGGCTGAATTCTCATCGCACGGAGATTGCATATGAATTGCAATGCAGTGCGGTGCAAATCACATGCGATCTCGCACCACGCAGCAGTGTGAACTGGCCCTAAATGCTATGGGAAATGTTACACAAGATTTAACCCCACCATAAATATCCAATCTCTTTCTGCCATCTGCTGACTGTGAACAACTTGCAGGGATGTGAACTGTGTGTTGCAAGTTTACTGCAAGTTCAGTTGAAGCCTATAAAGATAAAATCTGCACTGTATCATAGGAATTCGCATCGCACCCGCAATCGACACGCACAGGCCCCTTTTTTTTTCTCGTACCAATTTTGCAACGCATAGATGTGAACCAAAGCCATGGAATACTATGCTTTTTTCATGACCTGCAAATCTGAGGGTTCCTAAACGCATCAAACCCAGGCTTAGGCTGCTCCCATACTAGCTGGTGGGGTTGATCACATTCCGCAATATTATGGACCTGTGCTGCACCACGCATTCAAACAGCATGTGCAATGGTGATTTCTCTGTATCACTGAACCATGAGGTCAGGGGCAGTGTCCACAAGAACACAGATGTAGGGTCCAGTAAATTCCTTGGACAGGAATGGTACATCTTCTTTGTTATCTTCCAACTTTGTAATCAAAAGTACACTATGCTGTGCAAAACTCACCAGGCCATACATTTATAATGCATGCATGTCTCAGAAATCCTTCTGCTTGTCCACCAGTGGGGACTTTTACCCGCAACCAATAATGTTGTTTGGTCACAGCACTTTTCCCCAGCACATGATTTCCTGCGGTGCCCACTCAGACTCCTCCTCCCAACATGTTTCATCACTTCAGACTTTTTCAAGGGATGACAAGTATTCAGCTGTTGAAAACTGCAAATGATTGTGCATGCTTACTCTTTTACACAGTATACATAAATAGCTCCTATTAAGTTTAGACTTGATTCAAGGCTCAATTCACTAAGCTATTTTAATTGTCATTTGGCATAATGATCATTATTTTCAGTTTTTAGAGCCAATAAGGAATGAGAGTTACAATCACATGGATAACAATAATGATTGTCATGGAAAATAACACATGCATTATATCTTAGCAAATTGAACCGTGAGTCTTTTATTCTCAAACTTGACTTCCACAAACCTGCATGAAATCTTAACTATATTTTGTATTTATTTTTATTTTTTTAATTACACAGTTTTATTAATCCTAACTGTTAAGCCCTGTACACACGATCGTATTTCCTATGGTTTTTAAACCGATGGATTTTTCCATCGGAAAACCGATGAAGCTGACTTCCATCAGTCTTGCCTACACACCATCAGTCAAAAAACCGACCGTTCCAAACGCGGTGACGTAAAACACTCCGATGAGCCGAGAAAAATTAGGTTCAATGCTTCTGAGCATGTGTCGACTTCATTCTGAGCATGCGTGGGTTTTTTAACCGATGGACTTGCCCATAGACGATCGGAATTTGCTATTGTTTTTTATCCATCGGAAAAGTTCAAAACATGTTCTATTTTTTTACACCGATGGAAAAAAGACCAATGGGGCCCATACACGATCGGTTTGTTCGATGAAAAAAATCGATCGGACTGTTTTCATCAGTAAAACCTATCGTGTGTACGCGGCTTTAGGCTTAATTCACACCTGTGTGTATAGATTTACTGGCGTTTTTGGGCATTTGTTTTTTTAAGCTTTTTTGCAGTTTTTCACAAGCTTTTTTAAAGTACTTTAGAAGTGTATTGCGAGCATTTTACAGCTTCAGGCATTTTTGTTTAGCCAATAGCAAGCACTAGGGGGAGGAGAGGGAGAGGAAATTAGGGGTGCAGAGATGCTATTTTGAGCAGAAAATGCTCATAAAACAATCAAGTCTATGGGGCCAAAACGCTTGTAATCTGCCAAAAAGAAGCTCATGTATTTTTTTGAACTTCAGGCGTTTTGCTTTAGGTTAACAGAAGGCTCAGATGTGAATATGGGCCATTGAAATGAATGGGATTTGGCTTGTTGAGTGATTTAGAGCTGCAAGCTTCAAGCAGAAAATCGATCAGGAGTGAACGGGGCCTGAAAGTGTTTGTAAATTCTAACAATGAAATATGCTTATTTGGTCCAAATTGGTCAGTTCCAGGGCTTTTTTTCAGCGGGAACGGAGGGGAACGCAGTTCCGGCACCTCCTGGACTGACTATATGTAATAGCAAGGGGTGCTGGTGTGTGCTGCAGGGTATTGATGCTCACTGCTGGGGATCTATTTTTGCAGGGGGGTCTATTGTTGCTGGGGAGGTCTATTGTTGCTGGTGGGGAACCTATTGTTGCTGGGGGGTCAGTTGTTCCTGAAAGAGATCTACTGTTGGGAGGGAGATCTATTGTTGATGGCAGCCAGAGAGACTTTTAATGCTGGCTGTGCGGAGATCTGTTGATGCTGCCGGGAGTCTATTGCTGCTAGCGGGGAAATTTTGTTGTGGGTGGTCCATTGTTAGGGGGATCTATTGTTGCCGGCTGCAGGGGATCTATTTTACTGCTTTTCTTGATATCATTACCATTACCAAATTCCATACAAATTACTTAGCACCACAAAATGATACTTGGTTCTATATTGTCTAAAAGGGACGGTACTGGGAGGTGGGTAGGGTCGGAGAAAAGGGGTGACTAGGAAAGGGGGAGTTCCTGCACCTATTGTCTGAGAAAAAAAGCCCTGGTCGGTTCAATATACCATTGAGAGTGTTTTTTGTTATATTCGTTTGTTAGATTTAGAAAACTACTTGTTGATCCTGATGGCAAATTGTGAGCTGATAACTTATGTGCTTTGTGCATGTGTTGCAGTTTGATTGCTTTCTGCTATCTCTTAGGACTACAGAACCCCAACCCTCTGTTGTCTTCTGTATGTCCTATCTTGTTTATGTTGACCTAAAAGGTGAGTTATGTCATTTTTTATTCTGTTACTGGCAGATTTACCAGTGAAAAAAAAAAGAGGAAAAAATCTGAAAAAAAAAACAAACAAAACCAAAAAATAAAATAAATGCAACCACCACCTCTATGAACTAGACATAAATCCTATAATTTAACAGCATTCTAACGCATTTCTCTAGTTCTAACCTGTTTTATATATTTTTTCATTTCAAAGATATCACATAATAAAGCTGTATCCTCATTTGAAAGTCTAAACACCAAGCATCTGGATGTTGCGGAAACACAATGTAGGCTGGATGCTGGATGATGTGATAAAAGGGAATTTATTTTTCAACCTATTTAGGAGCTGTGCTTTCAACGGTTGTTCTTTATCTTTTCTGATACTGATCATGACTATATCAGCATTGTACTGACAGGAAAGACAATTGTGCACAGAGTACAAATCTGAAAGGCTTCTTTCCATGGCAAAATTTGTTGTTGGCTAAGCACTGGAAGATAGCGTGTCATGCAGAAAGATTGTCCTGCCCTGTCGAACCTGCTTCCTAAGCTTCAACATTCATTATGTGATATTGATGATTGTTAAACAGGACAAACCAGACAACTGTATCATTTCGTTAACCGTTTAAGGACCGCGCACTGTAGATATACGTCGGCAGAATGGCACGGACAGGCATAATCACGTACCTGTACGTGGCCCTTAAAATGCCTGCCGTGTGGTCGGTTGCCGCCTTCCCCGTGAGTCGGACCGCGGGTCCCGCGGACTTGATCGCTGTGGGGATCCCCGCGATCGTCTCACGGAGGTATAGAGCGGGGAGATGCTTGTGTAAACAAGCATCTCCCTGCTCTGCCTAGTGACAATGACACTAATCTCGGCTCCGTGTACACGGAGCGAAGATCAGTGACATGTGACACAGTGCCCAACCACCCCTCAGTTAGAAACACAATGCAGGGAAAACGTAACCCCTACAGCGCCACCTAGTGGTTAACCCCTTCACTGCCAGTGTCATTTTCACAGTAATCCGGGGAATATCCGATTGCCTCTCGGGGGATCAGGAAGGAATTTTTTCCCCTGCTGTAGCAAATTAGATCATGCTCTGCTGGTTTTTTTTGCCTTCCTCTGGATCAACTGTGGGTATAGAATTGGGTATATGGGATTGTACTATATATTTTTTATTTATTTATTTATTTATTTTAATGGTTGAACTGGATGGACTTGTGTCTTTTTTCAACCTGACTAACTGACTAACTAACTATGTAATTATGTAACCAGTAACGCTGTGAAAATGACAATGGTCCCAAAAATGTGTCAAAAGTGTCCGATGTGTCCGCCATAATGTCGCAGTCATGGAAAAAAATCCCTGATCGCCGCCATTACTAGTAAAAAAAATATATATATATAAAAATGCCATAAAACTATCCCCTATTTTGTAAACGCTATAACTTTTGCGCAAACCAATCAATAAACGCCGATTGCCATTTTTTTTTACCAAAAATATGTAGAAGAATACGTATCGGCCTAAACTGAGGGAAAAAAAATGTTTTTTTTTAATATATTTTTTGGGGATATTTATTATATCAAAAAGTAAAAAATATAGCATTTTTTTCAAAATTGTCGCTCTATTTTTCTTTATAGCGCTAAAACTAAGAGGTGATCAAATACCACCAAAAGAAAGCTCTATTTGTGGGAAAAAAAAGGACGTCAATTTTGTTTGGGAGCCACGCCGCACAACCGCGCAATTGTCAGTTAAAGCGACGCAGTGCCGAATCGCAAAAAGGGGCCTGGTCTTTAACTAGCCAAAATGCTCCGGGGCTTAAGTGGTTAAACAAATGTATTCGTTTTCAGGACATGGTACACCCAACACAGTAACATTTTTGATTTGCTGCAGGAACAACTTAAATGCCCAGGTGAAATACTTATATGTGAACTGTTTTACCTGCTAATTGACTTGTAAATGTTTTCAGCAAATCTTGTGATTTACATTACTCTAGTGCTACAATGCCAGTCAAGTGACAGCACAATTTCTTGGATCAGCTTTGCAGCTTCTTTTGTAAGCTATTTACCTCCAGACTGTTTAATGAAGATGAATCAGCCTTATAACTGCTCCAATGAACAAGCAGAAGACACAGGATACTGTAAAGTTGAACCAAAGAAAAGGATTGATTATATGAATGTCAACTGTGTATTTAACTGTTAGTCCAAGCTCCAGGTAACTGAACAAGAAAATAGCTAAAAAATTGGAAAACTATATAGTGTAGCGCTGAATGTCAAAGTCCAAAATAAAAATGACAACCGGACTATGTGAATGGATATGGGATGTGAATCCCTGAATAATGGTGTTCTAATGCAAATGTGAATGCAATATCAAAAAAGAAACAGAAAAATTTAAAGTCCATGCAAATAACAATGGAACGTCCACTGTGTATCGAGAACAAATGACACTGTGAAGAAACGTGAACTTAAAGGGGAGTTCCAGCCTTTTTTATGTTTATTAAAAGTCAGCAGCTACAAAAAAAAAGTGTAGCTGCTGGCTTTTAATAAACAGACACTTACCTGTTCCACTGTCCAGCGACGTGGCCGCCCGGAGCTTCGCTCCTCTCCCCCCTCCCCGCCGGCGCCTCCATTCTAACTGTGGGCACCCGGCCGTGACAGCTTTTGGCTTCACGGCCGGGCACTCACTGCGTATGCACGAGCGGCGCTGCGCTCCCTAAGTGGACAGGCGATCGCCTGGGACCTGTCACGTGTCCCAGGTGATCGCCTACAGGGAGGGGCCGCCAAAAGGCGATATGACGAGTCGACTAAGCGGTCCCTGGGCGGAAGGAGGAAGTGGGACAGGAAGTCCCACTCCTACTGAAGCCCCCACCCCCCCCCCCAAAAAAATGACATGCCAAATGTGGCATGTATGGGGGCAAGGAGTGGTTTAAGCGGAAGTTCCACTTTTGGGTGGAACTCCGCTTTAAAACTCAAAACGTCATGCTGGCATCCCAACGGTAAACACAGACAAATGTTGAAAGTGGTGAACCCCCACCGATGAAATTAAGGCTTACCAGATAGTTTGAACTCAAAAGAACGTATGTTCTATGAGTCAAACAAGCTTGTGTTATCAGGCAACAAACTGAATGAAAATTTTAGAATCCTCAGTAACTGGACCAAAATCATCCGACTATCCCTAGAATCGCGATCTCCATAAGAGGTTATTTATAAAAGAACTAAGGTTGCGCAACTAAATATAAATACAAAAAAACAAAAATGTTCTGAAAACACAATATGATAATGTCTGTATAAAACGTGAATAAACAATATAAATGATGGAGTAAAAATATTGCTCTATACGTCTCTGGGTAATAGATGGTACTTAAACAGTGTTCCTTAGTATTAGCATGCAAAAAAGGATTCAAGGATAGTCCATAAATAGCAAAAAGTCCCCAGAATGAAACAGAAGATTCCAAGGCTCTTCAAAACTGCATAAGTGACTTCAAAACGTTGGAACACCATAGAAGGAGTGATAATATGATAGGAAAGGAATCCACCACCTTATCCCTTTTAAGCTGCTTACCGGAAATTCTGATCCCTGAGAGAGATCAGTCTGAATGGGTGGCTGTTATCCCCGCCAAGGGCTATAATTGGCTCTCCCTGTACTCTCTATTCCTCTAGGTTCCAATCTGTTAGTTCACCAGGCAGCTCCGTGGGTTACATTTAGGGTGAAAGAGAAAAACCCCATAGCGTAATCCAGTATATAAAAAGCATTTATTGTAAAAAAAATTGCACTTACAGTGTATTGTAGTAAAAACAGCAGTGGTTTAATGTGCGGCCGGCCGGCTCTCACTACCCGTTGCTTCCGGGATTCGTATCGTGGTGACGTCAGCACGCCGTTCCTCCCTACGTCGTTTCGACAAACCTGTCGTCATCCAGGGGCATGGGCGGCGTGCTGACCCACCACCATTTTATGTGCAATGAACAATAGCTAGGGAACGCCCGGAATCTAGTTCCCGGCGTCCCAGCTACGGCCGTCGCCATTTTGAAAATGGGCAAACTGCCCTTAAGTTACTAACCGTTTACCCTCGATCTCTCAGTCGGATACCACTCCAACTAAGAGATACATAGGTCACGGCCGAAACCTCCTATCTTAAACAAGTGAGCCCATAAAGTGAAATTGTTGTTATATTATAAACATGACACACGAAATCCGCCCAAATCTGAGCTCTCGGCATCTACATCCCACGATCCGCCATGTTTGTAGTGGGAAAGATGCCCTTACTACCAGTATTCTGGCTGGCCTCAATGATCTCGAGCATCTTTCCGAATGGTACACACTAAAGGAATCGATTTCTGAGTAACTGAAACCCTAAATCTTAAAGCGTGCTTGCAAATAGCACCCACGCTCTTTATGTGTGTATCATGCAGGTGCAAACACATATAGATAAAAATACTGTATATAATTTGGACATACAAGGGTATCCTGCCTTATTCTACCTATTTAAATAGTGCATCCAAAAATATATATAGATTGATGGCTCTATAAAAATTAATTCTATGTTGTTTAAAAACTATTTTAAGAACTATTATGTCACATGTAAGATAGATATATTATGATCGCCATCTAGTGGGCGAATTCAAGATTGCACTCACCAATTTAATGGTGAATGACAACCAATAACCATCTACATATGAAATGTATTACTGTTAAGGAGAAGGAACTAAAAAAATTGGAACGGAGGGATTTTTTTTTTTAGAAAAATTATTGGGAATCGAATATTTAGATAAATTCAATCTATCCATTAGATTCTTATAAATGGGTATATCTACCCCAAGGGATACTAAAGGGTGCCACCAAAGTACACTCCAACGTATCGGTGGAATGAATACTTTTTTAAACCAACTAGTATGAAAAAATTGGCTAACCCAATATACATCCGCCAGGGCAAGCCTAGATAGGACACCATCACTGGACCTATATGCAAACAAGTCTCTGTATTGTGGGTCCTCTAACAATGACATCTGTAATGGAATAAAGATGTACCGAGAGCTCAGATCCAGTTCACATTATTAAACAAAAATGCCAATGACACCTAGCTGTTATCGATGAATGCATTAACATCAATGTCAATATTGAGCCCGTACGGGGTATAGCACCGGACCCTGTGAATCCAGCTCATTTCCATACGGGAAATTTCCCTAATTAGAGAACCCCCCCTCCAATGGGGACTGTACTTATCAATTCCTATAAAGGAAGTGCCCTCTGGGTTGCGCTGATGGTATAAGTCATAATGCTTGGATACAGAGTGGTACTGGAAGCCACTCTTAATGTTGGCTAAATGTTCTCCAAGCCTTACTTGCATGGTCCTTTTGGTTCTCCCTATATATTGCTTCCCACAAGGACATTGTAGGAGATATACAACGCCTGTGGAACTGCATGTGACGAAAGTTTCGATCTTATGGGTTTTTGAAGTGCTGCTGGATACAAATACTTCCGTTTTTTTGGACCTAATTTTATTTATGGAGCACACCTGGCATCGACGGCATTGGTGGTACCCAGATAATTGTTGAAAAAAAGAAACTTTTTTAGGTGGAGGGTCTACCACATTGGGTGCCACTCTATCCCTTAGGGAGGGGGCACCCCTGAAGATCACTTGTGGGATTGTTGGGAGGAAAGTGTTAATGATACGATCATTCCCTAGAAGGTGCCAGTGTTTCCTGATAATTCTTTTTATCATGTAATGTTGCGTAGAATATGTCGTAATGAATGGTATGCACAATTGCTGCGATTTCTTTTTTGGGCCAGTTGCTAATAGGGATGATCTTTCTATGTCTCCTACTTCTTTCAGAATATCTTCCAAGATTTTCTGATCATATCCCCTTTCTACTAGTCTATCTTTCAAGATGCTGGCCTGCAAGAAATAATCAGCCTTGTCAGAACAATTTCTCCGCATGCGAACAAATTGGCTTTTTGGCACTGACTTTAGCCATGAATCCTTGTGACAACTGTCACTCGGTATGTAAGCATTGCGGTCAGTTTGTTTAAAGTACGACATCGTTTTGAAACCCACTTCACTCTTGATGATTGTGAGGTCCAAAAAATTGATTCGTGTTTGACTGGCTTCATAAATGAAGCGTATGCCTCTATCGTTCTGATTGATCTCTAGAAAAAAGGTTTCCAGCTCCAAAACAGTGCCGTCCCAAAGGAGGAGGACGTCATCTATATACCTAGCCCAAAGCTTGAGGTGTGGGTTTCGGTCTTTAAAGATGACGTCCTCCTCCCATTTGGCCATAAAAAGATTGGCCAAACTGGGGGCGTATTTAGCCCCCATGGCTACCCCCCGTTCCTGCTTGTAAAAATTGTGGCTAAACCAAAAGTAGTTATGTTTTGCCGCATAATCTAGAAGCTCCATAATGAACGCTTGTTGTTCCTCCGTTGTTGTTGAATGGAGGTTGAGGTAATATTTAACTGCCGATAACCCCAAAGAATGGGGAATTATAGTGTACAATGATGTCACATCAGCTGTGACCATCAACATGCTTTCACTAGGATGTTGATCTGCTAATAAATTGATTACGTGTCTCGTATCTTTCAGGTACGACGGCATTTTCAACACTAAAGGTTGGAGGAAAAAGTCTATGTACTTGCCCACCCGGGACGTGACAGAATCGATTCCGCTGACTATCGGACGTCCCGGGGGGCAAGTCAGACTTTTGTGTATTTTCGGCAAGCAGTACAGGATAGGCACTCGTGGTGCCTTGGGAACCAAAAACAACTGTTCTTTTTCGCTCAGAATCCCCAATTGTGCACCCTTTATTACCAAATCCTCCAAGATTTTTTTATATTTGAGGATTGGATTTCCAACTAAAAGGGTATAGGTCTCCTGATCTCCAACTATCCTGGATAATTCCTGCAGATAATCGTCCCTATCCAGGATCACTATCCCCCCCCCCCTTTATCTGCTGGGCGTAAGAGGTTATTTGATAGGGGATGATGATCAGGTTCTCACAAATTTGGCATGGGTATTCAAAGAAAGGAGAAGAAAAGAAAGGGCCACATAGTGTGGTTCAGTAAAAAAATTTAAATAGTTTAACCGCTTGCCGACCGTCGCACGCAGATGTACGTCGACAGAATGGCACGGACAGGCAAAAGGGCGTATATATACGTCCCCTTTAAATTGCCGGCCGTGTGGTCGCGTGCGCCCCCCGCCGCGACCACACTGGCGTGTTTACAACCCTGTCGCGAGATCCGTGACCGCGCCCGCGTGACCCGCGGACCCGATTGTCGCCGGTGTCCCTGCGATCAGGTCACAGAGCTGAAGAACGGGGAAATGTTAGTGTAAACACACTGTCACTGATCGTGTTCCCTCTCATCGGGAACAACGATTAGTGACGTGTCACGGCAAGCCACGCCCCCTAACAGTAAGAATCACTCCCTAGGTCACACTTAACCCCTTCAGCGCCCCCTAAAGGTTAACCCCTTCACTTCCATTATCTCTTTTACAGTAATCAGTGCATTTTTATAGCACTGATCGCTGTAAAAAAGACAATGGTCCCAAAATGGTGTCAAAAGTGTCCGATGTGTCCCCCATAATGTTGCAGTCACAATAAAAATCGCCGACCACCTGGGTCAATACTTTGTAGAACCGCCTTTCACTACAATTACAGCTGCAATTCATTTTGGGTATGTCTCTACCAGATTTGCACATCTAGAGAGCAACATTTTTGCCCATTCTTCTTTACAAAATAGCTCAAGCTCTGTCAGATTGGATGGAGAGCATCTGTGAACAGCAATTTTCAAGTCTTTCCACAGATTCTTGGATTTAGGTCTGCTTTGATCTAAACCATTCCATTGTAGCTCAGGCTGTATGTTCAGGGTCGTTGTCCTGCTGGAAGGTGAACCTCCGCCCTAGTCTAAAGTCTTTTGCAGGCTCTAACAGATTTTCTTCTAAGATTGCCCTGTATTTGGCTCCATCCATCTTCCCATCAACTCTGATCGGCTTCCCTGTCCCTGCTGAAGAAAATCATCCCTTCAATATGATTCTGCCACCACCATCTTTCACGGTGGGTATGAGGTGTTCAGGGTGATGTGCAGTTTTAGTTTTCTGACACACATAGCGTTTTACTTTTAGGCCAAATAGTTACATTTTGGTCTCATCTGACCAGAGCACCTTCTTCCACATGTTTGCTGTGTCCCCCACATGGCTTCTCGCAAACTGCAAACGGGATTTATTTTGGCTTTCTTTTAACAATGGCTTTATTCTTGCCACTCTTCCATAAAGATCAGATTTGCAAAGTGCACGACTAATGGTTGTCCTGTGGACAGATTCTCCCACCTGAGCTGTGGATCTCTGCAGCTTCTCCAGAGTTACCATGGACCTCTTGGCTGCTTTACTGATTAATGCTCTCCTTGTCCAGCCTGTCAGTTTAGGTGGATGGCCATGTCTTGGTAGGTTTTCAGTTGTGCCAAACGCTTTCCGTTTTCGGATGATGGATTGAACAGTGCTCCGTGAGATGTTCAAAGCTTGAGATATTTTTTTTTATAACCTAACCCTGCTTTAAACTTCTCTACAACTTTATCCCTGACTTGTCTGGTGTGTTCCTTGACTTTCATAATGCTGTTTGTTCACTAAGGTTCTCTAATAAACCTCTGAGGGTTTCACAGAACAGCTGTGATTAAATGACACACTCTATTTACTAATTAGGTGACTACTAAAGGCAATTGGTTCCAATAGATTTTCGTTAGGGGTATCAAAGTAAAGGGGGCTGAATACAAACGCACGCCACACTTTTCAGATATTTATTTGTAAAAAAATTGGAAAACCATTTATAATTTTCCTTCCACTTTGGATAGTCGTCTTATATTTTGTTAGGTAAAAATACATTGGCCCATCTAACCAATCACATAAATGCAGCCAAAGTAGCAGAACAATGAAAGACTGTTTCTGACTGGCTGCTATAGTTGCTGCTTTTTCTCTTCATCGTTGCTCTTTCTTGTTCCATGTAAGGGCATTTTTTTGTCTGAATGGCTAGGCAGTAAAATGATCATGCTATTGGATATATATATACACTACATTTCAACATAGCTTTAAAGCTGGACCTCACACTTTGTGGATGTACATTTTACAGAAATCTACACATTGCAGAGACAGAATAGCAATAGCTTACAGTTTATGCAGTTTAGTCGAAGAGTTAATTTTTTTCATATTGATTCAAAAAAATTTTTTTTTATTTAAATGAGAAATAGAGAAATGAGTGTTTCCATAAAAAACATTTTTAAAACACATATGTCCCTCTTGAGAATGATGTAAATGTACATTTAATTACAATAAGTTGTGAAAGGCTGTCATCTGTAAATACTAACCAACTATCAGTGAAACCCTCTCTCTAACCACAAAATCATCATTTTCAACCACATATGGAGTGGCACCGGTTGTTGCCAACACTGTGTCTTGAATCATTAGAAAAGTGCATCTGTCACTCGGAATTCAAATTTCCTATTTCCCATGAAAAATACATAATTTTGGTCCTCCTGTTTAGATATTTTTAATTTACCAGTACTTCATTTTTAATATACTGTGTATTATAGCGGTCTGTTTATTATATTAACTGAAGAATCATTTACTGAATGTATAAAGCATTCTCACCATTGTAAAACATTAGCCAACCTGAGCTATGATTAAGGCCTCAAAGGGCTGAAACTTGTTAAGCCACTTCTGTATCACCTGCTTGCCCTTATATGATTACATTTTTTTAACTCATGACTATGGGCAGGACTATTACTAGAGCATAACGGAAGTCTTCTTCCATTGAATAGCATAAAGAAGCATTCTTTTGCACCAGCATTTCTCATAGGCAACTGACAAGTGAGATTGAGCAGGCATGGGCTTTAGTAATGTATTAGCTACTGTGAAGCAGCATATCCGTGATTTATGAGAAAAGAGAACAAAGGGGAAGAAAGCACCAGCTAAGTGTAGTATCCCACTTAAAAGTTTTAATAGCAATGCATTTAAAAAAACAGGCCTGTAAAAGGAGCAAGATGCTCCAAACTCGTAGCCTTGTTTCTCCTCTCGTCTGATCCTCCTATCCTTCCGATGACGTCACTTCCACCATGCGTTCAACGCTGTTAATGTGGCTGCCCGGGGCTTCTCCAGGCTCCCGAGCTGGCCATCTCCTCCCCCTGCAGTCGCAACAGATGCCAGCGGTCCTGCAGGATGGTTTTAGGAGAAATCCACAGACCCGATACCAGATGAACACATTTATATTTGACCTCTTGTGAGTGTTTTTAATTTACAAATAATTGCTATTGAAACTTTTAACTGGGATACTACACTTAGCTGGCGCTTCCTTCCCCTTTGTTCTCTTTCTTCTTGGTTTACACAGAGGCGGTCACAACTATGAGGATAGCAGCCGCAGGTGGTCCCGTGCCTTCCTTTATTGTACCCCCACAGCCAGGGATCAGTGACATTCATGGATTACTCTTTACCCTGATCATTGGTATCTTAGACATTTATTGCTGGCTGGGCTATATATAATCTCTGCGAGCCAGTAACTATTATTCTCTATCAGTGATTTATAAAAGGTCCCTTTTCAGTTTTCTTAATTGAATGACACCAAGCATCATTCAGCTTGGAACACTGGGGAGATCCTGTTAGTGCAAGATGTCAAGGACCTGCCCCTTCAAGGGGTGCCACCACCACACCCTTCCCTAAAAGTGTAATAATGCATTGAGTGGGGTTTATTACTTTAGATCAGTACTGCTTTCTGCATCAACCAGAAGAGCCTAGCACCAGAGACATGGACAGAGGAAGAAGACGCAGCCTGCCATGTGATTAGACTGAAGACATCTGTTTGCATTGTAGTGGACCCCCACATTTTGGGGTCGCTATGCTTGAAATTTAGGGGATAGCCTGAGCAATAGCTTGGTTCAGGCTGTTTGATTTACTTAAATTGGACTCTGCTCTGCTGAGGTGTTGCCTGGTTGTACAGTTCCCTTTGACCTGTGGGTGGCACTGTTGCCCAGGTCTCGGGTTGAACCATAGATTGCACTGCGGCGTTATTGGGTGTCCTCTCTCGGCAGCTGTGCGGTGGGCGTGGTCTACCTGCGGTGCATGCCGGAAGCGGGTACATAAGGGGCAGACGCCATGATCTGGGTAGTCCGGTTCGCGCCCTTTGACCCTCCAGGCCAGGGGTGCGTGTGTGTGTTTGGTCCTGGGAACCTTTGGCCTGAGGCCGCATCAATCCGGGTGGGCCCAGTACCTTTAACTGAGGCCTACAACTAAACCGAATCACAGAAGTCTCAGGGTGCCCGTGGGAGGGTGACCCGCTCTGAAGGATAGGAAACCAGGGGATGACCTGTCCAGGGAATCGGTGAAGGAAGTCACTGTCTCGGGAGAGGCCTGGTTGCCTGTCAGAGGGAAGGATTCTGTGATCATTGAAACAGCTCCTGTAACGTGCCCCATTGGCACCTATGGTCTCTAAAAGTTACAGGTGCTAAAGAGTTCTGGATTCAAGGACCAAAAGATCCTGTGGCAGAGGATCTCCTGAACCTGTCCTTGGAGGGGACAAAATTTCTAAAGTAAATGTTTGTGTTTCAATCTGGCTGCTGGAACCATGAGAGGGATCTGTCCGGTGAGCAAGACACACTCAGGCTTGAGTGGTAACGAGGATAAATAAGTGCCGCGTGCCTGAACCTACCTCCCTACCCTACTCTATCTCTATCTTCAACTTTCCTGCTAAGTTACGAGCAAGAGAAAAATAAACTCGTCTGTTGGAGTTTAACACTGTCTGGACATTGACCTTCTTTGAGAGAGAAAATAGACTTTTCCCTACACTCTAGGGACGAGAACCAGCGGAAGGAGGTAACTCGCTGCAGGACCCAAAAACTGTTAACACCGCTCACTCCATATACAACATGGAGGATACTGGGCATGTGGCATGGTGTGTCCTGTCCTGCAAGTGGAGGTAAGCGGGCAAAGGATGTGTGTGGTACAGCATTAAAACACATTGCATTTGGTGCAATGTCACATCAATTTATGAATAAAATTGTTCTACAATGAAAGTAAATATAATTATCTTATAAACAATTTTTTTTTAATTCACCAGAGTATATTCCTGCCTAATCAAAACCTTGCAAAAAGGCTCCATTTTCCTTTTCCTATTTTAACACCTTTTGAAGCCCTTCTATTAACAGCCGCAATTGTTCAAAGGTCTTTTTTTGGAAACAAATTCAATTTAGGGGAAAATTTAAATAGAAAAATGTAGGTCATAAATACAGAAGCAGAGATTAACTGGGCCAATGCAAAATCTGCACCTATGCTAAGAATTAATACATTGGGATAAAAGAATGAGGATAATTGAATGCATTAATCAGATACTTATATATTGAACTCTTGATGCACACTCTCATAGTTCTATAATTTACAATGCAGGATCGCTGACTGTGTGACTAATTTCATGTGATTTTTGGAGGACCACAGCATCCCCCACACAATAAGATTAATGGTTTCCCCTGCAGATCTGCTGATAACAGTAAGATGTAGTTATATTTGTTAATGTGGAGTGATCCAGTATATATTATGTGAGCAATTAGGCAGCTAGCATCTCTTTTGCCTCTTTCAGCTCCTTTCTGTAGTCACTTCAGGACTAATGATTAATAGTCAGTGATATTGTGTGGAGTGGGAGGTTTCCTGGAAGGCAATTAATTACTTTTCGGCTGCAATAATAGATAATTTCTCCATGTATAGAACAGCAAAGTCATGACATCTTTATGTTTACAAACGTGTTTTATTTATTCATATTTGTACTCTCCAAGGGCCACTTTAAGGCACTGTAATTTATTTCATGTTTTCTTTTTTTGAAAATAGCATTTTTTTTTAGTTTGTGGTTTTAGCACTTAAAGGTATACAGTACAATTTCACTAATCATTTTCCTGCTGAGCTGTTTGTTTACAGATTTTACTATTGTAATTGTCAGGCGTTTAGACAATAATCACATCAGAAACAGTGCCAAAAGCCAATTGTTTGTTTTTGTAGTTTAAGCTTTTAAGCATTAAATGTTAACTTTGTGTTGTGTGTTAATTATTCAGTAGAGTATACCATTTAAAATAAATTGAATATGCTGAACTAAGTAAATGGCCATTCTTCCATTGAAAAATCCCTTTGCTCTAGAAAGTTGGAGTGTCCTTAATCAGTACCCCACTAAACACTTTTTTGGTGAATTTTAGTTCCCATCTTAGACCAGAGCCATCATGCAGTGGAAAAAGCCATCAATGTTATTTTTTTGGCAGTTTTGACCTTGCCCAAAAGTCAATCCTGAAGCAGCACATTCAGCATTTGGAGGATGACTATTTCTGAAAGTCCCGGTGAGGTTTACTTCTTTGTGAAAGTGATGAATCCCTTTAGGTGCGCCAGCATTAATATATGACTCTACTATGCCTAATGCTTATATGGTCAAAAACACATAGGGCTTGATTCACTAAACTGACTGAAAAAAAATAAGATGTAATAATGCTAATAAAGGGTTAGAAACATTGTCTTATGAGCTGTCCATAGTGCTGATCTTGTGCTTTTGCAGAATGAGCATTAGGCAGGTTCACTTTTAACCTTTTTTTTAACATTTACAAAACACTATTTATTATCTCTCTACCACCCTGACATCACCTTGCTGGTGATTGTTGAGAGAATTTCCCAAATTTAGGGACACCCCTCCCAAAGCATTGGTGCCTGGTGCTGATATGCATTAGACTGTTCAGCGTCTCTGATGCATGAAATACTTTTATCATACAGTTTGATAAAGGAATTGACCCAATATCCTTAAGTGGGTTTAAGAAGGAAAATTGTGTTAAAAAACTGTATTACTTTACCAAAAATGGCAAAAGTTACATTGGATGAGGGCAGTTCACCTAGCCATTCTCTGGGCTGACAGTTAAAGCGGTGTTCCGCCCAAAAAATGATCATTTAAAAAACAGCAGCTACACATACTGCAGCTGCTGGCTTTTAATAATATTATGATATTATACACAATTTATATAGCGCCAACAGTTTACACAGCACTTTACAATGTATAGGGGGGACAACACAATTACAGTACAGTTCAAAACAGAAGGTACAGGAGGGCCCTGCTCGTAGAGCTTACATTCTAAAGGGGTGGTGGTACAAAAGAAAATAGCTGCAGAGAATGATTTGATGGGGATGGCTCGGGGACAGTTGTTAGGTGGGTGTGGGATAGGCTTCCCTGAATAAATGAGTTTTCAGGGATCTCCTAAAGGTGGACAGGGTAGGGGCTAATCGGACAATCTGGAGCACGGAGTTCCAGAGGATGGGAGAGGCTAGAGAGCAGGAGGTCCTGGGAGGAGTGGAGGGGGCGATTTGGGCGATATCTGCAGATGGGGTTGATGATGTAGATGGGGGCAATGTTGTGAATGGCCTGGTATTTTTATTATACACGATTTATATAGCTCCAACAGTTTACGCAGTGCTTTACAATGTAGAGGGGGGACAGCACAATTACAGTACAGTTAAATACAGAAGGTACAATAATTGGACACTTACCTGTCCTTGAGTCCAGTGATGTTTGCACCCGCAGCTGATGTTTCCATCAGCTGTCGGGTGCTGCTGCCGCCATTGCGGGAAAGGGTACCCGGCAGTGTAGCCTTTCGGCTTCACGCAGGGAACCCTAATGCGCACGCGCGAGGCCCCGCTCCTCTCTCCTACTGGCCCGGCGGCCGGGGTAGGAGGAGGGAGCCCCAGCCGTGACGTCAATATCCACGGCTGAGGCTCCCGGAAGTGGGAAATTATACCTGACCCCCCTCCTCCCCGAAAGGTGCCAATCGTGGCACCGGAGGGGGGGAGGAATCAGATGAGCGGAAGTTCCACTTTAGGGTGGAACTCCGCTTTAAAGAGTTGTGAGTCTTTGCATTTCCTGGACACAAATTCATCTTTTCATCTTTACTTTAAGTGTTTGTTTTGTTTTACCTTTTTTTTTATTACAAGAAAACTCTCAGTGCTGCTGTTAATCATAGTTGGGCATCTTGGGGCTGAGGGGGGGGGGGGGGCTGTACAGTTAGGGGCTGAACATACTGGTGAGCTGTGCATCAACTAATCATCCTGTAGCAATTCATAGATTTAGGGCCAGTTCACACCACATGCAGTCCAGTGCATTTTTTTCTGCATCAAAAATGCATGGAGAGTAGGTTATATGTTTTCCAATGGCATAGTTCACATCAGTGCTGTCAGTTCCAGGGCATTCCAGTTCCAGAAAAAAAAAGTAAAACATGCTGCATTTTTCCTGCACTGCACTGTACTGGAATGCAGTAAAACGCATCAGAAATGCACCTGGATGCACTGGAACGCAACAAAAACACATCAAAAACACACCGGACCCCAGTATAGTAAAAAAAAAAAAGGAAAAAATAAGAAAAAAGCATATAGAATGCATCCAGAAACGCATCGAAAACACACTGGAAAGCACTAAAAATGTGTTAAAAACATGCATGCAGGAATGCATCTGGAACAGGTCTGGAGTGCGTTTTTGTGGTGTGAACCAGCCCTAAAGCAAGATTAATATAACGAGATATGACATGATTCAATCTGACATTACATATACTGTTCCTGGATTTGTTTTGCAGTTATATGAACTAAACCGTGAAAAATGTAGCCAAAAACAGCTGTATTGCCTTCCAGATGATTTTTTTCTCCAACATTCACTTAGTGTGCATTGTTCTGAAATGTGTCTCTGGGTGGAGGTGATGAGATTGGTAGATGCAGGGCTTTGCTTACACATGTCAGAGCTGCCCTCTGATGACTGGTGATCTAGTGAATGGTGGGGGGATGATTATGAAGCAGCAGGAGAGTTATAGAAAGCATAGATCCACCAAACAGATGAAGAAGCAGACAGATCCTTGCACTGCAGGAAATACACTGCTGTTTATCAAGATGGAATGTAGATAGTTCAAGGAACTGCTTAAGCACATTTACACTCGGTTCACATACAGTATATGCGGGTGGCTGGGGGTGCACAAATCACAGCAATTCCAACACCCGTTGTGAGAAAACGCGCATTTAAAAATGCAGTACGCAGAATGACCATGCGATTTCCCTGTGGGCCACGTTTTGAAAGAGGTGCATGCACTTTTTCTGCAGGAAATGCAGGCAGGGCATCCTATTCAAATGAATGGGCTGCGGCGCCTGAGCAAATGCGGCCCACAAAGGGCATATGTGAACCAAGCTTTAACATTTCTATATGTAGCACACCCATCCTTTGGCCCCCGCTTACCTTCACCTGCGGGGGCAGGACACACCATGCCACAAGCCCGTGTCCTCCTTATCAGAGGTCAGGCGGTATTTACAGATTTGGGTCCTGCAGCGAGTTACCTCCTTCCACTGGTTCTCGTCCCCAGATTATAGGGAAAAGTCTATATTCTTCCCCCAAGAAGGCCAATTTCCACACGACTTTACCTCCAACAAAGAGTTTATTTTCCTTTTGTTTCAGTTAACGGAAAATTGAAGAGAGAAAGAAGCTAGCAAAGATAGGAGGTAGATTCAGGCACACAACACCCGACTCACTCGTCGCCACTCGATCCCGAATGGGTTTAGCTCACCCGGATAGATCCCTCTCACAGTCTAGCAGCCGGAGTGGAGCTCGAACAGTACTATCACTTTGTCCCTTAGAGGGACAGGTTCAGGAGATCCTCTATAGCAGCAGAATCCTGTTATTCCTGAATCCAGAACTTCCCTTAACCTTCTGTAGGATTTAGAGAACAGCCAATGCCAATGGGCACTCTACAGGGTTAACTTTGTTGAGGAAGGAATCCTTCTCTCTGACAGGTCACCAGGCCTTTCCCGAGACAGCAACCTACTATCACTCGTCTCCTCTGTGGGACCGATCCTCCCCTGGCTTCCTCTCGGTCAGAGCGGGTACCCTCACCTGGGCACCCTGGGACTCCAATGTGCTGATTATAGACCCAGCCAATGGTACTGGGCCTACCTGGAACGTCACAGCCTCAGGCCAAAGGTGCCTGAGACTCTTAGGCCAGTCCACGCATCCCCAAGGGGCACACTCCCCCGGGTACTCCTCCGGGTACTCCTCTCCCCAGGCACTTCTCTCTAAAACTTGGCATCTGCCCCTTATATACCCTCTCCCGGCATGCACAGCAGGTGAGGCCCCACCCACTGCATGGCAGCCGAGAGAGGACATCCAATACTGCCACTGTGTCACCTGAACTTTGACCCTAGGCCTAGGCAACAGTGCCACCCACAGGCCAAAGGGGAACCGTACACCAGACAACACCACAGCAGAGCAGAGTCCAGCACTAAATTAGAAAGCTTGGGCCAAACTATTGCCCATACTGTCCCTTAAATTTGAACATAGCGACCCCCTAAATTTAGGGGACCGCTACATATATGTTTCCTTTAAGATAGCAAATATTCACAGTGTTGTGGGGTTAATTAAGAGGTGTATTTCTATAAAAAAAAAGCTATTAGTCTTGCAAAAATATATGTGCATTCCTTTGTGCGAACAGGGACAAAAGCGGAAGTTATTTGGTTATTTTATGTCCAGAATGAATGTTCGAATAAAGTAAATCAAGAAAATACCACATTATGTCCACTAAATGGAGATGATGATCATAGGAAGTATAGACCACTGTGTTTAAACTTGATTGCGTATGAGGTATGTAACAGACTTATTTAACATTTAAAAAAGGGAACAAACTAGAACAGAATGGAAAACCACTGATTTCTATCTATCTATCTATCTGTTATGTACAGAACGTACCTGGTCGTAGAGCCTGACTTTGTAGGAGGAGACCTCTCTTACAGCCCTGGCTCAGGAGTCACTGGATTGGGGACAGTGACCTCGAGAGCGCAGTGAGGTAGGAGTGCCTGCAGTAGGTGTGGTGGTTGGCACCGTGGCAAGGTGGTGATCCTCCAGGGATGGCTGGATCTGTAGGCAGCAGAGCAGGTGGTTGCAGGTCAGCGACCCGGGAGCTGGTGGATACTGGAACAGCGGAAGCTGGAGCAAGGTGAGATAAGCTTGGTTTAGGTGCACAAAACAGCAGACAGCAGGAGGGTTAGACAAGCCGGGTCAGAGCAGGTAGTCAGGTGTATGGATCAGCAGGCTTAGACGGAGTCAGGAACACAGGCAAGGTTTGGCAGCAGGTAGGCAGGTGAGAGACAGAGCAGGGTCAAGGCGAGCCGAGGTCAGGGTTGGAGAAATATCGGGTGGTCGAGCAAGCCGGGTCGGTACTGGTAACAGGTAGCAGGTATGCAGGTATTCAGATTTAGAAAGCTGCAGATCAGACAGCAATGCAGTGTTGTAACTGCTGGCCTTTTAAAGGCCTAATGGCGACATATCGTTTAACGCACACGCATGCGCACACGCCGCGACAGGTACCGAGGGAAGCAAGAACTGTCTTTGATTTCTGGCAGGTCCCTTACACTATCTATCTGTCTATCTATCTATCTAAATATGTCTGTTTATCTTTCTACTGTTTCGCTTATCCATTTGTGATATGCGTGATTGTGTCAACGCTAGGCTATCAGAAGGAACAAGGTTAAACAATTGCTAGCCTGCTCATACCACAGAAGGTATTATTGTTGTTCTGTCTCAGTTAGGTATAAGTTGATGAGCTTTATCTATGAAAGATGATATCCCTTTTAGATCAAACCCATAGGCGTGCGCACAGGGTGTGCCAGGTGTGCCTGGGCACACCCTAGTCACCCCGTGTGGTGCATATTCCTCCTGTTTAGACCCCTAATATTTCACCAAAGACCCCTAAAGGCTTCTAAAAAAAATTATAAGATAAAGTAAAAAATAAAAACTACTGCAAGCAATTTCTTCCCTACTGACACCATCCATTTCTCTGCTGACACCGTCCGTATATATACACACATGCAAATGTGTTTGAGTTTTGGGGTGCACACCCTAATACAATAGGCTGTGCACACCTATGATCAAACCCCCCCTGTAGCATACAGTATACTTTGAGAAATTAAGCCCCAGGGTCTGTCATGCTATTTGTTTCCTTCTTTTTCTCTGCATCTCTTTATTCCCATTCCTTCAGTTATATACAGTACAGTTAAAGTGATTGTAAACCTTATTATATTTTAAATATAACAAACATTACCCGATCTATGCAATGGTTTTGCACAGAGCAGCCCGGACCCTGTATCTGAGCCAGTGAGGAGGGAGCTAGCTGATAGAGCCTCTGCTCTCGTGCACATCACTGGATTGGGATTGGGCTCAGGTACATATAACGGGGTGCTGGAGGGTGGTGCTACATACAGAAAGTATTTTCTGTGACAGACCCAACCGGGGCAGAGGCTTTTGGAGGGGACTGCAGGGTAGCCTCTTTCCTACTGACTATGGACCCTGGCATTTGAGGGAGCTACAGGCATTCAGGAAGATGTCCTGTTATATAATGCAATATGACATATTATTACCACATTTAGCAGTCAAGGAAGCAATGCTGGTCTCTGCCAACTTAAAACTCAGTGAGAAGATGGATGTGAAAATAAAGCTGGTTAAAGAGATCTGTCTGAGGTGGGCACTCCCTGACTAATCAAGGCTTGTCTAGGGACCTAGCTGTTAATTAGATTACTGGTAATTAGTTAGCTGTTGATTGGATTGCTGTTTGATTAGGTCATTGTTAGCTGCTAGCTGTTCATTAGATGTACTGTAATATGAACTGATAATATTACTGTTTAAAGTTTGCATTGTTTAGGATATTGTGATTAAGATCTTATCTGATTTTGTGTGGTATAAATTCTGTGTGAACTTACAATAAAGAGTTCCAGTTTGCACCTAAGCTAGTGTCGTCTAGTTCTTGGGTGCAATTCTCAGCTATAATACCTGGTTCCCTTTAACTGACAATTGCGTGGTCATGCAATGCTGTACCCAAGCGAAATTGACATCCTTTTTTTCACACAAATAGAGCTTTCTTTTGGTGGTATTTGATCACCTCTGCAGTTTTTATTTTGTGCGCTATAAACAAAAAAAGAGCGACGATTTTGAAAAAAAAAACAATATTTTTTACTTTTTGCTATTATAAATATCCCCCAATTTAAAAAAAAAAATTTTCTTCATCAGTTTAGGCCAATTAATATTCTTTTTTAAATGTTTTTGGTAAAAAAATCGCAATAAGCATATATTGATTTGTTAGCGTCTATGGGATAGATTTATGGCATTTACATTATAAATTTTTTATGGCCTTTTTATTTTTCATTTTTTTTTACTAGTAATGGCGATGAGCTGCGATTTTTAGCGGTCAGATCGGACACTTTTGACACATTTTTGGTACCATTGACATTTATACATTGATCAGTGCTATAAATATGCACTGATTACTGTGTAAATGTCACTGGTAGGGAAGGGGTTAACACTAGGGGGCGATCAAGGGGTTAAATGTGTGTTCCCTCAGTGTGTTCTAACTGTGAGGGGATAGGACTGACTGGGGGAGGAGACATATCGTTGTTCCTACTAAGTAGGAACAAACGATATGTCTCCTCTCCTCTGAAAGAATAGGGATTTGTGTGTTTACACACACAAATCCCCGTGCTGGCTCTCGTGCACGCAATTGCGCGTGGCCGGCGGAGATCGCGCCCAATATCTGCGTGAGCCAGTCGGGAACCGGTTAAAGTCTTGTTTTTTTTGGTCTTTGTTCCAAAAGCTGCTAGCCATCTTTAAAGTGATGAAATGTGTTGCCCACTCTAGATAACTCCAGATAAGATTAGGAAAATATATATTTAGTATTTATAAGTATTTCATTTGTGCATATATTTATAATATACAATTTCCACCCTTTCTTCTTGTTGATTTTTAAATGTTTCTCATGAAAGCCTGAATCCAGAATATCTCAGGTGCATTTGGGGACCAATATAATGAAATGGCTTGTAGCCTAGCAATGGTAAAGCTTATTGAGCTACAGCAACAAAGAGTGTGAAATAGGTTTTTCCTGCAAATAGGTTTTAACAGTGACACCCTGGGAATAGGATAATACAACTAATCTTCATCCAAATGTGGCATAACATAATGTTTATATTTTTTCTTACACTAGAGACATACAGTCTATGGCACTCCAGCTGTTGTGAAACTGCAAATCCCAGCAAGCTGCCTAATTTTGATTGTCAATGTTCCACTCTCTATAGTTCAAATAAGCTGTGTAGAGTAGGTTGTTTATCTTTGATTAGAAAATATTTGGGCTATGGCATGCCAGTGAAACTAAAGCGTTACTAACGCCCCGTACACACGATCCGATTATCGGACGAATGATCGTCCGTTTTTTTTTGCATGCTAATCTCACGTCGAATCTGATGAGTTTACTAAAGTCACGAAAATTCTCGTACGACAGAATAAAAATTTGGAAGTGATGTCATGTGTTGTAATGCATTTGTATTGCATTTTCGAACAACGGCTGTACTGCTTAAACGAAAATCGTACGATCTGGCATCGTACGAAAAATAATTCTGTGTATGTCCGATAGAATAATATCGGATGAACTGTCCTGATCGGCTCTCGAAAGCTCTGTACTAACGATCCGATTATCGTACGATCGATTCGAATGCGGTATTTTTCAGACGATTTTCGGATCGTGTGTACGGGGCTTTAAGTCTTGTTTTTTCTTTTTTTTTGCTGCTTTGTGCAGTGGTTTTACACAGAGCAGCCCCGATCCTCCCATTCTCAGGTGCCTCTTTGGCCCTTCTGGTCTCTCCCCTCTGCCGAGTGCCCCCACAGCAGGCAGCTTGCTATGGGGGCACCCGAGCCACAGCTCTGTGTGTCCATTCAGACACAGGGCTGTGGCCCGGCCCTGCCCCCTCTCTCTCTTTATTGGCTCACTGACTTTGATTGACAGCAACAGGAGCCAATGGCGCTTCGCTGCTGTCTCAGCCAATGAGGAGGGAGAGTCCCAAACTGCCAAGCGTCTTGTGCAACATCGCTGGATTAAGATGGGGCTCAGGTAAGTATTATGGGGGCTGAGGGGGGCTGATGCCCATAAAAGGCTTTTTATCTTAATGCATAAAATGCATTAAGATAAATAACCTTCTGCCTTTACAACCACTTAATGGAAGAAGCCATTTTAGCTATTGTGACCATTGCATGCATTTTCTTTGGAGCTTAAAATATATCAATATCAAGAAGATGGAATTAACAATGAATAATTTTCTTTTATCATGACTGGTTATCTGTATCAAGGGGTACAGCATGTACAAAGCAATACTATCGTTATTGTGCTAAGGAAAGGATGAGGCTACCCAAAACTGACACCTCAGTTTTGAGTAACTGTTATGCCGTGTACACATGATCGGTTTTACCAATGAAAACAGTCGATGGACTTTTCTCATCGGACAAACCGATCGTGTATGGGCCCCATCGTTTTTTTTTTTCCATCGGTGAGAAAAAATAGAACATGTTTTAAATTTATCCGATGGGAAAAAAAATTATAGCAAATTTCGATTGTCTGTGTGGAACTCCATCGGACAAAAAACCCATGCATGCTCAGAATCAAGTCGACGCATGCTCAGAAGCATTGAACTTCATTTTTCTCGGCTTGTCGAAGTGTTTTACGTCACGGCGTTTGGGACGGTCGGATTTTTGACTGATGGTGTGTAGGCAAGACTGATGGAAGTCAGCTTCATCAGATTTCCGATGGAAAAATCCATCGGATTAGAATCCATAGGAAATCCGATCGTGAGTACAGGGCATTAGAGTATTACATCATTCACCATTTTTTGGGTCTAACCACAAGATCTCTGGGTAAGCTCTCAACTCTTCTCACCTGCATAGATCTTTACAGGAATGTTTCACTCTCATACCTTTTCTCTACACTTTGTGGTTGTGGATTTCAGGTTTTTCCATTTTTTTCCCATTGTTTGTCAAAGCTTAATTGAACAAGCTGAAGTTAGAAGCTGATTGGCTACCATGCACATCCACAGCAGATTTTGCATTCACCAGTTTTAGTAAATTAACCCGTTTGGTCACATTATATCTTGCTGCTGTCCTATTTACTATTAGGTAGTCCAGCTCACTAATGGCCAAACATATCTGAAATTTTTGTTGCGCCTTAAAAATGAAACTTCAACCCAAACTTTTTTATTATTCACAGCTCTTACTGTGAAGAAGCCTTTCTGTATTTGTAGATGAAATCTCTTTTCCTCCAGACATAAAGAGGGCTCCATTGTCCTCTGTGATGACCTTAAAGTGAATAACTGATTCACTATATTCCGTTCACTATATGGAGCACTTATATTTGTGTCTGTTGTATCAGGGAGAATGATACTCTTTTTAACAGGTTGAATCTAACCTGTCCCTGCTATATAACTTTTTTATTTCTTTCTGGTTTTGTATATAGCAGGGACAGGTTAGATTCAACCTGTTAAAAAGAGTATAATTCTCTCTGATAAAACAGACACAATTATAAGTGCTCCATATAGTGAACGGAATATAGTGAATCAGTTATTCACTTTAAGGTCATCACAAAGGACAATGGGGCACTCTTTATGTCTGGAGGAAAAGAGATTTCATCTACAAATACAGAAAGGCTTCTTCACAGTAAATCCGCGTACACACGATCGTTTTTTCCAATGAAAACAGTCCGATGGACTTTTTTCATCGGACAAACCGATCGTGTATGGGCCCCATCGGTCTTTTTTCCATCGGTGAGAAAAAATAGAACATGTTTTAAATTTATCCGATGGGAAAGAAAACGATAGCAAATTCCGATCGTCTGTGTGGAACTCCATCGGACAAAAAACCCACGCATGCTCAGAATCAAGTCGACGCATGCTCAGAAGCATTGAACTTCGTTTTTCTTGGCTCGTCGGAGTGTTTTACGTCACGGCGTTTTGGAACAGTCGGATTTTTGACTGATGGTGTGTAGGCAAGACTGATGGAAGTCAGCTTCATTGGAAATCCGATGGAAAAATTAATTGGATTTTATTCCATCGGAAATCCGATCGGCTTAAGAGCTGTGAAAATGTGGAATAGACTCCCTCAAGAGATGGTTCTGGCCAGCTCAGTAGATTGTTTTAAGAAAGGCCTGGATTCTTTCCTAGATACAAATAATATAACTGGATACTAATACTTATAGGTAAAATTGATCCAGGAAATATACGATTGCCTCTTGGGGGATCAGGATGGAATTATTTCCCCTGCTGGAGAAAATTGGATCATGTCTTATTGGGGTTTTTTTTTTGTCTTCCTCTGGATCAACTGTGGGTATAGGATTGTGTGTGTGTATATATATATATATATATATATATATATATATATATATATATATATATATATTTATATATATATATATATATATATATATATATTAATTTTTCCCCTTCTTTTGGTTGGACTGGATGGACTTGTGACTTTTTTCAGCCAAACTAACTATGTAACTATGTACTTGTACTAGATAGAACAGCAACAATTGCACTCATGTTAAGGTAACACTGTGGGGTTTGCCTTGTTCTTTTACTTGGAGTACAGAAGCAATTGAAATAGGTTATGTCTTAAAACTATCATCTGTATATATCAGATACAGAAATATAAAATCCTAAGCAAAACATGCATCAAATGTCTGAAATGGTGAGACTGTGGTCAATAAACCACAAAATGGCACCATTTTGGTACACTTCCAGTTCTATATTTCAGGGCAGCATTCCTATTTTGCTTCAGAAAGGGTTGTCATCAATCATTGTTAGAATGTGAATGTTATTCATGAACTTACTAATGAGCTCTAAGCTCAACTCTAATGTGAAAATTGTATATTGATGAGTACATGTTCAGCTAGCAAGTGTACTCCATTTATTTCTGTGTTGTTTGTTCCAATAATATTAGATAGGTAAATAAAGCAGATTTATTGATATAAGAGTGAAACTATAGGAAAACCTCAGATGAAAATCATTTTCAAAGTATTACATATCATATAAGGAATGAAAATTAATTGTCTTTATTCCAAAATTGGATTTCATTTACCGGCATGTTGATGTTCCTCAAAGCGGTATTAAACCCAAAAGCAGAAATTTATTATATTGCAGTTTACCAATTCTTAGATGTGGTGACCGCATTCACTTTCTTTTTAGGCTTTCCTTTCTTTCTTTTGCTCTGGTGATCCAGCCAGTATGTCTGTTGGTTTTCAAAACGACAATACAGGAGGTGTGTTACTGGCCAGATCACCAGGGGAAAACAGAGGAAAAAAAGCTCAAAAATTTAAACAAATGAAGGCACCACATCTAATGATTAGAAAGCTGTGATATATTACATTTTTGGATTTGGGTTTAATAGCACTTTAATAAATATAATTTTAAATAAAGCTGCATATATTTCTTGTCCTTACTCTATAAATAAAACACCACTGTGAAAGCAAGCTGACTTTAAAGAATAGAAAAGGATCATTACAAATAAAAATGTAAAAAACAGCTCTGTTTGTGCTTTTTAATGGATCATAAAATGTTAAGCTTTTAATCTAAACAGGCATAATAATAAATCTAGCCTGTTATCACATAAAGGGCACCCAAAGGTTACCATCGTTCTTGGAACAGTGAACAAAAACTCTGACCCTCTCAGAGACTAAAAATGATTTTTCCCTTCTCAGAAACTTTCGCTGTCTGCAGATTTATTTTTTCATTATTGAATAAATCAGTGTAACATGAATGCTGATTTTATAGAACATGATAAACTGCAGTAATGTCACTTTTTTTAGCATGACATTATAGATTGATCGAAAAATGATATTGTAATCATCACTATGAGGCCTCATGCACACTGGACATTTTTGGATGTTTTTTCAGCAGCTGTTTTTGGCAGTAGACGTTTTTTTCTACAGTCATTAAACTCCCCATCATGTTATCCTATGTGTCCATGCACACATAGGCTGTTATCAGCAGTATTGGGCAGTGGCGTTTTTGAGCAGTAAAAAAAAACAAAAAACTAGTGGGTTCTGAGAGACGTTTTTCAGCTGTAAAAACGCTGATAAACGACGATAAAAGCTCAAAAACATCGCTCACCAGCATTTTTGATCCATTGAAAAAAAAATAAAACATTTCTTCAAAAGGAAAAACGCTAAAAACCGCTAATAAGCGCTAAAAAACGCTATTGCAAAAACGTTGAAAAAAGCTGAAAAAAATTGAAAAAAGTTGAAAAACTCACTGCAAAGCTACTGGCGTTTTTATAACGTTATTTTAAAGTGGTTGTAAACCCACTTTTTCAACTTGCACCTACATGTAAGCCTAGATTAAGGCTTACCTGTAGGTGCAAGAAATATCTCCTAAACCTACACGGTTTAGGAGATATTTACAAAAAATTACAGGCGCAGCTGTCTACGGCGCATGCGCGCCGTAGACAACGGCGCATTCATGGGGTTAATCCCATTCACAAAATCGGCTACTTCCCAGCAATCGCTGGGCGTAGCCGAATGTGACGGCTCTCGCGCGCATGCGCAGAGTGACGTCTCCACCGCTCCGGCCAATCACAGCGCCGGAGCGGCGCTGTGATTGGCTGGTGCGGCGATACCCGGAAGTAAACTTCCGGCTATCGCCGCAGCGATGGATGCGGCTGAAGAGGGAGACCAGGACGGCTTCGGGGGCCCCGATCTAAGGTAAGTGATGCATAATGAGCTATTATGCTAGTCATATTAGCTCATTATGCCTTTCTCTTACAGGTGGTTATGAGAAAATAAATAAAAATTATCGGGTTTACAACCACTTTAACGTCCAGTGTGCATGAGGCCTTAAAACAGGTAAAATGCTAGTGGCAGCAGCATGGGCGTTCGCTGAACTTTTTTCAGGGGGGGGGGCATCATTTTAAGGTCATCCATGCTCGGTCCCTTTTTGACAATGTCATGAAGGGGAGGGGCTTAGTCATTATGACATAAAGCGCAGGCATGCAAAAGTTTGAGAAACCTGATGCAAAAGCTTAATAGAAGGATCAAGCTGCCATTGTCTGATTAGCAATTTCACATTTTTTTAACCCCCCCCCTCTAGCGCCCGAATAGCGCCACTAAAACGATGCTAAAGCGCCGCTAAAACTAGCGGCGCTTTACCGATAATGTGGCCAGCTGGCAGTGTGAAATAGCTCTTGAGGATAATTCCGCTTCACTCCATGTCCATATAAATATAGTGTGTCTCCGGGGGGGGGGGCAATTGACCCCCCTTGCCCTATGGAGCGGACACCCATGGGCAGCAGCCACAATTTTCTTTTTATATATGTAACCCCCAGAGATGGACTAAGGCATAATGAGCACTTAGGCTGGCCATACAGGTTTAGAATCTCGGCCAGTTCAGCAGGAACTGCCCGAGATTCGGACCGTTAATGTACAGGCTAAATGTACCAAGTTGATCGATCAACTTGAGTACAACCAGCCTGCCAGATTCTCTTGGGATCAGGGCCACCATCAGGAATTTTGGGGCCCCTTACACAGCTTCAGGCATGGGCCCCCTGGAGCAGAGGAGAACCGGGAGGGGTGCTGCCCCGCGAATTGGGAAGCGGGGGGTGCCACGAATTGAGAAGCGGGGGGGTGTTGCCACCGCAAATTGTTGAGGTTGGGGTCGGGGGGCTTTGTTTGGGTGCTGACGAACAAAAAAATAAAACAAAAGAACAAAAAAAAGGGGGGTTGCCATCCGGGGCCCTGGAACCCTCTGGGCCCCTTACAAAAATAAATAAAAACAAATAAATAACAAAAAAATACATGATGGCGGCCCGGCTTGGGATTATAGGGAGCCACTGCTATAGCCGCCAGCTATAATCACTGTCTTCTGCCGGCAGGGATGGCTTCCCCCACCCTCCCAACCGGGAGAAGACAATGGCCCGACAGGAGGGATTTCTGCATCAACACTGTCTGTGTTGATGGGGGAATCAAGCTAATTTCAATCCTGCAACCCGTGCTTGCAGGCAAGAAATGTGGTCCATGTATGGCCAGCCTTAGGCAATGTAGCAGCTTTGGCCTCCTCTTTTTTTTTTTTCTTGATTCATGCTAATAAGGATAGCAAAGGGCACATTAGACAGAGATTGCCTACAAGTTCATGTGAAGGCTTGGGCTGATGAACAGCTTTAACCAGCTATGCTATCCCTTGGTTTACTGCAAAAATTTTAAGGTTGTAGCTGGGTACCCTTGACATCCACTAAGCCTAGCTTGGCCTGTGATTGAGCCAGTGTAAATAATCATACTCATGTGCAAGTGTTGGGAAATTTGCATGTCGTGGAACCATTGATTTAAAATTTACCATTGAGCCACTACATGGTGACATTCAGGCCTCAGTGGGTAGGTGTGGTGCACAGTGTAATGTTATATCATTTAACATGCAAGATAGGACACATCTTTAATTTTCATATGTGCGGGGAGAGATGCTTCATTGAAATATCAAGAATGGGATAACTGGGCAAATGTAATTGGTATGAGGCATGAACCCAAATACTCTATGAAGACATGGGAGATATTTTTCAGCTGTATTTATGATTTATTACAAAGCTATGCATCCGAATATGCATCCGAATATTCAATAGAAATTGATTTTTTGTAAAAGGTAACATGGGGAGTTAGTCTTTTTATATACCATACAGCTTAATAAAAGAAATGTGGTACTATAGCAGGGGTGCCCAACCAGTGGCCCGCGGAGCCCTCTGATGTGGCCCGCGACCTCCTGTTTTGGGATGGCGGGTCGGCAAGCCCAGTTCTCGGGTTGCCGACCCTCTATCCCAGAGCATCAGTGTTGTGATTAAAGCTGCAGATAGAGGAAGCAAGTGGCTGCGGGGGGAGCAGAGGCGCATAAGCTGTTGCTTCCTGTATAGCGCTGACTCCTGTCACTAGTGGAGTGATACCAAATGCACTCTGCCTGGGACAATAACAGCCGGTGATACTAGAATGGAAGCCTGTTATTAAAGGCAAGTATGGTACTAAAATCACAATGTATATATGAACGTATCTGCGGGTTACCTGCACTGTGCCTGTTATTAGCTGAGGGTTTGGTGCACTTTCAGAAAGTACTACACCTGCAGGATATACTAGAAGTCCATGGCAAAGTGCAGATAACCTGCAGGAAAGCCCCAGGTGCACTGCGCTGCACCCACGGTGTGGGTAAACCACAGCACATCAGTGTGAAAGGGGTCTTATGCCCAACTCCATTCACCTCTATGGAGCAACAGATGTATTTGTCCTCTTCTGCCTGGGCAGATCGTATGGTCATCGAAGGAAAAATGAATTCCCAAGTTTATCAAGACATTTTGCAGGAGAACTTAAGGCCATCTGTCCACCAGCTGAAGCTCAACAGAAGATGGGTGTTGCAACAGGACAACGACCCAAAGCATAGAAGTAAATCAACAACAGAATGGCTTAAACAAAAGAAAATACACCTTCTGGAGTGGCCCAGTCAGAGTCCTGACCTCAACCCGATTGAGATACTGTGGCATGACCTCAAGAAAGCGATTCACCCCAGACATCCCAAGAATATTGCTGAACTGAAACAGTTCTGTAAAGAGGAATGGTCAAGAATTACTCCTGACCGTTCTGCACGTCTGATCTGCAACTATAGGAAACGTTTCGTTGAAGTTATTGCTGCCAAAGGAGGTTCAACCAGTTATTAAATCCAAGGGTTCACATACTTTTTCCACCTGCACTGTGAATGTTTACATGGTGTGTTCAATAAAAACATGGTAACATTTAATTCTTTGTGTGTTATTAGTTTAAGCAGACTGTGATTGTCTATTGTTGTGACTTAGATAAAGATCAGATCACATTTTATGACCAATTTGTGCAGAAATCCATATCATTCCAAAAGGGTTCACATACTTTTTTTTGCAACTGTAAGTGGCCCTAGCTCTTCAAAAGCTTGGACACCCTTGTACTATAGCCTGTAATTTAGGTGAGCTGATACATTGTTGGAAAAGTATTTATTGCTGCAAACCAGTCTATATTAAAATGCGGGGGGGGGGGTTAGTTGAGAAGTATGGTCCATTTGAACAGAATTTTCCTTCTGGCATTAAGTGCAGCATAGAGGAACAATATATATTAATGTTTGGGAATTCCTACATTTATTTTTTTATTAAGTAATAATAGTTGATGTCCAAAAAAGAGAGTAACATTCTTAAGAGGCTACCTAGGTTCAGTTGGACAATTGGACAACTCCATACTGCATGTAAAAAAAAAAAATGCCCACCTTAATCTGGCACTCGTAGTGTCTAACAATAATCACAGTTTTTTTTTTCTGTGTAGCCTTTGAGTGGGCATAATAAACTCTATGTAGAAACATGAGAGCATAAGAGTGAGATATTGTACAATTTCATGGTTCTCCTGAAGCTCAGGAATGTCAACCATCCCCTTTCTAAATCATTGAGTACATTTTGAGGTATCCAAACACATCAAGAAAAGGTAAAGGGAAGAGAGAGATTTAGGAAGGACAGGTTGTGATACACAAAAGATCCACGCTGCTCACAGGTGAGCCGGCTCCAAGGCATGATCTCCTCACTGCAGGGTGCTCTCCCAGTCGCAGCTGAAGCAATAATGAAAGATAAGTCTGGATGGATGCACACTAAACTGGGATCCAACTATTGATAATCACTGACTCCTCCCGGCGGGGATGCCTTTATTCACATAAAACCAAGAAGAACATGAAGAGCACTACATGTACAAGCAAGGGAGGAATAACTTACGCGTTTCTGACAAGAATTGGGCCTTATCAAAGCCCCTTTGATAAAGCACAATTCATGTGTGAAACACATAAGCTATTCCTCCCTTGCTTGTACATGTAGTGCTCTTCATGTTCTTCATGGTTTTCTGCAAAGAAAGGCATTTGGATCCCAGTTTGGTGTTCATCCATCCAGACTTTCCAGTCAGGCTGTGATAGCAATGATCAACGGCTGGATTATTAGGAACAAAGGTGAGCCACCATGACAGATGCCAAATAAGACATTTGGGAATTGATGAGGACTCCAGACAACAGCAGTGGTAAATCAGAGAGTGCTAAGATGGGGAAGCTTATGAGCCCAGTTAAAGAAAGAGATAACTCTATTCAGTTTAGCAAAATAACGATTTGGGTACCCAAATAGGAGGATTTTGGAAAATATACTTAAATTTAGGAATAAATAACATTTTGATAAAGTTTATTCTGCTGATCTCTGAGAGAGAGGGCAAGAACTTTTCACTGTTTATAACTATGTTCTAAAATGATTATGTACACAATGCACCGATTGTTATGAATACATTTCATGATGCTTGCATTTATGTTCGATAACAATATTTTTTAGCACCTGAAAATTCCCAAATACTGTAATATCTTTAGTATTCTGGACAGGGATTTTTTTCAGGGGGAACTTGGTGAAACTCAGTCCCACCACTTTTAGCTCAGACCCTTGCTAACCACAATCACTTGTGAACACAAAAGTCTGGTTTCTGTGTTTACAAGTGACAGCTCTGCACTCTGTGTGTAACCCCCCCCCCCCTCCCGAACCCTGCACTCTGTATGTAATTTGACTGACCACACCCACTTTTTGATGTGATTTGGAGGGTATGTGTGAGTGGAGGGGTTTTGAGGGGTCGTGGTTGAGTTCCAGCACCTATTGTTTGAGAAAAAAGCCCTGATTCTGGAAGAAATCTGAAGAAATGTGGTGCAGGCAAACGCATGTTTTTTAATTCTTTCTTTAGAGAAACTTGCAAATCTGCATCAGTCAGATATACAGTATCTGTTTGTATCTATGGAAGAAGACTTGCCTGGTGCTGGTCTATTGTAGGCTTGTGCAATTCGTTTAGTAACAAATCGAAATTTGTCCGAATTTAGCAACTTTCGGATGAAGCATTCGAATTTCCGAACAAAGCAATTACGAATAAAACTGAATCCGAAATAAATTATATCGCAAATAGCGAATGTCCGAATGTCTTCGGCATAATTCGTTATGAAAAAAGTTACAAATGTACGAATCCATTCGAAGCACAATAATGTCGCGTGCACACGACCGCTTTTAATGTCATTGAAAAAAACAGCGTTTTTCTCGACGTGATTCTTCTCAAGCCTGCCTTGCCTACACACTATCATGAAAAAAAATGCTCGAGCAAAGCGCGGTGACGTACAACACGTACGACGGCACTATATATGTGTCCAGAATCAACGAAAAACAATGTACTCTACCGAAAGTACGAATTATAAATCAACTAAAAATAAGGCTTACATTAATACGAATCATTCCGATTCAACAAAAAATGTCGCTTGCGAAAATACAAATTAGTCCGAACACGAAAAATCCCATCTAGCAAAATTACGAACGATTACGAATCAACAGGACTGAAAAGAAACGAACCGAAACTAAACAAATTTTTCCGTTGTGCACAAGAAACTACCCGAAACTAAACAAATTTTTCCGTCGTGCACAAGTCTAGTCTATTGCAGGAAAAACATTGGTGATCATTCAGAAAATTCATCCAAACCAATTAGCTTTCTCCCTTAGAGGGCTTAGATAGCAGATGTCTGCCACAGGCAAAGAGGACCTACTGTACATATATACAGTGGGTACGGAAAGTATTCAGACCCCCTTACATTTTTCACTCTTTGTTATATTGCAGCCATTTGCTAAAATCATTTAAGTTATTTTTTTTCCTCATTAATGTACAAGAAGAAGAGCCTTGGTGAGAGAGGTAAAGAAGAACCCAAAGATCACTGTGGCTGAGCTCCAGAGATGCAGTTGGGAGATGGGAGAAAGTTGTAGAAAGTCAACCATCACTGCAGCCCTCCACCAGTCGGGGCATTATGGCAGAGTGGCCCGACGGAAGCCTCTCCTCAGTGCAAGACACATGAAAGCCCGCATGGAGTTTGCTAAAAAAACACCTGAAGGACTCCAAGATGGTGAGAAATAAGATTCTCTGGTCTGAAGAGACCAAGATAGAACTTTTGGGCCTTAATTATAAGCGGTATGTGTGGAGAAAACCAGGCACTGCTCATCACCTGTCCAATACAGTCCCAAAAGTGAAGCATGGTGGTGGAAGCATCATGCTGTGGGGTTTTTTTTTCAGCTGCAGGGACAGGACAACTGGTTGCAATCAAGGGAAAGATGAATGCGGCCAAGTACAGGGATATCCTGGACGAAAACCTTCTCCAGAGTGCTCAGGACCTCAGACTGGGCCGAAGGTTTACCTTCCCACAAGACAATGACCCTAAGCACACAGCTAAAATAACGAAGGAGTGGCTTCACAACAACTCAGTGACTGTTCTTGAATGGCCCAGCCAGAGCCCAATTGAGCATCTCTGGAGAGACCTAAAAATGGCTGTCCACCAACGTTTACCATCCAACCTGACAGAACTGGAGAGGATCTGCAAGGAGGAATGGCAGAGGATCCCCAAATCCAGGTGTGAAAAACTTGTTGCATCTTTCCCAAAAAGACTCATGGCTGTATTAGATCAAAAGGGTGCTTCTACTAAATACTGAGCAAAGGGTCTGAATACTTAGGACCATGTGATATTTCAGTTTTTCTTTTTTAATAAATCTGCAAAAATGTCAACAATTCCGTGTTTTTCTGTCATTATGGGGTGCTGTGTGTACATTAATGAGGGAAAAAAATTAACTTAAATGATTTTAGCAAATGGCTGCAATATAACAAAGAGTGAAAAATTTAAGGGGGTCTGAATACTTTCCATACCCACTGTATATGCACATTCCATAATATTCTGAATGTTCTCTCATTTCCTTAGACACTCTTAAGCCCCATACACACGGTAGGACTTTTTGACAACAAACTTTAAAATGAACAGGTTTTCAAAAAAATCTGACCGTGTGTACGCTCCATTGGACAAACTTTTTCGGTTTTCATCGGACAAAGGTTCGCTCTGCAAACGGACAAACTTTTCGGCAACAAAAGTCCTACGGTGCAAAGTCCTATCGTGTGTACAGAAATCCATCGGACTTTAGTCCGAAGTACAAACACGCATGCTCAGAAGCAAGGACCAGCCGGAAGCGTTCTGTCTTGTAAAACTAGCGTTCGTAACGGAGAAATCACATTTGTGACGCGGCAAGTTATGAAATCTCGAAATGCAGCGCACATTCTCTTCTTCTTTAATAATGGGATAATAAAAAAAGCTGCTTTGCTGATAATACGGAGAAATGACAAACGTATTTACAAAGGATTTGTGTTCTAGTGAAAATGAAAATCGCGAATCAACACTGACCAAACTTCTACTAGCTCGAGATTAGCAGGAGGGGCCCAAAGGGTGACGCCGGAGAATTGAACTTCCTCTTTTAAAGTGGAGGTTCACCCTAAAATGACACTTTGTATGCCTGTAATCCTAGTGCTATCTATGTACAATACCATGTCACTAACCTTTTTAAGTTTTGGATGCTGTAAAAGAAGTAAATCTTCGGAATTCTGTTGTACTTCCTGCTTTTCCTCCTGTGGGAGTGGGCGGGTCCTTTGGTTTGTGTAAGTGTCCTGGGATGTCGGCGCAATGTCATCACAACGGGGCGTGTACTTTTAATGTTGACGCCCGTTGTGATGGCAACCAGGAAGTGTTGACGGCGCTGCTCGCCGTCAACACTGCACTTGAGCGAGATACAGCGGTGAATACTGGGAGACGCGCATTCACCGCTACCCGGAAGTCTATGCTTGTGGGCTTCAAGATGCCCACAACCAAAATGGAAAAACACAGAAACATTTTTATAAGTGTTTATTTCATCGGAAAATGGACGGGGGATGTTTTGTAGCACCGGAGAAGTGAGTATATTACAGTCATCATTAGTCACATTGAATGCACAAAAAGAAAAAACATGTATGGACCGCAGAACCTCCGCTTTAAAGTGTCGTCAGCACGTTGAAACATCACTACGTTCGTGTTTGTTGACGAAAAAGTCAGAGCATGTGTATGCTATGGGCATTCCCGGGCAACTCCCTTCGGACAAAAATCCACGGAAACGTTTGTTTGACGTCTGATCGTGTGTATGAGGCTTTACATGTTGGATACACTTGTTTATCTTCAACTGCAGGCTTTTTCTTTTCTCCTAGTAATTTCAGCTAGTCTCTTTGTTCCTCCAAGCCCTGTATAATGCTGCCACAATGTTTAGTTACTCTTGCGTATGATTCCTGACAAAAATAGTAGTGCATAAATGAAGTGTTTTAATAATGCACAGAATATCTGCCCATGTTATATATCGAATAATAAACAGGGAAATAACAAATGTAACATACATCCTTGGTATCACAGAAGTGAAACAGCTAGTAGCAGAACTACAAAATAACATATTCCCACAACCTTTCTCTTTTCAATTAAAGACAAAGAAGGAACAATATCAACATATATAAATGTATAAATACAACAGTACATTGAACATAATCTTTCAGATGAGCTGTCTTTCTGATTGCTCTGCCTGCTTGCATTACATATGATGTTTCTCCACCAACTTCTGCAGATACCGACAAACCATTTCCCATTGCAGCCTCTTTGCCTTTTGAAGTCACCTTCAGCTCTTCTGCTTGCAGTGTTCTTGCTGTTTCTGTATCTGCAGATATAGTTTCACAGGTATAAGTGCCTAAATGATGTTTACTTGGCGCTACCCCTGTCACTTGCTTCTGTCTTTCTTAGATGTCTCTGATTTACTTTCAGCTTTCTATGCCTTCTCTGTATAGTGGTACACCCAAATGGGACACGCTGAATAGATGATGATGCCATTAAACATCGTGGCAGCATTATACAGGGCTTCAGAGGAACAAAGAGACTAGCTAAAATCAATGGGAGAAAAGGAAAAGCCTGTAGTTTTCTCTTATTTGTACATAGGCTGCCAGTACACCAGAGCACAGTCCAAAGCACACTGACACAAGAAAGCAGTCTAGGGAAATGTCTTTTTATGATTTATTTCTAGGACTAGAGGACTAGGATTATTTGTAGGCCTGTACCTAGAGGGTACAGGCCTACAGGGTATGACATTCTCCAGGTTGTAATATATCTATAGAGATCTGACTTTTGCTAAGCTTCAGAGACTAATGCCGTGTACACACGTTCGGAAATTCCGACAAGAAAAGTCTGATGTGAGCTTTTGGTTGGAAATTCCGACCGCGTGTAGGCTCCATCGGAATTTTTCTGTCAGAATTTCCGCCAAGAAAAGTTTGAGAGCTGGTTGTCAAATTTTCCGACAAGAAAAGTTCTGCTCGGAAATTCCGATCGTCTGTATGCAATTCCAATGCGCAAAAAAACACGCATGCTCGGAATCAATTCGACGCATGCTCGGAATCATTGAACTTCATTTTTCTCGGCTCGTTGTAGTGTTGTACGTCACCGCGTTCTTGACGGTCAGAATTTGGTGTGACCGTGTGTATGCAAGACAAGTTTGAGCCAAGATTCCGTCGGAATAAAATCCACGGTTTTCTTGTCGGATTTTCCGATTGTGTGTACGTGGCATTAGGGATTGCCAGAGGTAGGGACCCCATAGAAGGAGAACCACTTGGCTCAGATGTCCCAATAGTACACAATAAGCAGGACCTTGTAGAATAGCCAGTACTAATGAGACCAGGGACCAGTTGGGCACGTTCAGCTTCCTCAAGATGCCTTGTAGTGAGGTTTTGCTGTCTGGATCTGTTAGATGAAGGCTTAAGGTGTCGAAGATAACTTCAGGTGTAGGCCCCCTAGCTCTGCCACAGCTGGGACCTTGATGAACAGCAACTTGACTCAGTAGAATCTTCAACAGGGTAGGGGGTAGCTACCTCCTACCCAGAGTGGTGGAATCCTTTCAACAGCTTCCTCAAGATGCCTTGTAGTGAGGTTTCGCAGTCTGGATCTGTTAGTTGAAGGCTTGAGGTGTCAAAGATAATTTCAGGAGTAGGCCCCCTAGCTCTGCCACAGCTGGGACCTTGATGAACAGCAACTTAACTCAGTAGAATCTTCAACAGGTTAGGGCGTAGCTACCTCCTACCCAGAGTGGTGGAATCCTTTCAACAGGAAGAACCTGCTGTTCTAGAGTTCACTTTATCAGCCTCTCCAGCCACCTACTGGGCCACCCCACCCAGGGCTTTGCTGGCAATCATATTAATATAAAATATTAAGCTATCTATTTGATTCTCCCATCCCCATGTTGCAGAAGCCTCTAGAAAGCAGGGGGGGGATAGTTAAATAAACAACCTGTGAGACCCAGAACAGCCAAAGAAATCAAAAGCTGCTCCAATGACTACAGAGGAGCCAAAATAACTAAATTTACTAGGTATCCGTTTCATGTATGGGTGCCAATACTAAGCATTTGCATGAGTACTCGTGCAAATGCTCCGATACCTGAAACTGATATCTATGCAGTACATTTTGAGCCAATACAAAATTAATGAATCACATGTGATTTGAACAGGAATGCGGTGCGATTCCTGCCTGAATCACATGCTGTTTCCCCCACTGCTCTTGTGTGAACTCAGGCTTGTCATAGTGACTTTAGCCTGGGTTCACACAGGAGCGGCGTGGGAAGCAACACAAAATTTGGACAGGAATCGCACTGCATTCCTGTTCAAATTGATTGCAATTCTTTGCAGTTCGACTTAAGCCCATTTATTTTGTATGGGCTCAAATCGCACCGCAAAGGTATCGGTACTCTGTATCGGCGACTACTTGACCAAAAGTATCGGTACTCGTACTTGCTGGTAAAGAAATAGTATCGCTGCAACTCTAAAATGTACTTAATAATCCTAGCAGCCTATCTAGGAGGGTGAAACATCTCTTCATTTATACACAACTTTTGTCTTTTGCCATTGCTTGTTGTATTTGTCCATTTCTCAGAATCATTCCTCTGGGGCTCAGGTGGTTCCATGGCTGATCTATTGTGAAATGATTGTCAAATTTGTCTTCTCTATATTTTGCTTTATTCACAAGCTTTGTTTTTTTGCCATTATTCATAAGCTTAACAGATGATTCATAGCAGTGCGCCTGCTTATTTGTTTTTGTGATGGACCACTGTCCAGGCCTTGGTTGGGTATATTTCTTTGATCCAACAAACTCGGATGATTATGCATCAGTCTCTTGGCTGTTTTACTGCTGACTGTGCTTTGCTATTGCTTTGAGGATACAATGGCAAAGAGGTCGGATGTTAAAAATTTCACATTTTTCTGAATTGCTTAAACACATCAGAAGCAAACTGAAAACAGAGATTATCTTCAGGATGCCATAACTTGTAAAGCCGGCGTTGAGTTTTTGATGACTGTTTTTGCCCTGTGTATTGTAAATAGTCAACTTCCCAGAAAAGTAGTCCACAGTTATCATGTAGTCACTGTCATTCAGGTGTTTCTAGGTTTTACAGCTCTGCTTGCAAAAGTAAAAAGCTGTTTTCCTTGCCTTAATATGGTTTTAAAACCTTCAGATTTTACTACCACTGCTGTATCTCAGTTAAAATATTTGAGGGTAGCTGTGTCTGTAACAGCCTCTTTCACTGCCTGGAATGTAGCATCCTATGTCGGTCAGCCTTTTTCAACCAGGGTGCCCATGCACCCTGGCGTGCCTTGGGGCTTCTTCAGGCGTGCCTTGGCAAAATGCCCAAAAATTTATCAAAAACTGTATACAAGCCAGAAGATGGATGAAGCCCGCCTTTTCATTACACAAAGACACAGGTTTTCATTATGGACCATTACGACCTTCTAGAAATTGGCATCCTAACAACCAATGATGTCATCAATTGATAAGGAGGATGTCTGCTGCCTTCACAGCATCCTTGTTTGTCCCTCCTCTGCCTCTCTCCCTCAGCACTGGGTCACATAAGCTAACTGATGGAGAGCAATTGAAGGAGAAGAGAAACATTGGAATACTAGTCAGGGCCAGTGTGCAAAAGTGTATTTGCTTTGGAAGAAAAAAAAATCACCTCTAACACTGGGTGTCCTACATGTGTGGAGGTTGTTGCATTATGTAAAAAATATTGGAATAGTTTTTGACAGAATGAGGTGCCTTGAGACTGTCCATGATTTTAAAGGGTGCCTTAAGATTGTCTATAATATTAAAGGGTGCCTTAACTGAAAAAAGGTTAAAAGGTTAAACCTTCTAAATGTTTTTTTTCTTTGTCTGAATTTCTCACTTCCTGTTTCTCCTCACTAAACTTCACACCATCATCCGAGTGGTGTGGAGTCAGCCAGAACAGCTTACTGAGGAGGAACAGGAAGTGAGAAATTCAGACAAAGAAAACAAAGAAAAAAAATATTTAGAAGGGAAATCTAAGGAAAAGGTAAGTGAACCAACAATGCACTAGCTTAAAGGAACCTATTTAGAAAATAAAAAACAAACCTTTACAACCCCTTTAAGAAACATTGTTCTATGCTGTCACCTTTGCCAAGTATTAGTACTGTATATAATCTGCTATTGTTTTAATTTCTCAAGTAGGACTTTCCCCTAGGGGGCGGTGTCAGCTATCACATATGTCCAAATGGAGTTGCAAATGTTGTTAAGAAACTTGATTGATCATCTAATTTCATGTGCCAGAATCCATCATTTGCATTACATACAGTACTGAAAATATTGTAGCTTTCTATAAATCTGGCAAAATATCTTCTCTTGTAGGCATGGGGCAAGGTTTCCTTTTCAGGGCTTTATTTAGTGTGGTCCGTTCATGTTCTTAGCTTGCCTGATGATGCATCTGGTCTGTAGATCATCTGTTGGTGGTTGCATTAAAGATACAGGCACTCATAATTCTTGGTAGTCTAGTGGGCTCTATTGTTGAATCATTTTCAAGTTTAATTTGCCTCTCAGGTACCAATCACACTCTAATAGGTTTGCATAATGTGCTTTTAAAGTCTTTAATTCCAAATTGCCATCTGCCCTTTGTTCTGAAGTTTTAGTTCTCTGGGAGATGTTAAGAGACAGAATGTTGAGATTGTGCTTTTATCAAGTCTATAGCCTAACCTACTTTGACTCCCAGAAGAGGAATATGATCACCATCATTTACTACAGTAAATTTAGGTCTGTAACTTTTTTACTACAAGGTTTACCATCAGTCTACAGTCTACATGTACCCATGGGTTTCAGAGTGCTTTTGTTTACACCATGAGTACTTGATTAGTAGGCTGAATCATTACTTGTTTAATACAGGTCCTTCTCAAAAAATTAGCATATTGTGATAAAGTTCATTATTTTCTGTAATGTACTGATAAACATTAGACTTTCATATATTTTAGATTCATTACACACAACTGAAGTAGTTCAAGCCTTTTCTTGTTTTAATATTGATGATTTTGGCATACAGCTCATGACAACCCAAAATTCCTATCTCAAAAAATTAGCATATTTCATCCGACCAATAAAAGAAAAGTGTTTTTAATACAAAAAAAGTCAACCTTCAAATAATTATGTTCAGTTATGCACTCAATACTTGGTCGGGAATCCTTTTGCAGAAATGACTGCTTCAATGCGGCGTGGCATGGAGGCAACCAGCCTGTGGCACTGCTGAGGTGTTATGGAGGCCCAGGATGCTTCGATAGCGGCCTTAAGCTCATCCAGAGTGTTGGGTCTTGCGTCTCTCAACTTTCTCTTCCCAATATCCCACAGATTCTCTATGGGGTTCAGGTCAGGAGAGTTGGCAGGCCAATTGAGCACAGTAATACCATGGTCAGTAAACCATTTACCAGTGGTTTTGGCACTGTGAGCAGGTGCCAGGTCGTGCTGAAAAATGAAATCTTCATCTCCATAAAGCTTTTCATCAGATGGAAGCATGAAGTGCTCCAAAATCTCCTGATAGCTAGCTGCATTGACCCTGCCCTTGATAAAACACAGTGGACCAAAACCAGCAGCTGACATGGCACCCCAGACCATCACTGACTGTGGGTACTTGACACTGGACTTCAGGCATTTTGACATTTCCCTCTCCCCAGTCTTCCTCCAGACTCTGGTACCTTGATTTCCGAATGACATGCAAAATTTGCTTTCATCCGAAAAAAGTACTTTGGACCACTGAGCAACAGTCCAGTGCTGCTTCTCTGTAGCCCAGGTCAGGCGCTTCTGCCGCTGTTTCTGGTTCAAAAGTGGCTTGACCTGGGGAATGCGGCACCTGTAGCCCATTTCCTGCACACGCCTGTTCACGGTGGCTCTGGATGTTTCTACTCCAGACTCAGTCCACTGCTTCCGCAGGTCCTCCAAGGTCTGGAATCGGTCCTTCTCCACAATCTTCTTCAGGGTCCGGTCACCTCTTCTCCTTGTGCAGCGTTTTCTGCCACACTTTTTCCTTCCCACAGACTTCCCACTGAGGTGCCTTGATACAGCACTCTGGGAACAGCCTATTCGTTCAGAAATTTCTTTCTGTGTCTTACCCTCTTGCTTGAGGGTGTCAATGATGGCCTTCTGGACAGCAGTCAGGTCGGCAGTCTTACCCATGATTGCGGTTTTGAGTAATGAACCAGGCTGGGAGTTTTTAAAAGCCTCAGGAATCTTTTGCAGGTGTTTAGAGTTAATTAGTTGATTCAGATGATTAGGTTAATAGCTCGTTTAGAGAACCTTTTCATGATATGCTAATTTTTTGAGATAGGAATTTTGGGTTGTCATGAGCTGTATGCCAAAATCATTAAAGTGTAAGGAATAACAGAATCCTGGGTCTGCTATCCAGAAAGAAAGTTGCAAAGAGTTGTTTTGCATCATTAGATAGCTGTTTCTTTATTTATTGACACTCTCTGCTGCTGGCTTTAGCATTGTTGGCAACATTTTATTTAGGAGGGACACAATGAAGTGAATGATGAAGAAAAATGTGGCATTAATAGGCATGGCCAAAAGGTGGGTGTGGTCAATAGAGTGGGCATCACATGATTTGTAGTGTGGAACCTTTCCACCTTTGCTTTGCTATATTTTAGACAAAATAGAGCCTGTGTGTATGCTAAAAAGAAATTGGGAGTACAATAAGACCCATCACTTGTGTCAGTGGCAGTAAAAGTAACTGTCAACATTGGTGCCAGTGGGAGCAAAAATAAACACCAACATTGGTGCCAATGGGAACAAAAATAAACCCCAGCATTGGTGGTCAGTGGCAATAGCATTAACCCCTCCCCCTTCATTGGTGACCAGTTGCAGAAACAATTACTCCCCCACTCCTCCCTATTGATGGATGGTTGGTAGCAGTATTAACCACTTCCATACAGGGCTTTTTATACCACTTCCATACTAGGCCTATTCTGGCACTTTTCTCCTACATGTACAAATCATCATTCTTTTGCTAGAAAATTACTCCCAAACATTATATATGTTTTTTTAGCAGATGTTGCAACTTTTTATCTTGCACGGTATTTGCGCAATAATTTTTCAAACGCCTTTTTTTGGGGAAAAAAATGGTTTCATGAATTAAAAAATAACAAAACAGTAAAGTTAGCCCAATTTTTTGGTAAAATATGAAAGCTTATGTTACGCCGAGTAAAAAGATACCTAACATGTCACGCTTTAAAATTGCGCACACTCGCGGCAGCTGACACCTTTTGAGTTGTTATGCCTGGACCTGTCCCCGTTGAGACATGCAATATCCCTGATATACCAAATCCTAGTTTCTCCCCCTCCGGACTTTAGGCCGCTCTATGTTACTAAGTGGGAACGGGAGCTGGGCCTACAACTTACGGGGAAACAGGTTGACCGAATCCTTCTCTTCGCTCAAACAACTTCTATCAGTGCAAGGCACCAGGAGATGGAATATAAGCTTCTGTCCCATTGGTACTACACTCCGGAAAAGATACACAAGATGTTCCCTCAGAGCACGGACATGTGCTGGAGGTGCGGGGAGGAGGTTGGTACGCTCCTCCACATCTTTTGGTCATGCCGCATCTTACAATCATTTTGGTCTGAGGTACACCGCATCATCCAAAAGTTTACGGACAGAGAGTTGCCGTTGTCACCTGAGTTCTTCCTTCTGCACCACCACAATATCCCAACTAAGGGCTATAGAAAGTCCATATTGCCGCTTCTGATCAATGCGGCAAAGGGTTGCATCCCGCTGAATTGGAAGCAGATTCAGCCTCCATCGGTGGCGGGCTGGTTGGGCAGAGTGAAGGCTGTCCATGACATGGAGGACTTGTTAGCAACGGAAAGAGGCCTAAGTGAGAAATTCTCCAAAACATGGTACTTCTGGCACGAATTTTACTTCTCGGAGGAATGCGGGCTCCTAATGGCTCGATCCACCTGAGAGGATCGAACTTGACTGCTCCCCAGGCGGGGAGGCTGTGGCTGGAGGCACCCTGTTCCCCACCCCCCGGGTGGGGGTGGTTGGGGTTTTTTTTTTTTCTCACCCCCCCCCCTTCCCCTCTTGTATTCTTGCACTCCTTGCTTTCTTTTCTCTTACTTTCCCTGCTTTTTCTGTATTACCAACACTAGAGTGTTGGCCTGTGCAAGCCTGTTTCTCACGGGCTTGACGTTTCTATTTCTATCTAAATCGGCTTTTGCCACAAAAATACGGCCATGCGGGGGGCGGAGAGCTCCTGTAAGCCTGACACTTGTTGTGACCCCCCCCTCTGACAACGGGCTTTATATCTCAAATGTAATATCTATACTCATGAGGGGGTGGGGAATGTTTGCTGTTTTTTTGATAAGCATCTGTGCGCTCTCTGTGTATCCGCATGTCCTTTTCTCTTAAATAAAGAATTTACAAAAAAAAAAATTGCGCACACTCATGGAATGGCGCCAAACTTCGGTACTTAAAAATCTCCATAGGCGACGCTTTGAAAATTTTTACAGGTTACCAGGTTAGAGTTACAGAGGAGGTCTAATGCTAGAATTGTTGCACGCACTCTAACGCACGCAGCGATACCTCACATATGTGGTTTGAACAGCGTTTACATATGCGGGCGGGACTTACGTGTGTGTTCGCTTCTAAGCGCAAGCTATTGGGGACGGGCGTTTTTAAAAAAAAACTTTTTTTTTTTGATCACTTTTATTCCTATTACAAGGAATGTAAACATCCCTTGTAATAGGAATGTGTGTGACAGGTCCTCTTTATGGAGAGATGCGGGGTCAATAAGACCCCACATCTCTCCTCCAGGCTGGAAAGCATGAGATCGTGAAAAAAATTTCACTGATCTCATTCTTACAGCCGCAATGGCGGCTTTGTTTACATTTGAGGACCCGGGCGTGACGTCATCACATCGCGCCCGGGCCTCCGACAATCATAGAGATGACTGGTGACCATCTGGTCACCAGTCATCTCTATGCTCGTCACGTGACCCACCACCGGCGCCGACGATTCTCTCCGGGTCCCCGATGGCACGGGGGAGCCCGGAAAAGCACCGGATGGCGGCGGGAGGGGGGATGTCCCCTCCCGCCGCCTATAAGAATGATCAAGCGGCCGCTATGATCGTTCTTATGGTGCGCAGGATCGCCGGCTAAAAAAAAGGATATCTGAATGATGCCTCTAGCTGCAGGCATCATTCAGATATCCCCCCTCAAACCCAGGACGTCATATGACGCCCACCCGGAGGGAGAGAGGGTTCCTGCCGGCGTCATTTTCCAATGGCCCAGTATGGAAGGGGTTAAACAACCCCACCCCCTTCCATTTGTGGGCAGTGATGATATTAGTTAACCCCTCATTTCATTTATGGTCAATGGCAGTAACAATTAAACCCCACCCCCCTTTCATTGCGGTATAACTGACAGTACTAATTAATTTTGAACCTCCCTCCCCTTTCATTGTTGGACAGTGGCAATAATAAGTACCGGTAACTCCAACTTTGCATTGGGGGTCGAAGACAGTAAAAACTGTACAACCCTTTCATGGGTGTTTTCTTTTACTTGATCACATGCTCTGATAGGATGAGGTTATTTTGGTATTCAGTAAAATTACAGAAATACCTTTTATCGGTGAGATATGCTTCTTCCGTTTATTGTGTAAAAATCAAAATGGATTTAATAACAAAATAGCATAAGATTACAGGATAAATATACAATAGATACATTATTATACAATAAAATACAAAGTATAAAACAATGTCAAAAGTATAGTTATGTTTTTTGAGGTACAAATTGTATATATGTGTAATCATATGAGTGTGTGTGTGTGTAATCTTTGTAAGTCTTTGTGTAAGAGTTCCCTTGAGCTCCAAAAAGTTTTTCTTCTTGCCCCTCAATGAAGGGTGGATTTGTGTTGTAGTCATCCCAGTCTAGCCACCACAAAAAAGTCCTCCCCCTAATACATGTGTATGTAATGCAAATTTCTTTAATATATTAGTGTTTTTATCAAGAAATATTACAGTATAAAGAACTAATATACTTTATGATTTCTTTAAAGTGATTCTAAAGGTACAATTATATATTTTTTTAATTAGAAGCATGTTATGCTTTTTTGGTCTGTGCAATGTTTTTGCACAGAGTAGCCCCGATCCTCTACTTTTTGCTATGGGGGCACTCAAGCCGACTCGCTCCCAAGCCGCACTACTGTAAATGGACATTGTCCATTGACACACAGAGTGTGGCTCGGTCTCACCCCCTGCTCTTACCTCATTGGCTCACTGGCTATGATTGACAGTAGCAGGAGCCGATGGCTCCCACTGCTGTGTGAGCCAATGAGGAGAGATAGAGCTGCTGCGCTCATGCACATCGCTGGATTTAGATGGGGGTCAGGTAAGTATATAAGGGGGCTGGGGGGGGGGTGCAACTAACAAATAACATGTAGTATTGCTGCAATCACCAGGAGCAGGAGAATTTATTTTAGTCTGTTCAATGGTGGTAAATTGTGGTAATAACAAAAAATATACAGCTATATTTCCAAAGATTACTGTATATTTTTTACAAATGAAATTCTGAACAAAACAAGGTATATTCCACCTAGATACATGAAATAGTTGCAATGATTTGTACAGTTTTATTGACATATGCCTGTGTACAGGCATTGAGCTTTGTTTTATTCTTCATCATGAAAGAGTTAAGCTCACCTCCATTATATCTTTTGTTTATGTATGAGTCTTATTTTTTTGTTTTTGTTTTTACACCAATAGTGGAGTTTTGCTTTTAATGCTTAGATCAGCCGTTTTCAACAGTGGGTGCCTTGGAAAAAATGACAATAAATTGCTCCAAATTGCCCAAAAATTTTCAACAAGATCACACCTGCCTTTTGTTTGTGACACAAAACTACGCGTTTTATTGTGCAGCATTACAACCTTGGGCATTGTGCAGGCCAGTTGCTGGCATTCTAGCAACCCATGGCATCATTGCATGATAAGAAACATGCAATAAATCACCTCTAACATTGTCATACATGTGTGGATGCTGCTGCATTATGTAAAACTATTTGTTGTTTTTTTTAAATTTTAGAATGGGGTGTCTTGAGATTGGGCAGTATTTTAACCACTTGCCAACCAGCCGCCATCATTATACTGTGGCAAGTTTGCTCCCTGGCACGAATCGCCGTAGGATCTGTGAATGTAAACAAACAGTTCCCCGTTCTGACAGGGGAGTAGAGAGAGGTATGCTGTTCCTAGTGATCAGGAACAGCAATCTCTCTCTACTCCCAGTCCCATCCCCCCCAGTTAGAAACACCTCCCTAGGGAACACCTAACCCGTTGATCGCCCCCTAGTGTTAACCCTTTCCCCATCGACATTTATACAGTAATCCGTGGCTATTTTTAGCTCTAAACGCTGTATAAATGTCAATGGTTCCAAAAAAGTGTCAAAAGTGTCCGACCTGTCCATTGCAATGTCGCAGTCTCGCTAAAAATCGCAGCTCGCCGCCATTACTAGTAAAAAAAAAATTAAATAATTAAAATGCCATAAATCTATCCCCTATTTTGTACACACTATAACTTTTGCGCAAACCAATCATATATCTTCTAGACTGTAAGCTCTAACGAGCAGGGCCCCCTGCTCTCTCTGTATTGAATTGTATTGTGATTGTATTGTCTTCCCTGATGTTGTAAAGCGCTGCGCAAACTGTTGGCGCTATATAAATCCTGTATAATAATAATAATAATAATATATACGCTTATTGCAATTTTTTTTTTAAATATACATATTGGTCTAAACCGAGGAAGAAATTTGTTTTTTTTATTTAGGTTTTGGATATTTATTATAGCAAAAAGTAAAAAAAATATATATTTTTTTAAATTGTCGCTCTTTTTTTGTTTATAGCGCAAAAAAAAAAAATGCAGAGGTGATCAAATAACACCAACAGAAAGCTCTGTTTGAGGGAAAAAAATGACAAAATTTTCTTTGGGTTCAGTGTCGCATGACCGCGCAATGGTCAGTTAAACCGACGCAGTGCCGTATCGCAAAAAATGGCCTGGTCATTAAGGGGGCAAAAAAAGTCTGAGAAACACTGGCATAGATAATGCTTAGTGAATGGAAAGGTTCTGTCAAAATAAAATATGAGACGTATAGATGAACATTGAGGGGGTTTCATTTCCATATTTTCATCACGAAACAAATGTAAAAAAAATGCCCATCGTTTCATTTAAAAAAAATGAGGTAAACCAGGCAGCAAAAAACTGTTACAGGTGGTCACTTTGCTTTTATTTATAACCTTGAGATTTGCTCAGCGAATCTGCTTTTGATTACTCATGTAATACTGCCACACAGAAGTCATTTCAATAAATAATTGATTTTGTTTATTTCATAGTGCATTTCCCCCCCTCTCATTTGCCAACAGCAGGAGGAAATGTTCTCCTTCCTGTTTACTTGTGACAGACGTAAGAGCGAACATATTTGTGAAGTTAATTAGAAAATTGCTCCCTTTTCTGAAGACTGAAATGTTTCAGCGAAATATAGAATGTATTAGATTATCATGCTTTGCCATCATTTTGTTGGATTACAGGACATTTCTGTGAGAAATGTAAGACTGTTCAACTAGGGATTTACATGGAAAAAAACAAGACTCTTCGTGTCTTGCAGAGCAGTTACTTTTGAAATCTTTCTACATCATTACAATGGATTAATTGATACTGATGAGCCTTGGCATTTTCTGTGTTACCATAAGGTTGGGAAAAATCCAAGGTACAGTATTCACAGAGAAGTGTGAAAGTTCATTGTTTTTTGTGGAATGTACGCTTAGAGGAACTGTTCTTTTCACATGAGTGCGATTTCAGATTTGGCTAGAGTCGCACAGATTCAAATGACATGGAAATCTCGTTGTTTTCAGTGGTGCCCATTTACATACATTTCTATTCAGCACAGTGCGATATTGGAAAAGGTACTTTGGTACAATTCCAGCATGACTATGGCCCCATAGAATTTAAAAACCACATCCAAGTTTCATCCAATTTGCACTACATAATCGCGCTGAACTTCGGTCCAAATTGGACGGCAGCAGTGTGAATCCAGCCTTTGGCCCCTTTCACATGGGCTGGAATTTGTCCACGAGCTCCACTGAGCAGGCGGATGACAGGTCCGTGTCCACTAAGCAGAGCTATGGGGCAGTCGGATGGAAATTAACTGCATGTCCGTTTCCATCCATATGTCATCTGATTCGATCTGCTGGATGGTGATTGTATCCCCATCCGTCTGTTTTTAGGGGACTGGATTGGATAGGATGCCACCGAGTGACAGTGGACACATGTCCACTGACATTCGCCACCCGATAGAGAACAATGGGTGGTCCGATCAGGTCCGGCTGACAGGCAGACTTGATTGGTCTGATTGTGTAATGCTGTAGGCCCGCGCTTAGGAGAATTGGTGAATAGTGATAAGCTAAACACAGTGAAAAAATATATGTGTATATATATATATATATGAGAGCTGCAGCCCCCCCTAATGGGCCCCTCAGTGAAGGTCCTATCAATGGAAAAATATATATATATAAATGGGGTGTGGCGCTGCTCACTGGTCCTAATTAGGACCAGTAGTGTAGATGTCACAGTGTAATGTAGTGTAACAGGTGGTCACATGTGATCGTGCCACCATATAAGGTGATATAGTACTGTGTTCCCTGTAGATAGGGAGTGCTGGATACAAAACACAAATAATTAAAGTGCAATAATTGTGACCACGATATCTCATCTAAACCATCGCATAGCTACCACCAACAAATGCATCAAAGCTAATAATCAAAACTAATAATCAAAATGACAGTCCAGTGTGCAATGCCTCCAGGCAGAACCATTCGTGTGTGGCAGCAGTCTGTGTGACTGAACCACTAACTAAAATTGCACAAAAGTCTATGTGTGGTGATTAGACTTGATGGTGAAATAACGAATCCTCTTCATATAAATGGCAAGTATAGATTAAGATCTTCAACTAGACAGGCAGTTCATCCCCCACATGTGTCCCCACTCACCAGCTCCTTTCACCCCCACAGGGGTAACCAGCATGAAGAGATATCCAGGTCACACGTACAGGGAGAGATGTCAGCGGGGTCTTCTGTTTTGGCCTCACTTCAGCTTCCCTAGGAGGTTGAGATGCCGTGGAAAAAAACTTCCGGTTGCAATGGAGCGATTGGATTTAGGCTTATCTGTACTGTGGATCATCCGCGCTGTACCGGGGGGGCTGCTGTATGACAGATGTCCTTGGTGTGGGGTCTCTGTGTAGCCTCCTGGCTGTGATAATGGTGGTGGAACCCAGCGCTGTCAGCAGACGTGGACGGGAGACAGTAATCACAGGAACACAGGCAGCGATGACATCACTTCCAGGTACAGGGTCAGCAGGCAGGTGCGCGCATTCGAAGCATTCGTGCTTCTTCCTCAGGCTCAGACTTGATTGGTCTGCTGGTGTGAAAGGAGCCTAATGGCCGATCCGAATATCGTACGAAAAATGTCGTCCGAGGAGGAATCGTACGATAATCGGATCGTTAGTACAGGGCTTCCGTGAGCCGATCATGACAGTTCATCCGATATTATTTTATCGGACATGCACGAACATTTTCCTCGTACGATACCTAATCGTACGATTTTCATTTAGTCAGTACAGTTGTCGTCCGAAAATACAACACAAATACATTACAACACATGACATCACTTCCGATTTTTTTTCTGTCCTACAAGGATTTTCGTGACTTTAGTAACCTACTTTCTACTTGCGACTAGTAAACAAAAAAAGTCGGACAATCTGTCGTCTGATTTTCGGATCGTGTGTACGGGGCATTAGAAAGCAGTAAATATGGTTTTCGAATTATCATTGGTGGTGAAGGAACCACTGTTATTTAAAACACATGCACCTACAGTGGATTTTTGGTAAATGCCAGATAATTTTTGAAATAAATTATTACAGGGTTACCAGTGCAAAAAGGATGATGCTTAGCAATGTGGGCATGTTATTTTTTCTAATAAAAACAGGTAGGTAAACGCGCTGTGTGGTAATGATGATCCTAAAAAATAATAAGCAGCCAGCACAATTTGTTGATAAACAAATAATCATGAATAAAAGTCCACATGCGGCGCTGATCTAAATTGGTAAACAGTCTATCAGAAGAGAGAAAGATGGAATCCCTTCACCAACTTCAGTGTGTAAAGAGATGGCACACCACACCACGTGTAAATCCAATCTCCTTACCGGAAATCTATCAGAAGAGGGAAAGATGGAATCCCTTCACCAACTTCAGTGTGTAAAGAGAGGGCACACCACACCACGTGTAAATCCAATCTATTTATTAGAAATCTATCAGAAGAGGGAAAGATGGAATCCCTTCACCAACTTCAGTGTGTAAAGAGATGGCACACCACACCACGTGTAAATCCAATCTCCTTACCGGAAATCTATCAGAAGAGGGAAAGATGGAATCCCTTCACCAACTTCAGTGTGTAAAGAGAGGGCACACCACACCACGCGTAAATCCAATCTATTTATTAGAAATCTATCAAAAGAGGGAAAGATGGAATCCCTTCATCAACTTCAGTGTGCAAAGAGATGGCACGCCACACCACGTGTAAATCCAATCTCCTTACTGGAAATCTATCAGAAGAGGGAAAGATGGAATCCCTTCACCAACTTCAGTGTGTAAAGAGAGGGCACACCACACCATGTGTAAATCTAATCTATTTATTAGAAATCTATGAGAAGAGGGAAAGATGGAATCCCTTCACCAACTTCAGTGTGTAAAGAGAGGGCACACCACACCACGTGTAAATCCAATCTATGTATTAGAAATCTATCAGAAGAGGGAAAGATGGAATCCCTTCACCAACTTCAGTGTGTAAAGAGAGGGCACACCACACCACGTGTAAATCCAATCTATTTATTAGAAATCGATCAAAAGAGGGAAAGATGGAATCCCTTCACCAACTTCAGTGTGTAAAGAGAGGGCACACCACACCACGTGTAAATCCAATCTATTTATTAGAAATCTTTTAGAAGAGGGAAAGATGGAATCCCTTCACCAACTTCAGTGTGTAAAGAGAGGGCACACCACACCACGTGTAAATCCAATCTGTTTATTAGAAATCTATCAGAAGAGGGAAAGATGGAATCCCTTCACCAACTTCATTGTGTAAAGAGATGGCACACCACACCACATGTAAATCCAATCTATTTATTAGAAATCTATCAGAAGAGGGAAAGATGGAATCCCTTCATCAACTTCAGTGTGCAAAGAGATGGCACACCACACCACGTGTAAATCCAATCTCCTTACTGGAAATCTATCAGAAGAGGGAAAGATGGAATCCCTTCACCAACTTCAGTGTGTAAAGAGAGGTCACACCACACCACGTGTAAATCCAATCTCCTTACCAGGCATATATTATTCTCTCTGCAATGATCCAGGCTCCACTCTCTGGTCTAATGATATGATATGGCTCAATTACATGGCAGAACTTGCATCTGGCACTGCTCACATACTCCTAAATGGCCAGGACATCCAGCAATCAAAAGGGTCTCTCCTAATCATGAGGCTAGCATCACCAATGGAGGAATAAAGCAGCATATAGTGAAGCCCGTAAAGACAGTACTTTTAAAAAATTCAATAAGATGCACTTACATCAAGGTAGAAGAAAACGAACATCCAGATAAAAAACGGCCACGGCTCTCATCGTGCTTGTGTCTCTGCCCGCCTGACATGTTTCACCTCAATGGATATCCCAAGCGTGGTCATTTTCCAACCACCTACTTCTGTCTGACGCGTCATCCTGAAAATTAGCACTTCCAGTTTTTGCGTCATCTGTGTACTATTTATACAGGCATGCTTGTGTCATTAGGCCACGCCTCTGATGATATCCATTGGGATAAAACATGTCTGTCGGGCAGAGACACGGACGTTTTTTATCTTGATGTTTGTTTTTATCTGGATGTTCGTTTTCTTGTACCTTGATGAAAGTGCATCTTATTAAATGTATTTTATTCCCCTTTTCTGTATATAACAAAAAGACAGGATGGGTTTGTGCAAAGAAGGAGTTGGGTTACAAACTCAAAATGCGTCCAGCTACAATCACTATAGGTAATCACTGGCTGTGCGGACAGTCACATATACTGTAGCTGTAACCCTTCTCAGCCTGTCATTGTTTTACTCACACACCTGTTGTTCCAGATGCAGGAATTTGCAAATTGCAGGCAGTGCTAAGAGGGGAATTTTTCCAGTTCTGATTGCAAGGAGGTTTAGAGATATATACTCAGTATAATCACCACATATGAAAATCATGTTCCCTCTTTTAAAGAGACAGTCATACTTTAGATTGAATGTTTGAATGAATGTATTGCATGCTATTTTAGGATATGGGCGTTAGGGTCCTTTCACACGGGGCGGATCCGTGCAGATCCGCCCCGTGAAGCTCTGCTTGCTCAGCGGGGATCGCTCCGTTGATCCCCGCTGAGCCGACGGATGACTGGGCGGTCCCCGCACACTGTGCAGGGACCGCCCTGTCAGAGCGCCGCTCTCCCCTATGGGGAATCGGATGACGACGGACCGTACACACTTTGGCGGAGCGGAGCGGATGTCAGCGGACATGTCTCCGCTGACATCCGTGCCTCCATAGGGGTACATGAAGGATCCGTTTTAGGTCCGCCTAAAAAACTGACAGGCGGACCTGAACGGACCTCCGTGTGAAAGAGCCCTTATGCTGAACAATATTTTTTGTGTAATAAACACTCCTTTGAGAAATGCTGTGCTGTAGAAGTATTAGCAGAATGTGTGACTGATCGGGTAACAGGCCCAGGCCAATCAAGACAGCAGGTGCAGTTTTGATTACAAGACAGATGCTACAAGTGGAGATTTCCACTGAAAATACAAACACGAAGAGCTTGTTAATGTGTGTCAAGGCTTGTTCTGTGGAGTTACTTAAAAACTGATGAAATATTCAGTCTGGTAATAGGACTCCTGCTAAAAAAACATTTCCTGCCTTGTGTTAGTATTACTGCATATGGGAAAATCATCACGACATATGGCGTCTGTTAACTGTTTCCTAGATGATCATGCATTGATTTTCAAAAGAACACCTTACCACTAGGTAAAATATTATGTAGCGCCCTCCTCACTCCCCTCTTCTTCTTCAGCTCGTCTGTCTCTTGTCTAGGGGTACCTTTCAGAGGGGAAGGGAGCGGGGACACCACGCCTGGCCTTTACCACAGGTGTCAGTGTGATATAAGCAAAGTTCTTTTACCTTCAGGTCAGTGCTGTGCACCTGGAGCCTCCACCAAGAGTTACCTTGAACAATGTCTGTCAGGAAATGAGCCCCACACCATTAAAGTTCAACACTCCTTTATTCCTCTCGAATGAACACAATCAGTTGAACTCCCTTGCAGAAACAGAACAGAAAAGGAGGTGTGGATGCGAGTAGGCCCAGACACAATGTGTTCTCCACTTTCCTCCCTGAAAGTGGGTTGCGGTCTCCGAGCGAGGGGGGATTTCCCTCCAGGCGGTCTCCGATGAGAGGCTCACCCGTCACTGGCAATATGCTGCACCAGGTCTTCGAGTGAGGATCTCCCCCCGGTCCATTACGCCTTCCGGATTCGGGTACCCACTCTCGGGGTTCCCTAGGATCTCCTTCCCTCGCGGAACTCAGTGTTGGGCACTGAGCTCCAGACCTCCATCCGAGTACCTCACCCCAGGCTAAAGGTGCCTGGGATGGAACACGACCTCTGGCTGTCCTCTAGGCCTAGGCCCACCTAGAGAACCGACACGAACCACTGCCCACAGGCTGAAGGTGCCCTGGGACTCGACCCGTGACAAAGATGGCCGGCCCATTTATACCCTCTCCCAGCCAGCACGGCGGGTTCCCCGCCCCACCATACCGCTGCTGAGGGAGGACAAAAAGGAGGCACAGCAATGATTCAACCCCAGCCCAGGGCAACAGCGCCACCCGCTGGGCTGCAGGGAATTACACATCACTAATGTCTCTGCCAAGTTCAAATTACACCCGGGAAAGTACATACCCGCTACAATTATACCAGGTTAGTGCTCATCCTAGTACAACTCTTTCTGGAATCCATATGTAGCGGGTATTTAAATTTGGGGGGGAGCATCTGGGTTAGTTAACCCAGATTTACTAATTGTTAGAGAATCTGAGAATCCCTTTTGTGGTTCTTGGAGGACTCTGGTGGTGCAAGGTTCCCTGTGGCCTGCAGGTGGCGTTGTCGCCCTGGGCCGGAGTTGAACCTGCACCACAAGACTGTACCTTTTTGTCCTTTCCTGGCGCCGGTACAGCTGGGCGGGGAACCAGCTGTGACGCAAAAGGAGAGGAGATAAAAGGGGCGGACGCCCTGACAGGGGTTCAGAGTTGGAGGACGCGGCCGCACCCAGGCACCTTCGGCCTGGGTGCTGGCGTTCCGGAGATCCGGGCCCAGGTGCCCTTGACCTGGCCGGAGCGAGGGATGGAGTCCATCCCAGGCACCTTAAGCCTGGGGTAAGGTAGTATGGCCAAGGCCTGGGGCCCAGTAACTTCGACTGGGTTCTGCGAGGGTGGAGGAGTCCGAGGGGCCCTAAGGTGTTGGGACCCGTATCTGAGGCGAGGAGGCCGGGGAGTGTAACCCTTCCGGATAGCCCGGTACAGCATTAATCCGGTGACGGCGGGGCCTCTGGTAACTCCCTTGGAGGGATGTCTTCCCCCTGACAGGGGCTGCAACGTAGCGAAGGTAACTCCAGTTCCTGTTCACTAGAGTCGCTGGAAGAGACTCTGAAGCCAAAAAGTTAATTTAACAGCCACTGTGCTTAGCAACCGTTAGTGAAACCTCAACGGTTTAGTTTCTTTGAGGATTGTGCCTTGACCCACTCCTCACCAATACTGGACTGTTCTATGGGTCTCAAACTGTCTGCTCGCAAAGGACTATTTGTTTGCCGTTATGGAATAAATAAGTGTTGGACCTTTTCAGTGTGTGGTACTCCAATTACTGGGAGCAAAGGGGGTTATCAGCAGAACAGACTTGGCTCTGAGCGTATACACAGCCCGGGTGTAATTAGATGCTGGCCTTAACCTCTACATGCTGAAATCTAGAGGACATGGGCCGTGGCGCACCTCGCTCTCCCCTTCAAAGTACCCCTAGACCGAAGCCAAAGTATCCACTAAAGAAGAGAGAGAGGGTGAGGCTGCTACACATAAAATATCAGCAAAAAAGTCTGTCAATGACATGAATTTATCAGCATTAAAGTAGAACTATACATCTGAGCACCACAAACCAAAAATACAATTTAATTATTTTTTAATATTCAAAGCAAACTCCATCCATCCATGTCTTCATGCTTTATTTTGTTGTACAATCACTTTGAAAAACACCCCCTAGCATTTATGGTCATGGCCCTGTTTAGTAAGGTCAAATGGTTCATATACCATTTTCTTACTGGAATCCACCTGCCCTGAGCTCAGGCATGCAAGCAGGGGAGGGTGTGCTTAGCTCAGAAAAATCCTCCTCCCCTACTAAAGACTCCTGGGATGTATGACATCATTTGCCTAGGCCTGGAAACCAGGAAGTAACTGAAAGCGGTTGTAAACCACTGGACTTTTTTTTTTTTGTACCCTGCAAGGTAATGTCATAATGTGGTAGTATGTATTGCATACTAGCATATTATTTTAAACTTACCCTAAAACAAAGCCCTTTCACCACCGAGATGTCAAAGCTGCAGGCACTCCCACCTTCACCCTTCTTCCTTCTGGGTTTGCGGACTCCAGCTATGTGACTGGCCGGAGTTGCAGTTTACAGAACAGGGCTCTTAAAACAAACAAATATGATACACTTCCCTATCCACTTACTAATGCTAGCAGCAAAATGATATAAAATATAAAAATAGTCTATGTTGATTGAGAGAGTGAAGTTCTGCTTTAACCCCTTGCCAACCGCCGATCTACATTGGCACAATGGCACAGCTGGGCAAATGGGCGTACCCGTACGTCCCTCCGTAGAAGCCGGGTAGCGGGCTCGTGCCTGCGGGTTCGACGGACTCGATGTCTGCCGGTGGCCCGTGATCGCACCAAGGAGAGGCAGAATGGGAAGTGCCTATGTAAACATTTCCTTGTTCTGCCTAGTGACATGACAGAGTTCTCTTGGTTCCTGTCATCGGGAGTAGTGATCTCTGTCATGTTCTAGTGAACCCCCCCCCACTACAGTTAGAACACACTGAGGGAACGCACAGTTAACCCCTTGATCGCCCCCAGTGTTAACCCCTTCCCTGCTAGTGACATTCATACAGTAATCAGTGGCTATTTTTAGCTCTGATCACTGTATAAATGTCCCTGGTCCCGATAAAAATCTCCGATTACCGCCATTACTAGTAAAAAAAAAAATGCCAAAAATCTATCCCCCCTATTTTGTAGACACTATAACTTTTGCGCAAACCAATCAATTTGCGTTTTTTTTTTACCAAAAATGTGTCGAAGAATATATATCGGCCTAAACCGAGGAAGAAATTATTTTTTTAATATATTTTTTGGGGATGTTTATTATAGCAAAAAGCTTTTTTTTCCAAAAATTGTTATTTTTTTTTGTTTATAGCGCAAAAAAGAAAAACCGCAAAACCGCAGAGGTGATCAAATACACCCAAAAGAAAGCTCTATTTGTGGGAAAAAAAGGACGTACATTTTGTTTGGGTACAACGTTGCATGACCACGGAATTGTCAGTTAAAGAGACATAGTGGCGTATCGCAAAAAATGCTCTAGTCATTAACCTCCTTGGCGGTATGATTCTGTCTGGAATTTTGTACCAAAAGCGGTACAATTATTTTGCATGGAAATTTGGTGTTATGTATTGTAGGCCTGCAATTCTAAGTAATTACTTACTTAAACCTGACCAAACAAGAGTCTAGTAGACATCCCGGGTATGATAAAGTTTGAAACACAAAATCATAAATTCTAATATGTAGCGCCCTCACTCCATCTTCTCTGTCTAGGGGTATTTCGTATGTGAGGGTGAGATGCGCTACGGCCCATGTCCTCCCCATGGCAGTGGGTGAGGTGAAGGCCAGTACCAATTCTTTTCCTCGGGCCTGTGCGTTTCAGTTAAGGACCAAGTCTAGCTGTGCTGACACTTCCCTTTGCTCCCATTAACTTGAGTACCACACACCGATTAGGGTCCAACTCTTGTTTTATTGTCACACTCACAATCAAACAGTTCTTTACCAGCCAACTGGTTGAGACCCAATAACAGTTCAATACGGTGGGGTGAGCAGGTCGAGGCACTATCCTGGTTGTACGCTAAACCACTGTGGTTTCACCAGCGGTTACTATAGCCTTGGCTAGAGAGAACTTAGAACTTGCGAGTCTCTACCAGCGACTCAATAGAATGTAGATAGGAGTACCTTCGCTGCGTTGTGGCCCCTGTCAGGGGGAGACGTCCCTCCAAGGGAGTTACCGGAGGCCCATCCATCACCGGGTTGATGCTGCTCCGGACTCTCCGGACGGGTGACCTCTCCGGCCTCCTCACCTCAGACTTGGGCCCCATCCACCTCAGGGACCCTCGGACTCCTCCGCCCTCGCGGGACCCAGTCGAAGTCACTGGGCCCCAGGCCTCCGGTTTAGTACCTCACCCCAGGCTGAAGGTGCCTGGGATGGATGCCAACTCCGCTCCAGCCAGGCCTAGGGCGCCTGGACCGGAACTCCGAACTGCCCGCACCCAGGCCGAAGGTGCCTGGGCGCGCGATGCAGGAAAAAGACCTCGTGGCGAGGGCGTCTCTCCCCTTTATCTCCTCCCGCGATGTCCCAACAGGTTCCCCGCCCCTGCCGCACCATCGCCGGAAAGGGACAAAAAGGCCAGCACTGCGGCAGTGAATCTACCTTAGGCCTGTAGGAACCCCGGCACCCACAGACCAAGGAGAACAGTACACCACCAAGTCCTCCACGAATTAACAATGGTCTAAATCCTTTCATAATTTATACACACCTGGGTCATACTACCACCCAGGTGTATCCCCCTAAATTTAAACCCCTGCTACAAATATAATAAATAACTATAAATAATTATAACAAATAGTAATGTAATTAAAAGAAAAATTATTTACTATGGTAATCAAATCAAAAACACTGAAATTTGCTCAGTTGCAGAATTATCGCTGTCATTAGATTTAGTGTTTGATGACGAATTTCCCCACAAATCACTATCGCTCAATTCTGCAAGTGATTCTAATTTATTATTGCTGTTTTCTAGCTGGTCTAAAACCACTTTTGACATAAAGGGACACTTTTTGGTTGCTATGGACAATCTCCAGTTTCCAGGCAGGAAGAACAGTTTTTATAATATAAAAGTACATGCAGGACACTGGACAGACCACTAGGGACAAAGGGGTGTGTAATTATTTGATACAGTACTGTAATCAGTAAGATTAGAGTATACTGTATCTATACTGTGTTTTTCACTTTTTGAATTTGGCGCCGAACTCCGTCCCCGTGCGTCGCAACATCGCAGGGAACGGAGCTCGGCACTCGGCACTCGGCTGTGTGAATCAAACGAGGAGACAGCTCGCACACACACTGCGGGGAGACATTGCAGGATCCAGGGAACAAGATAAGAAACTCTCCCTGGATACTGCGATGCAGCCCGAGTCTGAAAAACTCACCCGAGCCTGACTCGGGATTACCGCTAAGGGGGTTAGGTGAGTAAAATCTTCCGGGGCTGAAGTGGTTAAGAACTTAAGTCAATCAGCCTGTTACAATCTAGCTGTCATTTGGGATAGTTCTGTAATACCCAATCACATGCAAGGAAAATTAGGAAAAATGGACGTCAGCAGAGCTTTACCTCATTCACCAAGGGAAAATGTTTGTAAAAAGCAAAAATTCCCTTGTAAAGTGAACAGTCTATTTGCTTTTTCCTTTTCTTTTTAGATGTCACACTTCCTAAACTGCTATACCGTGCTCATTAGGCTTCCTTTGTTCACGCTGTATGGACACCCAAGGGCTTCTGCAGCTTAGAAGCCCGCCCCTGTGTCTCTACTCCTTTTCCTAAGTGGAACATTTCCATCGACCGCCCCTTCCATCTTCCTTCCCGCCCCCTTTTGGCGTACACTCGCCCCAGTGCCGCCCACCAGCCTCGGCCATCCCCTGTGACGCCGGCCTGTTATGTTTCCGCCGCTGCCGCTGCGGCGCATGTGCGCGCCGCTCAGGTTTCTGGGGATTGTAGTTTAGTGGCGGTTCCTTCCCTTTGTATAGGAGCAGGCCCCTCGTAGTCCGCACTCGTTCGGTGACGTCAGCACGCCCGAACGAGTGGGGGGTTTAAAAACGCCAGCATTTTGTCATTCCATCTCAGGCTGTGAGATGGAGGTGACCTCACTTTGAACTTCCCTGATTCAGGTAATGTACCTCTGGGAAATGGATGATTTCATGTCTTCTTGATATGTTGCTGGATGATGGCACGCTATATCTTCAGTATGCTTTGCATACCAGCAGTACACTGTGCTTTAATTTAGCGAATCTAGCTGCTTGTTATGTGGCGTTTCCCTTTTATATATTTTTTATTTATTTTTTTCCTTATGGATGATAACTCATCCAACCACGCATCATTATTCATGTCTGGAACACAACTCTCTTTGAGAAGTTCATTATATATAAAAAATGTTTGCTTCAATCTTCCTTATTGTTTATTTCTCAACAATTTTTATTTATTTATTCATTTATTTTTTAGGATATACCACACTGCTGGACAGATCTATCAGTCATCTTTTCCAGCTATACTATGGAATTTGCCCATTTGGTCGCCTCCGCTTGCCTATTTTTTCTTTAAAAGCATTTGAACAGAGTAAGTTAGTATACTTTTTTGAGCCCGCTGGCCTTCTACATACTATATTATGTTTAATCTATCTGTGATTTTGGAAGCACATTAGTCATTAGGACTTGTCTTCTTCTTGGCTAGGTCTTCTCTGCCCCCTACAGCTGAACTTAGCCTCTTGCACGGTCCTGCAGTTGTGATCAATTATCTACATCATATGCGGGAATCGCATGTGTGATCTTTCCTGCCTGGGTTGAACAGGGGCTGGGCTCTATACCTGGTAACTATGATGTAAACTTCAGGAATTAAAAATATGTGAACATGTAATTATATGTATGACATTTCCTGATTTTGTTCTTTTTTGATTCTTTGCTAGAGCTGGATATACAATTAAGGTGGTTATAGTATACTCCCCTGAAGAAGCCACATCCGGCGAAATATATAGGGATATAACATCATACTTGACCCCCCGCCATACTCTTCTTGGGTAAACCAGCAACCCAGAAAGAACCTCTATGTGTTCAGGCTATGTTTTTATCAATTTCACTTTTCATAATATGTGTATAATATCTATGTGATATTTTAATAAAAATTGTAAAAATATTTTCTACAAAGCACCGCGATAGTCTAATTTTTTCTCGTTTTTTGACCTATTTGCTCATAGTAAATCAAATCCTTACTATCGTGGGGCCATAAGTCTCATAGCTACTCCATAAGCTACTCCATATATAGGCTGCTATTCCTATATATATAGCTCCATAAGCTACTCCATAAGCTACTCCATATATAGGCTGCTATTCCTATATATATATGTATGTATATATATATATATATATATATATATATATATATACACAGTCAGGTCCATAAATATTGGGACATTGACACAATTCTAATCTTTTTGGCTCTATACACCACCACAATGGATTTGAAATGAAACAGACAAGATGTACTTTAATTGTAGACTTTCAGCTTTAATTTGAGGGTATTTACATCCAAATCAGGTGAACGGTGTAGGAATTACAACAGTTTGTATATGTGCCTTCCACTTTTTAAGGGACCAAAAGTAATGGGACAATTGGCTGCTCAGCTGTTCCATGGCCAGTTGTGTGTTATTCCCTCATTATCCCATTTACATGGAGCAGATAAAAGGTCCAGAGTTAATTTCAAGTGTGCTATTTGCATTTGGAATCTGTTGCTGTCAACTCTCAATATGAGATCCAAAGAGCTGTCACTATCAGTGAAGCAAGCCATCATTAGGCTGAAAAAACAAAACAAACCCATGAGAGAGATAGCAAAAACATTAGGTGTGGCCAAATCAACTGTTTGGAACATCCTTAAAAAGAAAGAATGCATCGGTGAGCTCAGCAACACCAATTGACCCGGAAGACCACGGAAAATAACTGTGGTGGATGACCGAATAATTTTTTCCCTGGTGAAGAAAACACCCTTCACAACAGTTGGCCAGATCAAGAACACTCTCCAGGAGGTAGGTGTATGTGTGTCAAAGTCAACAATCAAGAGAAGACTTCACCAGAGTGAATACAGAGGGTTCACCACAACATGTAAACCATTGGTGAGCCTCAAAAACAGGAAGGCCAGATTAGAGTTTGCCAAACAACATCTAAAAAAGTCTTCACAGTTCTGGAACAACATCCTATGGACAGATGAGACCAAGATCAACTTGTACCAGAGTGATGGGAAGAGAAGAGTATGGAGAAGGAAAGGAACTGCTCATGATCCAAAGCATACCACCTCATCAGTGAAGCATGTTGGTAGTAGTGTCATGGCGTGGGCATGTATGGCTGCCAATGGAACTGGTTCTCTTGTATTTATTGATGATGTGACTGCTGACAAAAGCAGCAGGATGAATTCTGAAGTGTTTCGGGCAATATTATCTGCTCATATTCAGCCAAATGCTTCAGAACTGATTGGACAGCGCTTCACAGTGCAGATGGACAATGACCCGAAGCATACTGCAAAAGCAACCAAAGAGTTTTTTAAGGGAAAGAAGTGGAATGTTATGCAATGGCCAAGTCAATCACCTGACCTGAATCCGATTGAGCATGCATTTCACTTGCTGAGGTCAAAACTGAAGGGAAAATGCCCCAAGAACAAGCAGGAACTGAAGACAGTTGCAGTAGAGGCCTGGCAGAGCATCACCAGGGATGAAACCCAGCATTTGGTGATGTCTATGCGTTCCAGACTTCAGACTGTAATTGACTGCCAAGGATTTGCAACCGAGTATTAACCGTGAAAGTTTGATTTATGATTGTTAATCTGTCCCATTACTTTTGGTCCCTTAAAAAGTGGGAGGCACATATACAAACTGTTGTAATTCCTACACCGTTCACCTGATTAGGAAGTAAACACCTTCAAATTAAAGCTGAAAGTCTGCAGTTAAAGCACATCTTGTTTGTTTCATTTCAAATCCACTGTGGTGGTGTATAGAGCCAAAAAGATTAGAATTGTGTTGATGTCCCAATATTTATGGACCTGACTGTATATATATATATATATATATATATATATATATATATTTTGCATTATTTCCTTTCTTCTTTTTTTGTATTATGTCCATTCTTAATCTCACAAACAAGGGCCATGATTAATCAGAGCTTAGGGATACTTTATAATTGGCAAATAGGAAGTCATGATAACAAGATTTGTATACAGATCAACATGCAGGTCATGTTCTCTTGTGGTTTAGCCTTTATTACTGTACATAATTAGCTTGTATGCTATCTGATAGTGTTAATTATTGCTTGAGTTAATGTCAATATTATAATGTCACTGTCATACTAGTCACTTTTCTCTGCATCTTGCTATATGTGTGCTCCTTAAATGGTCGCATTATAGATTTCCATGGTTTTCGGGAGTAGAAGGGTAAGGATTTGTAGTTTTAAAGTGTTACAATAGCATTAATGATCTGACCAAGGTTTTTATGACGAGGGAGCAAAGCAGTGGGGTTGATTTACTAGAGGCAAATAGGCTGTGTACTCTACAAGGGCATTTGCTCCAGAGCTTAGTAAATTAGGTGAAGCTTCAGTTTGCAAAGAATGCCCAATCACATGCAGGGAAATAAAAAAAAAACAGCATTTTTGCTTGCACATGATTGGATGATAGATATCATTTTAGGACATACAACAGACATTTGACTAACAGCTATTTGTGATAAGCAAATCTATATACATTAAATTAAAACCTAACTTTATCCAAAACTTGATTTTTGTTTAGGTCATAGCAGGGGAGGATAGTACATTTTGTCAGGCTTTAACCACTTCAGCTTCGGAAGATTTTACCCTCTTCATGACACTGCCATTTTTAGCTATTCGGCCCTGCGCTACTTTAACTGGCGAATGTGAGGTCATGCAATGCTGTATGCAAACAAAATTTATATATTTTTTTCCCCCCACAAATAGAGGTTTTTGTTTTTGTTTTTTTGTGCTATAAATTAAGAAAGAGCATAAATTAAAAACAAACAATATGTTGTATTTTCTGTTATAAAAACATATCCAATAAAAAATATAAAAAATCGAATTTCTTTCAAAATTTAGGCCAAAATAATTCTGCTACATGTCTTTGGTGAAAAAAAAAGTCAAAATAAGTACATATTGATTGGTTTGCATGAAATTTATAGTATTTACAAACCAGTGGCATCGCTAGGGGGTGGCTATTGGGGCTATAGCCCTGAGTCTGGTGCCCATAGCCCCGAGTTTCTTACCGGGTGGTGCAGTCCTGCAATTAGCAGGTATGTCCCGGTCCAGAATGCGGAGGACAGGGGCAGACTTAGCTGTGGTAGCGATGGCTCCGACTCTGCCCCTTCCTTCATCTGCCTCTACTCTTGGCCACTGGTTGCTAGGGCCGCCTAGTATCTAGCAACCAGTGATGTCACGGCCGCAACTCCCTCCCTGCCCAGCATTCAAAGCAGAGGAGGATTCTACTTCCTCCGTGCTAGTGATCATGGGACCTAAAGAGTTGAGCCCAGCCCCCTTGTCATGGTCCTGGACTGGATTGTCCCACCACTGGTCCAGTTGCGGCGAGGTGCAGGGCAGCGGCATCTTCAAACAGGAGGGGGAGGCCTGGGCAGTCGGGAAGAGCCCAGGAGGGAGTGAGAGAGAGAATACAAGGCCTCACCGCCACCCTGAGCATCATCCCCTGCGCCTCCCAGAGCCTGCACTACTTCTCCAACCTCCTCTCCCAGCTCGGTGTGACTGTTATAGAACAGGAAAAAAATAGGCTGACCGAGGACGGGCGGGAGGTAGGTGGATCACACACGCCTACCCACACCAACAGGGGTTGGACAGTAGGGACTGCAGGCAGTGCTAGGGGGTCTCTCTTTCCCACCCCTCTCTTTCTTTCACCCGCTCTCATCCAACCCACTTTCTCTCACCCTCCCTCACCCCCTCTCATCCAATCCCCTCTTTCTCACCCCGCTCTCAGCCACCCCCTCTCTCTCTTTCACCCCTTTTCATCCACCCCCCTCTCTCACCCACCCTCACCCCTCCTCTCTCTCACCCCTCTCTCTCTCACCCTGATGCAAGGGGGAGGCTCTCTGAGGACCCTGATGTAAGGAAGGGTCTCTCTGTGGACCCTGATGTATGGGGAGGCTCTCTGGGGACCCTGCTGTATGAGGAGGCTCTCTGGGGACCCTGATGTATAGGGGGGCTCTCTGGAGACCCTGATGTAAGGAAGGGGCTCTCTGTAGACCCTGATGTATGGGGAGACTCTCTGGGGACCCTGATATATGGGGAGGCTCTCTAGGGATCCTGATGTAAGGGGAGGCTCTCTGGGGACCCTGATGTAAAGGGGGGCTCTCTGGGGATCTTGATGTAAGGGGGGCTGTCTGGGGACCCTAATGTAAGGAATGGGCTCTCTGGGGTCCATGATGTAAGGAAGGGGCTCTCCGGGGACCCTGATGTAAGGGGGGATCCGCACTCAGATATGTAACAATATATATATATATATATATATATATATATATATATATACACACACACACATATAATATATACATGTATATGCCCTCCCAAGCGTATGACTTTCTTTATTTCGCTGCTATGGGCTCTAGCCCCAGATCATTTTTATACCTAGCAGCGCCCCTGCTACAAACTATGGGCCATATACTCGCATTTTTATTTATTTCTATTAGTAGTGGCGGAGATCAGCGACTTATAGCAGGATAGCGGGAAATCTGACACTAACTTACACTTTGTGGGAACTGGCTAACTGCCACTGACATCTCCAGTGACACTAATACAGTGATCAGTGGCAAAAAAATTACACAGGCACTGTACTAATGACACTGGCTGGGAAGGGGATTAACATCTGGGGCAACCAATAGGTTAAATGTGTGCCTGAAAATGTTTACTATGTGTACTGTTTGCTGATTTTACTTAGCAGGGAAACAACAACTGGCACATCGCCGCTGTCAGAGAGCTATGTGTTGTTTACATACACAAAGTTCTTCCCTGTCACTCGCTCCAATGATCGGTGGGTCCTGGCTGAAAACTGCTGATTGGCATGTGCTGGAGCCAGTGACCTCACAGCCAGGGTGCAGGTGCATGTGTGCTCACGCGCCCCCTACCAGGACATGCAGAATCACATATATATACCGAATATACTCCAGTATAAGCTGAGTTTTTCAGCACATTTTTTTGTGCTGAAAATGCCCCCCTCGGCTTATACTCGAGTCACTTTTTTGCGCCTGATCTCCCGGAATTTGGGGACCCAGTACCGGCCAGCCGTAGGTCCCCTGGACCCCAAACATGGCACACATGTAGCCCCACTCCTTCTTTGATGTCTGGGGGACCTACGGCTGGGGAGCACTGATTTTTCAAAACCGGGCACCACTTCCATAGACTTCCATGTTAAACGGTCATTTCTCCGGTGAATTTGGGGACCCGGTACCAGCCGGTCGTAGATCCTCTGGACCCGAAACTTGGCACACATGTAGCCCAATTTCTCCTCTACAAGTGTGCAAAGATTGTTGTCTGGGGGACCTACGGCCAGGGAGCACTGATTTTTCAAAACTGGGCACCCCTTCCATAGACTCCCATGTTAAACGTCAATCTAGGCATGGGCACAGTGAGGCATGGACACAGTGAGGCATGGGCACAGTGAGGCATGCACATGGACACAGTGAGGCAAAGTGAGGCACAGTGAGGCATGCAGATGGTCACCCTTGGCTTATACTAGAGTCAATAGGTTTTCCCATTTTTTGTGGTAAAATTAGGTGCCTCGGCTTATATTCGGGTCAGCTTATACTCGAGTATATACAGTATGTCATTCTGTGCAGCCAGCTCGCACTGTAGCAGTAAAACTTCACTGTGTGGTCGGAAAGTGGTTAAATGCTGTGTCTGTTTTTACATTTTTACTGGGTTTTTTTTTTTTATGTAATCATTATTTGAAAATGTTTCATTATATAACATACAAAAGATATAAAACAAAACACGCAAAAAAGTGTAAGAACAAAAAGAGTCCACGTTGGTGTTGTATGCATTACTCAATTAAACTGGTTAGAGAAATCAGGGGAGGAGTGGAGAAGGGGGCAAAAGAACATCATGCTTCAACTATGTCATATTAACACTAACATCAATGAATGTTACTGTTAATCAACTGTCACTCCCCCCTGCTATGGCGCTTACGATGACTCAGACCCCCAAGGGACTAGATGTAACCAAAAAATGAAAACAAAAAACAAGAACAAATAAATTAACATATTAAGGCGTCATTCCATGCTGGGTTGTTTTGTTCAGGGATCAGGAGCCCCTACATTTCCAACCCAATCAACAGGATGACTTTACTTGTATAGTGCATCCAAGTGGCCCATATGGCATAAAACTTATAATATCTGTCTTTACATTTTGTCATCCATTCCTCTGCAGCCATGATGTTATTCACTAAGGTAATCCATTCACGTGTAGGGATTTGTGGTCTCTTCCAGTATATCGGAATTAACCTTCTGGCTGCATTGAGCAAATGAGGCAGTACGGACTTGCGAAACTGGCTGAGAGGAATGGTAGGAACATGTAGCAGGGATTCCAATGGGGAATCAGGGAGCACAAGGTCTAGAATGACCATTATCTGGGCCCGTACATCTAACCAGAAGGGCCGTATCTTAGGGCACTCCCACCAAATGTGGAGGAAGGAGCCCCTAAGGCCGCATTCCCTCCAGCAAGCGTCGGATACTGATGGGTATATCCTAGCAAGCTTAGGGGAAACTCTAAACCACTGGTCAAGTACCTTAAAACTATTTTCCTGCATTTTCATGTCTACCGAGCTCGTATGTGTGAGACGGTAGAGGTGCTCCAACTGAGTTTCAATAAAGACATGCTGAAGGCTCTCTCCCACTCCCTTATTTATCCAGGCTTCCCTCCGCTCTCCAACGACTGTAGTAGCTCAGTACTGATATGCTGGATCGAATTACTAAAACTAGAGCATGCAAAATCTGGTGCAGCTCCTCAGAGAAACGAATCAGCTTTCAGGTTTTATTTTTAAAGCTTAATTGAACAAGATGAAGTTAGAAGGTGATTGACTACCATGCACAACTGCACTGGATTCTGAGTGCTCCCATTTTAGTAAATCTCCCCCAGTGTGTGGAATAGCAGAGGTAGACATACAGAGCCGTTCAAAGGGAGATGCCGTGGTAGGGGAACAGATGTCATGGGATAGGCTGCAGACAAAGTGTTGGAGCTGTCTATAGCGCCATTCGCCCATGGGCAAAGATCCATACTGTTTTCTCAATGTGGCCAGCGGCAATAAACCCTGGTCTTGGTCAAATCTGCTACATCTTGACTCTCCATCGGCCCACCAAGCCCTGAAAAAGGAGGGATGTTCCCCAGGAGTGAGCCAGGGGAAGCCCCCAAGGGAGCCAGAGGGGAAATCAAAGGGACGAGGTGTCCCTTCCCATTCAAGGCATCCCAAGTTGCCAGGGCATGGATGGCCATGGGAAAGGCAAGTGTGGAAAGTCCCCTGCAGTCCCTGGGATCCATGGAATGTGATAAGTTACGGCCTGCTAGAAATTTGTCAAGTGGGAGCCAAAGTTTAGAAGATAAATTATGATACCAATCCAAGATGCGTTGTAACGCTATCACTTCATAGTATTTGTGAATAACTGGGATACCCATACCCCCTTTTTTTAAGGGCGTTGTATAGTGCGGATAGCCAAACGGGGGCTTTTCCCATTCCAAATATATTGCAAAAACAGGCTGTTCAGGGTTGAAATGAAAGGTCTGGGTAAAGAAACAGGCACCATTTGCAAGTAGAAAAGAATATGGGGCAACACGTTCATTTTTAAAACACTGACTCGGCCCATCACGGAAAAAGCAGTGCGGTCCCAACTCTTTAGGTTCACTTTGATAGTAGAAAGCAATGGGGCATAATTACAGGTGTATAACTGTGAGCAGCATGCAGGTAAGTAAATTCCCAAATATTTTAGCGATGTCTAGCACCAGGTAAAGAAAAAAGTGGCCTGCAGCTGTGTACGCAAACCCGAGGGCACATTAAGGGACAGGATCTCTGACTTGCTATAATTTATTTTAAAATTGGACAGCAGGTTGAAGTCCTTGAGTTTGGCCACGATATTAGGGAGAGAAATCAGGGGGTCTGAGAAATTAAAACAGGACATCATCCGCATAAGCAGATAACTTATGCTCCGTCTGTCCCACCACAAAACTTATAATGGCACTGTTAAGGCGGATCTTGTTAAGCAGTGGCTCAAGGGTTAAAGCGAAAATTAGGGGGGACAAAGGGCACCCCTGTCGCGTCACGTTGCGGATAGGGAATGAGTCTGATAGTAGCCCATTCACTTTCACCTTGGCTTCTGGGGAACTATAAAGGGAGGATATCCACGACAGAATGTTGGGACCCAGACCAAGTCTGGTCAACACCGTTCGCAGGTAGGTCCAATCCACCTGGTCAAATGCCTTCTCAGCATCAGTGGAAAGCAAAAGACAGGGGGGGCATGCGGCCTGTGATTCAACCCAATGAAATAACTGGATCGCTCTATTTTAATTGTCCCTGGCTTCTCTCCCCATAATGAATCCCGTTTGATCAAGGTGTATGACTGTTGGAAGGATTGGTTTAAGTCGGTTGGATAAAAATTTTGCTAATATTTTAATATCGGTGTTCAGAAGTGAGATTGGCCTATAATTCCCAGGGATGGAGCGATCTTTCCCTTCCTTGGGCGAACTGCAATGTGGGCCATCAATGCCTCTTTGGGCACCTGTTTCTAAGCCACTGCATCATCCATTATACCCTCGTTCAAGCGGCAGTTCCATGCATCCGAAGACAGGGGATGTAGGCAAATGGAAACCGGATCATGATCCGATATAATTATGGAGCCAATGGAAGCGTCAGATAGGGAATCAAGGGGAAACTGGTCCATCACCAGAAGGTCTATACAAGTATAGACATTATGGGTGGCCGAGAAATAGCTATAGTCTCTAGCAGTGGGATGGAGCAGCCTCCAACAGTCGACCAAATGGTGCACCCGCATGGACTTTCTAAAGTGCTTCAGGAAGGCAAACGAATGAGCAAAATGGCCTGAGGACGTATCTAATTGTGGATGGGGTCTAACATTGAAATCACCACCCAAGATTATCTGGCCTTCCCGGAAGGTGGATAGAGATTCAGTAAAGTAATCTGTTTACTGTTCAGGGGATACACAGCTGCAAACATGAACTTATGGTCAAAATTGGTGCCTTTAAGAAACACAAATCTAGCAGAACAAAGGGGCATTGTTTGTGAATAGCTATGGCGACCCTCCTAGATTTAGGTCGTGGGGAGTTGCTCAATTACCATGGTTTATACAGGTGAGTAGGGAGGCAGGGGACCGAGTCAGAGCAAAAGTGTCTCCTGTAGAAAAAGTATGTGTGCCCCCAGACGTTTAGTTTCAAGCCACAACTTACTGCGTTTTGAAGGGAAACCCAGACCACGTACGTTGTATGATAAGACTTTCAAGGAGGCCATGATGAGGGCCACCACTCAGTCCTGAGGGCAAGAATACAGCGGAGGCCAGCGAGCAGCGTCAGGTCCCAAAAAGGGAGCATAACTCCAAGGAGTTGTCCTATTGGGGGTAGGTGGTAAGGCATGGAGAGGGCGAGTCCGAGGGGAGACCCGCTACTAATAGTAGGTGCAGGCCTGAACCTCAACTTAAAGAAGATGGTAATACAGCAGCTGGAGGGAATGGGGGAACCCTCTGTGTAGCAGGAAGGCCTGCAACGATCTGTTCAGCTAGTCAGGTTGTCCCCCGGGGGAGGAAGGAAGTGGGGCATGACCGGAGAGGCCTCCTCTGGGGCCGTTGCATTGTCTGCAGCGAGCCGGGCACCAAGGCTGAGGGTGAGGTGGGAGAGGCATCTCCGGAGATGCTCTCCAGTCAGGTATGTCCACAGGAGGCAGTCCCAGGGATGTCTCTGGGTTTGTCAGGATCCTCAGATGGTGGCTGGAGAGCCCTGTAGGCCCAATTTCTATGTGATCCGGTGCTTGGCGGCCCAATATTTGCTTAAAGACACCCTGCAAGGTAGGGACTATGTCCCACGGGCCCGTGGCTTCAGGCAGACCTCTGATATGGATGTTAACCCTGCGGCTCCTATTTTCAAAGTCATCCATTTGATCCAACAGGGAATTAATCCTGTGATCTTGCATTTGTCTCTTGTTGAGTGCCTGTATAGCAGGAGTAGTTTCTTCCCACTGTGTCTCCAATGCCTCCTATATGAGCTGTGTCAGCCTGCAGGGCTTCAATGTCCTGGCACAGGGCCTTCTCTACCCTGTGAGCAAACCGCTTCAGATCAGCCTTATTGGGGAGGGATAACATATGCGTGCGGATATCTTTATCCCCTAAAATGTCACCCACATCAAACAGTCTGTCCTGACTATCAGAGCAGGAGGGAGAGGAGGGGGGAGAAAGCGACAACAGTGGCAGGTGTGGAGAGCCGATGGGGGAGGCTACACGGGCAGCGTGTTCACCCGGTGCCATCTTGGAAGTACCTGTAGTTCCCCGGCGGGTCTCATAAAGGTAATTGTCCAGCAATCCAGGCCGGCTCCGGGAGGTCCGCTGTGGTGGCGGGGACAGCTTGTGCTTCGGAGGCATGTTTTTATGCCACTTATCCCCCTGGAAAGCTGCTGTATGGGCGGCATGCTGAGCGGGTCACACAGAGCTCAGGGAAAGCACGTCCTCACTAGTGCATGCCGTGGCCAGGGCCACCATCAGGGGGGTACAGGCAGTACACCTGTAAGGGGCCCGGAGGTCCCCAGGGGCCGGATGGCAACCCCCCCTTTTTTTGTAAGGGGCCCGGAGGTCCCCAGGGCCCCGGGTTGGTAACCCCCCCCCCCTTTATTATGTATTTAAAAAAAATATTAATTATATTTATTTTAATATTATTTTTTTATAATTTTTTTTTTTTTTTTGTAATTGGCCCAGAGGTCCCCAGAGGCCCGGAGGTCCCCAGGGCCCCGGGTGGCAACCCCTCCTTTTTTGGTTCTTTTTTTGTTTGTCAGCACCCAAAGGCCCCCCCCCCCCGACCTCAACAATTTGCGGCGGCAGCACCCCCCGCTTCTCAATTCGTGGCACCCCCGCTTCTCAATTTGTGGCTGCCCCCCCCACTTCTCATTTTGCGGCGGCAGCGCCCCTCCAGGTTCTCCTGTGCCTGAAGCTGTGTAAGGGGCCCCAAAATTCCTGATGGCGGCGCCCCTACATTTTTATTGTTAAGTTTAAAATTCTCTTTTTGGCCCCATAGAGACGTTATCACTGATTCTGTTTTTCTGATAATTGTCACCTGGACAGAAAGTAAGGAGAAGGCTCACTAATAAATACACAGCAATAAAATCCCAATACAGTTTCCAACACTCAACTGGTATGTGTTTTTTATAACTTCAAATGTCCATCTTACCCCCCCAAAAAAAATTCTGTTCTGTAACTTTCTGTTCTAACTGACACCAACCAAATGCACAAGAAATTATAAGCTTTCCTTATTTCCTGGTTCCTTTGTGGCACCCTTCAAATGGAAAGGACGTGAAATTAAATCTTGCAAATGGGAACACAGACAGCATTAAAGCGTTGACATAGACTCTTACCACTTAAAGTGGTTCTAAAGCCTTAAGGTTTTTCACCTTAATGCATTCTATGCATTAAGGTGAAAAACCTTCTGTGCTGCAGCTCTTGACTATTGATGGCAAGAAAACAGCATGTGTAAAGTGCTTCTGGTACCAGCTATACTCACCTTACCGGCACTCTTTCATAGACCTTGCCTCTGTCACATATAGTTAGCAAATACAGGTGTTTCAAAATATGGGGATCATGTGACTTCCTTAGGTTTTGCAGCCAATCAGAACACCCGAGCGCTGTATTATAATTGAGGGGGAGGTGACATTACTGCTCCCCTTAGCATCTGACACCTTGGATTTCAGTGTTGTCTTTAATGACGACAGAGCCAGAGTAAAACTGTTGCAGCTTGTGTCCTTTACAAATACACTGTAACTTTGGCCTGCTTGGTCAAGGTGACAGTGTCTCCTTTAAAAGGTCAGATTTAAAAATTGTAATGCACAATTGGATTTTCCGTCCGAAAAACCTTGGATGGTTTTTCCGACGGAATTCCGCTCAAGCTTGGCTTGCATACACACGGTTACACAAAAGTTCTCTGAACTTTCGACCGTCAAGAACGCGGTGACGTACAACAGTACGACGAGCCGAGAAAAGGAAGTTCAATGCTTCCGAGCATGCGTCAAATTGTTTCTGAGCATGCTTCAGAATTTTGCGCGTCGGAATTGCTACAGACGATCGGATTTTCGATTTTTTTCTGGCGGAAAATTTGAGAACCAGCTCTCAATCGTTTGTTGGCAGAAATTTCCGACAGCAAACGTCCGATGGAGCATACTCACGGTCGGAATTTCCGTCCAAAAGCTCACATCGGACTTTTCTTGTCGGAAATTACGATCGTGTGTACGGGGCAATAGAAATACTGTAACTATAAGGCTAGCCTTGGCAATTTTTTAATCTTTTCATCACCTTTGAATTAAAAAAAAAGATTATTAAGAATTGAATGGTCCGTAAAAATCTGCAACCTTTCCAGATTCACTTCCATTTGTGCGGGAAATCCATTAAGCCTGCCACCATGGCAGCCTAAAATATCTTCAACTGATTTCACTGGAAATTGGAAGGAGATCAAAACATTATTGTGGACCTTCAATTTCGCACATTTTAAAACAAATAGCATAGAGAAAACTTTCAACTTTGCTTCAAAATTGGCAAATATATGACCAGCAATAAGTATAATATGTTTTTGATTTTGCATAAGGACATTTCTGATCTGTGGGCACCCATAATCAGACATTGAGGACAGTGTTTCATAATACCATTTCTGAGCTGTTATGACTGTTATTCAGAAATAGTCCTGCTTTAAATATTATACTAATAAGAGCCAAATACTTGTATCTCAAAGTAAATCAGCAGAAAAGACAATAAATCATTGGGTCTTTATTAAGCTGCTTGAGTGGAAAGTGTGACTAATTCTATTTTGTGTGGAAGAATGTGTGGCATTTCCTCAGCCTGGATGTAGTCTTGTACCAAGCAAATGGTAAGAACAGCTGATTCTGTTGTTAATGCAAAACATCTTTTTAGCAAACAACGTTAACATACTTTTTCATTACTGTAGATTTCATTGCATGCAACAGCCTTGATTGTAAACTTAATATTTGTACATTTTTAACTGGGTTTTGTCTGGATTCATTTTTTTTTTATCACAATGAATGCTTTGTATGCCAGGATTGGCAGGGAGTAGGGAGAAGCCTTAGCAGATTTAGATTTGTTCTGATTTCAAATACTGCAGTGTACTAATATAAATTATAAGAATGTCAAACAAAAAACCCATCAAAGCATTACAGGCAAATGGATGAACAGTCTTTTGGCATGCACCAATCCAGAATTCTTCAGCGGCATTCCTGAGCTGCCATGTTTGGGATATACTCCTGTGCACAAACAAAATGTTTGGTGCTAAAATTATGAAAGTATGAAACCCCATCCCTGGGTGCTGGAAAATAATGGTGGCCACACAAAATATTGACACTCTGAGCCAGATTTGGACATTTTCTCTTAGCGGTGTACTCACTTTTGTTGACAGCGGTTTAGACATTAATGGCTGTGTGTTGAGTTATTTTGAGGGGACAGCAAATTTACACTATTATACAAGCTGTACACTCACTACTTTACATTGTAGCAAAGTGTAATTTCTTCAGTGTTGTCACATGAAAAGATACACTAAAATATTTTCAAAAATGTGAGGGGTGTACTCACTTTTTATATATATAATATATATATATATATATTTTTTACATTTCCTTTATTCATGTGGGTGGTGTGGATCTGGTTAGTGGAGACCCCCCACCTGCTCATGCAGCTTCTATCAATGATCTGTTGCTGACTGCAATCAGCTAGCAATTTATCACTATAGCAGTAATCCACTACTGTAGGGAGAGGCTAGATAGAGCTGCCAAAGCCTCACTACTGACAGTTAGAGGAAGCTCAATGCCTTATATCAGAGAAGCTTTAAAAGGACTACAGATTTTCTTTAAATTCAAAAAGAATCCGAAATAAAAAAAATATATATATTAATGCATTATATTTCCTAGCTGATGCCAATTAACGCTTAAAAGGTAACTCCACTTTGATGGGGGAAAAAATAGCAAATAAAGAAAAAATAATGTAGCGTATACAATTGCGACACAAATCATATTGCATTTCAATGTTATTAAAAATTACCTTTCCTTTTCAATCTGCAACTCTGTAAATTTCTGAAAATGCAATGCAATGTGGCAACCTGGAGGTGTTCTGTACAGTGTGTGTGCAGAACGCCCCCAAAGAAACATAATTTCCTGCTTGTCTGATTGGCTCACCAATTTTCCCAGAAGTCTGCACTAAGATACAAGTCAGATTTCCGGCATCCCCTGCAACAAAAATGTAATTTTTGGTGAGATACACGGCTAAAAGGATGTTGACCCTGCAATTTTCCTCATTAGAGGCCTGCAGGTGCACAGCTGACAGATAATCTTGAAACCACTCCCATTAGACTCACTCAGTACATGGGCACAGAGGAACAAACAGGGATTTTTCAGAATAACAAAAGGTAGGAATCTGCAACAATGTTTGTTAAAATCCTTGTACTGTACATAGATCACCCAGAGGGTAAAGATTTTTCTCCACAAAAGTGGAGTTACGCTTTAAAGTGTCATTCAGGGCGAAACAATAAAATTATTCTATTAGTATATAAAATGCATAAATATTCATATTCTGCTAATCCATCATTTCTCTTGCTAATCTTTTTTGGCAGTCACCAGTTCTGCAATGTATTTCCAGTGCGCGGCCAATAATGTTATCTTGCTCCATTGAGAGGAGTGCATGCTGCAGCTTCTAATGCACATTTTGCGCAAAAGATGTGTATTTTTTTTCTGAAAATGTGCATTTGATAAACCGTTGTGCAAATTTCATGTGACATCAACCACCATCATATTCTCCAGAGCCTTTGCTTTCAGAAAATGTATAATGTTGGAGTGTTCTAAGTAACTTTCTATAAAAAAATGCAGATTTATACATGTATGTAAGAAATGTAAAAATTGGCCCTGTAGGCAAGTGGTTAAAGTGGTATTTAGGTGGAATTTTCTAACTTTACCATACAGTATAGTTAAGTAGGCTTGTGCAATTCGTTTCGTAACGAATCGAAATTCGTCCGAATTTAGCAACTTTCGGACATTCGGAAGCATTCGAATTTCCGAACAAAGCAATTACGAATAAAACCGAATCCGAAATAAATTATACCGCAAAATAGCGAATGCCCGAATGTCTTCGGCATAATTCGTTATGAAAAAACTTATGAATGTACAAATCCATTGGAAACACAATAACACTCACTCTGCTCTGCTCTCTGCTTCTCCTTCACCGTGCTGAACTCCCTCTCAAAATGGTGTACAGGGGCGGAGGCTATAGCCGCATGTAAAAAACGAAAGTAAAATACGAGATTTCTAATCCATTCGAAGCACAATAACACTCTGCTCTGCTCTCTGCTTCTCCCTCACCGTGCTGAACCCTCTCAAAATGGTGTACAGGGGCGGAGGCTATAGCCGCATGTAAAAAACGAAAGTAAAATACGAGATTTCGAATCGTTACAAATAACCGCTATGTATTTCGAAAAGTACAAATCCATTCGAAGCACATTAGGCATAATAGGCAGCGTCGTCGTGAGAGAGACACAGAAAATTACGAATCAACGAACCCAAAAAAAGTTACGAAAGTAGGAGTTGTGTCCAGAATCAACGAAAAACAACGTACTCTACCGAAAGTACGAATTATAAAGCAACAAAAAATTCAACGAAAAATGTCGCTTGCAAAAATACGAATGAGTCCGAACACGAAAAATCCCGTCTAGCAAAATTACGAATGATTACGAATCAACAGGACCGGAAAGAAACGAACCGAAACGGAACGAATTTTTCCGTTATGCACAAGCCTATAGTTAAGTATATAATAAGTATTACCTGTAGGTACCTTAAAAACAGCCTGAACTTGTGCCATTTTGTAGAAATGGTCATCGGCTCCAAGAGATGATGTCACAGGCGCATGTGCAGTACACTCTGCATTCTAAGAACACAGAGGGGCTGGTTTACCAAAACTAGAGAGTGCAAAATCTGATGCAGCTGTGCATGGTAGCCAATAATGTTCTATCTTCAGCTTGTTTAATTAGGCTTTGAAAAAAAAACCTGATTGGTTTCAGTGCAGAGCTGCACCAGATTCTCTAGTTTTAGTAAATCAACCCCTGAGTTTTCCAAGACTTCAAAGAGCACCGTTCCGTGTAGTGAATTCTCTGCATATTCATGGGACTGACATCCATATGGCCTGGCCACTAAAATGGCCAGAGGGTGTGAACCCAATAGGAAAACTGGGCAAAATGGACTAGCCGTCGGCAGAATGGCACGGCTGGGCACGTACACGTACAGGTACGTTGCCCTTTAGAAGCCGTGAGTCGCGCGTGCGCCGCCGGAGGCGTGCTCGCGACCCGGTCCTGAGCTATGTGACCGCTCCCGCGGGACCCGCGATCGGGTCACAGAACTGAAGAATGGGGAGAGGTAAGTGTAAACAAACCTCTCCCCATGCTTCCTAGTGAGCCTGTCACTGATCGTCTGTTCCCTGTCATAGGGAACGACGATCAGTGACGTCACATGCCAAGCCACGCCCCCCTACAGTAAGAAACACACATTAGGTCACACTTAACCCCTTCAGCGCCCCCTACAGGTTAACTCCTTCACTGCCAGTGTAATTTTCACAGTAGTCAGTGCATTTTTATAGAACTGATCGCTGTAAAAATGACAATGGTCCCAAAATAGTGTCAAAAGTGTCCGATGTGTCTGCCATAATCTCGCAGTCCTGATAAAAATCACTGATCGCCGCCATTATTAGTAAAAAAAAGAAATATTAATAAAAATGCCATAAAACGATCCCCTTGTTTGTGGACGCTATAACTTTTGCGCAAACCAATCAATAAACGCTTATTGCAATTTTGTTTACTAAAAATATATAGAAGAATACGTATCGGCCTAAACTGAGGAAAACAATTTTTTTTATATATTTTTTGGGGATATTAATTATAGCAAAAAGTTCAAAATATTGAATTTTTTTCAAAATTGTGGCTCTATTTTTGTTTATAGCGCAAAAATAAAAACCGCAGAGGTGATCAAATACCACCAAAAGAAAGCTCTATTTGTGCGAAAAAAGGATGTCAATTTTGTTTGGGAGCCACGTCACATGACCGCGCAATTGTCAGTTAAAGTGACGCAGTGCCGAATCGCAAAAAGGAGCCTGGTCCTTTAGCTGCATGGTCCGGGGCTGAAGTGGTTAAAGAGAACCCTTGCAACAGAAAATGTGGAACCTAACAACCTGGAACAGTGGAGACAGGATCAATACAACATTCCTAGATCTTGCTCCTTTTAAAATAAGTTAGCAATGGTAACTTCCATATTTCTGTTCTAACAGGTTTACTTTAATACTAATTGTGTAATCTACTAAAAGTAATTTTTCATGAGAACCAATGACAATGTATTTAGAATTTGTTTATTTGTTCAAAGTTTGATATTTCCATTTGTGAGAAATTGCAGATGCATGTTTACAGTTTTAATCAGAACCAGATTTTGTTATTTATTTCTTATCCAACTTCTCATAAAATTGTGAATTGTAATGATCTATATTTAAAAAATGAACTTTTGTTTTTCTTTTGGCACAGTCATGTCATCTTCTCCAGTTGAGTGGAGTCACATTTTAACCATACTGAAATGTCCCACAGAGGCCTCCTAAATGGAATGAATCAGGAATTTATATGCACATCCATCTTTGATCCTTTTTCCCATTGAACTGGGAAAGGGTTCTACTGGACTCTTCATTAGGAATGAGCTGAACATGCCTGGGTTAGGATTAAAGGCAGATTCAGCAAACATTACAGAAGTTTTGATGCCAAATCCAAACCTCTCTGAAATCATAGGGGTTCAGATGCCGAATCTGAATCCCATTGATGTCAGTATAAGCACTGAGCAAAAATCTGTGAGGAGCGAGAGAGAGAGAGGGAGAAGAAAGCTAATGCTCTCGTGCACAGCACTGGATTGATATCGACAAAAAAAGCAAAAGTTCTGATGTCACCCGCAAACCACCTCTTTCCCAATATATGCAACACAATACAGGAAATCGCCCCAGGATTTTAAATGAGGTGAATGCAGTTAGCCAACAATTGACAGAGTATATGCAGTCTCAAAACATAAACATAAACAACAGGAATCATAGCCAAGCCACTAAAATGATACATACAGTAAAAAATGTAATTACATGTATTATGGTATAAAATATAAATTGCAAAGAACACGAAGCATGAAAAGTTATTCAACACGTTTCGCAAGACCATGCTTTATCAGGGGTAGGTGCCTGTGTAGTACATCTGTAGGGGGTATAATGAACCAAATAGGTATCAACACAGAGATGGTATCGTGACAATTAGTCAAGAGGGTCCGAAACACATGGCCCTATACTCACCAATGGCTGGATCAGACTACCAAATGCTGAATACCCATAGGCAGCAGTAATGAGCGTCCGCCTCGGGAGCTGAGGAGGCAGAGGAAAAACCAACCCAACAGAGCACAAACGGGAGGGGCGACATGGCCGGGATGGGGGTGTGTGTCACCAAAGATCTCCCAATATCCATTAATAATGTCAACTGAAACATAAATGCATATGTGTCAATAAATGCTGTCATAACAGCATAAAAATAAAGTAGTATATGATATAAGTATGTATATGCATGAACCAATCTGGTTCAATAATGGTATGGGCTTAGAATCTAGGGGACAAAAAAAAATATATGACAAAAACGGAGTGATAGAGTGTGTCTCCCGCACAGAATGTATCAAAGTCCATTGTATATGTCAGCTAAAAAAGAATATATGTATATCAGTTGGTACTATACCAACAGAGTAACCATGAAGTATACAATGTAATGAAAAATATATATACATATGAACCAATGTTGTTCAAAGCTAGATGGACTTGGAAACTCGGAGACATTGAAATAAATTAGATGAATTTGTAATGGTCTGTGCATGAATGAACCATATGAGTGAACATAATAGTTTGTGAGACATTGTATACGGCAAACCATGCTAAATTTAAGTGCTCAAATGTGAAAGGAGTGAATGGATGATTAGCATCCATCAAGAAGTGTGGACTCACCTTGAATGAAGTGAAACTGCCGCGTGTGAGTGAAACAGGAAATTGGAAGTGACAAAAATTTCCCAGCCATGGCTAGCCCCCAATTTATATCCCCAGAGGGCCCAGTGAGCTCCGCCTAAAACGTCATGTGTGCGCGTTAAAAGGCACGCTAACGTGAATGACGCTCACCGCCAGATAGGGGCACGCCTGCGCAGATGCCCCCAGTCACATGTGCTTACATGCCACACAATAGCGAGCCGATGCCGCAACCACAGACGTCGCATGGTGGGCGTGGTTGCATGGTCTCAGGTAAGTAGAAGGGGGGATGAGGGGGACCTGGACACAGAGAAACCAAGAATCCATTAAAGTGTTTGTTAACCCCAAAAAAATGGATGGATCCTGCTCCTTTAAACCATGTTATACAGCACAGTGCTTGTGCTGTGTCATTTGGCCCCCTGTAATACCTGAAATACCTGGCTGATCCTGCCAGTTTCGGCCCTCCCCTTTGTAAACTGACCACAGTTCATCATGGCTGCTGAGCCCAGACACGTCAGTTTACGTGCCTCCGTCATCCGCTCTCTCCTCTCTGCTCCTGAATCCTCCACCCTCCCCTCCCTGCCTGTCTGCCCTCATGTCAGTGCCCGCCCCCTCCGCTCCCCATGCTCTCATAACTGTTTTAAATTTATATAATCCTGCTGGTTCCCTAATGCCAGCTGCTCCTGTCTCTGTATTTTATAAATACATATAAAACAAATGCATCCTTTACCGGGTTTCAGAGAGGCTCCCTGCGATCACGTGATCGCCCCCATGCTCTCATAACTGTTGTAAATTAATATAATCCTGGTGGTTCCTTAATGCCAGCTGCACCTGTCTGTGTGTTTTCTTAAAAAAATGCATCCTCGCGTCCCGGCTGATGTCAGCGGGGGAATCTCGGCCCCGCCTAGTGCATCTATTAGCCAGGCAGAGGAGATAGCCTGCCGGTGACGTGATTGCAAGGAGTCGCTCTGAAATCAGGTAACGGAAGGATTTTTTTAATAAAACACAGAGACAGGAGCAGCTGTCATTCGTAAACCAGCGGGATTATGTAAAGTGATATAAGTGGGTTAACGACCACTTTAAAGTGAAAAAAACGGAAGGCTTTAGAACTGCCTTAAAGTGCATATTTAAAAATGCAAACGTGCCTGGGGATGCCTTTCACCTGCAAGTGAAGTGGCATATCTTTACAATGTATACAACCTACTACAGAAAGATGTATATTTACATATAGAAAATTGCCATTTAATGACTGATCAGCAGATCAGAATTCAACTAATCAGATTGCAGGACCACATTAAGAAATTGCCAGTCATTTTTTGTCATTAATTCATCTTTCATGGTGATGATAAAGGGCCACTAAGCTAACACATAGGAAGGCATTTAAAGGAAACCTTTCATTAGAGAAATACAAGGCCTGTATGCTTTCTAAATTACTGAATACAAGAATGCAGCATGTGAATTTATAGGTCCTGATCTGCATACCTGACCACTACTATTTAAGCTATATTCATGGAGAGTGAAGTGAACAAAGCCTGAACTGATGTAATGGCAGGTAATCACTGTAGAAATCCGCTGACAGCAGTAAATAAACTACTTCCTAGGCTGGTTTTGTAGAATACAGTGTGAATGCTACTTATACTCTGGTACTTTACTTCTCATCCAATTTTACGTTGGAGTATAAATGGATATGTCAAAAATTCCCCCACGTTCCCACGTTGAAATGACATTGATTTGGATAGGACAAGGCCATGTACCAGATAATTGTTCATGAAATGCTACATTTTCAAACTAATTATACAGGTTCCTGTATAAGCAAAATACATTTATAAAGACAGTGTGCTTCCAACTTAAATTGCTGCTCCATTAAATGCTAGACAATAATGTGATCTTAGCTAAAGTGCTACCCGTAGAGGCCATCACAGAGGTATTATATTGCTGTCACACTAACATAGTACAAGAAATTCATCTGTTATTTTTAGAACCTTTACTTGGAAATACATGTTTTAGATGCAGATTAAAAATTGCATTAAAAATATGCAATAGGAGTGCAGATGTGTTTGACAATTACACTCTAAAATCCTTCCTTGTGCAGAGATTTTCCTGGCCTAGGACAATGATCTAAGCACTAGCAGACTGAGAGCAATCATCACTGGAGCAGGTTAACTAACCAGGTAACCCTTTACACATACACACCATTATGCCGCCAACACGTGTTTTTAATGAAAGCGCGCACCACTCACAGCATCTACTGTTGCATATTTGACCTCAAAGAAATGTCTCTAACAATTGACGTCACAGCCAGACAGGAATATAACACTGTTTCAAGCCATGGTAGCTCACTACAGAGGCAATGTTCTTTAATTTCTGATTAGAGCATCTGGAGATTTCTAACCGCTTGCTGCCAGTTTCAGTGGTTATACCAGGATGATGCCTGCAGCTGCAGGCATCATCCTGGTATCAATTTTTTTAGCCATCGATATAGAAGTGATTGAGTGGCTATAGAGCCACTTGATCACTTCTACAGGCAGCAGAAGGGGGTACCCCCCTCTCATTGCTGCCTTTCCCGGGCTCTCCCCTCCCACCTGGACATCCAGCATCCAGTGCTATGAACAGAAAGAAAGGAACTGATGTTGTTCCTCTCTGTGAGATCAGAAACTGGAAGCGGCAAGGATTTTATCACTTCTGGTTTCAGTTTGATGTTTACAACCCATTACAGGCATGTACAAGCATCTGATCACACCAGTCTTGGTGTGATCAGATGCTTTGGAGGTCAGAGAAGACATCTGGGGTCTAAAAGACCCAAGTTCTCTCCATAAAGAGGACCTGTCATGGCCCATGCTATCACAAGAAAGCAACAAAGTTAATAAAAAATAAATAAAAATAAAGGTATAGTGTTAAAAAAGTAAAGGTGACTAAATTAAATAATAAAATGTAAAAAAAAAATTAAAGCGTCCCTGTTCCCCCCATGTTCATGCACAAATGTGATTGATCGCCTGTGTGCTGTAGGTCCCACATGCATATTTAAATGGTGATCGCACCACACATGTGAGGTGTTGCCACAAACACCACAGTGAGAGCAATAATTCCAGCACCAGACCTCTTGTGTAACACTAAACTAGTAACCTGTTAAGTTATCCATAGGTGACACTTTAAAATGAATCGTAGTCTGTCATCATTCTACGGACATGCACAATTTCATAGCCTGAATTGTTTGGTATCAATCTACTCTGTGTGACATCATATTTTATGTTTTACAAAAACATATACAATATTTGGGGGTTCTAAGTATTTTTCAAGCAAAAAAAATATGATTTTAACATAGGAGAGAAATGTGAGAATTGGCCTGGGTGGCAATCGGTTAATTATAAATTGAATGAAAGAAGAAAAAAACTGCAAGAAGATATTTTAAGAAAAAAAATACAAAACAGACATACACAGCAGTACAGTAAGGCCCCTTTCACAAGAGTGGACCGATTGGGTCCACATGTCAGTTTTTCACATGGACCCGATTGGATAGCAAATTTGATTTGGAATTTATGAATGCCTCTCTTAGGAGGGTGAACATGCCCCATCCACCTTCTGAGCTTTGTAATATAGGCGTGTTTGGTGAATAGTTGATTGCCATCTTTACATACATCAGTGTATTCATTTTTTTATAAAGGTGACTCCATCATAGTAAGAATTATATGAATAGAGTTTGGCTCTGGTAGTTTAAAAAAAACAAATTCAGAATGTGTATTCCTTAAACTATTCTCCTGTTTTATGACCTGGCTATTAATGACTGGGCTGCATTAGGAGCCTTTTGAGGACTCAACTAGTGGAGGTTTTGAAAACAGGGGCATTGCTTCTTTGCAGGTCTCTGTTCTGTAAATGGTGCTTTGGATTCTTAAAATGTGTCATCTTCTCTGGCTGCAACCACAGACATTAGATTTATTTATGTATTTTTTTATTTTTTTTGGTACAACTATTCTGAAATGATATAATTTGTTAAGCAGTGAAAGGGTTCCTAATCCATCCCCATGTAGGAACACAAATTGAGTTTTTGAATAGAGTTTTTATTTGAAGGAAACCTGTATTAACAGGAACTGCTGTTGATGAATTGGTTCTAAGAATACTAGTTGTCTAGCTGTCTCTGGTTTTATTATTGACCTGAAATCAGGGTTCCCCAACTGGATCAGTATGGCAGACAGTCAGATAGGGTTTTATCGTGGCAAGTTTATCTTTAAGGTATTTGCATATGCTATTTGTAAATGGCCATGAGTAACAACGTGCTTACTGTATTTTTTGGCATTGCTGTGTCTGTTGGTCTGCTTGTCTCCTGTTGGCCATTACAGTAAATTGCATACTAAATATCATTATCTGACAATTATCTGAGCTACATGTGTCAGAAATAGGGATGAGCTTCGAGTTCAAGTCGAACCCATGTTCGACTCGAACATCATCTGTTCGGCCGTTTGCCGAATTTCGAACATTATGTGCCGTTCACGCCAAATTCGGGTGGTGCGTCACGGCCCATAATTCACTGCGGCATCGCAGTGCACTGCTGGCTGATGATTGGCCAAGCATGCACTATGACCCGCATGCTTTGGCCAATCACAGCGTGGAAAAAACAGAGAGCCATAATTGGCCAAAGCCAGGGTGGCTTTGGCCAATTATGTCTCAGGGGGTTTAGTACACCCCCCACACTATATAAGGCCGCCTGCGTGGCGGCCTTGTGTAGTGTGTTGCGGCGGTGGTTAAAGACAGACAGAGAGAGAGAGACAGTGTCATTTAATTTGAGTTAGATAGAGCAGGCAGGCAAGTCAGTTAGCTGCAGTTACAGTGTGTATAGGATATATATGCATCCTAGGTGTTGTATATATATATATGTATACACTGTATTCAGTTTAGCTAGATCCATTCCTGTTATTCTCTTCCTATATACTGGCAGGCAGGCAGGTGATTGTGCTAGCTGCAGTATTTTCACTTAGTGTACTGTATCCTTTGCACAGCGTGCACCTAAAGCTTACCTGAATACAATTGCTGGTGTTCTCATACTAATACAGGCAGGGAGCTGCAGTATTTTCATTTAGTATCCTCTGCACAGTGTGCACCTAAAGCTTACCTGAATACAATTGCTGGTGTTCTCATACTAATACAGGCAGGGAGCTGCAGTATTTTCATTTAGTGTCCTTTGCACAGTGTGCACCTAAAGCTTACCTGAATACAATTGCTGGTGTTCTCATACTAATACAGGCAGGGAGCTGCTGTATTTTCATTTAGTGTCCTTTGTACAGTGTGCACCTAAAGCTTACCTGAATACAATTGCTGGTGTTCTCATACTAATACAGGCAGGGAGCTGCAGTATTTTTATTTGGTGTCATTTGCACAGTGTGCACCTAAAGCATACCTGAATACAATTGCTGGTGTTCTCATACTAATACAGGCAGGGAGCTGCAGTATTTTCATTTAGTGTCCTTTGCACAGTGTGCACCTAAAGCTTACCTGAATACAATTGCTGGTGTTCTCATACTAATACAGGCAGGGAGCTGCAGTATTTTCATTTAGTGTCCTTTGCACAGTGTGCACCCAAAGCTTACCTGAATACAATTGATGGTGTTCTCATACTAATACAGTCAAGGAGCTGCAGTATTTTCATTTAGTGTCCTTTGCACAGTGTGCACCTAAAGCTTACCTGAATACAATTGCTGGTGTTCTCATACTAACTAATACAGGCAGGGAGCTGCAGTATTTTCATTTAGTGTCCTTTGCACAGTGTGCACCTAAAGCTTACCTGAATACAATTGCTGGTGTTCTCATACTAATACAGGCAGGGAACTGCAGTATTTTCATTTAATGTCCTTTGCACAGTGTGCACCTAAAGCTTACCTGAATACAATTGCTGGTGTTCTCATACTAAGTAATACGGGCAGGGAGCTGCAGTATTTTCATTTAGTGTCCTTTGCACAGTGTGCACCTAAAGCTTACCTGAATACAATTGCTGGTGTTCTCATACTAACTAATACAGGCAGGGAGCTGCAGTATTTTAATTTATTGTCCTTTGCACAGTGTGCACCTGAAGCTTACCTGAATACAATTGCTGGTGTTCTCATACTAATATAGGCAGGGAGCTGCAGTATTTTCATGTAGTGTCCTTTGCACAGTATGCACCTAAAGCTTACCTGAATACAATTGCTGACATTCTCATACTAACTAATACAGGCAGGGAGCTGCAGTATTTTCATTTAGTGTCCTTTGCACAGTGTGCACCTAAAGCTTACCTGAATACAATTGCTGGTGTTCTCATACTAATACCACAGGCAGGGAGCTGCAGTATTTTCAGTTAGTGTACTGTGTCCTCTGCACAGTGTGCAACTAAAGCTAACTGAAGACAATTGCTGGTGTTCTCTTACTAATAATACTACAGGCAGGCAGTTGATTCTGCTAGCTGCAGTGTAATCAGTATATATATATACATTTCAGCTTTGTGCAGCTACATCTCCCTGCAGGCCATTAGTATGTCTGGAAGGACAACAAAGAGAGGCAGACAGTCACAAGCCAATAAAAGAGGGCAAGCAGGCTCTGCGTCTAGAGGCAACAGTGCTGGCCGTGGACACGGTGCATCCTCATCAGCACGTGGCCGTGGGACACGCTTGTCCTTTTTTTTCGGCAGCTGGCCGTGTTGAGCCGCAACATGCCGAAGACTTGGTAGAGTGGGTGACCAAGCCGTCCTCATCCTCCTCATCCTCTCTCACCCAGGCTCAGGGTACTTTGTCTGGAAAAGCAGCTGCCAAAGCGGCCTCTTCCCTCAGCTTAATAACATCAGTCACTCCTTCCCTAGCCCCACCATGTCCTCCTGAGGAGTCCTCCGAACTATTTGACCACAGTGTTGGGTACATGCTTCAGGAGGATGCGCAGCGTTTTGAAGGCTCCGATGATGGTACCCAGCTAGAGGAAGGCAGTAACGTGAGCCCAGAGAGAGGGGATGCCCAAGAAGGACAGCAATCGGGCAGTCATGTTCCCCCAGCTGCAGCATACTGCCAGGTTTGCTACAGTGATGAGGAGGGAGGGGATGATGAGGTCACGGACTCTACATGGGTGCCTGATAGGAGAGAGTTTTATTTGCAGAGATTATGTGACATTTCGCTGCTACACTCTGTAGGGCCATCTACATCACATCACAGTGTGTCAGGTGTATGGTAGAATAGTTTAGTGGATGAGCCACTGTCAATCAAACGCTCTTGCCTACCCTGTAACATTTTAGGGGCTCTTTAATGACTGGAATAGAACCACTGGATTGGTGTAAGGCCAATGTAGTGTCTATATTTTAAAATGGATCAAAGTAACTATAGAGCTGTTACTAACATTACATTAAAGCTGCAAGCAGTTTTAAATTACTTTTTTTCCTTTAGAAATGTCATTTTGTGCAGGGACAGTTCTAAACACAGCAAACACGTGGCACTTCACAGGCATATTATAGACACCCCCCATGTACGATATTTAAAGGAATATTTCACTTTTTTTTTCACTTTAAGCATCATTAAAATCACTGCTCCCGAAAAAACTTCAATTTTTAAAACTTTTTTTGCATTGATACATGTCCCCTGGGGCAGGACCCGGGTCCCCAAACCCTTTTTAGGACAATAACTTGCATATTAGCCTTGATAATTAGCACTTTTGATTTCGAATGTTCGAGTCCCATAGACTTTACCGGGTTCTAAATTTTGCGCGAACTTTCGGTCCTTTCTCAGGTTCTGGTGCGAACCGAACTGGGGGGTGTTCGGCTCATCCCTAGTCAGAACACCCATGTAATCAGCCATCAGTTAAAAGATCCAAAAATGTGGCTTTCCCAAAACATTTTTTAAAGGTCAACACCATGCAAATATCTGTATATATCTCTTTTTGTGCATATATGTAAAATGTTTTTGATTAACCACTGATTCCTTTAACTGGCACTGGTAACATATTGTACAGCACTAGGGTTGATCCAAAAAAGATGTTCTTGTTAAAGAGTTCCATGAATACCATGTGCCCACACAAGACAAAATATAAAGAGCTCCTGCATCATTCAAAGAATGGGAGCTACTGTTCCCACATGATGACAATACAGTTACTTGGTAAGCAGTTGGCTAATTAGAGAACTCTTATATTGAATGGTGTGGTTGTTGTATTGTTGTTGTTAACTGTTTATAGCTTTTTATATCAGGATTGCAAGGCTTATATGGCTTCTTTTTACAGGACTGAGACCTTTACAGAGTGATGGTATGTTTAGCTTTTATCTGTTGTAAATTAAAAAAACTGAATTATTATGCTCAAAACAAATTACCCTGTGCAGCCAATAAAATGTAGGCAGTTAATTAATTATTAGTTGATATGGGTAAATATATTTTGAACATTGTATTGACACTTATTTAATACAGTAAGCCTATAGTGTTCTGTGGATTTCTGCACACCTTATATTTTGAGAATCCTCTGTCCAGAAAGCTTCTGCAAAAAAAAAAAAATGATCCTTTGGGCTTCTGGTGATGGAACCAGCATTAAGCCCAATAGCTGAATTTGTCAGCTTGCTACAAAGTAGCACCCCTACTACATCACTGTAAATGGAAAAAAGGCATATTTGGTCAATGTTGTCAGCCAGTACCCTGGCCGGTTTGGTTAAATTCAGCAGCCAGCTGGGAAGATGTAATTTGTGATGGTGTATCAGTGGGAAAGGTTCATCATGAGACTTCCTTTGTGAGATGATAATTTTGAACATCAGGGGACATTATTTTCTGAAAATTGTGGGACATTATTTTTCCTTTTTTATCAAAGGGTTTTATATACGACATGTGCTTTTATTTATTATGCATCTTTTTTCCGGAGGGTATGCATGCTCACTGCCCCTCCCTTTCCTGACTTGCCAGATTGCATTCTCAGTTAAGGGTCTATTATGTTTTGGGGAGGACCCAATGCCATTTTTGGGGGTTTTGCCCCTAGAAATCTATACTATTGAGGATGTGGTCTGGAGTCCCCTTAAAAAATCCATACCAGGCCCTGATATTGGCATACAGTCTAACTGACCAGGAAAGGCCTTGTCTGAACTATGTCAGGTCACCCACCTTAAATAAAGAAAAATGTGGATGTCCCACTTAACCACCTCATCCCCGGACCATTTGGCTGGCCAAAGACCAGGCCACTTTTTGCTTTAACTGACAATTGCGCGGTTGTGCGACGTGGCTCCCAAACAAAATTTATGTCCTTTTTTCCCACAAATAGAGCTTCCTTTTGGTGGTATTTGATCACCTCTGCGTTTTTTATTTTTTGAGCTTTAAACAAAAATAGAGCAACAATTTTGAAAAAAAAATCAATATTTTTTACTTTTTACTATAATAAATATCCCCAAAAAATATATAAAAAATGTTTTTTTTCCTCAGTTTACGTAATCTTCTACATATTTTTGGTAAAAAAAAAATCGCAATAAGCGTTTATTGATTGGTTTGCGCAAAAGTTATAGCGCCTAGAAAATAGGGGGTAGTTTTATGGCATTTTTATTTATATTTATTTTTTTACTAGTATTGGCAGTGATCAGCGATTTTTATTGTGACTGCGACATTATGGCGGACACATTGGACACTTTTGACACCATTTTTGGACCATTGTCATTTTTACAGCGATCAGTGCTATAAAAATGCGATTACTGTAAAAATTACACTGGCAGTGAATGGGTTAGTGTTTACACTAACATCTCCCCGTTCTTCAGCTCTGTGACCCGGTCTCGGGACACCGGCGGACATCGAGTCCAGAGGACACGGTCACGGAGCTTGCGATAGGGTCGCGAGCGCGCCGCCGTCGACGCGCACGCGACCACACGGCCCGCAAATTAAAGGGGATGTATATATACGCCCATTTGCGCAGCCATGCCATTCTGACGACGTATATCCTCGTGCGGCGGTCGGCAAGCGGTTAAAATTCATACTAGTCCCTTATCCTGGAGAAGGGTCTGGTATGGATTTTGAGGGTCAGCCACACAAAAAACAAACAATAAAAGTGTGGGCCCCACTTTAAATCCAACCAGACTCTTTTCTGGCCTGACAGGCCAGAAAAGGTAGGCAAAGAAGTATCAAAAATAAATAAATAAATCTTAATCTTAATTTTTTTTTTTTTTTTTTGATCCAGGGAAGAAGTCTGACTGCTGTCGGATTCTGTTGTCATATTTGTTGCCTTTCTCTGAAATGGTATAAACTGTGTATTGTTATATGTGTGCTTGTATTTCTAGATAGTAAGCAATTTCCTAGAACACATTTACTGATATTAGGAAGACAATAATATCTGTACAATAAAAAAAAAACTGTACTACTCATTGCACTGCTTTAATAGAGGGATTGTGGTTCATTTAGGCTCACCTTGCAACAACCTGTCTGGGTTATACCTTCTTGTTGATCTCCAAAGCATCCCACATAAAAGCAATTGTTTCCATGCATGACATTTATGATGGCCAACAAGCCCAAAACAACTGTATGTACTATAGAATCAGGGCTTTTTTTTCTCAGAGAATAGGTACAGGAACTCCCCCTCTCCAAGTCACCCCTTGTCTTTGCCCCTACCCACTTTTGAGTAACATCCCTTGGTTCCACCACCTACCCACCTCCCAATACTACCCTTTTTAGGGGAATACAGAACCAAATATCATTTGTGGTGCTAAGCAATTTGTATGGAGTTTGTTAATGATAACAAGATAAGCAGTAAAATTGATCCCCTGCAGCCAGCAACAATAGATCCCCTGGCAACAATAGATATCCCCCAGTAATAATGGACCACCAGCAACATAAGGCCCACCCCAAGCAACAGTAGATTCCCCACCAGCAACAACAGACTTTCCCAGCAACAATATTCCCACCTGCAAAAAATAGATCACTTCCAGCACTAGGTGCACCTACGACAATAGATCCCCCTACAGCTAGGATCAACAGACCCTGCAACACAACCAAGCACCACTTGACATTACATACATTCAGTGGGAGAGGTGCCGGAACTGCGTTCCCCTGCTTTCCCGCTGAAAAAAAGCCCTGTATAGAATAAATGACATAATAATAATAATAGTAAGCTGTATCTGTGCTGTAAACCAGCTGTTCGTGATGCAAAAACCTGGGATTGTTTGTTGGGATTTGTAAAGGTAAGACATGTAGATACCTTCTGTTTTAGGAAGGCTTTACTATGTACAGTATTCCACTGGTTAAAGGATACGTTTACCTATGTTTAGGATGAAACATGTAACAATTTCCAGCTCCTGCAGCCTCTCCCTCTGATCCCCACCTCACTTCTCCCATCACCTGCTGTCACAATTCAAAAACAGCGCAACCTTGTGGAACTCAGCCCACACGGTTACGTCATTCATTCACAGCTTCCTGTGAATGAATAGACTTCAACTACCATCAGCCACCACGGCTGATGGCTTATAGTTTTGAATGAACTGATGAACAGTGATCAAAAATAATAAATGCACTTTTTTTCTATAAAAATATGTGCATTTATTATTTTTCCCTAAACAATCCTTTAAGTTGGTGTATCTCAAGTCAAAACTTTTTTTACATTCTGGATAGAGTTGGGAAACGTTAGACCCTCCTTCAAGTTTTATATTACTGTCTATGTCCCCAATGGTTAGATTCACTATTTGTCCTGTTCTATTGACCATTGTCACTGTGAAAAAGGAAGTGAGGGGAAATCCTTGTTCCAGGGACAACTCTTTAAAGCAGTAGTAAACTTTACCTATGAAAAAAAAAATGGAATTGTCCCTGCAAGGTAATATCATAATGTGCTAGTATGCATTGCATGATAGCACATTTTGAAAGACTTAACTTAAAACTAAGCCCTCCAGTGGCACGCTGTCACCAGTGGCAGGGCTTCCATCTTTACCCTGTCTTCCTTCAAGGTTAGTTGGCTCTGGCCATTTGAATGGCCAAGGCACGATTACATCAATCCGGTGCATGCGCACAAGAGTCACGGCCAAGGAACAGAGATCTGAAGGGAGTTTGCCGTACCTTCATAGCGCATGCGTCGGTGACATCACCGGCTGCTACTCACTGGAATATCTCCTAAATGGTGCGAGTTTAGGGTTTAGGAGATAATCATTTTACCTACAGGTAAGCTTTGTTATAAGCTTACCTATGGGTAAAACTAGCAGAAAAGTGTTTACAACTACTTTAAGAGGGCAATTCCCCTCACTTTGGGGGATTTCCTTTAACTTGTAAAACAACATAATCGATTAGTTCTGTCTCTGGAACAGGAAGTGAAGAAAATTTTCCCGATGGTACACAGACAGAAAAAAAACTGCCTGGGGTTTTAGCCATGTCTTTAAAATAAATAAATAAATAAAAAAGTTTTGTCTGTACATACATTTTAAGGCATGCTTGGTTCTTTTTAGCCTATTCCACCCTAACCTGTCTAATAAGTCTTTCTCTCTAATAATACTCTCTTGTGTACAATTAAAGGGTTGTGCAGTACCATACATAGACCTGATTTGTGTGTGAGACTATGGAGCATTTAAGAAAAATATAAGACTAAAAGTCATAAATCAAATTAAAATGCCTGTGTATGAATTAACTGAGTTGCTAAGTATTAGATTGTGGTATAATCACTACAAGCAAATATAGGCGATCATGCTTGATAAACAGGCACAAAACCATACCAAAATGCGATCATTTCATATGACAGGTCTCATGCAAGAAGTCATTTTGCATTATTACTGGAATTTGAAAAGCACCATTGGCCACTTAAGGTTTCATCAACCTAAATGTTTACCGAATCCCTACAAATATATTTTTGTAATGCTTACATTGTATATGAAATTGTAACTCTTGTGCATCAATGCAATGCGAAGCTAAATGTTCTATGATGCATATTATACCAATATTACACAGCTGTTTTGGCTTATTTTTAGGAGATGTTAAAGAGTGTTGGTGGAAGATCATATTATGCAATATAGATCTGTTACGTTTCCCTTTATTGTTATGATTATCTTGGTGTTTCGCTACTCTCAATGTTGGTAGATCAGTCCCTAAACCTCTCCTATTAACTTTTTTACATTTATTCTTGTAATTAGACAACTACCATGAGATTATATGAGTAAGAAGCATAAGAATTTTGTAAAAGGGCAATGAGGGAATTTGATTAATTAGGTAGCATTTCATGTAAACCATACTGGCCAAATGATTATCTGTAGACCCAATAATGGCATACAGTATTAATGTAGGAAGGAGAGTGACCTTTGTAACTTTTGAAATGTGTGCACCTACTAAAACACACAGCATATTATTTGCTTCATTGTTGCTCAGTTCTTAAAATTTTACAATTAATAATGATATACACTGCTTATGAGCTATCTGCAATAATTGTGAGGGCTTTTCAAAACTGTCCTTTAATGTAGAATTAGCTGTATGCATAATGTTGTTGATCATAGCTATCTGTTGTATGTTTACTTACTCTTTAAGTTATATTTTACAACTGGTTAATGAGGCATTGACACATGCAACCAACCCCTAAGCTGTTGTCATCACTTGTCAGCAAGGTCTTCTTTGTGTTGACATGGATCTAAAGAGCATGGTAAGGCATGGCCTTCAGGTGCTGATTCAGTGAACGCAGGTGTCACCACAGACTTTTACATTTCCTTGTCACACTTAAACTGCCCAATAAATCAGTTCCTCCCTTTTGCTTCAGGCATGTTTCAAACATTACCCCTGTATCTTTGGCACTTCATGTCAGCCATGGGAAGCAATACAAGCCATGACAATGAGCAGGTACCGCATCAGTCCTATATATTGGCGGAGGAGCATAGGATATAAAGCTGGTCTCAGTCTAATTCTAATCTTAACCCTTTCATCCTAGTTCATCCTGCTGAAATCAATGTAAACCTTGTTACTCCACTTTTGCATTTGTTGCCCACAGTCATAAAGCAGAGAAAGCAAATTAATTAATTATTAATAGGCAATCAAAGAAGGGAATGATACCCCCTGAAAGTGAAAATTGATACCCTAAAGGTTTCTTTTATTTGAATCATTTAATCAGAAGTCCTGCACACATGTTCGAAAGTCACTTAGAATGTAAAGTCAATTAAAACTGCATACATAAATAATATTCATGGCCCCCAGGAGTAATGTGATTATTCATCCATACTTTTTAAGAGTAGTATATCTGACAGTCCCCTAAGTGTGATTTCATGTGTTTTTTAAATGTTTTAGCGCTAGTCAGGTCCATTCCTGCACATTCCCCTGTTCCATATGCTACTTTTCACTTTATGACGTGCCAAAGAGTACCTAAGAGCAACTATCTTAAAGTGGTGCTATAAAATGCATAGCTTGTGAGAGTTAAAAATAACATCCCACTGGCATGTTATTATTAATAATAAATAATAAATGAATCCCAAGTAATTGAGAACAAGGGTGACAGATGCTACTTGATAAAACTAAATTAAAAGGAAGCCATGGTGAAACCTTGAACTTAAATATGTTGTGAACTTTGTTAACTTGATGATTTCCTTAAATGTTCTTTATATAAATTCTCATGGGTCACATTACACAGTGAATTCCTTTTGTGTCCCTTATGTGTTGTCAGAAGCTGGGAATTAATGGGTAGGCTTCTACGCTTTTTTGTGTGATTGTTTCCAAATTATTTTGAAAATGTATAATCCAGATAACATCTGTTTTGTGTACTGTTGGAATGGTCCATATGTGTCTTCTTCTTAAAAGAACCAGATTACTAAGATAACCAAACTTTCAATTAGTTCCACTTATTTATTGATTACACCACAATTCACAAAACTTTATATAAAAGAGTCAAATTACTTAAATGTATATACAGTATACAAAAAAGGCACTGGAACTTGTCAGAAGTGAAATGCATTTGAGATGTGGCCTTGATAATTTGGAGATGTACTATTTCTACACACTGGATACATCTGATCAACAATTTTACTGAAACACCCGCTGTCAAGCAAAAGTAAACTAAAGTCAAACTTTTTTTCTGTAGTGTGTATGTACCAGTTCATCTTCTGTTAATGTAACTTTCTATCTGGATGTTTTTTTAGTTTTTATGTTATGAAAAAAAAACGAAGCAAAAGGCTAGCTTATTTAAAGCTGAACTTCAGGCAAACAGCTAAATACATATATGGCAGCAGTTTTTCCTGACACTGAATTTTGTGCATCCAATCTTTAGGTTAGCCCTGCCAGCTAGCACAGTCAGATTGGTGACCTGATTTCCCCTACTACAGTTAGGCTAGGTCACCTCTCTGCCCTCAGCCTGTGATTGAATAGTGAAGGAGCAGCATGTCAGTACTAAGCCACAGCCACCAAATACAAGCCTGGTTTTGCAGGTTGAATGTGATTGGTTATTAAAGAAGCAGAGGGAGCTTGCATAAAGGGTGGAAAACTGATATGTAAGTTTAAAAGAAAAACAGCACATTTTAATTTAAAATATAGTATTTTTTAATAAAGAAAATTCACGAATTCTATATTTAAAAGTTAAAGTATGTTTCCCATGATGAAAGGTCTAGCAGGTAATCAGAATTATGTTTTCTAACTATACTTATACGTATAAGAAAGTTTTACCATGTATTGCACATAATCACATCCCACTAAATAAGTCCTTCAGACATTTTTACCACCTTTTCTATTGAGAATAATTTATTTCTCATTTGAGGTAATACATGATAATTTCCTTCATATTCATAACCTTAATTTTTATATACATAGTATGTCCTGTTAAAAAAAAGATAGCAGAAATCATTTTTTTTTTATGTTTTTCACTCTGCTAAGCAGAAACTGAGATAAAGCAGATGCCTGACTCACAGTAAATGCCTTCGGATTTGATTAACTGCTAAGTCCTAATGAATGAATCCTATACCTAATCGTGTTAGAAAATATATACATTTTATTTGTATTCCTTTGCAATCAATTTGACCATTTTAAAGTTGAATGTTCACTTTGATTAATGCATATTTTATTTATAATTTCAATGATTAAAAAATAAATCTAATTTAGAAAATGTCTCTAATTATCAATGTGAATTGGTAAACAGAGGCCCTTGGATACATGCATGCATAAGAATATCATTACAGGGTAAATTAACTTGTGTAAGCAGATGTAATAAGTATAAGTGATTGTAGTAGTTAGGGTTGCATCCATACCGATACTAGTATCGGTGCCGATACCAAGTATATGCTCCCAATGCTTCACCTGATAACTTTGCATGCAGAGGCTCCCGGAAGTCAGTGGGCGGAGAAGGCGGAGCAGAGCGCGAGTCCTGGCACAGTGGAGAGCAAGTCCTTGCAGTGGAAGGTAAGCTCGCTGGGGCAGAGGTGTGGGTCGCAGCCGCATGTGCTGCCCATCAGAATCAGTGACCCAGGCTGTCAAAATTGTTAATGGAAGCGACGGCCCGTGTCTCCATCAGAGACTGTACACTGCAACGCTCATCTTGTTATACCCTTGTTATACCCTGCATTCGGCCTTAGTAAGCCTGCAGTCACAAGGCGGCAGCGGACATCTTGTTACACCCAGCCCATATAGTTCACTAACTGGGTGTAACAAGATGTCCGCTGCTGCATTCTGACTAGGCTTACTGAGGCCGAGTCTAGGGTGCATCAAGATGGGCTCCTGTATACTCTACTCTTTATCAATTTAATGTTATCATGCCAGGCTGCTAGCAATTATCAGTGCTGCATTTCAGTGCCACTGCCTACCAATCAGTTCTACCTATCATTGCCCATAAGTGCCACCTATTAATGCCCATAAGTGCCACCTATCAGTGCTGCAAATCAGTACCCATCAGTTAGTGCCACATACCAGTGCCACCTGTTAGTGCCCATAAGTGCCAGCCATCAGTGCCACCTATCAGTGCTTCAAATTAGTGCCCATTAGTAAATGCCACATATCAGTGCCCATAAGTACCACCAATCAGTGCAAGCCATCAGTAGCAGCCATCATTGTCGCAAATCAGTGGCCATCAGTCAGTGCCACCTATCAGTGCCCATCAGTCAGTGCCACTTATCAGTGCCAGCCATCAGTGCCACAAATCAGTGGCCATCAGTTAGTGACACCTATCAGTACCGCATATCAGTGCCCATCAGTCAGTGCCACCTATCAGTGCTGCAAATCAGTGGCCATCAGTCAGTGCCACCTATCAGTGCCAGCCATTAGTGCTGTATATCAGTGCCGATCAGTACGTGCCACCTATCAGTGCTGCAAATCAGTGCCCATCAGTCAGTGCCACCTATCAGTGCTCATCAGTGCTGTTGCATATAAGGGCCTCCTCATCAGTGCCGCTGCCACCCCATCAGTGCCCTTCATTGTTTCCTCATCAGTGCCACCTAATCCTATCAGTGCCTATCAGTGCAGCCATATTAGCACACATCAGTGAAGGTGAAAAAGTACTTATTTACAAATTTTTTGGACAGAAACTATAACATAATTATAAAGAAGATATCGTTAGTCTGTATTGTGCTTTGAAAACTGTCACTTGACAATAACCATGTCAGCCCCGGAAGAATTGGCTGTTGAATGACCAGGCAATTTTTTGTGATTCGGCACTGCGTCGTTTTAACTGACAATTGCGCGGTTGTGCGATGTGGTACCCAAACAAAATTTACATCTTTTTTTCCCACAAATAGAGCTTTAGTTTGGTGGGATTTGATCACCTCTGTGGTCTTTATTTTTTGCACTATAAACAAAAAAAGAGCATCAATTTAAAAAAAAAGCTACCGTATTTATCGGCGTATAACACGCACTTTTTTCCCCTTAAAATCAGGGGAAAATCGTGGGTGCGTGTTATACGCCGATACCCACTGATCCCGGCGATCTCCGCTGACTGAGCGGAGCGCAGCGATCGCCGCCGAGATACACATAGCCGAGTGTACTCGGCTATACTCGGCTTTTCTCGGCTCTGCTCACAGTCACGCCCAGTCCCGCCATTGGACCTGTGATATGTCCATCATAGGGCGGGACTCGGCGTGACTGTGAGCGGAGCCGAGAAAAGCCGAGTATAGCCGAGTACACTCGGCTATGTGTATCTCGGCGGCGGCTCCGCCCAGTCCCTGCGTCTCTGCGTTCCCTGCATTCTCGGCGGCGTTGGCCCCGCTCCGCCTAGTCTCTGCGGCGATCTCGGCGGCGCCAATTTTGAAAACTGGGGCAAGGCTGCACTTAGCAAAGGCTGCACTGGACACTGGGCAAAGCTACACTGGGCAAAGGCTGTACTGGACAAAGCTGCACTGGACACTGGGCAAAGGCTGCACTGGGCAAAGCTGCACTGGACACTGGGCAAAGGCTGCACTGGACAAAGCTGCACTGGACACTGAGCAAAGCTGCACTGGGCAAAGGCTGCACTGGACACTGGGAAAAGGCTGCAATGGACACTGCTGACAAGGCTGCAACGGACACTGGTAAGGCTGCATTTAAATGTAAGTTTTTTTTTTTCCTTAAACTTCCCTCCTAAAAGTTTTTTTCCCTAAAATTCCCTCCTAAACTTGGGGTGCGTGTTATACGCCGGTGCGTGTTATACGCCGATAAATACGGTATATGTTTTACTTTTTGCTATAATAAATATCCCCAAAAAATATATAAAAAAATTATTTTTTTCCTCAGTTTAGGCTGATATGCATTCTTCTACATATTTTTGGTAAAAAAATCGCAATAAGCGTATATTTATTGGTTTGCGCAAAAGTTATAGCGTCTACAAAATAGGGGATAATTTTATGGCATTTTTATTATAATTTTTTTTTCTTTTTACTAGTAATGGCGGCGATCAGCGTTTTTTATCGTAACTGCGATATTGTGGCAGACACATCGGACACTTTTGACGCTATTTTGGGACCATCGTCATTTATACAGCGATCAGTGCTATAAAAATGCAATGATTACTGTGTAAATGACACTGGCAGAGAAGGGCTTAACCAGTAGGGAGTGAGGAAGGGGTTAAGTGGGTCTTAGGGAGTGATTCTAACTGTGGGGGCTGGGCTACCAGTGACAAGACATTGATCACTGCTCCCGATGACAGCTCCCGATGACAGTGGAGATATTAGTGTGCTATGACATCTCTCTCTTGCTGTGTTACAACCATGGTATCCTCCATGGATACAATAAAGAAATAAGTGTAACCATGAAGGGACAGCAATCTATTTGCAGGATCACCAGGTGGAAATAAAGGAATAAAGCTTAAAAAAGCTATTGCAGCAAACACATAAAGACTTGTAAGCTGCGTATATAACATTTTTGGTTTTGGATTTAGATACACTTTGAAGCAATAAATAAGTAATTAGAATAATTGCTTACCGTTTCTGTCTTGTTTTTAGGTGCCAATAATAATATATGTTATTTGCGGACAGGGAGAATTTCTGCTTTTCTGCGACCAGCTTTAGTCTGCCATTCTTTGTAATCTTAGAAACAGTAATCTGACCTAAGTTCATTATTGCTAATTAGTAACTAGAGACACTGGATTTTTACATTTCTGTACAGCAAATTCAGGACCTTCTATATCAATAAAATAAAAACAAAGCAGACTCAAGGTATTATTAGTCTGACTTTTGTCGTTAGTGAAGTTTTTGTTCCCTACTTTATTGAAAAAGAAAACGCTCACTGTTTGTGTTCCAAAATAAGAATCTATACACCTGAGAAAACTACTAAGCTCCAAACCAAAGTTGAGGTAAGCATTCTCCGAACAATAAAACCAAAGAAACAATTGTGACAACAGGAGTCTACTTACAATAAGAACCACGGAATTATATGACGAGAAACCATTATGTTTCACATACTTTTTGACAGACGTATAGAAGTGTGTTATAAGAAGTATGTTTTATTAACATTGAAAACCGGCTTCCAACTGTCCCCTCTGTAGTCCAGGTTTGAAACTGAAATAAAGATTCTAATTGGCTGATGGGGACAACAAGTACATGTAATGTTAGCACGTTTTCCACACATTAGCTCCTTTATTTTTATATAATGTTACATACATTATTTGTTGCATGGTACAATAGGTAAATTGGTATGTATCCAAGACATTCATTAATGTTCACTGTACCTGTAAGGCTGGCCATACATTATACAATTTTCATACAATTTTCTGTACAATTTTCTTTAGATTTACCTTCAACTATGTAGTGCAAGGGCCTGCCTATTTGGATGCAGTTGAAAGTGTTGTTTAGTTGTGACCTCATTATATATGGTTTATGGTAAATCTAAAAGAAAATTGTAAAAGGAAATTGAACATGTATGGCCAGCCTAAGGCAGACTTTGCTGTATAGAAATGTAAAACATCCAAGGTTTCCTCTTTTAGTTTATTCTTTCACTTTTTTGGGGGTATGTTCACAGATGTTCAAATATCACACTTTCCATGTGTCAGTGCATTTACAGATTCTGAGTAAGAGATGACACAAACATAAAATCATAGCAGTTCTGTAACAGAATGCTCCATACCGTTGTTTTTTTTTTTTTTATCAAGCAAGATGCTGATGGAATCTGCTGCCCATTCAGTGCAAATCAGGCTGCCTCTCTCAGTTTTTTTTTTTTTTGTAGTTGTAACCCTTATGCCTACCATTCTGGGCCGGTCACTATGATATTTGAAATAAGTCAGATTTATAATTGTACATGAGCCAGTTTTCTATTTAGAACATGTTTTAAACTTTTAAAAGTAGAAGTAGAACTTAAGATCAGGCACCACAAAATGTTAGCTATTATCTTATTTGTCTTCTGTTCCCCTCTCTGATTAAGTTTCACTTTTTTGCTGGGGCCTGACTTTTTTGACTTAATGGTAAACATTACCAATGTCTTTCCCATGTCCAGCTATAATTCCCTTGTTGGTCATCGAGGCATTCAAAGTTAAAAATGGAATGCAGGTTCACTTGAAGAATTGGTCTGGGATATGTTTTATGTTGGTGCAGTGCTGCAGTCCTATAGTGAATCTGCTTCAGTGCTACTATTTTGAATACCTTATATTGATAAATTTCCCCCACTGACATGAACTATACATAATTCTAAAGCCTGTCCTACATAATTTGCAAACAAACAAATAAATGGAAGACTAGTATGTTTTTAATGTGAAGTGTGGCCAAGGGGTTACATTTGAATACCACCCTAAATTGAACCTGTGCTTTACTTCACATTTTCCTTTTCTCCCCTGCTGCTCCTTTCACCTGAAGTGAAGTAAAGTAAATTAAAGTAAAGTACGTGCAGTAAAGGTAAGAGGGAGCATGTGCTTCACTCCCCTTCCTCCTTTGTGACAGCTTTGGTGGTTGGTGATTGGCTGTTCGCGCACCAGCTCTATCACATAGAGGTGGAGAAAGAGCCGTTAGCTCTATGAAAGCTCCAAGTTGTGACCTAATATGCAACTTTATTCCCCCAATTCCCCACAGGGGTAATTTGGGGGGTATTTGTACTGTCCTGGCATTTTAGGGCCTTGAGAAATGAGATATGCAGTCAGTACATCAGGATTGAACAATGTACAAATATATATACCATAGTTCGTAGACTCTATAGCTTTTACACAGACTAAATTATATACACAAATTTTTATATTTTACAAAAGAAATGTAGCAGAATGCAGTTTGGTCTAAATATATGAAGAAAGATTATTTATTTGCAAAATGTTTTTTTTTTTTTTCAAAATTTTCAAAATTTTCGATCTTTTTTCCTTTATACACTGTAGCAAAACAGTTTAAATACCACCACAAGAACGCTCTGTCTATCTAAAAAATAAATGATATAAAATGAATTTGGGTATAGCGCTGCATAAGTGCGTAATTGTCATTCAAAATATGATAGTGCTGAAAAATGGCCTGGTGATGTTGATGAAGAATTCCTAAACACACCTACTTTAGGCTCCTTGCTGTCTCTGACATCTAGAACATCTGATGTAACAGACTGTTAGTACCAAGAATTTTTTTCAAATTATATTCTAACCTGACTTGAAATTTTGAATCTGGCAATGTGTGAAGCAAAGAGAGCAGGGTTTACACTCCGCAAGTTCAGGAAGCAGACCTACCTTTCCCACAAGTGAGGCTCTTTTCAAAATATTGTGGATTACAAGGAGGAGCAACAGACTAATTGTGAATGGTGCATTCAATGAACAGCCAACATGTTTCATGGGGTTCTAAGGGTTCCCCTTCATCAAGGCTTCAGGAAAGAACAAGGATACAGGAAAAGCTTAGGGGTCTCAGTTGTATGTTACTTACTGTGTTCTTTATAACACGTTATCAGCATTATCTTTTTTCTCACTGAGTTCACCGCAGCAGTATTTTCATTCTCTCCTTGTGTTTCCCATAGCAATCTATCTATATTTTCATTTTTCTCACTGTGTTTCCCATAGTTACCAAGTAGCATTTTCCTTTCACCATGTCACAGGGCACTTATTATTTTTTGGGGTATTTTTAGCACTCTGTTTATTTTGTTGAGCTTTTACTGTGATCTCATCAGCACAGCAGCTGATAAATTGCTTAAAGTGGATGTAAACCCCAAATTTTTTTTTTTTGTTTTCACAATGTAGAGTATAAGATTTCCTATAATTTGTGTCAGGTCTTGCCACAAAGAGTTAATCCAGCTCTGAGCAATCCTCTTTTATTATTCAGTTAAATGAAACGGACAAACAGAGAAAAACCTTTGTCCGTTCTGCCCCCTTGCTTTGAGTGACAGGTTATTTACTTATCTCGTGCACTAGCATTTTTTTTTTAATTCCCACCCCCACTCCTTTTCTGAAGTCATGTGGTTACTTTTCAGGATTTTGACTGGATGTTAGTGATCATAGCAGAAGTTCAGTGTAAGAAATACACAGGAGAAAATGCATGTTGACAAGGGGAGTGTAGAGGTGACACTGACACTGATACTGACATCACGACTCCACCCACCGAGCTCCAGACAACAGATCCACCCACAGAATCTGCAGTTTTTCAGTTCTTATAACAGACAGAGGGGAGACATTTGACAGATAAGGATACATGCAGGAGGCATCTATATCCTTATAGATCAGCACTATGGCAGTAGTTTAGTAAGGATGAGAGTGGGTTTACATCCAATTTAACTACAAAAGATGGGTGCAGAACTTAATGATATAGTTATTTTTTTGAAACCTATCATCATTAGGCATTTAAGATTTTCCTGTTTGTATGTCAATGCACACATCCCCATATCACCCAGTTCTGTCTATAGCATTAGCCAAAAGATATGCTGCTTCCAGAATTTCTCTATATTTGTTTTGCAGTCATGTACCTCTCTGTGAAAACTGTGGATAGGTAATGTAATTGAAAGGAAAGTGTTCCAAATAAATGGTTTTGAAAAGTGTGTCAAGTTAATAAGCAATACTGTTTTATTGATAGATTGTATCAACAAGTAAAGTTGCTTTGGACAACAAAATAACAAAAAATGACTTTAAGGTAATATCTTTAACAGATAACACAAGTGAAAATAAATTGACTGTTGCTGTAATTACTTAAGTTTACTTTTGGAAAAGCAGGAATTATATGTTAAGTGAGCAAGCTTTTGTTCCCTGAAATTATTGTTTACTTGCTATATTTCTTTAGATTAATATGCTTCATAATTGGCACCAGACACAACTTGGCCAAATGTTAACTGCCTTAACATAAATCATGCACTGATATGTTTCTGGAGCCTCTCTGATAAGTTTAATAAATACAAACATGATAATAATGCTTCCAAATGTATCCTTCAGCAAAATTGTATTATATGTTCAAGCAGATTCAGACTAGACATTTTAAATTAATAAACTGTCAAAAAATCAAAGTGTCTAATTTCAGTTCTGTAAAGATATATTTATAGCTCATTTTAGACAAATTATAATTACGGTAATTAGCTTTCGTGAGGCATGCCTCCTGCTTATCTGAGCACTGTACTCTCTATCAGTGTCACACAAGAAATAAGCTCAAAGATTTATGGGAGATGTGGATCCAACTTGGACCACAGAGAAGGAGACTAGCAACCTTGACCTTCCAAAGAGCATTTTAAGGATGCTGATGGCACAAGTCATTGTGCACTGTTTTTAAAAGTAGGTAGAGATAATTAAAACAAAGCTATACACAATTAATTAAAAAGGCAATACATGATACTGCTAGTTTAGAAGAGTTTATATACCTCTTGGATACTGACTTTTATAACAGTGTTTTTATCATTTAAACGTGATATTATTTTTTTTTTTAGACATTTATTCTCTGTTTGGAATAGTTAAATGATTTCCTCTGAGAATGATGATATCAATTATAGTTGATGTACTTGACTTTCTATATTTGGCTCCTCTTCTTTCTAATAAATACTAAAGATAAATTGTAATAAAAGGCTAAAAATGTGTATGAGATAAAGCAAGACATAGATTGAAACACTTATTTTCATGATCATGAGGATAACCCATACTGATGCTTACAAAAAAATAGCAACATTTAAAATAAACATGGATGAATGGCATTACATAAATTCTTTCTGCAATATGTAAAACCTTGAAAGTAGAGCCTTACTTGACCTGTGTTGAAAGTTTGATTGGCATTAATTTATATCAATATAGTAATAGTATTGTTGTTGTTCTTTAATCATATATTTCATACCCATTGAAAAAATCTTATGAATTACAAAGAGCATTTTGCAATGTATACACCAAGTTATAAAGAACAGCTTGACCTCATTAATCAATTGTTGGAAACCCACAAGAATAGTTTACTGTGGTAGTTTAATCCATCATACATTGCAAATCACAAAACAGCTTATTACTAAGATGATTTGTACACCCTGGGTTCATATTGAGATCACTCACAGCACTCACAGCATGCAGATAATCAGTATCAGAGTTGTGATAAATGTGCATCTAGAGAATACACTTTTATTATACTCTTGATGAAATCACAAATGAACATCAAGCTGGAGTAGTGCTAACATTCTTTTCTGTGCTCTAATAAATTCTGCAGCTCCTGCAACCTCTTATTCTTTTACACTTGTGATTAATGTATCCATTTGCCCAAAACTAAATTTGTGCCAGGGTAATTTGTGGAAGGCATATGTTTGCCATAGATCCCCTACCAAACTGATCCACTCACTTTACCTAGACTTAGACCCACAATTTGCATTGTGATTGCAAGGACATGACGACAGATATAAGATGGAGGTCAGTTATATCACAAGAGGCTGGGAATCTCACCTCCATTCATTTCTGTGCATCCAGTCACTTAATATTAGAGTAATCATAATTCAACTCTGCTCTCACACTGATGAAAGTCCAAAGTACATGTTCATGTTCAAAAAGCTTTCAGCTTTTCTCTAAGATTCACTAACCTGTTTGGCGATAGACAGAATCAATTATGTTTACTAACTGGTGTGAAGTCATGTAATTCTGCTTGGTGACTGTTTTACTTGATAAAATAGCAATTAGCTGCTTGTAGTAGTCTTTATTCCCATGGAAGAAAACCTAATAATGTACTGTAGGCACATAAGGATTTTGGAACTTTGGCCAGCATAATAGGTCTGGTCAGTGTAGCAACAACTTCAATAGTAGCAGAGCAGGCATTTATTTTATAACATGATTTTCCTCCACATCTAAACCAGAACTAAACAGCAGTCAGCTAAATACTTGACAGGTAACCTTCACGGAACTATGATCAGGTGAATTTTGAAAATATGAAGTATTATATGTGAATATCTTTATTTAAACATAATACATAAAAATTAAAAGTATTTTAAAACTTTTTTAAATTATTATTAAAATAACAAACATGTTATACTTACCTGCTCTGTGTAATGGTTTTGCACAGAGCAGCACCAATCCTCCTCTTCTCAGGTCCCCCACCAATGCTTCTGGCTCTTCCTCCCTGCCTAATGCCCCCATAGCAAGTCACTTGCTATGGGGGCACATGTGCCTGCTTGCTTCCGAGCCCTGTTCTGTGTGTCCATAAAAAAAAACACAGAGCTGGGCTCGGGCCTGCCCCCCACTCCCTCATCACTAGCTTTGATTGACAGTAGCCAGAGCCAAGGGCTCCTGCTGCTGTATCTGGCCCAGTAAGGAGGGAGAGAGCTGAGAGAGCCTTGGCACTCATGCACATCGCTGGGTCAAGATTTGGCTCAAGTATGTATTTGGGGGCTGCAGGGGGAGCCTCAAGCAGAAGTTTTTTTTTACTTTACTGCATAGATTGCGGTGGTGTAAAAAAATAAATAAACATTCTGTCTTTACAACAACTTTAATAATAAAATAATGTAAAAGCTAACTAACCTTTAACCAGGCATCATAGGGACTCGTCCAGCGGCATGGCCTACCACCACCAACCAGAACCATGCCGCCAGAGCCCCATTTATACCCTCCAAGACAGGAAGGGGAGGCCACCACTGGACACCACCTCACATCAACAGAGCAGTCAATCCCCATATCCAGTGCTAATTCCTGAGGGCACCACTCAGTGCCCACCTATTAATTCCCCATTACGCATGCGCCCAACGCCCACCACGGCCAATATGGTCGTAATGATGTCACATGCATCATGGCTCACCATAATAATTGAGCTTGGACAATATGTCTTCCCAACAGGAGGTATTGCCCATCTTCATGGCATAGACAAGAACTATAATTATTTTCTACAATTGTCTTTCCTACATAAAAGCTTCTACAACTACATACCAATAAATACATTTCACACTCCGTGCAGCAATTGACAAAATGGCATGGCTTATATTGGTCATCATTAGGTAATTACAACTACTGTCGGTTTTAACGAACGCACAATGACTGCAATTGCCGCAACAGAAGGTTCCCAAGATCTTCCATGGTTCCATTCTGCTGGATCACCGTTAATGACTGTGAACCAGCTTATCCTTGATAGAGGGCGCCCTACGATAAGTCATATCTAGTTTATCCAGAACAACTTTCCCAGTTGGTAGGGAATTTTTTTTTTCCTTTCTCAGCATCTTTTTGGATCTTTGTGTTTTTCCTTCAATGGCTTCCAGATAAATTATTATTCTGTTATAGATGGGAAAACAATGAGCTTTAGTTGTCTACAAATAATTACAATTTTGCTTATTTACTAACAGCAAAGGAATGTTCCCTTTGTGGGGAGATCTTTCTATTAGCTTAGTGAATGTGAAGAAATTCACTTTGCAATGATACCAATTCACCTGCATGATGCACTTGTTGGATGATGGAGGTCAGCAGAGCTTTCCCTTATTTGCTAAATTTAGGGAAAATTATCCTGCAAAGTAAACAAACTGTTGCCATTAGTAAATCAACCCCAATGAGTGCAAGTGATTAGCCTCTTGTAAAACTCTTCTCACCCAACAAAAACGTATGCACTTTGGAACTTATAGTAGCAGGACCCAGTGTAGCCTTCTCTGTGTTTATTTTACCTCACAATCAACTATGTTCTGTCTTTAGAATTTTTGAAATACCAGTTTAGATCCTGGTGTCTTTGACTTCACATAAATGTTCCAAAATAGTTAATACTTTACAATAGCTTTTAATTTAGATAGAAGCAACTCTGTTGAATGTCTAGATAAGGAGTAGTTCTTTTCCATGAAATGTAATATAAGATTTACAACCTGATTTGATTAGTTCTTCCATTTTTTTTTTCTTGTTTAAAAATGTGAAGTCATTGAACTAAAAACGTGATTGAAGAAAGAGACTCCCTGGAACAGGAACATAAAGCAGTAGGTAATGTGCTTAGGACAGATGCAGAACTTTGAGAATGAAAGCCTAGCAGCCAAAAATATCCCCATTATGGATTTCATAGATAAAGATTCTCATTGCACAGCCTTTCACAGTATGACATTCATCACAAATCATGAATAAAGTCTCTGCTTGAATTATTTTCTGTTTAATAATGTGCTCTAAAAAATGTGCTCTAATGGTTTATTTACGCAGACTTCTGAAAGACAAACTCAAAGACTGTATACCATTTTTATCATATCTGTCTTTAATCTGTACAACATACCAATTTATCTCCCAGGTACTATGCATTAAATGCATTTAGGACTGTACTTACCTGCTTATAGGCCAGTATGAAGCTTCCACTAAGAAATATGAGAGGGATAAGGCATGGCAAAGTCTAAGAGCAAATGTTAAATTGGCCCATTAGTAAGAATATCTATGTCTTTATTGCATTACACACAAGGAGGGAGAGACAAATGCTTTTGTCCAGAGATATGGGAGACATAGAGGACATCCGTCAAAATGCATTTTCATGTCCAAATGAGATCAATGAGCATTTCACTAATATACATGCTTTCATGAAAGCCTAACAACTTTAAGTCATTTTATCTGAATAGTTGGAAAAAAAAAAAAAAAAAACAATTCTGTACCATTGTGTATTCTAAATTGACTTGCCAATTTTATTAGAATATAAAATGACTGAAACATACTCACATAGAGTTATAAAAGCATTTCAGAAGTATGTTCCTGACTATGTTTGGTACATTTTTCAGTTCATGTTCAAAAATGATCTTGATGCACTGCACACACACTTCAAGTAAGCTTAAATATGTGAAATAAATAGTTTCAACAAGAAATCACAATCCTGTACAGCATTTTGCCAGAGTAGATGTATGTATGGCTAACATTTTTCTGTGTTTGGACTGTGAAAACTTCTATGACTCATCTCTTCTGGCTTGGAACATGAATTGAAAAGCAAATTTAAAGCGTAACTTCACTTTTGTTGAGAAAAAAACATCTATGTACACTGCAAGGATTATAAAAAAAAACATTGTTGCAGATTCCTACCTTTTGTTATTCTGAAGAAATCCATGTGTGTATGTCTGTGCCCTGAGCTTCACCCACGAGAGCCACCAGAGGGCACGCACGTGCGCCCCCTACACGGCAGGGAACCCGATGCGCGTGGCCGGTGGGCGTGATCGCCACCGACAACGCGCGATCATGTGCACGAGCGGGAGCACGGGGGTTTGTAAATGCTGTCTAAAGGAGGAAGGACAGATCGTGTCTTTCTACAAAGTAGAAAACACGATCTGTCATCTCCTATAGTCAGCCCCCATCCCACCACAGTAAGAACACAAATTAGGGAACACAGTTAACCCCTTGATCGCCCCTAGTGTTAACCCCTTCCCTGCCAGTGACATTTACATAGTAATCAGTGCATTTTTATAGCACTGATCGCTCTGTAAATATCAATGGTCCCAAAAATGTGTCAAAAGTGTCCGACCTCTCCGCCGCAATGTCGCAATACCGCAGAAAATCACAGATCACCATCATTACTAGTAAAATTAAAAAATATAAAAAACGCCATATAAATGCCATAAATCTTTCCCATAGTTGTAGATGCTATAACTTTTGTGAAAACCAATAAATATACGCTTATTTCGATTTTTTTTACCAAAAATATGTAGAAGAATACATCGGCCTAAACTGAGGAAAAAAATAGTTTTTTATATTGTTTTTTTTTTTTTTGTTTTTTTTATTTGGATATTTAACCACTTCAATACCATGCACTTATACAGCTTCCTGCCCAAGCCAACTTTCAGCGCTGTCGCAATTTGAATGACAATTGCGCGGTCATGCAACACTGTACCCAAACAATTTTTTTATCATTTTGTTCCCACAAATAGAGCTTTCTTTCGGTGGTATTTGATCGCCTCTGCGATTTTTATTTTTTACATAACAAATAAAAAAGAGTGAAAAGTTTTTCTTTGTTTCTGTTTATTTTTTTTTGTAAATAAGTACGTTTTCTACTTCAATGACGGGAACTGATAAGGCGGCACTAACGGGCACTGATAAGGCGACACTGATGGGCACCGATGAGGTGGCACCAATGAGGTGTCACCGATGAGGTGGCACTGATGGGCACTGATAGGCGGCACTGATGGGCGCTGATATGTGGCACTGGTATGCGGCACTGATGGGCACTCATAGGCGGCACTGATGGGCACTCATAGGCGGCACTGATGGGCACTCATAGGCGGCACTGATGGGCACTTATAGGCAGCACTGATGGATACTTATGGGTGGCACTGATAGGTGGCACGGACAGGCACTGATAGGCGGGCACTTATGGGCACAGATGGGCACGGATGGGCACTGATAGGTGGCACTAATGGACACTGGTAGGTGGCACTGATGACTGGTGGCTGGCATTGCTGGGCATCATGCATTTTTTTTGTGCCATGATGGTGCCAATCAGTGCCCATTTGTGGGCACTGATTGGCATATATTTTTTCTCTCTTTGTGCATGTGGATGGCCATGGGGGACTTACCTGGCCATCCACATGCTTGGGGTTCCCTGGTGGTCCTGGGGGGCTTCCCTGGTGGTCCAGTGTGGGTATCCGAGGGGGGGCTGCGCTGATAACAATCAGCGCGAACCCCCCTGTCAGGAGAGCCGCCGATCAGCTCTCCTCTACTCGCGTCTGTCAGACACGAGTGAGGAAGAGCCGATCAACGGCTCTTCCTGTTTACATTGTGATCAGCCGTGATTGGACACGGCTGATCACGTGGTAAAAAGCCTCCGCCGGAGGCTTTTTACCGAGATCAGTGTAGCGGTGGGTCAGACTGACCCACCGCTCCACCGATCGCCGCGATGCGCGCCCCCCCAGCGCGCGGCGGCTGTTATCCCGCAGGACGTCATATGACGTCCAGTGTGGATAACTGAACCACTTCCCGGACGTCAATCTGCTATTGACGGGGCAGGAAGTGGTTAATATAGCAAAACGTAAAAGATATTGTGTTTTTTTTTTCAAAATCGTCGCTCTTTTTTTGTTTATAGCGCAAAAAATAAAAAGATAAAATGCTACCAAAAGAAAGCTCTATTTGTAGGAAAAAAAGGACATCAATTTTGTTTGGGCTCAACACCGCACTACCGCACAAATGTCAGTTAAAGCGACGCAGTGCCGTATCGCAAAAAATGGCCTGGTCATTGGGCAGCCGAATGTGTTTAAAATAGTCCCTGACCCTTTAAAAAAAGCAGTTGTTGAAAAAAGCATAGATGTGAACCTATCCCATAGAAAACCATGTTAATTGAACTGTAGTGCTTTTCTGCAAAAAGCACCAAAAAACACATAGGTGTGAACCAAGCCTTAGAGCATGGGCTGACATCTTGACTGCCGCTGGAGGGAGGGTGGTCTGTGGGTTTGGAAAGTCTATTAGGTGAATTTCCCTGGAGTACTAGTCAGTTAAAGGAAATCTTGGATGGCTTTCACTTTCTTTATAATTTTATTTTAGAATTTTTCATTTGAAAAAATAGTATTCCCTGCAGTACAAAATGAGGGGGAAATGAACTAAAAATGATTTGCACAAAATCTGGTGCAGCTGTGCATTGTAACCAATACACTTCTAGATTTATTTGTCAAAGCTTAATTGAATAAGCTGAAGTTAGAAGCTGATTGGTTATAATGCACAGCTGCACCAGATTCTGTGTGCACCAGTTTTAGTAAATCTCCACCTATGAGTCTTTTGCTTAATCATTTTTGTACTACTACTATTAGTAAGCAGAATCAGTTGCTTGTTTTTATTCTTAATGCCCTTAATACAAAAAGAGAAACCTTTTTTAATGTAACACAACATATAGGCTACTCTGATGCAAATATTCTATTGCAGATCTTTACATAACATGCTGACTTTGGTGACCAGTACCATCAAAGTGGTGTTCAGCTTGGCTGTGATATGCTGCTTTATTATTGGTACATTTAGGCAAATACATTAAATGCATCAAATTAAAATCTTGTATGACAGAAATATTTCTGTTGCCAATTATTGGAAGGGAGAATTCCATGTTTTGCTGTACAGTGTAAATGATGTGCAACACCTCAGGCTAGAGGCCAATTTGCAGACATATAATCAACAGTTCACCACTGTTAAGAGTATGTTTTGCAAGAAGATGCACTTGCAAAAAAAAACTTCCACCCTGAGGGTAGTCCAATTTTAGAAAATCAGGTAGCAGAATTTATTTTTAAAGCAAACACGTGTATCTGTGGAGTTAAACTTTCAGGTTACTTTTGATGTGTTTAATACACTTTTTTTGTTCTAATACAAGTGTCTGTACTTTATTAACATATTAGATTCCTTATCATAGATTGCAACTATATGGAGAGCAAGGTGGTGCTAAGACTGAAAACAATTTAGTGTAACCTTCTATATTCAGCCAAGCCATAGCTAGCAGTGCAACTATATCAAGTAATCAGTAATGTTGACCATACATGTTAAGATGTTAAGATTTCTCTCATTCATCCATAAAGGCTGAGCGGAAGAAATCACTTGATTTCCCCATCCATGCTTAACAGAAATTCTGACAGCACTCATTGCCGCCAGAATACCCAAACAGTACCTGCATCTGATTGGTTGCTGACGTTGTTTGTCCACCATGCCTCTGCTTTCTGCCTGAACTAACACTGGCCTGTTAATCAACCATGCCTCTGCTTGCCACCTATATTGACTTTGGCCTGTTAATCCACTGTGCCTCTGGCTGCTAACTGAACTGATCCTGGCCTGTTTATTAACCATGTTTCTGCCTTCTGCGTGAACTGACCTCCACCAGTTAATCGACCATGTTTTCCTGCTGCCTGGGCTGATCTATAGTAGTGGAATTGAAGACAATGCAGGGGTCTCACATATGCAGAAATGAGGGGCACCCAAGTTTTTTTTTTAGAGAAGAGAAAACCTAGCTTTTAGTTTTCTTCAGGTTTCTCCAGGATTCCTGGATCAGGGTCTAGAGTCCAGAGACTTCAAAGAGCGTTGGGTGGAAAGAAGCCTCTACCCCTGTGTCCAGGTCTTACATGACTAAGGCCTTAAGTCTGATGTTTCCGCCTGCTGCCTGGACCAATCCTTTGGTTATTTTTTGACCACATCTCTGTCTGCTGCCTGCACTGATCTTGGCCTGTTTATGGACCATATTCCTGCTGGCTACATTACTGCAAGACACCAGTCCCACCCATCCTGCACTACTAGAGCCACAGGTACTCTTTTCTTACCCTTTGATCAGCCGCCTGTACTTCCTGGCCAGTGAAAATAGTGCTATAAGGGCAGCCATGTACAGAGGCAACCATTACAGTACACTGTTTTCTTTACAGTGTTGGTTGATTTTTGTGATACACAGGTTGCAATGTCTGGTACATAATCAGTCCAAACAATGAAAAGTTATTGGTACCGACATACTCCGGAGAGTGTTTTGAGGTATAATTCTAAGCATGCCTATGCTGTATGTTAGCAATATCTTAGAAATTTACAACTTTGTGTAAAAAAAATAATTTTTATTTTCCTTCCACATTTCCCAAAACTTGTGGCCAAAACATTTAATTTTCAGAAGACTCTTTAAGGGGTTGATTTACTTAAGGCAAAAAGACTGTGCACTTTGTAAGTGCAGTTTCACTCATCAAGTCCAGTTGGCTCAGGGCTTAGTAAATGAGGGCAAACTCTGCTGCTTTTCATTGTCCAATCAGGTGCAAGCAAAATTGCTGCTTTTTTTTATTTTCCTTGCATGTGAATGTGGATTCTTTGCAATGTGAAGCTTCATCTCATTTACTAAGCTCTGAAACCAATTATAGTGACTTCTCAGTGAGGCAAGGTAATCTTGCCATACATCTCTTACAGTCCATACTGTACATCTCAGTATGGACCTGGTGGTCCCACATAATACTTTATACATCAGGCCAGTCTATCTGGAGTTTAAGCTATAAAGCTGAAAGGGGTCTCTCCGCCATTAGGACCAGCAAACAAGGATTGGTGAGAGAGCTTTGCCAAACCCATTTTACACAAATTTCAGAAACAGACATTTATATCACATGTTTTAGGACATCCAATTAAATTATAATTCATCCTACTCTCTCCGCCCATTGGAGCTTGTTTTGAATTATCTTCAACTATCAGGGTTTCCATTCTTTTCTAAAGTATCACTTTACAAACACCTTTAACAGAATCAATGGATCTAACCAAGATTTACCATCAAAGAAGGGTTCCAACTAAGCTAGCAAAAAATAAAAATTATTTTGGGGACAAGCCCCTGTTATCATAATTATTAGTCTCACTATTTATTTTATTTTAATTTAATTGATCATTTTATATATATATATATATATATATATATATATATATATATATATATATCAAAGCCCTGCAGACAACTTGGATTTAGCAGGACCATCCCTTAGTTTTTTTTTTTACATTTACATTTTTTTTTTACATTCTTTTGGGTGCTGACCCTATGGTCCTCCAGCTGTTGCAGAACTACAAGTCCCTGGAGTCATTGCAAGGCTGACAGTTACACGCATGACTCACAAAGGCAGAGGCATGATGGAACTTGTAGTTGATGGGACACCCATGCTTTAGATCAGGGGTCTCAAACTAGCGGCCCTCCAGCTGTTGCAAAACTACAAGTCCCATAATGCCTCAAGCCTCTGTTTGTGGGAGTCATACTTGTAACTGTCAGCCTTGCAATGCCTCATGGGACTTGGAGTTTTGCAAAAGCTGGAGGGCCACCAGTTTGAGACCCCTGCTTTAGATACTCTGCTTGGACTCTGGTGGTCCTTTTACAGGTCAGGTTATAAGCATGGTGAAATTTGGGCCCAGTCACCATTAGAAAAAAAAATCTCCATTAAGCCCCATACACACGGTCGGACTTCAGTCGGACTTTTCCCTGCATTTTTGTCTGAACGGAGTTGGCCGGGCACACCCATAGCATACACACCACAGGACTTTTCTGAAAACTTTCCCAAAATTTGTTGCAACATCACGTGGTTTTTCTGCTCTTTACCGCCACCCTTTGGTCAACTTCTGCTATTGTTGGTTGATTTTAACATTAGTTGTTTTGTCCATCGGACAAAAGTCCTATGGTTTTCTGTACACACAGTCGGACTTTGCTCCATCGGACTTTTGTTGGGCAAAAGTTTGTCCGTTTGCAAACCCAACTTTTGTCCGATGAAAACACAAAAAAATAAAAAAAAGTTTGTCCGATGGAGCGTACACACGGTCGGATTGTTGGTCCAACTTGCTCAAAATGAAGTTTGTTGGCCAAAAGTCAGACCGTGTGTATGGGGCTTAAATCTCCAGTCTGTTTTGTGACTGCATTGCATATTAGTAAATTATTACAAGGTTCTGATTATAGTTGTATAACCTTGCCCTTGTTGACTCACTTACCTTCAATGTAAAGGGTGTGTCAGAGTCGTTAAGGTATTACATCACTCAGTTCAGTAAAAGAAGAATAGCTCCAGAGGGATTACCAAATTAGCAGCTTCTGCAGCACTGTGCTAGATTTGTACACATGTGGTATTGCCATACTCGGAAGGAGTAGCATAATGTTTTTTTAAGGTGTAATTCTAAATATGCCTATTCTATGTGTTAGAAATATCTTAGAAGTTGACAACGTTGTGTAAAAAATACATGTTTGCTTTCCAAAATCTGGTTATTTTGAAGGTGTTTTCACTGTCCTGGTGCTCCAGAGCTTGCAAAAATGTGATGGGTAGTCAGGAAACTAGATGTGTAATTTATGCCACTCGAACACCTAAAGGTTCTCTTGGATGTTGGGCCCTTTTATGTGGCTAGGCTGTGAAAAAGTCTCACACATGTGGTATCGCCATACTCGGAAGGATTAGCAGAATGTACTTTGAGAAAACTTAACAACTGACAACTTGTGTAAAAAAAATAAGTTAATTTATCTTCTACAGTATATTTTTGTTGCACATGCAGATTCAGTATACCTTAAAATCTGCTTAAAGTTTACACTTTGTTAAAATGTTGGTTAGTTTTTTGGAGAAGACATGCACTCTTCTGTTTGTGCTCTGATGTCACTGAAATAAAAGGGGAGAGGGATTAAAAGTTTAATAATTTTTACGAGAACAAGAGGTTAGGTTAAGTCTTCCAATGGGAACACCAGGTTGATATTGTATAAGATTGGATTCCCTCCACTTTGGGGAGATTTCCCTTTCACTTCCTATTGCATCAACTACTGTATACAAAACAAAAAAAAAAAAAATGTCATGTCAATGTATTAGAAAGTTAAGGAACTGTTTAGGAATTGTTTGAAATTAGGAAGTTTTGTGTGAAAATTACAGACATAAAAATAAATGGATTTTTATTTACATTTTTTATGTGATTCATATGCTATCTTTGATTCATGTTATCTGGCAGAAAATATAAAATTCAATTGAGTAGACTAAGTAACAATATACTGATTCTAGGTGCCACGAATGCATTGAATAAATGTTAAAATTTGCCTCAATTTTAACAACTTTGAAATACATGCTGAATTCAAATAAAAATACTTTATATTTAGGAAAATGTAAGTTATTTATTTCTGTGAATTCGATGTGTAGGTAATGTATTCTTGAGTCCTATTGTGGCATTATTGGTGCACAGCTTCCTAAGGAGACAAGATACCTTAGAACTGGCTAGACTTCTGTGGTTTACATTCAAACAAGTAATACAGCATTTCTTCCATATGAGCTTTATTTTTTATATAGATGAGCCTGTATCAGCTAGCATACAACTTCTACCTGGAAATTACAGTAAACCAGTGATGGCATTAAGATCAATATAGTTACCATCTCTGCAAGAACAAAAAAATCAAACATGTGGAGCTTTTATTGACACATAGATTGAAACAGCAGATGTTTTTTAATAGTTTTATTCAGTTAAGATGACATGGTATACAGTACAGGATAACTAATATAATTCTTGAGATTGTGATTGTCAATTCTTACTGCTGGGCTGGTTTATCCTAATGCTCCCTTGTTGCCCAAGCAATCTTGTTATTATTATTGCAGTAGGATTTTAGGACATGAAACAGACATGTTTGCCTTTGTTGGTCTTTCTCGTAAATGTAAACTGTTTTTCCTGCATATTTGGACAATCGCCTTATGTTTGCTAGATGTTGATAATTTTATGTAATAGTTTTATGTGGAATTAGGTAAAAAAGAGAATAGAACAGAGCAACTTCCACCCTGAGGGTAGTCCAATTTTAGAAAATCAGGTAGCAGAATTTATTTTTAAAGCAAACACGTGTATCTGTGGAGTTAAACTTTCAGGTTACTTTTGATGTGTTTAATACACTTTTTTTGTTCTAATACAAGTGTCTGTACTTTATTAACATATTAGATTCCTTATCATAGATTGCAACTATATGGAGAGCAAGGTGGTGCTAAGACTGAAAACAATTTAGTGTAACCTTCTATATTCAGCCAAGCCATAGCTAGCAGTGCAACTATATCAAGTAATCAGTAATGTTGACCATACATGTTAAGATGTTAAGATTTCTCTCATTCATCCATAAAGGCTGAGCGGAAGAAATCACTTGATTTCCCCATCCATGCTTAACAGAAATTCTGACAGCACTCATTGCCGCCAGAATACCCAAACAGTACCTGCATCTGATTGGTTGCTGACGTTGTTTGTCCACCATGCCTCTGCTTTCTGCCTGAACTAACACTGGCCTGTTAATCAACCATGCCTCTGCTTGCCACCTATATTGACTTTGGCCTGTTAATCCACTGTGCCTCTGGCTGCTAACTGAACTGATCCTGGCCTGTTTATTAACCATGTTTCTGCCTTCTGCGTGAACTGACCTCCACCAGTTAATTGACCATGTTTTCCTGCTGCCTGGGCTGATCTATAGTAGTGGAATTGAAGACAATGCAGGGGTCTCACATATGCAGAAATGAGGGGCACCCAAGTTTTTTTTTTAGAGAAGAGAAAACCTAGCTTTTAGTTTTCTTCAGGTTTCTCCAGGATTCCTGGATCAGGGTCTAGAGTCCAGAGACTTCAAAGAGCATTGGGTGGAAAGAAGCCTCTACCCCTGTGTCCAGGTCTTACATGACTAAGGCCTTAAGTCTGATGTTTCCGCCTGCTGCCTGGACCAATCCTTTGGTTATTTTTTGACCACATCTCTGTCTGCTGCCTGCACTGATCTTGGCCTGTTTATGGACCATATTCCTGCTGGCTACATTACTGCAAGACACCAGTCCCACCCATCCTGCACTACTAGAGCCACAGGTACTCTTTTTTTACCCTTTGATCAGCCGCCTGTACTTCCTGGCCAGTGAAAATAGTGCTATAAGGGCAGCCATGTACAGAGGCAACCATTACAGTACACTGTTTTCTTTACAGTGTTGGTTGATTTTTGTGATACACAGGTTGCAATGTCTGGTACATAATCAGTCCAAACAATGAAAAGTTATTGGTACCGACATACTCCGGAGAGTGTTTTGAGGTATAATTCTAAGCATGCCTATGCTGTATGTTAGCAATATCTTAGAAATTTACAACTTTGTGTAAAAAAAAAAAAATTATTTTCCTTCCACATTTCCCAAAACTTGTGGCCAAAACATTTAATTTTCAGAAGACTCTTTAAGGGGTTGATTTACTTAAGGCAAAAAGACTGTGCACTTTGTAAGTGCAGTTTCACTCATCAAGTCCAGTTGGCTCAGGGCTTAGTAAATGAGGGCAAACTCTGCTGCTTTTCATTGTCCAATCAGGTGCAAGCAAAATTGATGCTTTTTTTTATTTTCCTTGCATGTGAATGTGGATTCTTTGCAATGTGAAGCTTCATCTCATTTACTAAGCTCTGAAACCAATTATAGTGACTTCTCAGTGAGGCAAGGTAATCTTGCCATACATCTCTTACAGTCCATACTGTACATCTCAGTATGGACCTGGTGGTCCCACATAATACTTTATACATCAGGCCAGTCTATCTGGAGTTTAAGCTATAAAGCTGAAAGGGGTCTCTCCGCCATTAGGACCAGCAAACAAGGATTGGTGAGAGAGCTTTGCCAAACCCATTTTACACAAATTTCAGAAACAGACATTTATATCACATGTTTTAGGACATCCAATTAAATTATAATTCATCCTACTCTCTCCGCCCATTGGAGCTTGTTTTGAATTATCTTCAACTATCAGGGTTTCCATTCTTTTCTAAAGTATCACTTTACAAACACCTTTAACAGAATCAATGGATCTAACCAAGATTTACCATCAAAGAAGGGTTCCAACTAAGCTAGCAAAAAATAAAAATTATTTTGGGGACAAGCCCCTGTTATCATAATTATTAGTCTCACTATTTATTTTATTTTAATTTAATTGATCATTTTATATATATATATATATATATATATATATATATATATATATATATATCAAAGCCCTGCAGACAACTTGGATTTAGCAGGACCATCCCATAGTTTTTTTTTTTTACATTCTTTTGGGTGCTGACCCTATGGTCCTCCAGCTGTTGCAGAACTACAAGTCCCTGGAGTCATTGCAAGGCTGACAGTTACACGCATGACTCACAAAGGCAGAGGCATGATGGAACTTGTAGTTGATGGGACACCCATGCTTTAGATCAGGGGTCTCAAACTAGCGGCCCTCCAGCTGTTGCAAAACTACAAGTCCCATAATGCCTCAAGCCTCTGTTTGTGGGAGTCATACTTGTAACTGTCAGCCTTGCAATGCCTCATGGGACTTGGAGTTTTGCAAAAGCTGGAGGGCCACCAGTTTGAGACCCCTGCTTTAGATACTCTGCTTGGACTCTGGTGGTCCTTTTACAGGTCAGGTTATAAGCATGGTGAAATTTGGGCCCAGTCACCATTAGAAAAAAAAATCTCCATTAAGCCCCATACACACGGTCGGACTTCAGTTGGACTTTTCCCTGCATTTTTGTCTGAACGGAGTTGGCCGGGCACACCCATAGCATACACACCACAGGACTTTTCTGAAAACTTTCCCAAAATTTGTTGCAACATCACGTGGTTTTTCTGCTCTTTACCGCCACCCTTTGGTCAACTTCTGCTATTGTTGGTTGATTTTAACATTAGTTGTTTTGTCCATCGGACAAAAGTCCTATGGTTTTCTGTACACACAGTCGGACTTTGCTCCATCGGACTTTTGTTGGGCAAAAGTTTGTCCGTTTGCAAACCCAACTTTTGTCCGATGAAAACACAAAAAAATAAAAAAAAGTTTGTCCGATGGAGCGTACACACGGTCGGATTGTTGGTCCAACTTGCTCAAAATGAAGTTTGTTGGCCAAAAGTCAGACCGTGTGTATGGGGCTTAAATCTCCAGTCTGTTTTGTGACTGCATTGCATATTAGTAAATTATTACAAGGTTCTGATTATAGTTGTATAACCTTGCCCTTGTTGACTCACTTACCTTCAATGTAAAGGGTGTGTCAGAGTCGTTAAGGTATTACATCACTCAGTTCAGTAAAAGAAGAATAGCTCCAGAGGGATTACCAAATTAGCAGCTTCTGTAGCACTGTGCTAGATTTGTACACATGTGGTATCGCCATACTCGGAAGGAGTAGCATAATGTTTTTTTTTAAGGTGTAATTCTAAATATGCCTATTCTATGTGTTAGAAATATCTTAGAAGTTGACAACGTTGTGTAAAAAATACATGTTTGCTTTCCAAAATTTGGTTATTTTGAAGGTGTTTTCACTGTCCTGGTGCTCCAGAGCTTGCAAAAATGTGATGGGTAGTCAGGAAACTAGATGTGTAATTTATGCCACTCGAACACCTAAAGGTTCTCTTGGATGTTGGGCCCTTTTATGTGGCTAGGCTGTGAAAAAGTCTCACACATGTGGTATCGCCATACTCGGAAGGATTAGCAGAATGTACTTTGAGAAAACTTAACAACTGACAACTTGTGTAAAAAAAATAAGTTAATATATCTTCTACAGTATATTTTTGTTGCACATGCAGATTCAGTATACCTTAAAATCTGCTTAAAGTTTACACTTTGTTAAAATTTTGGTTAGTTTTTTGGAGAAGACATGCACTCTTCTGTTTGTGCTCTGATGTCACTGAAATAAAAGGGGAGAGGGATTAAAAGTTTAATAATTTTTACGAGAACAAGAGGTTAGGTTAAAGGGGTTGCTCCACCGGAAAAAAAAAATTAAAAGCCAGCAGCTACAGCTACAGCAGCTGCTGGCTTTTAATATTTGGACACTTACCTGTCCTGGAGTCCAGCGACGTCCGCAGCAGAGGACGAGCGACCGCTCGTCGCTCTGCTGCTCCCTCCGTCATCCTCGCTGAGGGAACCAGGAAGTGAAGCCCTGCGGCTTCATGCCCGGTTCCCTACGGCGCATGCGCGAGTCGCGCTGCGCCGTTCTGATTGGTGCTCCTGTGTTCTGGGAGCCGAGTGTCTCCCAGAACACCAAGGGAAGTCTGCGGGAAGTGACGTAACTCCCGCAGATTCCCGGAGACAGGACTCCCGGATGTGGGTTAAAATACCTGTCTTAGACAGGTATCTTCACCCCCCTCCCCCCTGAAAGGTGTCAATTGTGACACCGGAGGGGGGGAGGGTTCCAAATAGCAAAAGTTGCTATTTAGGGTGGAGCTCCACTTTAAGTCTTCCAATGGGAACACCAGGTTGATATTGTATAAGATTGGATTCCCTCCACTTTGGGGAGATTTCCCTTTCACTTCCTATTGCATCAACTACTGTATACAAAACTAAAAAAAAAAATGTCATGTCAATGTATTAGAAAGTTAAGGAACTGTTTAGGAATTGTTTGAAATTAGGAAGTTTTGTGTGAAAATTACAGACATAAAAATAAATGGATTTTTATTTACATTTTTTATGTGATTCATATGCTATCTTTGATTCATGTTATCTGGCAGAAAATATAAAATTCAATTGAGTAGACTAAGTAACAATATACTGATTCTAGGTGCCACGAATGCATTGAATAAATGTTAAAATTTGCCTCAATTTTAACAACTTTGAAATACATGCTGAATTCAAATAAAAATACTTTATATTTAGGAAAATGTAAGTTATTTATTTCTGTGAATTCGATGTGTAGGTAATGTATTCTTGAGTCCTATTGTGGCATTATTGGTGCACAGCTTCCTAAGGAGACAAGATACCTTAGAACTGGCTAGACTTCTGTGGTTTACATTCAAACAAGTAATACAGCATTTCTTCCATATGAGCTTTATTTTTTATATAGATGAGCCTGTATCAGCTAGCATACAACTTCTACCTGGAAATTACAGTAAACCAGTGATGGCATTAAGATCAATATAGTTACCATCTCTGCAAGAACAAAAAAATCAAACATGTGGAGCTTTTATTGACACATAGATTGAAACAGCAGATGTTTTTTAATAGTTTTATTCAGTTAAGATGACATGGTATACAGTACAGGATAACTAATATAATTCTTGAGATTGTGATTGTCAATTCTTACTGCTGGGCTGGTTTATCCTAATGCTCCCTTGTTGCCCAAGCAATCTTGTTATTATTATTGCAGTAGGATTTTAGGACATGAAACAGACATGTTTGCCTTTGTTGGTCTTTCTCGTAAATGTAAACAGTTTTTCCTGCATATTTGGACAATCGCCTTATGTTTGCTAGATGTTGATAATTTTATGTAATAGTTTTATGTGGAATTAGGTAAAAAAGAAGATAGAACAGAGCAACTTCCACCCTGAGGGTAGTCCAATTTTAGAAAATCAGGTAGCAGAATTTATTTTTAAAGCAAACACGTGTATCTGTGGAGTTAAACTTTCAGGTTACTTTTGATGTGTTTAATACACTTTTTTTGTTCTAATACAAGTGTCTGTACTTTATTAGCATATTAGATTCCTTATCATAGATTGCAACTATATGGAGAGCAAGGTGGTGCTAAGACTGAAAACAATTTAGTGTAACCTTCTATATTCAGCCAAGCCATAGCTAGCAGTGCAACTATATCAAGTAATCAGTAATGTTGACCATACATGTTAAGATGTTAAGATTTCTCTCATTCATCCATAAAGGCTGAGCGGAAGAAATCACTTGATTTCCCCATCCATGCTTAACAGAAATTCTGACAGCACTCATTGCCGCCAGAATACCCAAACAGTACCTGCATCTGATTGGTTGCTGACGTTGTTTGTCCACCATGCCTCTGCTTTCTGCCTGAACTAACACTGGCCTGTTAATCAACCATGCCTCTGCTTGCCACCTATATTGACTTTGGCCTGTTAATCCACTGTGCCTCTGGCTGCTAACTGAACTGATCCTGGCCTGTTTATTAACCATGTTTCTGCCTTCTGCGTGAACTGACCTCCACCAGTTAATCGACCATGTTTTCCTGCTGCCTGGGCTGATCTATAGTAGTAGAATTGAAGACAATGCAGGGGTCTCACATATGCAGAAATGAGGGGCACCCAAGTTTTTTTTTTAGAGAAGAGAAAACCTAGCTTTTAGTTTTCTTCAGGTTTCTCCAGGATTCCTGGATCAGGGTCTAGAGTCCAGAGACTTCAAAGAGCATTGGGTGGAAAGAAGCCTCTACCCCTGTGTCCAGGTCTTACATGACTAAGGCCTTAAGTCTGATGTTTCCGCCTGCTGCCTGGACCAATCCTTTGGTTATTTTTTGACCACATCTCTGTCTGCTGCCTGCACTGATCTTGGCCTGTTTATGGACCATATTCCTGCTGGCTACATTACTGCAAGACACCAGTCCCACCCATCCTGCACTACTAGAGCCACAGGTACTCTTTTTTTACCCTTTGATCAGCCGCCTGTACTTCCTGGCCAGTGAAAATAGTTCTACAAGGGCAGCCATGTACAGAGGCAACCATTACAGTACACTGTTTTCTTTACAGTGTTGGTTGATTTTTGTGATACACAGGTTGCAATGTCTGGTACATAATCAGTCCAAACAATGAAAAGTTATTGGTACCGACATACTCCGGAGAGTGTTTTGAGGTATAATTCTAAGCATGCCTATGCTGTATGTTAGCAATATCTTAGAAATTTACAACTTTGTGTAAAAAAATTTTTTTTTATTTTCCTTCCACATTTCCCAAAACTTGTGGCCAAAACATTTAATTTTCAGAAGACTCTTTAAGGGGTTGATTTACTTAAGGCAAAAAGACTGTGCACTTTGTAAGTGCAGTTTCACTCATCAAGTCCAGTTGGCTCAGGGCTTAGTAAATGAGGGCAAACTCTGCTGCTTTTCATTGTCCAATCAGGTGCAAGCAAAATTGCTGCTTTTTTTTATTTTCCTTGCATGTGAATGTGGATTCTTTGCAATGTGAAGCTTCATCTCATTTACTAAGCTCTGAAACCAATTATAGTGACTTCTCAGTGAGGCAAGGTAATCTTGCCATACATCTCTTACAGTCCATACTGTACATCTCAGTATGGACCTGGTGGTCCCACATAATACTTTATACATCAGGCCAGTCTATCTGGAGTTTAAGCTATAAAGCTGAAAGGGGTCTCTCCGCCATTAGGACCAGCAAACAAGGATTGGTGAGAGAGCTTTGCCAAACCCATTTTACACAAATTTCAGAAACAGACATTTATATCACATGTTTTAGGACATCCAATTAAATTATAATTCATCCTACTCTCTCCGCCCATTGGAGCTTGTTTTGAATTATCTTCAACTATCAGGGTTTCCATTCTTTTCTAAAGTATCACTTTACAAACACCTTTAACAGAATCAATGGATCTAACCAAGATTTACCATCAAAGAAGGGTTCCAACTAAGCTAGCAAAAAATAAAAATTATTTTGGGGACAAGCCCCTGTTATCATAATTATTAGTCTCACTATTTATTTTATTTTAATTTAATTGATCATTTTATATATATATATATATATATATATATATATATATATATCAAAGCCCTGCAGACAACTTGGATTTAGCAGGACCATCCCTTAGTTTTTTTTTTTTACATTTACATTTTTTTTTACATTCTTTTGGGTGCTGACCCTATGGTCCTCCAGCTGTTGCAGAACTACAAGTCCCTGGAGTCATTGCAAGGCTGACAGTTACACGCATGACTCACAAAGGCAGAGGCATGATGGAACTTGTAGTTGATGGGACACCCATGCTTTAGATCAGGGGTCTCAAACTAGCGGCCCTCCAGCTGTTGCAAAACTACAAGTCCCATAATGCCTCAAGCCTCTGTTTGTGGGAGTCATACTTGTAACTGTCAGCCTTGCAATGCCTCATGGGACTTGGAGTTTTGCAAAAGCTGGAGGGCCACCAGTTTGAGACCCCTGCTTTAGATACTCTGCTTGGACTCTGGTGGTCCTTTTACAGGTCAGGTTATAAGCATGGTGAAATTTGGGCCCAGTCACCATTAGAAAAAAAAATCTCCATTAAGCCCCATACACACGGTCGGACTTCAGTCGGACTTTTCCCTGCATTTTTGTCTGAACGGAGTTGGCCGGGCACACCCATAGCATACACACCACAGGACTTTTCTGAAAACTTTCCCAAAATTTGTTGCAACATCACGTGGTTTTTCTGCTCTTTACCGCCACCCTTTGGTCAACTTCTGCTATTGTTGGTTGATTTTAACATTAGTTGTTTTGTCCATCGGACAAAAGTCCTATGGTTTTCTGTACACACAGTCGGACTTTGCTCCATCGGACTTTTGTTGGGCAAAAGTTTGTCCGTTTGCAAACCCAACTTTTGTCCGATGAAAACACAAAAAAATAAAAAAAAGTTTGTCCGATGGAGCGTACACACGGTCGGATTGTTGGTCCAACTTGCTCAAAATGAAGTTTGTTGGCCAAAAGTCAGACCGTGTGTATGGGGCTTAAATAAACACCAGGTTGATATTGTATAAGATTGGATTCCCTCCACTTTGGGGAGATTTCCCTTTCACTTCCTATTGCATCAACTACTGTATACAAAACTAAAAAAAAAAATGTCATGTCAATGTATTAGAAAGTTAAGGAACTGTTTAGGAATTGTTTGAAATTAGGAAGTTTTGTGTGAAAATTACAGACATAAAAATAAATGGATTTTTATTTACATTTTTTATGTGATTCATATGCTATCTTTGATTCATGTTATCTGGCAGAAAATATAAAATTCAATTGAATAGACTAAGTAACAATATACTGATTCTAGGTGCCACGAATGCATTGAATAAATGTTAAAATTTGCCTCAATTTTAACAACTTTGAAATACATGCTGAATTCAAATAAAAATACTTTATATTTAGGAAAATGTAAGTTATTTATTTCTGTGAATTCGATGTGTAGGTAATGTATTCTTGAGTCCTATTGTGGCATTATTGGTGCACAGCTTCCTAAGGAGACAAGATACCTTAGAACTGGCTAGACTTCTGTGGTTTACATTCAAACAAGTAATACAGCATTTCTTCCATATGAGCTTTATTTTTTATATAGATGAGCCTGTATCAGCTAGCATACAACTTCTACCTGGAAATTACAGTAAACCAGTGATGGCATTAAGATCAATATAGTTACCATCTCTGCAAGAACAAAAAAATCAAACATGTGGAGCTTTTATTGACACATAGATTGAAACAGCAGATGTTTTTTAATAGTTTTATTCAGTTAAGATGACATGGTATACAGTACAGGATAACTAATATAATTCTTGAGATTGTGATTGTCAATTCTTACTGCTGGGCTGGTTTATCCTAATGCTCCCTTGTTGCCCAAGCAATCTTGTTATTATTATTGCAGTAGGATTTTAGGACATGAAACAGACATGTTTGCCTTTGTTGGTCTTTCTCGTAAATGTAAACTGTTTTTCCTGCATATTTGGACAATCGCCTTATGTTTGCTAGATGTTGATAATTTTATGTAATAGTTTTATGTGGAATTAGGTAAAAAAGAAGATAGAACAGAGCAACCACATAGCATTTTACAGTGTTTCACAGTATATGACCTACTATGCAGATGTTCGTTCACGTACCGTGGTCTGCCAGCTTTCTGAATGAACGATTAGGCATCTTAAAGTGGCTCTTATGCAGCAACTGAAGCATCTGAAAGACTGCAGCTTTGAAACTAATTGGATTCTAGCTGTCAGTTCTCATGAAAGTATAAATACTGAATGTGAAATAATGCCAGTAAAACTTAGAACATGGGCATGTGGTATATATATATATATATATATATATATATATATATATATATTATATATATATATATATATATACAGTATCTCACAAAAGTGAGTAGGCCCCTCACATTTTTGTAAATATTTTATTATATCTTTTCAAGTGACAACAATAAAGAAATTGTAAGGTAGTGAGTGTACAGCTTGTATAACAGTGTCAATTTGCTGTCCCCTCAAAATAACTCAAGTAAATTATGGGAAATCAGAGGCAATGGAGATCGAAACAAATACGCATTTATTACAGATGATTACCACACAATTTGATTTCAGATGGACTGAGTCCCATATAAATTACCTAGGGATAAAAGTATCCAAGAATTTGAATACGCTATTTTAGGGATGAGCCGAACACCCCCGGGTTCGGTTCGCACCAGAACCTTCGAACGGACCGAAAGTTCGCGCGAATTTTCGAACCCTATTCGTTATAATGGACGCGAACGTTCGAAATCAAAATTGCTAATTACAACGGCCAATATGCATGTTAATGTCATAAAACAGGTTTGGGGACCCGGGTCCTGCCCCAGGGGACATATATCAATGCAAAAAGAAATTTTAAAAACTAAAGTTTTTTCGGGAGCAGTCATTTTAATGATGCATAAAGTGAAAAAAAAAAAAGTGAAATTTTCCTTTAAATATGGTACCTGGGGGGTGTCTAAAGTATGCCTGTGAAGTGGCATGTGTTTCCCGTGTTTAGAACTGTCCTTGCACAAAATGACATTTGTAAAGGAAAAAAAGAAGCCATTTAAAACCACTTGCGGCTTTAATGTCATGTCTTGTCCTGGCCGCCATATGGCTGAAAATCCTTGAGAAAAATGGCATGGCTACCCCATCACCCCCCCCCCCCCCCACCCCAGCCCCTTTGGGTCTTGTATGGATACTAAGGGGGACCCCGCACCCAAAATAAAACCCTATACCTACAACCCTATATACTCTGAACAGCAGTATATAGGTGGTGCAAACAAGACATGGACTGTAGGTTTGTTCTTAAGTAGAATCTGAACAGGTACATTATGAAGTGTAGCTACATCCCAAAAAAATCAATTTTTAAGCTTTTTGGAGAACATAGGGAGGGGTTATCACCCCTGTAACATTTGCTGTCTTTGCACATCTGTTCAGAACATGTCACCTCACTTTCCGTCCCAATGACAAATGTTTTTGGAAAAGTGGGGTTTTAATTGAAACAAGGATTGGTGATAAAGCATCAGTAGAGAGGAGATACCTTTTTCCCAAATTAAATCTAACAGGATAGAATTTTCCTTCCTAGGGGTAGATTTCCTCTCACTTCCTGTTTTCTCTTGCCGTTTGCAAGTAGGAGTCGTTTGTAAGTTGGATGTTTGAAAGTAGGGGCCTGCCGTATATACTCTGCAGAAATTTGCCCTATTAGATGTTGGTGTAGCCACAAGACTGGTGGGCACAGGAATGGGCCCTGCTGTGAGTTAATAGATCAAGATTTGTACTTGCATGCACCTGTTGAACCGGGCAGAAAAATTGGGCCTTTGGTGGTGGTGGTGGTGGTGGTGGACGGTGTTGCCACAAGACTGTAAGCCCTCACAGTTACTCTTGGTGGGTGCAGGAATGGGCCCTGCTGTGAGTTATTAGATCAAGATTTGTAATTGCATGCACCTGTTGAACAGGGCAGAAAAATTGGGCCTTTGGTGGTGGTGGTGGTGGTGGACGGTGTTGCCACAAGACTGTAGGCCCTCATAGTTACTCTTGGTGGGCGCAGGAATGGGCCCTGCTGTGAACTATTAGATCAAGATTTGTAATTACACGCCCCTGTTAAACAGGGGCTGAAAAATTGTGCCTTAGGCATTGGTGCTGGTGCCACAACACTGCAACCCCTCACAGATACTGTACTTGGAGCACAGCAGTCACACCTGTTGCGAAGCATCTTTTTAAAAAATTGTAATTACACGCCCCTGTTATACAGGGGCTGAAAAATTGTGCCTTAGGCACTGGTGCTGGTGCCACAACACTGCAACCCCTCACAGATACTGTACTCTGAGCACAGCAATGAGACCTGTTGCAAAGCATTGCCTAAAAATTGTAATTACACGCCCCAACAGGGGCTGAAAAATTGTGCCTTAGGCACTGGTGCTGGTGCCACAACACTGCAACCCCTCACAGATACTGTACTCTGAGCACAGCAGTCAGACCTGTTGCGAAGCATCTTTTTAAAAAAATGTAATTACACGCCCCTGTTATACAGGGGCTGAAAAATTGTGCCTTAGGCACTGGTGTGGTGGCATGGATCATTGAGGAGGAGGAAGAGGATAGTCAGTGAACATAACAGGACAGTCACTCAGCATCAGCATAGGCAGTCTTGAAGGGATGTGACATTATAAATTATTCCGTTATATCCGCTTCAGGTGTCTGGTAGCTGGTGGTGATCCAAGACTGATTCATTTTTATGAAGGTCAGTCGATCAACCGAGTCGGTGGACAGGCGCACCCTATGATCGGTGACAAATCCTCCAGCAGCACTGAATGTGCGTTCGGAAAGAACGCTGGATGCAGGACAGGCCAGTAGCTCAATTGCATACTGTGCAAGCTCTGGCCAGTGATCCATCCTCAGGACCCAGTAAGCCAGAGGATTTTCGGTGGGAAAGGTGTCCAAGTCTGACCTTGCCCCTAGGTATTCCTGCACCATGTATATCAGACGCTGGCGATGGTTGCTGGAACCGATCATACCTTGGGGCTGCGGACTAAAAAATTGTCTGAACGCATCGGTCAGACGTCCACCTTCCCCACCGCTCCTTCTGCTACTGACCGAAGCCTCAGCAACTCGTCGTCCAGGACCAGGAGTTTGTAACCTCCCAGTTTCTGGGAACGCGTTGCACAGACCTTTCTGCAAGGCCTCCCTGAGATGTCTCATCCTCTGCTCCCTCTGCGACGGCAAGATAAGGTCCGCAACCTTACCCTTGTACCGTGGATCAAGGAGAGTGGCCAGCCAGTAATGGTCACTCTCCTTGATCCGAAGAACACGAGGATCCTTCCGCAGGCTTTGCAGGATCAGGGAGGCCATGCAGCGTAGGTTAGCTGAGGCATTCGGTCCGGAGTCTTCTGGGTCACTGAGGATGACATGATCGCCAGCCACCTCCTCCCAGCCACGTACAAGTCCACTGGTTTGTTGGGACTGTACATCATCCCTAAAATACTGCTGCTGCTGATGCTGAGTGCCAGGCTCCACCTCCATGCTCACACAATCCTCCTCCTCCTCCTCCTCCTCCTCCTCTTCCTGTGTGATGGGTGGGACAGAAGGAACATTGTCTGGATAAAGGGGGCCTTGAGAGACAAGGAAGTCCTCCTCTTCCTGCCTCTGTTCTGCCTCAAGTGCCCTGTCCATTATCCCACGCAGCGTATGCTCCAACAGGTGGACAAGAGGTACAGTGTCACTGATGCATGCACTGTCACTGCTCACCATCCTCGTGGCCTCCTCAAATGGTGAGAGGACAGTGCATGCATCCCTGATCATGCTCCACTGGCGTGGGGAAAAAAAGCCAAGCTCCCCTGACCCTGTCCTGGTGCCGTAGTCGCAAAGGTACTCATTGATGGCCCTCTGCTGCGTGTGCAGTCGCTGCAGCATGGCCAACGTTGAGTTCCACCTGGTGGGCATGTCACATATTAGGCGGTTCTTGGGCAGGTTCAGCTCCTTTTGCAGCTCAGTCAGCCGAGCACTGGCATTATAAGATCGGCGGAAATGCACACAGACTTTCCTGGCCTGCCTCAGGACATCCTGTAAGCCTGGGAACCTGCCCAAGAACCGCTGCACCACCAGGTTGAGGACGTGAGCCATACAGGGCACATGGGTGAGCTGCCCCTGTCGCAGGGCGGAGAGGAGGTTGGTGCCATTATCAGAAACGACCATTCCTGGCTTAAGCTGGCGTGGCGTCAACCACCTCTCGGCCTGCCCCTGCAGAGCTGCCAGAACCTCTGGCCCAGTGTGGCTCCTGTCCCCCAAACACACCAGCGCAAGCACGGCATGGCATCTTTTTGCCTGCGTACTCGCGTAGCCCCTTGTACGCCTACGGAGCACCGCTGGTTCCGAGGACAGAGCACTCGAAGAGGACATGGAGGAAGAAGAAGAGGAGGGGGTGGAGGAGAGAGGTGTGTCACAACCAGTAGTAGCATTTTGGAGGCGTGGTGGCGGAACAACCTCCAACACTACTGCACCTTGTCCTGCATCCCTCCCAGCTGCCAATAGAGTGACCCAATGGGCCGTGAAAGAAAGATAATGTCCCTGTCCATGCCTGCTGGACCATGAGTCAGCGGTAATATGCACCTTACCGCTGACCGCCCTGTCCAGCGAGGCATGGACATTGCCTTCCACATGCCAGTAGAGAGACGGAATCGCCTTCCGTGAGAAAAAGTGGCGTTTGGGAACCTGCCACTGAGGAACCGCACATTGAACAAACTCACGGAAGGGGGCCGAGTCTATCAACTGAAAAGGCAGCAGTTGAAGTGCTAGCAATTTAGCCAAGCTAGCATTCAACCGCTGGGCATGTGGATGGCTGGGAGTATACTTCTTTTGACGGTCCAGCAGCTGGGGCAGGGAAATTTGCCTGCTACAATCGGACGTCGGTGTACTGCAAGTACTTGGTTGTGACACACCTAATTCTACACCTTCAGTCCTCTCAGAGCAGCTTTCAGAGAGGACTGAAGATATAGTGGGGATGGAGCTCCCAGCTGATGAGGAGCAAGGAGAGGTCCGCTTTGTTCTTTGGTGTGGGTCTTTTATGTGTGCTTGCCAACGAGCTGCATGGCAGGTCGACATATGTCTGCTCATGCTTGTGGTGCCCAAGCGGCTGATGTTTTGGCCACGCGAGATACGCTTGAGACAAATATTGCAAATAGCAGTGGTGCGATCTGATGCACTCGTCTCAAAAAAGGCCCACACCAAAGAACTTTTGTGATAACGTGCAGAGGCAGCGCCCTGCACAGGCGGAGCTCTGCGGTGTGGTACAGTTGCTGTGCTGGCCTCTAGCTGGCCTCCAGGGGGCATCCTGCCTCGTTGGACATGTGACGCTGCATCCTCCTCCTCCTCCTCCTCTCTCCCTTCAGGCACCCACGTGGAGTCAGTGACCTCATCATCCCCTCCCTCTTCACCACTAGAGCAAACCTGGCAGTAAGCTGCAGCTGGTGGAACACTACTGCCAGATTGCTGTCCTTCAGCATCCCCTCTCTCTGCGCGCACACTACTGACTTCCTCAAGCTGGGTATCATCATCCGAGCCTTCGAATCGTTGGGCATCCTCCTGGAGCATGTACCCAACACTGTGCTCAAACAGTTCGGGGGACTCCTCAGGAGGACATGGTGGGTCTAGGGAAGGGGTGGCTGATGATGCCATTGAGTACGCGTTGGCAGCTGCTCTGCCAGTACCCTGAGCCTGGGTGAGAGAGGATGAGGAGGATGAGGAGGGCTTGGTCATCCATTCTACCAAGCCTTCGGCATGATGCGGCTCCACATGTCCAGCTGCCGAAAACAAAGACAAGCGTGTCCCATGGCCACGTGCTGATGACGATGCACGACCACGTCCACGGCCAGCACTGTTGTCTCTAGAAACAGAGCCTGCCTGCCCTGTGTTCTTGCCTCGGCACGCTCTGCCTCTCCTTGGCGGTCTTCCAGCCATTGTAGTCGGTAGTGTATATAGTATAAAAAATAGAACTCCTATGTGTGCTCACAACACACTGTAGGTCCTATGGGTGCTGACACTAACACACTATAGGTACTATGTGTGCTGCTGACAAGAAAATATAGGAGCTCTGTTTGCTGCCACTAACACACTAGAAGTCCTATTGGTGCTTCTGAGATGAAAATATAGGAGCTCTGTGTGATGCCACTAACACACTAGAAGTCCTATGGGTGCTGCTGAGAAGAAAATATAGGAGCTCTGTGTGATGCCACTAACACACTAGAAGTCCTATGGGTGCTTCTGAGATGAAAATATAGGAACTCTGTGTGATACCACTAACACACTAGAAGTCCTATGGGTGCTTCTGAGAAGAAAATATAGGAGCTCTGTTTGCTGCCACTAACACACTAGAAGTCCTATGGGTGCTGCTGAGAAGAAAATATAGGAGCTCTGTGTGATGCCACTAACACACTAGAAGTCCTATGGGTGCTTCTGAGATGAAAATATAGGAGCTCTGTGTGATGCCACTAACACACTAGAAGTCCTATGGGTGCTGCTGAGAAGAAAATATAGGAGCTATGTGTGATGCCACTAACACACTAGAAGTCCTATGGGTGCTTCTGAGATGAAAATATAGGAGCTCTGTGTGATGCCACTAACACACTAGAAGTCCTATGGGTGCTTCTGAGATGAAAATATAGGAGCTCTGTTTGCTGCCACTAACACACTAGAAGTCCTATGGGTGCTGCTGAGAAGAAAATATAGGAGCTCTGTGTGATGCCACTAACACACTAGAAGTCCTATGGGTGCTTCTGAGATGAAAATATAGGAGCTCTGTGTGATGCCACTAACACACTAGAAGTCCTATGGGTGCTGCTGAGAAGAAAATATAGGAGCTATGTGTGATGCCACTAACACACTAGAAGTCCTATGGGTGCTTCTGAGATGAAAATATAGGAGCTCTGTGTGATGCCACTAACACACTAGAAGTCCTATGGGTGCTGCTGAGAAGAAAATATAGGAGCTCTGTTTGCTGCCACTAACACACTAGAAGTCCTATGGGTGCTGCTGAGAAGAAAATATAGGAGCTCTGTGTGATGCCACTAACACACTAGAAGTCCTATGGGTGCTTCTGAGATGAAAATATAGGAGCTCTGTGTGATGCCACTAACACACTAGAAGTCCTATGGGTGCTGCTGAGAAGAAAATATAGGAGCTCTGTGTGATGCCACTAACACACTAGAAGTCCTATGGGTGCTTCTGAGATGAAAATATAGGAACTCTGTGTGATGCCACTAACACACTAGAAGTCCTATGGGTGCTGCTGAGAAGAAAATATAGGAGCTCTGTTTGCTGCCACTAACACACTAGAAGTCCTATGGGTGCTTCTGAGAAGAAAATATAGGAGCTCTGTGTGATGCCACTAACACACTAGAAGTCCTATGGGTGCTGCTGAGAAGAAAATATAGGAGCTCTGTTTGCTGCCACTAACACACTAGAAGTCCTATGGGTGCTGCTGAGAAGAAAATATAGGAGCTCTGTGTGATGCCACTAACACACTAGAAGTCCTATGGGTGCTTCTGAGATGAAAATATAGGAGCTCTGTGTGATGCCACTAACACACTAGAAGTCCTATGGGTGCTGCTGAGAAGAAAATATAGGAGCTATGTGTGATGCCACTAACACACTAGAAGTCCTATGGGTGCTTCTGAGATGAAAATATAGGAGCTCTGTGTGATGCCACTAACACACTAGAAGTCCTATGGGTGCTGCTGAGAAGAAAATATAGGAGCTCTGTTTGCTGCCACTAACACACTAGAAGTCCTATGGGTGCTGCTGAGAAGAAAATATAGGAGCTCTGTGTGATGCCACTAACACACTAGAAGTCCTATGGGTGCTTCTGAGATGAAAATATAGGAGCTCTGTGTGATGCCACTAACACACTAGAAGTCCTATGGGTGCTGCTGAGAAGAAAATATAGGAGCTCTGTGTGATGCCACTAACACACTAGAAGTCCTATGGGTGCTTCTGAGATGAAAATATAGGAACTCTGTGTGATGCCACTAACACACTAGAAGTCCTATGGGTGCTGCTGAGAAGAAAATATAGGAGCTCTGTTTGCTGCCACTAACACACTAGAAGTCCTATGGGTGCTTCTGAGAAGAAAATATAGGAGCTCTGTGTGATGCCACTAACACACTAGAAGTCCTATGGGTGCTGCTGAGAAGAAAATATAGGAGCTCTGTTTGCTGCCACTAACACACTAGAAGTCCTATGGGTGCTGCTGAGAAGAAAATATAGGAGCTCTGTGTGATGCCACTAACACACTAGAAGTCCTATGGGTGCTTCTGAGATGAAAATATAGGAACTCTGTGTGATGCCACTAACACACTAGAAGTCCTATGGGTGCTGCTGAGAAGAAAATATAGGAGCTCTGTTTGCTGCCACTAACACACTAGAAGTCCTATGGGTGCTGCTGAGAAGAAAATATAGGAGCTCTGTGTGATGCCACTAACACACTAGAAGTCCTGTGGGTGCTTCTGAGATGAAAATATAGGAACTCTGTGTGATGCCACTAACACACTAGAAGTCCTATGGGTGCTGCTGAGAAGAAAATATAGGAGCTCTGTTTGCTGCCACTAACACACTAGAAGTCCTATGGGTGATGCTGAGAAGAAAATATAGGAGCTCTGTGTGATGCCACTAACACACTAGAAGTCCTATGGGTGCTTCTGAGATGAAAATATAGGAGCTCTGTGTGATGCCACTAACACACTAGAAGTCCTATGGGTGCTGCTGAGAAGAAAATATAGGAGCTATGTGTGATGCCACTAACACACTAGAAGTCCTATGGGTGCTTCTGAGATGAAAATATAGGAGCTCTGTGTGATGCCACTAACACACTAGAAGTCCTATGGGTGCTTCTGAGATGAAAATATAGGAGCTCTGTTTGCTGCCACTAACACACTAGAAGTCCTATGGGTGCTGCTGAGAAGAAAATATAGGAGCTCTGTGTGATGCCACTAACACACTAGAAGTCCTATGGGTGCTTCTGAGATGAAAATATAGGAGCTCTGTGTGATGCCACTAACACACTAGAAGTCCTATGGGTGCTGCTGAGAAGAAAATATAGGAGCTCTGTTTGCTGCCACTAACACACTAGAAGTCCTATGGGTGCTGCTGAGAAGAAAATATAGGAGCTCTGTGTGATGCCACTAACACACTAGAAGTCCTATGGGTGCTGCTGAGAAGAAAATATAGGAGCTCTGTTTGCTGCCACTAACACACTAGAAGTCCTATGGGTGCTGCTGAGAAGAAAATATAGGAGCTCTGTGTGATGCCACTAACACACTAGAAGTCCTATGGGTGCTTCTGAGATGAAAATATAGGAGCTCTGTGTGATGCCACTAACACACTAGAAGTCCTATGGGTGCTGCTGAGAAGAAAATATAGGAGCTCTGTGTGATGCCACTAACACACTAGAAGTCCTATGGGTGCTTCTGAGATGAAAATATAGGAACTCTGTGTGATGCCACTAACACACTAGAAGTCCTATGGGTGCTGCTGAGAAGAAAATATAGGAGCTCTGTTTGCTGCCACTAACACACTAGAAGTCCTATGGGTGCTTCTGAGAAGAAAATATAGGAGCTCTGTGTGATGCCACTAACACACTAGAAGTCCTATGGGTGCTTCTGAGATGAAAATATAGGAACTCTGTGTGATGCCACTAACACATTAGAAGTCCTATGGGTGCTGCTAAGAAGAAAATATAGGAGCTCTGTTTGCTGCCACTAACACACTAGAAGTCCTATGGGTGCTTCTGAGAAGAAAATATAGGAGCTCTGTGTGATGCCACTAACACACTAGAAGTCCTATGGGTGCTTCTGAGATGAAAATATAGGAACTCTGTGTGATGCCACTAACACATTAGAAGTCCTATGGGTGCTGCTGAGAAGAAAATATAGGAGCTCTGTTTGCTGCCACTAACACACTAGAAGTCCTATGGGTGCTGCTGAGAAGAAAATATAGGAGCTCTGTGTGATGCCACTAACACACTAGAAGTCCTATGGGTGCTGCTGAGAAGAAAATATAGGAGCTCTGTTTGCTGCCACTAACACACTAGAAGTCCTATGGGTGCTTCTGAGATGAAAATATAGGAGCTCTGTGTGATGCCACTAACACACTAGAAGTCCTATGGGTGCTGCTGAGAAGAAAATATAGGAGCTCTGTTTGCTGCCACTAACACACTAGAAGTCCTATGGGTGCTGCTGAGAAGAAAATATAGGAGCTCTGTGTGATGCCACTAACACACTAGAAGTCCTATGGGTGCTGCTGAGAAGAAAATATAGGAGCTCTGTTTGCTGCCACTAACACACTAGAAGTCCTATGGGTGCTGCTGAGAAGAAAATATAGGAGCTCTGTGTGATGCCACTAACACACTAGAAGTCCTATGGGTGCTTCTGAGATGAAAATATAGGAGCTCTGTGTGATGCCACTAACACACTAGAAGTCCTATGGGTGCTGCTGAGAAGAAAATATAGGAGCTCTGTGTGATGCCACTAACACACTAGAAGTCCTATGGGTGCTTCTGAGATGAAAATATAGGAACTCTGTGTGATGCCACTAACACACTAGAAGTCCTATGGGTGCTGCTGAGAAGAAAATATAGGAGCTCTGTGTGATGCCACTAACACACTAGAAGTCCTATGGGTGCTTCTGAGAAGAAAATATAGGAGCTCTGTTTGCTGCCACTAACACACTAGAAGTCCTACGGGTGCTTCTGAGAAGAAAATATAGGAGCTCTGTGTGATGCCACTAACACACTAGAAGTCCTATGGGTGCTTCTGAGATGAAAATATAGGAACTCTGTGTGATGCCACTAACACATTAGAAGTCCTATGGGTGCTGCTAAGAAGAAAATATAGGAGCTCTGTTTGCTGCCACTAACACACTAGAAGTCCTATGGGTGCTTCTGAGAAGAAAATATAGGAGCTCTGTGTGATGCCACTAACACACTAGAAGTCCTATGGGTGCTTCTGAGATGAAAATATAGGAACTCTGTGTGATGCCACTAACACATTAGAAGTCCTATGGGTGCTGCTGAGAAGAAAATATAGGAGCTCTGTTTGCTGCCACTAACACACTAGAAGTCCTATGGGTGCTGCTGAGAAGAAAATATAGGAGCTCTGTGTGATGCCACTAACACACTAGAAGTCCTATGGGTGCTGCTGAGAAGAAAATATAGGAGCTCTGTTTGCTGCCACTAACACACTAGAAGTCCTATGGGTGCTGCTGAGAAGAAAATATAGGAGCTCTGTTTGCTGCCACTAACACACTAGAAGTCCTATGGGTGCTGCTGAGATGAAAATATAGGAACTCTGTGTGATGCCACTAACACACTAGAAGTCCTATGGGTGCTGCTGAGAAGAAAATATAGGAGCTCTGTTTGCTGCCACTAACACACTAGAAGTCCTATGGGTGCTGCTGAGAAGAAAATATAGGAGCTCTGTTTGCTGCCACTAACACACTAGAAGTCCTATGGGTGCTGTTGGGGTGCAATGCTGTGCTAACAGCACTGCGGTTGGTACTACTGCAATACTGTACTAACAGTAAGCACGCACCAGACTAATCCCCAGCAGCAGCTAATAACACGCTAACTGTGCAATCAGCAGCAATGAACGATCAATGACTTAGGTAGCAATGGTTTAGCAAAGAAATAGCCAATGGTTTAGCAAAGAAGAGCAAATCTTTCAGTATCAAGCAAAGACAGAATCAGCAGACTGATCTCTCCTAAAGCCGGAACTCATGTGACCGGGGCCGATGGCGTGGCGGCCTTTTAAATGGTGGGGCATGTACTAAAGCCCCTGAGCTGTAATTGGCTACAGGCGTCCTGCCTGTAGCCAACTATTGCTCTCCGAGTTTCGGGCGCTGTGATTGGCCAAGCATGCGGGGTCACAGTGCATGCTTGGCCAATCATCAGCCAGCAATGCACTGCGCCGGCCGCGCCGGCCGCAATGCATTGCGGGGCCGCTCGCATCACACGAATGTGATGCGAACGGCCCAAATAGTTCTGGGCTCGACGAGCGAGCGAACGCCCGGTGCTCGATTCGAACATGGGTTCGAATCGAGCACCGGGCCCATCCCTACGCTATTTGAGCTGAACTATATATCAATGGCGAGACAGATTAAAATGGACTTTCAGAGATGGGACAAGGAAATTTTCACCTGGTTTGGAAGGACAAACATCATAAAGATGAATGTGATGCCGAGACTTCTATACCTCATGCAAACGCTGCCAGTCAAGATCCCCCAAGTTTTTTGAGAGACTTGAGATTGAGGTTTCTGAGATTTATATGGGCGGGGAAACCAGCAAGAATACGCAGAACTATTCTAACACTTCCAAAAGGAAAAGGAGGGATTGGGGTTCCGGACCCAATAAGATATCAAGAAGCCTCTCATTTAGGTAGAGTAGTGGAGTGGCGTGGGATAGGCGGGGAGAAACCGTGGATACAAATAGAGGAGGCAACGATAGATATACCCTTAGAGGGTCTGGTATGGATACCAGAAGGAGAGATACCAAAGGAAGTGAGAAAACACCTGACAATAGGTGCCACTTTATTAGCAGCTAAAAAGGTATTAAAAAAAAAAAACATCTCAACGTATCCTAGCCCGATGACCCCAATTTTAGGTACACCGGCTTTTCAACCAGGCCTTAAAGACCCCAGATTTAGAGCAATACGCCAGAGAGGTATCAGTAGGATCGTTCATTTTTCTATAAATAATCAGCTAATGTCAAAATATGAGATAGAACGAGAGATAGCATCAGAATTAGACTTTCTAGGGAAGATGCAACTAGATGCCTTTATCAGAACTAAGTTAAGTACGTATGCTAAAGTTAGACTACCGACGAGGTTTGAAGAGATATGTTTGAAAGGTGAATCAGTAAAACATTCTCTGTCATACTTCTATGCTATATTAACTGAGCTGGAAGCCCCACAGGAACTCACCTTCCTTCGGGAATCGGAGAGAGACTTGGGTGTAATATTTTCTCAGGAGCAGAGAAATAGGATCCTGGTGTACAATCAAAAAGCATCAGTGGCGAGTAGGTACCAAGAAGGGGGATATAAAATTCTCACTAGATGGTACAGAACACCAACAGTACTACACCGGATATACCCCCAAATATCAGCAATCTGTTGGAGATGTAAGGAAGCAGAAGGAACTATACTACATATTTTCTGGGAATGTGCGAAAATTCAAGAATTTTGGAGAATGGTAGCTGGAACTATTAAATTAATAACAGGAATAGTGTTAGGAGAAAATCCGGCTACATAACTATTATTTGATATCCCTATCTCAGTTGAAAAATACAAAAATTCCTTACTAAGACACTTGTTGGTGGCAGCAAGGGCGTGTGTCCCTGTCCTGTGGGAATGTGAAAGCCCCCCATCAATAGCTCAATGGTTTGCGAGAATTGCAGAAATTCAACAAATGGAGAATCTCACTCTGACAATGAAAGAACAAGATGGGAAGTATCGAAAGACATGGGCCCCATACATGGCGTACAGGGAAGAATGAGGGAATGCGACGGTCGGTAGCGATGGGGGGAAGAGCGAGGCACTGTAGAGGATGGTTGTTTTTTTTGGTGGGGGAAGCGGGTGGGCAGGGAAGGAAAGGGAAAGGGAAAGTGGAGTTTATAATAAGTAAAGTACTAAGTATGGAAGTAACAAAATGTATTTAATAGAATGTAATATAAATGCGAAACTAAGACTATGTAAGATTATCTGGAATTATGTTAAGAAAACTGTGAAAAAATAAAGAATTTATAAAAAAATAAAAAAAAACTCAACACACAGCCATTAATGTCTTAACCGCTGGCAACAAAAGTGAGTACACCCCCAAGTTGGGCCCAAAGTGTACATATTTTGCGTAGCCACCATTATTTTCCAGCACTGCCTTAACCCTCTTGGGCATGGAGTTCACCAGAGCTTCACAGGTTGCCACTGGAGTCCTCTTCCACTCCTCCATGATGACATCACAGAGCTGGTGGATGTTAGAGACCTTGCGCTCCTCCACCTTCTGTTTGAGGATGCCCCACAGATGCTCAATAGGGTTTAGGTCTGGAGACATGCTTGACCAGTCCATCACCTTTACCCTCAGCTTCTTTAGCAAGGCAGTGTTTGTCTTGGAGGTGTGTTTGGGGTCGTTATCATGTTGGAATTCTGCCCTGCGGTCCAGTCTTCGAAGGGAGGGGATCATGCTCTGCTTCAGTATGTCACAGTACATGTTGGCATTCATGGTTCCCTCAATGAACTGTAGCTCCCCAGTGCCGGCAGCACTCATGCAGCCCCAGACCATGACACTCCCACCACCATGCTTGACTGTAGGCAAGACACACTTGTCTTTGTACTCGTCACCTGGTTGCCGCCACACACGCTTGACACCATCTGAATCAAATACGTTTATCTTGGTCTCATCAGACCACAGGACATGGTTCCAGTAATCCATGTCCTTAGTCTGCTTATCTTCAGCAAACTGTTTGCAGGCTTTCTTGTGCATCATCTTTATAAGAGGCTTCCTTCTGGGACTACAGCCATGCAGACCAATTTAATGCAGTGTGCAGCATATGGTCTGAGCACTGACAGGCTGACCCCCACCCCTTCAACCCCTTCAACCTATTTTCCAAAGACAACCTCTGCATATGACGCTGAGCACGTGCACTCAACTTCTTTGGTCGACCATGGCGAGGCCTGTTCTGAGTGGAACCTGTCCTGTTAAACTGCTGTATGGTCTTGGACACCGTGCTGCAGCTCAGTTTCAGGGTCTTGGTAATCTTATTATAGCCTAGGCCATCTTTATGTAGAGAAACAATTCTTTTTTTCAGATGCTCAGAGAGTTCTTCACCATGAGGTGCCATATTGAACTTCCAGTGACCGGCATGAGAGAGTGAGAGAGATAACACTAAATTTAACACACCTGCTCCCCATTCACACCTGAGACCTTGTAACACTAAAGAGTCACACGACACCGGGGAGGGAAAAATGGTTAATTGGGCCCAATTTGGACATTTCCACTTAGGGGTGTACTCGCTTTTGTTGCCAGCTGTTTAAGCATTAATGGCTGTGTGTTGAGTTATTTTGAGGGGACTGCAAATTTACACTGTTATACAAGCTGTACACTCACTACTTTACATTGTAGCAAAGTGTCATTTCTTCAGTGTTGTCACTTGAAAAGGTATAATAAAATATTTACAAAAATGTGAGGGGTGTACTCACTTTTGTGAGATACTGTGTATATATACATATATATATATATATATATATATATATATATATATATATATGTAGCGCTACCCCCAGTTAAGAGAGCCGCTGGTTTTGTTTTGGGCCCTGTAGTGCACCGCTGTCAACCCCCGGCAATCGGCTCTACCTCCCGTGGCACAGCTAGTAAGGGGAGATAGGACCGCGTGACCGCAACTCTAGGTGACGCAGTCCTATGGCAAACACACACAGTGATATACTTTAAAACTTCTATTAAAGTAAGTGAAACTGACATCAATGTACTTGACCCAGATATTTTACTGAGGCTAATGGGCAAGTAATAAACAACAGTATAACAAGTTGCAGATCCCTGCAATAAACAGTAATAAAGATAAACAGAGTAATCAGAATAATAAGGTATTGCTATGCAACTCTAGCGCTGCCCATTTACAGCTACTTCCCCTCATGGGTAGACTAACACCCAGTAATGTCTACCTATGCAGTCAGGCCTGACTGATCTAAATGGAAGTTCAGTGAAACAATATTCGCTAGCAATCTTTTGGTGGTGCACTTGAAGAACAACTTTGTAATCCCAACGAATAGTAAAGATAAAGTATCTGTCTTTAAACAGCTCTCACCACCCGGACAAGTCCAAGTCCGTTTCCTCCGCCGATTCGTCTAGGAATCCACCGACATCCAAGTCTTCAATCCGTCTGGTGTACTGCAGCAAGGAGGAGAAGATGTCTCTAAGGCTCTGCTAGGCTGGCAGAGGGGCTCTTTGGAAAAGAGCACAAGGCCCAGGCTTCAGGCCTTGTGCATACAGCAGTTCAGCACAGAGATCCTCTTGCTAGGAGAGGGGGTGTCCAAAAGAGGCAGAACAAACTCCACCTCCCCTTTATAAACCCCAGCAGTCTCTGTTCCGGAGCAATGCACCCTGGGTGCTGCAAGATGTACTGGGAGATGTAGTCTCTCTGTATTAAAGGGGAATACCCCGCTACACACACATATATATATATATATATTGTGACAGCAGGAAGGTAAAGTCACCTGGTTGCATCCAGGGGGGTAGATATATTTCGCCCAGATTCAGGCTTTACGCCGACTTATACAACTAGGTGGAGAGTTGTATAAGCCCAGCTAAGGCTAGTGGGCTCATGGATGACTCATACCTCTAGGGAGAGTGTGGGGCGTCGTACAGACAGGGAGTTGATGAGACCAGCTGAAGCTTGTCAGCTCATTTAGGCCTCTATAAGAACTCCCAGCTTCATTAGATGTTAGCTCATGCCTGGAACCAGACCTGTGTGGACTGTCTAGGGAGAGTGAACCCCTGTGCGGTGAGAAAAAGCCTGTGTGGCTATTTGCTTGGACATTTAAAACCAGGGACTTAGGGACTAGGACAGCACTAGGCTGATCCCAGTTGTTAGTTAGGAAACCTGTATGTTTACTCAGAGGTCAAGTTGACCAGGATTTATTTTATTTATGTTTCTTTTGCTTTGCTGTGTTTTGTCACTGTAAATAGAAAATAAACCGCACCTTTTTGATTTTGAAAACCACAACCTCCGTTTGCTGGGCCTGTTTTTGTGTGGGGAGCCCATCCCGGGGGTCACACACACCCGCTGCCGAGCTAACCCCCTCACAGTTGGTGGAGAACCAGTGGCAGTTTTTTTTTAAGCCAGCATGGAGGAGATACTGAAACAGCTGGCTCTAGCAAATGCCAATCAACAGCAGACAAATGCAGGTTTGCAAAGGAGCCTTGCAGCCCAGCAGCAAGCTCACCAACAGAGTCTGGAAGCTCAGCAACAAGCCCAGCAGCAATCTGAGGCCCGCTTCATAGACCTGTTACAGAAGCTAGAGCAGAGACTACAACAAATGGAAGCAGTAATGCAGCAACGTCCGCAGACCAGTGAGGAAAGCCGTCCCACTAATACCGCGTCCTTTGGGGTGAGTCGTTTATTGACAAAAATGACTGGAGAGGATGATCCAGAGGTATTTTTGACCACATTTGAAAGGACCGCTGAAAGAGAAAAGTGGCCTGAGGAGCAGTGGGCTGGACTGGTGGCTCCTCTGTTAACTGGTGAATCGCAGAAAGCTTACTATGACCTAGAGCCTAACCAAGCAAAAGACTATGTGATGCTAAAAGCTGAAATATTGGCAAGGCTGGGTGTCACCCAGGCTGTCCGGGCTCAGCGTGTGCATAACTGGACTTTCCAGCTTGGAAAACCCCCCAGGTCTCAAATGTATGATCTCATTCACCTGAGCAGAAAGTGGCTACAGCCAGAGACTTTGTCCGCACCAAAGATTGTGGAACGTGTTGTAATGGATCGGTTTTTGAGAGCTCTTCCTACTGCCATCCAAAAGTGGGTAAGCCATGGAGACCCAGAGACGGCCGATGGTCTTGTGGATCGTGTGGAGAAATACTTGGCTACAGAGAACCTGACGGCCTCTTCCAGAGACACTCGGACTTTCCACCCTAAGACCAGACCATCCCCAGGGGCGGATAAGAGGATTCCAAGGGGTGAGGGTGGAGAGAGTGAGAGGGTGGGAGCTCTACCCCAAGTTTGGTGAGAACAGCCTGGGAAATCAGCGGCTCAAGAGGCGGCAAGAAGGATCGTTTGCTACCGCAGCCGGCAAGCGGGACATATTGCAGCCAATTGCCCGGGTGTGGAGGAACCCATGCAGTGTGACTTTCTGACGGGCAGACGTCAGTCGCTGTGTGCGACAGTCGCATGCACTGCCATTCGAGGAACTGAGAAACATTTATGCAAAATGTGTGTTAATGGTAGAAATGTTGTGGTATTGCTGGATTCAGGTAGCCTTGTGACCCTGATAAAGGCTGAATTAGTTAAAACAGAGGTCTCTGGGAATAGCAAGGTAGCTGTTATTTGTGTGCATGGGGACACCCGAGAGTATCCAGTGACTACAGTGTGTTTCGAGACCCCCAAAGGTACCCTCTCTCATCCAGTGGGGTTAGTATCTCAATTACCGCATGATGCCATTGTGGGAAGGGATTTTCCGAAGTTCTGGGAACTGTGGGATGATCCTGAGCCCCCCACTGGTGCCCCTATGTACCAGGAATGTGATAGCCAGAACTCCTCTGAGAGTGGTGAGGACTCTCCAGAATTTCCCTTGTCAGTATTGGCAGGGGAGACTCAAGAAACTGGAGAGGAGCCCACCTCCTCAGACGAAAACCTACCGTCTGTGGAGTTTTCTGATCTGGAGGTTCACAGGGAAAATTTTGCCACAGAACAGTTAAAAGACCCCGCCCTAATAAAGGCACGGGAAAACGTAGTGGAAATAGATGGCGAGTTAGTGAACCCAGATAATACCTGCACTTACCCATACTTCAGCGTAGAGAAGGACCTACTGTATCGGGTGGCAAAAAGGGCAGAAGAAACCGTTGAGCAGCTTGTGGTGCCCAAACCTTACAGGAAGTTGGTGTTGGAGTTGGCCCATGGGCACATTCTTGGAGGTCATCTGGGGACAGAGAAAACCCGAGAGAGGGTATTACAGAGATTCTATTGGCCTGGGGTGATGAAGGACATAGAAAATTATTGTTCCTCCTGCCCTGTGTGTCAGAGGTCGGCCCCGATGCCACATTTCCGTAGCCCGCTGGTCCCTCTACCTATCATTGAGGTCCCGTTTGAGAGAATCGCAATGGATTTGGTAGGTCCTATAATCAAGTCCGCTAGGGGGCACCAGTACATATTGGTTATAATGGACTATGCCACCCGTTATCCAGAAGCGATCCCTCTCAGAAATACCTCGGCCAAAACCATAGCCAAAGAGCTATCTCTTGTTTTTAGCCGGGTGGGTATTTGTAAAGAACTGCTTACGGACCAAGGTACACCCTTTATGTCCCGGGTTATGAAAGAGCTGTGTAAATTGTTCAAAGTGACGCAATTGCGTACATCTGTGTATCACCCCCAAACCGATGGGCTGGTTGAAAGATTCAACAAAACCCTAAAACAAATGTTGAAGAAAGTGGTGGATAGAGATGGAAAGGATTGGGACTGTCTACTTCCTTATTTGATGTTTGCTATTAGGGAGGTGCCCCAATCCTCTACGGGATTCTCCCCCTTTGAGTTACTGTATGGGAGACACCCAAGAGGGCTGTTGGATATTGCCAAGGAAACTTGGGAAAGTGAGAGTTCTCCCCACAGGAGTGTGATTGAGCATGTCGCCCTGATGCAAGACCGAATTGCACAGGTAATGCCCATCGTGAAGGAACATTTGGCCCAAGCGCAGTTAGCACAGCAGAGAGTGTACAACCGTGGAGCCAAGACCCGTACCTTTTCCCCGGGGGATAGGATACTGGTACTTGTCCCTACGGTTGAAAGTAAATTCCTTGCCAAATGGCAAGGCCCCTACGAGATAATGGAAAAAGTGAGCGAAGTGAATTACAAGGTCAGACAACCAGGAAGGCGAAAGCCCGAACAGATCTATCACGTTAATCTGTTGAAAGCCTGGAGGGATAGAGAGTCCCTAGTCGCAGACACTTGGTCACCAGCTCAAACTGGTTGTGTGATTCCTGAGGTTGGAATAGCAGCCACCTTGTCACAACCCCAACAACAGGAAGTTAAGGAGTTTGTGCTTCGCAACAAGGAGGTATTCTCTGAGCTGCCGGGACAAACATCTGGGGTAGAGCATGACATCATTACCCCGCCCGGTGAAAGGGTGAAGTTAAAACCCTATCGGATCCCAGAGGCCCGACGGGAGGCAATACGGGAGGAAGTACAGAAAATGCTGAACTTAGGGGTGATAGAGGAGTCCCAAAGTGATTGGTCTAGTCCCATTGTGTTGGTGCCTAAACCGGATGGGAGCTGGCGATTTTGTAACGATTTTCGTCAGTTGAACAAAGTTACAAAATTTGACACCTACCCCATGCCACGTATAGATGAGTTGATCGACCGGCTGGGAACAGCCCGATACATGACGACTCTTGACCTCACAAAAGGGTATTGGCAAATCCCCCTGGCCAAGTCGGCCAAAGAGAAAACCGCATTTGTAACCCCAGACGGGGCGTTCCAATATAAAAGAATGCCGTTCGGGTTACAGAATGCGCCGGCCACATTCCAGCGGAAAATGGACCAGATGCTGAGGCCCCATCGGAAGTATGCTGCGGCTTACCTGGATGACGTAATTGTCCATAGCACAGATTGGGCCTCACATCTGCCAAAAGTGCAAGCAGTCCTGGACTCTGTTCGGGAAGCGGGGTTTACGGCTAACCCCAAGAAGTGTACCATTGGGCAGGAGGAGGCCAAATATCTTGGGTACACCATTGGGAGGGGAGTAATAAAACCCCAACTCAACAAAGTCGAGGCCATCCAGAGTTGGCCACGTCCCAACAGCAAGAAGCAGGTACGAGCCTTTCTGGGAATCGCTGGGTATTATCGGCGATTCATTCCCCACTTTGCTTCTAAGGCTGTGCCCCTAACCAACCTGACGAAGGGGAAAGGGTCGGTCATGATTAAATGGACCCCCGAGGCTGAGGCAGCATTCCAATTCTTGAAACAAGCCTTATGTAGCCAGCCAGTGTTGTACTCACCCGACTTCTCTAAAGACTTTGTCGTACAAAGTGATGCGTCAGATGTGGGGTTAGGAGCAGTATTGTCCCAGGTCTGGAACGGGGAAGAGCACCCAGTCATTTACCTCAGCAGGAAGTTGAAGTCCCATGAGGTAAATTACGCCACCGTTGAAAAGGAGTGTTTAGCGGTGAAGTGGGCTCTAGATTCCCTTCGGTACTACCTGCTAGGTAGGCACTTTGACATGGTTACAGATCACGCTCCGTTAAAGTGGATGGCTCAAAACAAGGAAACAAATAGAAGAGTGAATAGGTGGTTCCTGGCCCTCCAGGAATTCAACTTCACAGTAAAGCATCGCCCTGGCGTTCAAATGGGGAATGTGGATGCTTTGTCTCGAGTACATGAATGCCTGATTGCTGGTGTTCCAACCCCGAGGTTAAAACAAGAGGGGGGGGTATGTGACAGCAGGAAGGTAAAGTCACCTGGTTGCATCCAGGGGGGTAGATATATTTCGCCCAGATTCAGGCTTTACGCCGACTTATACAACTAGGTGGAGAGTTGTATAAGCCCAGCTAAGGCTAGTGGGCTCATGGATGACTCATACCTCTAGGGAGAGTGTGGGGCGTCGTACAGACAGGGAGTTGATGAGACCAGCTGAAGCTTGTCAGCTCATTTAGGCCTCTATAAGAACTCCCAGATTCATTAGATGTTAGCTCATGCCTGGAACCAGACCTGTGTGGACTGTCTAGGGAGAGTGAACCCCTGTGCGGTGAGAAAAAGCCTGTGTGGCTATTTGCTTGGACATTTAAAACCAGGGACTTAGGGACTAGGACAGCACTAGGCTGATCCCAGTTGTTAGTTAGGAAACCTGTATGTTTACTCAGAGGTCAAGTTGACCAGGATTTATTTTATTTATGTTTCTTTTGCTTTGCTGTGTTTTGTCACTGTAAATAGAAAATAAACCGCACCTTTTTGATTTTGAAAACCACAACCTCCGTTTGCTGGGCCTGTTTTTGTGTGGGGAGCCCATCCCGGGGGTCACACACACCCGCTGCCGAGCTAACCCCCTCACAATATATATATATATATATATATATATATATATATATATATATATATAAATTCATATATAAAGTGGTAATTTAAACGCATAGGCCCACTTTGGTCCAGATAAGTGCAAAGGTTTGCACAAATCTAGAATTGCCTTGATATTTGCCATGATCTTGATAAGCTACACCCTATTTATTCCTATCCATTATTAAGAGTGCAACATTATCATATTCTTTTATTGAACAGAATAATAAATAATGAACAACCCTTTATCATAGCTTCTCCTCTTTCCCTTTGCTGTTTTTATGCATATGTTCCTCCCTCTATAGCTGTTTGATGCAATTATTGCCATCTTGATGACAGTGCTGATTCTTTTGCTGTTTGTATTGAGTACAAGAAAAGCAAAAGCCTTTTGCCAGAGGTGATAAGCTGGAGATACATAGCAGCCAAGAGTATCTGGCTGTGAGAAAGTAGCAGAGTGCTTAGCTTGAAAGGACTAGAAGAGAGTATTTGGAGCAGAACTCAATTTGCAGAGAAAGCAAAGCTGCATTATATGTTGTGCGTGTTATCACTGAATTAGGAGATATGGTATTGCAGGAAATAAGAAATGAATGTGTTGAGCTGAATATGTGGTAAACAACATAGATTTGATGCATGTAAATGTCCTAGCCAAAGAAATGGCATATATATGGCAATATATGCCATTACTGCATAGTAAGTTTTACATGAAATAGTACAAACGACAAAGTGACACAGTGTGTGTAAACTACCATAACCTATAGCAAACAAGCAGTTTTTTTTTTGTTTACCTATTTTGCTACAGTAAAGGAAAGTGAAATTCTATTAGTCACTATGGATGACTGAAGTGTGCTATTAGGTTTGATTTACTAAAGGCAAATAGGGTGTTCACTTAGCAAGGGACTTTTCCGTTTTCAAAGTAATTTTCCTTTGGCTTAGGTAATGTGGTGAAAATTCACTTTGCAAAAAATACCTATGCACGTGCAAGGAAAAAATAAACAAACTGTATTTTTGCTTGTTTATGATTGAATGATAGCAGTCAGCAGGGCTGCACTTCAGTGAAAATTCCCATGCACGATTAAAATTCCCTTGCCTAGCAAATAGCCTATTTGCCTTTAGTACCCTTTAAAGTACCTTTAGCCTAGGTTCACATTGATGCGATTTGGCATGTGATTTGACATGTCACGGTGGCTATTGCCGACAATGGCACTGTCCGAAACAGTAGTTTCTGTACAACTGTTGGCGACTTCAGGTGCGATTTGTATAGACATCTGTGCAGGAATCCGCACAGATGTCTCTGAAATGGCTCCCGAAGTCAGACTGAAATGCGGTTATAAAATTGTGCGAGTTCAGCTGAACTTGCATGATTTCAATCCCGCTGTCAGTGTAAACCTAGGCTTAAAGTCACAATGTATAGCTCAGGTAACTGTCGGCATGCTCATGTTAGATATTAGTAAAGTGAAATTGTAATGACCGCTATGGATGACTGCAGTGTGCCCAGTCATTGGGGTTGATTTACTAAAGGAAAATATGCTGTTCACTTTACAAAGGGATTTTTTCTTACTTGTTTTAATATAATGAAAATTCACTTAGCAAAGAATGCCTAATCATGTGCAAGGTAAATAAATGCTGCTAACCTGTGTCAGGTATCCATGTCTGCAAGTGCGGTGCAACGGAAAGCTCTTGTCAGCTCCACCACATGTAAATGAATGAATTTAGCCAGCACCTTCTGTAGTTCTTGCGATACTTTATTTACTTGAGATAACTCAACATTCAATCCTCCAGGCTCACTCGTATTGACCCTCAGAGGGTCTTTTTCGTATCTGGATTAAGACCCATTAAGGGTCGATTTCCATGAGCCTGTAGGATTGTATGTTGTATTCCCTCAAGTAAATAAAGTATTGCAAGAGCTATAGCAGGTGCAGGCTATGTTCATTCACAGTTTAACCACTGCCTCCATGGCCTCCCACACGCCCCCTGGTGTGCGCATTGGGCGCTCTCTGTGATCCAGGTAAAGGGCCAATCACAGAAGCCCATTGTCAGGGCTGGGCTCAGCCCTTCCTTCTCTGAGCTGGCCGCTCAGCTGCCGGCTAATTGCCAGCTCCTATCTCTCCACATTGACTCACCTGTTGATGATCCGGCTCGTCAGTCCTGCCTACTTAAAGCCTTCCAGTTCACTTGCTCTCTGCCTTCGCCTTGTCAAGATCACAGAGACTTTCTCCTGTATTCCTGTGGAAGACTACTCGGCTGACGTCCCTTCTGGCTACTGATCCTGCTTGCTATACTACTACTTGCCAGTTATCGGCATTCCTTTCCTCACGCGCTGTCACAGGGATAATCAGGGTATTGATCATCAGTGCCCTGATCATCAGTGCAGCCCCAACAGTGCTGCCTCATCAGTGCAGTCTCACCAGTGTGCATCAGTTTACATCAGTACAGCTTCACCAGTGACCATCAGTGCAGCCTCACCAGTGACCATCAGTGCAGCCTCAACATTACCCATCAGTGCACATCAGTGCAGCTTCATCAGTGCACATCAATGCAGCCTCATCAGCGCACATCAGTGAAGAGGAAAAATTACTTATAGTATTTGCAAAATCTTATACCAGAAACTATGAGAAAAAAAAATTCCTCAAAATTTTCAGTCCTTTTTTGTTTGTCTAACAAAAAAATAAAAGACCCAGTGGTGATTGAATTTTAGAAAAATAAATCTCTATTTGTTTGAAAAAAATTATAAAAATTTCATATGGGTACAGTGTTGCATGACTGCGCAATTGTCATTCAAAGTGTGACAGTGCTGGAAGCAGAAAATTGGCCTGGGCAGGAATGGGAGGAAAGTGACCAGCATTGAAGTGGTTAAGTAACTGTCAGCATGCTCAGTGATATTTATTAGATTTTGCTATGCAAAGTTTACCTCTTTTCTACTGGGGTACGTCTGTAAACGGTGTACCAGCGATCCTATATTTACCCAGTCTCCCCTTCATAAATAGCACCGGATAAATAGCTGCGGGGTGGCCAATCCACCCAGTAATTGCTGTGTACTGAGCTGTCATTAAACGGCTTGGTACACAGAGACATTGTATAGAGCTCACCCAAAGAGCTGGATACCATGTGATCGCTGTGATTGGTCATCACAGCAATCACATGGTACTGTTTACAGTGTTGATCCCTCACCTTCCCCTTACAACAGGGGAAGGAGAGAGATCGAGTACTTGTGAATGGGGAAAAAATTTATGGATCAGCAACTGCAGATTCATTCATTTGTTTAGTTGACACAGTGATCTTTCTTTAACACTTCCTTGGGGTGGCTACTTTCCAATAAAGGGATGATTTGGGGGGTTTGTGACTGGTACTGTATGTAAACTGTACATTTTTTTTTTACATATACATGGTTTATCTGTCGCTGGGGCTAACTGAGTGGTGTTATCAGGCAGCACAATAGTTTCTAGGAATGTTCTTGATTATACAATGAGTAGTAAACAGTACAGTTATACGGTTATTATGCTAAGTATGAGTATGGACAGTTAAGCACCTGTACAGTTCTGTAGCAAGGCAGTTTGAATATGCAAAACATTCATGTGGAAGTATGTTCGAAGATTGCTCCTTTAAACAGGTCCTCTTGGGTTTACATAGTGGGCTTTCCAGATAGGGTGCTGTGCTGGCAATGTAGGGTACAAGGATGCTGATGTAGGCTGGGTAACAGAGTCCTTCTACAAATGCCAAGCAGTTTCTAAGGGCACTCCAGACTGCTCCTTATCTGTCCCTGCTCCTCTGGAAACTTTCTCTGCACTTAAGCCTGTCTCTTTCTAGCCAGTGTGTGCCTGTCCCTATCTGTGCACTCTCTGCATTTCTGGGCACCCAATATGACCCAGCAGGGGCTATATATATTTAACCTTGCTGGGGTCAAGATTGCTGCTCAAATCTTGTGAGACCTCTGTGCTCAGTCAGACAAGATGGCAGCTGGAAGTCCAGTGCAGAGGTCAAGTCAGTCCTCTGCAAGATTTTCCAAGTGCCAGTGGTGATTAGCGATTATGTTATTGCTGTGTTTACTCCTGGCAGTTAACCGGGAAGTGAGTGGGTGATCTGTGGATTGCCGCCACACTCTGCTGGCACCCACTCCAGCAAAATTATCATGAGCAGGGCAGCATTCACAACATCCTCCTACATATCTGTTTAAAGAAAAGTTAATAAAAAAAAAAGAATTGCAAAAATGGTGAAATCTGTCAGAGACTGAAAAAAAACACTGACACTCCATTCTTGGAAACTGAGAAAAAAACATCAAAATACATAAATAAGGGATGTGCAGCACAATTAAACATACTAAGACAACATACTCTGATTAAAGTAGTGAGAAAGGTACAAAGAGATGAAGCTCCAAAAGGCAGTAGCGGCTGAGAAATGGTAATTAAACACATGGAAAATAGTCACTTAACTAGATAAATATATTCTATAATGTTTTTATTTCTGACATGCATTGTATGCTTGAGACAAGACAATACAGTGCTTGGATACACATGTGGTAACAATTACCTTAATTTACGTATAAGAAATTCTATTGGGTAAAGCATTTTTCTCATTTAGCTTGTGGGTAGATGAAAAAAAATTGCATTTAGAGGATTGTCCTAATCCATCATAATCTAAAGACAATAGGAAAATCTATAACACAAAAAATGAAAGAAAAAGAATAAGCTCATGAACAGATGATTCTGAGGAGCAGACAGAATCTTCGTACAGCCACTGAGCAGAACATGAGGATAGAATAAACATGAGTATGGTTATCTGAGGCAAGGCACTGTTGCCCTTTAGATATGTTGTAAAGATGTGGAATTATGATAGTCATGCTGCTACAACTTACTGGCTTCTTTTTTGTCATCACTTTGCACCCTGCTCCTGCATTAGAACTAGGAGTTTCAAATATCACTTACGAATAAGGACATGCCAGGCCTTCCCTGAATTCAGGTTGTTTCCTTTGCCCAAATGAATATAAATGTCATCTAGGTTTGGATATTTTGGTATCCAATATTATATGTCAAGCCATATTGGCTCTTGGAAGCAGACCTTGGACCTGACTTTCCTAGTAGCCCATTACATTTTACAAAGTTACTGCAAAAGCTCCACTTGGTGTCTTCATGATAGCCCTTAAGAAGTCTTATGCCGTGTACACACGGCCGTTTTTAATGTCATTGAAAAAAACAATGTTTTTCTCTACGTGATTCTTCTCAAGCCTGCCTTGCCTACACACTATCGTGAAAAAAAATTCTCAAGCAAAGCGCGGTGACGTACAACACGTACGACGGCACTATAAAGGGGAAGTTCCATTCGTATGGCGCCACCCTTTGGGACGCTTTTGCTGATCCTCGTGTTAATAAAGTTTGGTGAGAGACGATTCGCGCTTTTCAGTCTTTGTGCTTTTCAGTCCGTTACAGCGTGACGAATGTGCTATCTCCATTACAAACGCTAGTTTTACCAGAACGAGCGCTCCCGTCTCATACTTAATTCTGAGCATGCGCGTTTTTTTTCCCCTCGTAAAAGCATTCACACTACCGTTTTTCACGACGTTAAAAAGAACTATGTGAAAAACGACGTGAAAAAAATAGAGCAGGTTCTAATTTTTTTCAGGACATTTTTCACGACGTTAAAAATGCTCTGGAGCCTACACACAATAGTTTTTAATGACCAATTTAAAAAATGGCATTTTTCACGTCATGAAAAACGGTCGTGTGCACGCGGCATTAGAGTGTGGCTTTCTTTAAAGAGAAAGTTTTGGTTGATAAAAGACGTATGGACAGCATTTTAGAATGTAATATGAAGTTCCACCTTAATTACGCCAAGAACTGTATTGGAGTGATTTATATGCTTATATTGTCTAAGGACCTCTAAGGAGGAGTGTCCCTAGCTTACATTTAATTTTGCTACTAGGCTGTATTCAGCCCAAGTTTTAAATTGATCATTCAGGTTTTGTTAGGTACCATGTAAGCTCAATTTTATTGTATGCTTCTGCCTGCTCCTGTTGAAAAGTGTTTCTGGCAATAGGGAGAGAAGATACAACAATTCTTATGAATATTTCACTTCTCCCTGACCAACCACTAGGAGGTTAATTTCCAGTGGGGCCTGCTGGCATGAGTACAAATATTTTAAGTGGCCTTCTGGCTAAGAGAGGCCTGGGCCTCAGGCGTAGAAAGCCTTGACTACCTAAACTGGTGCACCAAGGGTGGAAACTTCACTACTGAAGAGTATCCTGGAGAGTTGAGTAGAAGCTACTGCCTGTGAACAGTGCAGGGGGTTCCCATGGCTTGTCCAAAGGGTACGTATTCTGCATTGAATTTGCCTTTACAGTCTGAAGTGCACAGAGTGCTGGTTCCAACCTAAAGATCCTTTTTATGTATTGACTGCAAGTAGAGGCTTGAAGTTTACATTTATGGTCATTTCTGGGTATCCTGCACCCTAACCCCCTCTCCCTGAGTTTATGGTTCTATAATAGGCTCTTTAAAACCTTCCCAATTTTTTCCGCTCCGCAAGAAGTCACTAATTCTGCCCTGAAGTGAAATTCTAGAAGCGCCAAGCCACCTGTGCATCCTCCACCACTGCCACTGCCTAGGATTAAGTTGGAGAGTTCAATTTTTAAAGCTAATAGTTTTATATGTAGGGACACCTTAGAAATTATTTTCATTAGGTTAAATGCCTGGGTTCTTTTGGCTATAGACACAACATGAAATGAGAGAAAATCTCCCCATAGTGAGCAAAATTCTCTTTTAGAAGGTTGCAAGTGTCCTCATTTGAAGATATAACTCTAGTCTTGCTCTTAACAACTCAGAAGTTTGGAATTCCCATCACTTTTAGTTCTAACAACAATGATCAAAAGGAGAAACAGAGTAAAGAAAAACCTTCTATGCTGCAGCTCCACCCCAGAGCCCCCCTTCTTCTTACCTGAACCCGATCGTTTCAGCGATGAGAACGAGGCCAGCAGCTCCAGCTGCTGTCTCGGGTCCTCATTGGATAGATTGATAGCAGCAGGAGCCATTTGCTCCTGCTGTTGTCAATGAAATCCAGTGACACGGGAGCCAGGGGTGGGGCCGAATCCTGCTGTCTGTGTCAATGGAAGCAGCAGCAGGACTCAGAAGCACGCCCGCACGAGTGCCCCCATGGAATGTGACTCTTGCACAGAGCAGGTAAGTATGACATGTTTGTTATTTACAAAAAAAAATGAACATTTGCAATGACTTTAAGGTAGGGCAAAAAGCATATTTCTTATTTTATTTTCAATATATTAAGTAAGTGGCTCAGGGATATATTCTCAGTGAGGCATCTGGACACATTTCTAGCATGTATGGCCAACCATTCTATCTAGAGGACAGTTGTTCTTATCTGTGCTTCTATAGTAGTAGATGTTCTCTCTTGCGCATGAGTATTCCAGGATGCCCACACTGCTTGGATTGAGAGGAAATTTCCCATACCTAACATATTTGTTTTTTTATTTTATATGTTTAGGACTAAAAAAAGCCTTTATGTTGAATTGAAAGGTTTAGAGAAATATGGCCAAAGCTTTTTTGGTCCTATTTCTCTTATGGATCACACAAGTTCATTTCGTGTGACAGATTTAAGCCAGTCCAGTCAGGATCCACTCAGATGCCTAGACCAGCAGTTGGCTCAGCCTCTCAGCGATTGACAGTCACCGGCTCTCTTCTGACTGAAGACTGGTAACTGAGCGATCAGCAGTGTTTGGTTGCTAAGTTCTCAGCCTTAGAAGCACTGGGGGACAGATACAGCATCAGACCAATGCTGCATCCACCTAGGTGAGTATAATTTTTATTTTATTTTTTAAAGAACCACACACTTAATCTTTAAACTATGTTCCACAGAAAATGCTGAATACGGTGTAGCATAGTGCAGACTTTTTTTTTAAATTAACAGGAATGTCTAACAGGAATTTGGTAGATTATTAGAATGGCCAGGTACTAGTAAGGAAAAGATCTCTGGGGATAATTTACGAAAGGCAAATCCACTTTGCACTACAAGTGCAAACTACAAGTGCAAAGTTGACTTGAAATTGCACTAAAAGTGCACTTAGAAGTGCAGTCGCTGTAAATCTGAGGGGTAGATCTGAAATGAGGGGAAGCTCTGCTGATTTTTACATCCAATCATGTGCAAGCTAAAATGCTGTTTTTTATTTTCCTTGCATGTCCCCCTCGGATCTACAGTGCAATTTCAGTGCAATTTCAAGTACACTTTGCACTTGTAGTTTGCACTTGTAGTGCAAAGTGGATTTGCCTTTAGTAAATAACCCCCCTCTGTGTCACAAATGTATTGGGTCAAAAGCAAATAAAATGCAACAGTCCAAATACACAAATCCTGAGAGGGGCAGGGCTTAAATGAAGCTTGCATGATCTACCTGTCACGATCAGAAGGAAAGACCACCTGGGACTGGAACTCAAGAGCTAGCGAGCCAATGAACAACTCACCAGGTGTACCCAGGAACGGATCCTCTCAGCTGCAGGAGCAGTGTGACCAGAGTTGCAGGGTCTAAGGAGCCACCTGTTCTTCACCAGAGCCTCTGGAGGTGTAGATGTTGTGCTGGCAAGGCAGCCCCCAGGATGCGGCTCTCTAGCACACCTGTGCAGGCACAATGCAACCAAATAGCACGTGGGAAGGACACGGAGTACACACAGGGACTATACTGAGAGAGACACGCACAGCAACAGGAAATGAAGGGATCCACCGGAAAAAAAAAGGGAATATAACTGCACAGCCGGAGGGAAACACTAAGAACAAACACAGGATCAAACAACACACAGATTAAGGGAATATCAGAAACAGCAAATGCTAGAGGAACAGGAGGGTCCAGCTTTAGCATGGAGAAATGTTGGCCGAAAAAATAAGCCACAGGTGCACAGGCCTAATAATACTTAGGTTCAGGGTAGATTGTCAGGAACCCGAGTAGCTCGAACAGGAGGTAAAACTCTGCACCAGATTAATGTATATGGAACCGTGACACTACCAAACTTTAATATGTTCTGTTCTGCATTTGTACAGGAACAGTCAGGTATTAATGCAATTTTTAATGGTTTATACAATGTTAAAGGGGAGTTCCAGCCTTTTTAGGTTTATTAAAAGTCAGCAGCTAGAAAAAGTGTAGCTGCTGACTTTTAATAAACAGACACTTACCTGCTCCACGGTCCAGTGAGTCGGCCGCAAAGAGCGTCGCTCCTCTCCCCCCCCCTCTCCGACGGGCGCCTCAATTCACATCGTGGGCACCCGTCCGTAATGTTTTCTACTACAAATCCCTTTGAGCAGACAAATTTGGTAGCTAATGAAATTATTTATATTCCCTGAAATTTCAAAAGTCTAGTTTAATCTTCTTTATGCATTTAGTGTTTTTTTTTTAAAACCCATAGATATGCAGACTTTCCCATGATGTCATAGTTGGATGGTAAATTTATAGGTGGTCAGCTAGTTCTTGTGCAACAGCATAAAGCTTCCCTCAGCCTCTAATACAATGATGAAGCGATCCTGTGATAGTGTCACTAATTCTGAAGTGGAATTATGGCATAAGCACACAGCTGTGCCTGCCAGCATTCCTCCAGCTTTTCCAATTGCTATAAAAACGAGACTCTTGGCTGAGAATTTTTGTGTGAGCAAGTTTCAAATAGATTAAGGAGGAAACTATTAGCAATACCTGTCCAAAAATAACCCTATAACTAAAATAACCTTCTGTAGGCTATTTGTTACTGGATTTTTGTAAATGAGCTGGGAGTGAAGAGCCTGTAACTAAACACAAATGTATTTTTAGGAAACAACTATTGCTGTTAAATATTAGGCTGACTACGCTAGGAAGATATAGAGGCTGCTTTATTCAGGGATGTAGTTCCAAAGGATTGATGTGGATGATATTATGTGTAGCAGATTGCATGTTAAAAACTCCAAAACCAGTTCCAGGCCATATTGACTATGATTTGTAGGTCATTAGGTGATATTTTACATTTTCACCGTTATAACACTTTGCATTTACAAGTACAGAAAATAGCATAATATCACACGATCAACATATAATGGGTTCCTTATGTAGCAGACGGTTGCTACTAGCTACTAACATCCACCATATCACCCTGCTGCCAGACCTTCATCTATCACCTCAGAGACAATGAACAGTCATTTGCGTTGTTTTGTTTTTGTTTATTGGGGGATATAACTTGGTTGGGGGAAAGGGATTATGGGATGCCCATAGAACATGTCGCTTTGCCATCATATTCAACCTGCCTAGCAGTATTCCCGAGTCTGGCTCGGGGTGGAATTTCAGTACCATTAGCAAAAACCCTGAGCCAGACTCAGGATTGCATCGCAGGATACAGGGAGAGTTACTTACCTTGTCCCCTGGATCCTGCGATGTCTCCTCGCAGTGTGTGCGAGCTGTCATCACGCTCAATTCACATACAGTGCCGCCGAGCTCCGTTCCCTGCGACGTTGCGATGCACGGGGGCGGAGTTCGGTGCCAAATTCAAAAAAGTAAAAACACAGTATACAAACAGTACACTGTAATCTTACAGATTACAGTACTGTTTCAAATAATTACACATCCCCTTTGTCCCTAGTGGTCTGTCCAGTGCCCTGCATGCAGTTTTATATTATAAAAACTGTTCTTTCTGCCTGGAAACTGGAGATTGTCCATAGCAACCAAAAAGTGTCCCTTTATGTCCAAAGTGGTTTTAGACCAGCTAGAAAACAGCGATAATAAATTAGAATCACTTTCAGAATTGAGCGATAGTGATTTGTGGGGAAATTCGTCATCAAACACTAAATCTAATGACAGCGACAATTCTGCAACTGAGCAAATTTCTGTGTTTTTGATTTGATTACATTATTGAATAATTTTTATTATTATTATATTATTATTTGTTATAATTATTTATAGTTATTTATTATATTATAATTTATGATTTTGTGTTTCAAATTTTATCATACCCGGGATGTCTACTAGACTCTTGTTTGGACAGATTTAAGTGAGTTATTCCTATGAATTGCAGGCCTACAATATAAAACGCCAAATTTCCATGCAAAATAATTGTACCGCTTTCAGCACCTAAAATCTGAAATAATCATACCACCAGGGAGGTTAATGAACTTGGTAGAAATAGATTGAGCCTTGAAGAACTGATGACACTAACATTTACAGTCACTTCCCCTGCATAACCCATGCAGACTATTGCTCCTCCTCTGCACAACTCCTGCAGACTGTTGCTCCCAGGACTTCTCTCCTCCTGCACAAAACTTCCACTGTAAACTATTAGTCTTCCTGTCACATCATCTTCACTTGACAAAATAGATCACTCTGAATAATCCCAGATGCTGGTTGTAATTAGCTGTAATTGGCTGTGTTGTTACTAGGCCAGAGGTCTGCAGTACCTCTGCCGGGCTGCCCAGTAATTTAGCAGCTTGTATTTGTTAGTGGACTACTGATCCCAGCTAGCCCGACCTGCAAATCCTGCGCCCGCAGGTCGCAAAGACTTGACACAAATCCCACAGTCTCTCCTCTGGCCTCACACCCAGCTCCCCTGGTATGCCTCTTCCAGAAATCCACTGTGTCACACTCACCGACCTTCTCCTGCCCCGAGTCTATGATGGAGAACTTTAACTGGACATGCGTTCCAATAGCTTCTCCAGCCCCTCTGTTCCAGGACACCTCCTCCATGACTGTGTAAGGATGAGGCTCTCTCCCAGCTCTCCCAGGCTCCTCCGATGTGGCACGCACCCCCCCAGATGGGGATGGGGCCCCTTCTGCTATCTAGCACTCCATTCTCCACGTCTCCTGGCCGACAACTCCCCTCAGTGGGCTGGACCTGAGCTTATATGGGAGGCCTGCCCCCTGCCAATTCCAAGTGGGGATTGGTCAGGGTTCCTCACATAAGCTCCCTGTCACTCCAGTCCTGTGCCCTGCCCCTCTTCCAGAACATTCTCCCTGGAAGCAGGGGAGACGCCCCAGAACTAAAGCACAGGTGGTCACACCCACTCCCACACTAACCACTCCCTGCCCCCAGATCAAAACAAGCAGGCCGAGCCTGAAGCATAGGCCTGCCTAAATTTACATGCGCTGGCAGCTTACCTCAAAAAAATCCTCACTCTAGCACCTACCAGAAATATTAATATATTTTGTATATGTACAGTGCATTCATAAAGTATACAGAACCCCTTCACTTTTTTCAATTTTGTTATGTTTTAGCTTGATACTAAAGTTGTTTAAATTCATTGTTTTTCCTCATTAATCTACACTCAGTATCCTATAATGACAAAGTGAAAATAGATATTTGTCACAGACTATCCCCTGTATGGGCACCTCTGACGCAATAAAAATGGGATAGGGAGCAGCTTCAGGGAGCGATATCTGAAGTTGCAGAGGTTGGGGGGGGGGGGGTTCTTTTACTTTTTAAATTACTTTGATAATATTTAGCAGCTAATTCTGCATATTTCATATTCAGCGATTGAATGTATCTTTAAAGCTAAACTGAGTTCCTTGACATTCCTAACAAATAGAAATCACATCACATTGTGCACTACTGTGTATTTTAGCCTTAGGTTGGACATACTTGAGTACGGTTATATCACATTGTTATTGTTATGGTCCAAGGTGCAGGCAGGAGGAAAGGGATGGAGACAGGCAGCAGATCTGGAACACAGGCCGAGGGTCAAACACAGGAGAAAGGCAGAAGTCCGTTAAGCAAGCCAGGAGGTCAAATCCAAGTACAAGAGAAGCCAAGCCGGTCCGGGTCACAACAGGAGATCAGATCGTGTTTTGCAGGAACATGATACACAGGAAGCTGACAAACCATCAACCTGTCCGTGCATCTAGGCTTCTTTAAATAGGATTCCTATTGGTGCGCCAATGCGCATGCGCGCGCTGATGCCGCGGCGCGCGCACCCGTGAACACCGAAGCGCCGTCCCGCGCACGCGCCGAAGTGCCGTTCCCCCGCGCGTGCGCATTGGGTGCTGACTGGCGCTGCTGGAAGGGAGATTTCCCTGACACCCCTCTATTACTTTTCTGGGGACAACTAGGGTTGCCACCTGTCCGGTTTTGACCTGGACAGTACGGTTTTAGGAGGCTGTGCCCGGGTTTCCCTCTACCTCACACCCGGACACCATTTCCAGCTGACAGGGGGTACCATGGGGCCTCCTTTTACGAGCCCCGCCACACAGCGGGACCCGGACAGCAGGGTGATCGGAGCGGCGGGCAGGGGGGAGCAATTACAGAGCAATCAAAACAAAGGGAGAGAGAGGCGACAGGCAGCTGCTGGTGCGGAAGTTTTTATTGAAATAAATGTTTAAAAACAATCCACTCACTCACACATGTCAGAGCTGTAGGTATGTCGGTCTGTAAACTCCGCTGTCCCATTCTCCCCATCCGATCCACACTGCTGTTTCACTGAATTGCTGGAGGAAGCCAAGGATACAGAGCCACGGGGAATCTGCAGTGAGCTGTCAGCCTGGGACGCTGTGACCAATCAGAGCGTTCCGGAGGCTTAACCACGCCTCCATCATCAGAGGCTGACATGAGTTTCCCACAGCTCTCTGTTGCCTTCAGTGATAACAGCAGCGTGGATCAGAGGGGAGAATGGGACAGCCGACTTCACAGACTGACATGCCTACAGCTCTGACATGAAGAGTGAGTGGATTGTTTTTAAGTATTTATTTTATTAAAAACATCTGCACCAGCCTGCTACCTCTCTCTCTCTTATGTTTTGACTCCTCTGTGTTTGCCCCCCCTCTGTAATTGTCCCCCTCCTCTGTAATTGCCCCCCATCCTCTGTATTTGCACCCCATCCTCTGTAATTACCCCCCCTCCTCTGTAATTGCCCCCCTAATCTCTGTAATTGCCTTCCTCCTCTGTAATTGTCCCCCCTCCTCTGTGATTGCCCCCCCATCCTCTGTATTTGCACCCCCTCCTCTGTATTTGCACCCCCTCCTCTGTAATTGCCCCCCCAATCTCTGTAATTGTCCCCCCTCTGTAATTGCCCCCCACGCCCGCTGCTCCGAACCCCCTGCTGTCCGGGCCCCCTGTGTGCTGGGGCCCCGTGATACCCCCTGTCGGCTGCCATGGGGGTATTGGAGGGAGGAGGATTTGTGCTGGTAGGAGAAGAAAATTTGTAATAGGAGGGGATGGGGATAATGGCACCCCGATCACGAAGCAAAACTTCTTTTGGGTGACAGGCATCCCACAATTCTGTTTACGTGATTTTTCCGCGATTTGTCTGGTGACAATCGCGGCAAAATCGCACCGCGGTTGGGGTGCCATGCCGTGCGCCGCTAAAGTGTTCGGGTTTGGCGTGAAGAAAAGGTGGCAACCCTAGGGACAACCCAAAATTTGGGATTTACTTTTACTTTCACTTTTAATGATAATGGTAAACAGGACAGATAGAGAGGGTGGGAGGTACAGACAGAAATACAAACTGGCAAGCATTCTAATCTCTCTCTCTCTGCTCTATCCAAAACCAAATGAAAAGGTTTTGACTTTAGTTTGACTTTAAACACGTAAAAGCTTAATATAACTAGCCCTGTTTGTTTGTAAACTAGATTTCAAAATATGTATGCAGCTATGTGCTTTTTAAATCATGGATCAGTCCTAGAAAGTTTGTGTACCTGCAGATATGTACAGATATACACTGCACACAGATTCTGATATAACGTAATGTGACTTTGGGGTTATGGGATTAGTTTATGGAACATTTCACATTTGAGAAGGATAAGGCAAATCCCTCTCTCACCACAGAAGACTTATACCAAAGTGAATTATTGCAGGAGATCAAGTGATCTGAAATATTAAATGTGACACAGCAGGACTTCTCATCCAGGAAAGCAATGGATAAGCTGCCAGTTATGTGAATTGATAAATCTTATAAAAAAAAAGATATAGAACATGTTTTATGAGTGTATTATTGTTTATAAATGTTTTATTTTAAGGCTTGAATATAAAAAATAATCACTGTAAAAAATATGCTTTATTACACATACTGTATCTCTACCTTTTTAAGCCGGTGTTGACATGGCAATGCACACCCTTACTTTGATACTTAAGAAAATTTACATCAATCAGCCTTTCTCAACCTTGCTACCATGCATGAACTCACATCTACAGTTTATGGTACATTTCTGTGATTATCATGATTATATGGCAATCTTCATTTTATAATAAAAATGATCTTTATTAATATAAAAAAAAAAAACAAATGATAATAATGGCCTGAAAGGCCATACAGTCAGTAAAAATTTCAGAGACCCCGTACACTGGTGGTTTCCCCCATTTGAAGAAGTGATGTCTCTACTACATGATATCTCCATGTCAATAAGGTTCATTCAATTCAAAAGAAAGAAAGAGAATTTTGGTCAGGGGGACTATGAATGAGGTCAATCACTATATAGCAGGCATGTCCAAAGTCCCGCCCGCCGGCCAATCGTGGCCGGCGTTCCAGTTTTGAACGGCCCGCCGGCATATTTAGACATACATATCTTTTGTGGCCCCCAACGATCTCCCAGCGCCGGGGCGACAAAAGATGTATATGCCTTGGAACGGGACAGAGAGGAGGCAGGACGAGCGCCGCCGCCATACACAAACAGGAGAATTTCCTGTTTACGGGCGGCCTCTGTAATAGCAAATTCCTCGCTGCCATTGGACGACTGTTCTGTCCATCAAAGGAGGCGGGACTTTCTATTAAAGAGGCCACTGTGTAAACAGGAGATTCTCCTGTAATAAATTTTTGGCGCTCGTGAGTGCATTCCTGGCAAATATGGTGCTGCATTCCTGGCAAATATGGTGTTGCAGTCCTGGCAAATCGTGCTGCATTCCTGACAAATATGGTGCTGCATTCCTGGCAAATATGGTGCTGCATTCCTGGCAAATATGGTGCTGCATTCCTGGCAAATCGTGCTGCATTCCTGGCAAATATGGTGCTGCATTCCTGGCAAATATGGTGCTGTATTCCTGGCAAATATGGTGCTGCATTCCTGGCAAATCGTGCTGCATTCCTGGCATATATGGTGCTGCATTCCTGGCAAATATGGTGCTGCATTCCTGGCAAATCGTGCTCCATTCCTGGCAAATATGGTGCTGCATTCCTGGCAAATATGGTGCTGCATTCCAGGCAAATATGCTGCTGCATTCCTGGCAAATATGGTGCTGCATTCCTGGCAAATTGTGCTGCATTCCTGGCAAATTGTGCTACATTCCTGGCAATGGCGAGTGCATTCCTGGCAATTGCGGGTGCATTCCTGGCAATGGCAGGTGCATTCCTGGCAATGGCGGGTGCATTCCTGGCAATGGCAGGTGCAATCCTGGCAATGGGGTGTGCATTCCTGGCAATGGCGGGTGCATTCCTGGCAATGGCAAGTGCATTCCTGGCAATAGTGGGTGCATTACTGGCAATGGCGGGTGCATTCCTGGCAATGGTGCTGCATTCCTGGCAATAGTGAGGCTACATTCATGGCAATGGTGGGTCTGCATATGGGCACTTGTGAGGCTGCAGATGGGCACTGACCCTTATTTTGCTTCACAGTTCTTTACTGTATTAAAAAAAAAAATCCTGAAACTTTGCTCTTAAAGTGAAGGCGTGTGTTATACGCCAATAAATACGGTATAGCCAAATAATACGCCCAAGCTTATCTCTTCACCACACACAGCCACAAAGGCAAGAGATATCTTGTTGGGCAGTGTATTAGTGCTCGGAGAAACCCACTTAGACTGAATTTTAATGGTTCAAAGAATGTCAGGCAAAATGGTCGGTCCTCACGCATGTTCACTTCATCAAATCTGGCCCTCTTTGAAAAAAGTTTGGACACCCCTGCTATATAGAGTAAGCACATAGGATATAAAGCAGAGTATTACTTGTATGAGTTTATTATATAATATCTGACAAAAAGGGGGGGTTTTGGACTCTAAATGAGAGATGTATACGAAAAAGCAGTCAATGCAAATAATATTTTACTGTACCTTGTGAGATCATATACAGCATACTCAATGAAAAAAAATGCATACACAAAATCGCATAAACTCAAGGCATGCTAAAAACCACATATACATATTGACGCCATGGTACTTTGGCATATCATGGGATGAAGACAAGTCCTACACAACATAGGCCACTGGAAAGGGCTGGAGGATATTTAAAAGTCTTGAGTGGAACAATGTAAAAGACATATAAAATCATTTGTATGGACATCATGCATCTATGTAGGCCCGACGCGTTTTGTTGGGGTGTGCCAACTCTTCAGGGGCGAATGCAATGGTGATCTATAAAGAGACATAACCATATGGTATAATATTATAGCTAAATACTAGGGGTAAATAATGGGTGTAAGGGACAGAATGGACCTCCCTCTAAATACTCACGTCAACTGCATAGATGTGAACAGAGGATCGCCTTGTCAAGACAGTGCACTTATTTGCTTTAAAAATAATATTGACTACTAATAATATTGATGTAATACTTACATTTTTGATATAAGCAAAATTAGAAACACACAAATAATAAAATAGGCTATTTTTCCCCAAAATTCACTCAAATACTTTATTTCATGAAGGTACATCAAACAAAAACTACAGAAACATTAGATATTTTCTAGTCTGTTTGATTTAATATTTTTGTTTTACTTTGATGAAATACCAGGGTTTAAAGAGTAGGGCATTGGTCTCTTCATTTATTAAAGTTCTATGTACATACCGCAATATCTCAAAGTTCAAATGCTCACAAAGCACTTCAAAAGATGTCAAGATTGGCAAACATTTTAAAACTTAAGTTACAATTTCACTTTATTTATTAATATGGTTTATTAAATTGTAGAAATAAGCTGAAAAACAGTAGTTTTTTGTTTGTTTTTTATCTTGGGGAATGTGTTTACCATAGCTTATTTTTTGTGTACCTATAAAATAATGATGATGATGATGATTATTATTATTATCATTAATAATAATAATAATAAATAATAATGTCATTATAGTGACAAAAGGTTAAAAGCAGAAATGTTCATGCACAGGTCCCTGGACCTGTGATGTTCTGTATGTACAGTAAGTACTGTCTTTTTTAAAATCAAAGCTGCCCCACTTCTTCCTGTAATGTGAGTTTCTCTATTGATGGGTAGGTTTGCTGCTATTGCATACAGAAAGTCAGAGAGATGGAAGTTGGAGGGGATGCAGGTGAAGAGAAAATACTGACATCCTCGTGCAGGGGGGCAACTTTTAAAAGCTTCATTGGTGGGATTGCAGACAGTACCCTTAACTTAGTTCAAGAGCACAAGGTTAAAGCCAGCCTTGTAGTACAGTGCAAGGTCTGTGTATACTGTCGGGGCCCCTCTGCCTTCACAAATCACTGACTATTTTTTTTTAACAGAGATATTTTACAAATCACTGACTATTAGTTGGTGTAAAATGTACCTGGTAAGAAAAACTTTAAATATTTTGCTCCCGTCATCCGCCCGCAGAACCTAAGCGGGAATGACATTGGCTAGATCCTGGGTAATATAGAGCAGCTGAAATCTCATAAGAAGTTGTTCTTGCAATGGACTAGAGTCAGTGTTGCCAACTTACCACATTGAAATTTACTGACACAACACCCAAATTTTACTGGCACAGACACCCTTTTTTACTGACATTTTCAAAAGTTACAAAATTACAGTTTTAAGTGCAAATTTCAGGATTTAGGCTACAAACAAGTACAATAATTCTTATTTTATTTTTGACTCAGAAGGGGCAAGAAATTAGAATGGGCGGCACACACACATGAAATTGACTCTTACAGTGACACTGACAGCAGTGTGCAGCAGTACGGCTGATGATGACACCTCCCCGATACGACGCGTCCCCTCCTGAGTCACAGTGACAGTCTCTCTACATGCCAGGTGGTCCATTCATTCCACTCCAGTCCAAACAGCACTGGCAGTCCCGCTCCTAGCTTGCCTTGCTTCCATCCCACACCATGACATCACATGACACACTCAGACACCCCCTCCACCAGACTCACCCCCCACCAGCACCGCCGTACACATTGTAGCAGGCACTCGGATGTTCTCAGGCCACTCCGGAGTGTAACTGCGCAAGCCGAGCATCACAGCCATATTTTTTACTGGCAACCTTTTCCTGTCACTGGCATCTACTGGCAGAAGAAAAGTGCTTGTTTTTTTTACTGGCTGCCAGTAAAAATACTGATGGTTGGCAACACTGACTGGAGTATATTCTCATGCGATTTCACCTGCTCTACATTTCCCAGTAATTTTCAAGGAAGGATGGTAACATCACGCCCAGCAATGCAGAAGATTAGGGGGGAGTAAGGTAAGTATAACAATTTTTTTTTACATTTACAAGTAAATTTTTACACATACTTACAATAGGCGACTCATAAAGTGGATGGAGCCTGCACAATTAAACTGCAAGGTTTGCTTTAAGACAAGAAAGAGGGACCCCCACCTGACCCCTCTGGCCCTTAGCCATAAGGGTTGCTATAGGTACACTCCTACTCCATTTACAAACGCATGTTTTCTTTATTACTGCATGTTATTTGCTTTTTTATACAATCCTTATTGGTGTTGCAATTCATAAACAAGCATTACTGCACAGGGAAGATACTGTGTTTACTACATGCAGGATATTTTGGTTTGTTTAGGTCTGATGATTGTAAAAGTGTTCTACCCCACTTTCATGTATTTTTTATGTCTTGTATTGAACTGCATGCCATTATATTTTTTTCTGTAGTATGCTGACATCTAGTGGTGGTTCCTGGTCTCTACAACATGTTTACTAATGTGATTTTGGTATCTTCCTATGTTCTCCCCTTCTGTGTAGTGCTAGATCATTTAGTCCTAGGTAGACCCTCACCACGTCCTCCATGAGTGTAAGTTATTCCCAGAGACAGGGCTCAGAAAAGTCATTGTCTTCCTACCCTTCAAAAATTTGGAAAAACACCTTCTGTACTGCAATTAGCTGAAATAAATTGCATTTAGAGGAAGTAAAGTCTTCCTTTTTAATTGTACCTACAGGTAAGCCTATAATAAGGCTTACCTGTATGTACTGTAAATATCTCCTAAACTTGCACCGTTTAGGAGATATTTACTATATACGCCACTGCCGATGTCATCGGTGTATGCGCTCTGAAAGAACGGCCGCTTGTGCCGTTTCTTCAGGGCCCTGTGCCTTGACCTGCGGCTCCCGCGCACGCATGTACATGAGTAACATAATTTTGGCTCCTGCCAATCACAGCGCTGGAGCCCGCGAACTCGAAAGAAACACCAGGGAAGATGTCAGCTGTCTCAGTGGTGTGCGGGTGCAGCTGCAGGGCTTCGTTCTAAAGTAAGTAATTCATAATGAGCTAGTATGCGATGCATACTAGCTCATTATGCCTTTGTCTTACAGGTTTTTTTTTTTTTTTTTCGAGTTTACAACCTCGTTGGATTTAATGTCTGTGTCTTATTGAAGAGTTATAGAGGAAGTAAACCCGGATGGGTTTTACTCCCTCTTTATTTCCCTGCAAAGGTAAAGCATAATGGGCTACTATGCATCGCATAGTAGCCCATTATGTGTCACTTACCTGAAAACGAAGCCTGCGATGTCACCGCTGTCCCCACTGGCTGGAAGCGTCCATCTTCACCCCTCTTCCTTCCGGGGCCGTGGACTCCAAGTCTGTGACTGCCCGGAGTCGCGTGACGTCACTCACGCTGAAAACAAAAAAAATAGCTGTCTTCTTCTACCAATCTAAAGTTTCATACACTTTGGTGTTTGTAAAGACTACTGAAACCCTTGAGGAAAATTTCTGACATATTCAGGGATTTTTACAATACTGAGCTGTTCTGATAACTGTTTCAGCATTTGATTTTTGTTTAATAAAGCTTTTTTTTTTTTTTTTTTGTCTGTTTACTACCAAAGTCTAGCTTATCCTTAGGCATGTTTGCTCTGTTGTTCTAAACATATTTCAAATGTGTTGCCTATACAGTTTTTGCACTTAACAGTTACTCTATAATGCGAAAAACAAGGGATGAAAGGATTCTAATATTAGCTTTCTTTTGAACTTTGGTAGATTGTATATTTGGGAGAATAGATCAGACATTACTCTGATAGCAGTGTATTTTGCCCCCAAGCTGGAAAGGGAGACACAGATCTGCAAGTGGCTGAAGAAGAGATAGAAATGTAGCAGTGATGTGCCCTTAAAACTATTCCATGCTCTAAGTAGCTGATGCACCTAGAAAACGTATCATCAGAGAAAAAGATGTTTGGTCATACAAGGTCAGTTGCCATATGCCCTCTTCTAATCAGTTCTGCTGAAATACACAGAGATGTAAGAAAGCTAGGATAAGAAAGTATGTATAAGTAAGTGTTTTGTTTAAAGTGGTTTTAAAGTCAATTGTTTAAATACAATAATAAACATGCCATATTAGCCGGCTCTGTGCAATGATATTGCACAGAGCTGCCCCTTTTCTCCTCTTATCTCTTCTTCTGGGGTCCACCCGCCTGCGATCTTGGCTCCTTCTCTTTTGTGTCTTCTCATTTGTGTCTGCCTCCATAGCAAGCCACTTGTGTGTCCATTGACATACACAGTACGGCTCAGCTCCACCCTTCGCTCTCTGCTCACAGAATTTGACTGACAGCAACAGGAGTCAATGACCCCCCACTACTTTTAGTCAAGCTTGTGAGAACAGGTTGTGTGGCAGACGGACACAGCGCTGGATCGATACAGAAATATTGGGGGGGGGGGTGGAGGGGAACAGCATTATGGTAAAAAAATGTTTTACCTTTAGAACCACTGTAAGTGTTTCATTAAGCTGTCCAGTATATTTCATCTGTGAGCTTTTCAGTTTAAGCCTATTGTAAGAACTATAAGTCCTGTCCCTTATAGGATAAGGCTTAATAACTGTAACTTTGTTGTAAGATGGGAAAATATGATGTGAAGTTTAGCTGTGTCCGTGTGGGATTTATTTTTTGCAAACAAGATAATCAGTATGGGTCATCCCAACTCAGCTTGTGTCATAAATGTTGTAGACCTTTTGAGACACCAGCAAGAATGAGCCTTCTAGTGGCTTTAGGTCTTTAGGGTCTAAGGAAAGTATTATATTTGCCAGAGACCCCTGGATGGAAATTTAGGCTTCATTGCTTGACTCTGCTAGGTCATTGGCCTCTGGTTTCCTGCACTAGTGACAGTGGATATGCTCACCAACCACATAGGTAAACTACTGAATCATTAGATAAACATATCATGGCAACTCCATAAACAAGCTTTGAGGAAGGCAGAGCACTCTTGAATATGGGCAGAAGCTTACAGCCCATTTTATTCGGGGAGTATTTACCTTATTCCCTTGTGCCACAGCAGCCAAAGCTTTGGTCCTCTTTTCTCCAGCACCAGAATGTGGGCAAGCGCATCCACATTGTATCATAGTGTAAATAGTGAAGTGCAAGACTAAATGGAGACCAGCAAGAAGAGAAACTTTGGGGGACCATTCATCACAACCAAATCCACAAAAATGCATGACTCTCCTTATAGAACTCTGTAGCTGCAAGCACAGTAGAGCAAATAATCTTCAAATATACAGAAGAAAGTATTTTCAATTTAGCATCACAACATATTCAGCTCACACCCCTAGCAGAAAATTGACAGCCTGCTAGCCTTCTAATCTCTAAAGTAACAGATGCACTGGAGGGGCAGGGGGTAAAGGACACAACTTAAATGACTTAAATGCTCATCTTGTGAATTTTGAGGATGAATTACTCCAGTGTGTTTTAAGCTACAGATGAGGGTTTGTTTTTGAGCCCATTTACTGCTTGTTTAAAAAATGAAGTGATTAGGATATACAGTGGGAACCTTCTGCTCAGACACTGATGCAGAACACAGCACACAGTAGCATTTATTCTAGCTGCCTGCATTGCAATTCCTGATTTAGGACAACAAATGCTGTAGGCATACACCTAAAATAGCATGCTTCAAACAAGGAAGTGCCAACTGCTTGAATAAAAAACTAGGTGTTTATCCATAAGATGGTAGAAAGGTCCCCCAAGAAATCCACATTCCCATGAATTCAGAAAAAAATATTGACCACATTTTGTATTAACTGAATATAATCCTCAAAACCTTTCTTCAAATCCATAGCACTTCCTGTAAACTTTATACACTATTTTAAACAGAACACTGTGTTGTGGAATGAGTGGGGAATAAGGATGTTTGTGCTTTACTTACCATTTTGTGTTTATCAGGGACCTACAAGTAGGAGCCTTATCTATTCAGCTCCACACATGGGCACCCTGTCAATGCAGTGGTGTGGCTCTCATGCAGTATATGCTTTGAATTTTTGGGAATGCAGGTGGGGCATGTTGATTGGTTACTGTATATTTTCTAAAAGAGTACCACAGTCAAAGCTTCCTACCGTTATAGGGGCTGTTATAAGGGTGTACTCTGGTTGATCTTAATTTGCCTCTGCTGCCAGCCTATCGCTCCTGCCTATAACGGTTCTTCACCTGATCACTGCCTGCCCTGATCTCTGCCTCATTGCTTGCCTCTGCCTGTATTCTCAAATTAGGCTATCCTATTGTTCACACTCAAGGCATTTGCTACAGCACAAGCTCCAACTGAAAAAAAAAACCCCCAAGTGCTGGGTTGTCTTTCATTGAGGAAGCCTCCTTCTGGAGCCCAGGGGCATCTTCTACTATGTTTGTTCCATTTCTACAGACCATGTATACAGGCGATTAACCTTACACTACTGTGGCATACACTGTGATAGCCCAGGCAGAAATGCTAAATGGCATTAGAGGGTACTTGCTTTACAGCTGGAGGCTTATCTTGTTTTTTAAACCTATGACACAGGTTTAGATATAATGTATTAATCACAAGTACCTTACTTGTTATACAGTATAATAATGTTGGGGGAATGGATAATCCATTTTTCTTTGGGTGTTGTCAGGTCTGAAAGCAACAGTTCTGTTTACTTTAGCGGCTAAAGAATTGAATCTGCAAAATGATTTATATTTTAATTTGGAAAATATATTTATCAGATAACTTGCTAAAAGCAATATTAGCCTCTGTGTAATAAATGTTCACAAGAAACAAACATAAACTGCAATAATGTGTTATAGAAATTAGATGCACAGCTCAGTTACTTTACATTTTGGCGAGATATCATTCTTTTTATTATCATACTGCAAAGCACTGAACAATATTTTATTTAGCAAATAAATGATTTTTTTGTTATCAGAACTATGTTACACGTGTCCCTATGCAGTGTAGGTGTAGGTAAGTCTCCCAATTTGTTCAAAATGACATATACCCTAGTGTTGTACAGGTTGTACTGATCCTTCTATTAGATCCCCATCATTCCCTGGCAATTAGGAACACCCATCATTTGTCTTTCTACTGAAGGCAGTGTACTGGATTTAAAAATAAAAATAAAGAATAGCATCAAGGGCTACATGTTTCACCTCAATGAAGCAATGGTTATTTAGCACAGCAGTGTTCTGAGAGCAAAGAGCACTATAGCTGTGTATGACTAATGGGCAGAAAGAGGTTTCCCACATTCCACTGAGAAAATGCAGCTGCTATGCTTTTTCTTAACTGGCAAAATATTTGAATGTGGTTTCCTTGTAAACATTGCAACCATTACGTTAATGGACATCAAACTTACCAAGAAATAACATTTTCTGCTTTCTTCAAGATTTTTTTTCCCCTCTAATTACAACACTCGAAATGCTCATTTGACCCTTGTAAAGCAGACCCTTCCACTCAGGACTCATAAAATAGGAAGTGGAGAGTGGATGTTCTTTTAACCACTTCTGGACCGCCCGACCATTATACGGCGGCTCTTTGAAGTGGAATATCGTTGTTATGGCAGCAGCTAGCTGCCATAACCCATATCCACTTCTTCAACAGGGGGTCTGCTTTCAGATAAAGGTGGTCTCAGTGGAGGATTCGCCGCAAGATCACTTTTATCGGTGGTGGGAGAGGGGCCCCCTCCCACCACGTTCCGGTGCCCCCCAACGCTTACCGGAGCTGCCGGCAGCGGCGGAGGCAATTGGATCCTGTCAGTGAGGGGAAGATGGCCCCAACCCAGCTCAATACTATTGCAGGGCGGGTGTTACGTCAAAACGTCACTTCCGACCATAGCTCTTAAAGGGACTTTTTTTTTTTTTTTAAAACAACATTTTTTTTTTCATTTATTGCATTTTAGTGTAAATATGAGATCTGGGGACTTTTTGACCCCAGTTATCATATTTAAGGGGTCCTGTAACGTGTTTTTTTTACATCCTTTGTAAGAGGAATAAAAGTGACAGTGTAAAAATAAAAAGTAAAATAAATAAGGGAAATAAAATTAACGCGCCCGTCCCGCCGAGCTCGTGTGCAGAAGTGAACGCATACGTGAGTAGCGTCCGCATATGAAAACGGTATGCAAACCACACATGTGAGGTATCACCAAGATTGTTAGAGCAAGAGCAATAATTCTAGTTCTAGACCTCCTCTGTAACTCAAAACATGCAACCTGTAGAATTTTTTAAACGTCGCCTATGGAGATTTTTAAGGATAAAAGTTTGTCGCCATTCCATAAGCAGGCACAATTTTGAAGCGTGACATGTCAGGTATCAATTTACTCGGCGTAACATCATCTTTCACAGTATAAAAAAAAAATTGGCCTAACTTTACTACTGTCTAATTTTTTAATTCAAAAAAGTGTATTTTTTCGGAAACAAAGTGCGCTTGTAAGACCACTGCGTAAATACGGTGTGACAGAAAGTATTGCAATGACCGCCATTGTATTCTTTGGGGTGTTAGAAAAAAATATGTATAATGTTTGGGGGTTCTAAGTAATTTTCTAGCAAAATAAAAAATTATTTTAACTTGTAAACAACAAGTTTGAAAAATAGGCCCCGTCCTAAGGTGGTTAAACAGAATGAGCAGCAATTGTAAACTTTTGCCAATATGTTTGTAGTACAAACTCGCAAAGATAAAATTGCTTGTTTTTTTTTTATGAAAATGGAATGTTTAAGATGTGTTTACTGATTTTGCTTAGGTCAGCAAACACATTGTGTTATATTTTTTTTTAAAGTTCGTGAAGAGTGCTTTGTGGAAAAAAACGTTGTTATATCTTTGTAAGTGGTCACGAACGTGGCCATCCGTGCTCTTATATAAGCTGCACTCACCAGATATTCCTTACCCACTGGGGTATGAGCCATTCACAGTGTCTGCCACTGTGGGGCACTCTGGCGATTCTCCTATCCCTGTTGCGCTGGTGGTGGAACTCCAATGGTAACCCGTATGAAGGGATAAAAAGGGGGACGCCCAATAGTGTATTACCATTTAAATACAGCTTTATTGGTAAAAAGTGTGAAAAGGTACTCACATTTCATACAAGATAAAAGTGCATATAGTGCTGACAATCGGAAGTGATGCGAGCCTGTACTGCCTCCGCTCTACCGGTTTCGTTGTGCTGACGTCATCTGGAGCGTTCTGGAGCGTTCTGGAGTTTTGGAGCTACTTTAGCACATTTATAAAGTTGAAGGAGGCCCATTCAAATAAATGGTATAAACAGAAAAAACTGCGCTAATAAATTAAATATACAAAACAGGCAGCAATAATGGTGGTATAAACACAAACAGAAATAAAACAGAAAAAATTGCGCCAATAATAACCAAACGATAATATCCAGGGGCTGATCTGTGTAAAGCACCGCGCAGCACACCGATTACAGCCACTGGCAGACCAGGGAATTATATGAAAGTGCAAAAGTTGGCCTATAAATCAAGACCTTAAATTAATAAAAGTCCCATAAACAGCTAGAGGATATTCGGTGAGGGGTTAAACACAGATGGTAGATGACAGCAGCACCCGGTGATCACAGCAGACTGACAGTGCCCTCCACCACACAAATTGGAAGCTTACCAACGATAAGCCCACGATTAGCATTCGACTGTGACCCAGCCGCGGCCTTGAGTTGATGGACCAGCAGGATAAGGAACCAGCACACAGCACCGCAAAAACACTCCCGATTACAGGTAATCAATAGGCAGACCTGCAATGACACAAACACATGACCTTCAGACTGCTAGACCGGTAGCAACTGCTATTGTGTTGCCACCAGAAACCTGTTTCTGGTGGCAACACAATAGCAGTTGCTACCCGGTTTAGTGAATGCTAAAAATATTTATTACACCTTCCCCTTCATTCTAGCAGCTTGTCCTATTAGGCCCAAGCTTGTATCCTCATAGCATTCAGATAGGCCCCTTTCACACTGAGGCGTATTTCAGGCGTTTTAGCTCCTACCCATTGAAATCAATGGGACACCGCGGTTTGCAGGCGGCATTAACCCTTTTTCGGCCACTAGCGGGGGTTAAAACCGCACCACTAGCGGGCGAATATCGCGGTAAATACGACGGTATAGCGGCGCTAAAAAACGTGCCGCTATACCGCCACCGCACCTGTCCTCCCCAGTGTGAAAGGGGCCTTAGTGAGCTTACTGGTGGTACTATTTCAAGAAACAGCAAACAATCATCCCTCTAAATACATGAGATTGGTTCTGATAGAAATACAATTTGTGCAGGTAATTTGCTTCCTCTCATCCAGTAAGCCAGTAAATGGTCCTTCGAACACCTTTTTTGTACAGTACAAAGTCAAAGCACTGATTCAATTTTCTTCCATGTTCCATAAATGGCTCATCACAGTGACCCATCCCTTTGTCCAAGAGATACATCCAAAAATACAAGCAGACAAGTCCTGTCTACAGGCATGTAGCTACTGCTGTTATGTCACTTAAACTAATCCACAGTACTCTACAAACCCTTTGTTATGTGTTAAATATTTATTATTTGTTAAACAGAGCTTGTGTATATATATATATATATATATATATATATATATATACAGTAATATATATATATATATACAGTATATATATATATATATATATATATATATATATATATTAAGCAAAACTTATATAAAGCATTGGTTTAAAAATGTATTAATTTAACAAACAATAGTGAAAACAATTTCCCTTTAAAGCAAAACTAAAGAGAGTTAAATCTTACCTTTCCTCCAGTAGTCCTGTCCCTTGCCAGACTCTTCTCCCGTGTGTCGGTTTACTTTGACACATTACTTTGCTGGTATAGTATGATTAATGTACTGTTTGATATGCTAAATGTTTTTTATTTGCTACAATTTCTCTACTTGTTGTGCGATCGCTACCGATTTGCAAGTCATTGAGGATGTATATCCAATTGCAGTCGCACGCTGTATTCTTTTCAATAAAAATTTTGTGAAAGAGAAAAAAGGACAGCTAGCAATAAATATTTATTTAAGACTTAAAAAAATGTTCACAAAATAATACAGGATGGTCTTCAATCTTTTCTCTTCTGTGCAGATAGATAAAGTTTGAGGAGCAAAACTCTACTTTTCTCACTGCAGGGCTTCCAAACTCTTACCCCTTGCTCTCATTCTTAGATACTTCTTAAATTACTCAATAACAAAGTTCCCCTTTCATGTCAAGATATTCCCAACATCATGCTATCTATTATTTTATCCAGATTTTAACATATATGGTGCTGTTGGACTGTATGAGAGAATTGCACCAAGAGTATCCCACATCGAACAGTATATCTTGCCTTTGGCAACTGCTAAAGCTGGAATAAACTTTTGCAAAGAAGCTTTCGTGTGCCAGCTTTTTTTCAAAGATTTCAAGTACCGTATATCTTGCCATGTTTTGTGTTTAGGTGAGGCATTGGTAAGAGTTTGCATTCATTAAATAACATTCTTTATCTAAGAACAACCTCATCATTGTCATCATTGTTCCTTGTTGGTCCCTGTAGCCATTAAAAGTGCTGTATACGTGCATCTTTTACTCCAAAAGGGTCATCTCAGGAACAACTGGTAGAGACAAACAAACTGAAGTTCTGTGTTGAAAAAAATGACTTAACTGACAGGCCCATACACTGACTTCAGGGAAATTATTGCTTGAGTCTTCAGAATATGAAGACTCTAAGGGAAAACGCCCATTAATATTTTATACTGTGGGCTTTTCACTTGCGTTAGGGATATTGTTGACTGAACATATTCAAAAGACCTTGACCTTACTTTGAATTCCGTACATGAACATTGGCTACTCTAGAGATTTACTTTTCTGTCACTTGGACATAGAAAGGCTTGTTAATAATTCTATGGACTAGAAATAACTTAGTAAAATAGTGCAGACTGAGAACTGCAAAAAATGAAATAAAAAATGTATTTTTAAACTTTTATGTAAGACATCTAAAATAGGTCATAGGTACCGAACATGTTGTATTAGTATATGTGAAGAACAAGATATATATTTACTTTAAAATATAAATATAATTAGTTATGTTAAAATATCAATTTAAAGGGAATATGCAATGATTTTGTAGATAATGTATTTATTTTTTACTGGTCAGAGTTAAAAAAAGAAAAATTAAATAAATATAAAATATATCTTATTTATATTTTTCTTTCTTTGCCTGAGCCATTATGTTGAGCTTTAGGCTCCTTTCAAAATTAAAAGGCTCTCATTTTGCTTCTGCGATGAAAGATGTGGTTTACCTATTCCAGTGACACATCCATTAATGAAAGGATCAGCCGAAAGTTTTAGTCAGGCAAACAAAGCAAGCAGTTAACCCATAGTGCTCTGAAAATCATATGTCTAGTATTTATACGTATATAAACAAACATAAGACACAGATAAAAACTAAGAAAAAAATAAATAAAATTTATCCAAAATCACTATAAAATTTAATTGCCATTGTATGTAAAGGAAATATCAATTTACATAAAAAACAAAATTAAAAAATTAATCAGTTTATATTGGAAAGATCTCTGGACTGGTATTACCTTTAGCAAAGAACCAAACTGGCGGCCTCCATGAAGACTGATGCCATGTGAGTGATATTTATAGTTTGGCGTATATGAAATATTGCGGAATATCTTTTTGTGTTTTTCACCAGAAAGCACTTTTAACCTCACTGATATAAAAAAAAAAAAAAACACTCTGTATCCCATTTTGCAATTAACACCCATAAATGGCTCATCACAGTGACCCATCCCTTTGTCCAAGAGATACATCCAAAAATACAAGCAGACAAGTCCTGTCTACAGGCATGTAGCTACTGCTATTATGTCACTTAAACTAATCCGCAGTACTCTACAAACCCTTTGTTATGTGTTAAATATTTATTATTTGTTAAACAGAGCTTGTGTATATATATATATATATATATATATATATATATATATATATACAGTAATATATATATATATATATATATATATATATATATATATACAGTATATATATATATATATATATATATATATATATATATATATATTAAGCAAAACTTATATAAAGCATTGGTTTAAAAATGTATTAATTTAACAAACAATAGTGAAAACAATTTCCCTTTAAAGCAAAACTAAAGAGAGTTAAATCTTACCTTTCCTCCAGTAGTCCTGTCCCTTGCCAGACTCTTCTCCCGTGTGTCGGTCTTTAGCCATCTTCATTGGCCAATGTGGGATCGCATCCCTCCTGCACATGTACAGGAGGCCATCATTCCAGCACAGAGAGACTGGTCTGGCACTGTAAATTGAGCTGGGCATGCGCAGCTCAGCTTACATTACCGCAGAAGACAGTGAGCAGACAGGTAGGTGCATTGTATTGCAGAAGATACATTAAACGTCTCTTCTGCAATAAAAGGCTTGCTGTTTGTTACGGCAAAACGTAATTTCTGCTTTAAAGGGTAAGTTCACTTTTGTGCACTTTTTTTATTATTATTATTCCAGCTTCCCTATGCACCAATATAGCATGCATGTACTTTTTTTGCAAAAATATCAAAGCTTTCCATTAAATCTAGTGTCACTTACTTTTCTTGTCCTAATCCATGTTTCCAGACATTTCCATTAGTAATGCCTCCTTCCTGATCAGACTTTAGGTCATGACACAGGAAGGAGTTGACCAGTTGACCTCATTAGCACACACCCTGCATCATCTACCTATCCATTCCCAGGTGCACTTTTTTCAATGAAATGCAATCAATCAGTGATCACCCTTCTCACTAAATACACAATATACAATCAGATTGCATAGTGTATGGCCATGTTTATACACCTAAAATTACTAGTTGCACTTTCAGTTCCATTAATTGGTAACAGCACACCAAACACAGAAGCAAACACACATTTTGTCATGTGAAAAAACAAGCGGCAAATGCTACAAAACGCACAGTAAAAACACACACATCCCACATTAATGTCCCATTAACCACGTGTAGTGCAGTCAATTTAAATCAACAGGCTGCCCTATGCATGTCACAGGAAAAACGAGACACAAAATGTGCACTCCCACTATGCTAGATGTGAATAGGGCTTGACAGTGAAATTGGTGTGATAACACAAGAACAATGAGGCTCTATTCACTTCTGAGCGTTTCCTTGCATTTCAGAAATACGCTGCACCCAAAATTGCAGTAAAAAATGCACCAAGCTCCACTGTAAAAAAAAGTTCTGAAGCTTCTTTGGGGCGATTGCTGTGTGTAGGGCAGCCCATTCAGGTGGGTTGGCTGCCCTAAATGTGACGAGTAAAAAAATATTCCAAAACGCTTCCCCCCCTCGCTAAAAAAAAAAAAGCATGCGAGTTCCCGCTATGCAGAGTTGTGAACGGGGCTTGATAGCTTAGTGTTTCTGTCCACTCCCTCCTATTTTCTTGTATAAAGATGGCCATACACTATGCTACGTGATTGTGTATTTAGTGAGAAGGGTGATCACTGATTCATTGCATTTCATTTAAAAAACATGCACCTGGGAATGGGAGGGTAGATGATGCAGGATGTGTGCTAATGAGGTCAACTTCTTCCTGTGTCATGACCTGAAGTCTGATCAGGAAGAAGGCATTACTAATGGAAACATCTGGAAACGTGGACAAGAAAAGTACATGACTCTAGATTTAATGGAAAGCTGTGATATTTTTGCAAAAAAGTACATAAATGCTATATTGGTGCATAGGGGAGCTGAAATTTAGAAAAAAAAAGTGTGCAAAGGTGAACTTACCCTTTAAGTGTGCTGGCCCTCCCTTTTTTCCAAATCATCTTCAAGATAATATAATATAAATATGATATTTGACAGATACTGGTTCACTCATTTAGTAAATTACCTTCCAAAGAGGTCTGTACAACCCAAACATGCACACTCATACTGTAAGTGTCACATATTGGGAATCCTCTCACACTAGGGACAGACTGGTTAATCGGGACTTGGTTGTAGCATTTGGGGGAACAGTGGCAAAAGCCACAGAGAAGTACAGCGGGTCCACTAACTTAGCAAAACAGGAAAAGGATTTTTCTGAATAGCAGCACTCCAAGATAAAAAGCCTTTATTTCAAAAGTCCAGGAATCCAAAGCATACACTGCACATCACGACACACTGATCAAAGATTAGCTGACATGTTTCACATCAAATGATGCTTACTCATAGCACTAACTTAGCTATAGTGAGAGCCCTAATAAGGTTCGAGGGGCATAATCAATGGAACTACCTTGCCTTCACCAGAGCTCTTAAAGGTTGAGATGTTATGCTGCACGCAATTGCAAGTTGCAGCCCTCTGATTCACCCGAGCAGACAACTACTAAGAGCAAGTCAGAGTCCCTTGCAGTGCTGGGACGTTGGGTTCAAAGGGCTGGTAAAGCCTCGTACACACGGTCGGACTTCCATCGGACTTTTCCGTGGATTTTTGTCCGAACGGAGTTGGTTGGGAACACCCATAGCATACACACGCTCGGACTTTTCTGCAAACTTTCTTAAAACTTCTTACAACATCACGTGTTTTTTCTGCTCTTTTCTGATCTTTACTGCCACCCTTTGGTCAACTTCTGCTATTGTTGGTTGATTTTAACATTAGCTGTTTAGTCCATCGGACTAAAGTCCGATGGTTATCTGTACACACGGTCGGACTTTGCTCCATCGGACTTTTGTTGGGCAAAAGTTTGTCCGTTTGCAGACCCAACTTTTGTCCGATGAAATCCAAAACCAAACGAAAAAAGTTTGTCCGATGGAGCGTACACACGGTCGGATTGTTGGTCCAACTTGCTCAAAACTAAGTTTGTTGGTTAAAAGTCCGACCGTGTGTACGGGGCTTAAGAGTGCACAGGAACACACAGAGATACAGAGGAAAAACAAAGTCTGGTAGTGCACAAGTGCTGATAAGAAGAGGTTGACTGGAACTCATAGGGAATCACACTGGTGCAGAGGAGCAGGCAGCTGACTGGACTGCAGGGGGAGATATGATGGTGAAGGAAGACTGGATGCTGGTAGGAGTTCATGGGGTCACTGGAGCAGGATGCAAACTTGGGAACATGAGGATCACAGGAGCAGGCTGAGGGTAACACACACAAAGTATAGTGGTAGGAGTGAACTCCGCGCCAAAAATTAAGTGAACTATCTGTACAATAAATAATACCTACTCAAATATTATCAAATTAATTCAAATAAGCTGCTCCCCTGTGAAGTGTGTACTCCCAGTATTGAAATATCAGTTATAGGGGGCGCTATATATATTTAGTGTGACTATACACCATGAATGAACCCAACTGGGATCCTAGTTATATATATAATGAAAAAAATTATATAATTAAATATTAAAGAAAAGTAATTAGTACTGTGATCCAAACCACAAATCATTAATATGATAAAAAGTATATGCAAAAGTCCCAATTTAGTGATTCAAAATTAGCATTGAAAGTCCATATCCAACATGAACTTCTGTTTGCTGTCGTGATATATCTTGAAAGAATATAGTAAATTAGTTGTTCGAACATCAAACGTGCCCATTCAATGTCTCTGAATAAGCTTGAAGTGTGGTATGAAATTGATCCTCCACCAATAGCAAAAAAACACACACCCAATGTGCCCGTATATAGATTCTGCTTACCAGAACAAAATGACCACTTTAGTCAAAAAGTAGGTCAGTAGCGCTTGTGCAGGTTTGTGCCTGCTCACATGTATATGAATTGGAGACGTACACCCTTCCTCCTCAGTCGTGTCGGAAGGATCATATGCAAGAATGATGAAAAGTGCCCATAGCGTAAAACCATTTATTAAGTAAAAAACAAATAAAACAGAAACCCAAAGGCTTACTCACATTTAAAAGTGCCTATATCCCGGCACTGGGGCTGCTGGCTTGTCAAATAGATAGTGTGGCGCTGGAACTTCCTGAGGACGTTAACAACGAAACGTACGTTGAGGCGGTACCTGGTCACGTTTGTACGCCATATCCGGACTGGATGGTTGCTGGAAGTTAGAAGGTGGAACGCACGCCGCACACGGAGGCGGACATATGGGAGAAGTTACTAATATTCACCGTGGTAAAGAGTCTCCTTGCTGAGTGGCGGTTCCAGTTCCATCGGAGGACCACCTGGATTGGTGTGAAACCCAGAGTCTGCTGTCAAGTCGGGAAGCCTACCGGACAGTCTACATTGGGGACCCATCTGATCCAGTTTCCAGACTAACTGATGAGGAGTGCCACTGGGATTTCGTATGCCTATTTGACCTGCCTAAACCACAGGTCTAATGTTCCGGTAAGAGTATTCTACCTCTCTTTTTCTACAAGAGTTATGTGATGACCCTTCAGTGCTACATGTTCTTTCTTCACAACACGAAAAATTTTCTATGGACACTGTATGGACTCATTATATTGATATTATTTATCACTTTGGTTTGATTGGAGGCCCAAATCATTGGGCTTCATTTCTTCACTTAGCGCTACATCTTCATTCCATGTAACACAATACACATGTTGAAGGGGACTTTGGAGCTACTGCTGTTTGTTGGGATTTTCACAATGAAAGTTTCTACATTTTCACTTTTGTAGTACAGTTTCTAATTTCTGTGCACATACCATTTCAGCAGCTATGAAAAAAGAACAGGTTTTTCAAGGATATATCTGGAAACAGTATTATAATGGACATTCCAGTTTTATAATAAAAGGAATTCATATTTATCTTCATATGAACCATATTGCTTATATACTCTTGCTATAGAACGTTTGTTCAGTTTTCTCCCAGCTTGTATTTTAGCTAAACATGTGAAAGCAAATCATAGGCACCATTTACCCAACTGTGAAGCAAAGGTAATTAGCAGAAAACCCTTAACACTTGATTAATGTAGAGTCTTTGTTATGTAATCAGTGACAGTTGTTCAGGATACACAGTGTGCAGAACACTTCTTACCTGGATAAGTTACTTTTCTTCCATCATATTAGTACTTTTTAAGTGTTTCAAGGTCTAGTTATTACTCTTTGTACTTTGTAGAAGTTTGGCTGAACAAACAGGTTTTTGATTGCTGCTCCAGGATAAACTAACATATAAGGAAATCTAAATTCTAATAATAGAACCGTTAAGAAGGCACTGAAGAAACTCCCACATTCTAATTGCTGGAAAATTCATTAGCCACAGGAATTATTTGAGAGAAACAACAGTGTCACTATTTAAAGCAGCACCACACTAAGCACCAGCGGCAAATTAATGAGCTGGGAATGTGCTAACTTTTTTGTTTGCTCTAAGATATTGCGAAAAACCTTTGAAGATTTATTGGCATATGTATTGTGAGCAATGGAAAATACTGTAAATCAGAATAGATTTTTCATTAATTTGACAATAGCAACCAAAAATCTGATTTGGCAATTCTGGTATGCGAATCACTTTTGTATTGACATATTACATAAGCTTATTATATTATTTATTTTAACAATTAGACATGCTATTTTTTTTTTTTTTTTTTTTTTATGAAATCCTGCATGTTTGTTCATGGCCAACGCCCTTCTGGCAAAAGTCCTACGCTTTGTCCGCTGGAAAATCCGATCGTGTGTACCAGGCTTAATTTCCCCTTTGTCTGAGTATTTTTTTCACCATTCTTTTTTCTAATGTCTGAAAAAAAAACGTAAATAAATAAATAAACACATTCAAAATAAGCAAAATAAATAAAAATGGGGAAAGTTCAAAAACTTTCTGCATACCTTTTTACTCATTTTTTATCACAGCATGCACAATCACACATGCTATGATTTAACAAAGTAACATAAAAATAATTTTTCCTATTATCTAAAAAAAGTAAACTAAACAAAATACACCAAAAATAAGCACTAAAAAAAAATATTACTTCTCTTATTCTATTACGTTTTTACTATTTAAAGTAGCACGACACCAGCAGCAAGTTAACCTCTTGACGACCGTGTCACGAGGATATACATCGGCAGAATGGCACGGCTGGGCAACGTGACGTGACTGTGCCCACGGGACCCGTGGACTCGATGTCCGCCGGTGTCCCGCGATCGGGTTACAGAGCTGCAGAACGGGGAGGGGCCAGTGTAAACAAGGCATCTCCCTGTTCTGCCTAGTGACACAACACTGATCGCCTGCTCCCTCTCATCGGGAGCAGCGATCAGTGAAGTGTCACAGTAAGCCACGCCCTCTAACAGTTAGAATCACTCCCTAGGACACACTTAACCCCTTCCTAGCTCCCTAGTGGTTAACCCCTTCACTGACAGTCACATTTATACAGTAATCAGTGCATTTTTATAGCACTAATCGCTGTATAAATGTGAATGGTCCCAAAATAGTGTCAAAAGTGTCCGATGTGTCCGCCACAATGTCACAGTCACAATAAAAATCGCTGATCGCGGCCATTACTAGTAAAAAAAAAAATTATTAATAAAAATGCCATAAAACTATCCCCTATTTTGTAGACGCTATAACTTTTGCGCAAACCAATCAATACACGCTTATTGTAATTTTTTTACCAAAAATATGTAGAAGAATACGTATCGGCCTAAACTGAGGGAAAATATTTTTTTATATATATTTTTGGGGATATTTATTATAGCAAAAATTAAAAAAATATTGCTTTTTTTTCAAAATCGTTGCTTTATTTTTGTTTATAGCGCAAAAAATAAAAACCGCAGAGGTGATCAAATACCACCAAAAGAAAGCTCTATTTGTGGGGGAAAAAAGAACGTCAATTTTGTTTGGCAGCCACGTCGCACGACCGCACAATTGTCAGTTAAAGCGACGCAGTGCCGAATCGCAAAAAGGGGCCTGGTCATTTGCGAGCCAAATGGTCCAGGGCTGTAGTGGTTAATATGCTGGGAATGTGTTGATTTTTGTCTGCCATAAGGTTATGGGAAAAACCTTTGAAGATTTACTGGCATATTTAATGTGAAAAAAGGAAAATACTGTAAACCATAGACATTGATCAGAATTCATTTTTCTGTCACCTGACAATAGCAACCAGAAATCTGATTTGTTGCCATTGGCACTATTACATTGACAACCGACCCTTTCAGGGCAACCATAATGCTGATGCGGCTTGCAATGAAATTGAGTTTGAGTGTACTAAACAATCACATTTAGTTGGTTGCCAAACCCAGGTACCCAACCATCTAAATGAAAGGGCTTGAGAAGGAAGCCAGCAGCACATGCCCTTGGCACGTGACATCATTTCTATAGCTTCCCAGGCTGTCATTGGCTTTAAAATGCCTTGACCAGCCCAGCTCCCAGCAGTAATACCTTAATACATTGACAAACTCTACACTAGGATACTGGGGAAGACAGCAAGTCGGCCTACAGATATCACTGTGTTTCCATTTGCCTTCCTTTTGATAAACAAAAATTGCCGCTCTAGACAGGTATGGCTTGGTAAGGTCTTACTCTCAGAGACCGAGGGTGCCGGCAATGCACATGGCAGTAGAAACAAAATTCATGAGGACAGCCGCACTCCAATCCAACGTAGTTTTATTAAAAGGAAACAGGCACTACAAATAACAGCATGAACCTAGGACAGCTGACGCATTTCACACTCTATTCTATTCATGAGTAAACACTGAATAGAGTGTGAAATGCGTCAGCTGTCCTAGGTTCATGCTGTTATTTGTAGTGCCTGTTTCCTTTTAATAAAACTACGTTGGATTGGAGTGCGGCTGTCCTCATCAATTTTGTTTCTACTGCCTTCCTTTTGAGTCACCATTTATTACAGGCCTTAACATTCAGCTGTTTCACATATGCATCACTGTCTTGATCTGGAGTGCGCTCCATCGGTCCCTCCAGAACTTTGACTGAGCTATCAACAACAGATCACAGTCAACTAATTAGGAGCCAGTAGGATAGGCTCACGATGATGCCAGCACTGTGCAGCCAATCACAGTGCCACTTGATTGGGAGCCCCTCCTACTGGCCTCAGGCATTACATCCAAATTTAAGCACTAGCTCTTGCTGATGCAATGAGGTTACAACAGGATCCCCTTGCTTTGCCTTAATAAATGACATCACCTGCTTACAATTGCAGCATCAGTAGGAATATTGAAGAGCACCACAAGGTAGACAGTAGTGATTGTTAATGGTTTTAGTGTTCAGTCTTCAGCTGAATGTATGCTTCAATATTTTACTAAAGGGATGTTAACAGGAACAAAAATTATATAGGAGAAAGGTAATTGCAATTTGCTAATGATCATCTTTGCATATTACCCACTTGCCGCCCGCCCTATAGTGGATTGAAGGCGGCAAAGTGGTTTCAAAATCCTGACTGGACGTCATATGACGTCCTCAGGATTTTGAGCCGCTGCGCGCCCCCGGGGGCGCGCATCGCGGCGATCGTTGCTGCGGGGTGTCAGTCTGACACCCCGCAACACCGATCTAGGTAAAGAGTCTCCGACGGAGACTCTTTACCACGTGATCAGCTGTGTCCAATCACGGCTGATCACAGTGTAAACAGAAAAAGCCGGTCATCGGCTTTTCCTCACTCGCGTCTGTCAGACGCGAGTAGAGGAGAGCCGATCGGCTGCTCCTCTGACAGGGGGGGTTTGTGCTGATAGATTATCAGCGCAGCCCCCCCGAGGATGCCCACACTGGACCACCAGGGATGCCACCAGACCACCAGGGATGCCAGCACCAGGTATGCCACCCTAGACCACCAGGGATGCCAGTTAGTGCCCCCTAATGGATGCCAATCAGTGCCCACAATGGATGCCAATCAGTGCCCACAATGGGCATCACTGATTGGCAGGCATTATTGTTTGGCACTGATTGGCATCCATTACAGTACATCAGTGCCGCCTATCAGTGCCCATCCGTGCCACCTATCAGTGCCCATCCATGCACATCCGTGCCACCTAAAAGTGCCCATCCATGCCCATCCGTGCCACCTATCAGTGCCCATCCGTGCCGCCTATCAGTGCCCATCTGTGCCGCCTATCAGTGCCCATTCGTGCCGCCTATCAGTGCCCATTCGTGCCGCCTATCAGTGCCCATCCGTGCTGCCTATCAGTGCCCATCCGTGCCGCCCATCCGTGCCCATCCATGCCGCCTATCCGTGCCACCTATCAGTGCCGCATATTAGTGCCCATCAATGCCACCTCATCAGTGCCTCCTCATTGGTGCCACCTCATCGGTGCCCGTCAGTGCAGCCCCATCAGTGAAGGAGAAAACGTACTTATTTAAAAAGTTTTGTAACTGAAACAAAAAAAAATTAAAAAATAAAAATTTCGGTCTTTTTTTATTTTTTTTAGCAGAAAATAAAAATCCCAGAGGTGATCAAATACCACCAAAAGAAAGCTCTATTTGTGGGGAAAAAATTATAAAAATTTAGTTTAGGTACAGTGTAGTATGACCGCGCAATTGTCATTCAAAGTGCAACAGCGCAGAAAGCTGAAAATTGGTCTGGGCAGGAAGGTGTATAAGTGCCCAGTATGGAAATGGTTAAAGTAAGAATGTGAATGCATTAGGAAAATTTTATAGGAAACCTTACACTAGTTTTAAACTTGATATTCTAAAGTGAGCCCTAAGGCAATGTAAAACTGACAGGGAAATAAGTGTTTTTTTTAATATGTTAATATTTTTGTTTATGCATAATATCCTGTGCTAAGTAGAGAGAATTTCAGAAGCTCAGGGGGAGCTTAGTAACTGTTGTCATTTCCGTTACTATAATTCTAAGGATCATCTAACAAAGTGAAACTAGTGAAATAATAAAAAAAACATGACAACACTTTGAGTTTTTTGGGGGTATTGAGGAATTGTTGTTTTGTTGAAATACTGTATATTTGTTAAACACAGCTAATACAAGAGTTTACTATTATGTATGTATATTGATGTTCAGCTTGTTTTACCCAGCTGTAATGGTTATTGTTTGTCCTTCTTTCAAAGAGGTGGTCACCAATAAGCTAAGAACAAGCATTCACTGTGTGCAGAATAAGAATAAAAAAACTTTGGAGAATGTAGTTCAACAATGCCATAAAATTTTTACAAATCAGCTACTAAGCTTTAGAAGCACCTGTACTGTGGTTGAAAATCATTCCTGAAAAGAAACTCACTTCTGAAATGGTTTGCCACTGAAATACCAGCAACGTATGGGCAGCAAGGTGGTGGCAACTTGGTAAGCAAAGTGGCCTTGCATCAGTGCCTTCAGTTCTCTCTGGATGTCTGCATTGAGGATGTACTGTATGTCCTCCCCTTCTTATTGTTGGTTTCTCAGACCAATGTTGGTAAATATTCAGCATCTTGGCATGTGGTCCCAGATGAAGATTGAAGGTTCTGTAAGTTGTGGGGGGCTTTTATGATATATGATCCTCTGTGGCAAAAATGCATGTGAATTGTTCCGTGTACTGTTTATTGCCCCATTTACACTTGGAATGGGGCTGATCGCAATTTCCCATGGAAGACTCAGCCCCTCCACTGCGCTCTGCCTCCCTCAGGCCAAGAACAGAGGAGCTCTTTCCAGACCTTACCTCAGACAGAGCTGCTGCAGAAGCACTGCTGGTGTAGCCACAGACAGATCTGGCAGACAGGGTCCCCCTCCAAGAGGGTTCCTTAAGGGGACGTAGGGGCCAGGGCTCCAAGGGGTGGAGCGGGAAAATAGGTGTGGGAAGGAAGCCCAATTGAAAAATAACGGGAGTGACTTTTTCTCTTTAAATATTTTATTATATTATATTTTGTAAGATACAACAAATTACAATAATATTCATCGTAATAAACAAGTTTCAAGCATAAAATTAAACATAAACAGGAGAGCTTCTCATGAAAATTTAAGTTAATCGATTATAGTATTGATTTTTAAACCTTCTACTACATAAAACAAAATGTCAGAAATTTTACATATTAGGGAGTGACTTTTTCACGTCTGTTCTCATGTAATCGATCATGCAGTGATTACCTGTTGATGTTCGGCCCTGGACAAAGACAACCTTTCAGGTTTCCATTAATTTCAGTGGGGCTTCCTGCCCTGCATGGAGTCTCCCATGGGTAAATGAAAACAGCCCCATTCACAAGTGTGAATTGGACCTAAAGCACTATATACTGTATATACTCGAGTATAAGCCGAGTTTTTCAGCCCTTTTTTTAGGGCTGAAAATACACCCCTCGGCTTATACTCGAGTCAGTGTACCTGAAAATCTTCTTAGACTGTGGGCGGCGTCCATTGTTTAAATATCGCGGCTTCCTCCTGGTCCTGTTCCGTGATAGGCGTTTCCAGCAAACACTGCATTGAGTGTTCCGCCTATCACGGATGTCCTCTCATTCTCGGACTCCATTTCCCAGCAGACACTGTGTTCAGTGTTCCGCCTATCATGGACGTTCTCTTGTCCAAGGATGAAAAGACGTCCGTGATTGGCGGAACCCTGAACACAGTGCCTGCTGGGAAACGGAGTCCGAGAATGAGAGGACCTCTGTGATAGGCGGAACACTCAACACAGTGTTTGCTGGAAACGCCTATCACGGAACGGGACCAGGAGGAAGCCGCGATATTTCAGTAATGGACGCTCACAGTCTAAGAAGAATTTCAGGTACACTGACTTGGGCACAGGGAGGCTGCAATAGACACAGTGAGGTTGGGCACAGTGAGGTGGCAATGGGCACAGTAAGCTGGCAATGGGCACAGTAAGGTTGGGCACAGTGAGGTGGCAATGGGCACAGTAAGCTGGCAATGGGCACAGTAAGGTTGGGCACAGTGAGGTGGCAATGGGCACAGTAAGCTGGCAATGGGCACAGTAAGGTTGGGCACAGTGAGGTGGCAATGAGCACAGTGAGGTTGCAATGGGCACAGTGAGGTTGGGCACAGTGAGGTGGCAATGGGCACAGTAAGCTGGCAATGGGCACAGTAAGGTTGGGCACAGTGAGGTGGCAATGAGCACAGTGAGGTTGCAATGGGCACAGTGAGGTTGGGCACAGTGAGGTGGCAATGGGCACAGTAAGCTGGCAATGGGCACAGTGAGGTTGCAATGGGCACAGTGATGTTGGGCACAGTGAGGCATGCAAATGGGCACAGTGAGGTGTGTAAATAGGCATTGTTGACCCTCTTTTCCACTTACAGTAGCTGCTGCATTTCCCCCCTAGGCTTATACACGAGTCAATACGTTTTCCCAGTTTATTGGTGTAATATTAGGTACCTTGGCTTATACTCGGGTCGGCTTATACTCGAGTATATACGGTAATATGTAAAATGGAAATGGGAATGATAATACACTTAATTGGAGCTATACCAACCCATGTAAATGTCATACTAATTCATATCAGAAGAGCTATTATTTACTAGGGAAATGTCTGAACAAACCCTTTTGTATGATTGAATAATGATATAGCTAGATTGCCATAGCACTTGAAACGTATGAAGGATACTCTATATTAAATGATCTTAAACTAGAGTTCATTATCTGGAACCAGGATCCTTACAATTGAGCTGCAATTGCAGCATTAATTATTGTTTCTGATGGGTGCTGGTAGGATTTTATCTTTTTCAACGGTAATCACAAAGGTTTTGATTGAAGGTTGTACATGTTTCAGCAGTGTCACTTTTAGATCTCCTTTTGTGTTTATAACATGTAGATGGCTTCTTACTCATATTCATAAAGAGGAAAATGAAACAGTCTCTACGTCCATGCATCAAATGCATCAAAAGATGAATTAACATGACAAAAAAAAGGTCTACAATCAGACTTATATTTTTAGAGTGTCACAGGGGAGCTGCTATAATTTTCATCCCACGTTTCTGCGTGAGCTAAATGGTGCACTTCCAGTTTTTCCCATGATGATATCACTCCTTGTTTCCTGAGAGCTCTCTTATCTTATAATAGAGCACTGAGCTTAGGGCTGAAAACAAGGCATGTTTATTGTTCGCTTTCAGGTCATTGATATAAAGCAGATAAACGCTATGCTTAGAACATCTGGCTAGCATAAGGGAATGTGTTTCTAGTGTTAGTGGAAATACGATTAAACATCTAATTTCATTATTAAGCAATGAAGCGCGCTGAAAGTTATAACAACATGTGTGGCGTGTTACTTCTACTACAGTTTGATGACTGAAAATCTTGTAAGCATCAGTGTCACCCATGACATGCTAAAGAGTCTAGATTCCATAGACAGCTGACCCCATAAACTAGTTCAACTCCTCCTAGCAAAGGAGTTGTTTTTTCTTTTGTACATCTATATGTATTACTTGTGCATGTGTTGCTAGGATAGCCAGAAAAGAAAAAAAAATATTATGTCTTCACCAGGTACCTATTGTGTTATCTTTTCTCATATTGGTAGGAATAGGGAAGAGCTTCAGGTTCGGATCCACCAAGAGTTCAACTCAAACTCAATTTGTTTGCAACTTGGGAAAACTACAAACTAATGTCAACGTTTTCTGCCATAGCAACCAAGTACCAATAATGCACTTCCTGATCTGTGGTCAGGTGTCTTAGAAGGGCTTAACAAGTCAGGGTTCACAGCAGCGTGTTGTAAATATGTTTGGCGACTTGGAGTAGATAGGAACAACTGACAGTGGGGGTTATTTACGAAAGGCAAATCCACTTCAAATTGCACTGAAAGTGCACTTGGAAGGGCAGTCGCTGTAAATCTGAGGGGTAGATCTGAAATGAGGGGAAGCTCTGCTGATTTTATTATCCAATCATGTGTAAGCTAAAATGCTGTTTATTTTCCTTGCATGTCCCCCTCGGATCTACAGCGACTGCCCTTCCAAGTGCACTTTCAGTGCAATTTCAAGTGCACTTTGCACTTGTAGTTTGCACTTGTAGTGCAAAGTGGATTTGCCTTTCGTAAATAACCCCCAATGTATTTTCAGGGAGATAGTTGTTACTATACATTTCTATGCAGCATTATACAATGCTATTTACAGAGGTATGTAGTGATATACTGTACATAGTACTCTACTGTGGTACAGTGAATTGCAGTGTGGTCAACTACACAGTGGGGGAGATTTACTAAAACTGATGCACACAGAATCTGGTGCAGCTGTGCATAGTAACTAATCAGCTTTTACCTTCAGCTTGTTCAATTAAGCTTTGGCAATAAAAACTAGAAGCCGACTGGTTACTATGCACAGCTGTATAAGATTCTGTTTGGTGGGCCATAAAACCACACAGAATCTTATACAGCTGTGCATAGTAACCAGTCGGCTACTAGTCACGTGTGAACAATCTCTAATAAAGCAGCCAGTCACAATTCTCCAAACATTCTCCAAACACCACCACACCAGCCAAAGTGTCACCAGACCAGTGTAGCTAGAATCAGTGTTCCTAATTTGCCTGTTTATTGACCATGTTTCTGTCTGTTACTTGGACCGATCCTTTGCCCATATGCTGACCATGTCTTTGACTGCGCCTGAACTGACCCATCTGCATGTCTGACTCACTATGTTGCTGCAAGGCACCAGTCCCCTGGGGACAACTGCACTCCTGGAACCAAAGGAACCTCTTCTTCTCTTAGGACTCCTGTACTTCATGAAAAACTTGGAAGTGTAGCGCTTATTATATACAGAGTAAATCCAGGTGGATATAAAGTCCATGTAAAATCCAGGTGAAATAAGCAATAAAAAACGTGTGACAAAAAAAGAAGATCTTCCACTGCTCCCAGTGACACACACAGCCTCTTACCGAGTATGATTGACCCATATTAAAGGCAGTCAAACAGCACAGATGGTCTCCCAGATAGGCAAACAGCAATCTAATTTTAGGCTCAGCTAGATCTCCTCCCAGCAACAGCGGCCTCATGCACTAATCAATGTGTATAGCTCAAAGAGAATGGACACTCTCATGGTGCTGTAGATCATTACAAGAACGTTTATTAAGAAAAAAAATCCACTCACATGATATCCAATACAAAGTAGCGTGTCAATGTGAACACATTTCGTCATCAAAAACACATTGTCAGGGGAGTGGCTAAGTGATGGCAGAGACGCTTTAAATACCCAAGCGGCAAAAATGTGTTTTGTGTTACAGATCCTATAGCCAGGAAACTGGAAACCAGAAAAAACATTGTACTGGAAAGTTTGAAAACCTAATGCGAACTGGACTGGCAATGTATAAAAATGTGGACAATAAATATAATAAAAAAGACTGTCTAAAGTACTGGGATACATTACAGAATCACTCAAAAGTGACTAGAAAACCTAAACCCTAAATAGTGTCTTCAGAGAAGGTGCCGGCGATTTAAAGTGCTGGATATCAACTGACAAAAGTGACCATGTGACTGCGGCAGATACTGAGCCATTCTGTTCTTATTTATTGAGCCTGGGATTTGCAGAAATACAAGATATTTTTGAGGAATTCTGTGGTTTAATTACCCAAAGAAGGAAAATATACATACATAGGAAGCAATTACTAGGCTACAACAGATTGGAACCGATAAGGATAAACTTCTATCTAGAACGTTTGAAGAACACGATAATCTGGATCACCCCCGGCTATTTCTATGCTGATTACCTTACAGCAGTAAGGTAAGGAGCCATTGCACCTTTAGGTGAAATTGCACCAAAGACAATAATCACCCAAGTCACATGGACACTTTTGTCAGTTGATATCCAACACTTTAAATCACCGGCACCTTCTCTGAAGACACAATTTACTGTCGAACTTTTAGTCACTGTGAAGTTTTCACTATTTGCACTTTATCACGTGTAGATTCATGGAATGTAGCATATTTTATGAATTTCAATATAATTTTTTTGCACAGTGATTATTATCTATAATGTAGTAATTTTGATATATGAAATCAATGATTATTTTCACATGTTATGTCTATGATCTTATACACTTAGCACTTTATTTGTCATGTTTGCACTTTACTTTGGAGCGCGGCACCATATTTTGGTTTATTTGGATTATATCTGCTGTGTGCTGTTGGACCCGTTCGGTGCTTGCTGCAACCAAATACCTTATATTGTCAAGCTTGGGTAGCGCGGGAATACATATTGTTTTTAAAACCTAAACCCTACCTCGAAGAGCAAAGGAAAAACATACGCTATCTTGTTCTGAAAAACCTAACTGCAAACCCAATGACATTTACAAAAATGATAATGAAAGGAATCTAAAAAAAAATCATGTTCAAAAAAGACAATAATAAATAAGAAAAGTGAAAAAATGTATATAAAAAAACATTTCAGAGCGATATTGAGAATAAAAATAAACTACTAAATTTCAAACAATTAAAAAAAAAAAAAAAAAACCCTCAAAATAAATTAAGACAAGAAAAGAAGGGAGGGAAACAGGAAAAAAACAAATATCCTTAATCATTATTTATGAAGGCATTTACGTCCCACTCGATGTTAAGCCTGTGGTGGATGTAAGACTTCAGGGTGTATTTTTTGTAATAAAAACTGGCTTCAATGCCTTTAAAATTGGCAATTGTATTCTGATTATACTAGGTGTAAAACAGATGATGCAGTGCTGATAAAGTCCATATACACTACATATAAAACACTGTCCGTGAGGTGCTTCAGTGCTCATATAATGAGGACAAGCAAGTGAATCCGCGGGTGCGATAAACCTCCACCAATGGTAAACAATGGCCGCTCACCTCATATAGTGGACCTTTTAATTATGGAGGGTCACATAAGCATTCACCTGCGGACACTTCTGAATGGACCGGATCTGCCTATTCCTGCTACACTGTATTTTCCTGATCTGTGTGCAGCTCTCAGTGTAGCATCTGTCTGAGTACTCTACCAGCATTACTCTTTACCTGAGACTTCTCTGTACAGGTGGTCCCTTAGTTACAAACATCTGACTTACAAACGACTCCTACTTATAAACGGAGGGAGACAACAGGACGTGAGAGGAAATCTATCCCTAGGAAAGGAAATTCACTCCTGCAAGAGTTATTGTGGGAAAAAGTTAAACAGAATTGGTCCCAGGACAGATCATTGTGTTAACACCCTTACAACTCCGGTCCATTTAGAAGTGTCCGCAGGTGAATGCTTATGTGACCCTCCATAATTAAAGGGTCCACTATATGAGGTGAGCGGCCATTGTTTACCATTGGTGGAGGTTTATCGCACCCGCGGATTCACTTGCATGTCCTCATTATATGAGCACTGAAGTACCTCACGGACGGTGTTTTATATGTATATGGACTTTATCAGCGCTGCATCATTTATCTCAGGGATTGAATATTGACCCTGATGTTCAGCTGCTTTATTTAGGGTCATTTTTTCCATTGTGCTGATTTGTTTTCTCTGATACATTTTATACTAGGTGTAAGACTGGGGTTATTTAACTCAAGCAGTAGATGCATTTCCAATGAGTTGCGCCATTTCAAAACTGTATTTTAGAGCATGGCAGCCCACTTTTATGCAATAAACGGAAAGTTCACATGTACATCAGTTGCCCACACAGGGGTTTCATTTAGACAATATGCACAAACAAAACTACCAAGCCACCTGGCTCACTTGTTGACAGCACTGCTGCTCCTCTTACCAGTCTCTTTGACTGTGTTGTCCAGCTCTCCTGAAACACTTGGCTCTCTAGCCTTTAGTTGCAGTGCCCTGCTACATGGCTCACCTTTAGCCTATTGATTGGGGTTCTCCTGACACCCTGATAGGAGCCGACCTGACTGCTGAAACTGAGGCCTGCTGTTTCCTTGCTTCTGGCTGGGTCCTCTGACTCCTTGATGAGACCTCTGTCTCGTGGCTTCTGAGTATATAATGACCCTGCACACCCGTGTAGTCAGCCAGGTTGTTGGCGTCTAGCAAAATCCAGACACAGGATTTAATGTTCTAATCCAGAACTAAAGCATCTGGAGAAAGCCAAAAACACAGCTTTCTCCACTCAGAAATGATAGTTCTGAACATTGCATTAACCCTTAAAGTGATACTAAAGTCTCATGTTTTATTTTTTTATTTTTTACAAACATGTTATACTTACTTTCTCTGTGTAGTGGTTTTCCACAGAGTAGCCCCGATCCTCCTCTTCTTGGATCCCTCTTTAGCTCTCCTGGGCCCTCCCTCCTCTTAAGTAGGGATGAGCTTCGTGTTCGAGTCGAACATACGTTCGACTCGAACATCGGCTGTTCGATCGTTCGACGAAGATCGAACGATTTGGGCCGTTCGCGCCAAATTCGAGTGACGCGAACGGCCCACAATGCACTACGCCATCGCAGTGTCATCCAGGCGCTGTGATTGGCCAAGCATGCACTGTGACCCCGCATGCTTGGCCAATCACAGCGCCGGCAGCGAGGAGAGCAATGATTGGCCACAGGCAGGATGCCTGTGGCCAATTATTGCTGAGGGTGTTTAGTACACGCCCCACACTATAAAAGGCCGCCAGCACGGCGGCCTAGTGTAGTGTGTTCCGGAGCAGGGATAGAGCAGCATAGGCAGGGACAGTGACTGTTATTTCTTTCTTGCTTAACCTGGATTCCTTTAGTTTAGGGAAAGAGAAGGATAGGTAGGGAGAGTGTCAGTGTGTTTTGTGCTTGTGCTATAGTGTGCTTAAAAAAAACATTTATTCTAGGGACAGAAAACTGTAGGTAGGGACAGTGTCAGTTTCTTTCACTCTGCAAGTCCTTGTTTCCAGGGACCTGGAAGGACAGTGAGTGAATTGTCCTTGTGCTATATTGTGCTTAAAAAAACATTTATTCTAGGGACAGAAAACTGTAGGTAGGGAGAGTGTCAGTTTCTTTCACTCTGCAAGTCCTTGTTTCCAGGGACCTGTAAGGACAGTGAGTGAATTGTCCTTGTGCTATATTGTGCTTAAAAAAAACATTTATTCTAGGGACAGAAAACTGTAGGTAGGGAGAGTGTCAGTTTATTTCACTCTGCAAGTCCTTGTTTCCAGGGACCTGGAAGGACAGTGACTGAATTGTCCTTGTGCTATATTGTGATTAAAAAAAACATTTATTCTAGGGACAGAAAACTGTAGGTAGGGAGAGTGTCAGTTTATTTCACTCTGCAAGTCCTTGTTTCCAGGGACCTGGAAGGACAGTGACTGAATTGTCCTTGTGCTATATTGTGATTAAAAAAAACATTTATTCTAGGGACAGAAAACTGTAGGTAGGGAGAGTGTCAGTTTATTTCACTCTGCAAGTCCTTGTTTCCAGGGACCTGTAAGGACAGTGAGTGAATTGTCCTTGTGCTATATTGTGATTAAAAAAAACATTTTTTCTAGGGACAGAAAACTGTAGGTAGGGAGAGTGTCAGTTTATTTCACTCTGCAAGTCCTTGTTTCCAGGGACCTGTAAGGACAGTGAGTGAATTGTCCTTGTGCTATATTGTGCTTAAAAAAAACATTTATTCTAGGGACAGAAAACTGTAGGTAGGGAGAGTGTCAGTTTATTTCACTCTGCAAGTCCTTGTTTCCAGGGACCTGGAAGGACAGTGACTGAATTGTCCTTGTGCTATATTGTGATTAAAAAAAACATTTATTCTAGGGACAGAAAACTGTAGGTAGGGAGAGTGTCAGTTTATTTCACTCTGCAAGTCCTTGTTTCCAGGGACCTGGAAGGACAGTGACTGAATTGTCCTTGTGCTATATTGTGATTAAAAAAAACATTTATTCTAGGGACAGAAAACTGTAGGTAGGGAGAGTGTCAGTTTATTTCACTCTGCAAGTCCTTGTTTCCAGGGACCTGGAAGGACAGTGAGTGAATTGTCCTTGTGTTATATTGTGATTAAAAAAAACATTTTTTCTAGGGACAGAAAACTGTAGGTAGGGAGAGTGTTTTTTTTCTTTCACTCTGCAAGTCCTTGTTTCCAGGGACCTGTAAGGACAGTGAGTGAATTGTCCTTGTGCTATATTGTGCTTAAAAAAAACATTTATTCTAGGGACAGAAAACTGTAGGTAGGGAGAGTGTCAGTTTATTTCACTCTGCAAGTCCTTGTTTCCAGGGACCTGGAAGGACAGTGACTGAATTGTCCTTGTGCTATATTGTGATTAAAAAAAACATTTATTCTAGGGACAGAAAACTGTAGGTAGGGAGAGTGTCAGTTTATTTCACTCTGCAAGTCCTTGTTTCCAGGGACCTGTAAGGACAGTGAGTGAATTGTCCTTGTGCTATATTGTGATTAAAAAAAACATTTTTTCTAGGGACAGAAAACTGTAGGTAGGGAGAGTGTTTTTTTTCTTTCACTCTGCAAGTCCTTGTTTCCAGGGACCTGTAAGGACAGTGAGTGAATTGTCCTTGTGCTATATTGTGCTTAAAAAAAACATTTATTCTAGGGACAGAAAACTGTAGGTAGGGAGAGTGTCAGTTTATTTCACTCTGCAAGTCCTTGTTTCCAGGGACCTGGAAGGACAGTGACTGAATTGTCCTTGTGCTATATTGTGATTAAAAAAAACATTTATTCTAGGGACAGAAAACTGTAGGTAGGGAGAGTGTCAGTTTATTTCACTCTGCAAGTCCTTGTTTCCAGGGACCTGTAAGGACAGTGAGTGAATTGTCCTTGTGCTATATTGTGATTAAAAAAAACATTTTTTCTAGGGACAGAAAACTGTAGGTAGGGAGAGTGTTTTTTTTCTTTCACTCTGCAAGTCCTTGTTTCCAGGGACCTGTAAGGACAGTGAGTGAATTGTCCTTGTGCTATATTGTGCTTAAAAAAAACATTTATTCTAGGGACAGAAAACTGTAGGTAGGGAGAGTGTCAGTTTATTTCACTCTGCAAGTCCTTGTTTCCAGGGACCTGGAAGGACAGTGAGTGAATTGTCCTTGTGTTATATTGTGATTAAAAAAAACATTTTTTCTAGGGACAGAAAACTGTAGGTAGGGAGAGTGTTTTTTTTCTTTCACTCTGCAAGTCCTTGTTTCCAGGGACCTGTAAGGACAGTGAGTGAATTGTCCTTGTGCTATATTGTGCTTAAAAAAAACATTTATTCTAGGGACAGAAAACTGTAGGTAGGGAGAGTGTCAGTTTATTTCACTCTGCAAGTCCTTGTTTCCAGGGACCTGGAAGGACAGTGACTGAATTGTCCTTGTGCTATATTGTGATTAAAAAAAACATTTATTCTAGGGACAGAAAACTGTAGGTAGGGAGAGTGTCAGTTTATTTCACTCTGCAAGTCCTTGTTTCCAGGGACCTGGAAGGACAGTGAGTGAATTGTCCTTGTGTTATATTGTGATTAAAAAAAACATTTTTTCTAGGGACAGAAAACTGTAGGTAGGGAGAGTGTTTTTTTTCTTTCACTCTGCAAGTCCTTGTTTCCAGGGACCTGTAAGGACAGTGAGTGAATTGTCCTTGTGCTATATTGTGCTTAAAAAAAACATTTATTCTAGGGACAGAAAACTGTAGGTAGGGAGAGTGTCAGTTTATTTCACTCTGCAAGTCCTTGTTTCCAGGGACCTGGAAGGACAGTGACTGAATTGTCCTTGTGCTATATTGTGATTAAAAAAAACATTTATTCTAGGGACAGAAAACTGTAGGTAGGGAGAGTGTCAGTTTATTTCACTCTGCAAGTCCTTGTTTCCAGGGACCTGGAAGGACAGTGACTGAATTGTCCTTGTGCTATATTGTGATTAAAAAAAACATTTATTCTAGGGACAGAAAACTGTAGGTAGGGAGAGTGTCAGTTTATTTCACTCTGCAAGTCCTTGTTTCCAGGGACCTGGAAGGACAGTGACTGAATTGTCCTTGTGCTATATTGTGATTAAAAAAAACATTTATTCTAGGGACAGAAAACTGTAGGTAGGGAGAGTGTCAGTTTATTTCACTCTGCAAGTCCTTGTTTCCAGGGACCTGTAAGGACAGTGAGTGAATTGTCCTTGTGCTATATTGTGATTAAAAAAAACATTTTTTCTAGGGACAGAAAACTGTAGGTAGGGAGAGTGTCAGTTTATTTCACTCTGCAAGTCCTTGTTTCCAGGGACCTGGAAGGACAGTGAGTGAATTGTCCTTGTGTTATATTGTGATTAAAAAAAACATTTTTTCTAGGGACAGAAAACTGTAGGTAGGGAGAGTGTTTTTTTTCTTTCACTCTGCAAGTCCTTGTTTCCAGGGACCTGTAAGGACAGTGAGTGAATTGTCCTTGTGCTATATTGTGCTTAAAAAAAACATTTATTCTAGGGACAGAAAACTGTAGGTAGGGAGAGTGTCAGTTTATTTCACTCTGCAAGTCCTTGTTTCCAGGGACCTGGAAGGACAGTGACTGAATTGTCCTTGTGCTATATTGTGATTAAAAAAAACATTTATTCTAGGGACAGAAAACTGTAGGTAGGGAGAGTGTCAGTTTATTTCACTCTGCAAGTCCTTGTTTCCAGGGACCTGGAAGGACAGTGACTGAATTGTCCTTGTGCTATATTGTGATTAAAAAAAACATTTATTCTAGGGACAGAAAACTGTAGGTAGGGAGAGTGTCAGTTTATTTCACTCTGCAAGTCCTTGTTTCCAGGGACCTGGAAGGACAGTGAGTGAATTGTCCTTGTGTTATATTGTGATTAAAAAAAACATTTTTTCTAGGGACAGAAAACTGTAGGTAGGGAGAGTGTTTTTTTTCTTTCACTCTGCAAGTCCTTGTTTCCAGGGACCTGTAAGGACAGTGAGTGAATTGTCCTTGTGCTATATTGTGCTTAAAAAAAACATTTATTCTAGGGACAGAAAACTGTAGGTAGGGAGAGTGTCAGTTTATTTCACTCTGCAAGTCCTTGTTTCCAGGGACCTGGAAGGACAGTGACTGAATTGTCCTTGTGCTATATTGTGATTAAAAAAAACATTTATTCTAGGGACAGAAAACTGTAGGTAGGGAGAGTGTCAGTTTATTTCACTCTGCAAGTCCTTGTTTCCAGGGACCTGGAAGGACAGTGACTGAATTGTCCTTGTGCTATATTGTGATTAAAAAAAACATTTATTCTAGGGACAGAAAACTGTAGGTAGGGAGAGTGTCAGTTTATTTCACTCTGCAAGTCCTTGTTTCCAGGGACCTGGAAGGACAGTGACTGAATTGTCCTTGTGCTATATTGTGATTAAAAAAATCATTTATTCTAGGGACAGAAAACTGTAGGTAGGGAGAGTGTCAGTTTATTTCACTCTGCAAGTCCTTGTTTCCAGGGACCTGTAAGGACAGTGAGTGAATTGTCCTTGTGCTATATTGTGATTAAAAAAAACATTTTTTCTAGGGACAGAAAACTGTAGGTAGGGAGAGTGTTTTTTTTCTTTCACTCTGCAAGTCCTTGTTTCCAGGGACCTGGAAGGACAGTGAGTGAATTGTCCTTGTGCTATATTGTGATTAAAAAAAACATTTTTTCTAGGGACAGAAAACTGTAGGTAGGGAGAGTGTTTTTTTTCTTTCACTCTGCAAGTCCTTGTTTCCAGGGACCTGTAAGGACAGTGAGTGAATTGTCCTTGTGCTATATTGTGATTAAAAAAAACATTTTTTCTAGGGACAGAAAACTGTAGGTAGGGAGAGTGTCAGTTTCTTTCACTGTGAAAGTCCTTGTTTCAAGGGACAGAGAAGGACACCTGAAGGTAGCCCTTATTGCTTTTTTCCCATCTCCCTGCAGGCCATCTATTAGAATGTCTGGAAGGCAAACAAGGAGAGGCAGACAGTCAGGAGGCAATAAAAGAGGGCAAGCAGGCTCTGTGTCTGGGGGCAACAGTGCTGGTCGTGGACGCGGTGCATTGTCATCAGCACATGGCCATGGGACACGCTTGTCCTTCTTTTCGGCAGCTGGACATGTTGAGCCACATCATGCCGAAGACTTGGTAGAGTGGATGACCAAGCCCTCCTCCTCCTCCTCATCCTCTCTCACCCAGGCTCAGGGTACTGGAAAAGCAGCTGCCAAAGCGTCGTCTTCCCTGGTATCAATGTCAGACAAATCATCAGTCACTCCTTCCCTAGACCCACCATGTCCTCCTCCTGAGGAGTCCCCCGAACTGTTTCAGCACAGTGTTGGGTACATGCTCCAGGAGGATGCCCAGCGTTTCGAAGGGTCTGATGATGAAACCCAGCTAGAGGAAGGCAGTAGCGTGAGAGCAGACAGAGGGGATGCTCAAGAAGGACACCAATCTGGCAGTCATGTTCCAGCAGCTGCAGCATACTGCCAGATTGGCTCCAGTGATGAGGAGGGAGGGGATGATGAGGTCACTGACTCCACATGGGTGCCTAATAGGAGAGAGGAGGAGGAGGAGGATGAGGAGGAGGCACATCTCCAACGAGGCAGGATGCCCTTTGGTGGCCAGCGTAAGGGCAGTACACCGACGGAATCACACCGCAGAGCTCCGCCTGTGCAGGGCGCTGCCTCTGCCCGTCATTCAAAAAGTTCTTTGGTGTGGGCCTTTTTTGAGGCTAGTGCATCAGATCGCACAGCTGCTGTTTGCAACATATGTCTCAAGCGTATATCGCGTGGCCAAAACATCAGCCGCTTGGGTACCACATGCCTGACCAGACATATGTTGACCTGCCATGCAGCTCGTTGGCAAGCCTACCTCAAAGACCCACACCAAAGAACAAAGCGGACCTCTCCTTGCACCGCATCAGCTGGGATCTCCAACCCCACTATAACTTCAGTCCTCTCTGAAACATGCACTGAGAGGAATGAAGGTGTAGAATTAGGTGTGTCACAGCCAAGTACTTGCGCCCACTCTGCTAGCAGTACACCGACGTCCGATTCTAGCAGGCAAATTTCCCTGCCCCAGCTGCTGGACCGTCGAAAGAAGTTCACTCCCAGCCATCCACATGCCCAGCGGTTGAATGCTAGCTTGGCTAAATTGCTAGCGCTTCAACTGCTGCCTTTTCAGTTGGTAGACTCGGCCCCCTTCCGTGAGTTTGTGCAATGTGCAGTTCCTCAGTGGCAGGTTCCCAAACGCCACTTTTTCTCACGGAAGGCTATTCCGGCTCTCTACCGGCATGTGGAAGGCAATGTCTTGGCCTCGCTGGACAGGGCGGTCAGCGGTAAGGTGCATATTACCGCTGACTCATGGTCCAGCAGGCATGGACAGGGACGTTACCTTTCTTTCACGGCCCATTGGGTCACTCTTTTGGCAGCTGGGAAGGATTCAGGACAAGGTGCAGTAGTGTTGGAGGTTGTCCCACCGCCACGCCTCCAAAATGCTACTACTGGTTGTGACACACCTCTCTCCTCCACCCCCTCCTCTTCTTCTTCCTCCATGGCCTCTTCCTGTGGTTTGTCCTATGAACCAGCGGTGCTCCGTAGCCGTTCACGGGGCTACGCAAGTACGCAGGCAAAAAGATGCCATGCCGTGCTTGCGCTGGTGTGTTTGGGGGACAGAAGCCACACTGGGGCAGAGGTCCTGTCTGCTCTGCAGGGCCAGGCCGAGAGGTGGTTGACGCCACGCCAGCTTAAGCCAGGAATGGTGGTTTGCGACAATGGCACCAACCTCCTCTCCGCCCTCCGACAGGGACAACTGACCCATGTGCCCTGTGTGGCTCACGTCCTTAACCTGGTGGTGCAGCGCTTCTTGGGCAGGTACCCGGGCTTACAGGATGTCCTGAGGCAGGCCAGGAAAGTCTGTGTGCATTTCCGCAGATCTTATAATGCCAGTGCTCGCCTGGCTGAGCTGCAAAAGGAGTTGAACCTGCCCAAGAACCGCCTTATATGTGACATGCCCACCAGGTGGAACTCAACGTTGGCCATGCTGCAGCGGCTGCACACGCAGCAGAGGGCCATCAATGAGTACCTGTGCGACTACGGCACCAGGACAGGGTCAGGGGAGCTTGGTTTTTTTTCTCCACGCCAGTGGGGCATGATCAGGGATGCATGCACTGTCCTGGCACCATTTGAGGAGGCCACGAGGATGGTGAGCAGTGACAGTGCATGCATCAGTGACACTGTACCTCTTGTCCACCTGTTGGAGCACACGCTGCGTGGAATAATGGACAGGGCACTTGAGGCAGAACAGAGGCAGGAAGAGGAGGACTTCCTTGCCTCTCAAGGCCCCCTTTACCCAGACAGTGTTCCTTCTGTCCCACCCATCGCACAGGAAGAGGAGGAGGAGGAGGAGGAGGAGGAGGAGGATTGTGTCAGCATGGAGGTGGAGGCTGGCACTCAGCATCATCAGCAGCAGTCTTTTAGGGATGATTTACAGTCCCAAGAAACCAGTGGACTTGTACGTGGCTGGGAGGAGGTGGCTGCGGATCATGTCGTCCTTAGTGACCCAGAGGACTCCGGAGCGAATGCCTCAGCAAACCTACGCTGCATGGCCTCCCTGATCCTGCAAAGTCTGCGGAAGGATCCTCGTATTCTTCGGATCAAGGAGAGGGACCATTACTGGCTGGCCACTCTCCTTGATCCACGGTACAAGGGTAAGGTTGCGGACCTTATGTTACCGTCGCAGAGGGAGCAGAGGATGAGACAACTCCGGGAGGCCTTGCAGAAAGGTCTGTGCAACGCGTTCCCAGAGACTGGGAGGTTGCAAACTCCTGGTCCTGGACAACGAGTTGCTGAGGCTTCGGCCAGTCAAAGAAGGAGCGGTGGGGAAGGTGGCCGTCTGACCGATGCGTTCAGACAATTCTTTAGTCCGCAGCCCCAAAGTATGATCGGTTCCAGCAACCATCGCCAGCGTCTGATAAACATGGTGCAGGAATATCTAGGGGCAAGGTCAGACTTGGACACCTTCCCCACCGAAAATCCTCTGGCTTACTGGGTCTTGAGGATGGATCACTGGCCAGAGCTTGCACAGTATGCAATTGAGCTACTGGCCTGTCCTGCATCCAGCGTTCTTTCGGAACGCACATTCAGTGCTGCTGGAGGATTTGTCACGGATCACAGGGTGCGCCTGTCCACCGACTCGGTTGATCGACTGACTTTCATCAAGATGAACCAGTCTTGGATCACCACCAGCTACCACACACCTGATGCTGATATAACAGACTAATTGATTTTAACATGTCACATCCCTTCAAGACTGATGCTGATGCTGAGTGCCTGTGCTGTTATGTTGACTGGCTATCCTCCTCCTCCGAGTCCTCAATGATACGATTGATGATGATAGCTTGTAAGATCATTTTTGTTTATGGGTGCCGCCACCAGTGCCTAACGCCCAATTTTTCAGCCCCTGTTTAACAGGGGCGTGTAATTACAATTTTTGAAGCAATACTTTGCAACAGGGCTCATTGCTGTGCTCCAAGTACAGTATCTGTGAGGAGTTGCAGTGTTGTGCCACCAGTGCCTAAGGCCCAATTTTTCAGCCCCTGTTTAACAGGGGCGTGTCATTACAATTTTTGAAGCAATACTTTGCAACAGGGCTCATTGGTGTGCTCCAAGTACAGTATCTGTGAGGAGTTGCAGTGTTGTGCCACCAGTGCCTAAGGCCCAATTTTTCAGCCCCTGTTTAACAGGGGCGTGTCATTACAATTTTTGAAGCAATACTTTGCAACAGGGCTCATTGCTGTGCTCCAAGTACAGTATCTGTGAGGGGTTGCAGTGTTGTGCCACCAGTGCCTAAGGCCCAATTTTTCAGCCCCTGTTCAACAGGGGCATGTAATTACAATTCTTGATCTAATAATTCACAGCAGGGCCCATTGCTGCACCCACCAAGAGTAACTGTCAGGGCTTACAGTGTTGTGGCACCAGCACCACCATCAAAGGCCCAATTTTTACTACCACTGTTCAACAATTATATGTAATTAAAATTCCTGATATAATAGTTGACAGCAGGGCGTTCCAGCACCAACCAAGAGTAACTGTGAGTGCTTACAGTGTTGTGCCAACACCAACAACTAAGGGGCCTATTTCTGCAGAGTATATACGGCAGGTCCCTACTTTCAAACATCCAACTTACAAACGACTCCTACTTGCAAACGCAAGAAGACAACAGGAAGTGAGAGGAAATCTACCACTAGGAAGGAAAATTCTCTCCTGTAAGAATAAATATGGGAGAAAGGTGTCTCCTCTGTACTGATGCTTTATCAGCAATCCTTGTTTCAAGAAAAACACCACATTTCAAAAACAGTTGTCATTGGGACGGAAAGTGAGGTGAAATGTTCTGAACAGGGGCACAGACAGCAAAACAAATGTTACAGGGGTGATAACCCTTACCTATGTTTTCCAAAAAGTTTAAAAATAGATTTTTGGTCTGGAGCTACACTTCAACAATGTACCTGTTCAAAATTACAAACAGACTCTACATAAGAACAAACCTACAGTCCCTGTCTTGTATGCACCGCCTGTATAGGGCTGTTCAGAGTATATAGGGCCTTTTTTATTTTATGTGCGGGGTTCCCCTTAATATCCATACAAGACCCTAAGGGGCTGGTAATGGGCTGGGGTAGGGGGGGGGTCATGGGGTAGCTATGCCATTTTTCTTAAAGATTTTCATCCATATTACCGGGACCAGACATTACATTAAAGCCGCAAGCAGTTTTAAATGGCTTTTTTTTCCTTTAGAAGTGTCATTTTGTGCAGGGACAGTTCTAAACACGGGAAACACGTGGCACTTCACAGGCATACTTTAGACACCCCCCAGGTACGATATTTAAAGGAATATTTGACTTTTTTTTTTTCACTTTATGCATCATTAAAATGACTGCTCCCGAAAAACGACCGTTTTTAAAACTTCTTTTTGCATTGATACATGTCCCCTGGTGCAGAACCCGGGTTCCCAAACCCTTTTTAGGACAATAACATGCATAATAGTTGTTATAATTAGCACTTTAGAATTCGAACGTTCGCATCCATTGTATTTAATAGGGTTCTAATGTTCGTTCGAACTTTCGGTCCGTTCGCGGGTTCTGGTGCGAACCGAACCCGGGGGTGTTCGGCTCATCACTACTCTTAAGTGCCCCCACATCAAGCAGATTGCTGTGTATATTCAGACATGGAGCCACGGCTCGGCCTCGCCCCACCCCCCTCTCTCCTCATTGGCTCACTGACTTTGATTGACAGCAACGGGAGCAAATGGCGCCACGCTGCAGTCTCAGCCAATAAGGAATGTCCCCGGCAGCCGAGACACTCCTGCAACATCGCTGGATTGAGATGGGCTCAGGTAAGTATTAGGTAATTATAAGGGCAGCTGAAGGGGGATGCTGCACACAGAAGGCTTTGTATCTTAATGCATAGAATGCATTAAGATAAAAAACCTTCTGACTTTACAACCACTTTAATGTGAATCCTGTGTCACATTTTCCTATATTCTTGCAGTGACAGAGCCTCCCTCTGTCGCATATGTTAAATCTTTAAATTATGCTATTTTAAGAAATATTGGATTACTTTTCCAACTACTATATAAAGTCAATGTATATTTTGTTTTGCACTAACACGTGCACTCCAGACATTTTTAACAAAGCCATTTTAGTATCGAAACTAAAGGTTGTCAAATTCCACTTGGGTAAAACATGGGTAGGATGGAAAATCCTGTGGGATAAAGACATCTACCCATATAAGCATACTTGGCTCTTACTACTTTCCTTGCAACCTTGAAACTTGCTGTAGTGCCATATATGCAGAATGTGCATACTTAAAATGGGCATAGCTGTTGCAAATCTGGAAGCCCAGATTACTTTCATCTTTTTGATTGATGCATTTTTTATGTTTGTGGTTGGCTTTGGAATAAGTCAGTGCATTTTCATCAGCAAATGTAGACTAAACAGATGCATATTTAAAAACCACCTGTCTCTTCAAAAAGCAAAATTTCAAACCTGGTTATTTGCTTATTATAATTCAGCTAATTAGTGTGTAGATTTTGAAAGCAACACAACAAAGCAGTCCTATATGAATCAAAAAACACCAGGCAAATTATATTAAATAATGCAAGAGCAGACTGAAAATATTTTTATATGCATTTACATTTACACAGATTAATTGTTAAGGCAAACCTGTCACACACCTGGGCATTTAAACTGCCAGCATGATTAAAAAAAACACAGCAAAAACTGCTCACATATTAGAATATAGGCAATGGAATTTATATACATAAAACTGCAGAAAAAAATGCAGGTGCCCCTTCTTTTGTGGGCCCGCTTGTTGGTCCCTAAAGTTATGGGTGACCTCATGGACCAACAGGCAGAGGTTAGGTGAGAGGGAGCGTGGTGGAGGTAAGGTAAACTTTTACACAAATAGTCAAGATTTTCATATATATCCAGCTGCCTGTTTCTTTGGATTAACGGATCTTTTTGATATGTGATTTGCACTTATGCAAGCTAACAGCATATGCTCAGTTTGAATTGCCTATGTTTGTGACAGGTTCATTCTAATTGTTACTCAACAGACTTCCTTATAAAGTATTATGGTGCTATGTAAAAACAACTAGTGACAAATTTTAATGTTATACACGAAATATCATGAACTAACTTTCTCTGACCTGAATATAAGGACTAGGAAGATTGTTTTCACAGTTTTCTGTGTGGTTTTACGACCCACCAATAATAGGGCCCCAACATCGCTCAAGTCAAGATTAAAGCATATCTAAACCCCAAAACAAAAATGTACCAATTCTTAGAAACGGTAGTTACATTCGGTTTCTATTTTAGGCTTGCTTTACTTTATTTTCACCTAGTGATCTGCACAGTAATACAATTCCTGTCTTAGGGTGGCTACACTCTCTTCTCTACTCTTATCTATGGATGATCTATGTATCCACCCTTGGGCAGCAAATTATTCAGCCTGTGGAGCAGGGAATGTTGGATGGACTAGTAGATTTATATAGGCTTTACATTAGTGACTAACAAATAAAAGTTGAGCCCCAGCTAACATCTTTTACCCCCTTCCTGCCCAGGACAATTTTCAGCTTTCAGTACTCTCACACTTTGAATCACAATTGTGAAGTCATGCAACGCTGTACCCTAACTAAATTGTTATTATTTTGTTCACACAACTAGAGCTTTCTTTTGGTGGTATTTAATAACCTGTGGGTTTTTTTTATTTTTGCTAAATAAACAAAAAAAAAGAAGAATGAAAAAAAATACATCTTCGTTTGTGTCAGGAAAGGTTCCATCCGCTGGTGGCATTTATTATTTATCTTGCAGTACTGTGGTCCACCAGCAGGTGTCTCCTGGCAGTTTGTAACTGTCAGGAGAATCTTTCCCTGCTGGTGTTGTATTATCTTTTGGACGCAGTACTGGTTTCCACCAGCGGATGGATCCTGGCAGTGTGGAGCAGACTGCCCTCCCTCTGATCAGGTGTGACCTGAAGCTAATCAGGCATTCCTATAAATACCCGGCAGGTGTATACACACACTGCCCTGGTATCGTCCTCGTGCCCTGACCTGTAGCCTGTCTGCGTGAACCTTGATCCATGTATCCTGATCCCTGTAACCTGAACCTGTAACCTGATCCTGAACCTGTTGTGTCCGTCCTTATCCCTGATCCCTGCTCTGCAGCCTGGTTGCCCCCTGCTTGATCCTGTCTCCCTGTCCTGATCCATCCTTACCCCATCTGCTGATCCCCCTGTGTATGACCTCGGCCTGGCCCTGTTTATGATTCTGGTTCCCCCATTACTTGTACATATTTGTCTGTTACTGTTATTAATTGTGGGTTCTGTTTGGTATTGGTTGTTGTGCACTGTGTGGTATTGGAGGTGGTTATATATATATATTATTTCACTTATCTTTAATAAATCTTTATATTTCACTTATACGTGTTTGGTGTTCCTCTGTTGCTAGCTGCACAGTTCTGGTCACACTTCGTATGTGACAGTATACCAGGGCCATTAATGATCAGAAGTAGCTGCACAGAAGACCCATTTTGGTTCTGTTACTCTGCTAAAATGAACTCTGATATGATTCCTTATTATACTCTGCTGGCGTCAGAGAGTGGTGAATATCTCCGTCAGACACTGAAAGAGTGGACCAGTGATCAGCTGCTAGAGATTATTCGTTTAGCTCACTCCTGGGTTGATCAGGGCTGTATGATGTTTGGGGATGTTCAACCTTTAATTAAAATCTGCACAGAGCTGGCTTTGCCTTGTATCCCAGAGGGCCATGATGATTTTTCTCCCCCCTTTAATGTTAATCAGGTCGTATCTTTGGTTTGGCTTCTGGAGGATGACTCCCCATACTTTTTTGAACATTACACAGCTTGTTCCCAACAGAAAATAATAGAGTGTGTTGATTGTGTACAATCCCTTGTCAGACAGGCAGAATGTAAACTGCAGTTTGTGCAGCCACTACTCTCAGCATGGTCTGATATTTTGCAATCGGCCCCAGCCAGCCCACAAAAAACATCTCTGCTGCCAGACACATGCCTGCCCAAGAGTCTATTTCTCCATCACCCATGGCAACCCCAGTCGCAGTTCAGTACACACTACTTCCCACCAGGTATCAATATCCAGTCTCTGCTCCCTGCACCTATCCTGCATTCAACCCACCTGCCTCTTCTCAGCTGCCTGCAAGCCCACAAGAACCTCCTCCAGCCACTGTCCCCGTATCCCTGCCATATTCTTCCATTTGCTCGATTCCATCTTTTCCATATACTCCCCCCGTTATGTGCAAACCTGCAGTGACCAAATATAAAAAGAAGCGGAAGTATTTCCCTACCCACACAATCCAACCAGTAATCCCACCTTCCTCCACACCCACCAACCTGCTCCAGCCTGTAATCCTTGAGCCAGCCTTCCAGCCTGCGGTCCTTGAGCCCGCCTTCCAGCCTGCAGTTCCAGAACCAGCCTTCCAGCCTGCAGTTCCAGAGCCAGCCTTCCAGCCTGCAGTTTCAGAGCCAGCCTTCCAGCCTGCAGTTTCAGAGCCAGCCTTCCAGCCTGCAGTCCTTGAGCCAGCCTTCCAGCCTGTGGTCCTTGAGCCCGCCTTCCAGCCTTCCAGCCTGCAGTCCCAGAGCCAGCCTTCAAGCCAGCCTTCCAGCCTGCAGTTCTCAAGCCAGCCTTCCAGCCTGCAGTTCTCAAGCCAGCCTTCCAGCCTGCAGTCCCAGAGCCAGCCTTCCAGCCTGCGGTCCTTGAGCCAGCCTTCCAGCCTGCGGTCTTTGAGCCAGCCTTCCAGCCTGCGGTCCTTGAGCCAGCCTTCCAGCCTGCGGTCCTTGAGCCAGCCTTCCAGCCTGCGGTTTTCGAGCCAGCCTTCCAGCCTGCGGTTTTCGAGCCAGCCTTCCAGTCTGCGGTTCTCGAGCTAGCCTGCCAGCCTGAAGACCCTGTACCAGCCTGCCAGCCTGAAGACCCTGTACCAGCCTGCCAGCCTGAAGACCCTGTACCAGCCTGCCAGCCTGAAGACCCTGTACCAGCCTGCCAGCCTGAAGACCCTGTGCCAGCCTGCCAGCCTGAAGACCCTGTGCCAGCCTGCCAACATGGAGTTCCCGTGCCAGCCTTCCAAACTGAAGCCCTGATGACAGTGTCCCAGTCGGAAGATCCGGTGCCCGTTTCCCGGCCTGTGGTTGTGGTGCCCGTTTCCCGGCCTGTGGTTGTGGTGCCCGTTTCCCGGCCTGAGGTTGTGGTGCCCGCTGCGGTGCCCGTTCCCTGGCTTGAGGTTGTGGTGCCCGTTTCCCGGCCTGTGGTTGTGGTGCCCGTTTCCCGGCCTGTGGTTGTGGTGCCCGTTTCCCGGCCTGTGGTTGTGGTGCCCGTTTCCCGGCCTGAGGTTGTGGTGCCCGCTGCGGTGCCCGTTCCCTGGCTTGAGGTTGTGGTGCCCGTTTCCCGGCTTGAGGTTGTGGTGCCCGTTTCCCGGCCCGAGGTTGTGGAGCCCTTTTCCCGGCTCAAGGGTATGTCGTCTGCTGCCCAGCCTGAGATGATCCCGTCTGCTGCCCAGCCTGAGATGATCCCGTCTGCTGCCCAGCCTGAGATGATCCCGTCTGCTTTCCAGCCTGAGATGATCCCGTCTGCTGCCCAGCCTGAGATGATCCCGTCTGCTGCCCAGCCTGAGATGATCCCGTCTGCTGCCCAGCCTGAGATGATCCCGTCTGCTGCCCAGCCTGAGATGATCCCGTCTGCTGCCCAGCCTGAGATGATCCCGTCCGCTGCCCAGCCTGAGATGATCCCGTCCGCTGCCCAGCCTGAGATGATCCCGTCCGCTGCCCAGCCTGAGATGATCCCGTCCGCTGCCCAGCCTGAGATGATCCCGTCCGCTGCCCAGCCTGAGATGATCCCGTCCGCTGCCCAGCCTGAGATGATCCCGTCTGCTGCCCAGTTCGATGACCCGGAGCCTGCTGCCCAGCCCGAAGTGTTCCTGTCTGCTGCCCAGCTTGATGATCCGGAGCCTGCTGCCCAGCTCGATGACCCGGAGCCTGCTGCCCAGCTCGATGACCCGGAGCCTGCTGCCCAGCCCGAAGTGTCCCTGCCTGCTGCCCAGCTCGATGACCCGGAGCCTGCTGCCCAGCCCGAGGTGTTCCTGCCTGCTGCCCAGCTCGATGACCCGGAGCCTGTTGCCCAGCCTGAGGTGTTCCTGCCTGCTGCCCAGCTCGATGACCCGGGGCCTGCTGCCCAGCCCGAAGTGTTCCTGTCTGCTGCCCAGCTCGATGACCCGGAGCCTGCTGCCCAGCCCGAGGTGTTCCTGCCTGCTGCCCAGCTTGATGTGATTGTCTGCCCGGATGTGACTTTGCCTACTACCCAGCTGATTGCCATGAACTTTCTCCGGCAACAGCTAGTTGGAGCGTCCGGAGGCCGCTCCTTTGAGGGGGGGTACTGTCAGGAAAGGTTCCATCCGCTGGTGGCATTTATTATTTATCTTGCAGTACTGTGGTCCACCAGCAGGTGTCTCCTGGCAGTTTGTAACTGTCAGGAGAATCTTTCCCTGCTGGTGTTGTATTATCTTTTGGACGCAGTACTGGTTTCCACCAGCGGATGGATCCTGGCAGTGTGGAGCAGACTGCCCTCCCTCCGATCAGGTGTGACCTGAAGTTAATCAGGCATTCCTATAAATACCCGGCAGGTGTATACACACACTGCCCTGGTATCGTCCTCGTGCCCTGACCTGTAGCCTGTCTGCTTGAACCTTGATCCATGTATCCTGATCCCTGTAACCTGAACCTGTAACCTGATCCTGAACCTGTTGTGTCCGTCCTTATCCCTGATCCCTGCTCTGCAGCCTGGTTGCCCCCTGCTTGATCCTGTCTCCCTGTCCTGATCCATCCTTACCCCATCTGCTGATCCCCCTGTGTATGACCTCGGCCTGGCCCTGTTTATGATTCTGGTTCCCCCATTACTTGTACATATTTGTCTGTTACTGTTATTAATTGTGGGTTCTGTTTGGTATTGGTTGTTGTGCACTGTGTGGTATTGGAGGTGGTTATATATATATATATATATATATATTATTTCACTTATCTTTAATAAATCTTTATATTTCACTTATACGTGTTTGGTGTTCCTCTGTTGCTAGCTGCACAGTTCTGGTCACACTTGGTATGTGACAGTTTGTTATAAAATTTTGCAAATAAATAATTGTTCTTCATTAATTTAGGCCAAAATATATTCTTCTACATTACTTTGGTGAACATAACTGAATACCAGTGTATATTATTTAGTCTGTAGGAAAGTTATAGAGTCCACAAACTATGGTATATATCTGAAAATTGATCAATCCTGAAGTACTGATGGCATATCTCATTTCTTGAGGCCCAAAAATGTCAAGACAGTACAAATACTCCCCAAATGACCCCTTTTTTGAAGGTAGACAGTCCAATGTATTTAGCAAGAGGCATTTTGAGTTTTTTGTAGTTGTAATGTTTTGTCATAAATTTTTGGAAAATTAAGGAAGAAATTTAAATTTTTACATGCTGTCACAAGTGCAGTACAGCATCATCATGTGGCAGTGATCAGGAACACTGACTACTGACTGGTCATTTTTTAATGTTTTTTTTTTTAACACACTCTGACCAGAGCAATATAATGTTACCATAGTAACATTGTACTACTCGGGGGAAGTGATCAGGATTTTTTTTTTTTACACATATGTTTGCTTATAGCAGTGAATATCATTGCTGTAAGCAAGCATTTTTCTAAATGAAATCGATTCATTCAGTTTGTTTTGTTGTGATTAGCTGTGATTGGCCAGAGCTAATCACATGGTACAGAGAAGCTTTGATTGGGCCTGTCTGTACCATGTGATCACTGTGACTGATCACAGCTAGCAACACAATTGTACACGATGGATGGCATTAAAGGAAGCCATCCATTGTTTACAGTTGTCATGTGATCTGGTGTGATTGGTGACAGCGATCACATGGTACCAGCAGCGAGCCGGTACACTGATCAGGACGTCATGAAGTCTACCCGGATCGACGAAAGGCCCGCTTGGCCATCATTTTATAGGCCAGGTGGGAACTAGTTAAGCAGTTATTGAAACAGTTTTTGAACAATAGTTGACCATTCTCAGCACCCATGTCAGTGTTAACTGGTTTGTGTCAACCCTCTAGCTGCCACTTTTGCTAGACAGCTTAGTATGTTAAAGGAAGTTGAAAAATAACAGATCTACTGGCCTGATCAACAGGTCAAAATAAAGGGGAAAAAACTGCAGCCACTGCAGTTAAGGAAATATAAGTTGAAGTGTACTACATTTTATATTTTGGGTTTAAATACACTTTAAGCCCTGCCCTTTCAGAAAGCTACGCACCACCAACTTTCTTTCACCTGTCAAAAGCCATAATCTCTGCTGTCCACTTAGGCTCTGCCATTTTATAGCTAATGACAAGGGTGGAGTTTAGCATGGAGTGGCATGAGGCTTAATATTCCCAGATGACGCTGGTTACAGAGAAACGCGTTGGAAGGGGCCTCACATGTGACGTTATACCGCAAGTTGGCCTGACCGCTTGGACCTGCTGTTTGTTTGTAACATATGCTGTGTAATCCCTTCAAAATGGTACATGTGATTTTATTATTTATTAAAATATTGGTGAAATACTACACTATGTGGATTTTTCTTTGTACTTTAACTTACTCCATGAAGTCTATCTTGGCTTAGGAGATCGTGGAACCTTTGCGTGCAAGATAGTGGTGTTAATGGCAGCTATGCAGCAAAGTGTCTGATGGTCTCTTTGTAGGATTAGAGCAGATGGTAAGGAGCTCATTTAATCGTTTGTGGTGATTCCTTTTGGGAGCACTTTTTTATTTGGTGGTGCACGTTATCATTCCTTCACAGCAAAGATAGAGGAGCTATTGATGTTTAGAAAATCTGAGCACCTTTTTGCACTATATATATATATATATATATATATACTTTTTTTATATAATAGTTTTTTTCCACATTGTTTGCACATTTTATATGGACAGTATTTGCAAGAATATGTCAATGTAGGACTTCGTCATATGTTTGATGCACGTTTATTGTGTCTCTTATGTGAATTATTAACTTATTTCTAACACAGGAGCACTCTTTTAATTACTGTTTGGACGAGGCCTAAAATGACTTGGAGACTGGCAAAGAATTCAAGGTTCTGTGTACAGCTTGGGATTCAAGAAACTCCAAGGAGACAAATGAATCACAATGAAGTCTTAAGCCAGTCAGCAGGAACCATCTGAATTTTGATCCATGAATGGTCAGGGTGGTTGTACAGAATTTGATGTACTAATCAATTTCTGTACAACCACTACACTATGTTTGTGTCCCCATCTTTATTTCCTTTTCAGCGTTTGTGATACTTTTTGGTTGTGGTGATCAGGCTGCTTTACATTTGTTCCCCCTGTAAACTCTTTACAATGTATTCATAATATTTAATGGGTTGTCTTTTTTCAAGCTGGTACTTTAACATAATGGCATTGGTGGCAAGTGCTTTTAAATACAGTTTAGTGAAAACTAACACTAAAGGTTTTCAATTTAGCAACAGAAATGAAATTTAATACACTTTTATCGAACTCCTGAGAATGGACCTAAAACATAATAATTAGTTTTGGTTTTAATTATCGCTGTATCTGTCCACAGCTAACAAGATACATTAGTGCTTATGCTCATGGTAAAGGGCGTAAAATGACTATTCTTTAACTTTCTCTTTTATGTGGTGTTTTGTAGTCAGAGTGACTGAGATTGGAGAAATGTGTTTATTTCGTTCCTGCACTTTGTCTCTAGGCAACATGCAGCTCATTTTTTATTTGTTTTGAAAACGACCTTGCTTGACATGTAAAACACTGGGCCGGGGGGCAAAAATAGGATTTGAGGAAAGTGGTGCTTTTAACACCAATACCCTGCAAATTTCTAATGAATGCATTCGAGTCTCTTAAACAAGCAAGTAGACGAATAAATACAAATTGACAGTTTACCTTTCCTCCTATTTGTTTCCATTATCTATTTATTTCATTTGCTATGAGATACGCATGCAAACAGCAGTACATTTTTAACCACTCAGTTTTAATACTACAAAATGAATGAAGGACGGTAATCTGCTGGAATGACTTCTGAGGCTGAAATAAATATAATCATTAAAATCACTGCTCCCGAAAAAACGGCCGTTTTTAAAACTTTTTTTTGCATTGATACATGTCCCCTGGGGCAGGACCCGGATCCCCAAACACTTTTTAGGACAATAACTTGCATATTAGCCTTTATAATTAGCACTTTAGATTTCTCCCATAGATTTTTCGAATTTGCCGCGAACACCCCAATTTGTTCGGCGAACGGGCGAACAGGCAATGTTCGAGTCGAACATGAGTTCGACTCGAACTCGAAGCTCATCCCTACTGACGGTCAAGGACATTCCCGGGTGCGTGCCACAGGGGGCACACAGGAGTGCGATTCTGGGAGGTTGACAAAGTACCCCCTCCCAGAGTTATCCGACCGCGATGTAGCCATCATTCGGCTATAGCCCAGTCAGCAAGTGGTAAAATAAAGATTTTTCAAAAAAAAAAATATATATATATATACTGTGAGGGGGTTAGCTCGGCAGCGGGTGTGTGTGACCCCCGGGATGGGCTCCCCACACAAAACAGGCCCAGCAAACGGAGGTTGTGGTTTTCAAAATCAAAAAGGTGCGGTTTATTTTCTATTTACAGTGACAAAACACAGCAAAGCAAAAGAAACATAAATAAAATAAATCCTGGTCAACTTGACCTCTGAGTAAACATACAGGTTTCCTAACTAACAACTGGGATCAGCCTAGTGCTGTCCTAGTCCCTAAGTCCCTGGTTTTAAATGTCCAAGCAAATAGCCACACAGGCTTTGTCTCACCGCACAGGGGTTCACTCTCCCTAGACAGTCCACACAGGTCTGGTTCCAGGCATGAGCAAACACCTAATGAATCTGGGAGTTCTTATAGAGGCCTAAATGAGCTGACAAGCTTCAGCTGGTCTCATCAACTCCCTGTCTGCACGACGCCCCACACTCTCCCTAGAGGTATGAGTCATCCATGAGCCCACTAGCCTCAGCTGGGCTTATACAACTCTCCACCTAGTTGTATAAGTCGGCGTAAAGCCTGAATCTGGGCGAAATATATCTACCCCCCTGGATGCAACCAGGTGACTTTACCTTCCTGCTGTCACATACCCCCCCTCTTGTTTTAACCTCGGGGTTGGAACACCAGCAATCAGGCATTCATGTACTCGAGACAAAGCATCCACATTCCCCATTTGAACGCCAGGGCGATGCTTTACTGTGAAGTTGAATTCCTGGAGGGCCAGGAACCACCTATTCACTCTTCTATTTGTTTCCTTGTTTTGAGCCATCCACTTTAACGGAGCGTGATCCGTAACCATGTCAAAGTGCCTACCTAGCAGGTAGTACCGAAGGGAATCTAGAGCCCACTTCACCGCTAAACACTCCTTTTCAACGGTGGCGTAATTTACCTCATGGGACTTCAACTTCCTGCTGAGGTAAATGACTGGGTGCTCTTCCCCGTTCCAGACCTGGGACAATACTGCTCCTAACCCCACATCTGACGCATCACTTTGTACGACAAAGTCTTTAGAGAAGTCGGGTGAGTACAACACTGGCTGGCTACATAAGGCTTGTTTCAAGAATTGGAATGCTGCCTCAGCCTCGGGGGTCCATTTAATCATGACCGACCCTTTCCCCTTCGTCAGGTTGGTTAGGGGCACAGCCTTAGAAGCAAAGTGGGGAATGAATCGCCGATAATACCCAGCGATTCCCAGAAAGGCTCGTACCTGCTTCTTGCTGTTGGGACGTGGCCAACTCTGGATGGCCTCGACTTTGTTGAGTTGGGGTTTTATTACTCCCCTCCCAATGGTGTACCCAAGATATTTGGCCTCCTCCTGCCCAATGGTACACTTCTTGGGGTTAGCCGTAAACCCCGCTTCCCGAACAGAGTCCAGGACTGCTTGCACTTTTGGCAGATGTGAGGCCCAATCTGTGCTATGGACAATTACGTCATCCAGGTAAGCCGCAGCATACTTCCGATGGGGCCTCAGCATCTGGTCCATTTTCCGCTGGAATGTGGCCGGCGCATTCTGTAACCCGAACGGCATTCTTTTATATTGGAACGCCCCGTCTGGGGTTACAAATGCGGTTTTCTCTTTGGCCGACTTGGCCAGGGGGATTTGCCAATACCCTTTTGTGAGGTCAAGAGTCGTCATGTATCGGGCTGTTCCCAGCCGGTCGATCAACTCATCTATACGTGGCATGGGGTAGGTGTCAAATTTTGTAACTTTGTTCAACTGACGAAAATCGTTACAAAATCGCCAGCTCCCATCCGGTTTAGGCACCAACACAATGGGACTAGACCAATCACTTTGGGACTCCTCTATCACCCCTAAGTTCAGCATTTTCTGTACTTCCTCCCGTATTGCCTCCCGTCGGGCCTCTGGGATCCGATAGGGTTTTAACTTCACCCTTTCACCGGGTGGGGTAATGATGTCATGCTCTACCCCAGATGTTTGTCCCGGCAGCTCAGAGAATACCTCCTTGTTGCGAAGCACAAACTCCTTAACCTCCTGTTGTTGGGGTTGTGACAAGGTGGCTGCTATTCCAACCTCAGGAATCACGCAACCAGTTTGAGCTGGTGACCAAGTGTCTGCGACTAGGGACTCTCTATCCCTCCAGGCTTTCAACAGATTAACGTGATAGATCTGTTCGGGCTTTCGCCTTCCTGGTTGTCTGACCTTGTAATTCACTTCGCTCACTTTTTCCATTATCTCATAGGGGCCTTGCCATTTGGCAAGGAATTTACTTTCAACCGTAGGGACAAGTACCAATATCCTATCCCCCGGGGAAAAGGTACGGGTCTTGGCTCCACGGTTGTACACTCTCTGCTGTGCCAACTGCGCTTGGGCCAAATGTTCCTTCACGATGGGCATTACCTGTGCAATTCGATCTTGCATCAGGGCGACATGCTCAATCACACTCCTGTGGGGAGAACTCTCACTTTCCCAAGTCTCCTTGGCAATATCCAACAGCCCTCTTGGGTGTCTCCCATACAGTAACTCAAAGGGGGAGAATCCCGTAGAGGATTGGGGCACCTCCCTAATAGCAAACATCAGATAAGGAAGTAGACAGTCCCAATCCTTTCCATCTCTATCCACCACTTTCTTCAACATTTGTTTTAGGGTTTTGTTGAAACTTTCAACCAGCCCATCGGTTTGGGGGTGATACACAGATGTACGTAATTGCGTCACTTTGAACAATTTACACAGCTCCTTCATAACCCGGGACATAAAGGGTGTACCTTGGTCCGTAAGCAGTTCTTTACAAATACCCACCCGGCTAAAAACAAGAGATAGCTCTTTGGCTATGGTTTTGGCCGAGGTATTTCTGAGAGGGATCGCTTCTGGATAACGGGTGGCATAGTCCATTATAACCAATATGTACTGGTGCCCCCTAGCGGACTTGATTATAGGACCTACCAAATCCATTGCGATTCTCTCAAACGGGACCTCAATGATGGGTAGAGGGACCAGCGGGCTACGGAAATGTGGCATCGGGGCCGACCTCTGACACACAGGGCAGGAGGAACAATAATTTTCTATGTCCTTCATCACCCCAGGCCAATAGAATCTCTGTAATACCCTCTCTCGGGTTTTCTCTGTCCCCAGATGACCTCCAAGAATGTGCCCATGGGCCAACTCCAACACCAACTTCCTGTAAGGTTTGGGCACCACAAGCTGCTCAACGGTTTCTTCTGCCCTTTTTGCCACCCGATACAGTAGGTCCTTCTCTACGCTGAAGTATGGGTAAGTGCAGGTATTATCTGGGTTCACTAACTCGCCATCTATTTCCACTACGTTTTCCCGTGCCTTTATTAGGGCGGGGTCTTTTAACTGTTCTGTGGCAAAATTTTCCCTGTGAACCTCCAGATCAGAAAACTCCACAGACGGTAGGTTTTCGTCTGAGGAGGTGGGCTCCTCTCCAGTTTCTTGAGTCTCCCCTGCCAATACTGACAAGGGAAATTCTGGAGAGTCCTCACCACTCTCAGAGGAGTTCTGGCTATCACATTCCTGGTACATAGGGGCACCAGTGGGGGGCTCAGGATCATCCCACAGTTCCCAGAACTTCGGAAAATCCCTTCCCACAATGGCATCATGCGGTAATTGAGATACTAACCCCACTGGATGAGAGAGGGTACCTTTGGGGGTCTCGAAACACACTGTAGTCACTGGATACTCTCGGGTGTCCCCATGCACACAAATAACAGCTACCTTGCTATTCCCAGAGACCTCTGTTTTAACTAATTCAGCCTTTATCAGGGTCACAAGGCTACCTGAATCCAGCAATACCACAACATTTCTACCATTAATACACATTTTGCATAAATGTTTCTCAGTTCCCCGAATGGCAGTGCATGCGACTGTCGCACACAGCGACTGACGTCTGTCCGTCAGAAAGTCACATTGCATGGGTTCCTCCACAACCGGGCAATTTGCTGCAATATGTCCCGCTTGCCGGCAGCAGTAGCAAACAATCCTTTTGGCTGCCTCTTGAGCCCCTGACTTCCCAGGCTGTTCTCGCCGAACTTTGGGCAGAGCTCCCACCCTCTCACTCTCTCCACCCTCACCCCTTGGAATCCTCTTATCCGCCCCTGGGGATGGTCTGGTCTTAGGGTGGAAAGTCCGAGAGTCTCTGGAAGAGGCCGTCAGGTTCTCTGTAGCCAAGTATTTCTCTACACGATCCACAAGACCACCGGCCGTCTCTGGGTCTCCATGGCTTACCCACTTTTGGATGGCAGTAGGAAGAGCTCTCAAGAACCGATCCATTACAACACGTTCCACAATCTCTGGTGCGGACAAAGTCTCTGGCTGTAGCCACTTCCTGCTCAGGTGAATGAGATCATACATTTGAGACCTGGGGGGTTTTCCAAGCTGGAAAGTCCAGTTATGCACACGCTGAGCCCGGACAGCCTGGGTGACACCCAGCCTTGCCAAAATTTCAGCTTTTAGCATCACATAGTCTTTTGCTTGGTTAGGCTCTAGGTCATAGTAAGCCTTCTGCGATTCACCAGTTAACAGAGGAGCCACCAGTCCAGCCCACTGCTCCTCAGGCCACTTTTCTCTTTCAGCAGTCCTTTCAAATGTGGTCAAAAATACCTCTGGATCATCCTCTCCAGTCATTTTTGTCAATAAACGACTCACCCCAAAGGATGCGGTATTAGTGGGACGGCTTTCCTCACTGGTCTGCGGACGTTGCTGCATTACTGCTTCCATTTGTTGTAGTCTCTGCTTTTGCTTCTGTAACAGGTCTATGAAGCGGGCCTCAGATTGCTGCTGGGCTTGTTGCTGAGCTTCCAGACTCTGTTGGTGAGCTTGCTGCTGGGCTGCAAGGCTCTGTTGATGAGCTTGCTGCTGGGCTGCAAGGCTCCTTTGCAAACCTGCATTTGTCTGCTGTTGATTGGCATTTGCTAGAGCCAGCTGTTTCAGTATCTCCTCCATGCTGGCTTAAAAAAAAACTGCCACTGGTTCTCCACCAACTGTGAGGGGGTTAGCTCGGCAGCGGGTGTGTGTGACCCCCGGGATGGGCTCCCCACACAAAACAGGCCCAGCAAACGGAGGTTGTGGTTTTCAAAATCAAAAAGGTGCGGTTTATTTTCTATTTACAGTGACAAAACACAGCAAAGCAAAAGAAACATAAATAAAATAAATCCTGGTCAACTTGACCTCTGAGTAAACATACAGGTTTCCTAACTAACAACTGGGATCAGCCTAGTGCTGTCCTAGTCCCTAAGTCCCTGGTTTTAAATGTCCAAGCAAATAGCCACACAGGCTTTGTCTCACCGCACAGGGGTTCACTCTCCCTAGACAGTCCACACAGGTCTGGTTCCAGGCATGAGCAAACACCTAATGAATCTGGGAGTTCTTATAGAGGCCTAAATGAGCTGACAAGCTTCAGCTGGTCTCATCAACTCCCTGTCTGCACGACGCCCCACACTCTCCCTAGAGGTATGAGTCATCCATGAGCCCACTAGCCTCAGCTGGGCTTATACAACTCTCCACCTAGTTGTATAAGTCGGCGTAAAGCCTGAATCTGGGCGAAATATATCTACCCCCCTGGATGCAACCAGGTGACTTTACCTTCCTGCTGTCACAATATATATATATATATATATATATATATATATATATATATATATATATATATACATATCTGTGCCCCAACATGCAACAGTGCAGAAAGGTTGCATTTTATGAAAATGCGTCTTACATTTATTCACAGCTTTTTCTGGACACCAGAGGGTTGATTTACTTAAGGCAAAATGACTGTGCACTTTGCATTTGCAGGTTCTCAAGAGCTTAGTAAATAAAATAAAGCTTAACTTTACAAAGAATACCTAATCACATACAAGCAAAATAAAAAAAATCATTATTCATTATTGCTTGTACATGACTGGATGATGGAGGTCAGAAGAGTTCCCCCTCATTAAGGCCCCGTTCACACCTGAGCGATTTTTTGCTTAAAGCTTGTAGCTCTAAAATACTCAACCAGCCAAATCCCATTCATTTCAATGGCCCCTGTTCACATCTGAGCATTCTGTCACCTGAAGCAAAATCCCTGAAGCTCAAAAAAGTACAAATTTTTGACCCCATAGACCTCAATAGAAACGCCTGACTTGAGCGCTTTACGAGCGTTTCCTGAACGTTTTCTGCTCAAATAGCAGCTCTCCATCCCTAATTTCCCCTCTGTCTCCTCCCCCTAGTGCTTTCTATTGGCTAAACAAAAATGCCTGAAGCTGTAAAGCACTTGTAATATGCTTCTAAAACACTTTAAAAAAGCTTGTAAAAAGCTGCTAAAAAGCTTTAAAAAGTCTGAAAAACGTGAGTAAATCGATGCGCTATGGTGCGAAGGGAGCCTAAGCTCTGGAGCAACTGCACGTGCAAAAGTGCATAGTCTATTTCCCTTTAGTAAATCCACCCCAATTTTTGTCATTATGTTCCTGCTCTATAATCTTTCCAATAGTTCTGTATCCCCTGACCCTTTCACTTCAATATTTTTTCTGGCTTTGCACTACTGAAATATATGCATAATCCAGCAGACTATGAGGCCTCATGCCCACGGACGTTTTTACAGCCGCGTTTTAGAGCGTTTTTTACAGTTTAAAAACGCCTGTCCATGTTAGTCTATAGCTTCATGCCCACCTAGACGTTTTTGAGCTGCAAATAGCATAGACGTTTTTAAGCTGTAAAAAAAAAAACAGGACCAGTGCGTTCCTCAGCGTCGGCGTTAGGCATAAAAAAACGCGAAGCGTCAAAAACCGCGCAAAAAAAACGCGATTGCGTTTTAAAGCTCCGACGTTTTTTTTTTTTCGAAAAAAAATAAAAAAATAAAATTATACAATAACATGGACAGGCGTTTTTAAGCTGTAAAAAACGCAGCTGTAAAAACGTCCGTGGGCATGAGGCCTGATAGTACATGTCTGTACAGCTGTTTCTGTCTGGTCTCTGCAATGATATGCTGCATAAAATTGTTTTTTCCATAATTCATGTATTTGATTTTAGGTAGCTTAAAAAATACAGTGGTCTTGTTTCTCCATAGTATGCATGTACTTGTACATTATTGGGATGAAGGTTGATGTTGTTAATATTTTTTCCTAATTAATTTAAATGCCAATTAACGCTTAGTTGGACTTTAACAATTTGATTTAAAACAAATTAATTAATTGAGTCCGGGTACAACAATCCATTAATAATGACCAATTATTTCATTTGGCATACTGTAAAAAGTATTTTTTTAAAACAAGTCTGCATGTGAATCAGTTTTTTTAGATTCAGTGAAAACATCAAACATTCAGAGAGATTTAATTGTAAGACTCATATATGTCTAGATTCCTATTTAGGAAATATTAGGTTACTTGATCTGGATACTTGACTATATTTTAACTATGTATCAATAAAATTATTATGTTTTATCTGATGTTTAATCTGTTCAGGGTACAGAGAATTTTTTTTTCCTGTTCCCCTTTCACACTTTGGAGACCAATTTTGGGGAATTATCTCCTTGCACTTTATTATCTATTATTGCTATTTGGATGATAGTACCCCTTATCTCTATTTTTATTTTTATATACTCAATTGGAGGTTTCCCTGCTATACTTACTGCATATACAGACTGATTTTACTGTTGTGGGTTTAGTAACACATTAAATCTGGCACAGGAGGGTTTGCTGGTGTTTCTATGACTCACATTCCACACTCATTCCCTCAACTGTTCACAGTATGAGAACTGTGTCAACTTCTTACCTTATATCACTCCACACCTCTGTGAGTGCTAGTTAGGTATCATGGGTTTGTCAGAAGTATTGTCCGGTAACCAAAAGCACCTACCCCATGTGGAACTCGCTCTCATTTACAACAAATATAAAAACCTCCTTTCATCCTTTAAACATGTTTTAAATGCCTCAAAACTTTATGTAAACTAACGTACAGCAGGATTAGGACTTAGACCCCTTTCACACTGGGGCCGCACCGCGTTAACACTAGTTTTAGCGACACTTTACTGTCATTTAAGCTGCGCTTTTCGGCCGCTAGCGGGATGCTTTTAACCCCTGCTAGCGGCCGAACAAAGGGTTAAAAGAGCCCGTGTTGTGGCGCTGCCCAAGCGCTTTGCAGGCGCTTGGGCAGCGCCGCCCATTCATTTTAATGGGCAGGGCGTTTTGGGAGCGGTGCCCCAAAAATGCTGTTTGCAGGACTTTTTTTTTTCCGTCTCGCAAAGGCACCGTCCCAGTGTGAAAGCGCTTGGGCTTTCACACTGGGAGGCTTGAAAGGCGCTTTTCATGCGCTTTACATATGCTATTTTTAGCACTAAAACGCCTGAAAAGCACCGTCAATGTAAAAGGGGTCTTAGAAAGAGAGGGTCAGGTGTGTTAGCCAATCAAGCTCTACTGTCCTAGCAGTCTAACATAGTGAAACTGCTTACCACGATTTTACCACAATTTTATTAATTAGTATTCTGCTGCTTCTTTATTTTACAGTCAGCAAGCTGAGTGTAAGATGGTAACTCTACTGTACTCTTTACAAGTATTGGAGAAAGCAGTGTATCCTTCCTGACTATACAGTGTGGAAGGAATGTGGGAATCACAAAAGTGGTTTCCAGGTAAAATAGTTTAAGTATATGTTTTTCTATAGTGTTGTATAGTGTTTTTCTATAGTGTGCTTACCTTTGAAACCCTAATGCCCTGTAAGCACACTGACAACTTTTCCGATGAAAAAAGTCAGATGGACTTTTTTCATCTGAAAAAACGATCGTGTGTAGGCCCCATCGGACTTTTTTCCATCGGTGTAAAAAAATAGAACATGTTTTAAATTTTTCCGATGAAAAAAAAACGATAGGAAATTCCGATCGTCTGTGTGAAACTCCTTCGGAGAAAAATCCATGCATGCTCAGACTAAATTAGGAGACGGGAGCGCTCGTTCTGGTAAAACTAGTGTTCGTAATGTAGATAGCACATTCGTCACGCTGTAACGGACTAAAAAGCACTGAGACTGAAAAGCGCGAATTGGCTAACACCAAACTTTTACTAACACGCGGTAACACAAAATCAGCAAAATCAGCCCAAAGGGTGGCGCCATTGGACAGCAGGCAGGGGCACATCAGGCTGGGCAGCAGGCAGGGGCACATCGAGCTGGGCAGCAGGCTCCGGGTCATCGAGCTGGGCAGCAGGCTCCGGGTCATCGAGCTGGGCAGCAGGCTCCGGGTCATCGAGCTGGGCAGCAGGCTCTGGGTCATCGAGCTGGGCAGCAGGCTCCGGGTCATCGAGCTGGACAGCAGGCTCCGGGTCAACGAGCTGGACAGCAGGCTCCGGGTCAACGAGCTGGGCAGCAGGCTCTGGGTCAACAAGCTGGGCAGCAGGCTCCGGGTCAACGAGCTGGGCAGCAGGCTCTGGGTCAACGAGCTGGGCAGCAGGCTCCGGGTCATCGAGCTGGGCAGCAGGCTCCGGGTCATCGAGCTGGGAAGCAGGCAGTGGCACATCCGGTTGGGCAGCAGGCTCCTCGGGCCAGGAAACAGGCACCATAACTTCAGGCCGGGAAACGGGCACCACAACCTCAAGCCGGGAAACGGGCACCACAACCTCAAGCCGGGAAACGGACATCACAACCTCAAGCCGGGAAACGGGCACCACAACCTCAAGCTGGGAAACGGGCACCACAACCTCAGGCCGGGAAACGGGCACCACAACCTCAGGCTGGGAAACGGGCACCACAACCTCAGGCCGGGAAACGGGCACCAGAACTTCAGGCTGGCAGGCTGGCACAGGGACTTCAGGCTGGCACGGGGACTTCAGGCTGGCAGGCTGGCACAGGGACTTCAGGCTGGCAGGCTGGCATGGGAACTTCAGGCTGGCAGGCTGGCACGGGAACTTCAGGCTGGCAGGCTGGCACGGGAACTTCAGGCTGGGCAAAAGGCACAGGAGCTTCAGGCTGGGCAAAAGGCACAGGAACCTCAGGCTGGCAGACAGGTACAGGAACCTCAGGCTGGAAGACTGCAGGCTGGAAGACTGGCTCGGGAACCGCAGGCTGGAAGGCTGGCTCGGGAACCGCAGGCTGGAAGGCTGGCTCAGGAACCGCAGGCTGGAAGGCTGGCTCGGGAACCGCAGGCCGGAAGGCTGGCTTGGGAACTGCAGGCCAGAAGGCTGGCTTGGGAACTGCAGGCCGGAAGGCTGGCTCGGGGACGGCAGGTTGGAAGGCCGGTTCTAGAACTGCAGGCTGGAAGGCCAGCTCCGGAACTGCAGGCTTGAAGGCCGGCTCTGGAACTGCAGGCTGGAAGGCCGGCTCTGGAACTGCAGGCTGGAAGGCCGGCTCTGGAACTGCAGGCTGGAAGGCCGGTTCTGGAACCGCAGGCTGGAAGACTGGCTCGGGAAACGCAGGCTGGAAGACTGGCTCGGGAACTGCAGGCTGAAAGGCTGGCTCGGAAACCGCAGGCTGGAAGGCTGGAAGGCTGGCTCGGGAACCGCAGGCTGGAAGGCTGGCTTGGGAACTGCAGGCTGGAAGGCTTGCTCGAGAACTGCAGGCTGGGAGGCTGGCTCTGGAACTGCAGGCTGGAAGGCTGGCTTGGGAACTGCAGGCTGGAGCAGGTTGGTGGGTGTGGAGATAGGTTGGATTGTGTGGGTTGGGAAGTACTTCCGCTTCTTCTTGGATTTAGTCACTGCAGGTTTGCAAGTAACGGGGGGAATATATGAAAAGTTTGGGATTGAGCAAATGGAAGAAAATGGCAGAGGTGCAGGGACAGTGGCTGGAGGAGGTTCTTGTGGATTGGCTATGGATAGGAGGGAAGAAGCAGGTGGATTGAAGGCAGGGTAGGTGCAACAGGTAGAGACGGGGTAGTAGTATTTGAGGGGCTGAAAACACTGGACGGTAGCTGGGGTTGCCATAGGCGATGGGCGGATACATTCCTGGGAAGGCAGGTGATCAATGGCAGGGCTGGAACGCTGCGGCTTGGCTAAGCGCAGGAGATCTGACCATGCCTGCAGCACAGGTTGAGCAAAAACTGTCTCACTCACAGACTGTCTGACCAGGGATTGCACTGAATGGATGCAATCAGACAACACCTGCTGGGAACAAGAGGAATAATGTTCCCAAAAATAGGCTGGATCATCCTCTAACAACCACACTAAGGATTCAACCTGGTCAAAACTGAAAGGGGGTGAAAAATCGTCCTTCCCAACGGGAATAGATGACAGGGCTGGCTTTTCACATAACGGCTGGATGTCCTCAAAAGACATATTACCCTGCCCCACTAGGGAATAAGCTGATCGGATAGTTTCTATCAGCTGGTCACTGGTCCAATCCTTTAGAATCAGACGACAATATTCATTATCCTCTGCTGCCAGCAGAGAATAATAAATGGCCTCATTATTATCCATCTTGACCGGGTATTACAAACCAGGATGGTCCCTCAATGCCATCACGTCTGGTTTAGGAATGGCCCTGGTATACTGTCAGAGAATGTTAGAAAACCAGACTGTGTGACAGCACAGAGGAGACCAAACAGGTGTAGGTAAAAGTGTAATAATTTATTAAGTGAAGTAAACAGACAAATAAACACCTCAAACAGAACACAGTGCAAATAACCAAACCAAATCACAGTGACAAAAGGAGATATATACAGTAAAGGGGGAATACCGGAATCGTAGTAAAAGCCAGGCCAAGGTCATATACAAGGGGATCCAGCAGATGGGTAAGGATAGGAATAAACAGGAACAGGGAGGAGATGGATGGGTTGGCTGCAGAGCAGGGATCAAGGTAACCGAGAGACAGATGCAGGCTGAGTTTAAGGTAGGGATCAGGTTGGATCGGGTAAAGCAGGATGCAGGATGCAGGCTCAAGGTAGGGATCGGGTCAAGCAGGGTGCAGGTTAGGGATTGGGTCAGATACAGGCTCAAGACAGGGTCACGGGTCACAGGTCCTAGGTCAGGGAGAGAGCGATTCCAGGGCAAGGAGTGTTTGCACTTGCCGGGTATTTAAGGAAGTCCAGTAATCAAGCTTCAGGTCACAGCTGACCACAGGAAGTGCTGCCTGTCCCATACTGCCAGAATACACCCGCTGGTGGACTCCGGTATTACAGTCCATGAATCATGTGTTACCACCAGCAGGTGAGATCCTCCAACAAAGATATTGGCTGCAAGAGGACACCTGCTGGTGGACACTAGTACCGCAGTCCAAAGGACCAACAGCACCACCAGCGGGTGAAGCCTTTCCTGACACAACCCTGCCTGGGGGCAACTAAGTCAATCCTCTTTTTCAGCTTCTTTTACCAGAACTTTAGAAGCTGGCACTATGTTTTAAGGGCATAAGAGGGCAACATAATAACAATGTGCTTTTGAGACACACCAAAGGCTGGCATCATCCTTTATGTTAGCACCATACATTGCAATAAACTTTTACTTTAAGTGCTACATTCTACATTTATCTTAGACTCTACATATGGTTAAATAAGCTTGTTATGTTGCCAAAAACATGTTTAATGACAACATTTTGTGACATATAATTCTTCTTCATTTTCTTGCAAAATAAATTACATTTTTTCCAGTCTTCCCTTACCTGTTTCATAACGTATTCCTAAATTATTTTTTAAAAGTCGCCAACAGACATTTATAAAAACAGGGACACTAGTGCAGCAGAATTGTATCTGCTGGCCTTTTACTATTAAAAAGAAAAATGATTTTGAGAGTGGCATCTGTTAAAGTCAAGTGTTTCTGTGGCATGCTGAATCCCAGACCCTTCAATGACAAAGAGATTTGCTTAAAACATCATTTGAAGTGGTGAAGCCATCTGTTACAATATTAAGTATTTTGTGTTAAAAAATGTCTATTTTGCAACATATGTTGACCATAAGCTATAATAAAGCTAGGCCCTAGGACCCTGCATAGGTTATGCTTATGTAATTACAATGTATTAGTATTCTGTTCTATACTCGCTCAATAAAACTACATCTAGAGCCAATTTATATAGTTTTGGAAACAGTAGGGAATGGTTTACACCCCATTCCATTTGTTTTAGGCTTGTTTTTGCTGTTTGTGTCCCATTGGGGAGGTTTCTCTTAATTTCCTGTTCTGGAGACGCAAAAAGAAACTAAACCAAAGTAAAGAGAAATGCTCCAACCCCACCTTAGACAGTTGTCACCAGAACAGGTTTGCCCATTGGAAGAATTTTCCACTGTTGCTGTTATAGTGGCAACTGTACATTGTTGTTTTTCCTTTTACTTTCCAATATTCCAAAGAGGGTTATGGAGCAAAATAAAAACTTCACAAAATTAGCTTTAGATCAATTTTTACTAGAATGACCATTTTTTTCCTACCGAGAGATAAATAATTATGGACACGACTTAACATATTAATGTATGGGTGGGTTTATTATACAGTAAATAAGTACAGGTAATGTGTTTCATTTGAGCACCTGAATGTTAGTGACAACATGGATTAGTGAGCATGGAGCATTCATGGAAAAATACATGGCAATCTAATACTATCCAAGCTGTATTTCCTGTGGCTTAGCTGTGGCTAAGCTGTGGCTTAGAGTTTAGCACTCTTACTTAGCAGTACAAGGGTCCTGGGTTCAGTTTTCATCTACAAACACTATTTGTATAGTATGCAGAGATTATTCCCTGTATTTGCATGGGTGGGTTTCCTCAAACATTCCAATAAGGTGTTTGCCAGGTTTTACTCTTGGCAAACACCTGGCCCATCACAAAAGTCTACGTTCAACAGTGCAGAGAATAACAAATTACCAACAGTAATCATAATATTATGGAAAGGACAAAATAAGTACTACTGGACTTAAAATCCTAAATTCAAGACTTCTGGATTTTTTAATCAGAAGTCTTATTAAAGTGCAACTAAATCCACAAAGTACCCCAATGCATATGCCATAATGTGTATGCATTCAAGCATACACATTATGGCAGACTTATCTCCTAGTGTGCCCTCCTTCAAGTTGCAAGGTCAGTTCTTCCCCTCGTCACTTAGCCGACCATCTTCGCTGATTCTCTTCCAAGTCGGGCACTGTGCCTCTTCCACCATTGGGTATCCACTGATGATGTAACCTGTGATGTAACTTGTGCGTCTGTTAGCACATGTGTTAGTTACATTATGCCAGTGGCGACTGGTGGGTTCTTCTTTTTGGGGGGCAGCAAAGGAACAACAACACCCCCCCCCCCGAGAGGTAAAGCACCCCCCGCGCCGGGGGCCGCCTGACACTGACAGCCCCCCCGGCCCCCACGGGTGGTCTGACACTGACAGCACCCCCGGCCCCCATGGGCGGTCTGGCCCTCTCCTCCTCTCCTGGAGTGCAGGCAACGTTGGCTCCAGCGTCCGCTCCTCAAGCTTTCTCTGCCGTGTGTCTCCTCTGCCGCCAAAGCACTAGGCATCCAATAGGATTGCCTGGTGCTTTGGCCAATCAGGAAACTCTCACGACCTGCCTCATGATTGGCGGGGAGGAACTTTAGTTTGAAAATAGCGAAAGGTCATTCGCTATCGTCACACAACTGGGGTGGGCTTGGAGCGCAATGCTCTGTGCTCCGACCCACCCTTTTTTGAAGCCTATTAAAGCCTCTTGCTCTAATCAGGAGCTTGAAAAAAACACCCATTCCGCATTGGAATACATAGTCCTGTGCCCTGATATGTAGATCAGGGGGCCGGATGCATGGATAGGGGAGGCAGCGCCCTCTACGGACAGGCCGCCACTGCATTGTGCCAACACCCATCTTTATTTTTGGGCCTCTTACAGATGTCTTTTTTGGAGAGGCTCTTCTACCAAAAAAAAGTATCTGCTATCATATTTTTTTTTTTTTCCTTTAATTCACTGACAATAGCTAAGCTATTTTGTAACCAAGAAACATACAAAGTGCAGCACATATGCAGTAACTCATAGCTACACGTACTCTACATTTCCATTTTGTAATTGAACTGCTTATGAACTTCTCTTAGAGGAAAAGGAGGGGGTGGGGGGAAGGTATCCTTGGGAAATGTAAAAACCTGGCACTGAGAAGTAAAATGTGAATAGCAAAAAAGGAGGAACATAGGTTAAGATCAGGGGAGAAGTAAGTTGCCATAGTATTGTATTCTTCATAACTTTATCTTGTAAGATAGCTTCAAATTGTGCATGCATCGTGGTCTGGGTAACCCTATTTTTAGTTTCCATTATATAAAGATAATTTGATACCCAAGTATTTGCTATAGTCTGCTTTGCAGCGATAATAATAAAAAGAAGCAAAATGAACTTTTCAACAAGTTAGGGGAAATCAATAATGCTATGATCAGATTTGTGGGAATTGAGGTTGTGTGGAGAGAATGTGAAAGATATCTCTCCAAAAAGAGCTCACTATAGGTCAAGACCACCATGTGCGCAAATAGGTACCCATGCCCCAACATCCACTAAAGTGGGGGAATGGTTCGGGACATATATGGTGATCTTGACTAGAACCAGGTACCATTTTCCCTAAACTTTTAGTTGACTGCAATGCCCTTGGACAGAAAGATTCTGATGTTGCTGAAACTGTCAGGATCGCACTACGATCAATAACTACCTATTGGTACCTTTTAGGTAAATGCATTGAACATTATCTTATCATTAAGTTTCATGGTAAGTTCTGCAAAATATTTATTTGTATATTTTGGAAACAGTGATACAACTTTATAGAGAAAGTTAGCCATGACACAGTTTAGTCAATTCTTCCTAAATCTTGGCACTTAGCAGCTAATCACAGTTACATTCTCAGTTGTGTGTACGTCACCGATGTCCTCTGCTTGTTTTGTTTGAACTAACCTGACTGGATGATTCTAGCGTTCTCTGGAGAAACCACATAAAAGAGCAAACAACTCAATTCAGGTTCTTCTGTCTATTTCATCTTATCTGAGAATGACAACTAGAGTACCAATTAAAGTCAATTGTCCCAGTGTTTTTCCAGGGCACTATAAGTTTACAGTAAGCTGGAAAAATGCCACAATACATAGAGGTCTGACAAAGGTTGCTAATAGGGATGGCACAACATGAGTCACTTACAAAACAAAGCTTAAAACTACCCAGCCATACTCTACATTTGATTGTACATCTTCTTAAATGCAGCTGGACTGGAAAAAGAGAGCCTTTTGATTACTGTATTATGTTTTTCATTTTTTTTTGTTCTTCATGAAAGGTAATTCATCAAACATAATACACAGCTCAAGTGTAATTTAGTTTTTTGTTCTTGTAAAAGCTCACATAAATTCTGGTTTATATGCAACTATATTATCTACTGTATCATCGGTAAATATTACATATTCCCAATAAATAAAACATAATATTCATATGTATCAGAAATATTGCATATTTTTAATGTAAAAAAAAAGTTAGATTTTTATACTTCAAAGTAGAGCTAAAGGCATTTTTTTGCAATTTATTTAGTTTTGAATAGAGTAAGGCATATAACCCCTGTCAGTTTTCTTCACTTTCCCTTCACTTTCTGTCCCATAGCCAAAAAAGGAAGAGAGCAGAAATCCATCCAAAATCAGGGAATCCCTAGTTGTCACCAATGTCACATTTCTCCTCTATTTCTGTTCTGGTGACAACCAAAAATGTTGTTCTTTAACCACTTACCGACTGGGCACTTTCACCCCCTTCCTGCGCAGGCCAATTTTCAGCTTTCAGCACTGTCACACTTTGAATAATTGTGCGCTCATGCAACACTGTACCCAAACAAAATTTTGTCTTATTTTGTTCACACAAATAGAGCTTTCTTTTGGTGGTATTTATTCACTGCTGAGTTTTTTATTTTAAAAAAAATAAAAAGGCAGAAAATTTTGAAACAAAAAAATGTTTTTCTTCGTTTCTGTCAGTGAATTTTGTAAATAAGTAATTTTTCTCCTTCACTGATGTGTGCTGATGAGGCAGCACTGATAGGCACTGATAGGCTGCACTGATGAGCACTGATGAGGTGGCACTTATGGGCACTGATGAGGCGGCACTGAAGGGCACTGATTAGATTGCACTGATGAGGAGGAACTAATATGCCGCACTGATGAGCTCTGATAGGCTGCACTGATGGGCACTGATAGCTGGCACTGATGGGCACTGATAGGCAGCACTGGTGGGCACTGATAGGTCACCACGGATAGGCAGCACTGATGGGCACTGATGGGCGGCACTGATGGGCAGCACTGATGGGCACTTAAAGGCATCACTAATGGGCACTGATTGGTGTCACGCAAAAGTGGCCGTTTTGGGGCGACATCATAAGATGTCGTCCCAGAACAGGAGCCGCACCGCTCCTCCGTCATTTGACGGTGGGTGGACGGCAAGTGGTTAACTTTCAGTGAGAACAGCAAACAGGGCAATAGAGAGGGTGAATCTCCCTTATGGGGGCACAGACAGCAAAAAAAAAAAAAAACTGACAGAGGTTTTCTAATCCATCTCCACTGTATTCAAAATGTAAAAAAAGGTTTGCCTTTAGTAATACTTCTATGTGAACCTTTGCCCAGACTACATATTCTGAACAAGCAATAAAAGCACTTTCACGTTTCGGGAACTTGCCCTTTTTTTGGAAATAGAACAGCATTGAAAGATATATGGAAATTAAATTAAAGTCATTCTAATAGAGCCACATTTTTCTGAATTGTTCACCCCCGTTTTGCAGCAAGAATGTTAAAACTTCCATGTCTTTTATTTAATTCATTTTGGTCAGCCATAATGATAGTAAGGGAGGGTTTAATTGCTTCCAAATGGACTTCTCCCTTAATTATTCTACCCACCTCCTTGGGTATAGTTAGTCATGTTAAATACTTACCTTCTTCCCCATACCAGCAATGTTCACTGACAATTGTCTATTACTATAGAAAAAGTCCCATTTAGTCACTAACACACCCTAGTCATTCTGTGTTGAGCAGATTCCCCCTGCAGCCCCTGTGTTTACTATGCTTCAGTATGCGAATGAACAGGAAGCCACCCAGCATAGAGCACTTCCCATTCATTCACTGACCAGTGCAGCTGAGGCTACAGAGTCCCTTTCTCTGTCTCAAAAGTGAGACATAAGGGGTCTGTTTAGACACCTGATAGTTCACCAAAGCCCCCCCCCCCCCAATGGGGCTCCTAAAAAGTGTAAAAATATATATATTTGAAATTAATATAAAAAAAAAAAAAAAACTACTGACACCGTCCTCTGCCCTACTGACAAAGTTCACTGCCCTACTGACACTGTCCACTTCTCTATTGACTGACACCATCCACTCTTCTACAGACACCAACCTATACCCTACTGACATGCCCACTGTTCTTATACATTTTAAATGTTTATTTACATTTATTCATAAGATTGTGTATGTCTGTGTGTGTATAACTATATATAAAGAGATTTAACTTATTTTGAAGACATCAGTTCTTGTGTCTATAGGACAGAAAGTGGAAGGAAATCTCTGGAACGGGGCACATATTTTAATTGAACTTGATAGGAGTTTACCCATTACCTATTCTGTCTAGAAAGGAACAAAATAGCTTTAGATATATTTTAAGTGCAGACAACTGAAATATATTTTATATTGAAGCGATTATATTTTATCCAAGGTGTAATTTCTATTGGTGTTTTGTGTGTGAACCTAGTGTATTGTACAGTTTTTACGTTTCATATCTGTTTCTGTAATTACGTTTCCTATAACTATGGAAAATGTTACCTCTATACTCAAGAAACATTTCTGATGGAAATGTGTAAGTGTGAGCTATATCGGCACACAGAGCTGCTATGCATGATGAGACAGTCACATTGGGTACATCGCATCAGAAGTTTAGTGTCACAGGAGACCCGAGGAACGGTAATACGGAGATAATCTGACAGCAGTCGATGCAGGTGTCAAGTAAATATTGGATCATGTCATTAAAGAGATTATTCTTTGAAAAAATCCCTGCTTGTATTCTGGTTTACAAGACAGAATAAATATAATGCCACTGTCATGTGCAAATTGTACCATGTTAAGGTGAAAGTAAATCAATTTAAATAATTCCTGCAATAAATATTTTATTTAATCCTTTGATTCTATGCAAAGTTTCCTTAAACCTATAGTGCTCCTAGGAACAGAATAAATGCTATTTTAAGCAGACCATGCAGTAAAATGCAAAATCTTCCACCTATAAAATCTGTTTATGTTAGTATTACCAAATTGCACATAATAAAAAATTGATTTTTACTTACCACACTCACTTCTTCTGCCCAATATAATACTGTATATATGGACCTTGCATTGTACTACAAGGGTCGCTTAAATTACTAGCTCCATAATGATGGTAAAATACTGGATCCATAAAGAACATGTTTACTTTTAAAGAGAGTAGACTAGCCCACCCTGACTTGACCTCCTCATTACAAATATGCCCCATTTTACAGACCATTAGATGATGAAGTCTGGAAAGAGCCACGGCAGAGTATTTTGCTTTCCAGTTTTCCGGCAAATGCTCCAGCGATTAACAGTTTTTGTCTAAAGATTCTGTTGACCCTCTGGATATGGCCTTTTTGAAAAATGCCAATAAGGCTCAGTTCACACTGCTGCGATGCAATTTTTGCGTGTCTTTCAATGCAATTATGTAGTGCGACTTTGATGCAACTTTGATGTGACTTTGCATATTCTTTGGGGCCAAATCACACAGTAAATCACATCAAAGTAACACAGAAACCTTTTCCAAAGTCCCAACATGCTGAGTCGCATTGATGAGAACAGGCATCAATAAATATAATGTGTTTCCCTTGTCATGCGACACTGTGTGACTCAAGTGGCATCAGAAGTCGCACTACTGTGAACAAGCACTCAGTGTGAGGGATAGCTGGGATGCAAAGCAGACTAAAAGATATAAACATTGCAATGGCTTTAGCTAGGGGTTTGTTTGCATTTGGGATATGCATGGGATGAAACGTATTTGTGATAAGAAGGGCACGAGTTGGTAGACTTCAATGCATTTATTTAAACTGAAAATATATTTAATGTGTTTGTCAGGGCAAAATGGAATACATGCTACATTCTAAATGTTTTATTTCTTCAAAAAGGCTGCAAGTACAAAAACATACAAGTTGGTCCTGCCGGAAATCCAGTGAGCTGAAGACTTTCAGTTTGAGCTGATAGATCTGAACTGAAATCCCAAGCAGTGTTATCAGCCTTTTCCCTTTTACTACAGAACACCTTAGGGCTCTTTCACACGGGGCGGATCCGTGAAGATCCGCCCCGTGAAGCTCCGCTTGCTCAGCGGGGATCGCTCAGTTGATCCCCGCTGAGCCGGCGGATGACAGGGCAGTCCCCGCACACTGTGCAGGGACCGCCCTGTCAGAGCGCCGCTCTCCCCTATGGGGAGATCGGATAAACACGGACCGTCTGTCCGTGTTCATCCGATCCGCTCCGCCGACGGAAGGAAAAATAGGGTTTTCCTCCGTCACACTTTGGCGGAGCAGAGCGGAGCGGATGTCAGCGGACATGTCACCGCTGACATCCGTGGCTCCATAGGGCTACATGGAGCGTCCGTCCAGGTCCGCCTAAAAAACTGACAGGCGGACCTGAACGGACCCTCCGTGTGAAAGGGGCCTTACCCTTATGTTATGGAGATGAGGAGATGGGGAGTTGTTCAGCAGGGACACTGTGTTGTCAACTTAAACAAAAAGTTAGGCGCTCAGTGAATTTCTAAGGCCCCTTTCACACGGGACGGATCAGTCATGATCCGCCCCGTGAACCTCCGCTTGCTCAGCGGGGATCGCTCTGTTGATCCCCGCTGAGCCGGCGGATGACTGGGCGGTCCCCGCACACTGTGCAGGGACTGCCCTGTCAGATCTCCGCTGTCCCCTATGGGGGATCGGATGAACACGGACCGTCTGTCCGTATTCATCCGATCCGCTCCGCAGACGGATAGAAAAATAGAAATTTTTCTATCCTGAAAAACGGAGCATAGCGGGCACGGATAAGATCGGATGTCAGCGGATGTTCATCCGCTGACATCCGCTATCCCATAGGGATACATGTAGGTCTGTTTTTCATCCAAAAACGGATGGGTGAAAAACGGACATACGGTCCGCCCGTGTGAAAGGGGCCTAACAGATCAACAGGTATTTTTATATACTTGTAGCATTGTAAAAGTATAAAACATGGGGTTATGTACATGTATTGAAGAGATTTGCTGAATATGTTTTTTTCTTTTCTTTTTTTTTTTTTGATTTGTGTACTGTGCTCTAGTAGTCCTGGTGCAGATTTTTATTTCTAAAGCCTCGTACAAATGGTCAGACTTCCATCGGACTTTTCCGTGGATTTTTGTCCAAATGGAGTTGGTCGGGCACACCCATAGCATACACACGGCAGGACTTTTCTGCAAACTTTCCCAAAACTTTTCCAACATCACATGGTTTTTCTGCTCTTTTCTGCTCTTTACCGCCACCCTTTTGGTCAACTTCTGCTATTGTTGGTTGATTTTAACATTATTTGTTTTGTTCATCGGACAAAAGTCTGATGGATTTCTGTACACACGATAGGACTTTGCTCCATCTGACTTTTGTTGGCAAAAAGTTTGTCCGTTTGCAGACCAAACATTTGTCCGATGAAAACCAAAAAAGTTTGTCCGATGGAGCGTACACAACTTGCTAAAAATGAAGTTTGTTGGCAAAAAGTCCGACCGTGTGTACGGGGCTTTAGATGTACAATAAAAAATGCAAAACTATAAAGAAATCCCAGCTGCTTGCATACTGTCTAAATCAGTGGTTCTCAACCTGGGGGTCGGGACCCCCTCGGGGGTCGAATGACTATTTGCCAGGGGTCACCAAATCCTGGGCTGTTCCTGAAGCCTGTTCCGCTCTCCCAGCTTTTTTGCGGCCGTCTAGCAGGGCTGTCCCTGGAGCCCATGGCCAGCTACTAAGCCTCTTCGCAGCCACCCATTCAGTTCACGGCATGGGTGGGGGGCAGAGACTAGAGGTCAGCTGACTGGTGAGGAATGTGAAGTGGGAAGGGCTGGACAAGACCCTATCTCCTGATTTAGGCATAGGTGTCACTGCTACGAGACACCACAAATTCTGAGACACAGTGAAGCCGGACACACAGTGAGTAACACTACCTGTGAATATAGTTGCCATTAAAAGTCCCCACTACAGTTCTCAGATCAGCAGATGACCTTGATCAAGAGCACCTTAGTTGGCTGATCAGATCTCCCCCCAGCACTGCCACGACCCCACCCCCCACCAGCACTGCCACTCATCCCATTCCCCCCACCTCCCCACCAAGGAGTAAGAGAAGGAATAAAAATATAGAATACATGGAAGGGAGAGGAAAAGAGTGGGAGGAACAAGAAAAAAGGGAGAGAAAGAATAAGAGAAAGAACAAGAAAGGACGGCTAGAGAGAGGTATGGGGGGGAAAAAAACAATAAATCAGGAAAGAGAGAGATTAAAGGGAAATAAAGGAAAACAAATCGAAAGAGTGGTACATCCCAAAATGTACCATAAGGGGTTTTAATACTGTACGAGTGGAAGGGACTCAGGGAGCGCTAAATGTAGATGGATTAGGGGCGCAAATTACTTGTCTTGCCTTGGGTGCTGACAACCCACGCTACAAAAATAATTTTACTGTTAGGGGTCCCCACAACTTGGGAAACTTTATCAAGGGGTCACTGCACTAGAAGGTTGAGAATCACTGGTCTAAATTATTAAATACAGAAATAGCCAATAGCAGCTGATGCTATTTCACTTTAAAATGTTGTCCCAAACTTCAAGCAAGTAAACATTATTTCAGAAAACTGTTAATTTCCATAATGCCTGCAGATTAAAAAACTTTGTAAATGAGTCTAATACAAACTCAGGTGTTGATTGTGTCATAGTAGATGTTCTCATGATAGACTCACTTGGTCTGTTTGTTGAGTTGTGTAGCAGATGGCTAGGGAACAATAGAATACCTATTTTTTCAAGTATATTGCAGAGGTTCTCAAAACCCTTTGATGATGATGTGCATTTTTAAAAAGAATATCACTCTTATAATGTTAACTCATGTAGTTCAGGCATTTTGCATTCCTTTATGACCTAGTACAGCTGACTTCAGTTTCAGTATCTGAAACTAGTTGTCTGAAAAACTGTCTAGTCTGGCCATTTACTTATGCCACACATAAAAACAAAACAGCTATTAATAAACCTAAACCTACAGCAATAAATCTGAATTCATTCTGCTGAAATCAGTCCAGGACAATATACAGTATTTTTTGCCTGGCTGCTATGGGTTACTGCACTTTAAGTACTAATGAAAGCAAAAAGCTAAATATATTGTTGGAAAAGATATATGTAATCTGAATTGTCTGCTAAAAAAAATGTCATCCTATTTGTGATTAATACACTTTCAGATCCCATTCTGTGCAGAGATTTTTCTACTCTGGGTTACAATATAAAGACCAACAGACTGAATATAATTGCCACTGGAGCAGGTTAACTGAGCATTTAACCCTTTACACTTACTGTACATACTCTATAGCTGCTACCAATCTGCCTTTGCAACCTGGCCCCTAAGAAAAGTCTGAAATGCTTGCTTATCAATTTTTAAATAGCATGTTAAGGAAAGTAATGAGAAGCAGTGAAAGCAAACTTTACCAGAAAAAAATATTACAAGTAGACAATAAGCAATAGTGAAATCAAAAGTACTTAGCTAAGTTCGCTTGATCTTTGGTTCCATACAGAATCCAATTTGGTTGCAATGTCCAAACTGATGTATCAGAGTCACTGGCTCTCAGAGACATGACTCTCTTAGTATTTTTAGTAGTATAAATACTAAACAAGAGCTGCAGCTGCCAAATGCAGGTAATTTTTTTGGTCCTTTTATTATCTTTGAAAAGGGCATTCATCAAACACAATCAATCAAGGGTCTGAGTGTTGTTCTGAAGGGTGTTGAAGTGTTTTATATTGCTCCAGCGGGCACCTCCTTACTGCCAATTATTCGAAATACATCAATATTTCAATTTGCTAAGGTTCCTCAAGTGGAGATGCTTTAAAGTGCAGTTTCATGTCAAAATAAACTAGACTTACATACAGTTGTGCTCATAAGTTTACATACCCTCGCAGAATTTATGATTTCTTGCCCATTTTTCAGAGAACATGAATGATAACACAAAAACTTTTCTTTCACTAATGGTTAGTGTTTGGCTGAAGCCATTTATTATCAATCAACTGTGTTTACTCTTTTTATATCATAATGACAACAGAAACTACCCAAATCGGCCGCAATTTCAGGGAATGCCTGTGTAAGTGGCATCAAAATCGTGGCTACTGCAGGGGCTACTTTGAAGTCGGAATGACTTGAAGTCGTACTAATATAAATGGTTGTCATTGGAAATCATGGGAAACGACTTGTCATGCTACTTTGCCATCACAAATTGTGGGACAAGTCGTATAAGTGTGAAAGGGGCCTTAGACAGATAAATAATTTTTGGACAAAGGGACCATTGCTGTCTAGGCTAAGTTTAGCAGCAGCATCGTGCATTGGTTAACTTTCCAATAACTGACTGATTTGCATTCCTTAATTTTTTTTTAAATATATTTTTAAGGACATACTGTATTTGTCTTTTTTGGTGAACTGTTTTAATAATAACCCTGCTTTTTTATCATTGGCTGACAAATACACATAATTATAAAAAAATATATATTTATATCATTTTCTATTAACCACTTGACCACTGGGCACTTAAACCCCCTTAATAACCAGACCAATTTTCAGCTTTCGGTGCTCTCACATTTTGAATGACAATTACTCAGTCATACAACACTGTACCCATATGAAATTTTTGTCCTTTTTTTCACACAAATAGAGCTTTCTTTTGGTGGTATTTAATCACTGTTGGGATTTTTATTTTTTGCGCTATAAGAGAAAAAAGACTGAAAATTTTGTAAAAAAATGATTATTTTTTCGTTTCTGTTATAAAATTTTGCAAATTACTATTTTTTCTTCATAAATTTTGGCCAAAATTTATACTGCTACATATCTTTGGTAAAAATAAGTACAAATTGGTGGATATTATTTGGTCTTTGTGAAACTTATAGAGTCCACAAGCTATGGTGCCAATATCTGAAAATTGATCACACCTGAAGTACTGACGGCCTATCTCAATTCTTGAGACCCTAACATGCCAGAAAAGTACAAATACCCCCCAAATGACCCCTTTTTGGAAAGAAGACATCCCAAGGTATTCAGAAAGAGGCATTGTGAGTTTTTTGAAGTTGTCATTTTTTCCCACAATTCTTTGCAAAATCAAGATTTTTTTTTTCTCTTTTTTTTTTTTCACAAAATTGTCATATTAGCAGGTTATTTCTCACACACAGCATATGCATTCCACAAATTACACCCCAAAACACATTCTGCTATTACTCCCGAGTATGGCGATACCACATGTGTGAGACTTTTACACAGCGTGGCCACATACAGAGGCCCGACATGCAGGGAGCACCTTCAGGCATTCTGGAGCACCCAGGCCAATTCTGACATTTCTCTCCTACATGTAAAAATCATCATTTGTTTGCTAGAAAATTACATAGAACCCCAAAACATTATATATGTTTTTTTAGCAAAGACCTTAGAGAATATAATGGTGGTTGTTGCAACTTTTTATCTCGCACGATATTTGCGCAGCAATTTTTTTAACGCGTTTTTTACGGAAAAAAAATGTTTTGTGCTTAAAAAAAAAAAAAACAGTAAAGTTAGCCCAATGTTTTTGCATAATGTGAAAGATGAAGTTACGCCGAGTAAATAGATACCTAACATGTCGCCCTTAAAAATTGCACACACTCGTGGAATGGCGCCAAACTTCGCTACTTAAAAAATCCCCATAGGCGACGCTTTAAATATTTTTACTGGTTACATGTTTTGAGTTACAGAGGAGGTCTAGGGCCAAAATGATTGCTCTCGCTCTAACGTTCGCAACGATACCTCACATGTGTGGTTTGAAAACCGTTTTCATATGTGGGCGGGACTTACGTATGCGTTCGCTTCTGTATGCGAGCTCACGGGGACAGGGGCGCTTTAAAAAAAATATATATATTTTATTCTTCATTTTACTTTATTTATTTTAGTTTGACATGTTTTTCCGCCCTAAACATTTTTTTGATCACTTTTATACCTATTACAAGGAACGTAAACATCCCTTGTAATAGGAATATGGCATGACAGGTCCTCTTTACAGTGAGATATGGGGGGGGGGGTGTCAATAAGACCCCACATCTCACCTCTAGGCTGGGAAGCCTGAAAAAAATACAAAAAAAAAAAACAACAATCCTGGCTTTGATCGTAGCGGTGAGTCGGTAGAAGCACCGGAGGGCGGCGGGGGGGAGGGACATCCCCTCTCGCCTCCCGTAAGAATGATCAAGCGGCGGAACAGCCGCTATGATTGTTCTTATGGTGTAGGGAATCGCCGGCTGAAAAAGCTAATATCTGAATGATGCCTGTAGCTGCTCCCATCATTCAGATATCCCCGCACAAAGTCAAGGACGTCATATGACGGCCGGAGGGCGGGAAGTGGTTATTGCAGAGTATTGCCGGGCATTGCGGAGTATTGCTGGGCATTGCGGAGTATTGCCGGGCATTGCGGAGTATTGCTGGGCATTGCGGAGTATTGCCGGGCATTGCGGAGTATTGCAGGGCATTGCGGAGTATTGCGGACTATGGCAGGGTATTGCGGTGTATGGCAGGGTATTGCGGTGTATGGCAGGGTATTGCGGTGTATGGCAGGGTATTGCACGGGTATTGCACAGGGTATTGTGGAGGGTATTGCACAGGGTATTGTGGAGGGTATTGCAGAGTATTTTGGAGGGTATTGCAGAGTATTGTGGAGGGTATTGCAGAGTATTGTGGAGGGTATTGCAGAGTATTGTGGAGGGTATTGCAGAGTATTGTGCAGGGTATTGCAGAGTATTGTGCAGAGTATTGTGCAGGGTATTGCAGAGTATTGTGCAGGGTATTGCAGAGTATTTTGCAGAGTATTTTGCAGGGTATTGCAGAGTATTTTGCAGGGTATTGCAGAGTATTTTGCAGGGTATTGCAGAGTATTGTGCAGGGTATTGCAGAGTATTGCACCAGGGTATTGCAGAGTATTGCACCAGGGTATTGCAGAGTATTGCACCAGGGTATTGCAGAGTATTGCACCAGGGTATTGCAGAGTATTTCGCAGGGTATTGCAGAGTATTTCGCAGGGTATTGCAGAGTATTGCACCAGGGTATTGCAGAGTATTGCACCAGGGTATTGCAGAGTATTGCACCAGGGTATTGCAGAGTATTGCACCAGGGTATTGCAGAGTATTGCACCAGGGTATTGCAGAGTATTGCACCAGGGTATTGCAGAGTATTGGCAGGGTATTTTGCAGAGTATTGGCAGGGTGTATTGCAGAGTATTGGCAGGGTATAGCACAGGGATGGCTGAGCAGGGATGGATGGATGGATGGATCTGTGACTGCAATTGTCACAGATCCAGCCCACAGTGCTGCTGCTGCCATCCGCTCCCTCCCCCTCCCCTCTCACACTGTACCGATCGGTACAGAGAGGGGAGGGAGGAACCGGCGTCATCAAATGACGCCGGTCTGTTTACAAGTGATTGCTCCGTCATTTGACGGAGCGATCACGTGGTAAACGGCCGCTATCGGCGGCGATTTACCGCGATTCGTGATCCGCCGGGTCTTCTGGACCCGGCGGTCACGGAGTTTCCCGTGTGCGCGCCCCAGGGGGCGCGCGGGAGCGCGATTCTGGGAGGACGTTATATAACGTCCTCCCAGAGTTAAGCAACCACCTTGTCGACGTTATTTGTCGGCAGGTGGTTGTTAAGTGGTTAATTAATTGATTTAAATTTCTATAGTTGTAACTGATAATTACAGTATTAAATAGAAGGCATTGCAGTTACCACTGCAACCTAAATGTGACAGTGTTGTTTGTGAAAGAACACTTTAGCCTGCATGTGTTTACTGTGTTTTAGTTGACTTGTTGATCATATGCTAATCAGAGTGGTTCCTGATCATTAGTGGGGACCAAAGCTGTTGGTAACAGCCAAAACTGACATATAAAGTGTCAGCTAGGGGCTCTCGTTGGGAGCACATTTCCTAAATTATTGCCAACATGAGGCTTTGTGCTTGACAGTGTTACTATTCAGACTGCAGATGGGCAAAGGTTAAGGTACCTTTTAGAAATACATTAAGTATTTTAATGAATACATCCCTGGATTAAATTAAAGTACTTTGTAACCCTGTACAAATAAAAATTAGATCTCTAATGCCTCGTACACACGATCAAGAATTCCGACCATGTGTATGCTTCATCACACTTTTTCTGTCAGAATTCCTGCCAAGAAAAGATTGAGAGCAGGTTCTCTATTTTCGTGACAGGAAAAATTCCTAACGGGAATCGCGCTCGTCTGTATGAAATTATGAGGTGAAAAAAAAACACGCATGCTCAGAATCAAGCAGAAGAGCCGAACTGCCTATTGAACTTCATTTTTCTCGGCTCGTCGTACGTGTTGTACGTCACTGCGTTCTTAACGTTCGGAATTTCAGACAAGATTTGTGTGACTGTGTGTATGCAAGACAATTTTGAGCCATTTTCCTGCTGAAAAAAACACGGTTTTCTTGTCGGAAAAACTGATCGTGTGTACGAGGCATTAGACATAATACTTAATAATTACTTTATTACACACCTCTCCAGAGGAAAATGTAAATCTGAATGTGAAATTCGAATACATTAAAATACTTGGATAAAAGGTTGGAATGTGTTTTAAAGAATATGGAGACTGTAAATGTAGTATTTACTGAAATAATATTATGTCAAATGTTGCTGACACTTAGATTTTTGGTGAAAAATGGTTAAGTAAGGTATTGGCCAAACAATAACAAAACAGACTTCTGTGCATGGAAAATCATAAGTAAACCAATTAATCATCTCTTTTTATTGTCCCTATGTGTGTTTGCATCCATCCATATGTAGCACCCTCTAGTGGTACTAGGATGTGTACAGAGTTTTTTTTTTAGAGTAGGTAAATTTCCAGGCTTGGCTGCCAGCCAAGCCTGTGTGTGTTTTTCTCCAGGGTCAGGGTTTGAGTGACTCAGGGAGAGCTGGGTGACTCACAAGCAGTATCACTGAGACCTCCTACTTCTTTCTAGAACATGCTAGAATCTTATGGAAAGGAAGGAGGAGAGGTTGAGCTGCCTGGAGTATTCTGAGGGCCCTGAGCAATCCCCAACTTGGATTGGCAGGGGGAAAACACCCTCAAATACTCAGGGTCAGCCCAGCTGGGGAGGAGTTGTGATCGGGTGGAAGATGGAGATGGAATGTTAGGCTGTCCTGGCCTTTGAGGAAGCTCCCCAGTCTGGGGAGGGGTGACCTTGAGTCTGGGCTCGGGTGAGGACGGGAACCCTCTTACAACCCACAGAGTTGTCCTGACCAGGAGGCACAGGAGGAGCAGGAGAGGACAGCGGGAGAACACTGTCGGGTAAGTCTCCAGGAGTTCCACAGAGTGCAGGAGGGCTGGTGAGTGTTGACACAGTCAGGAGGACTGGGAGGCATGTCTGAGAGGACTGGGAGAGTGCAGTCCGGGATGGGTGCAGAGCGAGTGGAGTGGACTGTGGTGGCACGTGCAGTGGAGAGAGGCTGCTACAGCCAGGAGGACTGGCAGGGCCTGAAGATGTGGTGATGGGATCCGTAGCCACATGGACAGCTAGCACAAGGACTACCTACATTTTTGCTACACCAAAGGGGCCCACGGTCTCTGCCTGCAAAGGGCATTTGCTAAGGCCTGGTGGAGCCAGTTTCAGGCCTAAAACATAGTGCTAGCTGGTCCTAGAGGTGATGTCCTGGGAGTGAGATCAGCAATTAAGTGATGTGCTGAAGAGTGAGATCAGTAATCAAGTGATGTGCTGGAGCTGGAAGTGAGGAGGTGTATATACAGAGACTGTGTAGTTCGAAGTCCCAATTCTTTATTTTTTTCTCCAATCAAGTGGGCATCCCATAAGCCCCTTATCCCCATACATGTTTATTTCCCCCCAAAAAAATAAAAAAAACAAAGTACAAGGACTGCTTCTTGACTGCTGAGTGTCTGAAGACTGTGTGCCTGGCTATGCAGGGTGAGAGACGGACCACAATTATCAGCAGCCCTTACGGGGGTAACCTATATATAAGTGTTCATGATATTTACAGATACAACTTGTAAAGAAAAGCTTATTCTTGAGATAAGTCTGTTATATAGCATCTGTAAAATCAAATGTGTTCAAAAGTTATTAGATCTTGTAGTGTTTTATAAGTGATGTGCTGTATTAAAATATTCAGATAACTAGTGGACCATGGGGATTGGCCCTATTAAAGTTCTGTTTTATATATATCCCAACAGCTTCATTAGCAAGCAAGATATATAGTAGACAAATTTTAAAATAAATTTCCAGAGAACATTTCTACGTCTACTTGTGTCCTAAAGTTATCAAGATGACCCATAATCTGGAGTTCTGTTTCAGTTTACCCTCATTTACTCTTGTTGTTTTATAAAGATATTTTCTAATTAACCTTTGTTGACTTTTTTGTACCTACCTCCTGTTTCTGATGCAGACATGTGGAAATTAGTTGTGACATGTTTTTTTTCTCCTGAGTTGGAATTAAATCATTGCTGAAGAAAACATAAAATTACCGGAGAAACATTTACTCCATCCAGTGCCAGACACTAAGAATAAAAGTTGCTTTATCCAGTTCTATAAAAAATGATGATAGCAGTAAAGATAGCAACATATGTTATAAAAATGAGCATGTACGTATGTCACTTCCACAAAATTATGTGAAAAATCCTGTGATTTTTTTTTTTTTTAGTTACAGGCCCAGTTACAATGATTAATACTGTAAAAATCAAAAAGCTTTCAACTATAAAGGTAGTGTTATTGGCAAATGAGTATCCTGTTTGTGCATATGAGATTGATTGAGCTTAGAGTTTGTGTAGCATATTTACAAGCTGACAGTCATTCTACTTGACCATGTAAACAAACTCAATTTTTAAATGCGGCAAATCATGATAAAGACTTAGCAGCAATTTACTTTTCTTGTTAACTGCAGCACTGTAATTAGGTTTTTGTATAGGAAATATGCCTAGGCCCTCAACAGGAGTTCTTCACATTTTGCAGCATTCAGGTCACCAAGATAAAAAACACTTTCTCTCTTGTAACAAGATGTTTAAGCTTATCCAGAACGCCAGAAGAGTTTCACTCAGGATTAAAAAAAAATAGGTAATTCAATTGTTTAGCACTGACAAATTTTCCAGCTCCTTACAGAATGCAAATAACTATTTAGTCTTAGCTAGTAGAACTTCATAAAATTCAGCCTTTGCCTCTGAAGGCATTTGCAGTCCTGATTCTCCAGGATGACCCACCCTATCAGATACAAAAAATAATCTGATTACAATCAAACAGCATTCAAGAAAATAATTTTCCAGAGTCTCAGCCTAAGGGGGTTTTAGTTCAGGAGTAACGAAATTTTCTTTTACCTTATGGAGCAAGTCGTGTGGAGGGTCTGATAAATCTTCCAGTCTGTTTTTGGCTTGTATTATAAAAGAAAACTACATTACCAGGAGGAAATTCCTGCAAAAAACAAGTCAAACATATGAACTTCATGGGCTTTTATATATAGTGTATCCTATGAAAGCAATTTGTCATTTATGCGTCCCCAAACACATGCATGGATGCAATAAAACTCAAAAATTCATGTTACACATACCTGGGAACTTTTCTTATTTGACCTCACAATATCTCAATTTAGCTCCAGTTGCTGGGTCATTACTGGAATAGCTACATCTCCAGAATTTCTATTGCATTTTTCAGTAAATTTTCCCATGTATGGAACAAAGGGTGCTTCTCTTCTCCTCAGCCACTGCATGTATTCTACACTTCCAGGTTAAGGACTATGGTTCCTCCAGCTGGCTTCTTTGTCACTATATGACATCTGAGGCAGTGGGAGGAACCACAGCGAGCAGTGAGAGAAGCAAGTATTTGACTTGTCCAACCTAAGTCTTGACCCAGCTCTGATTAGGTATAAAATAAAGACTGTCCACTGTGTTTCCTACATCTGATGCATTTTACAAAGATTTTTTGCAAAGATTTGAAAACTGAATGTGCTTTAGTAAGCAAGCTAAAAAACATCCCAACCTATGACTTGCCTTTGAAGCAAGGAGTACATAAAAGGGCGGCACATGTCAAAAAAATTACAAGGACAAGTTCCCAGCACACTTGCAACCAGCCTGCAACAAACCAAGTTGTCCTGTCTAACAGTTCACATTAAAACCAGTGGGTTTAATCTGCACGCATTTGCAAATATAAGCTGCAGGGCCACTTCACAGCACCTTAGTGTACTGAAGGCTTAACTCTATGAATTTTGAGAGCCTGCAAAAGTGAAGCACATATATTTGCAAATGTGTGCAGACTAAAACCCTAGTTTTAACATGAACTGTTAGACAGGACAATTCGGTTTGTTGCAGACTGGTTGGTAAGTGAGCTGAGAATCTTTCCTTGTTGTTTTTGACATGTATCGCCCTTCCATGTGCTCCTTGCTGCAAAGACATAGGTCATAGGTTTGTGTGGTTGCCATTTGTTTGTACTATTGGTGAATTGGTAAGTGGATACCTTGAGCTGAGAATCTTTCCTTGTTGTTTTTGACATGTGTCGCCCTTCCATGTGCTCCTTGCTGCAAAGACATAGGTCATAGGTTTGTGTGGTTGCCATTTGTTTGTACTATTGGTGAATTGGTAAGTGGATACCTTGGCTGCAATTGTGCTATTGCTTTTATTATTTTCTCTTTTCGTCCATGGACGGACACAGCTCCTTAATTCTTGACTTGTGGGATGTCCCCAAGCAGACTCATCCAACCTAAGTCTTGACCCAGCTCTGATTAGGTTTCCCCCCCAGAAGTTGGACTTTGTTTCCCCATGTGGTTCCGTGGAGGTCGGCCATTTTGGTGAATTTGAACTGTTCCAGTTCGTTCCTATACCTTTAAGGAGGGGTGAGCTCTCTTCAGGCATACTTGCCCTTAAACTATCAATTATTATATATGTGCTCCAATTTTGGAGGCTCTCAAAATTTATAGTGTTAGGACTCCAGTACACTAGGGTGCCATGAAGTGACCCTGCAGCTTACGCATATATTTGCAAATGTGTGCAGACTAAACCCCTGGCTTCAACGTGAAATGTTAGACAGGACAATTCGGTTTGTTGCAGTCTTGTTGGTAAGTGAGTTGGGAATTTTTCCTTGTTTTATAAAATAGTCTATATCTAGCCTGGTCCAAACTATTTGGAGGTGAAAGACAAGCAATAGAAGGTCTTCTCCTCAGATCGACTGAAGTTGAATTCCTTGAAGTTTTGTGTGTAAAAAAAATTATTTGAAGTTTTTTCTTGTGCTTCATCCAATATTCAGTAACATAATACAATCTGTTTACTGTGTGCCAAGCTTGTAAAAAAAAAAAAACATTCTCTGATCCCACCAGAGTAACTCTATATTTATTTTATTCTTTATTGCATGGGGGCTACATTTTAAATCACCACATGAGAAAGCTCATGAATATGGCCTGAAGTACAGGCCAATAACCACACGCAAGCATTTGAACATTAACCCTGTGGCAAAATAAAGGAAACTGTACCTCAATTTTCTATCTTAAAAAAATGAATCTATAATTTTATCTACCATCTTTTCAGCTATAGTTTCCTCATCTTTACCATGAAGAAAATATTGTTGGAAATCTGACCCATTTAATGATCAATACATATAATACACACATGAGCTTTTTTAGGAGCAATGTACAAAGTTTAATAACTCATTGAAATAAGTTAAAATTCCATTTGAAATAGAAGAAAAGGTAAACCCTAACCCAGGATGTTTTGTTGTCTGTGCCCCCAGTAGGGAGATTATGTCTTATGTTTGTCCTACTATATGTGACACACAGATAAGTTTGCCAGCATGGCTCATATTCTAATAGCCTAGGTGACAAATTTGAGATTTGGTGCTGAAGGTAATAATAAGATTGGTATTTTTCCTATAATACATGGCAAGACACTGCTGGTCTGCTCTGTGGCTTGTACTTTTCCCCATAGCTGCAAGACTGAGCACAAGAGGCCACACTGCCCACATGCCATTGCACAGAGTGATGACCTATCAACCACAATTCAGCAGTCACACTGCCACTGTCAGAGAGCTAAAGACAATACCAGAAGTAAGGAGTAAGACTGGCCAAACAAAGGAGAATGAGCAGGAAGAAAAGGTGGGGACAGAAGGGACTCAAAAAAGGAAGATCCTATCTGAGTGCTTAGAGGTCATTTGGGGAAAAGACAGACACTGAACCTTTCATTGTAACATTGGAATATTGTTCGGTGTATGAATATGAAAGGTGTTTCAGTATGACTTTTAACTACTGACAGAACATTTTAAATTACATGGTGCATTGACCAGTCAATGTAAATGTTGCAATTAAGTGGAGGTCCTTTTCTTTGTGTTTGATCTTTTTCATAAAGCTGGCTGACACTAATGCACTTTCAAGTCTCCCACCTACGTATACAACTCACATCTGAAAATGTATGACAATCATTTAAAAATATTTCCCCAAAAATTGTCACAGGTATTTTATGGGAATAGTTCCAGTTTCAATCATCATCTACATATTCTTTCCTAGTAGGCAATCGTTACATAAATGGTCTTTCATTAGGTGCAATAAAGTATCTCTGTTTAAGAAAAAGACTTATTGCTGAAAGATGCTTGTGAATGTTTGGCAAAATATGACTCGACATCTGCTTTATACAAATCTATGTAGCCTTCAAGTAAGAGGCTGGAGAGAGCGTTACAGCTGATGGAAACCTGCTGCCAAAGCCGTGCGTGTTGGTGTACTTTATTAATCTTGTCAGACACCATTACCTTTTTATCTGGATCCTGTTAACTTGGAGTTTGTATTTCACTTATGGAAAGATCTCCTTTTTTTGTTTTATTTTTCCAGATATGAAAAAGGCTTTTGGCACAAGTCTTCAAAGACTTCGAAGTCAGTAGCATCATGGAAAATTGGCTTGTATGAAAGCACGCGTGGTGCCGTAAATACTTGTTTAGATTATTGTAACAGTCTCTCGTTCCACAATTTGTCTTTTGCTCTTATCGTTTAACAAGTGACGTTAATAGCAATTCCACTTTTTATTTCAGTTTAAACAGTTCGCAATTACAGTAATTTCTAAAGATGAGAGGATAATCAAAATCTGCCAGTAATTCAACTGATCTGCTTCTGCAGTTCAGTCAGCCAGAAAACGATTTGTTGATCCAACTTCTTTTTTTTTTAATGATTTGAGAGTTTGAAGAATAATGGTGCTTCCCAAATAATACCAGTTTTGCACACTAAACATATAGGCTGGTTTCCTCCCACCCGCAGCAATGTAAGCACAAGCCAAACTGATACCAGCCCATAAACCCTTATGCGTGAAACAGGTGCTTCAGAACAGGGGACTAAAAATATGTGGCTCCTATGCCCCAAGAGGAGAAGCCAGTATCATGATAATGGTGGTAATGTGCAATTTATGTGTTCCCTTAGAAACAGATAATTTTCTACTACAGCCCCCTGTGCAGAGCCAATGTAGTGAGCTTGCTGATCTTTCAAACAGACTAGATCGTCTTGTAGGTAAGGTTCCTGTAATTGACATGTTTATGAACCTCAGTAGGTGCTTTGGGTGCTGCTTCTTCAAAAAATTCCAGGAACAACGATCAGGTTGATGTACCACGATCAGATTTGCATATACAGTACACCCATCCACTGATGGTTATACAGATCATGGTCTTTAATGACTTCAGGTGGAGATTGGATTATACCAGTTCTCTGGTCAGCCTAATGGCTAAAGTTTGGATGCCTGAAGAAATATGACAAATTAGAAAACCAATGTGTGAGCTAAATAATGTAAACATTGCAGTGCTACTGCATTTAAATTTCACTAAAACTAAAGGTGATTGTAGTCGTATTAGTGCAATTGTGACAGAGAAAATTGAGTACTGTCCGTGATACTTTTTTTATTTGCACTAACATAATTTTTCATGGACGAGCTTTCGGGGTTTGTCCACTTCTTCAAGGTCCAAGCAGTACTGATTCACAAAAGTTTTAGCAGAAGGTAAAATGTTAAAACATAAACAAAAACCCAAAAAATCTCTGAGGGAAAGGAGAAAGAAAAACAAACACATACAAATCAATGCGTATAGCAATGGTAATAAAGCTATCAGCAAGTGAGATAAGACAGAGGGAAAGCTATAGACTGGAGGGGGGGGGGTGATATTCACAGAGGGGGTCATAAAACTGTAGTATAATGGGTAAGGAGACCAATATCTAAATTTAAGCCATTGTTTTTTGTGTCAAAAAGAAGTATCATTCTTAGCTAAAACTAAAAAAATGCCGACATTTGATAAAGAAAATAAGCCCAAATCCTTAGGTGTTTGGCCACATGGCTATATGATTGTATAGACCCCACTGCATTTTAATAGTTGATTAATACCTTGATATCTATAAAATATCCTATTGCAAAAATATACTGAGCCTCCCCTCCAATTTTTAGAAAACCACTTTTAATAAACAACCTTCTCTTTGGGCATTTTTAAGGTACAGTCACATGTGTTTCAGACAGCATTAAAATAAAACCAATTGTTAGGTGAGTAAAAAAAAAATCTGTTACATTGATAAGTACAGCACAAAGTCCTTGTGCTTAAATGTTGGATTTATTTATTAATGATTTTAAAATGCTTCTGTAAATAATGAATTGAAGTTTTCTATTGATAATGTTTGAAAGTTACATAACTGTACCTTAAAAATCCCCAACGAGAAGATTGTTTGTTGTAAGGTGTCCCTACTGCATAACATTCATATGATAACTCTACAGTGAGTGCCCGTATCAGAAAAACATATGGCAAATTACTCTATTAGGTTCAACCTTCTGGCTGTCACTAACACTGTCATATAGATGCTTTATATGAATGTCAACAAGACATTGAGTTCCAGCAAGAAGATTTTGAAGTCAGATATGGTGTTTCTTTATTACAGTTGGTACATGGCCTGTGCAAGAATTTAGAGGTACATTCAGTTTCCTTTGCAATTGGAATTAGAAAGTAGATTGCTGGAGTTGTGATTTGCTTGTGCAGACATTTTTTGTAGTCCTACAGTTTTAATGAAATTAGTAGGCATCTGGAGTATCACTAAGGCGTTTACACTGCTGGCATACTTTGGGGTGAATGAGGAGCTTGAAGTATACTTTGGAGGAACCTAGGAGCAGAACTCATATGTGTTTTTCAAAATATATTTACCGGTACATCATTTTATTGTAGTTTTTTTTCTCTGCGAATGAATAACTCCAGTAGAAGATATTCCTTGGATAAAATCTCTGTTTTTCTAATTTATACTTTGTATATTGGTTATGAAGGCTTACAGTAGTTGGGCCAGAGAGGTTTGCATCACTAAATATGATGAATCATTTTAGTCATGCTTCTTATATTGGTATATTTGGTTTTAGCATCACCTCTACTTTAAATTTATAGTAACCCCTTAAAATTTACTCCTACCCTCCCCCAACCTTTAAAACTTTATATAATCCTAAAATGTAAAATACGTTTATACCAATACAAGAAAATCTTATATAAGATTTAAAATATCAACATATTTTCAAAAATAATTTTCAACCTCAATAGCATCCGCAACTTGCATTAAAATATTATTGGGTAAATCCTGCCTTGAAGGTTTTTGTCTAGGTCCCCCTATTATACTCTATATGGAAACAGAGGGAAAATGTATTGGTCTAATATATGTGTATTTATTATTAGGTTTATACACTAAGCAATGCAAAGAATAATGCAAAGTATAGAGTGACCTATTTTTTATAATATGTCATTTCATGTACATTATATTAGTCTTCCATATTCCTGCTAACCGCTCGTTATTGGTATCACTTTATTGGGTCCGTTCGTTGACAGGGATTCTGGTTGATCCATTAGTAGTGATCAGACTCTTGGAAGATACTATTTACATTTGACATGCACATTCACTTTACAGAGCACATTGAGCAAACTTCTCAGAAAATGTGATGTGTAGCACTGGATTATCTCTGCTTCCTACCTGCTGTATTCATTCTAATGCCATAGATAGTCATAAAGTCAAACTATTTTATTATAATCATCTGCATTGTTTGACAACTTGATTCCTTTTCACCTTTAAACTAGGGTCCAGGAATAAGGGAAAAATGTATTCAAGAACATTACATACAAGGGGAACTTTGGTGTACAAATTGAAAGCAGCATACCTTACAAAATATAACCATTGAACTCCAATGTCCAACATTTGATCAGCACATCCCTGGCATATTCATTAACCACTTCAGCCCCGGAAGGATTTACCCCCTTCCTGACCAGAGCACTTTTTGTGATACGGCACTGCGTCGCTTTAACTGACAATTGCGCGGTCGTGCGACGTTGCACCCAAACAAAATTGACGTAATTTTTTTGCCACAAATAGAGATTTATTTTGGTGGTATTTGATCACCTCTGCGGTTTTTATTTTTTGCGCTATAAATAAAAAAATAGCGACAATTTTGAAAAAAAAAGCAATACTTTTTACATTTTGCTATAATAAATATGCCCAAAAAATATATAAAAAACAATTTTTTTCCTCAGTTTAGGCCGATATGTATTCTTCCACAGATTTTTGGTAAAAAAAAAATGCAATAAGCGTATATTGATTGGTTTGCACAAAAGTTATAGCGTCTACAAACTAGGGGATAGATTTATGGCATTTTGATTATTATTATTTTTTACTAGTAATGGCGGCGATCTGTGATTTTTATTGTGACTGCGACATTGCGGCAGACACATCAGACACTTTTGACACTATTTTGGGACCATTGTCATTTATACAGCGATCAGTGCCATAAAAATGCACTGATTACTGTGTAAATGGCACTGGCAGGGAAGGGGTTAAACACTAGGGGGCAATCAAGGGGTTAAGTGTGTCCTAGGGAGTGATTCTAACTATAGGGGGGGTGGTTTCACAACAACATGACAGAGATCGCTGCTCCCGATGACTGGGAACAGTAGATCCCTGTCATGTTGCTAGGCAGAACAGGGAAATGCCTTGTTTACATAGGTATCTCCTCGTTCTGCCTCTCCGTGCCACAATCGCGGGACACCGGCGAACATTGAGTCCTTGGGACCTGCGGGCACAGTCACGCAGTAGGCGGAGGGCGCGTGCGCGCGCCCACTAGCCCGCAAGATAAAGGGGACGTACAGGTATGCCCATTTGCCCACCGCTGCCATTCTGCCGACGTATATCGGCATGCGGCGGTCGGCAAGTGGTTAAACTTAAATCTTTATTTTATCCAATAAAAGCAGTAAAATCAAAACTCCTTAGATAAAACATTAGGTTGCAGCAAATGATCATGTTTTCTTGAAGATCCCTGTGATGTACTGTTCAAATTTTAGATTGGAGTTTAAACATTTAAACAACATGGATTGTGCACTCATGACAAAGGTGAATCAACATAACCAGCAGCAATGGTTGAGCTGACTTTTTACAATGTTTCTAGTTAATAAACCCACTGATAAGGTAAAATAGGAAAAGTCCCCATCACGGAAGATGACCATTTGGTTCAGACTCACTAACATATGCGGTACTATAGAAGAATAGGGGACATTTAGGGTCACTGGATGTGTGTCAGTAACATGAATGGGAGAAAACATAAAAGTACAGTCATTTTGCCAGGAAGCTTTATACATTTTCTTGAACTATGATGACATATAGGGATGAGCCGAACACCCCCCTGTTCGGTTCACACCAGAACCTGTGAACAGACCTAAAGATTGCTTGAACTTTAGAACCCTATTAAATACAATGGACTTGAATGTTTGAAATCTAAAGTGCTAATTATAAAGGCTAATATGCAAGTTATTGTCCTAAAAAGGGTTTGGGGTCCTGGGTCCTGCCCCAGGGGACATGTATCAATGCAAAAAAAAGTTTTAAAAACGGCCGTTTTTTAGGGAGCAGTGATTTTAATAATGCATAAAGTGAAACAATAAAAAGTGAAATATTCCTTTAAATGTTGTACCTGGGGGGGTGTATAGTATGCCTGTAAAGCAGCGCTTGTTTCCTGTGCTTAGAACTGTCCCTGCACAAAATGTTATTTCTGAAGGAAAAAAAGCCATTTAAAACCACTCGTGGCTATAATGAATTGTCGGCTCCCGGCAATACAGAGAAAAGTCATTGATAATAAAAAAAAAATGCGTGGTGGTCCCCCCAAATTCAATTACCAGGCCCTTCAGGTCTGGTATGAATTTTAAGGGGAACTCCACCCCAAATTAAAAAAAATGGCGTGCAGTTCCGCCAAAAATCCATACCAGACCCTTTATCCGAGCACGCAACCTGGCAGGCCACAGGAAAAGAGGGGGGGATGAGAGAGCGCCTCCCCCTCCTGAACCATACCAGGCCACATGCCCTCAACATGGGGAGGATGACCCCATGTTGATGGGGACAAGGGCCTCATCCCCACCACCCTTGCCCGGTGGTTGTGGGGGTCTGCGGGCAGGAGGCTTATCGGAATCTGGAAGACCCCTTTAACAAAGGGGACCCCCAGATCCCGGCCCCCCCTATGTGAATTAGTAAGGGGTACATCGTACCCCTACCATTTCACGAAAAAAGCGTAAAATTTAAAAAAAAACACACAGACACCTTGGAAAAGTCCTTTATTAAAAATAAAAAATAAAAAACACATTCCAGCGATGTAATCCAATGTCCCGCGGCGATCCGATGTCCAGGGCTACAGTCTCCACTCGAAACGTCATTGGCTGAGCGGACCTACACGGCGGAGGAAGTTTCCCATCAGGTCCGCTCAGCCAATGATGTAGGCGGGGTCTGAGGTACGAGGGGGCGGGGGCGCCCTCGTATCTCAGACCCCGCCTACGTCTTGGCTGAGCGGACCTGATGGGGAACTTCCTCTTCAGGGTAAAAAAATGAATAGAGCCGCCCCTTCTCACATTCCCCAACAGGTCCGCTCCTGCGGCCTGCCAGGTTGCGTGCTCAGATAAAGGGTCTGGTATGGATTTTTGGGGAAACTCCACGCCATTTTTTTTTCTTTGGGTGGAGTTCCCCTTAAAATCCATACCAGACCTGAAGGGCCTGGTATGGATATTTGGGGAGAACCCCACGCATTTTTTTTTAAATTTGCGGCAGGGTTCCCCTTAATATCCATACCAGACCTGAAGGGCCTGGTAATTGAATTTGTGGGGACCCCCACGCATTTTTTTTTCTTTATCAATGACTTTTCTATGTATTGCCGGGAGCCGACAATTCATTATAGCCACGAGTGGTTTTAAATGACTTTTTTTCCTTCAGAAATGACACTTTGTGCAGGGACAGTTCTAAGCACGGGAAACAAGCGCGACTTTACAGGCATACTATACACACACCGTAGGTACGAAATTTAAAGGAATATTTCACTTTTATTGTTTCACTTTAAGCATTATTAAAATCACTGCTCCCGAAAAAAACGTCAGTTTTTAAAACATTTTTGTTGCATTGATACATGTCCCCTGGGGCAGGACCCGGGTCCCCAAACACTTTTTATGACAATAACTTGCATATAATCCTTTAACCACTTAAGCCCCGGACCATTTGGTAGCTAAAGGACCAGAGGTGAATTCAGAATTTTGCACTGCGCTGCTTTAACTGTAAATTGTGCGGACATGCAATGTTGTACCCAAACGAAATTTGTGTCCTTTTCTTCCCACAAATAGAGCTTTCTTTTAATGGTATTTGATTGCCTCTGCGATTTTTATTTTTTTGCGATATAAATGGAAAAAGACCGAAAATTTTGAAAAAAAATGATATTTTCTACTTTTTGTTATAAGAAAAATCGAATAAACTCAATTTTAGTCATACATTTAGGCCAAAATGTATTCAGCCACATGTCTTTAGTAAAAAAAATGTCAATAAGCGTATATTTATTGGTTTGCGCAAAAGTTATAGCGTTTACAAACTAGGGTACATTTTCTGGAATTTACACAGCTTTAAATTTATGACTGCCTATCTCATTTCTTGAGGTGCTAAAATGGCAGGGCAGTACAAAACCCCCCCAAATGACCCCATTTTAGAAAGTAGACACCCCAAGGAAATTGCTGAGAGGCATGTTGAGCCCATTGAATATTTTTTTTTTGTCCCAAGTGATTGAATAATGACAAAAAAAAATAAAAAATTACAAAAAGTTGTCACTAAATGATATATTGCTCACACATGCCATGGTTATATGTGGAATTGCACCCCAAAATACATTCTGCTGCTTCTCCTGAGTACGGGGATACCACATGTGTGGGACTTTTTAGGAGCCTAGCCACGTACGGGACCCCGGAAACCAAGCACCGCCTTCAGGATTTCTAAGGGCGCAAATTTTTGATTTCACTCCTCACTACCTATCACAGTTTTGAAGGCCATAAAATGCCAAAATAGCACAAAACCCCCCCCAAATGACCCCATTTTAGAAAGTAGACACCCCAAGGAAATTGCTGAGAGGCCTGTTGAGCCCATTGAATATTTTTTTTTGTCCCAAGTGATTGAATAATGACAAAAAAAAAAAAAAAATTACAAAAAGTTGTCACTAAATGATATATTGCTCACACATGCCATGGTTATATGTGGAATTGCACCCCAAAATAAATTTTGCTGCTTCTCCTGAGTATGGGGATACCACATGTGTGGGACTTTTTAGGAGCCTAGCCGCGTACGGGACCCCGAAAACCAATCACCGCCTTCAGGATTTCTAGGCACAAATTTTTGATTTGACTCCTCACTACCTATCACAGTTTCGAAGGCCATAAAATGCCAAAATAGCACAAAACCCCCCCAAATGACCCCATTTTGGAAAGTAGACACCCCAAGCTGTTTGCTGAGAGGCATGGTGAGTATTTTACAGCTCTCATTTGTTTTTGAAAATGAAGAAAGAACATTTTTTTTTTCTTTTTTTTTTTCAATTTTCAAAACTTTGTGACAAAAAGCGAGATCTGCAAAATACTCACAATACCTCTCAGCAAATAGCTTGGGGTGTCTACTTTCCAAAATGGGGTCATTTGGGGGGGTTTTGTGCCATCTGGGCATTCCATGGCCTCCGAAACTGTAATAGGCAGTGAGAAGTGAAATCAAAAATTGACACCCTTAGAAAGCCTGAAGGCGGTGATTGGTTTTGGGGTCCCGTACGCGGCTAGGCTCCCAAAAAGTCTCACACATGTGGTATCCCCGTACTCAGGAGAAGCAACAGAATGTATTTTGGGGTGTAATTCCACATATGCCCATGGCATGTTTGAGCAATATATCATTTAGTGACAACTTTGTGCAAAAAAAAAAAAAATTGTCTTTTTTCCGCAACTTGTGTCAACATATAAAATATTCCATGGACTCGACATGCCTCTCAGTATATAGCTTGGGGTGTCTACTTTCCAAAATGGGGTCATTTGGGGGGTTTTGAACTGTTCTGGCATTTTATACACAACATTAGGAAGCTTACATCCACTCTTCTAACCACTTGAAGACAAAGCCCTTTTTGACACTTTTTGTTTACATGAAAACATATTTTTTTTGCAAGAAAATTATGTTGAACCCCCAAACATTATATATATTTTTAAAGCAAAGGCCCTACAGAATAAAATGGTGGGTGTTGCATTTTTCTTTTCTACACAGTATTTGCGCAGCGATTTTTCAAACGCATTTTTTGGGGAAAAAATACACTTTTTTTAATTTTAACGCACTAAAACACACTATATTGCCCAAATGTTTGATGAAATAAAAAAGATGATCTTAGGCTGAGTACATAGATACCAAACACGACATGCTTTAAAATTTCGCACAAACGCGCATTGGCGACAAACTACATACATTTTTAAAAGCCTTTAAAAGCCTTTACAGGTTACCCCGTTAGATTTACAGAGGAGGTCTACTGCTAAAATTACTGCCCTCGATCTGACCTTCGCGGTGATACCTCACATGCATGGTGCAATTGCTGTTTACATATGACGCCAGACCGACGCTTGCGTTCGCCATTGGGCAAGAGCAGGGCAGGACAGGGGTGCTTTTTTTTTTTTTTTTTTTTTTTTATTATTAATTTTGCTTTTTTATTTTATTTTTAAACTGTTGCTTCCATATTTTTTTTTTTTATCATTTTTATTGTTATCTCAGGGAATGTAAATATCCCCTATGATAGCAATAGGTAATGACAGGTACTCTTTTTTGAAAAAACTGGGGTCTATTGGACCCTAGATCTTTCCTCTGCCCTCAAAGCATCTGACCACACCAAGATCGGTGTGATAAAATGCTTTCCCAATTTCCCAATGGCGCTTTTTATATCCGGGGGGGACATTCCCTACCACTGCTTGTAAAAGCAGTCCAGAAGCTAATTAGCCACTAGGATTTCTTTTACATGAAAGCCGGCCGCTGGCTGAAAAGAATGATACCAAGATGATACCTAAACCCGCAGGCATCATTCTGGTATAAACATTCAAAGTCCAGCAACATACCAGTACGTTGCTGGTCCTTGTTGGACATGTATTGTAATCTTTTTTTTCATGCAGCCTGTTGGCTGAACAAAAAAAAAAGATTGATCGGTGGGTATGCCCACCATTAGAATACCGCCCTTCATCCACCCACTTCTAATGATGGGCATACATGCACCATTTATATATGCCGAAGCATGGGGGCATCTTCCCGCAAAAGTTATGCCGCGTACACATGGTCAGACTTTTCCACGGGCAAGCCTCCGTCGGAATTTCGACCGTATGTACGCGGCATTAGGAGCAAAATCACTCCTCCGCCCCTGCTGCCCCAATGCTTCGGCATATATGCTTTTTTTTTTTTTAACTGTGGTGGTGAAATCACCTCCTACAGCACTGGAGTCGCAGGGATCAGGCCTGTCTCTGCGAACGCTGCAGTTATGTGTGTTGTGTTTTGCAAGTGACAGTGATCGATCGATACTGCACTTGGGTGGCCTGGGCTGGACGGAGGGGCAAAACGCAGGTGCTAACAGGTATCTGGGCTGATCCCGCTAACACTGCGTTTTTGGAAACCCTAAACTGCTGGGGACGCTAGTATACATCTGATCAGATCAGATATTGATCTGTTCAGATACTATACCACTAAGGGGGGTGTATGCTTAACGCGTGGGTGTTAGCGCTACTGGCACTAACCTGACGCTGCCTGGGGTGTGACGCAGACCCTCTCTGATGCTAAAACCTAATTGATATCACCCGACGGGCGATCAGGGGGTTAAACCTTTATTGGGTTATATACGGCGGGTGCCCTGACACTATAAAAAGCAAACTAACTAACCAGCGTCACCCGTAACACTTATATGATGATCACTGGTGAAAGGGTTAACTAGGGGCAATTAGGGGGTTAAAACCTTTATTAGGTAATATATGGGGGTACCTGACGCTATATAAAAACCTGACGGCGAACCTAAAAAAAAATTACTGGCTACCTATCGGCATCACCGACACTAAGACAACGATCATAAAAACGATCGCTTAGCGACAGTGGTGATAGGGGGTGAAAGGGTTACCTGGGGGGCGATCAGGGGGTTAAACCTTTATTAGATAATATATGGGGGTACCTGACGCTATAAAAACCTGCGGCGAACCTAAAAAAAATTACTGGCTACCGATCTGCATCACCGATGCTAAGACAGCGATCAGAAAAATGATCGCTTAGCGACAGTGGTGATAGGGGGTGAAAGGGTTGCCTGGGGGGCGATCAAGGGGGTTAAACCTTTATTACATAATTTATGGGGGTACCTGACGCTATAAAAACCTGCGGCGAACCTAAAAAAAATTACTGGCTACCGATCTGCATCACCGACGCTAAGACAGCGATCAGAAAAATTATCGCTTAGTGACAGTGGTGCTAGGGGGTGAAAGGGTTACCTGGGGGTGATCAAGGGGGTTAAACCTTTATTAGGTAATATATGGGGGTACCCGACGCTATAAAAACCTGCGGCGAACCTAAAAAAAATTACTGGCTACCGATCAGCATCGCCGACGCTAAGACATCGATCAGAAAAATTATCGCTTAGTGACAGTGGTGATAGGGGGTGAAAGGGTTACCTGGGGGGCGATCAAGGGGGTTAAACCTTTATTAGGTAATATATGGGGGTACCCGACGCTATAAAAACCTGCGGCGAACCTAAAAAAAATTACTGGCTACCGATCAGCATCACCGACGCTAAGACATCGATTAGAAAAATGATCGCTTAGTGACAGTGGTGATAGGGGGTGAAAGGGTTACCTGGGGGGCGATCAAGGGGGTTAAACCTTTATTAGGTAATATATGGGGGTACCCGACGCTATAAAAACCTGCGGCGAACCTAAAAAAAATTACTGGCTACCGATCAGCATCACCGACGCTAAGACATCGATCAGAAAAATGATCGCATAGCGACGGCGGTGCTAGGGGGTGAAAGGGTTACCTGGGGGGTGATCAAGGGGGTTAAACCTTTATTAGGTAATATATGGGGGTACCCAACGCTATAAAAACCTGCAGCGAACCTAAAAAAAATTACTGGCTACTGATCAGCATCGCCGACGCTAAGACATCGATCAGAAATATTATCGCTTAGTGACAGTGGTGATAGGGGGTGAAAGGGTTACCTGGGGGGGCGATCAAGGGGGTTAAACCTTTATTAGGTAATATATGGGGGTACCCGACGCTATAAAAACCTGCGGCGAACCTAAAAAAAATTACTGGCTACCGATCAGCATCACCGACGCTAAGACATCGATCAGAAAAATGATCGCATAGCGACGGCGGTGCTAGGGGGTGAAAGGGTTATCTGGGGGGTGATCAGGGGGTTAAACCTTTATTAGGGGGGTTAGGGGGCTACACTGAACCTAAAACTAAATGTAGTGACACTTTTACAGTCACAAATGTCACTGATTGCAGTGATCACTAAATAAATGGTCACTGCAATCAGTGACACTGTGACTGGGGGCTGGGGGGTGATCTGGGGGTGATCTGGGGGTGTCTGGGGGGGCCTGGGGGGCGATTTATGTGCCTATGTGTCCTGGTGTCAGTGTAGTGTTGTGTGCACTAACCTGCATCTTCTCCTGTACGGCGCTCGGTATATGTGAGCGCCGCAGGAGAGATGACATCACTTCCTCCTGCCTGGCAGGCAGGGGAAGCTCTCTCATTCGCCAGGAGCGATCGAGAGGGGGGGGCCGGAATCGAACGGCCGTCCCCTCATGCCGGATCGCTCCCGAAGGTAAAACGACCACCCACTGTAAAGAAGGGTGGTCCGATCAGACCCCCCAACTATACAAAGGCAATCACGTATATGTACGTGATTCTGCCTGTCGGTGCCATTCTGCCGACGTATATTTACACTGGGCGGTCGTTAAGTGGTTAAAATTAGCACTTTAGATTTCTCCCATAGACTTTTACAGGGTGTTTTGCGGCTTTTCGAATTTGCCACGAACACCCCAAATTGTTCGCAGTTCGGCGAACATGCGAACAGGCAATGTTCGAGTCGAACATGAGTTTGACTCGAACTCGAAGCTCATCCCTAATGACATATCATGTGTCCATTTTGTATATAAAATTGTTCTTGGTGGAGTTGCGCATTGATAGGTGCAAACAGAACTTTTTCTTTTTTAAGAAATGTATACGTATTTTGTGCACCTAAGCTGAATATTGACTAGTTATGTTTACAATGTCATGTTCCTCCTTGTTTTTCCTTACTGTTTATCATTTTAAAGAATGAATGAATACATTTTGCAAGATTGTACAATAGCAGTAATATTTTACATACATATTTAAGTAGAATTTAGGTAAATTTGCTAGTGTTCCCTGGAACCCTGAGGTAAACATGAGGATTGTAAAAATGTACTCATTAATTATATATAGATGTGCAAAAATCCTGTATATTTAACCACTTAAGCCCCGGACCATTTGGTAGCTAAAGGACCAAAGGTGATTTCAGAATTTTGCACTGCGCTGCTTTAACTGTAAATTGTGCGGACATGCAATGTTGTACCCAAACAAAATTTGCGTCCTTTTCTTCCCACAAATAGAGCTTTCTTTTAATGGTATTTGATTGCCTCTGCGATTTTTATTTTTTGCGATATAAACGGAAAAAAATGATATTTTCTACTTTTTGTTATAAGAAAAATCGAATAAACTCAATTTTAGTCATACATTTAGGCCAAAATGTATTCAGCCACATGTCTTTAGTAAAAAAGATGTCAATAAGCGTATATTTATTGGTTTGCGCAAAAGTTATAGCGTAATCGTTTACAAACTAGGGTACATTTTCTGGAATTTACACAGCTTTAAATTTATGACTGCCTATCTCATTTCTTGAGGTGCTAAAATGGCAGGGCAGTACAAACCCCCCCCCCAAATGACCCCATTTTGGAAAGTAGACACCCCAAGGAAATTGCTGAGAGGCATGTTGAGCCCATTGAATATTTTTTTTTTTGTCCCAAGTGATTGAATAATGACAAAAAAAATAAAAAATTACAAAAAGTTGTCACTAAATGATATATTGCTCACACATGCCATGGTTATATGTGGAATTGCACCCCAAAATACATTCTGCTGCTTCTCCTGAGTACGGGGATACCACATGTGTGGGACTTTTTAGGAGCCTAGCCACGTACGGGACCCCGGAAACCAAGCACCGCCTTCAGGATTTCTAAGGGCGCAAATTTTTGATTTCACTCCTCACTACCTATCACAGTTTTGAAGGCCATAAAATGCCAAAATAGCACAAAAACCCCCCAAATGACCCCATTTTAGAAAGTAGACATCCCAAGGAAATTTCTGAGAGGCCTGTTGAGCCCATTGAATATTTTTTTTTTGTCCCAAGTGATTGAATAATGACAAAAAAAATTACAAAAAGTTGTCACTAAATTATATATTGCTCACACATGCCATGGTTATATGTGGAATTGCACCCCAAAATACATTTTGCTGCTTCTTCTGAGTACGGGGATACCACATGTGTGGGACTTTTTGGGAGCCTAGCCACGTACGGGACCCCGAAAATCAAGCACCGCCTATAGGATTTCTAGGCACAAATTTTTGATTTGACTCCTCACTACCTATCACAGTTTCGAAGGCCATAAAATGCCAAAATAGCACAACCCCCCCCCCCCCCAAATGACCCCATTTTGGAAAGTAGACACCCCAAGCTGTTTGCTGAGAGGCATGGTGAGTATTTTATAGCTCTCATTTGTTTTTGAAAATGAAGAAAGCAAATCTTTATTTTTTTTCAATTTTCAAAACTTTGTGACAAAAAGCGAGATCTGCAAAATACTCACAATACCTCTCAGCAAATAGCTTGGGGTGTCTACTTTCCAAAATGGGGTCATTTGGGGGGGTTTGTGCCATCTGAGCATTCCATGGCATCCGAAACTGTGATAGGCAGTGAGAAGTGAAATCAAAAATGTACACCCTTAGAAAGCCTGAAGGCGGTGATTGGTTTTTGGGGTCCCGTACGCGACTAGGCTCCCAAAAAGTCTCACACATGTGGTATCCCCGTACTCAGGAGAAGCAACAGAATGTATTTTGGGGTGTAATTCCACATATGCCCATGGCATGTTTGAGCAATATATCATTTAGTGACAACTTTGTGCAAAAAAAAAAAAATTTTAATTTTTCCGCAACTTGTGTCAACATATAAAATAGTCCATGAACTCGACATGCCTCTCAGTATATAGCTTGGGGTGTCTACTTTCCAAAATGGGGTCATTTGGGGGGGTTTTGAACTGTTCTGGCATTTTATACACAACATTAGGAAGCTTACATCCACTCTTCTAACCACTTGAAGACAAAGCCCTTTTTGACACTTTTTGTTTACATGAAAACATATTTTTTTTTGCAAGAAAATTATGTTGAACCCCCAAACATTATATATATTTTTAAAGCAAAGGCCCTACAGAATAAAATGGTGGGTGTTGCATTTTTTTTTCTACACAGTATTTGCGCAGCGATTTTTCAAACGCATTTTTTGGGGAAAAAATACACTTTTTTTAATTTTAATGCACTAAAACACACTATATTGCCCAAATGTTTGATGAAATAAAAAAGATGATCTTAGGCCGAGTACATAGATACCAAACACGACATGCTTTAAAATTTCGCACAAACGCGCATTGGCGACAAACTACATACATTTTTAAAAGCCTTTAAAAGCCTTTACAGGTTACCCCGTTAGATTTACAGAGGGGGTCTACTGCTAAAATTACTGCCCTCGATCTGACCTTCGCGGTGATACCTCACATGCATGGTGCAATTGCTGTTTACATATGACGCCAGACCGACGCTTGCGTTCGCCATTGGGCAAGAGCAGGGCAGGACAGGGGTGCTTTTTTTTTTTTTTTTTTTTTAATTATTAATTTTGCTTTTTTTTTTTTAAATTGGTCCTTTCATATTTTTTTTTTTTTATCATTTTTATTGTTATCTCAGGGAATGTAAATATCCCCTATGATAGCAATAGGTAGTGACAGGTACTCTTTTTTTGAAAAAACTGGGGTCTAGACCCTAGATCTTTCCTCTGCCCTCAAAACATCTGACCACACCAAGATCGGTGTGATAAAATACTTTCCCAATTTCCCAATGGCGCTTTTTATATCCGGGGGGGGGGGACATTCCCTCCCACTGCTTGTAAAAGCAGTCCAGAGGCTAATTAGCCACTAGGATTGCTTTTACATGAAAGCCGGCCACTGGCTGAAAAGAATGATACCAAGATGATACCTAAACCTGCAGGCATCAATCTGGTATAACCATTCAAAGTCCAGCAACATACCAGTACGTTGCTGGTCCTTGTTGGACATGTATTGTAATCTTTTTTTTTCATGCAGCCAGTTGGCTGAATAAAAAAAGAGATTGATCGGTGGGTATGCCCACCATTAGAATACCGCCCTTCATCCACCCACTTCTAATGATGGGCATACATGCACCATTTATATATGCCGAAGCATGGGGGCATCCTCCCGCAAAAAAGTTATGCCGCACACACATGGTCAGACTTTTCCACGGGCAAGCCTCCGTCGGAATTTCGACCGTATGTACGCGGCATTAGGAGCAAAATCGCTCCTCTGCTCCTCCGCCCGTGCTGCCCCAATGCTTCGGCATATTTGCTTTTTTTTTAACTGTGGTGGTGAAATCACCTCCTACAGCACTGGAGTCGCAGGGATCAGGCCTGTCTCTGCGAACGCTGCAGTTATGTGTGTTGTGTTTTGCAAGTGACAGTGATCGATCGATACTGCACTTGGGTGGCCTGGGCTGGACGGAGGGGCAAAACGCAGGTGCTAGCAGGTATCTGGGCTGATCCCGCTAACACTGCGTTTTTGGGAACCCTAAACTGCTGGGGACGCTAGTATAGATCTGATCAGGTCAGATATTGATCTGTTCAGATACTATACCACTAAGGGAGATGTATGCTTCACGCGTGGGTGTTAGCGTTACTGGCACTAGCCTGACGCTGCCTGGGGTGTGACGCAGACCCTCTCTGACGCTAAAACCTAATTGATATCACCCGCCGGGAGATCAGGGGGTTAAACCTTTATTGGGTTATATACGGCGGGTGCCCTGACACTATAAAAAGCAAACTAACTAACCAGCGTCACCCGTAACACTTATATGATGATCACTGGTGAAAGGGTTAACTAGGGGCAATTAGGGGGTTACCTGGGGGGCGATCAAGGGGGTTAAACCTTTATTAGATAATTTATAGGGGTACCGGACGCTATAAAAACCTGCGGCGAACCTAAAAAAAATTACTGGCTACCGATCTGCATCACCGACGCTAAGACAGCGATCAGAAAAATGATCGCTTAGCGACAGTGGTGATAGGGGGTGAAAGGGTTACCTGGGGGGCGATCAAGGGGGTTAAACCTTTATTAGATAATTTATGGGGTACCTGACGCTATAAAAACCTGTGGCGAACCTAAAAAAAATTACTGGCTACCGATCTGCATCACCGACGCTAAGACAGCGATCAGAAAAATGATCGCTTAGCGACGGCGGTGCTAGGGGGTGAAAGGGTTATCTGGGGGGTGATCAAGGGGTTAAACCTTTATTAGGGGGGGTTAGGGGGCTACACTGGACCTAAAACTAAACTGTAGTGACACTTTTACAATCACAAATGTCACTGATTGCAGTGATCAGTAAATAAATTGCTGTGACACTGTGACTGGGGGCTGGGGGGTGATCTGGGGGGGCCTGGGGGGCGATTTGTGTGCCTATGTGTGCTGGTGTTAGTGTAGTGTTTGTGCACTAACCTTGATGTCTTCTCTTGTACGGCGCTCGGTATATGTGAGCGCCGCACAAGAGATGACATCACTTCCTCCTGCTTACATTACACAGACAGAGGGGGCATTTCCGTTTAATATCTTTATTTTATTTTATATCAACAAGAAAAAGAAAACAAGAGAACAGGAAAATAAGAGGGACATTCCAACCGAATATTTTCATGGTTACAATTATATACATCCTACCTCATATACAATTTATCCAGATAAACATTTACACATATATTTTGTCCCAAACTTCATTTACTCTCAAAGTCTACTATATCTAAATCCTTATATTAACCTTTGTTCCCTTCTTTCATCTTTATCACCCTCTTAATTTATCTAGAATCTTCTTCTTCTCGTTTCCCTCTTCATTACAGACCCGTATTTACCTCCCACCCCCCCCCAAAAAAAACCCCCAAAAGATGGAGAGAGCAAATTTCTATTCCCTCTCATGTGCAGGTACGCATCTCATATAAGACCATCTCACTCCTCTCTTGCCTCATCTAACATTCTCCTTCCTTCCTCAGAATACATATATAAATTCCATACTGTCCAAATTTTAATATACTGTTCTCGCTTATTTTGAGCGGAGAGAACTAAGTCCTCCATTGCTCCTATTTCCCGCACTCTATTCAGCCATCCTGCTATAGAGGGTGGTCTAGAATCTCTCCACCGTAAGGTTACTCCAGCTTTTGCTGCATTAATTAAATGACAAATCATTGATTTCCTATACTTCTGTACCGGGATCTGTGAGCAATGTAAAAGAAAAAATGCCGGGTCATCTGGTATCTGAAATTTTGTAAATTTTTGAGATATTCTCTGCACTTCCCGCTGTGAGGGGGTTAGCTCGGCAGCGGGTATGTGTGACCCCCGGGATGGGCTCCCCACCCAAAAACAGGCCCAGCAGACGGAGGTTGTGGTTTTCAAAATCAAAAAGGTGCGGTTTATTTTCTATTTACAGTGACAAAAACACAGCAAGGCAAAAAAAACATAAACAAAATAAATCCTGGTCAACTTGACGTCTGACTAAACTTACAGGTTTCCTAACTAACGACTGGGATCAGCCTAGTGCTGTCCTAGTCCCTGGTTTTAAATGTCCAAGCAAAATATAGCCACACAGGCTTTCTCTCACCGCACAGGGGTTCACTCTCCCTAGACAGTCCACACAGGTCTGCTTCCAGGCATGAGCTAACATCTAATGAATCTGGGAGTTTTTTATAGAGGCCTAAATGAGCTGACAAGCTTCAGCTGGCCTCATCAACTCCCTGTCTGCACGACGCCCAGCCCTCTCCCTAGAGGTATGAGTCATCAATGAGCCCACTAGCCTTATACAACTCTCCACCTAGTTGTATAAATCGGCGTAAAGCCTGAATCTGGGCGAAATATATCTACCCCCCTGGATGCAACCAGGTGACTTTACCTTCCTGCTGTCACATACCCCCCCCTCTTGTTTTAACCTCGGGGTTGGAACACCAGCAATCAGGCATTCATGTACTCGAGACAAAGCATCCACATTCCCCATTTGAACGCCAGGGCGATGCTTTACTGTGAAGTTGAATTCCTGGAGGGCCAGGAACCACCTATTCACTCTTCTATTTGTTTCCTTGTTTTGAGCCATCCACTTTAACGGAGCGTGATCCGTAATCATGTCAAAGTGCCTACCTAGCAGGTAGTACCGAAGGGAATCTAGAGCCCACTTCACCGCTAAACACTCCTTTTCAACGGTGGCGTAATTTACCTCATGGGACTTCAACTTCCTGCTGAGGTAAATGACTGGGTGCTCTTCCCCGTTCCAGACCTGGGACAATACTGCTCCTAACCCCACATCTGACGCATCACTTTGTACGACAAAGTCTCTAGAGAAGTCGGGTGAGTACAACACTGGCTGGCTACATAAGGCTTGTTTCAAGAACTGGAATGCTGCCTCAGCCTCGGGGGTCCATTTAATCATGACCGACCCTTTCCCCTTCGTCAGGTTGGTTAGGGGCACAGCCTTAGAAGCAAAGTGGGGAATGAATCGCCGATAATACCCAGCGATTCCCAGAAAGGCTCGTACCTGCTTCTTGCTGTTGGGACGTGGCCAACTCTGGATGGCCTCGACTTTGTTGAGTTGGGGTTTTATTACTCCCCTCCCAATGGTGTACCCAAGATATTTGGCCTCCTCCTGCCCAATGGTACACTTCTTGGGGTTAGCCGTAAACCCTGCTTCCCGAACAGAGTCCAGGACTGCTTGCACTTTTGGCAGATGTGAGGCCCAATCTGTGCTATGGACAATTATGTCATCCAGGTAAGCCGCAGCATACTTCCGATGGGGCCTCAGCATCTGGTCCATTTTCCGCTGGAATGTGGCCGGCGCATTCTGTAACCCGAACGGCATTCTTTTATATTGGAACGCCCCGTCTGGGGTTACAAATGCGGTTTTCTCTTTGGCCGACTTGGCCAGGGGGATTTGCCAATACCCTTTTGTGAGGTCAAGAGTCGTCATGTATCGGGCTGTTCCCAGCCGGTCGATCAACTCATCTATACGTGGCATGGGGTAGGTGTCGAATTTTGTAACTTTGTTCAACTGACGAAAATCGTTACAAAATCGCCAGCTCCCATCCGGTTTAGGCACCAACACAATGGGACTAGACCAATCACTTTGGGACTCCTCTATCACCCCTAAGTTCAGCATTTTCTGTACTTCCTCCCGTATTGCCTCCCGTCGGGCCTCTGGGATCCGATAGGGTTTTAACTTCACCCTTTCACCGGGCGGGGTAATAATGTCATGCTCTACCCCAGATGTTTGTCCCGGCAGCTCAGAGAATACCTCCTTGTTGCGAAGCACAAACTCCTTAACCTCCTGTTGTTGGGGTTGTGACAAGGTGGCTGCGATTCCAACCTCAGGAATCACACAACCAGTTTGAGCTGGTGACCAAGTGTCTGCGACTAGGGACTCTCTATCCCTCCAGGCTTTCAACAGATTAACGTGATAGATCTGTTCGGGCTTTCGCCTTCCTGGTTGTCTGACCTTGTAATTCACTTCGCTCACTTTTTCCATTATCTCGTAGGGGCCTTGCCATTTGGCAAGGAATTTACTTTCAACCGTAGGGACAAGTACCAATATCCTATCCCCCGGGGAAAAGGTACGGGTCTTGGCTCCACGGTTGTACACTCTCTGCTGTGCCAACTGCGCTTGGGCCAAATGTTCCTTCACGATGGGCATTACCTGTGCAATTCGATCTTGCATCAGGGCGACATGCTCAATCACACTCCTGTGGGGAGAACTCTCACTTTCCCAAGTTTCCTTGGCAATATCCAACAGCCCTCTTGGGTGTCTCCCATACAGTAACTCAAAGGGGGAGAATCCCGTAGAGGATTGGGGCACCTCCCTAATAGCAAACATCAAATAAGGAAGTAAACAGTCCCAATCCCTTCCATCTCTATCCACCACTTTCTTCAACATTTGTTTTAGGGTTTTGTTGAATCTTTCAACCAGCCCATCGGTTTGGGGGTGATACACAGATGTACGCAATTGCGTCACTTTGAACAATTTACACAGCTCTTTCATAACCCGGGACATAAAGGGTGTACCTTGGTCCGTAAGCAGTTCTTTACAAATACCCACCCGGCTAAAAACAAGAGATAGCTCTTTGGCTATGGTTTTGGCCGAGGTATTTCTGAGAGGGATCGCTTCTGGATAACGGGTGGCATAGTCCATTATAACCAATATGTACTGGTGCCCCCTAGCGGACTTGATTATAGGACCTACCAAATCCATTGCGATTCTCTCAAACGGGACCTCAATGATGGGTAGAGGGACCAGCGGGCTATGGAAATGTGGCATCGGGGCCGACCTCTGACACACAGGGCAGGAGGAACAATAATTTTCTATGTCCTTCATCACCCCAGGCCAATAGAATCTCTGTAATACCCTCTCTCGGGTTTTCTCTGTCCCCAGATGACCTCCAAGAATGTGCCCATGGGCCAACTCCAACACCAACTTCCTGTAAGGTTTGGGCACCACAAGCTGCTCAACGGTTTCTTCTGCCCTTTTTGCCACCCGATACAGTAGGTCCTTCTCTACGCTGAAGTATGGGTAAGTGCCGGTATTATCTGGGTTCACTAACTCGCCATCTATTTTCACTACGTTTTCCCGTGCCTTTATTAGGGCGGGGTCTTTCAACTGTTCTGTGGCAAAGTTTTCCCTGTGAACCTCAAGATCAGAAAACTCCACAGACGGTAGGTTTTCGTCTGAGGAGGTGGGCTCCTCTCCAGTTTCTTGAGTCTCCCCTGCCAATACTGACAAGGGAAATTCCGGAGAGTCCTCACCACTCTCAGGGGAGTTCTGGCTATCACATTCCTGGTACATAGGGGCACCAGTGGGGGGCTCAGGATCATCCCACAGTTCCCAGAACTTCGGAAAATCCCTTCCCACAATGGCGTCATGCGGTAACTGAGATACTAAGCCCACTGGATGAGAGAGGGTACCTTTGGGGGTCTCGAAACACACCGTAGTCACTGGATACTCTCGGGTGTCCCCATGCACACAAATAACGGCTACCTTGCTATTCCCAGAGACCTCTGTTTTAACTAACTCAGCCTTTATCAGGGTCACAAGGCTACCTGAATCCAGCAATACCACAACATTTCTACCATTAATACACATTTTGCATAAATGTTTCTCAGTTCCCCGAATGGCAGTGCATGCGACTGTCGCACACAGCGACTGACGTCTGCCCGTCAGAAAGTCACACTGCATGGGTTCCTCCAAAACCGGGCAATTTGCTGCAATATGTCCCGCTTGCCGGCAGCGGTAGCAAACGATCCTTCTTGCCGCCTCTTGAGCCGCTGATTTCCCAGGCTGTTCTCGCCAAACTTGGGGTAGAGCTCCCACCCTCTCACTCTCTCCACCCTTACCCCTTGGAATCATCTTATCCGCCCCTGGGGATGGTCTGGTCTTAGGGTGGAAAGTCCGAGTGTCTCTGGAAGAGGCCGTCAGGTTCTCTGTAGCCAAGTATTTCTCCACACGATCCACAAGACCATCGGCCGTCTCTGGGTCTCCATGGCTTACCCACTTTTGGATGGCAGTAGGAAGAGCTCTCAAAAACCGATCCATTACAACACGTTCCACAATCTTTGGTGCGGACAAAGTCTCTGGCTGTAGCCACTTTCTGCTCAGGTGAATGAGATCATACATTTGAGACCTGGGGGGTTTTCCAAGCTGGAAAGTCCAGTTATGCACACGCTGAGCCCGGACAGCCAGGGTGACACCCAGCCTTGCCAATATTTCAGCTTTTAGCATCACATAGTCTTTTGCTTGGTTAGGCTCTAGGTCATAGTAAGCTTTCTGCGATTCACCAGTTAACAGAGGAGCCACTAGTCCAGCCCACTGCTCCTCAGGCCACTTTTCTCTTTCAGCGGTCCTTTCAAATGTGGTCAAAAATACCTCTGGATCATCCTCTCCAGTCATTTTTGTCAATAAACGACTCACCCCAAAGGACGCGGTATTAGTGGGACGGCTTTCCTCACTGGTCTGCGGACGTTGCTGCATTACTGCTTCCATCTGTTGTTGTAGTCTCTGCTCTTGCTTCTGCAACAGGTCTATGAAGCGGGCCTCAGATTGCTGTTGGGCTTGTTGCTGAGCCTCCAGACTCTGTTGTAAAGTTGCAAGGCTCTGTTGATGAGCTTGCTGCTGGGCTGCAAGGCTCCTTTGCAAACCTGCATTTGTCTGCTGTTGATTGGCATTTGCTAGAGCCAGCTGTTTCAGTATCTCCTCCATGCTGGCTTAAAAAAAAACTGCCACTGGTTCTCCACCAACTGTGAGGGGGTTAGCTCGGCAGCGGGTATGTGTGACCCCCGGGATGGGCTCCCCACCCAAAAACAGGCCCAGCAGACGGAGGTTGTGGTTTTCAAAATCAAAAAGGTGCGGTTTATTTTCTATTTACAGTGACAAAAACACAGCAAGGCAAAAAAAACATAAACAAAATAAATCCTGGTCAACTTGACGTCTGACTAAACTTACAGGTTTCCTAACTAACGACTGGGATCAGCCTAGTGCTGTCCTAGTCCCTGGTTTTAAATGTCCAAGCAAAATATAGCCACACAGGCTTTCTCTCACCGCACAGGGGTTCACTCTCCCTAGACAGTCCACACAGGTCTGCTTCCAGGCATGAGCTAACATCTAATGAATCTGGGAGTTTTTTATAGAGGCCTAAATGAGCTGACAAGCTTCAGCTGGCCTCATCAACTCCCTGTCTGCACGACGCCCAGCCCTCTCCCTAGAGGTATGAGTCATCAATGAGCCCACTAGCCTTATACAACTCTCCACCTAGTTGTATAAATCGGCGTAAAGCCTGAATCTGGGCGAAATATATCTACCCCCCTGGATGCAACCAGGTGACTTTACCTTCCTGCTGTCACACCGCCAATAATGTCGCATTTTTTCACAAGACCAGAATATGTGTAATAATGTTCCTCTTTCCTCCCCACATCTCCAGCAGGTCTCTGGAAACTCCATAGACATTCTATGAAGCCTTACCGGTGTGTAATACCATTGGGTCAGGAGTTTAAAATTGGACTCCTGGGTGCGCGTACAGACCGAGGAGTTCAATTCCAAAAAAATAATCTGTTTTCGCTGAGTCACCGAGAAGGTCCTTACCAGGTCTCTTTCCCATTTACTAACCCCCGGCAACACAAAATCCTCCTCGGAGGGGGTACTCAACAGCCTATACATCTTGGAGATCACTTGAGAAAGTGAGGGGGCATTTCCATTTGCCGGGAGCGATCGCGGGGGGTGGCCGGAATCGAACGGCTGTCCCCTCATGTCGGATCGCTCCCAGACTAATTCCGACCGCTCACTGTACAGAAGGGGGGTCCGATTGGACCCCCCAACTGTACAAAGGCAATCACGTATGCTCTACGTGATTGTGCCTGTCGGTGCCATTGTGCCGACGTATATTTACAGTGAGCGGTCGTTAAGTGGTTAAAGCAAAACTTTGGTTTGTGAGTGTATTTTACGTATCCCAAAGGATCGCATATGCAAAAAGCATTCACTCATCAAAGGACAGCTCAGCCAGAAATAGTGGCCTTGCGTCCTCACCAATTAATTTCACCATTCGTGCTCACTGACATGACAAAGATGGGAGCAAGTTCAAACAGACTAATCCAAATCATATTAACACTGTGCAATTCAGATCTTATGAATCCATGGCCCTGGAATACTAAAGAGCTCAACTGAATGATATAGGGCTCACTCAAACCAACTCCATTGGGCTATGTTGAACATTATTTCCTAATGCAGTCCCAACACATAAACAATTTCTTACTGCTTTAGTTTACACCAACGTGCTGCATCAGTGTGCGCTGAAAAGAAGCAGGACACGCTACATCTTTTGAAGAGCATGCTCAGACTCGCAATATCACATCACGCTAGATTAGGTTTTCAGTGCTATATAAATACCTGTAAAAAATTACACAATGTTTTCTCCTGGCTACAGCAGACTCATCACATCATTTCAGCCACATTATTTGTTAAATAGAAAAAAGGTAGAAAGTAGTAAGCATGGTTTTTTAACACACACCAAATTTCCTATCCAGTGGTTTTTTAAATGTTGTTAGGAGAACTTTGACTTCCTATGTTTAAAGTAAATGTACATTTTATTAAACTAAGCTACTTTTTCTGTGCAGTCTCTTTAGCTAACATAGTGGTCTGTGAATCCTTTGTCATGTTATAAATGTTTATTTGTAGCAATGCATGTATGTGTCACATACCTGTATTAGGAACTTGAGATAACAAGGGTAACCTCCAGCACAATTACTGTCTAAGCAACCCTGAAAATTGGGAGAGGGACTGCAAGATTTGATTCCAGCGTAATAAGAATGAATAGGAACCCACAAAATGGCTTCCGCCATACTTTTAGAGCGCCAAAGTTTTGAGCAAGTAATTTTCAATATTTTAGGCTGCATTGGCACTTTAGCGTTTCATGAACATGTGCAAAATCTTGCAATTTTGTGCACATTTCCAAATTGCGTGAAAAATAAGTGTGGTGCCTTCATTGCCGTTCACTGTTAATGGCATCAGAAACATTGCAGAAAATGTGTGGTAAAGCATGCGGTTAAAAAATATGCGAAGCTCGGCAAGGTGTATGAGTTACTTTGCCATATTTGTGTCGGTTTTGGTAGCCCATTGAAATGAATGGGCTGCCTTATACATGTAGGGCAAAAAGATGCATATTCAATTTTGCATGCACTCCAAAACACTAAAATGTGTTTCAGTTCATAGAGCTAGGAGGTAGAGGCTGTGACTTGTATACCTAAAAATGTTATTGTATTGATAGCCCATGTGAATGGAAATTGTGCAACAAGTTGAGTTTTAAGATGAGTGGGATGTGCAAGCTTAAAGTGGAACTGCAGTCTGTTTACATAATTCGTAATAAAACATCTTTGCCATTCTGAAGCTTCCCTCAAACCACTTTGCATATTATTTTATATATACTGTGATTCTGTACTTGCCAAATATGCTGTAGAAATCTCCCTCCACTAACTTTTGGCTGCAGCCATTTTAACTGTGGTGAAGCTGCTGCCTGTTCTCTTCCTGAATTTACACAGACACACAGAGGCACACCTCCAGCTCTGCAGCTCTCATTGGCCCTCTTATGTCTCACCCCCCCTTCCTGGGAAAACTCTCACTAGAGTTAGAGAGAGAGCTGTGCATGATGTCATAGGCCTAGGCTTTTTACCAGGCAAGAAATAGGAAGTGGGCTGTATAAGGTATTTACTGGCAGAAAAAATGTTTTACTATCCAAAGTTAAAACAACAAGGGCAGAGGATTTAATAGATGGAAAGTTGAAAAAATGACCGAAGGTCCGCTTTAAGATTGGGACTTAGCTCAGTTCATAATAGAAGGCCTCACAAAACTAAGGGAGGAGTTGAATCTTTGGTAATAATTTTTTTCTCGGATCGGAGACCATAAGGACAATGTCATCAAAAAACGAATGTTAAGGTAGCCTTAGGTTGTGTCATATTTTTTAAAGAACACGTAAAGTTTCACACAATAAAGCTATGATGTAACATGGTTGGAAAACAAATGCAGCCATCACATTTGCAGCTATCGCATTCACTATTCAGCTATCTGAAATTGATAAGCTGCAATATAATAAATGTTTGTGTCTGGGTATTATACTGTTTTAACAAGCCAAACAAGAGTTTTAAAGCCCACCCTTACCTCTGTAGCTGCATGCACTTTGAAGTAATTAATTCTTAAAGATCCTCAAAGATCACAACAAAGACCCTCAAATCGGGTTACAGCTCTTTCTATAGGCCTTACCGTATCTGTGTTTGTTTACAACAGAGGGCTGGCAGCCTGGTAAAAGTCTGCAGCAATGGAAAGTAATAGAACATTAGTTAAGATTTTAGTGCCTTTATTGTGATCTTTGGAGACATCTGCCTATGAGGTTGTTTTACAACGATTACTGCTTGCCGCTATGAATATGCAAATATGTTATGGTGCATAGTCTGGGCACAGGTTCCCTTTGAAGTCAATCAAGCTTAAAATGATACGAAAGTCTAGTTTTTTTTTGTTAATAATAACAAACATGTTATACTTACTTGCTCTGTGCAGTGGTTTTGCACAAAACAGCCTGGATCCTCCTCTTCTCGGGTCCCTCTTCGGTGCTTCTGGCCGGAGGGGCCAGAAGCACCGAAGAGGGACCCTCCTGTTGAGTGCCCTCACAGCAAGCAGCTTGCTATGGGGGCACCCGAACCGAGCCACAGTTTCCTGTGTCCGTTCAGACACAGAGCCAAGGCCCGGCCCGCCCCCTTTCATTTCTAATTGGCTGACTGACTTTGATTGACAGCAGCAGGAGCCAATGGTGCAATGCTGCTGCCAATGAGGAGGGGAGTCCCAGGCAGCCGAGACACTCCTACAACATCACTGAATCTGGATGGGGCTCAGGTAAATATTAGGGGGGCTGAGAGGGGCTGCTGCACACAGAAGGTTTTTTTTTTATCTTAATGCAAAGAATGCATTAAGATAAAAGAAAACTTCTGATTTTACAATCACTTTTGTACCTTGACAGTGGGAGGGATATATGACATTGTATTAGCAATTGCTGAGTAACAGAAAGCAGCCAATTTATTTGTTATTTTTAAGCCAATTTAGGCTTGAAATGCTGCCCACTGTTTCTCTGGCAAATTCACACCTGTGTCCTTCCTGGACATCCTTTTAATGCACACAAAGTGCAGAGATCTATGTAATCAAAATAAATCTGCATTGTCAATTTTTTTATAAGGTGTGTTATATATGTGATCTCAAATTGGTATTAAACCCAGAGCAAAATGTAATGCATTGCAGCTCACCAATTCTTAAATGTGGTGGCTGCATTCCTTTCCTTTCCTTTTATTATCATATGGTGACCTGGTCAGTAACACATTTCCTGTGGTAGGGTATCTCCACTCTGGAGGAGCAACAGAGACACCCTTGGACCAACGCTGTATCTTGGCCTTTTAGTGTAGCGCCAGTCTTATGAGGTGGAATGGACTGCAAGACGAATCGGTCCAGCTCCCCCATAAAGGGACACTGACATGGTCACCTATACCTGTCAGTTAGGTAGTAGGACTCTCCTGCAATTCTTTGCTTGTGTCAGTTGTTTTATTTCTGTTGATTGCTGATGAGAAAAATAAACAAATGGGTTTATTTGTTCCTGCCCCCAATCCTTCCTTTGCTCACTGCCTAGACCACATACCTTCATCACTGTGCTATATGTTTTCTGCTGCACCACTGGCATGACTATATCCCCTTTTGGCCTAAAAACAAAATGCTATGTGTGGCAGAAAACTAACACTGCACCTCACCCTGAACACACCATTCCCACCGTGAAACATGGTGGTGGCAGCATCATGTTGTGGGGATTCTTTTCTTTGGCAGGGACAGGGAAGCTGGTCAGAGTTGATGGGAAGATGGATGGAGCCAAATACAGGGCAATCTTAGAAAAAAAACTGTTAGAGTCTGCAAAAGACTTGAGACTGGGGTGGAGGTTCATCTTCCAGCAGGACAGCGACCCTAAACATACAGCCAGAGCTACAATGGAATGGTTTAGATCAAAGCATATTCATATGTTAGAATGGTCCAGTCAAAGTCCAGACCTTAATCCACATGAGAATCTGTGGCAAGACTTGAAAATTGCTGTTCACAGACGCTCTAAATCCAATCTGACAGAGCTTGAGCTATTTTGCAAAGAAGAATGGGAAAAAATGTCACTCTCAAGATGTGCAAAGCTGGTAGAGATATACCCAAAAAGACTTGTAGCTGTAATTGCAGCGAAAGGCGGTTCTACAAAGTATTGACTCAGGGGGGCTGAATACAAATGCACACCACACTTTTCTTATATTTATTTGTAAAATGTTGAAAACCATTTATGATTTTCCTTCCACTTCACAATTATGTGCCAGTTTGTGTTAGTCTATCACATAAAATCCCAATAAAATACATTTATGTTTTTGGCTGTAACATGACAAAATGTGGAAAATTTCAAGGGGTATGAACACTTTTTTAAGGCACTGTACTTTAATTCTTGAGAGTAGGCGCGTAAATTGGGACATGGTGGTAGGGGCCCAGTGTATCAATTTACCCAGGGGCCCATGATGCTATTAAGACAGCCCTGCCCAATGTCAGTGGAGAGGAAATGACAAAAATCTTCCCAGTGGGTCAAAGACAGCAGTAGAAAGCAGGCACAGATTTTACCCTTTTTTTTTTCTTGACTTAATAAAGGTTGTATTATTTATATATTTTTTATTGATGCTTGTGTCCCTGTTGGAAAGAACTGGCTGGAGTTCTGTTTTAACTGCACATAATGTTCACTTATTCTATTCGCTCACCTCAGTTATACATTAAGGATTACAACGCACTGAACTTAAAATAGCTCTCTGATCTTGAAATACAGAAAAGTGCTGTGTTCAGACGCCTGATCCCCTACCAGCCTCATATTATTGGAAAAATGTTTGAAAGAAAGAAAAAAAAACTCTAACGCCGCCAAAGAATATTATAGCAAGTAATTCTGTACTGGTAAAGGGAAAGCAGACGTAAGTACAGACTTCCTTACAAACATTCCATTTCACTCCCCAGAAGAAAGTCTACTGTATGTGAGTCACTGTTCATTCACAATGATCCATGAATGCTGGCATCCTGACATTGCATTTTATTATACTGCTTTAATTTAACTAAAGCCGAATGACTCTGTGACCTAAAAAACTGTAGACGGCTATTTCATTTCCTTAACTTGGGATTTTCTATGCATTAATATCAAGCAGAAAAATCTACTTACTGAATTCAGTAGACAAACCTGTAATTGGCTGTTCCAAAGTGCATATTGATATGAAAGAAGAATATTCTAAAAATTATCAACACAATTTCCTAGTGTTCACAAATAGCTCACTATAGTATTTAAAGCTACAGTCCCAATGGAGTCATGCTGCACAATCTATAAATAGGAAGCCAATAATATCTTGGATTATAGCCTGCGGTCAGCAGTGATAAGACCTGACATAGACAGGATGGTTTTTACCTAGTACAATAGATTCAGCGTCAACATGATGTGGATGACATAAAAATTTGGAATGGGACTCATAAGTGCATAAACACCCAATCCCAAGTGCAAATTTAAAAATGCACAAGGACAAACAAATATAGTGGTGCTACATTTGGTTTTAATGGTGTCAGTGGCTATCCTTGTCCCTTGTGCAGTAAAGAAACAACAGACTTGGGGGGCACACCCTAAAAATGCGTTTACATGCAAGATGGTGCTGCTATAAGACCGCAAACAGAACAAAATAGATTACAGCGCACACATACAAAAATGACATTAAAATCCTGCAAGGCTATTTCAGTATTTAAGGCTTTTTGGTTACACCATATGGCCATATAGTGCTAAGCCCACTACTGCGTCAAAATACCCCATTATCAGTGGGTCCTACACTATTCATAGAATGAAAGGTCCTGCATCTCAACCATGGGAGACAAACTCCTCTTTATGGGAGATCTATAAGGACTCCTCCTAAAACACAATGTGGACAATAATAAGAGGTAATAAAGGGGAGATTGGGTGCTTCGGCCCAAGGGATCTGGTCAGGACCCTAACAATATACAAACAACAGACTTGGGGGGCACACCATGTCATTTTTGTATTTGTGCACTGTAATCTATTTTGTTCAGTATAGAGACTACTGTACTGAGCATTGATAATCATAACTAAACTACTAGATATTGGTTCATGTCCAACAGCCATGGAAAGAGTAAGACAGGGATAAATGCTGTCAGGTCGTTATTGCAGTCTATGACCCTATTGGGGAAATTTTCCTAATTTCCTGTCAAAACAGGAAGTTATTGGAAATCTTTGTGGTCAGGACGCAAACTAAAACAAAACACTTTATCAATAAAAATGTGAAAAGGTTGGAATCTCTTTCAGCGTTAGTACTGTCTGTACCTTCCTGTCATGGTAACAACCCCTTCCCTCATTTCCTGTCTGGTTTTCACATTCAGAAAGACAGGAAGTGAGGTGAATCTGCCTAACATTATCAAGGACAACAATAAAATCTTGATTATTTGTCTGAAATTAAGCTTTTAGCCTTTTACTATATAAGTCTATTTGTATGGCTAGGTTCACACCTGTGTGGCCGTGCGGGCTGCGGTTTGTGCAGGCATGAGAGTCCAATCATTTGAATGGACTGCTGTGCCCTATGACACGCAGGGAGAAAGTCCCTGCACTATTTTTGAAATCGCGGCCCGCACAGAGGTTCTCAGTACGGGTACAATTTTCAGTGCCTTTAGAATTAATGACACCAGCCCGCAGGTCCTGTATTTCTTTGTGTGGGTGGTTGTGGCTGCCTTTTTTTGTGCGGGTCCCACAGCGGCACCACCCACACAGATGTGAACCTAGCCTAAATGTGTAGTAGAGAACTGGAACTTTGTTGTCAGAATAGTTATAAGATTAAAACAATGTTTTTTTTTTTCTTTAAAGCAGCATGGTGTGTTTAGCAGTGTAACCTTGTTGCACTGCTCTCTTGCATTCTCAATAAGCCTTACTGACAAAATTTTATGTTATGTTATCTATTAATAATATTTGAAAATGTCACCTATTTTTTCATTTTTAATATCTGCTGCGTCATGGTAAAATGAGCAGAACAGCTGCAGCCCTGCCATTTCGTTTTCCTTGGGGGCCATTTATACTCAGACTATCACTTAGAGTAAGTGACTTTAAAATGAAAGGGTGTGATCTTCTTGACAACAGCATGTGACAGGTCACACAGTAAGAAGACAGACCTCAAGAACTTAAAAGCAAAGTATGTGCTCTGTGAATAAGGGAAAGCATTTGTAGCTCCTTCTAAAATTCAGATATAATTTTCTTGGCATACGGAGGAACTATAGAGAAGATGCTGATAAAGAAAATGTAGTTTGTAAGGAAAAATCCAAGAACTTTATATACTGCTGCAATTACCTCTTTTAGATATATATATATATATATATTATACACTAAGTTTTTTATATCCATACAAAATAAAGGTTACAGGAAAAAGTGTGTTTTATTACAATGACATAAAAGCCTAATTTTTGACAATAAAGTGCAGCTAAAAGAAGACACGAGTAGGATCAGAAGTTTACATCACATTGCATAGCCTAGTTTCACTTGACATTGTATAATTATATTTAAAGAAAAACTAACAGTAAAACCTGCTTACCCTAGAAAAATACAAAATTCTGTATTGCAGTATAGCACAAGGAAGAACATGCCTAAGTCTAAAACAAGCTCACAATAATATAACAGTGCCCTAAAGAGCTGTAAATACCCTAAAATCATGAAGGATCCTCCTTTTGTTCACTTACCTGCAGCCATTATAAACTAAAAAAAGTTTTTGTTGGGAGATAGTCCAGATGGGTGAATATTGAACAACACAGACAAAGGGGTTAAAGCCAGGGATCTCCAAACTACGGCCCTCCAGCTGTTGTGGAACTACACATCCCATGAGGCATTGTAAACCTCTGACATTCACAGACATGACTAGGCATGATGGAAATTGTAGTCCCTTAACAACTGGAGGACCATAGTTTGGAGACCCCTGGGTTAAAGAAATACCTCTCCCAAACGATGTTATTAGAACATTTTCAGTTGCTTTTCGAAATGTGGTTGCCACCAAACATTCCCGTCAAATATGTTTATAAGTGTCAACCTCCAGCAGTCCCTATAACAGTCTGGGAAAGCTTTTATTTGATCTGTCGGGGGTATAATACCATTCATTTATGAGCTTATGAGCACCTTCATTGATATTTATATTTTGGAAAATACCTGAATTTATAGTGAATATTTTTTTCTCAATCTCCCTTGAGGAAGGGAAGTACCTGACTCACCCTCCCATCTATTGGTATAGTTAAGAAGGTTTTATATGTGTAAAAAAAAATTGTAATCAATCATTTAGCTTGAATCATGCTATAACAATTGTCAGGGTCACCTGTGGCCAGGTGACAGATGCACACCGTAGGGGGACAGGAGTGCACCGCGAGGTAGTGAACCCTATGGCTGGCTTCTGTGGATAGGAAACTGGGTGGTTGTGGAAAGCGGGACCAGAGGAGCACAACCGGGATCCCAACGGAAGCGAGAGCCAAGATTCCCCAGGGCGCGGAGTCTAAGACCCAGCTGGTCTTCTCCAGGGCCTCTAGTGGTGAGGATGTTACGCTGCAGGCTGGGACCAGGTCGCGGCCCCTGGAGTTTCCTAGCTCACGCCCCGTAGGATAAGGGGAAGCAGCAGCACACGATAGAGAGAACCGAATAACAAGCCGAAGGTCAGGGGCCACAAGCAGACAAGGATAACGAAGAACGAGCCGAAGGTCAAGGGTCACGAGCAGACAGGGATGGTCGGGGACAAGCCAATAACGTAACAGAGAGACAGACGTAGCACACGGCAGGCAGGAACCCAAACACACAATGCCTAACAAACACGTTGATCAGCCAAGCAGGCTTGCAGTGCACAGGTTAATATAGTGTTCTGTGATAGGGCCTGGGGTGGAGTCTGGCTGGGAGGAGATTATAAAGGAAGCCAGGTGAAAGGGCTCAGGCCTCTAAGATGAACACATGGGAAGGAAGGTAAGCTGACAGACAAACACTACTGCATATCCATGACAGTACCCTCCCTCTTATGGGCCCTCCCCCGCCTGGACCCAGGCTTAAAGGGAAATCTCTGATAAAACCTTCTCAACAGATGAGGTGCAGCGACATCAGATGCAGCGATCCAAGACGCCTCCTCAGGACCAAAACCTCTCCAATGCACAAGGTACTGAAGAATGCCTCTGCAGAGCCGAGAATCCAGAACTTGTCTAACCTCGTACTTAAGATTATCCTCAGAGACCGAAAACGAGGTAGGGAGATGACAAGAAGATCTATTGAGGACCAAAGGCTCCCTAGGAATAAGCAAGGGCATGAGAGGATCAACAGGAATCTGAGGAGGGTCCCCTAGACCCTTAAAGGGGAACTGGTCATCTTGCACAGGACCATCAGACTGGGCAGATGTCAGTGGAACCCTGAAGTCAGGTTGGTTAGAAGGTGACATGTCGCCGGAGTCAAGCTGAATAGCTGAAGGACAAGCAGAATGTCCCAAACAAGAAAAAGTAGGAGGCTCACTGGGCATGGGCTGGACTGGCATAACTAGTACAGAGGCAGAGTGAATAGCTGAGTCAGGTGTAGCGACTACCTGAATCGCATCGCAAGACGTAGCGACTGCAGGACTTGTAGACAAGCTAGCCTGGCTGTGCGTCCAAGGGTGGTTAGGGACAGAGAAATGTAAATGGTTATGCAACCTGGAATGAATGACCGGCTCAGATTCACAGGGGGCAACCTTGGGTAGGCAGGACGAGGAACAGGAGGGACCCCAAGCCAGGATCTGTCCAGTAGTCCAGTCCACATGAGGAGAATGGAGCTGTAACCATGGGAGACCCAAAATGATAGGCGTTGAGGCCTTGGGTAAGATAAGGAAGGATATCCACTCCTGGTGGAGTGTCCCTACCGACATCTTAACAGGGAGGGTCTGGAAGCGGATAGGTCCCCCTGGGAGAACAGTACCATCAATCGCCAAGACCACCAATGGCGTGGTGAGGGGCAAAAGAGTAAGTCTCATGGACGATGCGATTTCCCAGTCCATGAAATTACCAGCGGCTCCGGAATCCAGATATGCTGAGACCGAATGAGAAGAAGCACCAACATGAAGGAACACAGAAAGCATAAGACGAGAAGGGGAAGGTGATATTTCTGGGTCCAATACTCCACTTTCCAGATGAAGTGGACCCGAACGTTTTTCTGGACAAAGAGAGCAAGTGTCACGAAAATGACCTTTGCCCCCACAGTAAAGACACAGACCAAGAGTTCTGCACCTAGCACGTTCCTCGGGGGATAACCTGGTCCGACCCAGCTGCATGGGTTCCTCAGCTGGTAGGAGATGCTCTACGGGTCGAAGAGAGGGGAGCTCAGGCTGACTAAGAACCAAGGAGTGCTGGCGTTGCTTTTCTAAGGTCCTCTCCTGAAAGCGAATATCGATCTGGTTACACAAGGAGATAACGCCGGCCAGATCAGTGGGGATGGTTCTTCCTGCTAATTCATCCTTCACTCTATCAGACAGGCCATGCAAAAAGGTTGCGACTAAGGCCTCATTGTTCCAGCTCAACTCAGCCGACAGTATGCGGAAATGAAGGGCATACTGTCCCACAGAAGCAGACTCTTGGCGGAGACGTAAAAGGGCGCTGGCCGCTGAAGAGACACGAGCCGGTTCTTCGAAGATATTCCGAAAAAGTTTCAAGAAGCCAGACAGGCTAGAAACCACTGGATCATTCAGTTCCCACAGAGGGGCTGCCCAGGCTAAAGCTTCACCAGAGAGGAGGGAAATGATATAGGCTACCTTAGCCCGATCAGACAGGAAGTTTTGGGGCTGGAGCTCAAAATGAATCGTGCATTGGCTAAGGAACCCCCTGCAAGCCTTGGAGTCCCCAGAGAAACGGGACGGAGCTGGCAGTTGTAGTGAGTGTGTGGCTGCGACTGGTGCAATAGGTGCAGCCGCTGATTGTATTTGAGGTTGTGGATTCAGGGTTCCCAAGGAGGCCTGAAGCTGCTCGAAGCGAGAAGCCAGATCCTGGAGGAATCGCATCACCTGAGTCTGATTCGATTCCTGGGTTTCAAGTCTGCAAACTATGCCCTGCAATGGATCATCCGCGGGTAGCGGGATGTCAGCCGGGTTCATGGCTGATCAAACTGTCAGGGTCACCTGTGGCCAGGTGACAGATGCACACCGTAGGGGGACAGGAGTGCACCGCGAGGTAGTGAACCCTATGGCTGGCTTCTGTGGATAGGAAACTGGGTGGTTGTGGAAAGCGGGACCAGAGGAGCACAACCGGGATCCCAACGGAAGCGAGAGCCAAGATTCCCCAGGGCGCGGAGTCTAAGACCCAGCTGGTCTTCTCCAGGGCCTCTAGTGGTGAGGATGTTACGCTGCAGGCTGGGACCAGGTCGCGGCCCCTGGAGTTTCCTAGCTCACGCCCCGTAGGATAAGGGGAAGCAGCAGCACACGATAGAGAGAACCGAATAACAAGCCGAAGGTCAGGGGCCACAAGCAGACAAGGATAACGAAGAACGAGCCGAAGGTCAAGGGTCACGAGCAGACAGGGATGGTCGGGGACAAGCCAATAACGTAACAGAGAGACAGACGTAGCACACGGCAGGCAGGAACCCAAACACACAATGCCTAACAAACACGTTGATCAGCCAAGCAGGCTTGCAGTGCACAGGTTAATATAGTGTTCTGTGATAGGGCCTGGGGTGGAGTCTGGCTGGGAGGAGATTATAAAGGAAGCCAGGTGAAAGGGCTCAGGCCTCTAAGATGAACACATGGGAAGGAAGGTAAGCTGACAGACAAACACTACTGCATATCCATGACAACAATCAGATTCAAATAGATGTAAGGAAGTATCAGGGTTTTAGAAGAATGGAGAGATATAAGTTGCCTCAGTTCCTTCCTAGGTGCCCCTTTACTGTTTTGGCCTTATATAAAGTGGTAAATGGCAGAGATTCTGCCAATTTTTTTGGGTGTTTATCACTCTACTGTGGAAATGTATAATCATCTTTCTATCTCAAAATCAATGTTGTCACTGTAAAAGAATGTAAAGAGAAATCTCCCTAACAGGGCTACATACAGAAGATCACACACATTAAAAAGTTTTAAGTCCTGTCCCCTTAGGGTTGTTTGAAAACCACATAACCTAAGCTGCAATTCTGCTTCACCAAATTCATATTGCCCATTGCAACGTCTAGAAAACACATAAATAAGAGGGCATACAAAACAGTTGATACTTAGTCTGTTTATAATGTCATTCATTTCTAGGCCTGTTAAGTAAAACAATGGGCAAAGTTGAATAACCTATAACAAACAATCATAATTTGTATGGCTGAACTTGATTGAACATAGTTTGTTACTGATCTGAATTATGCAAATTGGAATTTGGTTTCTAAAGATTATTCACTTTGCACAGTTTGTGCTATTTGTACTTCCAAACAGTAAACTCGGGTAAGTCTTACAAACTCACTGCTACCCACCACCCTCATCTCATTACGGGAGAATTGAAGGACCTGCAGCTTTAACAGTGCAATATATTATTCTAATAATACACAGGTAAAGTCTCATTCATATCATGGTGGCTTTTATATTACTCATTAGCACACTGTTTTACACTGCTTTATATTATGATGGTGCACTTTACTTTGAAAATATAGAATGCGCTGAGAATACAGCCCATTTCTTGTGAGGATATGTCTTCTCTGTTCATGTCTTCTTCCTGCATTAAGATACCCCTGCTAGCACTGTCAACCTAGCAATAAAAAGAGATTTAAATTTAGTCGCCATCACTAAAAAGAGATTTAAAGCCCCATCTCCAGTGTATAAATACCAATCTGTTTCAATTACCGTATATACTCGAGTATAAGCCGAGTTTTTCAGCACATTTTTTTGTGCTGAAAATGCCCCCCTCGGCTTATACTCGAGTCACCTTTTTGCGCCTGATCTCCCGGAGTTTGGGGACCCGGTACTGGCCGGGCCATAGATCCCCTGGACCTCAAACTCTTCCTCTACAAGTGTGCAAAGTTTGGTGTCCAGGGAACCTACGGCCAGGGAGCACCGATTTTTCAAAGTCGGGCACCCCTTCCATAGACTCCCATGTTAAACGGTCATTTCTCCAGTAACTTTGGGGACCCGGTACTTGGCACACATGTAGAGCCAATTCTTCTCTACAAGTGTGCAAAGTTTGCTGTCTGGAGGGCCTACAACCGGGGAGCACCGATTTTTCAAAGCTGTGCACCCCTTCCATATACTACCATGTTAAACATAAGTCTAGTCATGGGCACAGTGAGGCATGGACACAGTGAGGCACAGTGAGGCATGGACACAGTGAGGCATGGGCACAGTGAGGCATGCACATGGACACAGTGAGGCAAAGTGAGGCACAGTGAGGCATGCAGACCCTAGGCTTATACTCGAGTCAATACGTTTTCCCATTTTTTTGTGGTAAAATTAGGTGCCTATATTCCAGTCGGCTTATACTCAAGTATATACGGTATGTTATATCTGTGCAAGAGAACTGAAAAAAATAAAAATAAACCAGAAAGTGGTGCAAAGTTTTCAGAGCAATAATGATAACTAATTTAGCATTGTAAATGTGTAAAGGATCCATAATTCATGATGTGTTTTCCAGGAGTAAGAGCTGTAGCCTTCATCTTATCCATCTTTTAAAATAACATGATGCTTAGACATAGAAGCAGGGCTTAGATAAATTGGGATCCTGTGCAGACCTACTGACATGACCCACTTTATAGTGTACAGAATTCTCTGCTCCATTATGTCTTTCTACCTTTCTGATTTAAATAATCTATCAGATAAACAGACTTTTTTCGAGGGTTCAGTGAATTCAGATTTTAATGTAATTTTGAATACTACAAAACAAGAGGGATTATTTCAAGTGATATGAGGAGAGGAGAGATGGAGGAATGATCGACGGAAAAACAGAAGTGGTGGAAAGTTTGGAAAAGCGTGTTATACGTTACAGTATGTTAATTTGGAGGACACGTCAATCTGGGGAGGAGTAAATGCAGAAAGTTGAGGGACGAAGGAACAAACAAAAAGGACGTGGAGGGTTTATTTACTTAGTGTAGAGTTACTAACATAGACTGTTACTGTGTACGCTTTAATTATAATTTCAGTTTTTTTTTTTACTGTGTATAATGAATATATAATGAATATATTTTCCTTTTTTTTTTGCATTCATTGTGTGAAGAAAATGGTGGCTAATAATCAGGAGTCCCCAGTTTTTTAAACAAAGCGTCAGTTCATTGTATATCACATGGTAGGGGGTTCAGGCTGTGCTTATTGAGATTTAAACAGTACCACTAAATCAATGGCCAATGGAAGTAAACAATGGCCCTACATTGGTGGGTCAGTGGGAGTAAAATATGAAGTTACATCAGTGGGAGTTAAAGAATACCCCTCCATCAGTGGTCACAATGCCTCTATATACAGTAAGTGGTCATTAGGAGTAAAATATGCCATTACATCAATAAACAAATGCCCCACCATTAGTGGTCAGTGGGGAGTAGAAAATTTCCCTGTGTTAATGGTCAGTGGGAGTAAAAAATGCCCTTTATGTCAGTGATAAATAGTAGTAAAAATTTCCCTTGTGTGAATGGTCAGTGGAAGTAAACCATGCCTTGGCATCAGGGGTTAGTTGAAGAAAAAAATGTTCTTGCAATGGTTGTGAGTAGAAATAAAACATGCTCCTACATCAGTCAGAATAATAAATGCCAGTATCAGTGGTCAGAATGGTGCACCTGAGTCAGTGGTCAAAATGGTGCACCTGAGTCAGTGGTCAGAATGGTGCACCTGAGTCAGTGGTCAGAATGCGTCACCTGAGTCAGTGGTCAGAATGCGTCACCTGAGTCAGTGGTCAGAATGTGTCACCTGAGTCAGTGGTCAGAATGGTGCACCTGAGTCAGTGGTCAGAATGGTGCTTCTATGCACAGTAAGTGAGAGGAATCGTGCCCCTGTGTTAGTTGTCAATGGGAGGAATGATGCTGCTATGTAAGTGGGAAATGGTAGACAATCATTGGTGTTCAGAGGTTACTTACTTACCATGTCCCATGTCGTTCCTCATAGTGACATAACAGCCAGGACTATACAGGAGCCATCGGGAATGAGAACACTCTGCCTGTTAGCTTTCTGGGTGCTGGAACACTTTGCAAGTCACTCTCCCTTCCTCCAACTTGCAAGGAGAAAAACCAATGGGACATAATCAGAGGCTTTTATTAAAAAGAACATATCGGAAAGGGAGTGTTTATTTGTTGGAAAGAGGGAGGAAGCATATAAGAGGAAATGTTTTCATAATTGTTGCTGATATGTTTATAGATTTATTGTCATTAGCACAGTTTTCATCACGTTTTACTGTATTTTATTTACAAACTTATTACATTTAAGCAAGCATATTGTATATATTATCAGCGCCACACAAACATGCAAATAGCTCTGCTCTGAACACAGACACTTATACAAATAGCCTGCAAACATATGCACTGAATACACAAACATACACATGCTGCATCCTACAGAGAAACATACATGTGCACATTATACACAATCATGCACACAAGCTGCACATTACAACCAATAATACACACAGCACTGAATTGCATACATAAACATACACACAAACGACACATTGCACATATTCTGCACATTACACACCAATATAAACACAGCACTGCATGACATATATAAACACAAACATGCCTGCATCATACATACAAACACAATTTGGCCCCCAAATGAAGCAATGAAGCTCTCCCTGTCCTTCACCTTCTAGTTTTCCTCCACAGAGTAGAAGGAGGGTGGATCCTGGTGCTGCTATTCTGCAGACTCTAGTTCATTTTTGAGAGCTACAGATGGTGCATCTCTTTAGGTACAATGCTGTAGGACAGGTTGGTTGCAGCTCCAGAGGGGCCCTTTAGAATGCGGGGGGGGGGGCCTAGGCAATTTCCCATTTTGCCCACCCCAAATGCCCACTCTATGCAGAAGATGCTCATGAGCCCGTATGTTTACATACTTTTGCTGGTCTGCATCTGCAACAACGAAAATTAGATCCTCACCAATTTATCAACATGTGCAACTAAATTGATTTTATTGTGTTTAATAATTTTATTGTGTCCATTAATGTTTGATTCAGGATTGCAAGGCTGCCCAATATAGTTTATATTAATTATTTTGATGAATACATTATATTAACATTTTCAGTAGTTCAAAAACTGTAAAATTCCACTTCTAGGGTATGAGAATAAAATCTATAGTGAGTGTACTCAAGGGCCAATAGGTGATGTTCGACAAGATTTGGAATCCCTGGCTCCCTTACTTACATGTGCTGGATGGCTAGAGGCAGACACATAGGTGGTACTGGGGGGGCTTGCAGACAAGCATTACTCTCTCTTTCTCTTCCCTACTTAATAATTTTCTTCTTTCCTGCTCCTCTTCTAGCTTTTTCCTGTTTCCTCTCTTTCTCTCTATGTGAATTATTGATTTTGTTGGAACTTTTACAGACAGCCTTTGTGATCCTAATAATATACTGTTGCTGTGTACCAAGTACCAGCTTCTAACACTAATATTAGAATTTTTCTTCTTTTTCAGTGTTTCTATGAAGTTGATAGGGTGCCAGGCTTCTTAATGTAATTCGGTCAGATTTGTCTCTTTCTTGCCATATTTATATGCTTGTTTCCCATTCAATTTGTTTTAGGGAGGGGAGGGGGCAAGGTATTACAAGACATTGTTTGTTACAGTAGTTTGATTTGCTACACTACAAAAGACTTGTTCTGTGCGATTGGATTATTGAGCACACTTTGGGGTGACTTGTACTCACCCCCTTTATTTTGCCTATTTGATTACTTTTAGTCTACATATGTCATGAAGCACTATTGTATTTTTTCTACTTTTTTGAAAATGTAGTCGATACACAAGAGAATAAAATGTAACCTTAATACAGCTATTAATTCCCTGCAACCAGAGGGAATTAATAGCTGTACTGTACCAAGTTGATAGATTGATCAGCCTAAGTACAACCAGCCTACCAGATTCACTTGCGATTATCGCAAGCAGCTCCTATAGTGGCTAGCGATAATCATTGTCTTTTCCCAGTGGGGATTGCTTCCCCCGTCTGCCCTCGTCCCCCATGCCGGGACAAGACAAGGGCCCAGCAAAAGGGATTCCTGCATCAACAATGTTTGCGTTAGTTAGTGCAACCCGTGGTTGCAGGAAAGAAATTTTCTCTGTGTATGGCCAGCCTAAGAAAAAAAACCTGGTAGCTTTTTTAGTAACACATCACATCTTGTTGTCTATGTTACAATATTAAAATGATCTGCAAGCTTTATTTAAAAGGTAAAGATCAAGAGACAAAGATTATCCTGTTCTATTCCTTTCCATATAGCAGAGTTAAGGGTAATCAGGTCAAGTGCAGCCCGTAGGTCATGGATCTGTGCTATTTAAATTAGACTGCTGCAGGTCTCTTAACTCATATATATTTCATTTTAAATATACTATATATTTCCAGAGATGGAACTGTGTCAAATTTTTGATAGCTCTTATAGCCTTGGAGGCACTTATTGAAACTAGGTGAGTTTTTTTTTTTTTTTTACAGGTATCAGATGAGATTTTTACCTTTAAAGACTACAGGGGCACAAACAACACGTAATATGAAAAGGATATATAGCAAGGAAAGGAAATTGCTGCTGATCTATACAAAATGTAATATACGTTTACAGCTGGTAGATAAACTAAAGTATTAGCAATGTTTACGGCTCTGACTTTATGGATCCTTCGGGCATAGCAGATGCATTTGTATATATGAGCAATACTGTAGTTACTTATATATTATCTAGGTGAGTCTACAAGGAATGATTTTAAATAAAGACATTATATTATGTTACATAAATTATTAAGCGAGCAGCACTATAAAAATCTTTTATACTGTCTATATTTACACACTCCCAGGCAGTATGGCCAGACGGAAGACCTCATGTTTCTCAGTTACACCTAAGTTGTATGTCCATGTCTTTTCCATTGGACAGTGAATAAGAAGCAGCAAACGGATGAACTCATCTCTTTTTTCTCCTACTGTCAGCATATCCTTGTGAGCACTGAAGCACAACTGGTTAATTGTACTTCTTCCTCTCGCAGTCTTAGCTGGGCTGTATAGGAGATAAGAAGAGGCTGATATTAAATCAAATTTAGGTACTTACACTAGTTGCTATTAAAAATATGCATAAAGTGTTAAACAAGAGAAATATAAAAGTGAACTAACACCGGACACGCTCCCCATCCCCTGGTCCCAACTGTACTTACCTCTGGGGTTGCCAAGCTGTCGGCACCCCCAAAGCTGCTCCAGTGGTCCAGGGATTTGAAATCCTCACTCTTCTCCCTCTCCTCCATTAATGCTTCTCGGACAGACCAGATGGATTTTGATTGGTCAGAGCCATCCATGTAACAGCACTAAACAATCAGAATTGATCTGGTCTGTGCTGGAAGCGCTGATGGAGAAGAGATTTGAAATCCTGCTCTTCTTTCGATTGTCCATAAGCACTTCTGGGACAGACGAATTCTGATTGGTCAGCGCTTTCCATGTCAGAATCAATCTGGTCCGTGCTGTAAGTGATGATGGAGAACAGAAGGGAATTCAAATACCCTGACCTTTGGAGCAGCTGCGAGCTGCTGACAGCGCTGCAACCCCAGAGGTAAGTACAGCGAGGGCCAGGGGGGTGGGGAGTGTTTTGGTGTTAGTTCAACTTCCTTTTTTTTCTGTAAAGGTGAACTAACTCTTTAATGATTAAAAAAAAAAGAAAAAAAAGACCTGTATGAATCTGTGCTTTTATCTGCCTGTTCAGGTTTAAATGTTTAGTTGTGAAATATAGATGTTATATAGGGGAAAAAAAGATAAATATGTTTCATAACTTCCCCCAAGCCATTATGATGGCTTGGGGGAACTTACCTTTAAGTTTTTTGAAAAACAGCACGTCAAAAAGTACGTCTCTCGCACTTGTGTGGTCAATATTGCATCCTATGATGTCAATATTTTCAATATTGCCAATATTGACATATCCTATGATGCCAACATTGCATCATAAGATCTCCTAAAGTCAGAAGCTGTCTAGTGCAGACTATGCCATAAAATTATAAAGAAGTTGTACTGTTTACACAGAGAAAGCATAGACAATGGTGGTTGGAAGTTTTCTACGATTATTCTACAGTTTATTCTACTCTTGTATAGCTAAGAGATAAGAGTAGATCACATGTCAGTTGCCTTAACCACTTCAGCACCGGGCCTATTCTGGCACTTCTCTCCTTCATGTAAAAATCATCATTTTTTTGCTAGAAAATTAGTCAGAACCCCCAAACATTATATAATTTTTTTAGCAGACACCCTAGGGAATAAAATGGTGGTCATTTCAACTTTTTATCTCGCACAGTATTTGCGTAATAATTTTTTCATGAAGTTTCATGAATTAAAAAATAACAAAACAGTAAAGCTAGCCCAATTTTTTGGTATAATGTGAAAGATGATGTTACGCTGAGTAAATAGATACCTAACATGTCACGCTTTAAAATTGCGCACACTCATGGAATGGCGCCAGACTTCGGTACTTAAAAATCTCCATAGGAGACGCTTTCAAATTTTTTACAGGTTACTATTTTCGAGTTACAGAGGAGGTCTAGTGCTAGAATTGTTGCAGAGGCTCTAACGCACGCGCGATACCTCACATGTGGGGTTTGAATGGTGTTTACATATGTGGGTGGGACTTACATGCGTGTTCGCTTCTGAGAGCGAGCTACCGGGGACAGGGGCGTTTTAAAAAAAAAATGTACTTTTTTTATTTTATTTACTTAATTTTTTTTATTTTTACACTTTTTTTTTATTTATTTTTTTGATCACTTTTATTCCTATTACAAAGAATGTAAACATCCCTTGTAATAGGAATATATTGTGACAGGTTCTCTTTATTGAGAGATGCGGGGTCAAAAAGACCCCACATCTCTCCTCCAGGCTGGAAAGCATGAGATCGGGGAAAAAAATGTCACCGATCTCATGCTGACAGCCGCGATTGCGGCTTTGTTTACTTCCGAGTACCTGGGCGTCATGTCACAACGTCGCCTCCGACGGTCATATCGTCGTGAGCCAGCCGACTCGTTCTCCGGGCCCCCGATGGCATGGGAGAGCCCGGAGAAGCACCGGATGGCAGCGGGAGGGGGCCTTCCCCACCTGCCGCCTATAAGGATGATCAAGTGGCGGAACTGCCACTATGATCGTTCTTATCGTGCCCCGATTTGCCGGCAGAAAAGAATGATATCTGTAGCTGCAGGCATCATTCAGATATCACCGCACAAAGTCGAGGACGTCATATGACTTCATATGATGTCTAGCAGGATTCAGGGGATGTAAAGGATTAAAGGGGTTGTTTTATTGAATAACTGTTCAAAATATACAGCTGTCTTTTCAGTCCCGGTTCACACTTGTGCGTAGTGTGAGATCGCATGTGATTTGCACCGCACTGCAGTGCAAATCACATGCAATGTCCGTGCAATGCGATTTCGGCCATACAGATAGTATGGCTGAATTCGCACCGCATTTGGACCAAACTCACACAGGACCCTTTTTTTGATCCGCACCAGAATCGGATTGCATGGGTGTTCACACCCATGCAATTTGATTCATGTCCGAACTGTCAGTTCGCAGTGCGATATACGAGCTGAAATGGGGGTGTCATTAACATTGTATTGACACTCCCAGCAGTTTGCATATGGCAGTGTGAACTACCGTGCAAGTTGGGTGCGAACCGAGCCTCAAGCCCATCTTCAGGCATAAATGACCCTTTCCTCCCACTCCACTCTTTACTCTCACAATTTACCCTCCCATTCCACTCTTACCCATTCTAAAGCTTTTTCCTTAAAGGGTAAGTTCACCTTTACATAAAAATCTGTAAGGTAAATTTACACAGGACCCCTTCCCCACCCCACAGTCCCACTGACCTGGAGCTTGGGGATAGGCAAAGAGAGTAAAGTGTATCTTAACTGAAGAACAAAAATGCAATATTTCACAGCTTACCAGTCCTTAGATGTGGTGGCTTCATAACTTTTCTTTTTTTTAGGTTGCCAAAAACACAGTGATACTGCCAATAAAAAAACTTCCTTTCCTAGTGTGACAATGTACTATATCCATGGAGAAGCAAGGTTGTCACCCTAGGATAGGCAGTATGTTAGGACTACAGAACATGAAGCCTTCTCTTCAGCTCTGTAACATAGGGGTGAAAATGTTCGGTAGTTCACAGAGGTAATCTGCGATCTGGAAGATATTATTTTGTTAACATTGCAGAGTGTACAGGAAAGCACTGAATTTCTGGCAGAATTAACAGAAAATATTAAACTTTTTTTTTTTTTTTTTAAACAAAACATTTTATTGCTATGAAAATGTATACCAATAATGGCGCCCTGTGGGGATAAGAACATATAACAAGCAGCTGCCCCTTTAAAAGTGAACAAATCACCAAACTGTGTAAAATATTGAAATAAAGGATAAGGAGCTATAAATGTTAAAAAAAAGACTTTTCACAAAGAAACTGTGGAAAAAGTTGATATGTGTAATAATAACATCAGACATAAATGTGTACACAGATGAAAAAAATTGCAATGGTAGCAAGCTAAAAGTCCATATGTGATAAATCCCAACACCAAATCGAAGTGCTCTGAGATATAACTTCTAGTTCTTCCACCACAAGTGCTCAATGGAAAGGTGGCCACTCACCAGAGATGTTTGACCCCTTTTTACAAGATGGTCAAAAAGCGCTTTCGGAATATCAGCACAATTCTACTCCACTGGCCGCTAACGATGAAACTAGGATGTAAAAAATGACTCCACAGAAGACACGGGTAAAAGTCTCACAGTGTAGTAATTTATAATTAAAGTAGAATAAAAACAGCAGCAGCATTAGCAGTTACACTCACATGTTGAAGTGCCTAGCCTGGCACTAGGTGTAATCAGCATGTGCAAGTCAGCTAATCCCTTGGGGATGGCGTTCATTCCACGTCTTGCTCTAGAGGGCAAAGCCTAGTGTGGGATGTCAAGTTAGGACCCACATTTTACTGGTATATTTAATAGACCAAAAGGGAGCAAATAAGATAAGTTAATCGTTATGTTCTACATTCACTTTAAATGCAGAGCTCCTTACAGTCTATAAATCTACAATTCTGTCTGTTTTATACAAAAATATATCAAATATTTTAAAATGTGAAAATCAAAAAAAAAAATATTTTAAAAACCCAGCTCTGGACACTTAAAAACCCCCTTGCATTGACTGTCCCCACCCCCACCCCACATGCTACAAGGGTTAAATGCTTGTTAAGTCTAGTTGCAAAAGAGGCTCTATTATGTATGTGTCTCAATGCTCCAACTGGCTCTGATGCAGTTCTCCTCGAAGCTCAGGTCTGTGAGCAGAGCTGCAGCCGCACACATATGGTTCAGAGCTATTAACTTGCAGAGGATCAAGGAAGCCTGCTGGAGCGAGGAAAAAGGTAAGTAATACAAATGCTTTTGCAACCCCCTAGACTTAATAAACACTTAACCAGTGACGGCCATCCCCCTAATCCATGCGCCCGGCCCCTAATCTACATGCAGAGCCCCGAGGCATGCGTTTCAGTGTTTTGTTTTTTTTGAAGCACGTGATAAAAGCCTGAGGCTCTAATTGGCTTCAAAACGGGTAGTGCTCTGCGCCCTGAGCCTATCCAGTTGTGTGAAAATAGTGAATTAATATTTTCTATTGACTTCCTGCCTCTCCTCCCGGCCAATCAGGAAGTGGGTTTTAAGACCCGATTGGCCGAGAGGAGAAGCGACTGTATTGGTCGGGAGCAGAAGCAGGGGCAAAGGTGCTGAGGAGGACACGCAGGGGAAAGCCGCCGAGTCTGCCCGTGAACTGGATGGGGTAAGTGTGGGGCTGGTGGCCAGACGGGGGGAGGGATGGGGGGGTTTGTTCGCCGATCGACCGAGCGACAGGGAGGTGGGGGGTTTGACTGACTGAACAGGATGGGGGGTCAGGTGGTTTGTTTGCCGCCCCCCCAAAAAATAGAGCACCAACCGCCACTGCACTCAACCCTTGCAGTGTGGAGGGCCCTTTTGCAAGGGTTAATTTCTTGCTGTGCCCAGAGTCAGAGTTTAACTTTAATGTACACACCGCAATAAAAACTAAAAAAAAATACTCACTGAAAATATACTATACTTTACCCACTCCCAAGTTTTCTCCCAGTTGAACAAAATATTGCGCCAAAATTTAGCCACCTAGAAGTTTTACAACCCTTTCTATTTCCAAATAACCAGGACCATGCCACCCATGAGGTCTTTTGACTCAGTTTACCATATACTCCATCCTCAGTGCAGTTCAGTAAGCCTCATCAGTGTCACAAAGCCTACTAAAAGTACAATATTACTGAGCTCAGCACAGCTGGTCAATGCACGTGCCTGTGTGACAGGTGCAGGAAGGAATCTCTGCTCAGTGTCACTGAACCTGCACAGGTTTACTGAGCTAAGTGTGTATGTGTGTGTGCACAGGCATCGCAACTGCCCAAGGCGGCACTCTTTGCTGGGGGAGTTGCAGCACAACCTAAACTGATTTGCATACATGTTTTTTTAAACATATATATATATAATATATTTATTGCATGACATTTAACTGTGCAATTTAAAATGCATCTTTGTAACCACGTACAAATTTCTTCTGTTAAACTTTATTTAAAAAAAATAATTAAAATACACTAAATATTTCCTTTATCATATTTAATTTTTAAAAGTGTAGCTGTTGAAGACATATAAGACATTTTGTAGTAGCTTAAAAGAAGACATCATGATATTACACAAGAGGTGGTTAAAAGAGCATGTCATTCTAAATGAGAGTTTCTAACATAAATTTACTAGGCTTCTTCTATGGAAGAAATCTTGTCTTCTATACAGCACTTGTCAAACACATCTAACAAATGGTAATAACCTTTGCCATATCTCATTTTCCTACATAAACAGCTCAAGCTAAAACTATAAATGGTGGAAAGTTTAAGCCGCATGGCTTGCATTATCAAAACTGTTAAACAATTATTTTCCATCGCGTCTGGATAGCGCTATCTGTTTTGTGAGAAATGTTGGAAAAATTACTTTTAAAGGGAGATCTTACACCAGCAGGTCATTAAGACATGGTGATGTTTTAGCTTGTAAATGTTTCCACAATGGCTTGTCACCCATTTTGAAAACTGTACTATTTCATGTATACATTGCTAATGGTCATAATAAGTAAACTAAGTGTTAGCTCTGGGACACGGAGACCGCTTTAAAAAAAGGGCAAGCTGAAATTTATAGTACTTGATGGCTCAATAAATAAAATTTGTTTACTTAGAACAGACTTTGTTAAGTGTAATTTAGATTTCAGCATGTCCATATTGCATCAACAATTTCATAACTCCGCCTTGTAAACTTATATGCCCAGTACACACGACCGGGATTCCCGACAGGAAAAGATCCGTCGGAAATCCATAGGGGAAAACCAAGAGCCTGCTCTCTACATTTCCCCCGTACAGACGCTCGGTTTTCTCGTCGGGAAAACTCAGATGAGAGCTTTTCCTCGGGAATCCCGACCGTGTATATTGCTCCATCTGAGTTTTTCCCCACAGGAAAACTGCCAAAATGGTCGTTTTCTGCTACATGCGGCCGGGTTTTCTGACGGGAAAAAGTCAGTCGGGAAACCTGCCGGGGAAAAAGAGAGCAGGTTCTCTTTTTTTAGCCGGCCGATTTTGGCAGTTTTCCCATCGGAAAAACTGCGAGGGAGCACACACACGGCCGGGATTCCCGACCAAAAGCTCTCCTCACAGTTTTCCCGTCGGGAAATCCGGCTGTGTGTACGAGGCTATAGATTTCTAAGAAATATTTCTGACATTGTGCTAACACCAAATCATACCTTACTAGCTTGTCTGTACATAAAGGACTTTATAATGAAAGTAATGCCCGACACTGCTTTTTAATCTATAAACTCCATAATGCTCTTACTAAGAGCTTCCTTTTTGTATGTTGTGAATGTAGCAATTACAGTCTTTAAAGGCTATGGACAATCCTTCCACAGTTGATGTACCCAGGCAGTGCACACTATTACTAGGTGCTGATTTTGACCTACAGTATAGCAAATTTGGTCTCATTTAAATTTACATAAAAGGAGACCAGTACTGTACCTTTGCTGACCTTTTTCTTAAAAATGCTAATTGCCTGGCTGTCTCTAGTGTCATTACTTTTTGAGCCACTGACCTTAAACCAGCATGCAGCATGTGAAATAAGACCTCTTGATTTGCACACTTATTTAGGTCACTATTAAAGTCATTGGACCAGCCAGGTAACTGGCATTTTCAGAACGAGAGGTCAGCCATGGCAGCTAACATATTTATATCAGCACAGGTTTCTTTAAAATATTTTTCATCTATTTATTTTATTTCTCTTTGCCTTTTGTAAATGAAATTTGCGTTAAAGTAATCAGAGGCACAGCTGGACTGGCCATAGCAAATCTGGCTCACCAAACGCCATCATGACAGTAATCTCACTAGAGACTTTTTAAAATGACTGATTCTAATTCAGTATATATACTACTAATGTAGCAATTGTGTTTGCTACCATTATTCAGAGCAATCGCCATCCTTATGCATCATCGTGTTGAGGGATGTTCCTTACCATGTATTGACCCCAAAGCAGGCTCCTGGTTTGCTCCAAATTATTCCTTTAATGTCTGCATAGAGCACAAAGATACTGTCTATACATTGGGTGTTTCCATAAATTAATATGTATACTACAGTATATTTATTTTTCTTTAGACTCACATGTTTTCTGTAACTTCCTACAAAACATGATTAGAAAGCATGTTGTATAATATACCTGTTTTGGAGGTCTGTTGTTATTTCACCAACACTGCCAGTATGGCATTCTTATTTATTTTCCCTATCACCTAGTCCCAGTTACGAGTGTTGGCATTGCTCTAAGACAGTGATGGCGAACCTTGGCACCCCAGATGTTTTGGAACTACATTTCACATGATGCTCGTGCACTCTACAGCGTAGTGGAGCATCGTGAGGAATGGAGTTCCAAAACATCTGGGGTGCCAAGGTTCACCATCACTGCTCTAAGACAAGACACAGGCCAAGTATTTTTACCCAATGCTTGTTAAATAATGCTACCATATCAACATGCTGTACAAAACACAAAGAACCTGATCTAAAACATTATACACAGAATACGGTATTGTATGTAGGACAATGGGCATTAGAAAAGCTTATCATTCCTGTTTGATTTTCAAGTGTACAAAGTGAGGTGAGCATCATCTGTTTCTGTTATAGAGAGAAAAAAAACATAACATGAAAATTAAGCAAAATGGTCCATTTCAAATTAAATTTAATTATGAGCATTTCAGACTAAATCAACAACCCATAAATATTACAAGAGGTGATTTTAGGTTAAATTATATAAAAAATAAATCTTCATTTTCTAAATAGGTTTAACAGCCAAAACATTCAGATACCAGATGTGAACATCTTAGAGGTTTTTTTAAACACATTCTTTGGATCTTAGAATAGTCCACATAAGTGGAGTACAGCTATGTAAATAAGTTCATCTTCAGGTGTACTTTAGGGCCATCTTGCATCATGGGCCCCTGGGCAGAGTAATGCACTGTGCCTCAATTTACACACCTACTCTCAAGAATTAAAGTATAAATTGATAGAATTAAACATATATTTATTAGTACTTTCAATAAAATACATTTTAAACAATATAAAAAGCATTCCATCAATCAAAGACTAATCAAAACAAAGAGTCCAGTACAGGGGTGATGGCAAAAGGGCATAGTATAGGGAGGTCAGGAGGTCACAATTCTGGGATCAGGAGGGCACAGTACAGGACGCTTCTTAGGACACGGCCATCCTGGGACAGCTCAGTAAAAAGCGTGACTGGCACGGCAAATCCAGGACAGTTGGCAAGTATAATGTAATGCAAGACAATCATGGGGCCCCAAAGCACCTGGGGCCCCTGGGCAGTGCCAAGGGGTGCCCATGCACCATATTTTGCACTCTCCAGTCTTAGTAAATCAACCCTAGTATCATTAAAAACCTAAAATTACAGTAGTGGTAACTAATGTTTATTAAGTGGCCATTTTTTTTAATCAGATTACAGATACTAGGTTTCTGCTGTAGATTAGGAAACAAGGTGGTCTGTTGTCATGGACAGTTTTTCTGTTTTCCTTAAGTTTAAGAAAAGCTACATGAATTGATGTCAATATCTCTTGGAATCAGAAGATTGGGCACATTGGATACTTTTAACAAATCACCATATTCCAGTTCTCAAAAAACAAAGAGTGCCCGCTCTGCAGAGACTCTCCTAATATATAAATCCCAAGTGCCACTATTATTTTATTTTGCAAACCAAGTGAATATGAGCACACATAACAGGAGACTCAGAAAATCATAATTTACCTGAAAGAAATCGACTCGGTTTGCTCATTTACAGATTTTCACAGATTTATTTGCTTATCTCTATACCTAAGGCAAATGTTATCTGTCGCCTGCTCCCCACAACCTTAACCAATCAATACAATAGCAGAAGGTATTTCTTCCACAATAATATCCATTGGCATAGCCTGTGCTTTAAAGAAATAACCTTGAGACCTAATGTTTTTTTTTTCTTTTTTAACAAGGTAGTGCAGAGAGTAAAGGTGTGTTGTACCTATAGCAGGCAAACAAGTTTTAACCTGTGTCTGTTTTTTTGTGGAGACAAAACAGTTTATAACGATTGAAAGATTGATTTACGAAAAAAAACATGCAGTGTTCTTTGCCTTGTTAAATAGAGGTCTCTGTGGTCAATGGAATAATCTATTGTTAATATATACAGATCTGTATTACTTTCCAAAAACACATTTTTCAGTTGAATTAGTACATTGTACTCAATATCTCAATACTGTATCTCATCCATGGTCACTGAATTTGGTCAACGGAAACATACAGTTGAACAGTTAGTTTACACATTTGCATTCCTTTACTTGCCTGCAATATATATCCGCCAGAGCAATATAGAAATCTTAATGATAGTTTTGTTTTCTTTGTCTTTTTCAGTTTTCTTCTTGTCTTCAGCTGCTTAATTCTATCAGTGTTTTCCACCATCCCTGAACATCAAGAACAAGCTTCATATTGCCTCTTTGTCCTGGTGAGTGATAATATTAAAATAACCACCATAAGTGAATAATTTGACATACCGTATCTCAAAGCTAACTGATTATATAGAAAACATGACTATACACATAATTAAACAAGTAGTTCAAGTCTGCTGATTTAATATATTTTGAAAACGTTTGAGACAATTACACTAACAAAGTAAAGATGGCCATAGATGGGTAGAATTCCAAATGAAAATTTTAAGGAAAATAACTTTCTAATAAAATTCATTCATTTTTCTAATCATTAGTTTGTTTCAGTAAAGTCTATTCATTATAAAATAAAATGTTAACAACAAAACCCTTCAAACAACATTCAAATACTCTGAGAATGTTCTGAGAATGTTCTTATAAATTCTCCTAAGACTTTTCCTAAGAATTTTTTTTCAAAATTCTATTCCATCTATGGCCATCTCTAGCCCATAGCAGATACTAAACCTGATGTTATTACTATCTATGTGACCTCAATTGATTTCTAAAATATGTACAAATTTTGGTTCTAAAATATAAGTCATACATTGACACTAGACACATGCAATTTGTTTCGGGCCGAAGGTAAATTTGGACAAATTTTTGGTTATTTGGAATTCGGATGTTTCAAAATCTCCAAATGAAATAGTAAAGAATTTTCTTGAAATTTTCCTAATTTAGTTTAGTTTATTCATTTTCTACCAAAGTCCAAATTTTCGGAACAATTTGAATTCGGATTGGTCAAAAAATTATCAAACGATTTGAATTCTGTGTGAAGAATAGCTGGTTGTTAAGGAGCGGGCAGGGAAGCCAGCCGCCGCGTTCTCTGATGTCAGTGGCCCCGCCACTTGTGACATCACAGAACGGGCCATGCTGGGTCAATGACGTCATAAGTGGGTGAGTTCACATGCTGACATCATCAGGTGACTCTGCCCCTTAGCTATTTAAGAAATGTCAGACGGAGGTACAGGCAGTCAGCGGGAGCGTTCGATGAGGCTGGAGGTTTTATTTTACCTTTTTGTAGGGTCCAGCAGTGTGATTGACGATAGATCTACACCAGGGGATATATCCTTTTTTTTTTAGAAAGGAATTCTGAGAAACTCGTGCTGTGTCTTTATTCACTTTTTACACTTTTTTGGGGAATGGATCGTTATCCCATGTACCCCATACTCATTCACAAAGGGGAGCCAGGATCTGGGCATCCCCTTGTTAAAGGGGCTTCCAGATTCCAATAAGCCCACTGCCTGCATACCCCGAAAAGCACTACCCAGAGTTTTGGGGAAGAGGCCCTTGTCCCCATCAACATGGGGACAAGGTGCTTTAGGGTGGGGGGTGCAAACTCAATGTTGAGGGCATGTGGCCTGTTATGGTTCAGGAGGTGAGGGGCTCTCACTCGCCCCCGCCCCCTTTCCTGGCTTGCTGGGCTGCATGCTTGGATAAGGGGGGAACCCAACACCCTTTTTTTTCAAATTTTGCCATGGGGTTCCCCTTAAAATCCATACCAGACCCTAAGGTTTATTTTTCAGGATTTTCTGTAGCGAAATGTAATTTTTTTTACAATTCAGCTCTCAGCGGGGAAGCCCGGTGACAACTGATGAGTCATCTGTTGTAAAGGACACCCCGGCTGGCTTCCTTGTCCGCTCCTTAACAGCCAGATATTCTTCACACAGAATTCAAATTAGTCAATTGTTTTTTGACCAATCCGAATTTGAAATTTGAAATTCGTTAGAAAATTATTAAACAAAACAAAATTAAACAAAACAAAACAAATTCTGAAACGAATCAACTTAACAAAATTAGTAACATATAGAAATCTATCCAAAACAAAACAAATTTTTCTGTTCTGCACATGTCTAATTAACACACAATGGTGATCCATAACCATGATGAACATGCAAATATAAATACAATCTGCTGTACAAAACTATAAAGTATATGCAAGATTTGGATTCATCCAGTCCAAGTATGGCAGTGTATTAGTCCATAGATTTTTTCCTTAGAATAGCGTGTTATTCATGTTTTCATTATTGAGCTTTTAGGATTCTAAAATCATGATGGGAAGTTTGTATGTGACATAAATGTTATTAATGAATGGGCTTTGAAAATTCACCTATGGGTGTGAGTGTGCCTCCCAGAATAAATGTTAGGGGCAAACTTTTTGAATATTGTTAAACAAAAGCACCCTTGGTTCATTATCCCTATGTCCATTGAAGTTGGTATCAAAAAAGTGGTATTGTGCGTACAATGTCTCTCTGACTTTCAATATCCTTAGGCTGGCCATAGACGGATCGAAATTCGGCCAGTTCAGCAGAATCGACTTCAGTACAACCAGCCTGTCAGGCTTTTTATAGCAGTGGTCACTGTATTCTGACTGTGGGGAAACCTCCCACTGTCAGAATACAATAGCGGGAGGGATTCTGCCATCAACACTGACTGCATTGATGGAGAAAGAAATCAATTTCCTTTCCTTCAACCCGAAAATTGCATAATCTATGTCTTTCTTAAAGGATAAGTTCACCTCGGGAACATGTTATGCGTTCCACTTGTTCAACCTGTTTTAAGGGTGGATCATGTAGCATGTTCCTGATCCTGCATCTGCTCCCTGATTCCTGCACTCTCCATGACAGCAGGCTGGGGATCATCTGGGGAAGAGTGTGGCAGTGCAGGGCTCTGCATCAGTTTTGTATATACAGTAGCTCATTGTCAACTCAGAACTACTACTACTACTACTGTGCGATTTCAAAGCAGTATATCAGTGCGATTTGCACTGCCAATTTCCTTGCGGCTTGCATTTAACAGAAGTCTATGCAAGTCGCAATGGAATTGGCAAAAAATAGTGCAGGAATCTTTTTCATGAGTTGCAGTGATATGAGCAGTGTTCATTGCTGGCAATGAAGTGCAACTTGTCATGACAAGTCACACTGTTGTGAATATGTGTGTGTGTGTATGTTACTTTTCCTGTACTATCAGAACTGCTTTTTTAGGGCTTATTTGTAATAGCAGCAAGGACTGCTGCTCTTCTGAAAAGCAATTCATGCTCAGATTGCTTTTTTGGGCTATTTGACAGGCAGTAAAGAGGCAATATTTTGCCTCCTCACCACTTATTTTAGCCCTGTAAATTCAGCATCACTACGTGCAATGCACACAGTTGCGGGGTGGTTGCAGTGCAGCCCCATTCACCTGGGGGTATACCTGGGGGTATACTTCCAGGCACGGCCACAGCTAAAGGGGGATCAGTTGGGGATGGTAAAAACAGCTGAACCACATGGTTTTACTGCCCCCCAACCTCACATGCGAAAAAGCCCTTGGTTTGCATCTGTGGGGCTGCGTGCTATGTGTAGGGCAGCCCATTTGTTTCAGTGAGCTACCCTACCCGCATAAATGCAGTGAAAGAAGTCCCTGACGTCCCCAAGTGCGCACGCTCACGAAAAGTGTCCCATGCCTATGATGCCATCTCCTGTAGTCTGGCTGTCTCATGCGTTCCACGCCTCATTCTGAGTTCCTTCGGATTGTTGTCCCCGGAAGCCGGCTCCTTACATCTGCTTAGGGACACTCCTGGACCCACACCGCAGTGCTAGAGGACTCTGATGACCCACTGCTGAAGATCTTCATGCTTGACATACTCCCATCATTTTTGCTACGCCTTTTTTACATCTGCAAAAGGTGAGTTTACCTACTGTATTTACTAATAAAGCCTGTGTTAAAAACTACTGCACCCAGAGGCGCCTTCTCTCCTTGTTTTTTTGCAGTTCCCTGAACATGGTTTCTGTTCACCTATGAGGGCAGCCCTGTGTACTTTGAATCTCTTAACCTTCCATTAACTTTTTGTGCATACAGACTTGAGAGACTGTGCAAGTAAAACTATACGGACTGATCATTTCACATTTAATTTCTTCATGTATATTACTTACCATCCTTTTATTATTTAATGCTGGGCACTATACATGTCCTTTGGAGTCGTTGCACCCTAACTTGCTGTATACCATTAGGAAATAATGGCACCCCTAAAGAGCAGACCATTTGTCTGCATGTGAGGAACGAATGTGATTTTTTGACTGGCTTTGGACAGGGGTGTCTTGAGACTAAAAATGCTTTTGAAGGGTGCCCGACTGGAAAAAGGTTAGTATATACTGATCAGAATTGTGGCGCAGAAAAAGTACACTTTCAGTCTGGAACTCTAGTTAGAGTTAAGAAACCTGGCTTACTGAAACAGGGGATATCCAACATTTCCAGTCCCCTTAGAGTGACAGGTCAACAAGGCCCTTACACCTATAAAAGGTCTGATGGACCATATGGAATGTAAGGTGTCGTGTGCCTTTTAGACATGACTTTTCAGAAAGGACACTTTCCTATTCCTAATTTTAACAACCAAACCGTAGTCTACAACTGCTCTGTCTCCCAGCCTAAATACATACATTTTACAAAATCCCAGAAGTTTTTACATTTTTTTTAACAGAATTTACCCATTTAGAGTTTCATGTAATCACTCCTTGATGGGCCAATCAAATATTTGACTGAAAACATGTAAGTGCATATAAACACCAAATATTGTCACTGTCCCTTTGTGATTGTCAAGTAGATTGAATAACTGAAGAGGTATTTAAAACACGAAGAAAGGGATTGTGATGGTATGTCATTTCCTTTCAACTGCAGAATGATACCAGTACTTCATGTAAGACAAGTTGAGTACTCTCACTTTCAGTCTTGAGTGATATATGGGGGGAAGTTCTGCAATCCCTGGAGATATAACTGTCTCCAGTATGCATATCGCTTATACAGAGCCTTACTGCACAGGTGTTCAGTATCTTTCTGCACACTGCTGGCTCTTCTTACAGTAGGCTAAACAGAGTCTTGTGGGATCAATTAACCTTTACTGATCTCTGACATGTTACGGCTTTTGATCTTTCTTCCTGTCATATCAACACTTCACTGAACATTTGATATCCCCTGGACACTTAAAACAGGGATAAATATATAATCCATGATATTTCTATAGTACATTTTATCTGAGATAATGCAGTCTATACCACTGTTATGCTATCTGAACATGTAACATTCAATCTTGTTTATAAGTTGAGTTCTAGTGACCAATGGAGAAGAGGCTTCTCTCTCAGGACATCTGTGAAAGGGTAAGGGTTATATAAAGTGCTGAGTGCTAAGACAAATGTCTTTGGTGCTCTGGCACCTAACAGGAAGTATATAACTGGGTAACCTTACTGTACTGAGACACATGTCGAAATTCTAGGTCCTTTCTATCATTAGGCTGTCTGAGTACCTAAATACTGCACTGGAAGAGGAAGATTTTAGGTCCCGTTTACATATCGTGTAGCAGGAACTCAGGTTCCGGCTTATGATTTTAAAAGCACGATTCACACTTGTTTTCACGTGTCGCACATAGGGCAGCCCATTTACTTGAATGGGCTGCTCTATGTGCATTTGTTGCACCAAAGAAGTTCATGGACAAAATTTAGGCCATTTTGCACACACATTTTGCCGCGATTCTGTGGACTGCGATTTTGTTGCACGACACTCAAGGTAAAATTGTACCACATTTGGGGTGCCATTTAGGAGGGATGGCACCCAAACATGCATCATGTGTTTTGCCAGGATTTGGAATCATGGGCCTAATAGCTACTGTATACTTTCTTTTTTACATTTTTGACGGCATAACCATAACTGAAAATAAGGTATTACTTGAATTGTAGTATTGAAAAAAAACCTGTAGCTATCCACCACCCATAGTAGGTATCCTTGGATATCCAGATCAGCCTAAAGAGTAGCAAGGCCAGCTCAAGTGAGGCAGTGATCAGTATTAAAGTTTAAACAAACAAGTGCTAGAACTGTACTGTAAGAGTGCAATTACAGTAGCAATGCTAATCCAAGATCAGCTGGGAATGCCTTGTCCAAAAGAAAAGGAGGATGGTAGCAGAAGGAGCAGGGGAACAAAGTTGACTTGCAGAATAATTATTATGGGAGGAGCAGTCCTATGATATGTTCTTCTGTTAACTGTCGTTGGGGCCCTTTTAGAGTGTCTGTGCACTTAATGACAGTCCCAGTTAACCTGCATGCAGTATAGGTACAGTATAGGTATGGTATAGTCTCGGCACAGGTGCAAGGTAGATGTGATTTAGATGGGGTAAAGGTTAGATGCAATGCAGTATATCATTGGTATAGGTGCAGTCTAGGTTTGGAATAAGTGCCGTATAGAGTGCAGTATGGGTGTTGTAATATGAAAATAGTTCCTCCACCCCCACAGTGCCCACGGCTTATAAATCTTTGTTTTACATTAAAAAACTGCCACTGGTATGATTTACCCTACAAAAGAAATGTACGGTTATAACATTCTGAAAGATATGTGCAAGGGCCCTGTGACCTCATCCCCTGGGGTGCAGTGTGATCCCTTTGGGGCATCCAGAGGGATGAGAGTCGCAATGCTTGATCAGTTATTGTAATACTTATTGCTATACTGTATGGTAAAAAAAAAGTTATATTGATAGAGTCTCTAAGAACAATGCAGATGCGTTTGAATGTTATGTTAGCATATGCGATTAGAGAAAGATATACACAAATGTAAACGCAGGATTTTGAATGTATTGTTTACTTGCATAACATTGCTTTCTATTCTTTGTTATCATCATAAAATTTTCACTAAAAATTATTGGAATTAAAACACTGCCACTATATACCATTTTGGATGATCTGTTTACCACGGTTACATGATAAACTGCACAGTTTCTCCAGTGCTGAGAGTTCAGGAAGGAGGAGATTTTCACTACAGCCTGTATACACACCCACATATGTGATGTCAATATCATGTGATGTCCTCACTCCCAGTTTCAAGCTTGGATCTTTGCTGGTAAGGTCTCCAGCTGGTAGGTGAATATTCAGACAGAGGTGCTCTCTCTAACTCCCTAGGTGCCAAGAGGAAAAGAACCTTCCTGGTTAGATTAATAAAAATAATGTTTCCACTCATCCTAGTACACTCTGCCTATTGGGATCTGTGGTGTAGTCATTATAGGGTAACCATTGTATGGCTGCTGTCTTAAACTACAACTCCCAGGATTCTCAGCGCTCTGCAAAGAAGTCAATGGGCTTGCTTGGCTTTAGATTTTCCCCTGCTGGCTGAAAGAGGATGGTGCAGCATAACACTGACATCTCAGTAGATGGAGAAAATAATTATGGGCAATGTCTAAATCTCCATATTACGTATCCCAACACCTGACTACAGTCGTTTAGAACAGTAAAAGATATGTAAGATAAAGCAGCAGTCAGGACAGGGTGTAAACAGCAAAATCCAGACTGCTGCCCCCTGTATGTCGTGCCATGCATTACATACACTTGATCATTGAACTCTGTATGCTGTGATGAAACCCCAGTAAATCTCCCTTTCTATCCTGAACCAAAAATCCCATTCAGCGAAAAAGCCTCACTCCCTCAAGCAACCCCCTAAATAACCTAAATCTATTGTCCAAACCTATTTGCCTCCCACCACATCTAGCTTCCACAGTTCACCCCCATCCACAGCTCCCACTTCTGCATTCCCTGTCCACAGTCCTCATCTCTGCACCTAGCCCCCATCTCTGTCCACAGCTCACACTTTGCATCCCTTATCCACAGCTCTCACCACTGCTCCCCCCCCCCCCATTCGCAGCTCTCACCTCTGCACCCCCCCCTATCCACAGCTCTCACCTCTACATTCACCTGTCCGCAGCTCTCGCCTCTGCACCTAGCCCCATCCCTGTCCACAGCTCACACCTCTGCATCCCTCCTTCCATCCACAGCTCTCACCTCTGTAACTTCCCAACCCCATCCACATCTCTCACCTCTTTGTAACATTCAAATAAACAAAGAATCTGTTATCTCTCTTAACACATTACCCCCTTCATATAACACATATCTTCTTCATGTTATATACGTGCTTCTTTAGAACGCGTGCCTGCTGTGCATATTCCACAAAAAAACATGCGTGCTCCACCAAAGTGTACCACCACCTCTCAATCAAGCTGCTTACCTCAATATCAGACCCACACTAAGGTAAGGTCAATATATGCTTTATTATGTACGGTATATGCTGCATCAATCCACCAAATTTATTAACAGCCATTATGACGCTCAGCTTAAACTCCGGCCAATTTCATGAAAAAAAAAAGAAACAAGCCTGTCATAGTGAAATGTTGTAAACACACCCCCCCCCCCCCTTAAGGAAAGACATCAGCTCTTTTAGTATATATAAAGATGGCCAACTTCCAGTTCCAGGCGAGATTACGTAACGTGGCTCTGCCCCTGGCGCGTTTTGTCACATGATCAGTGGTTTGCTCAGTAAATGTGTCAGGGGTGGAGCCAAGTGACGTCATCACACCTGGAACCAAAAGTAGGCTATCTTTATACATTCTAAGAGAGCTGATGTCTTTCCTTTGTGGAGTGTTTACAATATTACACAGGAGGTTTGTGAAATCGGCTGGAGTTTGACCTGAACTTCATAAAAGATCACAGATTGGCTGTCAATAAATCTGGTGGATTGATGCAGCATATATCTATCCGGGTTACAGGGTAAAGCATATATTGAACTTACCTTAGTGTGTGTCTAGCCTTGGTAGGCAAACTCAGTGCACCAATGCACCAAGATTTAAAAAAAAAGTGTACATCAAAGCCTGTAGAGCATTGCAACAATGATTGATGTGTCGCAGTTGCAATGCACAGAATCCTGCATTGTTTACCACCAACCCCAGGTACAGAGGTACAGGTCTGTACAGAGGTACTTCTGTTATAGGGGTGGACGTAGTAAACTATTGATTACAAGTGTGGAGACATCATCGCACTTGTGCCAGTGCAATCTGTGGGCCCCTCTGCCTCGTTAGTAGATGGACTTTTGTAGTCTTCCCAGTCACATATCTCTGTATATTGAAGATGCACAATAGGGGGTGCTGCTCAAGACTCCAGCTGGGTCCTCTTCTGTTGTACAACGCTAAGAGTGCTGGCAAGGACAGAGCTCATCCCAGCTACAATGATACAAGAGACAAAAAAGGTCCTGTGTGCCTCACACCACTGCTAGACCCTGTGGATGTGTGAAATGACAGCCTCAACTCGGGCTCCAGTTAACCCACGCCCCCAATGCATTTCACTCCGTCCCCAGAGTTTACTCATGGGGAATCCCCATGTGATGGAGCCACACACAGCTGCAGTAGATTTAAATAAAATACAGGATGCTGCAGGGGGAAGTTCCCACAATTCAGGTAAGTGGTTAAGGGGCAGTTTGAGGGTGAGGATTGAGAATGTGACCATGTTTCATGTAAGACCCTAAATATTGGTGTGACATGAAACATGGTCCCAAAGGCTGACTGCATCCTTAATTACTGTGTGCTCCACATGTATTTCTATACAATAGTGCCAATACAAATCCAAAGAATGTTACATGTTTGTATTTCTGAAGGAGAATATCCTATGGTTACCATTCGTCCCTGTTTCCCATTGACAGTTCCCATTACTCTTTCGTCCATGGACCGACACAGCTTCTCTATTGACAAAGTGGGTATTATCCGTTAATTAGGAGTGACTAGGCAGAAAAACTTGTAAAAAGTGTTGCATCACACCTTCTACAGTACCGCCCAGGGGGCGCACCCTCTGGGTATAACCTCTCAGTCTGCATCTCGCAGATCAGTTTTTTTCTGTCTAGCAAGGAGTAGGACATGGCTCCCTTCGGGCCCATTGGTCCGGGGGAAAAAGATATATATTTTTTTGCTACATTTTTGTTTCCTGCGATCTTCGATCAACTGCCGACTGGGTGACAGGCTGGATCCTCGATCTTTGTAGTCTCCCCAGTTTCGGCCATCGAGCGTGTGCCGACCCTAGCTACGCGCTGGGTTTTCCACGACATGCCCGTCGCTCCACGGGTGGCCGGTGAGCCTACGCTCCAGGGCCTGCATCGGACCGCTCAGCTTCGGCTGACCTTACGGCCGAGTCGCAGCAGCCTGGCCGGTGAGCTTACGCTCCAAGGCTTGCATCGGACCGCTCAGCTTCGTCTGACCTTACGGCCGAGTCGCAGCAGCCTGTCCGGTGAGCGTCACGCTCCAGGGCATACATATGATCGTCCCTTTTGGGTCCAATCACAGCATGCCTGGCCAACAGTCACCTTCCGTGCGCGGACGATGACCTGTTTGGAATGTCTTCCAGCATAATACATGCAGGATAGGTAAGTAAAACTCGGCCATTTTGAGGTGGTCCATGCCGAGTTCGGCCTCTTGTGACTGCCCGGCGGCCATCTTCCTGTGGTTCGGCCACACCCACTGGCCCCTATCAGCTAAACGGCGGCCATGTTTGTCCACCCTGTATGCTATATTGCCGTTCGGCGGCCATCTTTTTGTGGGCTATGGCTGCTTGACCTCTATCTTCGGTCGGCGGCCATTTTCTTAGAGCCCACATTATCTTCCATACAGACATTTTTGGCAACCATTTTGCGAGAGCCTCCGGCCTCTAGGGTGCATTACACTGGTGCGAAAATTCACACAGGAAATGCTGATAAAAGAAGCAGACTGACACAGCAGCAGTGGGACAGCATCACAGGCGCAGCACACGGCAGCATAGCAGTACCGGTCCAGGGTGGTGAGTCCTCTGGGTGACCCAGCCTCTCTGCAGCACAGGAGGTTGGCCTATTGATACCTTGCCTGGAGCCCTGTGGGTGTCAGCGTGTGGTCAGCATGGCATCTGAGCCAGATGTCTTCTCCCCTGAAACACCAGATTTAGCAGCTGGTGCCCCTGAGGTGTCTATGAACGCTATGACGGCAATCCTAGAGGTGTTTGCTGCCAGGGTGGAAGCAACACACGGGAATACAGGGGGTAGTAAATGCCCCATCCCCTGCAAGCTTCTGGGGATAATTCTGGTGCAGAACCAGGTCCAGCTACGGCTCGGGGCCCAGATTCTGACGCATCAGAGACTGCAGACCGTGACCGGACAGTGAGGATGACTCAAAGTCCAGGTCAGTACGCGAGACGGCTTTGGTATCTCACCTTATTACTGCAGTGCGGGATATGCTAAAATTGGAAAATACTGCAGAAGCAGCAGAGACTCCGGTCCACTTGGGTTTCATAGACCTGCCCGCACTGCTAAGGTGTTCCCTTGTGTGTCTTTTGATAAACTCTTATACAAGGAATGGGAGAACCCACTGAGGGTCTTTACAGCCCAAAGAGGTTTGCGGTACGGTACCCCTTTGAGGAGAGTTTTCTGAAGAAATGGACCTCTCCCCCTATAGTGGACCCTCCGGTGTCCAGACTTAATAGAGCTACCACTATTCCAGTAGAAGGGGCTCCTGTTTTTAAGGACCCTGTGGATAAGAAGGCTGAAGCACTCGCTTGCTACCTATACTCAGTGGTAGGCTCGGCAGTACGCCCGGCATTGGCGGGGGCCCTAGTGTCTCACACACTTACTGAATGGGCAAGATTGCTACTCCAGGGGTTAAGGAGCGAGATGCTCCTCCTGATGAGATAACATTGGCCGACCAGTTGGTCCAGGGCCTTAGGTTTGTCTGCGAGTCAGACATGAATACTATTCCCCTGCTGTCTAAGACTTCGGTTTATGCAGTAGCAATACGCCGCCTGATCTGGCTAAAAGGCTGGTCTGCGGACCAGACTTCCAAGAAAGCCCTGTTGGATCTGCCTTTTAAGGGCGACAGACTCTTTGGGGCTTCTCTGGATGACATCATCAAGGATGCCACAGGAAGTAAAAGCACTTTGCTTCCCCAAATTAGCAAGGGTAAGGGGCCACGCCAAGGGCAAGGGCCCTCCTTTACTGCACGCAAGCGTTTTTTCATTCCCCTAGGGCGACAGGGAAAAGACCCCAGGCCAATAAAGTGCCTGCCCAAGGACAAAAGCGTCCTTGGTCCCGCATTCCCAATAAGCCTGCGGACAAATTTACGTCCGCATGAAGGTCCACCCCCACCCAGCTCTCAGGTGGGGGGACATCTTCGCAGATTCGCGACTCAGTGGACAGCTCTAATCTCTGACAGGTGGGTTTGTGAAGTAATCTCCTCAGGCTACAAGATAGAGTTTCTCTCTTGTCCACCGGACAGATGCAACACCTCCTAACTCCAGCTACTACCGACCCGTCGGGAGGCCCTGTATGGGGCGGTCCAGGGTCTACTGGAACGCGGGGTAGTTATTCCAGTTCCAGAACTGGAACAGGGTTTTTACTCAAATCTGTTCATTGTGCCGAAGAAGGAGGGGGTTCGTCTAAGCTTGGATCTCAGAGCCCTCAATTGCTTTGTGAAGGTACAAAGATTTCGGATGGATACGGTTCAATCTGTAGTCACGGCTCTCCATCCGGGGGACTTTCTGGCCTCCTTGGACATCAAGGACGCATACCTGCATGTCCCCATATACTCCAGACACCAGAGGTTTCTGCGATTTGCTATCGGGAAGGACCACTACCAGTTTGTGGCCCTCCTGTTGGGCCTTGCCTCAGCACCCAGGACGTTCACCAGGGTGCTCGCTCCGATTCTGGCACTTCTAAGACAGCGGGGTATCAAAATTAGAGGTAAGCGTGTCCATTACCTATCAGACTCTTCGAGTCTGTGGTTGGATACTAAACACGCAAAAGTCAGTATTGGTGCCCACTCAATGCCTAGTGTACCTGGGGTTGATTCTGGATTCTTTAGAGGCAAAGGTATTCCTCCCTGTGGAGAAGTTGCAGACCCTCCGGGCTGCAGTACGGCAGCTGACTTCCAGGAATTGGTCGTCACTCAGTTTTTTGCATGCGAGTGTTGGGCCTCATGGTAGCCTCCTTCGAGGCGGTCCCATATGCTTAATACCACACTCGAGTGTTACAGAAGGAAGTTCTGTCCAGATGGAACAGATGTCCATCATCTCTGGATTATCAAATCCGAGTGAGCCACCTAGTCAGGAGATCCCTGGTATGGTGGCTGACAGCACCGGCTCTAATGGCCGGGAAGTCATTTCGTCCGGTTTACTGGATAGTGATCACGACGGACGCCAGCCTTACAGGTTGGGGGGGGAGTCTGGGGTGTCCAGTTGGCGCAAGGTCGCTGGACCCCAGAGGAAGCCCTCCTGCCGATCAATGTCCTGGAAATCCGGGGCGATCAGGCTGTGCCTCTTCAAATGGTCTCAGAGGCTGCAAGGGCGTCCAGTCAGGATCCAGTCAGACAACGCCACAGCAGTGGCATATGTCAATCATCAAGGAGGAACAAGAAGCTCAGCTGCAGCATCAGAGATCGCTCGCATCCTGAGGTGGGTAGAGAGGAGCGTACCGGCACTGTCGGCCGTGTACATTCCGGGAGTGGAAAACTGGCAGGCGGACTACCTGAGCCGCAAGATGCTGGACCAGGGAGAATGGTCCTTACACCCGGAGGTGTTCCAACTCCTCTGCCAAAGATGGGGCACACCAGACGTAGATCTTCTGGCTTCCCAACTCAATCGGAAGGTATTGAGGTTTGTGGCCCGGTCAAGAGACCCATGGGCAGACGCAGCGGATGCGTTGGTGGCATCGTGGGATCAGTATCGGCTAATCTATGCCTTCCCTCCCTTAAGGCCTCTTCCTCTTCTGCTCCGCAGAGTGGAGGCTGAGGGAATTCCAATGATCCTAATCGCTCCAGATTGGCCTCAGAGTCCTTGGTACGCCGATCTAGTACGTCTGGTAGCAGACGTCCCCTGGCGCCTACCACTACGGAAGGACCTGCTATCGCAAGGTCCCATACTCCATCCTGCTTTACGGTCACTGGCTTTAACGGCATGGCTGTTGAAAACCAGGTACTGAGAGACCGGGGCCTGTCAGACTCAGTAATCTCTACGAGGAGAAGTGCTCGAAAACCGTCCTCTAGGAAGGTTTATCACCGCACTTGGAAGGCCTACATCTCCATGTGTGAGGAAATGAAATGGCATCCGCGTACCTACAGTATTTGGTTTCCAGAATCCTGCTGTTTTTACAGCATGGGGTGGACCAAAGGCTTGCCCTAAGTACGATTAAGGGACAGATATCTGCCCTGGCTGTCTTTTTTCAGCGACCCCTGGCGGCTCACTCTCTCGTGAGTACATTTGTGCAGGGGGTTCGACATGTGGCCCCTCCGGTCCGTCCCCCGTTACTTCCGTGGGACTTGAACCTGGTCCTCTCGGTGCTTCAGAAGGCACCGTTTGAGAATATTAGAGATATTCCCCTGTTGACACTTTCTCAGAAAGTGGTCTTTTTGGTGGCTGTTACGTCAGTTAGACGAGTCTCTGAGCTGGCAGCCTTGTCCTGCAAGGCTCCCTATTTGATTTTCCACAAGGATAAGGTGGTGCTGCGGCCGCAGCCTTCCTTTCAAAAGTCGTTTCGGCTTTTTATCTCAATGAAGACATTGTACTTCCATCCTTGTGTCCTCAGCCGTCGAATCCTAAGGAGTCGGCGTTGCATTCCTTGGACGTTGTCCGAGCTTTTAGAGTATACCTATCTGCTACTTCCCTGTTCCCGAAGTCAGACTCACTGTTTCGGTGGCTGGTCCCAAGAAGGGCCAAGCAGTCTCATCGGCCACCATCTCTAGGTGGATCCGACAGATAGTAATCCATGCTTACGCCTTAAAGGGTCAAGCGCCCCCCTTTCCGGTCACGGCGCATTCGACCAGGGCAATAGGTGCCTCTTGGGCTTTCCGACATCAAGCATCTGTTTCCCAATTATGTAAAGCGGCGACTTGGTCATCCGCTCACACTTTCACAAAATTCTACAAAGTTGATGTAGGTGCATCTTCGGATGCCTCTTTCGGCGCAAGGTTTTACAAGCGGCTGTTTAGAGTTGCAGCGTCTCCGTTGGAGGAGTGCTGTTTTGTGTTTGGGGTGAAGTTTATTTTTATGCTGTTACCACCCCTCGTTTTTTCTCTGACACTGCTTTGGGACGTCCCACTTTGTCAATAGAGAAGCTGTGTCGGTCCATGGACGAAAGAGTAAATAGGATTTTTTACTCACCGTAAAATCCTTTTCTCTGAGTCCATGGACCGACATAGCACCCACCCCTCCTTTTAAGTTTGCACTGCTTTTTGACGAACTGATCTGCGAGATGCAGACTGAGAGGTTATACCCAGAGGGTCCGCCCCCTGGGCGGTACTGTAGAAGGTGTAATGCAACACTTTTTACAAGTTCTTCTGCCTAGTCACTCCTACAGTAATTAACGGATAATACCCACTTTGTCAATAGAGAAGCTGTGTCGGTCCATGGACTCAGAGAAAAGGATTTTACGGTGAGTAAAAAATCCTATTTTTGAGGGGTCTGTGCTAAGGAAACAAAAGTCTGCTGCCATTGTATCCGGCCACCCACCGTTGTAGCATTCACCCTATATTGCACAATGACCAACTCATTGTTGTACTACACTGGCACCAACCCAGTTATAAAACTGAAAACAAATTGATGTAGCCTGGACAGTCACTGCCTATAATTTGACCAGAAAAGTCAGGAAAGGGGGATGGTTAGGAATGGATGCTGAATTATTAGGTTGCACTGAAGATGACAGCCAAAATCATGTTAGATGTTCAGTTATACTTCAGGCGCATTTTTAGTTTTAAAACAATATACTTTTGTCATATTGTTTTTTGTTTTTTTTTAGAAACCTTGTAATATGAAAGAAAACAATAATGACTCCATACCAACAAACCAAGTCTATGAATCAGCTACATAGCATTGTTAAACATGTAAAAATGCCTCTTTTTACTTGTGAAAATGTGGAAAATCGTATTTTAAGGCCTTTTCCTCACAGAGTTGGCATTTTAGTTGTTTTGTCGCTGCTGTCAGTTTGAAAGATATATTGATTTCTTACATCCCTTGAGGACTTCACAGGTTGTATATCCCCCACCAGACTTCCCAATACGCTCCAGCTGCCACATGGAATTCCAAACAAATGTGGATGTTATGCTATCTTGATATACTGTATATTCCATAATGTAGGATAAACAAGTGATTTGGGTATTCATTTGTAAAATAGTGACAATTTCTCATATTCTTTAATCTCTGTATTTTTAATGTGACTAGAGTACCTGAATTTGACTTAATTTCAGCCCCTTGCAATCTCATTTATAGCAACGCTTAGACAGCAAGAGGAAGGGGCCGTTCCATAAGCCACTCAGATCTAATGCATAGACATGTACTCAAAATACTGACAGGAGGAGAAAGCAGAGGATAACCACATCAGCCTGTTGCTGCACCTTAACTGTCCAATCCCCAGCTGGGGTTATCAAGATGACCTATTTGTGTTGCTTAAAGCGTTTGTTAACCCCAAATAAAAAAACAGACACTGTTCCCTTAAAGCATGTTATACAGCACAGTGCTTATGCTGTGTCATTTGGCCTCCTGTAACACCTGAAATACCTGGTTGATCCTGCCTGGCTATACCCTCCCCCCTGTAAACTGACCACGATAATCAGAGCTGCTGAGCCCTGACACTGTGGTCTGTTCACATAATTCCGTCATCCGAAGCCCTACTCTCCTGTGTCTGTGTCTCCTCTGTCCTCCTCCCCCTCCCCTCCCTGCCTGTCTGCTTGTACCAGCGCCCCTGCCCCCCCCCCCCCCCCCGATCCTGCTGCTCTCATAACTTCTACTAAATCCTCTTATCCCCTCTGTACCATAATAACAACAGCTGACTGGCAGCCTTCTCTCTCCTCTCTCCCCCTCCTCCCCGGCTGACGTCAGCGGGAGTGCTCGGCCGGAGAGAGAAGAGAGCTGACAGGTCAGCTGAGAGCCGGGAGCCGCGCATATATAGGTACAGATCGGCAGATTTTTTTACATTACACAGACCCAGGGACACTTATTATTATGGTACATTATTATTATGGTACAGAGGAGATTACATGATTTAGTAGAAGTGGGATTAACAACCACTTTAACTGCAGCTTAGAAAATTGTGGTCTCCAGGCTGGCTATACTGTCTGATAGGGTAGTGAAAACTTCAGGACCAGGTGTACAGAAATAAAAATCCTTTAGCAGGTAAGAAAACTGACATAACAGCACATGTACTTCACCTGTGTATTTAGCTGTTGGTCTGGAGTTTAGCTTTAGTCTATTTCAATAATCGACAGAATAGTTTTGAAGCGTTTTATTGTTTTACGGCACTCCAAGCAACATTTATTTTCCACATGGTTTCAAAGTCTTGAAAATCTGGTACTCTTCTCAAGCAGCAGAGCCACTTGTTACTGCTCATGTAGAGCATCTCTCTGTAGGGTCTAATTATAAAGCTGCCTACCTGCAAACCTGGAGTTCTTTATGTTTTATAAAAGGTTCCACTGATATTTGCTATCCCCCTATGAGTTTAGGTAAAGTAATGCCGCGTACACACGATCGGAAATTCCGACAGAAAAAGTCAGATGTGCGCTTTTGGTCGGAAATTCCGACCATGTGTATGCTCCATCGGACTTTTGCTGTCAGAATTTCCGCCAGCAAAAGTTTGAGAGCAGGTTCTCTATTTTTCCGACGAAAAAAGTTCCTATCGGAAATTCCATTCGTCTGTATGCAATTCCAACGCGCAAAATTCCTACGCATGCTCGGAAACCATTCGACGCATGCTCGGAAGCATTGAACTTCCTTTTCTCGGCTCGTCGTAGTGTTGAACGTCACCGCGTTCTTGACGGTCGAAAGTTCCGAGAACTTTTGTGTGACCGTGTGTATGCAAGCCAAGCTTGAGCGGAATTCCGTCAAAAAAACATCCAAGGTTTTTCCGATGGAAATTCCGATTGTGTGTACGTGGCAGAACACTGAACAATATCCAGATTCTCCAAAAATAATCAATACACATCCACTACTTCTTGGATCTGTAATTTTTTTTGTTTACTTTATTTTCTGCTACTTTGTAATGTCCTCTCTGAGCTCCCGAACCTCTCTTTTTATTCCGGACTTCCATATTTTTGGAACGAGCAGTGCACATTAGTAGTAGTAATGTATACTGCTCTATACAGACTACAAGTCTATGTAGTCCATAGTCCATCTCAGGACAGAGCAAGAGATTACATTCCTACATACAGTGGGACCATGGAGAACGAATGCAGCTACCTTCTAAAAAGATGTCAGATCACAACAGCAAAAAAAAAGAAAGAAATTTGGAGAAGGCTGATAGCGACAGAATTTTTATTTTATTTTTTTTTAAGATACAAACACATACTTGAATAGAATTATTTTCTGAACCAGGATTTATGCCGCGTACACACGATCATTTTTCCCGTTGAGAAAAATGACATTTTTTCCTTTGGACGAGAAAAACGATCGTCTGTGGGCTTTGTGTCGTTTTTCTCGACAGGAAAAACGGCATTAATCACGACGAGAAAAATTAGAACATGCTCTAATTTTTCTCGTCGTGATTCCCGTCGTTTTTTTCCGCTGCAGTTTTCCCATAGGGAAACACTGCCGGGGAGCCCACACACGGTCGTTTTTTTCAACCAAAAAAAAAATGTCATTTAAAAAGGCCGTGTGTGGGGGGAACAAGCTGTTCCTCGTTTTTCACGTCGATTTTCTCGACTGTGTTTTCACAGTCGAAAAAAATCGATCGTGTGTACGCGGCATTAGTGTCACTTTAAATTTGTTTCCAGGTGCGGGACAGCATTTTTCTAGACTTGCTGTTTTCTAGAATTAAAAATACACTGCTTAAAAAATGCATACATTAAAAAAAAAAATCCTTTCAGGGGTTTCTACAGTGGAAAATCAGGGCAGTTTCTGACATGGAAATAAGGGCATAAGGGAGACTTTGCATCAGAATACTTTATTACTCCAGCACATTTATATTACAGCCAAGATGTTCACAGAAGGTCTGTCTTTCAATTCACAGTGGTAAATCTTTGCTGACCCCTGCAATGTGCAGTCTCCATACTTAGCTGTGTTCTCAGCTAGCATACTGTATATGTTTATAATCCTTGGAGGCAAATGACTAATTAATTGAGTCTTCTGTGTCAGGCACCAAGATATGTATATGCAGCTTTTCAGCTGCCATCCAGAATGAACTCACCACAGACAGGGCCACCATTACCAGCAAGTCTGCTGCTCATTTATACACACTCATAGAGATTTAGTGTGTGTGTGTTTGTGTATATCATATATCCAGATTTTAATGTATTCCCTATATTTACTGGAGTACAAACACTCTAGCACTCCATATATTAATGAAAAAATGTTTGCTGCTCCATTTATAATTAGATAGATAAGTAAGTTCTGATGGAAGTTTTGCAAACGGCATAAATGCATTTGTAACCCTCATTTTTTACACATACTGTATACAAACGGCACAACCATCAGTAGTGATGGCATGCGTTCTGACACCGGACACTCCAAGTAATTTTGGAGGAACCAGGTAGAGACGTTTTAAAATGGACCTTCAGTCGTTTTTTCAACTTTCCATCTATTAAATCTTCTGCCCTTGTTGTTTTAACTTTGGATAGTAAAACATTATTTTTTTTTCTGCCAGTAAATACCTTATACAGCCCACTTGTTTGGTGTCTGGTAAAAAGCCTAGGCTTATGACATCATGCACAGCTCTCTCTCTAACTCTCATGAGAGTTTGTCAGGAAGGGGGTGGGGGGGTGAGTCATGAGAGGGCCAATGAGAGCTGCAGAGCTGGAGGTATTCCTCTGTGTGTCTGTGTAAATCCAGGAAGTGATCAGGCAGCAGCTTCAGCTGCCCACAGTTAAAATGGATGCAGCCAGACTCAGTGGAGGGAGATTTCTGCAGCATATTTGGCAAGTACAGAATCACAGTATATATAAAATAATATGTAAAGTGGTTAAAGGGAAGCTTCAGAATGGCAAATATGTTTTTTTACAAATTATGTGAGCAGACTGCAGTTCCTCTTTAAGCTCCTGTTAAACAGAAGGAAATTACCTTGCCAATCTCACCTACACTGTAGATTTACCAGACCAACTTTTACATCAATCCCAATGCAGTCTTTTAAACAGTGATTATATAATGTTTTTTACACTTATTTAACATACATAAGGAATACCAAACATATATCACATACATATAAAACAGTAAGGAGATCACTGACAATCTTGTGTACCCTGTAGTGCAGGGGTCTTCAAACTATGGCCCTCCAGGTGTTCAGGAACTACAATTCCCATCATGCCTAGTCATGTCTGTGAATGTCAGAGTTTCACAATGCCTCATGGGATTTGTAGTTCCGCAACAGCTGGAGGGCCGTAGTTTGAGGATCCCTGCTGTAGAGTCACCAGTCCACTTACATTTCAACAGTCAGTCATGCATCCCAAGTTGCATATTACATATTTTAAAAAACTTTTATATATCCAGTTTAAGTAAAATTTAGTCTTTATACTTCTCTGGTTAGAATTTTACAGCATAGAGATCTGTTTGGGCTTGTTAATTTGCAATATAATGATCCAAATGTACATACATCTTCTATATACAGCGGCCTTTTTGTATACATCCCCCTGTGCTCTGCAGTTCACTCTCTACCACCCCTTTGAAATACGATCTCAGCTGAAGTGGTAGAATAGCAGCTGGCGGGTATTTAGGAGGCGATATTGGCACCTCTTAAATGTCTGGGTTTTTTTTCAGCCAACCAGGGATTTTCTATTTAAATACAGTGCCCCAACAAACACTTGTCTTGTGGTTGTGTGTGTGGTCCCATCTACTTGCATTTGGCTGTGGTATTGCCTGACAAACATGATCTATTGTGTGATTTTGCTGCAGCGCAAGGCAAAGCCTTGTGGCAGCAGCGAATTGAACTATCCCCCTCAGCCGCCATTGTACAGTTCAGATGGGTAATCGGGAAGGTGGTAAAAGCGTAGTCTCCCTTTTTTACTCCCCCTGGCTGCCAGTGTGAATGTGGTCCAAGTGTAGAGTCTGTGTATGCTACAACTATGCAACAAACTACACAACTCAATAAGAATAGGAAATGAAAAGGACTAGGAAGGAATAGGCAAACACATTTGGCTGAAGATATATATTTAACAATTAGGTCTATCCAAGATCATTTATTACCTGAGTTTAACATGGAAAAAATAAATAAAAAATGATTGTGCATACTGCACTGCGTATACAGTAAGTATGTTGGTATAATTCAAATCATCTCTATTCACATGTTTAAGGACCTGCCACCATAATACCCTATACAGTCCTAACCTGCCCCTATAATACCCTATACAGCCCTAACCTGCCCCTATAATACCCTATCCTGCCCTAACCTGCCCCTATAATACCCTATACAGTCCTAAATACTTCCCCTATATTACCATATACTGCCCTAACCTGCCTCTTTAATACCCTATACAGCCCTAACCTGCCCCTATAATACCCTATACAGCCCTAACCTGCCCCTACAATACCCTATCCTGCCCTAACCTGCCCCTATAAAACCCTATACTGCCCTAACCTGCCCCTATAATACCCTATACAGCCCTAACCTGCCCCTATAATACCCTATACAGTCCTAACCGACCCCTATAATACCCTATACAGCCCTAACCGGCCCCTATAATACCCTACACTGCCCTAACCTGCCCCTATAATACCCTATACAGCCCTAACCGGCCCCTATAATACCCTACACTGCCCTAACCTGCCCCTATAATACCCTATACTGCCTTAACCTGCCCCTATTATACCCTATACAGTCCTAAACACTGCCCCCTATAATACCGTATACTGCCCTAACCTGCCCCTATAATACCCTATACAGCCCTAACCTGCCCCTATAATACCCTATACTGCCCTAACCTGCCCCTATAATACCCTATACTGCCCCTATAATACCCTATACAGCCCTAACCTGCCCCTATAATACCTTATACTGCCCTAACCTGCCAAGATAATACCCTATACATCCCTAACCTGCCACCATAATACCCTATACTACCCTAACCTGCCCCTATAATACCCTATACAGCCCTAGCCTGCCACTATACTACCCTATACTGCCCTAACCTGCCAATATAATACCTTTTACAGCCCTAGCCTGCCACCATAATACCCTATACTGTCCTGACCTGCCACCATAATACTTTATACAACTCTAGCCTGCCACCATAATACCCTATACTTCCCTAATCTGGACCTATAATACCCTATACTGTACAAAATATGGAAATAGTATGGGAATGCTGCCTATTTTTTAGGGGTGTAGTACTCACCGATATTATGGTGGGGGGGTGTAATCAAAAAGTATATTGAACTAAAAAACAGAAAAATTGAAAATTGAAAGATACGTACACACCCTGAAGAGTTAACTACAATATTTTATTGCTTAAAAGCGATATACAAAAATAATTATAGACATAAAAATCGCCCAATCCTCTATATTTAAATCAATAGGGAACCCTACCCAGGGAATTCCCTATAGATAAAACCTTCTTACGGCAATCTCATCGATAACACAAGCAACTAGTGTAGGGAAAATACCTTTCAAAAAGACAGGCAAAGATACAAGGTTCACACACCCACACTCCCCAATATCAAACACCCCCTATAACACCTGATATTACCCACAGCAACTTACAGATAAACCCCTGCAGTTATTCTTAAGCACAGGACAGTGAATTCCCATAAATATACAGGCAATATAATCACACTGTCCGTGAGTGGAAAAAGGCACTGGAGTGATCACATGAATTGAGAAAAAACCCTGGACACCAGTAAGGTCAAACAGTCAGCTATATCCGGAGAAAAAAAATACTGCCGTAGCCTGCCACCATAATACCCTATACAGCCCTAACCTGCCACCATAATAACTTATACAGCCCTAGCCTGCCACCATAATACCCTATACTGCCCTAACCCGCCACTATAATACTCTAACCTTCCTAAATTGAGCTGCAGTCACGGCAAATCACACACTGTCGCTCAAAAGAAGCTCCTGCTCCTTTTCAAGCGACACGCTTCACGCACTGCGATTTTGTGGGGGGGTGCCAGAAATAGGATCTGCCCCAGGTGCCAAATGCCCTAGGTACACCCCTGAATCAGGGCCAAATTTTTGCCTGAATTTGGCGCCGAAACAGAGCCAAAGACACTCAGCAGCTGCAAAGGAGATATGTGATTCGGCTCCATAGAGAGTCGGTCACAATCTCCTGTAATGCGAATTGGATAAATCCAATTCGCATTTGTGTGAATCCAGCAAAAAAAATTGATGAATATACATAATTGCACTGTTATACATGTTCATGAAAAAGCCCACTGAATACCAAGGAGTTTAATTGCATGTTTTTCCTTGTTTATCATACAGGTAAATGTAATAATCTACAAAACTTTTGATTATTATATTACGGTTTGTTTTTTAGATGTGAAAAATGCGAAAGAAATCATTTTTTTTTCTTCTAAACCCACTGGCAAGAAAGAATAGTGATTCACTAATATGAATTAAATTGTGAAATTCCTACTCTAATAATGTTTTATTGTCTCCTGGGTTAACCACATGTTCATAAAAGGAAATGTATTCTGAAATAACCCATGGAAATCAAATCATTAGGCTTAAGTTAATACATTTGTGTAGAAATACAAATAGCATTAAGTGGAAACTGTTCATATGAACCTGGGTTATGTGATTGCTACTGTTTACATCACACTTGGATTTGTTTAGCTATAAGCACAGAATTGTGTGGGTGTGCAGGTTTTGCATATATATTGTGACAGCAGGAAGGTAAAGTCACCTGGTTGCATCCAGGGGGGTAGATATATTTCGCCCAGATTCAGGCTTTACGCCGACTTATACAACTAGGTGGAGAGTTGTATAAGCCCAGCTAAGGCTAGTGGGCTCATGGATGACTCATACCTCTAGGGAGAGTGTGGGGCGTCGTGCAGACAGGGAGTTGATGAGACCAGCTGAAGCTTGTCAGCTCATTTAGGCCTCTATAAGAACTCCCAGCTTCATTAGATGTTAGCTCATGCCTGGACCCAGACCTGTGTGGACTGTCTAGGGAGAGTGAACCCCTGTGCGGTGAGACAAAGCCTGTGTGGCTATTTGCTTGGACATTTAAAACCAGGGACTTAGGGACTAGGACAGCACTAGGCTGATCCCAGTTGTTAGTTAGGAAACCTGTATGTTTAGTCAGAGGTCAAGTTGACCAGGAGTTATTTTGTTTATGTTTCTTTTGGCTTTGCTGTGTTTTGTCACTATAAATAGAAAATAAACCGCACCTTTTTTGATTTTGAAAACCACAACCTCCGTTTGCTGGGCCTGTTTTTGTGTGGGGAGCCCATCCCGGGGGTCACACACACCCGCTGCCGAGCTAACCCCCTCACAGTTGGTGGAGAACCAGTGGCAGTTTTTTTTAAGCCAGCATGGAGGAGATACTGAAGCAGCTGGCTCTAGCAAATGCCAATCAACAGCAGACAAATGCAGGTTTGCAAAAGAGCCTTGCAGCTCATCAACAGAGCCTTGCAGCTCAACAACAGAACTTCGCAGCCCAGCAGCAAGCTCATCAACAGAGCCTTGCAGCCCAGCGGCAAGCTCACCAACAGAGTCTGGAAGCTCAGCAACAAGCCCAGCAGCAATCTGAGGCCCGCTTCATAGACCTGTTACAGAAGCAAGAGCAGAGACTACAACAAATGGAAGCAGTAATGCAGCAACGTCCGCAGACCAGTGAGGAAAGCCGTCCCACTAATACCGCGTCCTTTGGGGTGAGTCGTTTATTGACAAAAATGACTGGAGAGGATGATCCAGAGGTATTTTTGACCACATTTGAAAGGACTGCTGAAAGAGAAAAGTGGCCTGAGGAGCAGTGGGCTGGACTGGTGGCTCCTCTGTTAACTGGTGAATCGCAGAAGGCTTACTATGACCTAGAGCCTGACCAAGCAAAAGACTATGTGATGCTAAAAGCTGAGATATTGGCAAGGTTGGGTGTCACCCAGGCTGTCCGGGCTCAGCGTGTGCATAACTGGACTTTCCAGCTTGGAAAACCCCCCAGGTCTCAAATGTATGATCTCATTCACCTGAGCAGAAAGTGGCTACAGCCAGAGACTTTGTCCGCACCAAAGATTGTGGAACGTGTTGTAATGGATCGGTTTTTGAGAGCTCTTCCTACTGCCATCCAAAAGTGGGTAAGCCATGGAGACCCAGAGACGGCCGATGGTCTTGTGGATCGTGTGGAGAAATACTTGGCTACAGAGAACCTGACGGCCTCTTCCAGAGACACTCGGACTTTCCACCCTAAGACCAGACCATCCCCAGGGGCGGATAAGAGGATTCCAAGGGGTAAGGGTGGAGAGAGTGAGAGGGTGGGAGCTCTACCCCAAGTTTGGCGAGAACAGCCTGGGAAATCAGCGGCTCAAGAGGCGGCAAGAAGGATCGTTTGCTACCGCTGCCGGCAAGCGGGACATATTGCAGCCAATTGCCCGGTTGTGGAGGAACCCATGCAGTGTGACTTTCTGACGGGCAGACGTCAGTCGCTGTGTGCGACAGTCGCATGCACTGCCATTCGAGGAACTGAGAAACATTTATGCAAAATGTGTGTTAATGGTAGAAATGTTGTGGTATTGCTGGATTCAGGTAGCCTTGTGACCCTGATAAAGGCTGAGTTAGTTAAAACAGAGGTCTCTGGGAATAGCAAGGTAGCTGTTATTTGTGTGCATGGGGACACCCGAGAGTATCCAGTGACTACAGTGTGTTTCGAGACCCCCAAAGGTACCCTCTCTCATCCAGTGGGCTTAGTATCTCAGTTACCGTATGACGCCATTGTGGGAAGGGATTTTCCGAAGTTCTGGGAACTGTGGGATGATCCTGAGCCCCCCACTGGTGCCCCTATGTACCAGGAATGTGATAGCCAGAACTCCCCTGAGAGTGGTGAGGACTCTCCGGAATTTCCCTTATCAGTATTGGCAGGGGAGACTCAAGAAACTGGAGAGGAGCCCACCTCCTCAGACGAAAACCTACCGTCTGTGGAGTTTTCTGATCTTGAGGTTCACAGGGAAAACTTTGCCACAGAACAGTTGAAAGACCCCGCCCTAATAAAGGCACGGGAAAACGTAGTGAAAATAGATGGCGAGTTAGTGAACCCAGATAATACCTGCACTTACCCATACTTCAGCGTAGAGAAGGACCTACTGTATCGGGTGGCAAAAAGGGCAGAAGAAACCGTTGAGCAGCTTGTGGTGCCCAAACCTTACAGGAAGTTGGTGTTGGAGTTGGCCCATGGGCACATTCTTGGAGGTCATCTGGGGACAGAGAAAACCCGAGAGAGGGTATTACAGAGATTCTATTGGCCGGGGGTGATGAAGGACATAGAAAATTATTGTTCCTCCTGCCCTGTGTGTCAGAGGTCGGCCCCGATGCCACATTTCCGTAGCCCGCTGGTCCCTCTACCCATCATTGAGGTCCCGTTTGAGAGGATCGCCATGGATTTGGTAGGTCCTATAATCAAGTCCGCTAGGGGGCACCAGTACATATTAGTTATAATGGACTATGCCACCCGTTATCCAGAAGCGATCCCTCTCCGAAATACCTCGGCCAAAACCATAGCCAAAGAGCTATCTCTTGTGTTTAGCCGGGTGGGTATTTGTAAAGAACTGCTTACGGACCAAGGTACACCCTTTATGTCCCGGGTTATGAAGGAGCTGTGTAAATTGTTCAAAGTGACGCAATTACGTACATCTGTGTATCACCCCCAAACCGATGGGCTGGTTGAAAGATTCAACAAAACCCTAAAACAAATGTTGAAGAAAGTGGTGGATAGAGATGGAAAGGATTGGGACTGTCTACTTCCTTATCTGATGTTTGCTATTAGGGAGGTGCCCCAATCCTCTACGGGATTCTCCCCCTTTGAGTTACTGTATGGGAGACACCCAAGAGGGCTGTTGGATATTGCCAAGGAAACTTGGGAAAGTGAGAGTTCTCCCCACAGGAGTGTGATTGAGCATGTCGCCCTGATGCAAGACCGAATTGCACAGGTAATGCCCATCGTGAAGGAACATTTGGCCCAAGCGCAGTTAGCACAGCAGAGAGTGTACAACCGTGGAGCCAAGACCCGTACCTTTTCCCCGGGGGATAGGATACTGGTACTTGTCCCTACGGTTGAAAGTAAATTCCTTGCCAAATGGCAAGGCCCCTACGAGATAATGGAAAAAGTGAGCGAAGTGAATTACAAGGTCAGACAACCAGGAAGGCGAAAGCCCGAACAGATCTATCACGTTAATCTGTTGAAAGCCTGGAGGGATAGAGAGTCCCTAGTCGCAGACACTTGGTCACCAGCTCAAACTGGTTGCGTGATTCCTGAGGTTGGAATAGCAGCCACCTTGTCACAACCCCAACAACAGGAGGTTAAGGAGTTTGTGCTTCGCAACAAGGAGGTATTCTCTGAGCTGCCGGGGCAAACATTTGGGGTAGAGCATGACATCATTACCCCGCCTGGTGAAAGGGTGAAGTTAAAACCCTATCGGATCCCAGAGGCCCAACGGGAGGCAATACGGGAGGAAGTACAGAAAATGCTGAACTTAGGGGTGATAGAGGAGTCCCAAAGTGATTGGTCTAGTCCCATTGTGTTGGTGCCTAAACCGGATGGGAGCTGGCGATTTTGTAACGATTTTCGTCAGTTGAACAAAGTTACAAAATTTGACACCTACCCCATGCCACGTATAGATGAGTTGATCGACCGGCTGGGAACAGCCCGATACATGACGACTCTTGACCTCACAAAAGGGTATTGGCAAATCCCCCTGGCCAAATTGGCCAAAGAGAAAACCGCATTTGTAACCCCAGACGGGGCGTTCCAATATAAAAGAATGCCGTTCGGGTTACAGAATGCGCCGGCCACATTCCAGCGGAAAATGGACCAGATGCTGAGGCCCCATCGGAAGTATGCTGCGGCTTACCTGGATGACGTAATTGTCCATAGCACAGATTGGGCCTCACATCTGCCAAAAGTGCAAGCAGTCCTGGACTCTGTTCGGGAAGCGGGGTTTACGGCTAACCCCAAGAAGTGTACCATTGGGCAGGAGGAGGCCAAATATCTTGGGTACACCATTGGGAGGGGAGTAATAAAACCCCAACTCAACAAAGTCGAGGCCATCCAGAGTTGGCCACGTCCCAACAGCAAGAAGCAGGTACGAGCCTTTCTGGGAATCGCTGGGTATTATCGGCGATTCATTCCCCACTTTGCTTCTAAGGCTGTGCCCCTAACCAACCTAACGAAGGGGAAAGGGTCGGTCATGATTAAATGGACCCCCGAGGCTGAGGCAGCATTCCAATTCTTGAAACAAGCCTTATGTAGCCAGCCAGTGTTGTACTCACCCGACTTCTCTAAAGACTTTGTCGTACAAAGTGATGCGTCAGATGTGGGGTTAGTAGCAGTATTGTCCCAGGTCTGGAACGGGGAAGAGCACCCAGTCATTTACCTCAGCAGGAAGTTGAAGTCCCATGAGGTAAATTACGCCACCGTTGAAAAGGAGTGTTTAGCGGTGAAGTGGGCTCTAGATTCCCTTCGGTACTACCTGCTAGGTAGGCACTTTGACATGGTTACGGATCACGCTCCGTTAAAGTGGATGGCTCAAAACAAGGAAACAAATAGAAGAGTGAATAGGTGGTTCCTGGCCCTCCAGGAATTCAACTTCACAGTAAAGCATCGCCCTGGCGTTCAAATGGGGAATGTGGATGCTTTGTCTCGAGTACATGAATGCCTGATTGCTGGTGTTCCAACCCCGAGGTTAAAACAAGAGGGGGGGGTATGTGACAGCAGGAAGGTAAAGTCACCTGGTTGCATCCAGGGGGGTAGATATATTTCGCCCAGATTCAGGCTTTACGCCGACTTATACAACTAGGTGGAGAGTTGTATAAGCCCAGCTAAGGCTAGTGGGCTCATGGATGACTCATACCTCTAGGGAGAGTGTGGGGCGTCGTGCAGACAGGGAGTTGATGAGACCAGCTGAAGCTTGTCAGCTCATTTAGGCCTCTATAAGAACTCCCAGCTTCATTAGATGTTAGCTCATGCCTGGACCCAGACCTGTGTGGACTGTCTAGGGAGAGTGAACCCCTGTGCGGTGAGACAAAGCCTGTGTGGCTATTTGCTTGGACATTTAAAACCAGGGACTTAGGGACTAGGACAGCACTAGGCTGATCCCAGTTGTTAGTTAGGAAACCTGTATGTTTAGTCAGAGGTCAAGTTGACCAGGAGTTATTTTGTTTATGTTTCTTTTGGCTTTGCTGTGTTTTGTCACTGTAAATAGAAAATAAACCGCACCTTTTTTGATTTTGAAAACCACAACCTCCGTTTGCTGGGCCTGTTTTTGTGTGGGGAGCCCATCCCGGGGGTCACACACACCCGCTGCCGAGCTAACCCCCTCACAATATATATATATATATATATATATATATATATATATGTATATATATATTGTTTAAACATCTCATTCTTATTTAATACTAGTAATAATGTTGGATCTTAATTTTATCTACCAGTGATGCCGCATACACACAACCTTTTTTAATGAAGAGAAAAATTAAATTTTTTAAAATGGTCATTAAAAATGATCGTGTGTGGGCTTCAGAGCATTTTTCACGATGTGAAAAATGGCCATGAAAAAATTGGAACATACTCAAATTTTTCTCGTCGTTTTTCACGTCGTCGTTTTTCTCATCATGAAAAACGGACGTGTGTACGCTTTAACGACGTGAAAAAAATGCGCATGCTCAGAATCAAGTATGAGACGGGAGCGCTCCTTCTGGTAAAACTAGCGTTCGTAATGGAGATAGAACATTTGTCACGCTGTAACGGACTGAAGAGCACGAGGCTGAAAAGCACGAATCGTCTCTCACCAAACTTTTCTAACATGAGGATCAGCAAAAGCAGCCCAAAGGGTGGCGCTATCCGAATGGAACTTCCCCTTTATAGTGCCGTTGTACATTTCGTACGTCACCGCGCTTTGCTCAAGCATTTTTTTTCATGATTGTGTGTAGGCAAGGCAGGCTTGAGAAGAATCACGTCGAGAAAAACGTCGTTTTTTTCAATGACATTAAAAACGGTCGTGTGTATGCGGCATGACTGTTTAGAACTCTAGATAGTAGTAACAACAAAGCTATAAAAAAAATAATAATTTACTGAGCAGAAATTCTAATAACTAGAAATGCATATATACTAGGGTTGTCCCGATACCGATACTGGTATCGGTATCGGCACCGATACCGAGCATTTCCCCAAGTACTTGTACTCGGGGGAAATGCTCCGATGCTTCACCCGATACCTGGGCAGTCAGGGATGATCGGTGCGGCGGGGGGAGTTACAAGCACTCATCTGCCTGTATACATTTCAATAAAGCCTGACCGCTTCTCCCCCGACCCCCCCCCCCTTTTCAGCTGCTTTAGTGAAATTTATACAGTGGTGATCGGTGCTTGTAACTCCCCCCAAAGCTGCACCGATCACCGCTGACTGTCCCTGTATCTTTCTCCATGCTGCTGCTATACTCCTCCACGCTCTGTGTCCCCCTCTGTGCTGCTCTCCCCCTCCGTGCTCTGTGTCCCCCTCAGCGCTGCTCTCCCTCTCCGGTTCGTTGTCCCCCTCTGTGCTGCTCTCCCCCTCCATGCTCTGTGTCCCCCTCGGCGCTGCTCTCCCTCTCCGGTTCGTTGTCCCCCTCTGTGCTGCTCTCCCCCTCCGTGCTCCCCTCGGTGCTGCTCTCCTTCTCCGGGTGTCCTTGTATCCCCCTCCATATTGCTGCTGTCCACACTCCGTGTCACCCTCCTGCTGCTCTCCCCCTCCGCACTCCGAGTCCCCCCACCATGTCCTCCTCCACTCCCTATGTCCTCGATCTGTCAGGATGGAGAGCGGAGGTAGGAGCCGCTAAACCCGGCCCCTTCCTTTTCGAATGAACAGAGTCAGTGATCACTGACTTTGTTCATTCATATAACTGAAACATCGTAACCTGTGTTTACGATGCTTCAGTTTATGAATGGAGAGGAGCCTCCTGTCCATTCATTTTAGCTGAGGCTGCAGAGAAAGGGACTGGGGAATCTGTGTCCTCAGTCCCTTTCTCTGTCTCATAGGGGAGATGTCAGAGGTCTGTTAAGACCCCTGAAATCTCACCAAAGCCCCCCAACAGCGCTAAAAAAAAGAAAAGGGAAAAAAAATTAATTGTAAAAAATAATAAAAATTAAAATAAAAAAACACACTGACACATTCCACTCCCCCCCCCCCCCCCCTAAAAAAAATGTAAAAAATAAAGCACTGTAAAAAAAAAATACTGACACATGACATTAAAAAAAAGGATCGGGGATCGGTATCGGCGAGTACTTGAAAAAAAGTATCGGTACTTGTACTCGGTCTTAAAAAAGTGGTGTCGGGACAACCCTAATATATACTGTAGATATAGCATCCCATCCACATAAAGGGCAATATTAAAATTCTCTCTGTGCCTGCAAAAAATAAAACATTATTTCAAACATGAGTAAAGGTTAAATTGTAATAAAACCCTAACAATGAATATCCCTTGTTTGTTCCCTTTTGGTCTGTTAAATATAACATTGTTTTCTGTTTGATTAAAGCGTTTGTGACCCCAACACTTCATATTCCTGATACAGTATGTGGCTGCTGTACCATGTACTTGTATGAGAAAGTATCCTGTTTTCTTCGTATACATCCTTTATGTGAAATCCCTGATCTTCCTACCAGTCCCTCTGCTTTCCTATTAATAACTGACCACATTAAGCAGGAGAGCACACCATGGTCAGTTCTCTATGCTGGAAACTGGAAAGTATGCTCTCCTCCAATAATAAGACTTGTCCGGACACACCTCCACTGCACAGCCATTCACTGGGAAGCTCGGTGTCCTGCTGCTTCTCCTTCCCCAGCTCTTATGCAGCTGAGAACAGAGGGAATGTGATCACTTATAAATAAAGGGAAATGGGTATTTATAATGTTTTTTTTAATATCTATACAAATATGTTTTGCCTTTCATATCTATTTTAAACTGAATGGGTTGTTTTACAAGGTGATCGTTTACAATCACGTTATTGTAAACAAAACCACTACGAAACATAATTTGAACAGATAGCTTCCCGTGCTGCACTCTAATCAGTTACATTGTTTTCAGCTTTCTCATGGTCTACAAAATTATATTGAGAAGAGAGGAGGGGAGGTGTTTTTTTTTTTTAAACCTGTCCTAGGGTGTCAACTTTGCTCCTCTGTACACAGTACAGTAAGTGAACATTGTCATCATAAAAAGCAGGGTATCGGGATTCGGCGATTTGCACTGCAATGTACCACATTATTCTTTCATTTTTCCTGACCATTTATTGATTAATGTTCTTTTACTAGAATTATTCATTTTTTTGTTTTCTACTACAGTGAATATTGATATTATTTGTATATTTAAATGTAAAAAATATTTTTTTTCTATTACATAAAGAATAAAAAAAATTAAAAAATAAAGAAAGCGGGGTATATACAGTACTTTCAGATTTTTTCATTCAACCTGTATGGTTGAATGAAAAAAAAACCTGACAAATCCCTGCATCCACGCAAACAATGTGTGATACAGGGAACTCTCCTGCTGGGCTAATGTATTCTAAAGGGGGGACGCCCCTCTCTACCAGAATACACTAATTAGCATTGAATGATGATTTTCCAGCAAGACCGCTCAGTAGACTGGCTTCTGTTGAACAAACAGTGGTGGACGTACTGAAAGTCAACCAGTTCCTGCTAAACCAGCCAACTTTCGGTATGGGTGTACCGAGTTTTAGGCAGGAATTGTGTTCCTGGCAGGATCACCAGATGAAAAAAAGGAAAAAGGGGCTACATTAAGGACTGCTAAACTGCAATATATTAAATCTTTATTCTTGGGTTTAGATAAGCTTTAAATGCTCCTTTAAATAAAATATTATGATATTAGACATTTAATTCTATGCAATAATAATATACTATATACATATATATAAATATATACAGTGAGGGGGTTAACTCAGCAGCGGGTGTGTGTGACCGCCTGGATGGGTTCACCACACAAAAACAGACACAGCAGACAGAGTTGTAGGTGAAAAAACAAAAAGGTGCGGTTTATTTAAACTATATACAGTGAAAAATATAACAGCAAAACAAAAGAAACATGAAAAGAAATCCTGGTGAGCTTGACCTCTTACTACACACGCAGTTTCCCTGTCTAACAACTAGGTGCAGCCTTGTGCTGCCCCAGCCCCTATCTCCCTGTTTTAGAAGTTTTAGCCACACAAGCTTTGTCTCACCGCACAGGACAGAAAGCCCACAACATAGAACTGGTTCCAGGATGGAGCATCTCCCTTAGCATGCTGGGAGTTCTTGTAGAGACCCTAATGAGCCCACTTACTTCAGCTGGGCTCATTAACCCTTCCCCTGAAAGACTCCCAGCACTCCCCCTAGTGGTATAAATTGGCATAAAGCCTGAATCTAGGACATATATATCGACCATCCTGGATGCAACCTGGTGATTTTACCTGCCTGCTGTCACAATATATATATATATATATATATATATATATATATATATATATATATATATACTATATATAATATGGGGAGGAGAAAAGGTGGCACAGGAAATATATTTAAAGGAAAGGTGGAGAGAGCATATTACAAGGTGGAGAGAGTTGGAATCAAACTTGGAAAGAGAAAGCTGGATGTGGAAATAAAATGTTCCCTTGCAGTCTTTCTGCACTGAAGCACTGTTGTTTGTAGCTAGTCTGCCCTGGTTGAACTGCTGTGTTATATACCATATCACTTAAGTAAACATTATTTTGGCAGATACCTTTGGCCCTCTTGGCACAGCGCCTTTCTTTCAAGGATTGTTTTAAATTTTTAGGGATATGGGGGAAACATTCACACTAAAGCCTAGTACACACTATCATTTTTTTTTTTACTTCAACGGAAAAAAAACTGCAGAGCCCGGGAGGAGATTCTGTACTAATAATCCAATATTATTAGAGCAATCTCCTCGCTGAGCTATTGCATTCTGACAGGGGAACGGCCCCCCAGCCAGAACACACAAGTCAGCGCTGTCAGCCATTGGCTGATCGGATGCCGATTGGCAGATCTTTTTCAGTCATGCCCCTTCGACAGAAGATAGGTGTTTGGCAGGCTTCTGTTGGACCGGCTGCCATATACGCTCCCCGAAGGTTTTCTTTTTTTGAACTGGCCAATACCGCCCGATATTCGTCTGGGGGGAATGGGGCTTAAGACAAACCGGAGCCTATCTTCAGCTCTCTGATAAAATAAGATGTTTTTCAATAATATAGATATGTGTAATAGTTTTAGTTGTCACCATTGGTGATAATATAAAGGACTGTAGGATGACGATTGCAGACAGACATAAATGCAGTAGTTAAATCAATGTACATTTGGTGACAATGCAGGGAATTGTAGGGTTTAGGCAGAAAAATGCCTGGAACTCAAGTGGTTGACGTGTATCTAGCCAAAATTTGTATATTACTTTTGAGTGGGGAAGGATATACACTATATTACCAAAAAGTATTGGGACACCTGACTTTACATACACATGAACGTTAATGGCATACCAGTCTTAGTCCGTAGGGTTCAATATTGAGTTGGCCCACCCTTTGCAGCTATAACAGCTTCAACTCTTCTGGGAAGGCTGTCCACAAGGTTTAGGAGTGTGTCTATGGGAATGTTTGACCATTCTTCCAGAAGCTCATTTGTGAGATCAGGCACTCATGTGGACAAGAAGGCCTGGCTCACAGTCTCCGCTCTAATTCTTCCCAAAGGTGTCCTATCGGGTTGAGGTCAGTACTCTGTGCAGGCCAGTCAAGTTCCTCCACACCAAACTCACTCATCCATGTCTTTATGGACCTTGCTTTTTTTCCCACAAATAGAGCTTTCTTTTGGTTGTATTTCATCATCTCTGCGGATTTTATTTTTGGCGCTATTAACAAAAAAACACAATATTTTGTACTTTTTGCTATGATAAAAAAAAAACGAATTTTTTCCTCAATTTAATAAAAATCGGAATAAGCATATATTGATTGGTTTGCACAAAAGTTATAGCGTCTACAAAATAGCAGAAAGATTTATGGCTATTTTATTATTATAATTTTTTTTACTAGTAATGGCGCCGATCAGCGATTTTTATTGGGACTGCAACATTATGGCGTACAGATTGGACACTTTTGACACCGTTTTTGGACTACATTTATACAGCGATCAGTGCTATAAAAATGCACCGATTACTGTGTAAATGTTACTGGCAAGGAAGGGGTTAACACTAGGGGGCGATCAAGGGGTTAACTGTGTTACCTAGGGAGTGATTCTAACCGTGAGGGGATGGGACTGCCTGGGAGAAGAGAGCGATTCATTGTTCATACTTAGTATGAACAACAGATCGCTCTCCTCACTGCTGACAGCACAGAGATCTGTCTGTTTACCTTGACAGATCTCCCTTCTTTCTCTGTGTGGAGCGATCGCGACGACTGCCGGGAATGCGCATCAGCTGCGGCATTGCGTCGCAGGCGCGTGTTTGCGCCTCCGGCGGTGCGTGCCCCCTATTAGTCAAAAGGCGAACTGACGTACAGCTACGATGGTTCGCCCAGGGGAGCCAACCTGCCGCAGTATAACTGCGGTGGCTGGTCGATTAAAGGTTATTTTAACATTACCTTAGATCTGATTTACCTTAAAAATTGTAATTTTTCATTTTAGACTTGAGGCAATTTTGTGGTATGATTCATCTAATGGCTGTCCTAGATTTCTGATGGTTGAATTTGACTTATTTATGGCGTGAAAGAAGATTTGCTCTTGTTTAAATACAAAATCCTCCTCCTTGTAATTCTCCCATAGCTCTATTATTGTTGTTCTTTCTGTTCACTTGATGGATAGTATCCAGGGATTTCTACAGCACTTCTCTTCTGGCTATATTTCTTGGCAGGAATTAAAGGGAAGATAACAGAAAAAGAAACATATTTTGATCTGTAATTTTATTTGCATTGAGTGAATTATTTTGGTCCTACTTTCAGAGTTATACTGTTGTAAAATGTTTTTACAAATATAAACTTAATACCCAGAAATACCAACATAGGTGTCCGTTTATGAAGCAGTAAAAAATATTGACTGCTGAATTTTCCGGCATTCACAGAGGAGATCGTTCATCTCTGAGTGCCAGTTTAATAAGCGGTGTAGATCACCTTTCCTTTGGAGGAGTGAAGCTATCTACAAATGCTTCAAACAGTGGAGAACGGCCCCCGATACTGGAATCTCGTGAGACATAATGAGATTACCGTACCAGAAATTCACTGAAACACTCAAGATGTCCATTTATTAGGGAGTGATAAATTATCACTGCTCTGTACACGGACACTACACAATAGACATGCAGGGGGACATGGTTACTGTCTTTAGGGGTCTGATCAAGGAAGGAGGAAGTCAAAAATCTTCCTTCTTCCCCCGGGATTCTCTCTTCTCTCCACGATTCACCAGCTCTGAGCTGGTGAATTGGGGAGTGTGAACTCTGACACAGATCGCCAGTGAAGTGCTGAGATTGCAGCGTTATAAACTGGCCGTTTCTGTGTCAGTCAGTCATGTTTACCCTGATTATCTCTTCATAAACCGTTAATGGACTGAGATCAGCGGTGATCCTTGGGATCTCTGCTGTTCACAGTTTTATAAAATGGACACCATAGTCTTTTATTTTTTTATTTTTACAAACAGTAATTATATCTGAAAAATATGTAAACAATTTTTTTACAAAAATGTTTAATATAAAAGATACAGAAGTTATATGCCACTACAATAATAGAACCATTTTTAAACAGTGAAGTTTAGGTGTCAAAAAATAAATGTGTAGTTATTTTTCTTTTATCTTTTCGCCCGTTTGGCTTACTTCTTGCAGAAAAGCAACTCAGTACTATATTAATGTGCTTTTACTACTTTATAAAAAAACCTTCTCTGGATAGTTCTTTCACATATTTACATGTACTGTACTTTCGTATAAAACATAATTTATTTGGAACATAAGCTTAAAAAAGAAACAAAAATATTACATAGGGTTGCAAATAACAATATATGATTAAAATATGTTGAGTATAATGTTCCTTATCCCAACGCATTTCAAAATTGCTTTCTTCCTCAGGGGAAATAAGCATTTGTAGAGACTAAAAAATATACAAGAATAATATCACACGCAATCAATATATATATATTAAACCTAGAAATAAAAAACAAAAATATCAGCGCTGATGAATGATAGCGTTAATAGCAACACAGCTGCTAACACAAATCTCCTGGCAAAAAGACAAAATAACATAAATCACAAAGTGCAGCGCTAAGAATTATTAAAAAGTCCCAATGTTTGAGGAAATGTGACATCTCAAATAAAACAGTCCAATAGGTGTAGGTCCACACAAAGGAAAGTGCTGGGAAGAATCCGTCACCAAGAAGGAAAGGTTCACACTGACTCTTACCCCAATAAGTGGACTACTTAATCTAGGCATGTCCAAAGTCCGGCCCGTGGGCCAATCGCGGCCCACGGCCCGGTTTTGAACGGCCCGCCTGGTTATCTAAACATATATATCTTTTGTGGCCCCCGACGATCTCCCAGCGCCGGGGCCACAAAAGATATATAGGCTGGCTGCCTCAGAGGGAGGAGGCGGGACGAGTGCCGTGCACACAGGAGGAGTATTTCCTGTTTACACAGCAGCCTCTGTAATAGGAAGTCCTGTCTACGGTGCTGCCATTGGACGACTGTTCTGTCCATCAAAGGAGGTGGGACTTTCTCTTAAAGAGGCCACTTTGTAAACAGGAAATTCTCCTGTAGGATATCCTTGGCGCTCGTCCTGCCCCCTCCATGTCCCCTCCAAGGCTGCACTGATGGCAATTGTGAGTGCATTCCTGGCAATGGTCGGTGCTGCATTCTTGGCAATGGTGAGTGAATTCCTGGCAATGATAAGTGCATTCATGGCAATGGTGGGGATGCATTCCTGGCAATGGTGGGTGCATTTCTGGCAATGGTGGGGCTGCATTCCTGGCAGTGGTGGGGCTGCGTTCCTGGCAATGGTGGGTGCATTCCTGGCAATGGTGGGGCTGCATTCCTGGCAATGATGAGTGCATTCCTGGCAATGGTGAGTGCATTCTGGCAATGGTGGGGCTGCATTCCTGGCAATGGTGGGTGCTGCATTCCTGGCAATGGGGAGTGCATTTCTGGCAATGGTGGGTGCTGCATTCCTGGCAATAGTGGGTGTTGCATTCCTGGCAATGGTGGGGCTGCATTCCTGGCAATGGTGGGGCTGCATTCCTGGCAATGGTGAGTGCATTCCTGGCAATGGTCGTTGATGCATTCCTGGAAATGGTGAGTACATTCCTGGCAATGGTGGGGCTGCATTCCTGGCAATGGTAGGTGCATTCCTGGCAATTGTGGGGCTGCATTCCTGGCAATGGTGAGTGCATTCCTGGCATTGGTGGGGCTGCATTCCTGGAAATGGTGGGTGCTGCATTCCTGGCAATGGTGAGTGCATTCCTGGCAATGATGGGTGCTGAATTCCTGGCAATGGTGGGTGCTGCATTCCTGGCAATGGTGAGTGCATTCCTGGCAATGATAGGTGCTGCATTCCTGGCAATGGTGAGTGCATTCCTCAGTTCTTTAACACATCAGTCCATTGTGCCTGATGCCTGCTTCTGTGATTCTCCAATCCTCTATATTATATACATTTTCTGTTACTTATTATGTATGCATTTTAGTATCATAGCTTATCTTCAAAATCAAAATTTGCCAGGACTATGTTTCAACATATTAAATCACTATAAATAACACTGCAGATTTATCTAACTATTAATATAGTTGTTAATGCATTTTATCATAGTGTTTGCCACTGTGCATCCTTTTTTATTGTATAAATGATCAGTATTCATTCACAAACTACTTGAGTTTTAGCATTTTCCAGTTCACAGAGATTCTGCCTGAGATGACAGATCACCACAATATAATGGAAATTACATAATAACATGTCAAGAAATTGGCATGTGTATTGGGTTGTTGGGATTTCTGACAACCTCTGTCCAGTTTCCCAGACAGTTCTTAGCGATAAGCATTCTACCTCTAAACACCACTGAGAAATGTTGCATAAATATGAGTTTGCTGTAGTCAGACAATCCAGCATGAATAGTGCACACACGGAGTCTGGCAGCTGGAAAATGATGATTAAATCTGATATGTGTCAAGGGTGAAAATAAATGGCAATCTTCAATATTTTAGCAATATATGTTTGTGTTTATGTATTCTTCAGAACTGATTTGCATGCTGTGTTAGTTGTTGCATTTTCCCATCAGACTTTATTGTGCCAGGAAGATCTGTTGACTAAGTTTGCAGTTTTGTGTATGACTTGTCCTGTGCAGTTCAATGTAATTAAAAGGCAGTTTACCCCAAACTGAATAACTGACTAGCTTTTCTGTCTTTTGAAAACCTTAATTTCCCTTTTGACTTATACCAGTGGTCTCCAAACTGCTTGCCTTTATCCGGCCCTTGAGGTATTATTCCTGCCACTGACACCAACAATAGGGCATAATTCCTGCTACTGACATTAACAATGAGGCACTATTGCTTCCACCGACACCAACGATGGGGCATAATTCCGTCCATTGACAACAAAAATAGGGCACTATTCCTCCTACTGATACCAACTATTTCTCCCCCTAAACCAAAGATTGGGCATTGTGCATTCCCACTGGGCACAGCCCCCCCCCCCTCCTAAATTCTAAATGACAGCAAACTGACCCTTACTTTAGAAAGTTTGGAGACCCATAATCTATACCACTGGATTCTCCAATTATTGTACTTTGCAGAAAACGGTACAGGAGACCTGAGACTCTGTTGCTTGTCATTGTAGTGGTGTGTAGCAAAGCTGGGAACCTCAGCAGAGAGGTCTTGCTTTCAGAGCTGTGACGAATTTCGAGTACTACTGGTACTTTTGAAGTGAAATTATATCCCTTTTCCCCCCAAAAAATAATCCATACACATCTACTATTTAATGGCCCTGTAATCAATTTTTCTTGCCTCCTTTTAGTGTCCTCTGTGAATTCTCCTTTTCCCATCACTTCCATTTGTTTGCAACAAGCAGTGCATGTTAGCAGTCATGTGCACTGCCCTGTGAAGCTGAGGGTAAGGGTGATGGACTGGCTAAGCATGTCTCCAGACCTAAACCTTATTGAGCATCTGTGGGGCATCCTCAAACGGAAGGTGGAGGAGCGCAAGGTCTCGAAAATCCACCAGCTCTGTGATGTCATCATGGAGGAGTGGAAGAGGACTCCAGTGGCAACCTGTGAAGCTCTGGTGATCTCCATGCCCAAGAGGGTAAGGCAGTGCTGGAAAATAATGGTGGCCACACAAAATATTGACACTTTGGGCCCAATTTGGACATTTTCACTTAGGGGTGTACTCACTTTTGTTGCCAGCGGTTTAGACATTATTGGCTGTGTGTTGAGTTATTTTGAGGGGACAGCAAATTTACACTGTTATACAAGCTGTACACTCACTACTTTACATTGTAGCAAAGTGTCATTTCTTCAGTGTTGTCACATTAAAAGATAAAATTAAAATATTTACAAAAATGTGAGGGGTGTACATCTACTTTAATGCACTTTAATGCACAAAATGTATGAAGATAAAAAAACCTGTCTGCCTTTTCAACTCCTTTAAGAATATGTAATTGAATAGTTTTTTTTTTTAAACCAGAGTAAATCATGGTCACCTATAAAAAAAAAAAATATTTACCTAAAAATCTTACTTTCAACCTGATTAGCACAAGTTGTTGGCATTTGTCAAAAATACTCATGTCCTTACTAGTTTGTGGTTGGATCAGTTACCTGTCAGATGACACAGCTTATTATATAACAATGAGTGGATAGACGATCTGTTTGCTGCACCAGAAAAATACTTATCATGGAACAGTTTGCACCTTTTAAGAGATAATCAGAAGTAAAATAGGTTTGCCTAATGGTGGATACATTTTAATAATTTCTTAGATCTTTTTTTTAGATCATTAAACTAACCTTGTCACTATTTAAAGACTTCTTTGTATCACTGCAAACTATTTCCATTCATTAGAAGCTAATTTTAAAAAAAAAGCAGGGGTTGAGGATATCATTGTGAAACTGCTTATTCTTCTGTTTTAGAACATGCACATAGAACATTTATTTAACAGTAGTTTGACATAATGATGTTAGCTGTGTAAAAAGAATGAAATAGCTAGCAAGATCAAGACATTTTCCATCTAGTTGCAATAAGAATGCTACCAAAAAGTAAATGTTACAAAGAATGATTCATTACCACATAAACAACCATTATATATGTATAGCCTTTTCCATATCCAGTCAACTGTATTGTCATTCTCAATATGGAGCAAAGTCCTAAGGCCAATGTTTAGGTAAAGTGTATTTTTAGTCCTACCGCTTTGTTGACCTCACTTACCTGTTAAGAAGCATGTTTCATGTCATGCAGGTAGCTGGATCCTGTGGAAATTTTTACTGCAGGACTGTCTGTTCTCTTCCTGTCTGTGAACATCTAGTGCACAGGGGGTTAATAGTTTCAGGTCTCTGGGCTGATTTCAAAAGACAAACTTCCTGTCAGAGACACGCCCCTTCCTCCCCTCTCATTCATCAACAAAACGTCTTTCATCGCTTTCACTGCCTGTAACATGATCTCTGAATGGGTGAGAGAATACCGCTTGGGCTCTGAGGAAAGGGGTGCGCCCCGGAAACGCGTCAGCCATCCAGCTAAATTTGGGTACTGTCCGACCCTCTGGTCATCTAATCCTGGTTGCAGTTGTTACGGGACTCAGTTTGATTGCCAGAAAGCTTGTTTGTGAGTAGGACCATTGTTTTTACACGTTTTAATAACGTTTTTTATCTGGTAATGCACTAGGTCGGTGCGCCCTCCTTTCTTTTTCTTTTGTATCACCACGAATGTCAGAGCAAGCTTTTAAAGTGTCACCTATGGAGATTTTTAGGTACTATAGTTTTTAGGTACTTGCCGCAACATCGTTTTATGTTTTACCATACAATTGAGTATTATATATTGATTGTATACACTAAAATTCATCATTGTCAGAAATTCAGAATTGTCATTGACTAAAATATTCTCTAGGGCTTCTGCTTAAGCCCTTCATGCCGACGTAACACAAATATGCAGCCTTTACTAGACTGGGCTTTTTTTTCGATGGGGCTACACATTTGTGTATCTACCTTTTTGCTAGGATCTCTCACTGTGAGCCCCAGGCCCCGTACTAATGATCTGAACCCAGAACTCTATGATTGGCTATCACAGTGATCAGTGTCTCTGAAGCCCGCCCCTGTGTGTTCTTTCTCTGTGAGTAGAGGAGAGAGATACATTGTATCTCTCTCCTTGCAGAGAAAAAAAAGTGTGTGTAAAAAAAAAAAAAAAATTATAATAATAAAAAATAAAAAAATTAAAAAAATTCCTAGGTCTAGGTCAGTGCCAGGTTTAACCACTTTCCTACAGCACATAGTGATATGACGGCGGCAGGAACCCTTTGTTCCTCCGGGCCACTGTCATATGACGTGTTTTACTTCCCGAACCTCTAGGGGGCGGGCACGCCCGCCGCGTCATTCGGCACCCGATGATTGCCCTTGAACACAGCAGGACCGTGGATTTGTGTGTGTAAACACACAGATCTACGTCCAGTCAGAGGAGAGGAGGCCAATGGTGTGTTCCCAGTACAGAGGAACACCGATCGGTCTCCTCCCCTTGTGTGTCCCCTCCCCCTACAGTTAGAATCACTCCCTGGGATACACATTTAACCCCTTCCTCGCCCCCTAGTGTTAACCCCTTCCCTGCCAGTCACATTTATACAGTAATCAGTGCATTTTTTTTAGCTCTGATCGCTGTATAAATGAGAATGGTGCCAAAATAGTGTCAAAAATGTCCGAAGTGTACGCCGAAATATCGCAGTCATGATAAAAATCGCAGATCACCGCCATTACTAGTAAAAAAAAAAAAAAACAATAAAAATGCCATAAATGTATCCCCTATTTTGTAGACGCTATAACTTTTGCGCAAACCAATCAATATACGCTTATTGCGATTTTTTTTACCAAATATATGTAGAAGAATACATATCGGCCTAAACTGAGGAAAACATTTTTTTTTTTTTTTTAATGGGATATTTATTATAGCAAAAAGTAAAAAATATTGTGTTTTTTTCAAAATTGTGTTTTTTTGTTTATAGCGCAAAAAATAAAAAACACAGAGGTGATAAAATACTACCAAAAGAAAGCTCTATTTGTGGGGAAAAAATGTATCAAAATTTCATATGGGTACAGTGTTGCCTGACCGCGCAATTGTCATTCAAAGTGTAACAGCACTGAAAGCTGAAAATTGGTCTGGGCAGGAAGGGGGTGAAAATGCCCTGTATTGAAGTGGTTAATGTTTAAGATCAAGGTCAGGGTCAAAGGTCAGGGTCAGTATTTTTGGGAGGACAGATTTTTTTTTAAAATTAGTATCAGTGTCAGTTAGTGTTAGTGTCAGTGTGTTTTAGTTAGGATAAAAAAAGCAAAATGTGCACTATTGTTTTGGGACTGTACTATGGGTACAAACAACAAATAATATACACATATGTGGTATCTCTATGATCCCCGGGAGCAGGAGAATTCAATTTGGTGGAAGTTGTTTTTTACTATTTTGGGACAGTTTTCCTTTAATAATAAAAAACATGAGATATTCATTATCATTTACCACCAAATGAAAGCCCAATTTGTCCTGAACAAAACAAGGTATAATCCACCTGGATGCACAAAGTAGTTGTGATGATATGTATGGCTTTACTAACACATGTCAAAGTTGCAAAATTGTGCTTAGGCATCTAAATTTGTTTTGCCCTTAGGCGTAAAGAGGTTAAAAATATATATATATATATATATATATATATATATGTAGCGCACCAACCCCAGACTTTACCTGCTTTTCTTCTGCTTGGCTCCTCCGTAGGAAAAAGAATGAGGCACACCACACCACAAGCCCGTACCCTCCTGAATAGGGAGGTTGAGCGGTGTTAGTTTCTCGGGCCTGCCTGCAACCAGTGTAAAAAAACCTCCAGTGCTGACCTAGTTTCTGCAGTAGTCAGAAACAAGTCTTTAATTCTCCCCAGTAAGCAACTGTCCACACCAACTGAAAGATCCAACACTTATTTATTCCTTTTAGCACAATAAACAGTCTCTTTGAGAGCAGACGGGTTGGGACAAGACACAGGTCAGATAAGGTTGGAGGAGGTCCAGGCACAAACTTGAATTTGGCTTTCTCCTGCTCTGATTATCACAAACAGGCTTGGCATACGGTCTCTGCCACAGACCATGAGGTTGGTCACTGCCACTGACCAGATGAAAAAGGTGAAAGTCACTGCTACTGACCTTGGATGCGTAGTATCACTGCCACTGTGATTTAAAGAACACGCACTTCCTTCCGTTAGTGAACTAGCCCTTATAGGACAAGAACATCCCTCCGGAGAGTTACCAGAGGCCATATCTGTCACCACGACTCTGCGCTGGGTCTTCAGAAAGGGTCACCTCCCTGGGCTCCTCGTCCTGGATACGGGTCCCCTCGCAAGGCAGATCCCTGGGAGTCTCGGTCCCTGGCGGATCCCATCCGAAGGCTGCTGGGCTCCGGGCCTTTCTCTAAAGTACCTCACCCCAGACTGAAGGTGTCTGAGATGGAACAGCAGCTCCATCTCTGGGCCTACGGCACCCAGAGACAACCCGACCAGGCCTCCGGGCCTAGGGCACCCGGAGGCGACACACACGCACCCAGGCCTAAGGTGCCTGAGCGCGGAACCGACCCTCTGGAAGATGGCTGCCCCCTTTTATATCCTCTCCCGACAGGCACAGCAGGTTCCCCGCCCCGCCGTACTGCTGCCGAGAGGGGACAAAAAGGACACAACCTTGTACTTCGGTTCAACTCGGGCCCATGGCAACAGCGCCACCCATAGGCCCCAGTGAACTTACACACCAGTACTATCTCCCAGGGATAGAAATGGTCCATGAGACCTAGCAATTAGTGCATCTGAGCCTAGTTACCACTCAGATGCTTCCCCCTAAATGTAACCACCCGCTACATATATATATATATATATATATATATATATATAATGTTTAGGGATTCTAAGTAATTTTGTAGCGAAAACGTTTTTTACATGTATATGAGTAATGTCAGAATTGGCCTGGGGGTCAAGTGGTTAAGTGAAAAAGCATATAGCAGCCACAGTAAAGATGAGTGGCACATCCACCACCATCCTTCATCAGAGCGCAGACTGGCTTCAGTAGTACATAATGATGAAATAACTCTACTCTCTGCATAGTCTTTTTTGTCTGGTGGTAATCTCCCGCTTTTATGTGTATGCATTATCTAGAACTTTACCACCAGAGTGCACAATAGCATATACTTCCAGTTCATGGCTTACATTCTCCTTCATGTGCTTGGAAGCTTTGTTGACATGACCATATTCTTATGAAAAGACCAGTCTCACTTTTTAGACAGGGCAGTAGGAACCACTGTGGATCCCAAAAGATTTCTCTCACTGGCTCCTTCGTGCCATGTACAAAGTCCCACTGTATTAACAAACATTTTTCTGATACTTATCCCATTCGCTATTTGCATTTTTCATTGTTATTAAGTTAGATTTGGCTTAACATTTATACTACAGGTCCCTATGGAATAAAAATGTGCCAACTATCCAGTTTGCTTAATGTACTGCTTTTTTTGCATACATGATAATTCCAACCTAGAGTTGTAGCCCATTATTATCGCTTTATCACTAGTTTTAGCAGTGTTTTAGGTGTAGACTGGCAGATAGGCAACACAGGCTAGGCTCTTGTATAGTTACACTTTGGAAGTGGCCGATTTCCTTGTAATTTATTTGTATGCATGTTTTCAGGGAGAAGGAAACTAATATTTTACCATGTGTAGAAGACACTTATTTCTATTAATTGAGGTGCATGTAACCATGCGGACACAAATGCTGTAGTAGGGGGTGGTGCCATCAATTGGGCCTAGGGAGACAAGAAGTTGCCTCCCAAATTAGAAGCCCTGTGGAAAGCATTAATAATCTGGATATATGTGACGTTTATAAAAATGAGCAAGCCAAGAGGATTCTCTGACATACTTCAATGTTGGAGTTGCTCTTTAAACCTAAACACCGTTTGATTACACAACAACTTTATAAATGTTTAATATTCAGAAAAATGTCATATAATGCCATTATGGACTGAAATTTAATGTCAAATTCAACTATAGTTAATGCAAAATTATACTTATGAAAGGTTACTCAATTCTGTGTCTTTGTCCTTAATGGACCTAAATGTGCTAAAAATGGTCAACTTGCGCCACCAAGTGTCAGTTGGCCAGACGTTTCAGCTAATTTGGAAATAAATAAAAAAACAATGTAAACCAAGATAAACAAGGTAATGGTTAAAACCTCTTTAGCATAGTTTAGGAGTAACACAGGACTATTTTATTTATTTCCTGATTGTAAAAGAAAGGATGTGTTGTGAATCTCAAATCGTATTTGCTTTGGAAAGAAGAATTTTAGGTTTATATGTTGCACGTTACATCCATCTCACCATTAACAATAAATAGATTTAAAAAGTATGAGACAAAAAAAAAATCTGGAATTGTCATTAAGGCAGGATACACTAAATTAATGCTGAGGTCACTGTTATTGTACGAGGACTGCAAGAAGTGATAGATCTTCCATGCTGCGTGCAGAGAACCAAATCAGATAAAAGACTTCTATTTTTGTCTTTTAATATCCTTGAATGTCTAACATATTGATCGTATAATAAATGTAATTGAATGATTCTGCTCTATATTTTTCCACTGAATTCTCATTAATACCTTCATCATCATCAACACCTATGAACACTAGTAATTTTTATTTACACGAATGAGCAAAAAATTTATTTTTACTAAATATTAAGGAGACTTGTATTCTCAATATCTAAAGTGTGCAAGTTCCATGTGTCGGGTTGCTTAGAAGTTTAGTTAATTGGCTGAACAACAACAGTGTTATTCTATAAATGAAGTCTGGTACTGTAACTACATTGGTAAAACTAGTGTATAGTAATTAAAATGTCAAAAGCATGATCTATGATTTTTTGACACATTGCCAGCACAAAGTTCCTTATCAGCACATAGTGATTGTGGATCAATTTTTAAGTACCTATTCATTATTTTGATCAATGTGAAAAATGTCACTTTCTTGATGTACACCCTAGTGACTGACAGCTTTTCAGTGACTTGTATCCATACCTTGCATTTATTTCTTTTTTTAGATCGTCTGGCATGCATTATCTGTCACATCAGGGAGTTATTGCAGAGGTTTGTTATGCTTATTCACACAGATCACAACAATGTATAATACAATTAAATGAGTTAAGAGTGATACTAACTGCTCATTATACAGGAAGCTCAATCAAGCATAACATAGGATGATGTATGTCCCTTTTCATTGCCCCTTTACCTGGTTGTATTATTCTACCTTACAGTAAGGTGACCAGATTTTTAAAAGGAAATCCGGGGACATATTTTTTTTTACTAGTAATGGTGGCAATCAGCGACTCTCTGCCCGTCGCCACCGCCGCCCCGCCTCACAGCCTGTCAAGTCTTACTCTCCAGCTATTACTGGGTGGGGAGCGGAGGAAGATCACTCCGCCAGGGAAGGCAAGGAGATAAGCAGGCAGGCGGCTGACTTGAGCCAAGGCAGAAGAACATGTGAGGGGAGCTGAATGGGCACCCGAAACTGAAGAAATGGTCCCTCCGCTCCGACCAGCACATGATCATCAGAAAGGGACACAGATAATGGAAAAAAATACACCCCTCTAAGCTAGTAGGAGCTGCAGAGAGGGGTGGGGGTGTCTAATTCAGAATATATTTTTTGAATTCTGCACTGACTGTCTTTGAAATTGCCCCAGCCCCTGTCCAAATCCAATCCGGGGACAAAACCAGGGACAGACTTGGTCCGGGGACAGTCTCCTCAATTTGGGGACTGTCCCCTGAAACCGGGGATGTCTGGTCACCCTACCTTACAGTCCACCTCATACATTTCATGTATCCACTGTTCTGTGATGGAAATCTCTAGCTGGTGGTAATATTGCATTTGAACTGAACTCCAGCCAGATAAATAGAGACATTTAGTCTAGTTATGGATACATTAATCACATCCCTACTAGGCAATTTTTAAATTTTATGCACACATGTTAAAATCTGCTTCTTTTTTTTTTTGCTAGTAAATTACTGTAAACCCCCTCAAAAAGTATATACCGTATATACTCGAGTATAAGTCGACCTGAATATAAGCCGAGGCACCTAATTTTACCACAAAAAACTGGGAAAACTTATTGACTCGAGTATAAGCCTAGGATGAGAAATGCAGCAGCTACTGTAAGTGGAAAAGAGGGTCAACAATGCCCATCTGCAGCCTTACTGTGCCCATCTGCAGCCTTACTGTGCCCATTTGCAGCCTCACTGTGCCCATTTGCAGCCTCACTGTGCCCATATGCATGCCTCACTGTTCCCATATGCATGCCTCACTGTTCCCATATGCATGCCTCACTGTGCCCATATGCATGCCTCACTGTTCCCATATGCATGCCTCACTGTGCCCATATGCATGCCTCACTGTTGCCATATGCATGCCTCACTGTGGCCATCTGCAGCCTCATGTACCTGATCTTGAGCGGTGACATCGTCAGCGGCCATCCAGTGTAACAAAGCCTGCCTCCTCCTTGTCCTCGTTCATGACGGAACACTGATTCAGTTTCCCAGCAGTGAGTCAGTGTTCCGCCTATCACAGACAAGGACGAGAAGGTGGTGGGGCTTTGTTACACTGCCCGGCCGCCGACTAAGCTGCACATATAACAGCGCCGGGAGATCATAAGGCTGCAGATGGGCACAGCACCGGGAGGACTCAAGTATAAACCGAGGGGGCATTTTCAGCACAAAAAAATTTGCTGAAAAACTCGGCTTATACTCGAGCATATACAGTCAGGGCAGGACTTAGGGTGGTGGGGGCCCCTGGGCTTGAGTCACTTTCGGGCCCTACCTTCTATACATTACAAAAAATGGGCGTGGTTAATGCAAAATAGTGGGCGTGGCTCAAATGGGCGTGGTTCGAAAGGGGTGTGGTTAGAGTCTGAGGTGAATGAGGGATGGAGGGAGAAAGAAAGCAGAGTCATGGGGAACGCCGGTCAAATGCACCTTGCACTGAGAGGGTCATTAGACACTCATATATTATATAGTGATGCATGGCACTTAGTGAGGCATGGTGGCACTGACCCTAAAGTGGCACTGACAGGGGCATGGGGACACTGACCATAAAGATGCACCCTGCACTGACAGACAATGGACACCGACCATTATGTTGCACATTGCAGTGAGTGAGGCATGAGGCACATACCAAAAGGCTGCACAGAGGGGGGCACTAACCACAAAATAGCACCTTCCACTGAGCGAGGCATTGGGCACTCATGCAGTATATAGTTATGCATGGCTCTTAGCGAGGCACTGACTAGGGCATGAGAGCATTGGTCATAGAGTTGCACTTTGCACTGACAGAGGCATCAGACATGGACTACTATAAAGTTGCACCTTGCACTGAGTGAGGCATGAGGCACTAACCATAAAGTAGCACATTGCACTAACAGAAGCCTGAAGCACTTACCATAAAAAAAGTTCCACCTAGCACTGAATGAGGCATAAGGCACAGACCATAAAGTCACACTGACAGAGGCACTGAGGATAAAATTGCAATGAGTAAGGTATGAGGCACTGACCTGGAGCAGTATATAACGTTATGCATGACACAGAGAGAGGTATGAGGCACTGATCTGCAGTATAGAAAGTTATGCATTGCACTGATATAGGCAGCACTGACAGAAGTATGAGGCACTGTCGCTGACCTGGTGCTGGTGATATAGGTATGTATTTTGGGTGACTTTCCTGGTTGATCACTCTTCCGAGTCTTCCATCCCCTACTACAAGCAGGACTCAGGAGAAGCCGACTGTCCACTTTGAGCGCCCGCCCTGCAGTGCATTCTGGGAGGTGTAGTCCCTGCAGTGTGTAGGCACAGCCCAGCCGAGTCTAGTGTGTGCTGTTGAGAACTACATCTCCCATCATGCAATGTGGTGCCAACTAGGACAGCGGTGGAGCCTGCTATTGGCTGCTGCCGCTGATGAGGGTGTAATGGGGGGAACTTTTAATGTGTGTCGGCGGTGATGTTCTTTCTGTCACGCTAATCTGACAGAACGCCGGCCCGCTCGCGGCTCACCCCGTCAGCCTTTGCCTAATTAAAGAGCTGCCTCTGCAGGCAGGGGCCCCGTAGTGGACGGGGCCCATGGGCTTGAGCCCAGTCAAGCCCAATGGTAAGTCCGGCCCTGTATACAGTGCTTTCCAAAAGAAGAGGCCCTGTAGAACAAATTGTGATAGATACAATCTTATATGTTGCACGATATTTGCACAGCTATATATCAAACGAAAAGTTTCAAGAAAAAATACACTAAAATGAATTTCAGAGCAATTAAACACAATATTATACCCAATGTTTGGCAAAATATAAAAGATCTAAAATATAAAATATGGGGTTATGTTGAGTAAATAGATACCAAACAAAACCGTGCACACCTGTGAAATCACAAAATGCTCCATAGGTAACGCTTTAAAAGCCTTTGCAGATTATCAATTTAGAGTTAACTACGATTTATGGCCCTAGGATTATTGTTCTCCCTCAGACAGTCGTGATGATACCTCAAATGTGTTGCCCAAAAGATGTTTAGGTACACGTGCTCGCCCAATTCTGCCCATTGATATGGGATTTGTACTGGGTTCATGGGGTGCTTTAATATACCTTCACCAGCCACTTTTTTAGGTATACCTGTTCGATTGCTTGGTAACACAAATTGATAATTAGCCAATCACATTGCAGCAACTCATGCATTTAGGCATCTAGGCATGGTGAAGATGACTTGCTGAAGTTCAAATGGAAGAAAGGGGATTTAAGTGACTTTGATCGTGGCATGGTTGTTGGTGCCAGACGGGCTGGCCTGAGTATTTCAAAAACTGCTGATCTACTGGGATTTTCACACATAACCATCTCTAGGGTTTACAGAGAATGGTCTAAAAAAGAGAAAATATACAGTGAGCGGCAGTTGTGTGGATGAAAATGCCTTGTTGATGTCAGAGGTCAGAGGAGAATGAGCAGACTGGTTCGAGATGATAGAAAGGCAACAGTAACCACTCATTACAACCAAGGTATGCAGAATACCATCTCTGACCTGAACACATCGAACCTTTAAGCAGATGGGCTACAGAAGCAGAAGACCACACCAGGTGCCACTCTTGTCAGCTAAAAGTAGGAAACTGAGTCTACAATTCGCACAGGCTCAACAAAATTGGACAATAGAAGATTAGAGAAATGTTGCCTGGTCTGATGAGTCTCGATTTTAGCTGCGACATTCAGATTGTAGGGTCAGAATTTGACCTAAACGACATGAAAGCATGGATCCATCCTGCATTGTAGCAACGGTTCAGGCTGGTGGTGGTGGTGTAATAATGTGGGGGATATTTTCTTGGCACACTTTGGGCCCCTTAGTCGGGCCGCTGATAGAAATCATGGGGCCCCGTACAGCCTACCTGACGGGGCCCCCTTCAGCTCCACCCCTGGTCCCTCCTTCAGCCCCACCCCTGGCCCCGAACCCGAGGCCCCTCCCCAGACCCCACCTTGAAACAAAGTGCAGGTTTGTCTACAAGTGATATTTATTTTTCATGGCATGGGTGCCACTGTTTCTGCAGCACATTGGCGGCATGGGTGGCACTGTCTTTATGGGCCATAATGCATGTGCTACCTGCAGACAGTGCCACCCATGCCGCCAATGTCATATTGTGCTGCAGACAGTGCCACCCATGCCGCCAATGGCATAATGTACTGCAGACAGTGCCACCCATGCCATGCCATTGGCAGCATAGTTGGCACTGTCTGAAGCACATTATGGCATTGGCGGCATGGGTGGCACTGTCTGCAGCACATTACCGCATTGGCGGCATGGGTGGCACTGTCTCTGCAGCACATTACGGCATTGGTGGCATGGGTGGCACTGTCTTTGCAGGCAGCACATGCGTTATGGGCCATAATGCATGTGCTACCTGCAGACAGTGCCACCCATGTCGCCAATGCCATATTGTGCTGCAGACAGTACCACCCATGACACTAATGCCATAACGCATGTGCTACCTGCTGACAGTGCCACCCATACTGCCAATGCCATATTGTGCTGCAGACAGTGCCACCCACGCAAAGTGGGTGGCACTGTCTCTGCAGGCAGCACATGCGTTATGGTATTAGCATCATGGGTGGCACTGTCTGCAGCACATTGCGGCATTGGCGGCATGGGTGGCACTGTCTCTGCAGGTAGCACATGCGTTATGGCCCATAACGCATGTACTACCTGCAGACAGTGCCACCCATGCCGCCATTGCGGTAATGTGCTGCAGACAGTGCCACAGATGCTGCTGCAGTAGTAGTAGATCTTGAATCCCCCCGCCCCCCCCCCAAGTAAGCACTTACCTGTGTTAGCCGGGCCCCAGGAGTCACTTTCTCCCTGCTGCTGCTGCTGCCTGGACTAGAGTGTCCACAAGCTATTCAAGTCAGATGCGATGCCAGATGCTTCTTTTTTTTCTTCTGCCGCCGCCGCTGCTTCTTCTTCTTCTCTCATGCGGAGGGAGAGGAATCACTCCGCGGCGCCAGGACAGGGAAGGCAATATAGAGGACACGCTGGCCGGGACTTGAGCCAGCATGAGGAGCTGGCTCAACTCCCTCCCCCTGCCGCCACCTACAAGAACGCTGCAGTCTGCAGATAGATGTCAGGAAAAAAAAAGGAAAACGTAAAGGGGGGGGGGGGGTAAGGGGGGGTGTGATGGGACGATGTTTTTTTTTTTTACATTAGTTATCTGTTCAGGTTGCTCGGGCCCCCATGCTGGCCAGGCCTGGTACAACAGGGCCAGTTGTACTGGCCTATCAGCGGCCCTGCCCTTAGTACTAATTGAGCATCGTTTAAACTAGGGTTGCACCAATACCGATACTGGTATAGGTATCGGTGCCGATACTAAGCATTTGGACGAGTATCAGTTCTGGCTCAGTTCATTCAGCTATCAGTGGGATTTCCCCACTAACAGATGAAATGTAAAGAAAATAATGCAGGCAATTATTGGTTGTTAAGGAGCGAGGCCACCGCATCCTTAACAACCAATGACATTTCAGCTGTCTAAGTGATTGTGAGAGCCGGGGTTTGCAGCAGCAATGTCCTCCAACATGCCCCCAGGATTCTACCGGCAGGAACTGAATAAGACCCTGTGGAATGTGCCAGAGAGATACCAGAACCTGAGTTTCGTAGGCTCCAGAGGTTACAGTTCAGTGTGGTAAATAGAAAGTATATGCGGGCGGTGCACAGCCCTGCTGCAGAGGGAGCTGGCTGCATGGTGGGTTGGTGCCCGGCGGTGGGGGTCAATGCTCTCCATGCATGTCCTTCTTACCCAACTGCCTGAAGCCATGTGCAACCTACGTGCCACGAGACAGGACTGTATTACCAGGGATTGGGACAGGACCATGCACTCCTCTCTGTCCTGCACTCTTCAGGAGAAACTTCCATCTCTGCCTGTCATTGCAGCTGAGTGAGTCCTGCAGGCTCTGTACACACAAACGTTCCCATAGACAAGTGTTGGGCTGTCTGCACAGGGGCAAGAGGCATGGAACAATCACAGGTTGTACAATCACAACACACTTCTTCTAGGGGCTTTCTGGAGCAGCAGATCAAATTTGATGTCAGCCTTTTATTGTCCCAGACAGATATGGGCTGTCACCTGCAGACCTTCACTGAAGGCTTTCCTTTCACATTGGGCTATGCAGTGCCCTGCATAAGTCCACACACACCCATGACCAGTTCACCTTTCTTTTTTTATAAATTTATATAAAAAAAGTTTTTTTACACAAATAGAGCTTTTCTTTTGGTGGTATTTGATCACCACTTGGTTTTTATAAACATATTCTGTTACATGTCTTTGGTACAAAAAAATCCCAATAAGTGTATATTGATGATAGGTATCGGTAATTGGTATAGGCGAGTACTTAAATAAAAGTATCGGTACTCGTACTCGGTGTTAAAAAAATGGTATCGGTGCATCCCTAGTTTAAACGCCATGGCCTACCTGAGTATTGTTGCTGGCCATGTCCATCCCTTTATGACTACAGTGTAACCACCTGCTGATGGCTTCTTCCAGCTAGATAATGCACCATGTCACAAAGCTTAAATCATCTCAAACTGGTTTCTTGAGCATGACAATGAGTTCACTGTACTCCAATGGCCTCCACAGTCACCAGAGCTCAATCCAATAGAGCACCTTTGAAATGTGGTGGAAACTGGAGATTGGCATCATGGATGTTTAGCCGACAAATATGGAGCAACTGTGTTGTGCTATCATGTCAATATGGACCAAAATCTCTGAGGAATGTTTCCAACACCTTGTTGAATCTATGCCACAAAGAATTAAGGCAGTTCTGAAGGCAAAAGGAGGTCCAACCCGGTACTAGCAAGGTTTACTTAATAAACTGACCGGTGAGTGTATGTACTGTGTGTATATATATATATATATATATATATATATATATATATATAAATTTGCTGTCCCCTCAAAATAACTCAACACACAGCCATTAATGTCTAAACCGCTGGCAACAAAAGTGAGTACACCCCTAAGTGAAAATGTCCAAATTGGGTCCAACTAGCCATTTGCCCTCCCCTGTGTCATATGACTCGTTAGTGTTACAAAGTCTAATGCCCCGTACACACGATCGTTTTTCATGCCGTTAAAAATGCCATTTTAAAAAATGGCCATTAAAAATGATCGTGTGTAGGCTCCAGAGCATTTTTAACGACGTGAAAAACGGCCATTAAAAATTCCGGACATGCTCTCTTTTTTCACGTCGTTTTTCATGTCGTTTTTTTTAACGACGTGAAAAACGATAGTGTGTATGCTTTAACGACGTGAAAAAAAATGCGCATGCTCAGAATCAAGTATGAGACGGGAGCGCTCGTTCTGGTAAAACTAGCGTTCGTAATGGAGATAGCACATTCGTCATGCTGTAACGGACTGAAAAGCACTAGACTGAAAAGAGCGAATCGTCTCTCAACAGACTTTACTAACATGAAGGGTGGCGCCATTCGAACGGAACTTCCCCTTTATAGTGCCGTCGTACGTGGTGTACGTCACTGCGCTTTTCTTGAACATTTTTAAAAATGATGGTGTGTACGCAAGACAGGCTTGAGAGGAAACAAGAAAAAAAATGACGAGAAAAACGTCAGTTTTAAAAATGACATTAAAAATGATCGTGTGTATGGGGCATAAGGTGTGATTTGGAAGCAGGTGTGTTATATTTGGTGTTATCGCTCTCACTCTCTCATAATGGTCACTGGAAGTTCAACATGGCACCTCATGGCAAAGAACTCTCTGAGGGTCTAAAAAAATTAATTTTTGCTCTACATAAAGATGGCCTAGGCTATAAGAAGATTGCCAAGACCCTAAAACTGAGCTGCAACACGGTGGCCAAGACCATACAGCAGTTTAACAGGACAGGTTCCACTCAGAACAGGTCTCACCATGGTCGACCAAAGAAGTTGAGTGCACGTGCTTAGCGTCATATCCTGAGGTTGTCTTTGGGAAATAGATGGCTGCAGAGATTAAATGGGTGGGGAATCAGCCTGTCAGTGCTCAGACCATACGGTGCACACTGCATCAAATTGGTCTGCATTGCTGTTGTCCCAGAAGGAAGCCATCTTCTAAAATGTTACACAAGAAAGCCCGCAAACAGTTTGCTACAGACAAGCAGACTAAAGACATGGATTACTGGAACAATGTCCTGTGGTCTGATGAGTCCAAGATAAACGTATTAGGTTCAGATGGTGTCAAGCGTGTGTGGCGGCAACCAGGTGAGGAGTACAAAGACAAGTGTGTCTTGCCTACAGTCAAGCATGGTGGTGGGAGTGTCATGGTCTGGGGCTGTATGAGTGCTGCCGGCACTGGGGAGCTACAGCTCATTGAGGGAACCATGAATGCCAACATGTACTGTGACATACTGAAGCAGAGCCTGATCCCCTTCCTTCAGAGACTGGGCCGCAGGGCAGTATTCCATCATGATAACGACCCCAAACACAAATCCAAGACAACCACTGCCTTTTAAAGAAGCTGAGTGTAAAGGTTATGGACTGGCCACGCATGTCTCCAGACCTAAACCCTATTGAGCATCTGTGTGGCATCCTCAAATGAAAGGTGGAGGAGCGCAAGGTCTCTAACATCCACCAGCTCCGTGATGTCATCATGGAGGAGCGGAAGAGGACTCCAGTGGCAACATGTGAAGCTCTGGTAAACTCCATGCCCAAGAGGGTTAAGGCAGTACTGGAAAATAATGGTGGCCACACAAAATTTTGACACTTTGGGCACAGTTTGGACATTTTCACTTAGGAGTGTACTCACTTTTGTTGCCAGTGGTTTAGACATTAATGGCTGTGTGTTGAGTTATTTTGAGAGGACAGCAAATATACACTGTTATACAAGCTGTACACTCACTACTTTAAAATGTAGAAAAGTGTAATTTCTTCAGTGTTGTCACATGAAAAGATACAATAAAATATTTACAACATTTTGAGGGGTGTACTCACTTTTCTGAGATACTGTATGTGTGTATATATATATATATATATATATATATATATATATATATATATATATACACACTATATTGCCAAACCATTGGAACACCTGCCTTTACATGCACATGAACTTCCATGGCATCCCAGTCTTAGTCCGTAGAGTTCAGTATTGAGTTGGCCCACACTTTGCAGCTATAACAGCTTCAACTCTTCTGGGAAGGCTGTCCACAAGGTTTAGGAGTGTGTCTATGGGAATGTTTGACCATTCTTTCATAAGCACATTTGTGAGGTCAGGCACTGATGTGGATGAAAAGGCCTGACTTGCAGTCTCTACTCTAATTTATCCCAAAAGTGTTCTTTCGGGTTGAGGTCAGGACTCTGTGCAGGCCAGTCAAGTTCCACCACCCCAAACTTGCTTTGTGCACTGGTCCAAATCATTTGGTGGAGGGGGGATAATGGTGTGGGGTTGTATTTCAGGGGTTTGGCTGGACCCCTTAGTTCCAGTGAAGGGAACTCTTAAGGTGTCAGCATACCAAGACATTTTGAACAATTTCATGCTTCCAACTTTGTGGGAACAGTTTGGGGGTGGCCCCTTCCTGTTCCAACAAGACTGTGCACCAGTGCAAAAAGCAAGGTCCATAAAGACATGGATAAGCGAGTTTGGGGTGGAGAAACTTGACTGACTTGACCCTTTTTCTTTTACGTGGTCACGTACAGGTACATGATTTTGCGTGAAATGGTTAAAGCTGAACTCCAGGCAGATATAAAAAAGCACAAACTACTGCAGCCCTCCAGCCGTTTCCCACTGTGATTGTACACAGCAGGAGTCTGTCAGCAAGTCTCAGCCAATGATTCTTGCCCGGGACCTGCTGATCGGCTGTGTCCAATCCCAGCCCAGAGCTCTTGTGTTGGTAAACAACACAGAGCTCTGTAGGAAGGGAACAATCTGTCTGTTTCTCATCACTGCAAACATAGACATAGTTAGACATATTTAACCCCTTGGTCACCCTAGATGTTAACCCCTTCCCCTTGTCATTAGTACAGTGACAGTTTATAGTATTATCACTGATCACTGTATTAATGTCACTGGTGTTGTTAGTCTCAGTTAGTCAGTTCCCCCAGCATCAGTTAGTGCCAGATTCACCACCGTAGTATCGCAGTCCCGTTATAAGTCACTGATCACCGCCATTAGTAGTATAAAAAAATGAAATAAAAAATTCCAGTATATATACCATAGTTTGTAGGCACTGTAACTTTCACGCAAACCAATCAATTAACACTTATTGGGATTTTTTTTATCCAAAACATGTATCAGAATACATTTTGGCAAAATTTAAAAAATATTAGTTTTTGGGGAAAAATTTAGTCTTTTCTTGTTTATATTGCAAAAAAATTAAAAACCCAGCGTTGATAAAATACCACCAAAAGAAGATTCTATTTGTGTAAAAAAAAAAAATGATATAAATTTTGTCTGGGTACAGCTTTGCGCAATCGCAAGTTAAAGAAGCGCAGTGCTGAATAGCAGAAATTGGCCTAGTCATGAAGGGGGTAAAATCTTCCGGAGCTGAAGTGGTTAATACACTACTAAGTGTTTTTAATGGCAAGCAGTGTAAGTACCGGAATTTGACCTGGTATCAGACTCTTGAAATCATTGTATAGGCTGCGCAGCAGAATTTAGAGATGGGAGGAAGAAGCAGTTCAAGGATCCAGTTAGATGTGTTCTAGTGCAAGGACCATGCTGATAGAAGCAAATCAACTTAGAGATGAGCTAATCAGTCTGCTGCTTCTCATTTTACTGGGGGAGAGGAGTGAATCTGTAAGAATCATGCCACGTACACAGGATCGATTTTCTCAACGGTGAAAACACCGTCGAGAAAATCGACAGGAAAAATGAGGAACGGCTTGTTCCCCCACACGCAGCCGTTTTTCCCGTCATTTTTTCTCTTGGTCGAGAAAAACGACCGTGTGTAGGCTCCCCGGCAGTGTTTCCCTATGGGAAAACTGCCGCGGAAAAAAATGGCGTAAATCACGACGAGAAAAATTAGAGCATGTTCTAATTTTTCTCGTCGTGATTAATGCCGTTTTTCTCGTCGGGAAAAATGACCAAAAGCCCACAGACGATCGTTTTTCTCGTCAAAGAGAAAAAAATTCATTTTTCCCGACGAGAAAAATGGTCGTGTGTACGCGGCATAAGTGCAACTGCAGCAGAGAAAGATCAGGCCCTCTCCCCTGCTAAACGGGGCCGTGTTGTGTGGCAGGGACGTGTAAATATGTGGACTGGATAGACAGAAATACAAATTCTTTGGCAGTTAAAAAAAAAAAAAAGCTCTTATACATCTAATTCACCTGTGCATTTAGCTGTTTGCCTAGGGTTCAGATAAAGCCCTAATGCATCTAAAACATTTTATGTTTATTTTTCATGGCGCATGAAAGGCTTAGAGATTCTTTCCATTTTTTATTGGTGACTGTGTACCTGTTGGGGAGATTTCCTTTCACTTCCTGTCAAAAGTCAGAAGGGATGAATAAAAAAAACATAAAAAAAGACATAAACAAGAACAGAAACACATGTTTAGTAGAGCGAGGAAAAGGTAAAAATCCTGCCAATAGTGATGAGCCGAACACCCCCGGGTTCGGTTCGCACCAGAACCCGCGAACGGACCGAAAGTTCGTACGAACATTAGAACCCTATTAAATACAATGGATGCGAACGTTCGAATTCTAAAGTGCTAATTATAACAACTATTATGCATGTTATTGTCCTAAAAAGGGTTTGGGAACCCGGGTTGTGCACCAGGGGACATGTATCAATGCAAAAAGAAGTTTTAAAAACGGTCGTTTTTCGGGAGCAGTCATTTTAATGATGCATAAAGTGAAAAAAAAAAGTCAAATATTCCTTTAAATATCGTACCTGGGAGGTGTCTAAAGTATGCCTGTGAAGTGCCACGTGTTTCCCGTGTTTAGAACTGTCCCTGCACAAAATGACACTTCTAAAGGAAAAAAAAGCCATTTAAAACTGCTTGCGGCTTTAATGTAATGTCTGGTCCCGGTAATATGGATGAAAATCTTTAAGAAAAATGGCATAGCTACCCCATGACCCCCCCCCCCCCTACCCCAGCCCATTACCAGCCCCTTTGGGTCTTGTGTGGATATTAAGGGGAACCCCGCACATAAAATAAAAAAGGCCCTATATACTCTGAACAGCCGTATACAGGCGGTGCATACAAGACAGGGACTGTAGGTTTGTTCTTATGTAGAATCTGTTTGTAATTTTGAACAGGTACATTGTTTAACCACTTAAGCCCCGGACCATTTCGGGCCATTAGGACCAAGCCTGTTTTTGGGATTCGGCACTGCGCTGCTTTAACTGTAAATTGTGCGGACATGCAATGTTGTACCCAAATGAAATTTGCGTCCTTTTCTTCCCACAAATAGAGCTTTCTTTTAATGGTATTTGATTGCCTCTGCGATTTTTATTTTTTGCGATATAAACAGAAAAAGACCGAAAATTTTGAAAAAAAATGATATTTTCTACTTTTTGTTATAAGAAAAATCGAATAAACTCAATTTTAGTCATACATTTAGGCCAAAATGTATTCAGCCACATGTCTTTAGTAAAAAAAATGTCAATAAGCGTATATTTATTGGTTTGCGCAAAAGTTATAGCGTTTACAAACTAGGGTACATTTTCTGAAATTTACACAGCTTTAAATTTATGACTGCCTATCTCATTTCTTGAGGTGCTAAAATGGCAGGGCAGTACAAAACCCCCCCAAATGACCCCATTTTGGAAAGTAGACACCCCAAGGAAATTGCTGAGAGGCATGTTGAGCCCATTGAATATTTTTTTTTTTCGTCCCAAGTGATTGAATAATGACAAAAAAAAAAAAAAATTACAAAAAGTTGTCACTAAATGATATATTGCTCACACATGCCATGGTTATATGTGGAATTGCACCCCAAAATACATTCTGCTGCTTCTCCTGAGTACGGGGATACCACATGTGTGGGACTTTTTAGGAGCCTAGCCACGTACGGGACCCCGGAAACCAAGCACCGCCTTCAGGATTTCTAAGGGCGCAAATTTTTGATTTCACTCCTCACTACCTATCACAGTTTCGAAGGCCATAAAATGCCAAAATAGCACAAACCCCCCCCAAATGACCCCATTTTGGAAAGTAGACACCCCAAGCTATTTACTGAGAGGCATGTTCAGTCCATGGAATATTTTATATTTTGCCACAAGTTGCGGGAATATGACAAACTTTTTTTTTTTTCACAAAGTTGTCACTAAATGATATATTGCTCACACATGCCATGGGCATATGTGAAATTACACCCCAAAATACATTCTGCTGCTTCTCCTGAGTACGGGGATACCACATGTGTGGGACTTTTTGGGAGCCTAGCCGCGTACGGGACCCCAAAAACCAAGCACCGCCTTCAAGGTTTCTAAGGGCATAAATTTTTGATTTCACTCCTCACTACCTATCACAGTTTTGAAGGCCATAAAATGCCAAGATGGCACAAAACCCCCCCAAATGACCCCATTTTGGAAAGTAGACACCCCAAGCTATTTGCTGAGAGGCATGTTGACCCCATTGAATATTTTTTTTTTTGTCCCAAATGATTGAATAATGACAAAAAGAAAAAAAAAATGTACAAAAAGTTGTCACTAAATGATATATTGCTCACACATGCCATGGTTATATGTGGAATTGCACCCCAAAATACATTCTGCTGCTTTTCCTGAGTACGGGGATACCACATGTGTGGGACTTTTTGGGAGCCTAGCCGCGTACAGGGCCCCAAAAACCAAGCACCGCCTTCAGGATTTCTAAGGGCGTAAATTTTTGATTTCACTCCTCACTACCTATCACAGTTTTGAAGGCCATAAAATGCCAAGATAGCACAAAACCCCCCCAAATTACCCCATTTTGGAAAGTAGACACCCCAAGCTATTTGCTGAGAGGCATGTTGAGTCCATGGAATATTTTATATTTTGCCACAGGTTGCGGGAATATGACAAACTGTTTTTTTTTTTGCACAAAGTTGTCACTAAATGATATATTGCTCACACATGCCATGGGCATATGTGAAATTACACCCCAAAATACATTCTGCTGCTTCTCCTGAGCCTAGCCGCGTACGGGACCCCAAAAACCAAGCACCGCCTTCAAGGTTTCTAAGGGCATAAATTTTTGATTTCGCTCCTCACTACCTATCACAGTTTTGAAGGCCATAAAATGCCAAGATGGCACAAAACCCCCCAAATGACCCCATTTTGGAAAGTAGACACCCCAAGCTATTTGCTGAGAGGCATGTTGAGCCCATTGAATATTTTTTTTTTTTGTCCCAAATGATTGAATAATGACAAAAAGAAAAAAAAATGTACAAAAAGTTGTCACTAAATGATATATTGCTCACACATGCCATGGTTATATGTGAAATTACACCCCAAAATACATTCTGCTGCTTCTCCTGAGTACGGGGATACCACATGTGTGGGACTTTTTGGGAGCCTAGCCGCGTACGGGACCCCAAAAACCAAGCACCGCCTTCAAGGTTTCTAAGGGCATAAATTTTTGATTTCACTCCTCACTACCTATCACAGTTTTGAAGGCTATTTGCTGAGAGGCATGGTGAGTATTTTACAGCTCTCATTTGTTTTTGAAAATTAAGAAAGACATTTTTTTTTCTTTTTTTTTTTCTTTTTTTACATTTTCAAAACTTTGTGACAAAAAGCGAGATCTGCAAAATACTCAACATACCTCTCAGCAAATAGCTTGGGGTGTCTACTTTCCAAAATGGGGTCATTTGGGGGGGTTTTGTGCCATCTGGGCATTCCATGGCCTCCGAAACTGTGATAGGCAGTGAGGAGTGAAATCAAAAATTTACACCCATAGAAATCCTGAAGGCGGTGCTTGGTTTTTGGGGTCCCGTACGCGACTAGGCTCCCAAAAAGTCCCACACATGTGGTATCCCCGTACTCAGGAGAAGCAACAGAATGTATTTTGGGGTGTAATTCCACATATGCCCATGGCATGTTTGAGCAATATATAATTTAGTGACAACTTTTTGTACATTTTTTTTTTTTTGGTCATTATTCAATCACTTGGGACAAAAAAAAAATATTCAATGGGCTCAACATGCCTCTCAGCAAATAGCTTGAGGTGTCTACTTTACAAAATGGGGTCATTTGGGGGGGTTTTGAACTGTCCTGGCATTTTATGCACAACATTAGGAAGCTTATGTCACACATCATCCACTCTTCTAACCACTTGAAGACAAAGCCCTTTCTGACACTTTTTGTTTACATGAAAAAATATTTTTTTTTGCAAGAAAATTATGTTGAACCCCCAAACATTATATATTTTTTTAAAGCAAAGGCCCTACAGATTAAAATAGTGGGTGTTGCATTTTTTTTTCCACACAGTATTTGCGCAGCGTTTTTTCAAACGCATTTTTTGGGGGAAAAACACACTTTTTTTATTTTTAATGCACTAAAAAACACTATATTGCCCAAATGTTTGATGAAATAAAAAAGATGATCATAGGCCGAGTACATGGATACCAAACACGACATGCTTTAAAATTGCGTACAAACGCGCAGCGGCGACAAACTACATTCATTTTTAAAAGCATTTAAAAGCCTTTACAGGTTACCACGTTAGATTTACAGAGGAGGTCTACTGCTAAAATGACTGCCCTCGATCTGACCTTCGCGGTGATACCTCACATGCATGATGCAATTGCTGTTTACATATGACGCTAGACCGACGCTTGCGTTCGCCTTTGCGCAATAGCAGGGGGGGACAGCGGTGCTTTTTTTTTTTTTTTTTTATTATTTATTTGGCTTTTTTATTTTATTTTTAAACTGTGCCTTCCATATTTTATTTTTTTACCATTTTTATCGTTATCTCAGGGAATGTAAATATCCCCTATGATAGCAATAGGTAGTGACAGGTACTCTTTTTTTGAAAAAAATTGGGGGGTTAGACCCTAGATCTTTCCTCTGCCCTCAAAGCATCTGACCACACCAAGATCGGTGTGATAAAATGCTTTCCCAATTTCCCAATGGCGCTTTTTATATCCGGGGGGGGGGACATTCCCTCCCACTGCTTGTAAAAGCAGTCTAGAGGCTAATTATCTGCTAGAATTGCTTTTACATGAAAGCTGGCTGCTGGCTGAAAAGAATGATACCAAGATGATACCTAAACCCGCAGGCATCATTCTGGTATAAACATTCAAAGTCCAGCAACATACCAGTACGTTGCTGGTCCTTGTTGGACATGTATTGTAATCTTTTTTTTCATACAGCCTATTGGCTGAACGAAAAAAAGAGATTGATTGGTGGGTATGCCCACCATTAGAATACCTCCCTTCATCCACCCACTTCTAATGATGGGCATATATGCCGAAGCATGGGGGCATCCTCCCGCAAAAAAGTTATGCCGCGTACACACGGTCAAGCCTTCGTCGGAATTTCGACCGTATGTACGCGGCATAAAAGGTTATGCCGCGTACACACGGTCGGACTTTTCCACGGATAAGCCTCCGTTGGAATTTCGACCTTATATACGCGGCATTAGGAGCAAAATCGCTCCTCCGCCCCTGCTGCCCCCATGCTTCGGCATATATGCTCTTTTTTTTAACTGTGGTGGTGAAATCACCTCCTACAGCGTTGGAGTCACGGCTTTATGTATCGTGGGAGCAAACGCTGTTGCTGTCAAGATAAATAGATCCGCGCTGCAACTGAATGGCGTACCTGCTAAGCAAATGGTGGTTAACATTAAAACAAAGTAACATTACAGTACAACAGTAAGACCTTACCATGCCATACCTGCAAAGCAAATACCAAAACAAAACCTAGTAAAAAATAAAAAAATGTTTTAACGCAACCTGTGCCTAAAATATATATATGCCGAAGCATGGGGGCATCCTCCCGCAAAAAAGTTATGCCGCGTACACACGGTCGGAATTTCGACCGTATGTACGCGGCATTAGGAGCAAAATCGCTCCTCCGCCCCTGCTGCCCCCATGCTTCGGCATATATGCTCTTTTTTTTAACTGTGGTGGTGAAATCACCTCCTACAGCGTTGGAGTCACGGCTTTATGTATCGTGGGAGCAAACGCTGTTGCTGTCAAGATAAATAGATCCGCGCTGCAACTGAATGACGTACCTGCTAAGCAAATGGTGGTTAACATTAAAACAAAGTAACATTACAGTACAACAGTAAGACCTTACCATGCCATACCTGCAAAGCAAATACCAAAACAAAACCTAGTAAAAAATAAAAAAATGTTTTAACGCAACCTGTGCCTAAAATATATATATGCCGAAGCATGGGGGCATCCTCCCGCAAAAAAGTTATGCCGCGTACACACGGTCGGAATTTCGACCGTATGTACGCGGCATTAGGAGCAAAATCGCTCCTCCGCCCCTGCTGCCCCCATGCTTCGGCATATATGCTCTTTTTTTTAACTGTGGTGGTGAAATCACCTCCTACAGCACTGGAGTCACGGCTTTATGTATCGTGGGAGCAAACGCTGTTGCTGTCAAGATAAATAATTCCGCGCTGCAGTTGAATGGCGCACCTGAAAACAAAAAATTACATACCTGAAAAGCAAGCATGATAAAACATTGCAGAATAGAATACAGTAAAAAAAGAGCAGAACAATAGAGAGAAAATAGAGAGAGAGAGAACAATAAAACGACAACTATTTTTGTTTTTTTTATTTTATATTTTTTTTGTGTTTTGTTTTTTACGTTTTTTTTTTCTTTTTTACACTTTTTTTTGTAACTTTACAACTGTAATGGTTCGGGTCTCTCAAAATGTAATGGCATCTTGGGAGACCCTGTGTAAGTGTGTCCTAGTCTGTGAAATGCTGTACCCTACGCTAAAACTTCACTTTTGAGTGGTAGCGTTCAAAACATTCACCTTGGCAAAGACCAGGCTTGTCAGGACAGAGTGGACAAAAACTACGGGTGTCACGCCTAAATCCGCGCTTGCTACAGACACGACATCTTTTTTGGGGGTGGCTTTGGGTAGGGGTACTCGGGAGGACATACGAATAATGCCTCTCATGCAGCCGGCTTACTGCATTTGGTTGGGGATGGTGAGGTGCAGAACCGCCTGGATACAGGAGTTCTGTGACTATCTCATTCTGGAATTTTAGAAGAGATAACGTCCCGCCTGAAGCTCTGTATAGCACATGAGCGTTCAGCAAAGCCAATTGGAATAATGATAGAGACACTTTTTTGTACCAGCGTCTCGCCTTACGGTCAATTAGATACGGCGCCATCAACTGGTCGTTGAGGTCCACCCCTCCCATATTTTGGTTATATTCGTGGACACAGAGGGGTTTCTCCACAACACCAGTCGCCGTACGAATTTGGACTGTCGTGTCTGCATGAAGGGAGGTAAGAAGGAAAACATTCTTATTGTCCCTCCACTTCATAGCGAGCAAGTTATTACACTTCAAGCAGGCTCTCTCCCCCAGCCTAAGACGGGCATCTACAAGCCGCTGGGGAAAGCCCCGGCGATTAGGTCGCACGGTGCCACATGCTCCAATCTTATGATCAAACAAGTGACTAAACAGTGGCACGCTCGTGTAATAATTGTCCACATACAAGTGGTACCCCTTTCCGAATAAGGGTGACACCAAGTTCCACACTATCTTGCCAGCGCTCCCTATGTAATCCGGGCAGTTGACCGACTCAATCTGACTGTCTTTTCCCTCATAAACCGTAAAGTTCACTACATAGCCTGTTGCCCTGTCACAGAACTTGTAGAGCTTGACCCCGTATCTGGCACGCTTGCTGGGAAGGTACTGCTTGAAAGACAAGCGGCCAGAAAATTTAATCAGGGACTCATCAACGCAGACAACTTGATCGGGAGTAAACAAGGCTGCAAAACGTTCGTTGAAGTGGTTTATGAGGGGCCGAATTTTATAGAGCCGGTCGTATTCAGGGTCCCCACGTGGACGACAAAGTTCATTGTCGTTGAAGTGCATGAACCGCAAAATCTGCTCATATCGTGCCCTGGACATGGAGGCAGAGAACACGGGCATGTGGTCAATTGGGTGCGTGGACCAATAAGCACGCAATGACGGAAATTTATGTGTGCCCATGTTGAGGGAAAGGCCCAGAAAGGTCTTAAATTCGGAAACCGTAATTGGTTTCCAATTTCTGGCAATTTTAGGCAACTGGGGGTTAGCGGCGATAAATTGACCAGCATATAAATTACTCTGGTCCACAATAGATCTATAGAGATCTTCCGTGAAAAACAGCGAATAAAAATCGATTGGCATAAAATCAGCTGTTTCCACCTGAATACCGGGTTGGGCAGTGAATGGGGGAAGTACGGGTTCTGCAGAAGTGGTGGGGACCCAATCAGGATAGGCGAATTCTGCAGGAAGGGCAGTATGGGCACGACGGGCCTGCCTTTGTCTTCTTGGTGGCAGCGGGACACTACTTGTGCTTGCCACCTCGCCAGCTTGAACTGCACTTATGGGACTCGCCACGTCACCAAGTGTTACTGCAGTGCTGGATGTACATCCAGGCTGTACTAGGCCGCTGGTGCTTGCCAGTTCACCAGAAGGAATAGCGGCGCTAGTACTACTCTGCTCCATGATACGAGAGACCTGCGGTTCTTGCTCCTCAACAACCTCAGAAGATCGGGATCGGGTACGCCTGACCTTAGCAGGGACCTCAACTTCGTCGTCAGAGCTATCTGACGTGGGGCCGCTGACGTCACTGTCTTCTACGGGAAGATATTCTGAGCCTGAATCTGACAGATACGTGACCTCCTCTTCACTATCTGTCATGCTCAGAATCTCGTAGGCCTCTTTACTAGTGTACCTTCGACTTGCCATTTTGGGCTCTAAATTTAGGGGTACACTAGTAAGATTCACAGGAAAAAAAGCACCTGACTGTCGTCAGCAAATATATCAAACGCTACAAAAAAACTGTTAGCGATCGCAGGGATCAGGCCTGTCTCTGCGAACGCTGCAGTTATGTGTGTTGTGTTTGGTAAGTGACAGTGATCGATCGATACTGCACTTGGGTGGGCTGGGCTGGGCTGGGCGGAGGGGCTAAACGCAGGTACTAGCAGGTATCTGGGCTGATCCCGCTAACACTGCGTTTTTGGGAACCCTAAACCGCTGGGGATGCTAGTATAGATCTGATCAGATACTATACCACTAAGGGGGGTGTATGCTTTGCGCGTGGGTGTTAGCGTTACTGGCACTAACCTAACACTGCCTGGGGCGACGCAGACCCTCTCTGGCGCTAAAACCTAATTGATCTCACCCGCCGGGCGATCAGGGGGGTTAAACCTTTATTGGGTTATATACGGCGGGTGCCCTGATGCTATAAAAAGCAAACTAATCAACCAGCGTCACCCGTAACCTTTATATGGTGATCACTGGTGAAAGGGTTAACTAGGGGCAATCAGGGGGTTAAAACCTTTATTAGGTTAAATATGGGGGTACCTGACACCAATAAAAACCTGCGGCGAACCTAAAAAAAAAATAACTGCCTATCTAAAACACCAGCGACACGAATACAGCGATCGGAAAAACAATCGCTTAGTGACGCTGAAGTTAGGGGGTGAAAGGGTTACCTGGGGGGTGATCAAGGGGTTAAACCTTTATTAGGGGGGGTTAGGGGGCTACCCTGGACCTAAAGGGGCCTAATCCTAACTGCCTTGCAACTTTTTACAATCACAGATGACACTAAATGCAGTGATCAGTAAAATAAATGATCACTGCAATCAGTGACACTGTGATTGGGGGCTTTGGGGTGACCTGGGGGGTGATCTGGGGGTGACTGGGGGGTGATTTGTGTGCCTATGTGTACCTACGTGTCAGTGGACTGTTGGAGCACTAACCTCTGTCTTCACTCCTCGGCGCCGGGAACGAAAAGACCGCGGCGAGGGAGATGACATCACTTCCTCCAGCCTGTGTTTACATCACATGGCGGAGGAAGCAATTTCATTGGCCGGGAGCGATCGCGAGGGGGGGGGCGGAATCGAGCAGCCGCCCCCTCATGCCTGATCGCTCCCGAACACTTAACGGCCGCTCACTGCAGTGAAGGGGGGTCCGGATGGACCCCCCAACTGCACAAAGGCGATCACGTAGATCTACGTGATTCTGCCTGTCCGTGCCATTCTGCCGACGTAAATCGGCGGTGGGCGGTCGTTAAGTGGTTAAGTGTAGCTCCAGCCCAAAAATCTATTTTTAAACTTTTTGGAAAACATAGGTAAGGGTTATCACCCCTGTAACATTTGTTTTGCTGTCTGTGCCCCTGTTCAGAACATTTCACCTCACTTTCCGTCCCAATGACAACTGTTTTTGAAATGTGGTGTTTTTCTTGAAACAAGGATTGCTGATAAAGCATCAGTACAGAGGAGACACCTTTCTCCCATATTAATTCTTACAGGAGAGAATTTTCCTTCCAAGGGGTAGATTTCCTCTCACTTCCTGTTGTCTTCTTGCGTTTGCAAGTAGGAGTCGTTTGTAAGTTGGATGTTTGAAAGTAGGGACCTGCCGTATATACTCTGCAGAAATAGGCCCCTTAGTTGTTGGTGTTGGCACAACACTGTAAGCACTCACAGTTACTCTTGGTTGGTGCTGGAACGCCCTGCTGTCAACTATTATATCAGGAATTGTAATTACATATAATTGTTGAACAGTGGTAGTAAAAATTGGGCCTTTGATGGTGGTGCTGGTGCCACAACACTGTAAGCCCTGACAGTTACTCTTGGTGGGTGCAGCAATGGGCCCTGCTGTGAATTATTAGATCAAGAATTGTAATTGCATGCCCCTGTTGAACAGGGGCTGAAAAATTGGGCCTTTCGTGGTGGTGGTGGTGGTGGCGTTACCACAACACTGTAAGCCCTCAGAGTTACTCTTGGTGGGTGCAGGAATGGGCCCTGCTGTGAATTATTAGATCAAGAATTGTAATTACATGCCCCTTTTGAACAGGGGCTGAAAAATATGCACCTTACCGCTGACCGCCCTGTCCAGCGAGGCCAAGACATTGCCTTCCACATGCCGGTAGAGAGCCGGAATAGCCTTCCGTGAGAAAAAGTGGCGTTTGGGAACCTGCCACTGAGGAACCGCACATTGCACAAACTCACGGAAGGGGGCCGAGTCTACCAACTGAAAAGGCAGCAGTTGAAGCGCTAGCAATTTAGCCAAGCTAGCATTCAACCGCTGGGCATGTGGATGGCTGGGAGTGAACTTCTTTTGACGGTCCAGCAGCTGGGGCAGGGAAATTTGCCTGCTAGAATCGGACGTCGGTGTACTGCTAGCAGAGTGGCCGCAAGTACTTGGCTGTGACACACCTAATTCTACACCTTCATTCCTCTCAGTGCATGTTTCAGAGAGGACTGAAGTTATAGTGGGGTTGGAGATCCCAGCTGATGCGGTGCAAGGAGAGGTCCGCTTTGTTCTTTGGTGTGGGTCTTTGAGGTAGGCTTGCCAACGAGCTGCATGGCAGGTCAACATATGTCTGGTCAGGCATGTGGTACCCAAGCGGCTGATGTTTTGGCCACGCGATATACGCTTGAGACATATGTTGCAAACAGCAGCTGTGCGATCTGATGCACTAGCCTCAAAAAAGGCCCACACCAAAGAACTTTTTGAATGACGGGCAGAGGCAGCGCCCTGAACAGGCGGAGCTCTGCGGTGTGATTCCGTCGGTGTACTGCCCTTACGCTGGCCACCAAAGGGCATCCTGCCTCGTTGGAGATGTGCCTCCTCCTCATCCTCCTCCTCCTCCTCTCTCCTATTAGGCACCCACGTGGAGTCAGTGACCTCATCATCCCCTCCCTCCTCATCACTGGAGCCAATCTGGCAGTATGCTGCAGCTGCTGGAACATGACTGCCAGATTGGTGTCCTTCTTGAGCATCCCCTCTGTCTGCTCTCACGCTACTGCCTTCCTGTAGCTGGGTTTCATCATCAGACCCTTCGAAACGCTGGGCATCCTCCTGGAGCATGTACCCAACACTGTGCTCAAACAGTTCGGGGGACTCCTCAGGAGGAGGACATGGTGGGTCTAGGGAAGGAGTGACTGATGATGAGTCTGACATTGATACCAGGGAAGAGGACGCTTTGGCAGCTGCTTTGCCAGTACCCTGAGCCTGGGTGAGAGAGGATGAGGAGGAGGAGGAGGGCTTGGTCATCCACTCTACCAAGTCTTAGGCATGATGTGGCTCAACATGTCCAGCTGCCGAAAAGGACAAGCGTGTCCCATGGCCATGTGCTGATGACAATGCACCGCGTCCACGACCAGCACTGTTGTCCCCAGACACAGAGCCTGCTTGCCCTCTTTTATTGCCTCCTGACTGTCTGCCTCTCCTTGTTTGCCTTCCAGACATTCTAATAGATGGCCTGCAGGGAGATGGGAAAAAAGCAATAAGGGCTACCTTCAGGTGTCCTTCTCTGTCCCTTTACTTAAGGATTTCTTAATATGGTTGAGGATGATTGCTTTTGCACAGAATAGCACAACGACAATTTCCCTGACTGTCCAAAACACAAGGATTTCAAAGATGGTTGATGAGGAATGCTTTAGCACACTATAGCACAAGGAGAATTTCCCTCACTGTCCTTCCCTGTCCCTAGAAACAAGGATTCGTACAGTAAAACACACTGACACTCTCCCTACCTATAGTTTTCTGTCCCTAGAAAAAATGTTTTTTTAAAGCACACTATAGCACAAGGAGAATTTCCCTCACTGTCCTTCCCTGTCCCTAGAAACAAGGATTCGTACAGTAAAACACACTGACACTCTCCCTACCTATAGTTTTCTGTCCCTAGAAAAAATGTTTTTTTAAAGCACACTATAGCACAAGGAGAATTTCCCTCACTGTCCTTCCCTGTCCCTAGAAACAAGGATTCGCACAGTAAAACACACTGACACTCTCCCTACCTATAGTTTTCTGTCCCTAGAAAAAATGTTTTTTTAAAGCACACTATAGCACAAGGAGAATTTCCCTCACTGTCCTTCCCTGTCCCTAGAAACAAGGATTCGTACAGTAAAACACACTGACACTCTCCCTACCTATAGTTTTCTGTCCCTAGAAAAAATGTTTTTTTAAAGCACACTATAGCACAAGGAGAATTTCCCTCACTGTCCTTCCCTGTCCCTAGAAACAAGGATTCGCACAGTAAAACACACTGACACTCTCCCTACCTATAGTTTTCTGTCCCTAGAAATTTTTTTTTTTAAAGCACACTATAGCACAAGGAGAATTTCCCTCACTGTCCTTCCCTGTCCCTAGAAACAAGGATTCGTACAGTAAATCACACTGACACTCTCCCTACCTATAGTTTTCTGTCCCTAGAAAAAATGTTTTTTTAAAGCACACTATAGCACAAGGAGAATTTCCCTCACTGTCCTTCCCTGTCCCTAGAAACAAGGATTCGTACAGTAAAACACACTGACACTCTCCCTACCTATAGTTTTCTGTCCCTAGAAAAAATGTTTTTTTAAAGCACACTATAGCACAAGGAGAATTTCCCTCACTGTCCTTCCCTGTCCCTAGAAACAAGGATTCGTACAGTAAAACACACTGACACTCTCCCTACCTATAGTTTTCTGTCCCTAGAAAAAATGTTTTTTTAAAGCACACTATAGCACAAGGAGAATTTCCCTCACTGTCCTTCCCTGTCCCTAGAAACAAGGATTCGTACAGTAAAACACACTGACACTCTCCCTACCTATAGTTTTCTGTCCCTAGAAAAAATGTTTTTTTAAAGCACACTATAGCACAAGGAGAATTTCCCTCACTGTCCTTCCCTGTCCCTAGAAACAAGGATTCGCACAGTAAAACACACTGACACTCTCCCTACCTATAGTTTTCTGTCCCTAGAAAAAATGTTTTTTTAAAGCACACTATAGCACAAGGAGAATTTCCCTCACTGTCCTTCCCTGTCCCTAGAAACAAGGATTCGTACAGTAAAACACACTGACACTCTCCCTACCTATAGTTTTCTGTCCCTAGAAAAAATGTTTTTTTAAAGCACACTATAGCACAAGGAGAATTTCCCTCACTGTCCTTCCCTGTCCCTAGAAACAAGGATTCGTACAGTAAAACACACTGACACTCTGCCTACCTATAGTTTTCTGTCCCTAGAAAAAATGTTTTTTTAAAGCACACTATAGCACAAGGAGAATTTCCCTCACTGTCCTTCCCTGTCCCTAGAAACAAGGATTCGTACAGTAAAACACACTGACACTCTCCCTACCTATAGTTTTCTGTCCCTAGAAAAAATGTTTTTTTAAAGCACACTATAGCACAAGGAGAATTTCCCTCACTGTCCTTCCCTGTCCCTAGAAACAAGGATTCGCACAGTAAAACACACTGACACTCTCCCTACCTATAGTTTTCTGTCCCTAGAAAAAATGTTTTTTTAAAGCACACTATAGCACAAGGAGAATTTCCCTCACTGTCCTTCCGTGTCCCTAGAAACAAGGATTCGTACAGTAAAACACACTGACACTCTCCCTACCTATAGTTTTCTGTCCCTAGAAAAAATGTTTTTTTAAAGCACACTATAGCACAAGGAGAATTTCCCTCACTGTCCTTCCCTGTCCCTAGAAACAAGGATTCGTACAGTAAAACACACTGACACTCTCCCTACCTATAGTTTTCTGTCCCTAGAAAAAATGTTTTTTTAAAGCACACTATAGCACAAGGAGAATTTCCCTCACTGTCCTTCCCTGTCCCTAGAAACAAGGATTCGTACAGTAAAACACACTGACACTCTCCCTACCTATAGTTTTCTGTCCCTAGAAAAAATGTTTTTTTAAAGCACACTATAGCACAAGGAGAATTTCCCTCACTGTCCTTCCCTGTCCCTAGAAACAAGGATTCGCACAGTAAAACACACTGACACTCTCCCTACCTATAGTTTTCTGTCCCTAGAAAAAATGTTTTTTTAAAGCACACTATAGCACAAGGAGAATTTCCCTCACTGTCCTTCCCTGTCCCTAGAAACAAGGATTCGTACAGTAAAACACACTGACACTCTCCCTACCTATAGTTTTCTGTCCCTAGAAAAAATTTTTTTTAAAGCACACTATAGCACAAGGAGAATTTCCCTCACTGTCCTTCCCTGTCCCTAGAAACAAGGATTCGTACAGTAAAACACACTGACACTCTCCCTACCTATAGTTTTCTGTCCCTAGAAAAAATGTTTTTTTAAAGCACACTATAGCACAAGGAGAATTTCCCTCACTGTCCTTCCCTGTCCCTAGAAACAAGGATTCGTACAGTAAAACACACTGACACTCTCCCTACCTATAGTTTTCTATCCCTAGAAAAAATGTTTTTTTAAAGCACACTATAGCACAAGGAGAATTTCCCTCACTGTCCTTCCCTGTCCCCAGAAACAAGGATTCGCACAGTAAAACACACTGACACTCTCCCTACCTATAGTTTTCTGTCCCTAGAAAAAATGTTTTTTTAAAGCACACTATAGCACAAGGAGAATTTCCCTCACTGTCCTTCCCTGTCCCTAGAAACAAGGATTCGTACAGTAAAACACACTGACACTCTCCCTACCTATAGTTTTCTGTCCCTAGAAAAAATGTTTTTTTAAAGCACACTATAGCACAAGGAGAATTTCCCTCACTGTCCTTCCCTGTCCCTAGAAACAAGGATTCGCACAGTAAAACACACTGACACTCTCCCTACCTATAGTTTTCTGTCCCTAGAAAAAATGTTTTTTTAAAGCACACTATAGCACAAGGAGAATTTCCCTCACTGTCCTTCCCTGTCCCTAAAAACAAGGATTCGCTCAGTAAAACACACTGACACTCTCCCTACCTATAGTTTTCTGTCCCTAGAAAAAATGTTTTTTTAAAGCACACTATAGCACAAGGAGAATTTCCCTCACTGTCCTTCCCTGTCCCTAGAAACAAGGATTCGTACAGTAAAACACACTGACACTCTCCCTACCTATAGTTTTCTGTCCCTAGAAATTTTTTTTTTTAAAGCACACTATAGCACAAGGAGAATTTCCCTCACTGTCCTTCCCTGTCCCTAGAAACAAGGATTCGTACAGTAAAACACACTGACACTCTCCCTACCTATAGTTTTCTGTCCCTAGAAAAAATGTTTTTTTAAAGCACACTATAGCACAAGGAGAATTTCCCTCACTGTCCTTCCCTGTCCCTAGAAACAAGGATTCGTACAGTAAAACACACTGACACTCTCCCTACCTATAGTTTTCTATCCCTAGAAAAAATGTTTTTTTAAAGCACACTATAGCACAAGGAGAATTTCCCTCACTGTCCTTCCCTGTCCCCAGAAACAAGGATTCGCACAGTAAAACACACTGACACTCTCCCTACCTATAGTTTTCTGTCCCTAGAAAAAATGTTTTTTTAAAGCACACTATAGCACAAGGAGAATTTCCCTCACTGTCCTTCCCTGTCCCTAGAAACAAGGATTCGTACAGTAAAACACACTGACACTCTCCCTACCTATAGTTTTCTGTCCCTAGAAAAAATGTTTTTTTAAAGCACACTATAGCACAAGGAGAATTTCCCTCACTGTCCTTCCCTGTCCCTAGAAACAAGGATTCGCACAGTAAAACACACTGACACTCTCCCTACCTATAGTTTTCTGTCCCTAGAAAAAATGTTTTTTTAAAGCACACTATAGCACAAGGAGAATTTCCCTCACTGTCCTTCCCTGTCCCTAGAAACAAGGATTCGTACAGTAAAACACACTGACACTCTCCCTACCTATAGTTTTCTGTCCCTAGAAAAAATGTTTTTTTAAAGCACACTATAGCACAAGGAGAATTTCCCTCACTGTCCTTCCCTGTCCCTAGAAACAAGGATTCGTACAGGAAAACACACTGACACTCTCCCTACCTATAGTTTTCTGTCCCTAGAAAAAATGTTTTTTTAAAGCACACTATAGCACAAGGAGAATTTCCCTCACTGTCCTTCCCTGTCCCTAGAAACAAGGATTCGCACAGTAAAACACACTGACACTCTCCCTACCTATAGTTTTCTGTCCCTAGAAAAAATGTTTTTTTAAAGCACACTATAGCACAAGGAGAATTTCCCTCACTGTCCTTCCCTGTCCCTAGAAACAAGGATTCGTACAGTAAAACACACTGACACTCTCCCTACCTATAGTTTTCTGTCCCTAGAAAAAATGTTTTTTTAAAGCACACTATAGCACAAGGAGAATTTCCCTCACTGTCCTTCCCTGTCCCTAGAAACAAGGATTCGCACAGTAAAACACACTGACACTCTCCCTACCTATAGTTTTCTGTCCCTAGAAAAAATGTTTTTTTAAAGCACACTATAGCACAAGGAGAATTTCCCTCACTGTCCTTCCCTGTCCCTAGAAACAAGGATTCGTACAGTAAAACACACTGACACTCTCCCTACCTATAGTTTTCTGTCCCTAGAAAAAATGTTTTTTTAAAGCACACTATAGCACAAGGACAATTTCCCTCACTGTCCTTCCCTGTCCCTAGAAACAAGGATTCGCACAGTAAAACACACTGACACTCTCCCTACCTATAGTTTTCTGTCCCTAGAAAAAATGTTTTTTTAAAGCACACTATAGCACAAGGAGAATTTCCCTCACTGTCCTTCCCTGTCCCTAGAAACAAGGATTCGTACAGTAAAACACACTGACACTCTCCCTACCTATAGTTTTCTGTCCCTAGAAAAAATGTTTTTTTAAAGCACACTATAGCACAAGGAGAATTTCCCTCACTGACCTTCCCTGTCCCTAGAAACAAGGATTCGTACAGTAAAACACACTGACACTCTCCCTACCTATAGTTTTCTGTCCCTAGAAAAAATGTTTTTTTAAAGCACACTATAGCACAAGGAGAATTTCCCTCACTGTCCTTCCCTGTCCCTAGAAACAAGGATTCGTACAGTAAAACACATTGACACTCTCCCTACCTATAGTTTTCTGTCCCTAGAAAAAATGTTTTTTTAAAGCACACTATAGCACAAGGAGAATTTCCCTCACTGTCCTTCCCTGTCCCTAGAAACAAGGATTCGTACAGTAAAACACACTGACACTCTCCCTACCTATAGTTTTCTGTCCCTAGAAAAAATGTTTTTTTAAAGCACACTATAGCACAAGGAGAATTTCCCTCACTGTCCTTCCCTGTCCCTAGAAACAAGGATTCGCACAGTAAAACACACTGACACTCTCCCTACCTATAGTTTTCTGTCCCTAGAAAATTTTTTTTTTTAAAGCACACTATAGCACAAGGAGAATTTCCCTCACTGTCCTTCCCTGTCCCTAGAAACAAGGATTCGTACAGTAAAACACACTGACACTCTCCCTACCTATAGTTTTCTGTCCCTAGAAAAAATGTTTTTTTTAAAGCACACTATAGCACAAGGAGAATTTCCCTCACTGTCCTTCCCTGTCCCTAGAAACAAGGATTCGCACAGTAAAACACACTGACACTCTCCCTACCTATAGTTTTCTGTCCCTAGAAAAAATGTTTTTTTAAAGCACACTATAGCACAAGGAGAATTTCCCTCACTGTCCTTCCCTGTCCCTAGAAACAAGGATTCGTACAGGAAAACACACTGACACTCTCCCTTCCTATAGTTTTCTGTCCCTAGAAAAAATGTTTTTTTAAAGCACACTATAGCACAAGGAGAATTTCCCTCACTGTCCTTCCCTGTCCCTAGAAACAAGGATTAGTACAGTAAAACACACTGACACTCTCCCTACCTATAGTTTTCTGTCCCTAGAAAAAATGTTTTTTTAAAGCACACTATAGCACAAGGAGAATTTCCCTCACTGTCCTTCCCTGTCCTGAGAAAAAAGGATTCGTACAGTAAAACACACTGACACTCTCCCTACCTATAGTTTTCTGTCCCTAGAAAAAATGTTTTTTTAAAGCACACTATAGCACAAGGAGAATTTCCCTCACTGTCCTTCCCTGTCCCTAGAAACAAGGATTCGCACAGTAAAACACACTGACACTCTCCCTACCTATAGTTTTCTGTCCCTAGAAAAAATGTTTTTTTAACCACTTAAGCCCCGGACCATTTCGGGCCATTAGGACCAGGCCTGTTTTTGGGATTCGGCACTGCGCTGCTTTAACTGTAAATTGTGCGGACATGCAATGTTGTACCCAAATGAAATTTGCGTCCTTTTCTTCCCACAAATAGAGCTTTCTTTTAATGGTATTTGATTGCCTCTGCGATTTTTATTTTTTGCGATATAAACAGAAAAAGACCTAAAATTTTGAAAAAAAATGATATTTTCTACTTTTTGTTATAAGAAAAATCGAATAAACTCAATTTTAGTCATACATTTAGGCCAAAATGTATTCAGCCACATGTCTTTAGTAAAAAAAATGTCAATAAGCGTATATTTATTGGTTTGCGCAAAAGTTATAGCGTTTACAAACTAGGGTACATTTTCTGAAATTTACACAGCTTTAAATTTATGACTGCCTATCTCATTTCTTGAGGTGCTAAAATGGCAGGGCAGTACAAAACCCCCCCAAATGACCCCATTTTGGAAAGTAGACACCCCAAGGAAATTGCTGAGAGGCATGTTGAGCCCATTGAATATTTTTTTTTTTGTCCCAAGTGATTGAATAATGACAAAAAAAAAAAAAAATTACAAAAAGTTGTCACTAAATGATATATTGCTCACACATGCCATGGTTATATGTGGAATTGCACCCCAAAATACATTCTGCTGCTTCTCCTGAGTACGGGGATACCACATGTGTGGGACTTTTTAGGAGCCTAGCCACGTACGGGACCCCGGAAACCAAGCACCGCCTTCAGGATTTCTAAGGGCGCAAATTTTTGATTTCACTCCTCACTACCTATCACAGTTTCGAAGGCCATAAAATGCCAAAATAGCACAAAACCCCCCCAAATGACCCCATTTTGGAAAGTAGACACCCCAAGCTATTTGCTGAGAGGCATGTTGAGTCCATGGAATATTTTATATTTTGCCACAGGTTGCGGGAATATGACAAACTTTTTTTTTTTTGCACAAAGTTGTCACTAAATGATATATTGCTCACACATGCCATGGGCATATGTGAAATTACACCCCAAAATACATTCTGCTGCTTCTCCTGAGTACGGGGATACCACATGTGTGGGACTTTTTGGGAGCCTAGCCGCGTACGGGACCCCAAAAACCAAGCACCGCCTTCAAGGTTTCTAAGGACATAAATTTTTGATTTCGCTCCTCACTACCTATCACAGTTTTGAAGGCCATAAAATGCCAAGATGGCACAAAACCCCCCCAAATGACCCCATTTTGGAAAGTAGACACCCCAAGCTATTTGCTGAGAGGCATGTTGAGCCCATTGAATATTTTTTTTTTTTTGTCCCAAATGATTGAATAATGACAAAAAGAAAAAAAAAATGTACAAAAAGTTGTCACTAAATGATATATTGCTCACACATGCCATGGTTATATGTGAAATTACACCCCAAAATACATTCTGCTGCTTCTCCTGAGTACGGGGATACCACATGTGTGGGACTTTTTGGGAGCCTAGCCGCGTACGGGACCCCAAAAACCAAGCACCGCCTTCAAGGTTTCTAAGGGCATAAATTTTTGATTTCACTCCTCACTACCTATCACAGTTTTGAAGGCCATAAAATGTCAAAATAGCCCAAAACCCCCACAAATGACCCCATTTTGGAAAGTAGACACCCCAAGCTATTTGCTGAGAGGCATGGTGAGTATTTTACAGCTCTCATTTGTTTTTGAAAATTAAGAAAGACATTTTTTTTTCTTTTTTTTTTTCTTTTTTTTTTTCTTTTTTTACATTTTCAAAACTTTGTGACAAAAAGCGAGATCTGCAAAATACTCAACATACCTCTCAGCAAATAGCTTGGGGTGTCTACTTTCCAAAATGGGGTCATTTGGGGGGGTTTTATGCCATCTGGGCATTCCATGGCCTCCGAAACTGTGATAGGCAGTGAGGAGTGAAATCAAAAATTTACACCCATAGAAATCCTGAAGGCGGTGCTTGGTTTTTGGGGTCCCGTACGCGACTAGGCTCCCAAAAAGTCCCACACATGTGGTATCCCCGTACTCAGGAGAAGCAACAGAATGTATTTTGGGGTGTAATTCCACATATGCCCATGGCATGTTTGAGCAATATATAATTTAGTGACAACTTTTTGTACATTTTTATTTTTTTTTATTTTTTTGGTCATTATTCAATCACTTGGGACAAAAAAAAAAATATTCAATGGGCTCAACATGCCTCTCAGCAAATAGCTTGGGGTGTCTACTTTCCAAAATGGGGTCATCTGGGGGGGTTTTGAACTGTCCTGGCATTTTATGCACAACATTAGGAAGCTTATGTCACACATCATCCACTCTTCTAACCACTTGAAGACAAAGCCCTTTCTGACACTTTTTGTTTACATGAAAAAAAATTTTTTTTTGCAAGAAAATTATGTTGAACCCCCAAACATTATATATTTTTTTAAAGCAAAGGCCCTACAGATTAAAATAGTGGGTGTTGCATTTTTTTTTTCCACACAGTATTTGCGCAGCGATTTTTCAAACACATTTTTTTGGGGAAAAACACACTTTTTTTATTTTTAATGCACTAAAAAACACTATATTGCCCAAATGTTTGATGAAATAAAAAAGATGATCATAGGCCGAGTACATGGATACCAAACACGACATGCTTTAAAATTGCGCACAAACGCGCAGCGGCGACAAACTACATTCATTTTTAAAAGCATTTAAAAGCCTTTACAGGTTACCACGTTAGATTTACAGAGGAGGTCTACTGCTAAAATGACTGCCCTCGATCTGACCTTCGCGGTGATACCTCACATGCATGATGCAATTGCTGTTTACATATGACGCTAGACCGACGCTTGCGTTTGCCTTTGCGCAAGAGCAGGGGGGGGACAGCGGTGCTTTTTTTTTTTTTTTTTTTTTTTATTATTTATTTGGCTTTTTTATTTTATTTTTAAACTGTGCCTTCCATATTTTATTTTTTTACCATTTTTATCGTTATCTCAGGGAATGTAAATATCCCCTATGATAGCAATAAGTAGTGACAGGTACTCTTTTTTTGAAAAAAATTGGGGGGTTAGACCCTAGATCTTTCCTCTTCCCTCAAAGCATCTGACCACACCAAGATCGGTGTGATAAAATGCTTTCCCAATTTCCCAATGGCGCTTTTTATATCCGGGGGGGGGACATTCCCTCCCACTGCTTGTAAAAGCAGTCTAGAGGCTAATTATCTGCTAGAATTGCTTTTACATGAAAGCCGGCTGCTGGCTGAAAAGAATGATACCAAGACGATACCTAAACCCGCAGGCATCATTCTGGTATAAACATTCAAAGTCCAGCAACATACCAGTACGTTGCTGGTCCTTGTTGGACATGTATTGTAATCTTTTTTTTCATACAGCCTATTGGCTGAACGAAAAAAAGAGATTGATTGGTGGGTATGCCCACCATTAGAATACCTCCCTTCATCCACCCACTTCTAATGATGGGCATATATGCCGAAGCATGGGGGCATCCTCCCGCAAAAAAGTTATGCCGCGTACACACGGTCAAGCCTTCGTCGGAATTTCGACCGTATGTACGCGGCATAAAAGGTTATGCCGCGTACACACGGTCGGACTTTTCCACGGGCAAGCCTCCGTTGGAATTTCGACCGTATATACGCGGCATTAGGAGCAAAATCGCTCCTCCGCCCCTGCTGCCCCCATGCTTCGGCATATATGCTCTTTTTTTTAACTGTGGTGGTGAAATCACCTCCTACAGCGTTGGAGTCACGGCTGTCAAGATAAATAGATCCGCGCTGCAACTGAATGGCGTACCTGCTAAGCAAATGGTGGTTAACATTAAAACAAAGTAACATTACAGTACAACAGTAAGACCTTACCATGCCATACCTGCAAAGCAAATACCAAAACAAAACCTAGTAAAAAATAAAAAAATGTTTTAACGCAACCTGTGCCTAAAATATATATATGCCGAAGCATGGGGGCATCCTCCCGCAAAAAGGTTATGCCGCGTACACACGGTCGGAATTTTCCACGGGCAGGCCTCCGTCGGAATTTCGACCGTATGTACGCGGCATTAGGAGCAAAATCGCTCCTCCGCCCCTGCTGCCCCCATGCTTCGGCATATATGCTCTTTTTTTTAACTGTGGTGTCACGGCTTTATGTATCGTGGGAGCAAACGCTGTTGCTGTCAAGATAAATAATTCCGCGCTGCAGTTGAATGGCGCACCTGAAAACAAAAAATTACATACCTGAAAAGCAAGCATGATAAAACATTGCAGAATACAATACAGTAAAAAAGAGCAGAACAATAGAGAGAAAATAGAGAGAGAGAGAACAATAAAACGACAACTATTTTTGTTTTTTTTATTTTATATTTTTTTTGTGTTTTGTTTTTTACGTTTTTTTTTTCTTTTTTACACTTTTTTTGTAACTTTACAACTGTAATGGTTCGGGTCTCTCAAAATGTAATGGCATCTTGGGAGACCCTGTGTAAGTGTGTCCTTGTCTGTGAAATACTGTACCCTACGCTAAAACTTCACTTTTGAGTGGTAGCGTTCAAAACATTCACCTTGGACTGGTTGATATTGATGGTTGCTATGGACTGGTTGCTATGGACGGTTGCTATGGACAGTTGCTATGGACGGTTGCTACGGATTGGTTGTTATGGACGGTTGCTATGGATTGGTTGCCATGGACAGTTGCTATGGACTGGATGCTATGGATAGTTGCTATGGATGGTTGCTATGGACAGTTGCTATGGACGGTTGCTATGGACTGGTTGCAATGGATGGTTGCTATGGACAGTTGCTATAGACTGGTTGCTATGGATGGTTGCTATGGACGGTTGCTATGGACTGGTTGCTATGGACGTTTGCTATGGACCGGTTGATATGGATCAGGCCTGTCTCTGCGAACGCTGCAGTTATGTGTGTTGTGTTTGGTAAGTGACAGTGATCGATCGATACTGCACTTGGGTGGGCTGGGCTGGGCTGGGCTGGGCGGAGGGGCTAAACGCAGGCGCTAGCAGGTATCTGGGCTGATCCCGCTAACACTGCGTTTTTGGGAACCCTAAACCGCTGGGGATGCTAGTATAGATCTGATCAGATACTATACCACTAAGGGGGGTGTATGCTTTGCGCGTGGGTGTTAGCGTTACTGGCACTAACCTAACACTGCCTGGGGCGACGCAGACCCTCTCTGGCGCTAAAACCTAATTGATCTCACCCGCCGGGCGATCAGGGGGGTTAAACCTTTATTGGGTTATATACGGCGGGTGCCCTGATGCTATAAAAAGCAAACTAATCAACCAGCGTCACCCGTAACCTTTATATGGTGATCACTGGTGAAAGGGTTAACTAGGGGCAATCAGGGGGTTAAAACCTTTATTAGGTTAAATATGGGGGTACCTGACACTATATAAAAACCTGACGGGTAACCTAAATAACTAAATAACTTACTGGCTAACCAGTGACACCAGTGACGCTTATACGGCGATCACTGGTGAAAGGGTTAACTCTAGGGGCAATCAGGGGGTTAAAATAATATATGGGGGTACCTGACACTAATAAAAACCTGCGGCGAACCTAAAAAAAAATAACTAATAATCTAAAACACCAGCGACACAAATACAGCGATCGGAAAAACAATCGCTTAGTGACGCTGAAGTTAGGGGGTGAAAGGGTTACCTGGGGGGTGATCAAGGGGTTAAACCTTTATTAGGGGGGGGTTAGGGGGCTACCCTGGACCTAAAGGGGCCTAATCCTAACTGCCCTGCAACTTTTTACAATCACAGATGACACTAAATGCAGTGATCAGTAAAATAAATGATCACTGCAATCAGTGACACTGTGATTGGGGGCTTTGGGGTGACCTGGGGGGTGATCTGGGGGTGATTTGTGTGCCTATGTGTACCTACGTGTCAGTGGACTGTTGGTGCACTAACCTCTGTCTTCACTCCTCGGCGCCGGGAACGAAAAGACCGCGGCGAGGGAGATGACATCACTTCCTCCAGCCTTGTTTACATCACATGGCGGAGGAAGCATTTTCATTGGCCGGGAGCGATCACCAGGGGGGGGGCGGAATCGAGCGGCCGCCCCCTCATGCCTGATCGCTCCCGAACACTTAACGGCCGCTCACTGCAGTGAAGGGGGGTCCGGATGGACCCCCCAACTGCACAAAGGCGATCACGTAGATCTACGTGATTCTGCCTGTCCGTGCCATTCTGCCGACGTAAATCGGCGGTGGGCGGTCGTTAAGTGGTTAAAGCACACTATAGCACAAGGAGAATTTCCCTCACTGTCCTTGCCTGTCCCTAGAAACAAGGATTCGTACAGTAAAACACACTGACACTCTCCCTACCTATAGTTTTCTGTCCCTAGAAAAAATGTTTTTTTAAAGCACACTATAGCACAAGGAGAATTTCCCTCACTGTCCTTCCCTGTCCCTAGAAACAAGGATTCGTACAGTAAAACACACTGACACTCTCCCTACCTATAGTTTTCTGTCCCTAGAAAAAATGTTTTTTTAAAGCACACTATAGCACAAGGAGAATTTCCCTCACTGTCCTTCCCTGTCCCTAGAAACAAGGATTCGCACAGTAAAACACACTGACACTCTCCCTACCTATAGTGTTCTGTCCCTAGAAAAAATGTTTTTTTAAAGCACACTATAGCACAAGGAGAATTTCCCTCACTGTCCTTCCCTGTCCCTAGAAACAAGGATTCGTACAGTAAAACACACTGACACTCTCCCTACCTATAGTTTTCTGTCCCTAGAAAAAATGTTTTTTTAAAGCACACTATAGCACAAGGAGAATTTCCCTCACTGTCCTTCCCTGTCCCTAGAAACAAGGATTCGCACAGTAAAACACACTGACACTCTCCCTACCTATAGTTTTCTGTCCCTAGAAAAAATGTTTTTTTAAAGCACACTATAGCACAAGGAGAATTTCCCTCACTGTCCTTCCCTGTCCCTAGAAACAAGGATTCGTACAGTAAAACACACTGACACTCTCCCTACCTATAGTTTTCTGTCCCTAGAAAAAATGTTTTTTTAAAGCACACTATAGCACAAGGAGAATTTCCCTCACTGTCCTTCCCTGTCCCTAGAAACAAGGATTCGTACAGTAAAACACACTGACACTCTCCCTACCTATAGTTTTCTGTCCCTAGAAAAATTTTTTTTTTAAAGCACACTATAGCACAAGGAGAATTTCCCTCACTGTCCTTCCCTGTCCCTAGAAACAAGGATTCGCACAGTAAAACACACTGACACTCTCCCTACCTATAGTGTTCTGTCCCTAGAAAAAATGTTTTTTTAAAGCACACTATAGCACAAGGAGAATTTCCCTCACTGTCCTTCCCTGTCCCTAGAAACAAGGATTCGTACAGTAAAACACACTGACACTCTCCCTACCTATAGTTTTCTGTCCCTAGAAAAAATGTTTTTTTAAAGCACACTATAGCACAAGGAGAATTTCCCTCACTGTCCTTCCCTGTCCCTAGAAACAAGGATTCGCACAGTAAAACACACTGACACTCTCCCTACCTATAGTTTTCTGTCCCTAGAAAAAATGTTTTTTTAAAGCACACTATAGCACAAGGAGAATTTCCCTCACTGTCCTTCCCTGTCCCTAGAAACAAGGATTCGTACAGTAAAACACACTGACACTCTCCCTACCTATAGTTTTCTGTCCCTAGAAAAAATGTTTTTTTAAAGCACACTATAGCACAAGGAGAATTTCCCTCACTGTCCTTCCCTGTCCCTAGAAACAAGGATTCGTACAGTAAAACACACTGACACTCTCCCTACCTATAGTTTTCTGTCCCTAGAAAAAATGTTTTTTTAAAGCACACTATAGCACAAGGAGAATTTCCCTCACTGTCCTTCCCTGTCCCTAGAAACAAGGATTCGTACAGTAAAACACACTGACACTCTCCCTACCTATAGTTTTCTGTCCCTAGAAAAAATGTTTTTTTAAAGCACACTATAGCACAAGGAGAATTTCCCTCACTGTCCTTCCCTGTCCCTAGAAACAAGGATTCGTACAGTAAAACACACTGACACTCTCCCTACCTATAGTTTTCTGTCCCTAGAAAAAATGTTTTTTTTAAAGCACACTATAGCACAAGGAGAATTTCCCTCACTGTCCTTCCCTGTCCCTAGAAACAAGGATTCGCACAGTAAAACACACTGACACTCTCCCTACCTATAGTTTTCTGTCCCTAGAAAAAATGTTTTTTTAAAGCACACTATAGCACAAGGAGAATTTCCCTCACTGTCCTTCCCTGTCCCTAGAAACAAGGATTCGTACAGTAAAACACACTGACACTCTCCCTTCCTATAGTTTTCTGTCCCTAGAAAAAATGTTTTTTTAAAGCACACTATAGCACAAGGAGAATTTCCCTCACTGTCCTTCCCTGTCCCTAGAAACAAGGATTCGTACAGTAAAACACACTGACACTCTCCCTACCTATAGTTTTCTGTCCCTAGAAAAAATGTTTTTTTAAAGCACACTATAGCACAAGGAGAATTTCCCTCACTGTCCTTCCCTGTCCCTAGAAACAAGGATTCGTACAGTAAAACACACTGACACTCTCCCTACCTATAGTTTTCTGTCCCTAGAAAAAATGTTTTTTTAAAGCACACTATAGCACAAGGAGAATTTCCCTCACTGTCCTTCCCTGTCCCTAGAAACAAGGATTCGCACAGTAAAACACACTGACACTCTCCCTACCTATAGTGTTCTGTCCCTAGAAAAAAAGTTTTTTTAAAGCACACTATAGCACAAGGAGAATTTCCCTCACTGTCCTTCCCTGTCCCTAGAAACAAGGATTCATACAGTAAAACACACTGACACTCTCCCTACCTATAGTTTTCTGTCCCTAGAAAAAATGTTTTTTTAAAGCACACTATAGCACAAGGAGAATTTCCCTCACTGTCCTTCCCTGTCCCTAGAAACAAGGATTCGCACAGTAAAACACACTGACACTCTCCCTACCTATAGTTTTCTGTCCCTAGAAAAAATGTTTTTTTTAAAGCACACTATAGCACAAGGAGAATTTCCCTCACTGTCCTTCCCTGTCCCTAGAAACAAGGATTCGTACAGTAAAACACACTGACACTCTCCCTTCCTATAGTTTTCTGTCCCTAGAAAAAATGTTTTTTTAAAGCACACTATAGCACAAGGAGAATTTCCCTCACTGTCCTTCCCTGTCCCTAGAAACAAGGATTAGTACAGTAAAACACACTGACACTCTCCCTACCTATAGTTTTCTGTCCCTAGAAAAAATGTTTTTTTAAAGCACACTATAGCACAAGGAGAATTTCCCTCACTGTCCTTCCCTGTCCTGAGAAAAAAGGATTCGTACAGTAAAACACACTGACACTCTCCCTACCTATAGTTTTCTGTCCCTAGAAAAAATGTTATTTTAAAGCACACTATAGCACAAGGAGAATTTCCCTCACTGTCCTTCCCTGTCCCTAGAAACAAGGATTCGCACAGTAAAACACACTGACACTCTCCCTACCTATAGTTTTCTGTCCCTAGAAAAAATGTTTTTTTAAAGCACACTATAGCACAAGGAGAATTTCCCTCACTGTCCTTCCCTGTCCCTAGAAACAAGGATTCGTACAGTAAAACACACTGACACTCTCCCTACCTATAGTTTTCTGTCCCTAGAAAAAATGTTTTTTTAAAGCACACTATAGCACAAGGAGAATTTCCCTCACTGTCCTTCCCTGTCCCTAGAAACAAGGATTCGTACAGTAAAACACACTGACACTCTCCCTACCTATAGTTTTCTGTCCCTAGAAAAAATGTTTTTTTAAAGCACACTATAGCACAAGGAGAATTTCCCTCACTGTCCTTCCCTGTCCCTAGAAACAAGGATTCGCACAGTAAAACACACTGACACTCTCCCTACCTATAGTGTTCTGTCCCTAGAAAAAAAGTTTTTTTAAAGCACACTATAGCACAAGGAGAATTTCCCTCACTGTCCTTCCATGTCCCTAGAAACAAGGATTCATACAGTAAAACACACTGACACTCTCCCTACCTATAGTTTTCTGTCCCTAGAAAAAATGTTTTTTTAAAGCACACTATAGCACAAGGAGAATTTCCCTCACTGTCCTTCCCTGTCCCTAGAAACAAGGATTCGCACAGTAAAACACACTGACACTCTCCCTACCTATAGTTTTCTGTCCCTAGAAAAAATGTTTTTTTAAAGCACACTATAGCACAAGGAGAATTTCCCTCACTGTCCTTCCCTGTCCCTAGAAACAAGGATTCGTACAGTAAAACACACTGACACTCTCCCTACCTATAGTTTTCTGTCCCTAGAAAAAATGTTTTTTTAAAGCACACTATAGCACAAGGAGAATTTCCCTCACTGTCCTTCCCTGTCCCTAGAAACAAGGATTCGTACAGTAAAACACACTGACACTCTCCCTACCTATAGTTTTCTGTCCCTAGAAAAAATGTTTTTTTAAAGCACACTATAGCACAAGGAGAATTTCCCTCACTGTCCTTCCCTGTCCCTAGAAACAAGGATTCGTACAGTAAAACACACTGACACTCTCCCTACCTATAGTTTTCTGTCCCTAGAAAAAATGTTTTTTTAAAGCACACTATAGCACAAGGAGAATTTCCCTCACTGTCCTTCCCTGTCCCTAGAAACAAGGATTTGCACAGTAAAACACACTGACACTCTCCCTACCTATAGTTTTCTGTCCCTAGAAAAAATGTTTTTTTAAAGCACACTATAGCACAAGGAGAATTTCCCTCACTGTCCTTCCCTGTCCCTAGAAACAAGGATTCGTACAGTAAAACACACTGACACTCTCCCTACCTATAGTTTTCTGTCCCTAGAAAAAATGTTTTTTTAAAGCACACTATAGCACAAGGAGAATTTCCCTCACTGTCCTTCCCTGTCCCTAGAAACAAGGATTCGCACAGTAAAACACACTGACACTCTCCCTACCTATAGTTTTCTGTCCCTAGAAAAAATGTTTTTTTAAAGCACACTATAGCACAAGGAGAATTTCCCTCACTGTCCTTCCCTGCCCCTAGAAACAAGGATTCGTACAGTAAAACACACTGACACTCTCCCTACCTATAGTTTTCTGTCCCTAGAAAAAAATTTTTTTAAAGCACACTATAGCACAAGGAGAATTTCCCTCACTGTCCTTCCCTGTCCCTAGAAACAAGGATTCATACAGTAAAACACACTGACACTCTCCCTACCTATAGTTTTCTGTCCCTAGAAAAAATGTTTTTTTAAAGCACACTATAGCACAAGGAGAATTTCCCTCACTGTCCTTCCCTGTCCCTAGAAACAAGGATTCGTACAGTAAAACACACTGACACTCTCCCTACCTATAGTTTTCTGTCCCTAGAAAAAATGTTTTTTTAAAGCACACTATAGCACAAGGAGAATTTCCCTCACTGTCCTTCCCTGTCCCTAGAAACAAGGATTCGCACAGTAAAACACACTGACACTCTCCCTACCTATAGTTTTCTGTCCCTAGAAAAAATGTTTTTTTAAAGCACACTATAGTACAAGGAGAATTTCCCTCACTGTCCTTCCCTGTCCCTAGAAACAAGGATTCGCACAGTAAAACACACTGACACTCTCCCTACCTATAGTTTTCTGTCCCTAGAAAAAATGTTTTTTTTTAAAGCACACTATAGCACAAGGAGAATTTCCCTCACTGTCCTTCCCTGTCCCTAGAAACAAGGATTCGTACAGTAAAACACACTGACACTCTCCCTACCTATAGTTTTCTGTCCCTAGAAAAAATGTTTTTTTAAAGCACACTATAGCACAAGGAGAATTTCCCTCACTGTCCTTCCCTGTCCCTAGAAACAAGGATTTGCACAGTAAAACACACTGACACTCTCCCTACCTATAGTTTTCTGTCCCTAGAAAAAATGTTTTTTTAAAGCACACTATAGCACAAGGAGAATTTCCCTCACTGTCCTTCCCTGTCCCTAGAAACAAGGATTCGTACAGTAAAACACACTGACACTCTCCCTACCTATAGTTTTCTGTCCCTAGAAAAATTTTTTTTTAAAGCACACTATAGCACAAGGAGAATTTCCCTCACTGTCCTTCCCTGTCCCTAGAAACAAGGATTCGTACAGTAAAACACACTGACACTCTCCCTACCTATAGTTTTCTGTCCCTAGAAAAAATGTTTTTTTAAAGCACACTATAGCACAAGGAGAATTTCCCTCACTGTCCTTCCCTGTCCCTAGAAACAAGGATTCGCACAGTAAAACACACTGACACTCTCCCTACCTATAGTTTTCTGTCCCTAGAAAAAATGTTTTTTTAAAGCACACTATAGCACAAGGAGAATTTCCCTCACTGTCCTTCCCTGTCCCTAGAAACAAGGATTCGCACAGTAAAACACACTGACACTCACCCTACCTATAGTTTTCTGTCCCTAGAAAAAATGTTTTTTTAAAGCACACTATAGCACAAGGAGAATTTCCCTCACTGTCCTTCCCTGTCCCTAGAAACAAGGATTCGTACAGTAAAACACACTTACACTCTCCCTACCTATAGTTTTCTGTCCCTAGAAAAAATGTTTTTTTAAAGCACACTATAGCACAAGGAGAATTTCCCTCACTGTCCTTCCCTGTCCCTAGAAACAAGGATTCGCACAGTAAAACACACTGACACTCTCCCTACCTATAGTTTTCTGTCCCTAGAAAAAATGTTTTTTTAAAGCACACTATAGCACAAGGAGAATTTCCCTCACTGTCCTTCCCTGTCCCTAGAAACAAGGATTCGTACAGTAAAACACACTGACACTCTCCCTACCTATAGTTTTCTGTCCCTAGAAAAAATGTTTTTTTAAAGCACACTATAGCACAAGGAGAATTTCCCTCACTGTCCTTCCCTGTCCCTAGAAACAAGGATTCGTACAGTAAAACACACTGACACTCTCCCTACCTATAGTTTTCTGTCCCTAGAAAAAATGTTTTTTTAAAGCACACTATAGCACAAGGAGAATTTCCCTCACTGTCCTTCCCTGTCCCTAGAAACAAGGATTCGTACAGTAAAACACACTGACACTCTCCCTACCTATAGTTTTCTGTCCCTAGAAAAAATGTTTTTTTAAAGCACACTATAGCACAAGGAGAATTTCCCTCACTGTCCTTCCCTGTCCCTAGAAACAAGGATTCGCACAGTAAAACACACTGACACTCTCCCTACCTATAGTTTTCTGTCCCTAGAAAAAATGTTTTTTTAAAGCACACTATAGCACAAGGAGAATTTCCCTCACTGTCCTTCCCTGTCCCTAGAAACAAGGATTCGTACAGTAAAACACACTGACACTCTCCCTACCTATAGTTTTCTGTCCCTAGAAAAAATGTTTTTTTAAAGCACACTATAGCACAAGGAGAATTTCCCTCACTGTCCTTCCCTGTCCCTAGAAACAAGGATTCGCACAGTAAAACACACTGACACTCTCCCTACCTATAGTTTTCTGTCCCTAGAAAAAATGTTTTTTTAAAGCACACTATAGCACAAGGAGAATTTCCCTCACTGTCCTTCCCTGTCCCTAGAAACAAGGATTCGTACAGTAAAACACACTGACACTCTCCCTACCTATAGTTTTCTGTCCCTAGAAAAAATGTTTTTTTAAAGCACACTATAGCACAAGGAGAATTTCCCTCACTGTCCTTCCCTGTCCCTAGAAACAAGGATTCGTACAGTAAAACACACTGACACTCTCCCTACCTATAGTTTTCTGTCCCTAGAAAAAATGTTTTTTTAAAGCACACTATAGCACAAGGAGAATTTCCCTCACTGTCCTTCCCTGTCCCGAGAAAAAAGGATTCGTACAGTAAAACACACTGACACTCTCCCTACCTATAGTTTTCTGTCCCTAGAAAAAATGTTTTTTTAAAGCACACTATAGCACAAGGAGAATTTCCCTCACTGTCCTTCCCTGTCCCTAGAAACAAGGATTCATACAGTAAAACACACTGACACTCTCCCTACCTATAGTTTTCTGTCCCTAGAAAAAATGTTTTTTTAAAGCACACTATAGCACAAGGAGAATTTCCCTCACTGTCCTTCCCTGTCCCTAGAAACAAGGATTCGTACAGTAAAACACACTGACACTCTCCCTACCTATAGTTTTCTGTCCCTAGAAAAAATGTTTTTTTAAAGCACACTATAGCACAAGGAGAATTTCCCTCACTGTCCTTCCCTGTCCCTAGAAACAAGGATTCGTACAGTAAAACACACTGACACTCTCCCTACCTATAGTTTTCTGTCCCTAGAAAAAATGTTTTTTTAAAGCACACTATAGCACAAGGAGAATTTCCCTCACTGTCCTTCCCTGTCCCTAGAAACAAGGATTCGCACAGTAAAACACACTGACACTCTCCCTACCTATAGTGTTCTGTCCCTAGAAAAAATGTTTTTTTAAAGCACACTATAGCACAAGGAGAATTTCCCTCACTGTCCTTCCCTGTCCCTAGAAACAAGGATTCATACAGTAAAACACACTGACACTCTCCCTACCTATAGTTTTCTGTCCCTAGAAAAAATGTTTTTTTAAAGCACACTATAGCACAAGGAGAATTTCCCTCACTGTCCTTCCCTGTCCCTAGAAACAAGGATTCGCACAGTAAAACACACTGACACTCTCCCTACCTATAGTTTTCTGTCCCTAGAAAAAATGTTTTTTTAAAGCACACTATAGCACAAGGAGAATTTCCCTCACTGTCCTTCCCTGTCCCTAGAAACAAGGATTCGTACAGTAAAACACACTGACACTCTCCCTACCTATAGTTTTCTGTCCCTAGAAAAAATGTTTTTTTAAAGCACACTATAGCACAAGGAGAATTTCCCTCACTGTCCTTCCCTGTCCCTAGAAACAAGGATTCGTACAGTAAAACACACTGACACTCTCCCTACCTATAGTTTTCTGTCCCTAGAAAAAATGTTTTTTTAAAGCACACTATAGCACAAGGAGAATTTCCCTCACTGTCCTTCCCTGTCCCTAGAAACAAGGATTCGCACAGTAAAACACACTGACACTCTCCCTACCTATAGTTTTCTGTCCCTAGAAAAAATGTTTTTTTAAAGCACACTATAGCACAAGGAGAATTTCCCTCACTGTCCTTCCCTGTCCCTAGAAACAAGGATTCGTACAGTAAAACACACTGACACTCTCCCTACCTATAGTTTTCTGTCCCTAGAAAAAATGTTTTTTTAAAGCACAATATAGCACAAGGAGAATTTCCCTCACTGTCCTTCCCTGTCCCTAGAAACAAGGATTCGTACAGTAAAACACACTGACACTCTCCCTACCTATAGTTTTCTGTCCCTAGAAAAAATGTTTTTTTAAAGCACACTATAGCACAAGGAGAATTTCCCTCACTGTCCTTCCCTGTCCCTAGAAACAAGGATTCGCACAGTAAAACACACTGACACTCTCCCTACCTATCCTTCTCTTTCCCTAAACTAAAGGAATCCAGGTTAAGCAAGAAAAAATAAATGTCACTGTCCCTGCCTATGCTTCTCTTTCCCTGCTCCGGAACACACTACACTAGGCCGCCGTGCTGGCGGCCTTTTATAGTGTGGGGCGTGTACTAAACACCCTCAGCAATAATTGGCCACAGGCATCCTGCCTGTGGCCAATCATTGCTCTCCTCGCTGCCGGCGCTGTGATTGGCCAAGCATGCGGGGTCACAGTGCATGCTTGGCCAATCACAGCGCCTGGATGACACTGCGATGGCGTAGTGCATTGTGGGCCGTTCGCGTCACTCGAATTAGGCGCGAACGGCCCAAATCGTTCGATCTTCGTCGAACGATCGAACAGCCGATGTTCGAGTCGAACGTATGTTCGACTCGAACACCGAGCTCATCCCTACCTGCCAACCTTTAATTGTCTGTTTCTTCCCTTCTTGCTGATCACTTCATTTCTTGTTCGGTTGTAATGGGGACAGGAAGCACTGAAGACGCTGCTTAGTGGAGTCACAGACAGAAATAAAACCGGCAGAAATTTTAACTCTTCCCATACTCTATCCAAAACTAAAGGAAAACATTTGAGATTAAGTTATGCTTTGAAAAATGTTAAATTTGTAAGTACTGTATTTATTGTCGTATAACACTCACTTTTTTTACCCTGAAAATAGAGGGTAAACTGTGCCTGCGTGTTATACGCAGGGTAGGGTGACCACATTTCCAAACTACTATTCAGGGACACCCTCCCTTCACAAAAATCAGCTTGTGCTGTAATGAATCACAGCACAGTGATTGGACACAAGAGGCGGGATTTATGATTTCTCCAATCACAAGAAGGGGGCAGGATTGTGCTCCTCCAGGCATTCCCGGCCAGGACAAGTACTGTCAGTGAGTAAAGCGGTGATGTGGCGGCCTTTTTTTGGGGGCATCAGATTGGCCCGGAGGATGGCTGTGTCAGTTTCATTTTGGAACCTTGTATTGTCCTGGAATGAATGTGCCTGGGACAGACCTGCAAAATGCGGGACTGTCCCTGGCAAACCGGGACATGTGGTCAGCCTAACGCAGGGGGCTGTGGAACGTTTTTTTCCTGAAACTTCCCTCTTAAAGTTAGGGTGCGTGTTATACGCCTGTGCGTGTTGTACGCCGATAAATACGGTATTAGTTATCATAAAAAGTTACACGTTACAACATACAAAATGTTTAGCAATGGCAATCTACAAACAGATATGTATAGAAAATTGCAGGCTTTTTATACTTTGCATACCATATTTTTATTTTCCTTGAAAACTATTCTTATGGTGGCTTTTTTCCTCATTGCCTTGTGCATTGCCAACACCCTTGGTTCCTGGAGAGGTATTTGTTGTTGGGGTGAGTCTATTTTTAGCAGCAATTTTTGTTTTGTATATACTTATGTTTTACTAAGGGCAGATGAATCCATCACTCTTTATTTCCTGGATTTATGCCTAAAACATTGTGACTGAAACATGTGACAGGAACTTCCTCAGATGCAGCTATAAGTCCAGGGTGAGATCACCAGTGCTTTACAAAACAGGAAGTAGAAAAAAGTCATTGCAACTAAAAGAAAAAAAAATGTTTATCTAAATAATGAATATAGGATGATTTACTATCAGCATGCAGAGCTGAATGCTGATGTGATATTTAGTGAAAGGGTGGAAAGGGCCACTTTCCTAATATTAAAGGAAAGGGTCACTGTCTTAATATTAGCTTACTACCTATTGATACAGTTTCCCTGGAACTAAGTAGGGTGTCATATGGTACTATTGCTACTTTTTCTCATGCTGTCATGGATGATGTTAGAGGATAGTAGCCTTTTCCTAGAAGCAGAGAATCTTTACCTATAAAATTGTGTAAATATTCATTTCAATTATCCGATCATGTGAAAAGCATCTGCCTAGGATTGGGTGTTCAAAGTAACCAGGAATTTGGTATTCACATGATTGGATACATGAAGTGTTTTTTTTTTTACTGGTGATTCTGAACTCCTTTAGTAAATCAGTATTAGGCTCAGTTCACACCTTTGCGTTTTTTTATTGCTCTTTGTTTTTTTCAGCCGCTATGTTTTTGGAAAGGGTCAGGGACTTTTTTTAAAGCGTAATTTTTGGTTTGATAGACGTCAATGGAGACGCTTCAGAAAAACATGTAGTGCGTTTTTGCCGGGATTTTGCCGCAATTTGTGTATTGCGGTTTTTAATCCAGCCAACAACAAATTAGCCAAAAAATTTAATAAAAAATAATTAAAAATGCAAAACACATCAAAAGGCACTTGAAAAAAGTGTCAAAAACACACATGCAAAAATGTAAAATGCACTGGAGCAAACTAGTAGCCGGAGCACCATTCTAACTTTGAACAGAGCTTTTGGCTAACAGTGGGAGGAATCAGCGCTATTTTCTCAGCCCAGAGCTCCCACCCTTTCTAGTGCCCCAGCTGTTAGCAAGCATCAGAAGTTAGAATGTTACTGGCACAGTGCACAGCAGGCCCTCATAAAGGAAGCCCATGCTCAAACAGAATAAGCTGTAAGGGGTTATGTGGTAAGAGACCCCATATCCTTTAATGTAAGTGGGCGGAAAATGAAAGGCGCTGTCCTTATAAGGAAAGATATTTTTCTTTTGTAGGATGGTGATGTCACACAGGGCATCCCCCTTACAGTATTTTATACTCTTATAGACCTGACAGAGGACGGAGTTTCCTTCTTTGATTCAGTGACCCCAGACAAATTAGAATATAGAGTAACTGGATGGTTGTTTGAATAAATTTGGTAGTTGGCATGCTCAGGGCTTTAAATAAAACCAGGCAGATAATGTTGATACAGTCTTGTTGTGTTCCCTTCCATCTTGGGGCCCTATAAAATAGAGTATAAGCCTAGGCTGGTCTGTCTAGGTTTTACTGAAATATGGATTCTTACATGTTAGCTTTTTTTGGGTAGTTCAATTGTCTGCATCTTTGAGATATACAGAGCAGTGACATACTATACGTACTAAGTCTTCAGTGCCATCAGTTTTGGACAGGTTTCAACTTTATGTTAGTAAGGCTCTCTCAAGTCTCACGATCGTCATAGTTTTGCTTAAATTTGCAAAGCAAAAACATTTGCTACTTATGTGTGCTTTTAAATGTACTTGTGGCATATCTATACTTTTGTTGAACCAGCTTCTTTTTCATCTGTCTTTAAATACAAATTGTGTGTTAAGAAGGGTAGACAGGTTACTTTAAAGGTTACCCCAGCTCTGCAAATTAAGGATACTATGTTGGCATTTGTTGATATAGCTTGTGGGAATTTACTCCTCTGCCTTTATGTCAGATTGAAAGGATCACATTGTTCCTAAGGAGGGGAGGGAGGCCTGGTTCAGATCAGGTGAGTAGATGACTCACTTTTTAAAGATTTGGCAGGTAAAGAAAAATAAGTACATTTCCCGTTATATAGAAAGTTTACTCAGGTTGGTCAGGTTGGCTCCTTCGTGGTTCTCTCTTGACTGGTCAAGCCTCATCCCTTAATATAATTTTAATACAATAATATATTAAAGTCCTTTTCAAGTTTGGCAAAAATAATGTACAGGCTTGTTAAATGATTCATTGTAATATATGCAACGCTGGGTGAATGTGCACATTTCATAACTAATTAGTTGAAAAGCAGAAATATAAACAAAGATGATCTTAGGATTCTGAATGTCAGCATGTTTTAAAACATCTATCATTGTAAAGTAATGAACTAAAACAAAGCATTTAATTACCATAGCCAGTGTTAAAATCCAATAGCTGGTTCATTTATTCAACACCACTGCTAATTAAATGCATTTAGCAGTTACATTCGCTATCTGAAATCCTAAGTGCGTCATATTAGATGAAAGAAAAAATGTCACATCGTGTCTCTAGCAGACTGAGAAATGGGCATTATATCGACCATGGTGCATAGAAATACAGTACAGCAGAGGAGCCGTGCAATTAGGGTCATATTTACTATATGGTATCTATTTAATTCATTAATTTCTCCCCTCTGATATTTAAGAAGTAGCACTATATCATTACATTGCGATATATATAGAGCAAAAATACAAAAAAAAGTTGTCAGGAGGCTGGCCAGGGTTACATTTGCCACCTATGTAAACCACATAGCGCTATTACAAATATCTTTTAAGTTAGTCAAATGGATTTTTGGAAATAGAGGTGGTGTGGGCTGCTATGGTGGCAGCTCTTTCTGTGCATACATCTGTATTGTTCCCAAAGCACTTTAAGATAAACTATGTGCACAATTTAAATGTGGTTATTTCAAAGCCAAAACAGCACCTTTGATAAGGAATTAGCCTGGCTTCAAAATGTTGGATCATGTTTAATAAATGAGCATCTACAGTTAATCTTCTGGTGTGTTAGCATATTATTGTGTCCAACATAATCCTTGGGTCATTCTGATCGACGTATATTGAGCCAGCTTTAAAAATCATAAAAAGCAAACAAAAATGCTAACCTATGTGCACATCCATAAAAGCATGCCAGAAAAAATAAGGCCATATTGCCACAGAAAACAAAAACATGCCTTATCTATTTATTACAGTTAGCATATGCGTTTTTACTTGCTGCATAAGTGCACTTTTATAAAAACAGTTATCATCATTATCCCTTGGCAACAAAAAATATAAGGGTAAATGTGTTCCTTAGATCTCAATAAACAACAGTAGGCACAATAATTGCAGTAATGGCAACAACTGCCTAATGAACATTTTCCCCTAAAAATTGTTCTTCTCTACTATCTTAGGCAGACCATAGACGGTGCAAATTTCTTGACCTCATGGTTCATGGCTTATAACCTCATTGGAATGAATACAGTGCTTCAGAAGCGCCGCAACATGGGAGTTTTTAACCCCTTCTTTGGGGTTAAAGAGCCCGGCTAGCAATCGAAAAGCGCCGCTTAAACAGTGCTTAGCCCACGTTCACACTGGGGCTGTGGGAGTGAAGCCTGCGAGTTCAGCTGAACTCGCACGATTTCACTCCTGCTGGCAGTCCCGATTTCAGCTCGATTTCAAAGACATCTGAAACAGATGTCAATGTAAATCGCGGCTGAAGTCGCAAAAAGTAGTACAAAAACTACTTTTTGTAATCGGTGCAGCGCCGCAGATGCGGCGTCGCACCGATTAGGACGGTGCCATTGGCCGCAATTTGCGGCTAATTTTGCCGATTTGACATGCGATTTGACATGTCAAATCGCATGTCAAATCGCACCAGTGTGAACCAGGGCTAAAGCTGCTAACTGTGTTGCCTAACTCCTATTAGCTAATGGCCACAGCTTGTGGAATGTGTTGAATCTCTCATCAGAGTTTTGTGCAGTATACAGAATTGATGGGGCAAGACAATTGGGAATGAATAATGAGAAGTTATAGTTATTCTGTTTAATCAAAGCATGGAAGAAACATGGGAGCATTACCCAGAAGAGCTGTCTTTCTGGTAAAAAAAATGCTACTTTTGAATCCAGAAGGCAAGCATATCAGCCAGGTAACAAGCATTTTCATAAAGAGATCAGCCACAGTCACACTCATGTTTGTCTATAACTGGTTCCTTTTAACAGAATGCCAGCCTTTATTCTTACTGCTATTGAAAGTATTGCTAGATTGAAAAGATTTCTGTTCTATGTAGGAAGATTAAATTCATCTGATGTTAAAGGCAGACATGAAAGGTCAGCATAGTTTGTTACAGGTAGAATTAATTAGAATCTGTATTACAACAAAAGGTAATAAGGGAAATAAACAAGCAGGAAATTAACCTCCATAGCTATTAGAGATAACATTCGAAATACCTAATGTCAAGGTTTAATTAAGCTTTAAACTAAAACCAGAACGACTTTGCTTGTACTTATACATTAGGGGAGATCATACTTCATAGAATATTTGCAGGCTTATTGTCAATATAGTGGTTAACAGTGCTGAAGTAATTATTACTAGTACAACCCCAATTCCAAAAATGTTGGGAAGCTGTTTAAAATTTTTATAAAAAGAGAATATAATGATTTACAAATCTCATGAACACAAATTGATGGCAGCAACACGTCTCAAAAAAGTTGGGCCAATACAAAAAAAAGCTGGCAAAGTAAGTGGTACTAACAAGGAAGAACTGGGAGAACATTTTGCAACTAATTAGTTTAATTTGCAACAGGTCAGTAACATGACATTCTTTTTGGCAGCCATGAGCACCGAATCCTCGGGACTAAAGGGGTGAGGGACCTTCTGGTTTGTTATCAGCACTCAGTTCAAAAGCCTGCATCTCGGATGGTATGGCGGTGCATTAGTGCATATGGAATGGCCAGCTTGCACATCTGGAAAGGCACCATCAATTCTGAAAGGTATATACAGGTTTTAAAGCAGCATATGCTCCCATCCAGACAATATCTTTTTCAGGGAAGGCCTTGCATACTTCAGAAGGACAATGCTAAAAAGCATACTGCTTCTTTGACAACTACATGGCTTTGTAGTAGAAGAGTCCAGGTGCTTAACTGGCCCACCTGCAGTCCAGACCTTTCACCCAATGAAAATATTTGATGCATCTTAGAATGAAAAATATGTTTTCTATTTTCCATTGTAAATAAAATATGGGTTTATAGGAATTGCAAATCATTGCATTCTGGTTTTATGTAGATTTTACAGTGTCCCAGCTTTTTTGGAATTGGGGTTGTACATCTGAACAATTTAAGTAATAATTACTATACACAGAGCCCTATCACTTTTTCAATATACCCTTTCTCTACAAGCTGCAACAAAATGCAGAAGACTGGAGATAAAAAGCACACCTTGCAATAGATGGATGCAGGGAGGTGACAGATTCTCTTTATTTGTAGAGAAAAAATGGTGAGGGATTCTTAAAGGTGAGAAGGATACCTCTGGAATGGGCAATACACCATTTCCTGGAGGATATTGAGGTGTGTTCCTGGGCTGCAGAATGAGAAAGCTCCATGTCCTTCTGCACAAAAGGAATCTGGACTGTCAATAAAGGTTGACCACTAGAAGTGCTTCCCAGGAGGGTTCAGTGGCACTCTTAGACCAAGTAGGGAAGGATGGTTAAAGTTCACTGAGACACTTCAGTACAAAAATGAAACATGGGCAACAGATGCCCTTTTCTAGCTCCTATACAAAGATAGACTTAAAGTGAATGTAAACCTTCACATATCCCCAGTGAAGTGAACAGCCTCAGGTGATGCACAGGGATGAAACAAATCTCCCTACATAATTTTTATATGCATATCTGCTGTCTTCAGCTTTATATATTCTTTAGAAAGTTCAGATTGTGTTAAGAGATTTTCTACTCCTGTTTAGCACTGCAGTGAAGCCTGGGCATACAGCCGAGACAGCACACACCCCCTCTCTTCATAGGTAGAGACTTTCAGATCTGTTTATTGAATTGTTAAGCACTCTGCTAATCTATTTATAGCATCCTCCCCAACACAAAACTTAGACTGAGTATATCTCCTGTGTCGGAGAGCTTGTCAGAAGTTCTTATGCTCATAACAAGAACGGGGCAGGAGAAAGCTATGGGACATGGTGCTTTGAAGAGAGATAAGAAAACACTGCAGATATATGTGCCTAGCTCAAATTTTATGAATCGGGTTTACATCCACTTTAAGCAGCACTGAAGGCGAAGACCAATGTGCAGTACTGGTCTCTCTCAGCAACACTACAAAGAATGGTGAAGTCACAAAATCTTTCTCTGCAGCTGTATTTATTTTAAACCTTTCATCATGTCAAGATGACAGAGCATTGATGTATTTTGTGTGTTAGTAAAGTAGAATGCCAGACTTTTTGTTTAGTTTTGGGTGAAAGAGTTAAAAGCAGATGGGTGTTACCCTCTCCCTCTGGGGAGATTTCCTTTGTCCCCATAAACGATCAGGAGGTAAATAGAAATTCCCATTGTGGGAACACAAACAGCAACAAAACCGGACGGTATTTGTAACCCTTCTCCACTCTATTCAAAACTATATAAAAATGCTTTTACGGGACTTTGGGGATAGTTCCTGGAAGGCAGGTTTATTTACTCACTATTTGGGCTGTAGCCCCTTTAAGGGGGATAGTTTGAAGGTAAAGTTGTTTACTGAGGGGTTCTCATCATTGCAGGGTAAGTGGCTCCGGGATAGTCCAGATAGAGAGGAGAGGACTGACTTTCAGTGCTCTGTTGATTTCTAAGTTCTTATTAGGGACCTGGAATTTCAGAGGTTTAAAGAGTTTCGGGTGGGAAGAACCTCCAAACCCATCACAGGGACCTTGGTCCTAAAGGGGTTAACCTAGATGACTTAGAAAAGGAAGAGCAGACAGTTGGCACCGGGCAGTGAAAGAGAAAGCTGGACACACCTGAGAGAGCAGGGTAAGCTAATCTGGGGATTCAGCCACAGAGTGTGAGAGCCTCCCCTTTGGGAGTCCTGAAACAGGCAGGAAACAACAGTATCCCAGTGTGGAACCTCAAGTGTTGAGTGATGACTTCACTCCTCTGCATGAGCAGCCTGTAAATGAGGTCTGAACTGCATGCGCATGCTCAGATCACATTATCGCTGACAGGCAGGACGAACATTTATGACAAAAGGGATCTCTAGGGTCTCCACTGCCTGGCAAAAAAGGGGTCAGGAAGCCTAGAAGAAAGTATGTGTTCATTCATTTCGGCCTATGACAGCTTTATCTATATACAGTATAATAAAGAGTTTTTTCGTGGTATCAATTTAAGAAATAAATAGCATCTCCTCCAACTTCTGGGATGTCATCAACATAATTATTGTATCAGAAGTCAATTACTGTGAACAATTCTGATATAGTATATACTAGAAGTCAACTTGACATTCAATAATTGTCTCCAGAATTTACTCATAAGTAAGCAGCACTTCAAAGAAGGTTTTCAATATTGGAGTGCTGTACATTTTCAGTGTTTTGCATAAGGTATGTACAACTGTGGTGACCCTGATAAGTGCTCTCTCAACATAATGTCTTTGCCTGCTCAAAGCACAAAAAAACTACTTTTAAGTGCTGCATGGTGACACAAGCCACTTCAAAATAAGATACAAAAAAATAGGTGTTTTTTTAAAATAATTGCTATGAAGGTTGTTTTAGCAAAGTAATAAAATAAAGTTAGAGTTTAGAGCTACTTTTATAGCATCATAAGTGACAAATGAGGGTAGGGGCAGGGGGAATACCCAGGCTATGAGCTTATGTGTGAATTTTTTAAACTATCTCAACATCCCTTATGTAGCGGGTCTCTACTTTTAGGAGTGTTGTGTGCCTAAATTTAGGGGCTGGTCTGAGCTATTAGTCAGGCTCAGACCATTCTCATTGCTAGGTTTTGCTTCTGCCTATGTGATGCTGCCTGGTGTGTGGTTCCCTGCGGCCTGTAGGTGGCGCTGTCACACAAGGTCAGGGTTGAGCCAGGGGTGGCATTTCTACGCCTTGGGGTGTCCTCTCTCGGCAGCGGTACAGTGGGCGTGGTCAACCTGTTGTGCATGCCGGGGGAGGGTACTTAAGGGGCAGACGCGAGGTAGTCGGTGGGGTGGTCCCCGTCAGAGTCGGAGGAGTAGACACGTACCCCACCTCCTGTGGCCCTCATGGCCGGGGGTACTTGTGGGCGCGATCAGGCTCAGGCACCTTTAGCCTGGGGCCTGCAACTCTACTAGTGGGCCTAGCACCTTTAGCTAGGGCCTGTCCCCGAAAGAAGAGTCCCAGGGAGCCCGGGGAAGGGTACCCGCTCTGACCAAGAGGAAGCCAGGGGAGGATCGGTCCCATTGAGGAGATGAGTAATAGAAGATTGCTGTCTCCGGAGAGGCCTGGTGACCTGTCAGAGGGAAGGATCTGTTATTTGGGGAAGCTAATCTGTAGAGTGCCCAATTGGCATCGTCTTGTTCTTGAAGTCTACAGAGGTTAGAGGATTTCCAACGCCCATACCAGGAGGGGATAGGGTGGCGAAACTGTTCGAGCTCCACACCGGCTGCTAGGGCTGTGAGAGAGAACTATCCGGGTGAGCTAAACCCACTCGGGATCGAGTGGCGACGAGATTGTTGGTTGTGCCTGGACCTATTCTCCACACTATTTCTTCTTTCATCCACCTGTCTCTATCCATTACGCAGCGAGTAGAAAATAAACTCTCTGTTGGAGTTAAAGTACTTCTGGACATAATTTTCTTTGGGGGAAGAAACAGAGACTTTACCCCATACTCTGGGGGAGAGAACCAGTGGGAAGGGTGACTCGCTGAAAGACCAAAAAATTATGAACACTGCTTAACCTCTTCAAACAGGAGGGTACAGGCATATAGCACGGTGTGCCTTAACTCGCAAGGTTTGTGTGCTACACTTACAAAAAAAAAAATCAGATGCTAAACTGTTGCTTCACAGTATCAGCAATTCTACAGGAAAGCAAAACTATTAAAAAAATGATAAGCAGCAACTTACTTAAGTTCTGCATAGTAGTGAGGGAAAGATTACATTATTTATCCATCAAATTAATTGCACTCTTGCTGCAAGAAACGAGTATAGTAATGAAATTAAAGTTTTATAGCAATGGTATTTTCTGATGATTTATTAGATGTAATAAAAGTACTGGCCAGTTACCTATATGGGACTGCAGGAACCATGATCATTTAAAATGAAAAGGGAAGGCTTTTTTCATTTTTAGCTATCTGCATCTGAGAGTATTGTTAGTTTGAATACTTTATTGACCTAATAAGTTCTGTTTTAATCTTCACTGTGCACTTGTGACCAGACTATGGACATTAAAGTAGTTACATATTCTTAACAAACCATAAAAAAACATTGTAGGTTTAACAATTTTCCTTTTGTTTAATGCTCCTTTAGACCCCTTTCACACTGGGGTGTTTTTCTGGTTTTAAACGGCTAAAAATAGCGCCTCTAAAGTGCCTGAAAAACGCCTCCCCTGCAGCCTCAGTGTGAGAGCCCGAGGGCTTTCACACTGGGACGCTGCACTGGCAGGACATTAAAAAAAAATCCTGCAAGCAGCATCTTTGGGGCAGTGAAGGAGCGGTGTATACACCGCTACTATACTGCCCCTTCCCATTGAAATGAATGGGCACCGCTGCCGAAGCACCTGCAAAGCGTTTCGGCAGCGGCGCTTTTAGGGCGCATTTAACCCTTTGTTAGCGCCGCTAAAACTACGGTAAAACTAGCGTCACTTTACCGCTAATGCAGCCCTCATCTCAGTGTGAAAGGGCTCTTAAGGGGGCATAGCAAGGGGTGTGTCTTATGCCTACATACTTTTGCTAATAGGTGTCCCCCGTTGCGACCCCAAAAAGTTGGGAGGTATGCTTTAAAGCCCCAGTGCATGGGATCCCTGCATTTTGTTGTGGGCACAAGGTATACTGTATAACCCTACAGTCTGTAAAACTCTGAAAAATAAAAGCTGCTGTGGGTAGACGGTGCACCAAGACAGTATGCATTCAGGGAGGAATACTGGGAACTCAAATTGCTTGTGTTTCGGGCTTTGTCCCTGGGAACATACTGCTTTAATTGTTGATATCTCTCTGTGCAGCTCATCCAGCCCAGTCCAGCCACAGCAGCTTTCAGCCTATCACAGAGTTTTAGAGGCTTCCGGCATCCTGTTCTTTCCTGTGCTTTTGACCCACACCAAAACTTTGGGATCTCATGCATCAAGACTAAATGCCCAGTGTGCATGAGGCTTTAAAAACATCTGCTATGTGTTTTCGTTAGTGGGCTGGCAGGCTGACAAGATTCTGCTGCAATAGAAAGTAATAGAGAATTAGCAAAGATTTTTTTTTTCAGTGCCTCCTAATTAATTTCTTCACAATGCAATGCTTAGGGCTCCATTTACATCTAGGCGTTCCGAATCGCCAGCAGAATCGCCGCGATTCTGTGTGCACAGTCTAGGCACAGGTTTACTTTAGGATGGCAAGTACCGTATATACTCGAGTATAAGCCGACCCGAATATAAGCCTAATTTTACCTAATTTTACCACAAAAAAAATGGGAAAACGTATTGACTCGAGTATAAGCCTAGGGTGTCCATCTGCATGCCTCACTGTGCCTCACTTTGCCTCACTGTGTCCATGTGCATGCCTCACTGTGTCCATGCCTCACTGTGCCCATGCCTCACTGTGTCCATGACTAGACTGACGTTTAACATGGGAGTCTATGGAAGGGGTGCTCGGCCGTAGGTCCCCCAGACAACAAACTTTGCACACTTGTAGAGAAGAAATGGAGCTACATGTGCGCCAAGTTTCGAGTCCAAGGGACCTACGACCGGCCGGTACCGGGTCCCCAAAATCACCAGAGAAATTACTGTTTAACATGGGAGTCTATGGAGGGGGTGCCCGGCTTTGAAAAATCAGTGCTCCCCGGCCATAGGTCCCCCGGACAACAAACTTTGCACACTTATAGAGGAAGAGTGGGGCTACATGTGTGCCAAGTGGACCTACGGCCGGCCAGTACCGGGTCCCCAAAAATCCGGGAGATCAGGCGCAAAAAGGTGACTCGAGTATAAGCCGAGGGGGGCATCTTCAGCACAAAAAAAGTGCTTAAAAACTCGGCTTATACTCGAGTATATACAGTAGCTTTACAAGAAATTCCTAAAATAATTGAAAACAAAGCCTTGAAATGCATATAATGAGGAAGGATATAATCTACTGTACCTGCCATGATTGTTTTTCATCCAAACGTAGTTGTTTTATTTCACTACTTAAAATAACTTTTTGGTACAGTCATAGGGTCATAATGTGTGCCAATTAATTTTGAGGAAAATTGAAAAATTGTTCAATGTCCACAGTTCCTTCAAGGGGCATTGATGGTTCAGAAAAGCCTGTTTTTTTTTGAGCACTGGGTAAGTGTTTTATTAGCGGACTTTTTTTTCGCATGCTTAACCACTTAAGCCCCGGACCATTTGGTAGCTAGAGGACCAGAGGTGATTTCAGAATTTTGCACTGCGCTGCTTTAACTGTAAATTGTGCGGACATGCAATGTTGTACCCAAACGAAATTTGCGTCCTTTTCTTCCCACAAATAGAGCTTTCTTTTAATGGTATTTGATTGCCTCTGTGATTTTTATTTTTTGCGATATAAACGGAAATAGACCGAAAATTTTGAAAAAAAATGATATTTTCTACTTTTTGTTATAAGAAAAATCTAATAAACTCAATTTTAGTCATACATTTAGGCCAAAATGTATTCAGCCACATGTCTTTAGTAAAAAAAATGTCAATAAGCGTATATTTATTGGTTTGCGCAAAAGTTATAGTGTCTACAAACTAGGGTACATTTTCTGGAATTTACACAGCTTTTAATTTATGACTGCCTACCTCATTTCTTGAGGTGCTAAAATGGCAGGGCAGTACAAACCCCCCCCAAATGACCCCATTTTGGAAAGTAGACATCCCAAGGAAATTGCTGAGAGGCATGTTGAGCCCATTGAATATTTTTTTTTTGTCTCAAGTGATTGAATAATGACAAAAAAAATAAAAAAATTACAAAAAGTTGTCACTAAATGATATATTGCTCACACATGCCATGGTTATATGTGGAATTGCACCCCAAAATACATTTTGCTGCTTCTCCTGAGTACGGGGATACCACATGTGTGGCACTTTTTGGGAGCCTAGCCGCGTACGGGCCCCCGGAAACCAAGCACCGCCTTCAGGATTTCTAAGGGCGCGAATTTTTGATTTCACTCCTCACTACCTATCACAGTTTTGAAGGCCATAAAATGCCAAAATAGCACAAAACCCCCCCAAATGACCCCATTTTAGAAAGTAGACACCCCAAGGAAATTGCTGAGAGGCCTGCTGAGCCCATTGAATGTTTTTTTTTGTCCCAAGTGATTGAATAATGACAAAAAAAAATAAAAAATTACAAAAAGTTGTCACTAAATGATATATTGCTCACACATGCCATGGTTATATGTGGAATTGCACCCCAAAATACATTTTGCTGCTTCTCCTGAGTACGGGAATACCACATGTGTGGGACTTTTTAGGAGCCTAGCCGCGTACGGGACCCCGAAAACCAAGCACCGCCTTCAGGATTTCTAGGCACAAATTTTTGATTTCACTCCTCACTACCTATCACAGTTTCGAAGGCCATAAAATGCCAAAATAGCACAAAATCCCCCCAAATGACCCCATTTTGGAAAGTAGACACCCCAAGCTATTTGCTGAGAGGCATGGTGAGTATTTTACAGCTCTCGTTTGTTTTTGAAAATGAAGAAAGAAAATTTATTTATTTATTTATTTATTTTAATTTTCAAAACTTTGTGACAAAAAGCGATATCTGCAAAATACTCACAATACCTCTCAGCAAATAGCTTGGGGTGTCTACTTTCCAAAATGGGGTCATTTGGGGGGGGTTTGTGCCATCTGGGCATTCCATGGCCTCCGAAACTGTGATAGGCAGTGAGAAGTGAAATCAAAAATTTACACCCTTAGAAAGCCTGAAGGCGGTGCTTGGTTTTTGGGGTCCCGTACGTGGCTAGGCTCCCAAAAAGTCTCACACATGTGGTATCCCCGTACTCAGGAGAAGCAGCAGAATGTATTTTGGGGTGTAATTCCACATATGCCCATGGCATGTTTGAGCAATATATCATTTAGTGACAACTTTGTGAAAAAAAAAAAAAATTGTCTTTTTTCCGCAACTTGTGTCAACATATAAAATATTCCATGGACTCGACATGCCTCTCAGTATATAGCTTGGGGTGTCTACTTTCCAAAATGGGGTAATTTGGGGGGGTTTTGAACTGTTCTGGCATTTTATGCACAACATTAGGAAGCTTACATCCACTCTTCTAACCACTTGAAGACAAAGCCCTTTTTGACACTTTTTGTTTACATGAAAACATTTTTTTTTTTGCAAGAAAATTATGTTGAACCCCCAAACATTATATATATTTTTAAAGCAAAGGCCCTACAGATTAAAATGGTGGGTGTTGCATTTTTTTTTTCTACACAGTATTTGCGCAGCGATTTTTTTAACGCATTTTTTGGGGAAAAGATAACTTTTTTTCATTTTAATGCACTAAAACACACTATATTGCCCAAATGTTTGATGAAATAAAAAAGATGATCTTAGGCCGAGTACATAGATACCAAACACGACATGCTTTAAAATTTCGCACAAACGCGCATTGGCGACAAACTACATACATTTTTAAAAGCCTTTAAAAGCCTTTACAGGTTACCCCGTTAGATTTACAGAGGAGGTCTACTGCTAAAATTACTGCCCTCGATCTGACCTTCGCGGTGATACCTCACATGCATGGTGCAATTGCTGTTTACATATGATGCCAGACCGACGCTTGCGTTCGCCATTGGGCAAGAGCAGAGCAGGACAGGGGTGCACTTTTTTTTTTTTTTTATTATTAATTTTGCTTTTTTATTTTATTTTTAAATTGTACCTTCCATTATTTATTTATTTTTATAATTTTTATTGTTATCTCAGGGAATGTAAATATCCCCTATGATAGCAATAGGTAGTGACAGGTACTCTTTTTTGAAAAAACTGGAGTCTTCTAGACCCTAGATCTTTCCTCTGCCCTCAAAGCATCTGACCACACCAAGATCGGTGTGATAAAATGCTTTCCCAATTTCCCAATGGCGCTTTTTATATCCGGGGGGGGACATTCCCTCCCACTGCTTGTAAAAGCAGTCCTGAGGCTAATTAGCCACTAGGATTGCTTTTACATGAAAGCCGGCCGCTGGCTGAAAAGAATGATACCAAGATGATACCTAAACCCGCAGGCATCATTCTGGTATAACCATTCAAAGTCCAGCAACATGCTGGTCCTTGTTGGACATGTATTGTAATCTTTTTTTCTCTTGTCATCCATGGACTGACACAGCGTGTCTTATACACCTTTACACGTGGGTTATGTCCCTGCTTGCAGGAGAAGACCTAGGCAGAATGTGAGATGTTATACATACATTCTAAACAGCCAGAGCTGAACAGCCCCGCCCAGGGGGCGGTACCTCCGGCATAACCCTCCCACTGCAGCCAGCAGACCTCAGTTTTTTTCTGCCTAGCAGAAGGAGAAGACGTGGCTCTCTCAGGAGCCAGTCTCCTGACCTATTTTTATTCCTTTTGGAATTTTTTCCTATTTTTTTTTCTTTTGAGATCTTCTATCAACTGTCGGCTGGGCAACAGGTTGGGTACAAGATATCCTCGTAGTCTTCCCTGTCCGACCATCGAGCGTGCTGATCCTCGCCTTGTGTGCGTGAGACTCAGTTCACGACATGCCCCACGACTCCAGGGGTGGCCGGTGGGCTTCCAGCTCCGCGGTCCTCTCAAGATAGAACAGTCCGGCTGTATCTTTCGCGGTGGACCGGGCCGACAGCTACTCAGTACCGCACTGTGATAGTTCTGTCAGAAACACACCAGTGGGTCCCTCAGGGGACGGGTAAGTAGTCTCTCCTGGCTGCAGGTGAGTACATGCTGTGTGTTTCTTGTGTGGGGGATTTCCCTGTCTCCCCCTGTGTTTTTTAATGTCACTCTCTGTGCACTTCGCTGGCGCTGTACTGTGTGGGGTGCCTGGGGGCCATACTGTCCTGGAGGGGGGGCTCATGCTGCTCTGCATTTCGCTGGGGCTGTTTATTTGAGAGTGAGGGGCCTGGGCGCCGTTCGGCGCCATGTTTGGTGACTGTGCTGTTTTTTACATTGGCGGCCATCTTGCTGTGGCCGCCAGAGCACATTGCGGCGGCCATTTTCTTGTAGCCGCACCTTCTTCTAGCTCTAGTTTGGCCTCTAGCGCCGCTCAGGAACGGCGCGAATCTCCTCACAGTCTCTCTCCTCTCAGCTCACTCACGCTGAGCAGCGCGGCGCGGAGAGACAGGGCAGCGGAACCGAGCGGTCCTGGTCAGGTTGGTGGGTCCCCTGGGCATTCCCCTACTTCAGTCAGCACAGCCTGTGGGTGGTCTGAGAGGGGGACATTATGGAATCAGAGTCACCAGCTTCCCCTAACATGCCAGAGGCAGCAGCCAGTGCTCCAGCACCTGCGGTCCCTATGGACCAGTTGTCGGCAGTCCTGGAATCATTTTTGACCAGGATGGAAGCTGTGTGTGAGCACAAGGGAGCAAAAAAGCGCCCTCTCCCCACTTTATCTCCACAAGGGGAGTGCTCTGATTCAGATATGGGCCTAGCTATTGCTGCTCAGAACCCTAGCTCTGAATATTTGGATGGTTTTGAACAGGACATTCCTTGTGAGGAAGACTCCAGTTCTGAGTCAGTAAATGACAGGGCGCTTGTTAGTGAACTCATTGATGCTGTGAGGGACACTCTCAAGCTAAATGCTGCGACTGCAGAACCTCAGGCGGATACAGTCTCCTTTAGTTCTTTTAAGACCAAGCCTTCTAAAAAGGTTTTTCCATATGTACCTTTCTTTGACCAGCTCATTGACCAGGTCTGGGAAAAGCCGCAGAAGACTTTCATGGTCCCGCGGCGTTTGTCTATTAGATACCCCTTTGAAGACGCCCTGCTTAAAAAGTGGGCTTCTCCCCCGGTGGTCGACCCTCCAGTCGCCCGTTTAAACAAGGCCACCACTCTCCCGATGGAGGGGACTCCTGCGTTTAAGGACCCCACTGACAGGAGGTCAGAAGTGGTGAGTAGAGCCATGTTCGCCTTGTTGGGATCCGCCCTACGGCCAGTAGTAGCGGCGACCCTTGTGTCTCAGACACTCACGGAATGGGCAAAAATTTTGCACCAAACTGTGCAGGAGTATAACCTTCCTCCAGACACTATTGCTCTGGCCCACCAGATGGTGCAGGGTCTGATATATGTGTGCGACGCCACGTTGGACGCGGCCCCTTTAATATCCAGGGCCTCTGTCTCGGCGGTGGTATTGCGTTGTCTCATCTGGTTGAAATGCTGGTCTGCTGACCTAGCCTCTAAGAAGCTCCTGACGGATCTACCTTTTAAGGGTGGTAGACTTTTTGGTGCTGCTCTGGATGACATCATCAAGGATGTCACGGGAGGTAAAAGCACTCTCCTTCCTCAAACTATCAAGGGTAAGGAGGCCCGACGTAAACCGGGTCCTTCCTTTCCAGCAAAAAAGGGGTTTTTTTTCGTCCGTCAGAGTCCACGGGTAAGCCATCCCAGACTGACAACAGTGCGGCTGGCGGGCACAAGTGCCCCTGGGTGCGTAAGCCGAACAAGCCGGCTCCCAAGCCCGCCTCCGCGTGAAGTCTTGCCCCCGCCCGTCTCTGGGGTGGGGGGACGACTTTGCAGGTTCACGGATCGGTGGACCTCCCGGATCTCCGACCGGTGGGTGTGCGAGGTGGTCACCTCAGGATACAGAATAGAGTTCCGCTCATGGCCCCCAGACAGATTCTTTCCCTCAAATCTCCCTCTCCTTCCTGCCCGTCGGGCAGCCCTCTTGGGGGCTGTACAGGATTTGATCGGGTCCGGAGTAATTGTGCCGGTTCCGTCCCAGGAGAGGTTTCAGGGGTTCTACTCGAATCTGTTTGTTGTTCCAAAAAAGGACGGGGTTCGGCCAATCCTGGACCTCAAGGCCCTGAATGCCTTCGTGAAGGTGCAAAAATTCCGCATGGAATCCATTCGCACAGTGATCGCGACACTCCATCAAGGGGATTTTCTGGCATCCTTGGACATCAAGGACGCCTACTTGCATGTTCCGATCTGCGCCAGCCACCAGAAGTTTCTGCGCTTTGCGGTCGGCGAAGTCCACTATCAATTTGTGTCTCTTCCAAGGTGCTTGCTCCAGTCCTAGCTTTGCTGAGACAGCGAGGCATTGCTATCGTGGGCTATCTGGACGATTTTCTTCTAAGAGCAGACAGTGGCTCAGAATTGGAAGAAAGTGTGACTATCGTCAGTCAGACCCTCAGCGAGTTTGGGTGGCTCCTGAACGTTCAGAAGTCGGTTCTAGTCCCGACTCAGCGTCTGGAGTATCTAGGTCTGATTCTGGACTCCTTGGAGGCAAGAGTCTTCCTACCTCCAGACAAACTACTGACACTTCAGTCTGCAGTACGGGTGCTGACGTCCCGAAAATGATCGTCAATCCGCTTTTGCATGAGAGTCCTGGGACTCATGGTGGCCTCCTTCGAGGCCGTTCCTTATGCCCAAGCGCACACCAGGGCTATACAGAAAGAGATCTTGTCCTCTTGGGACAAATCCCCGTTGTCCTTGGATCTTCAGATCCAGGTGAGTCACCTGGTCAGGGCGTCCCTGACGTGGTGGTTGAGGTCCCCGGCTCTTCGGTCCGGGAAGTCGTTCCTCCCCATCCAATGGATGGTGATCACGACGGACGCCAGCCTGACGGGCTGGGGGGGAGTCTGGGGAGTCCTGTCGGCCCAAGGGCTTTGGACTCTGGACGTAGCCCTCTTACCGGTCAATGTGCTGGAGATACGGGCAATCAGACTGGGCCTCTCCTCATGGTCGGAGAAACTACAGGGTCACTCCATCAGGATCCAATCGGACAACGCCACAGCAGTGGCGTATGTCAACCATCAAGGGGGGACTCGGAGCTCAACTGTGGCTTCCGAGGTCGCCCGCATCCTGAGGTGGGCCGAAAGAAGCGTGCCGGCTCTGTCTGCCGTCTACATTCCGGGCGTAGACAATTGGCAGGCGGACTATCTAAGTCGCCAGACGCTGGACCAGGGAGAGTGGTCCTTGCACCCGGAGGTCTTTCAACTCCTTTGCAGACGGTGGGGCACGCCGGATGTGGACCTGATGGCCTCTCGACTCAATCGCAAGGTGTCGAGGTTTGTGGCCAGATCCAGGGATCCCTGGGCGGATGCGTTGGTGGCCCCATGGGGTCAGTATCACCTGATATACGTTTATCCTCCGCTGCAGTTGCTGCCTCACCTGCTCCGCAGGGTAGCGACCGAGGGAATTCCGGTGATCCTCGTTGCTCCGGATTGGCCTCGGCGTCACTGGTACGCCGATCTGGTACGTCTCGTCGCAGACGTTCCCTGGCGGTTACCAATACGGGGGGACCTTCTGTCTCAAGGTCCTATATTTCATCCTGCTTTACAGTCTCTGGCTTTAACGGCATGGTTATTGAAAGCCAGGTGCTGAGAGACCGAGGTCTCTCGGATTCGGTCATTTCAACCATGTTAAGGGCACGGAAGTCTTCCTCCAGAAAGATCTATCACCGTACTTGGAGAGCTTACATCGCCATGTGCGAAGAGCTGGACTGGCGCCCACGAACGTATTCCGTTCCCAGAATCCTGCATTTTCTGCAGCGTGGCGTGACCCAAAAGCTCGCTTTGAGTACCATTAAGGGTCAGATTTCGGCCTTGGCCATCTTCTTTCAGCGACCGCTGGCGGGTCATCCCTTGGTTAGCACCTTTGTGCAGGGGGTTCGCCATGTGCTCCCCCCTGTCAAGCCTCCTCTCCCCCTGTGGGATCTGAATTTGGTGCTCTCGGTTCTCCAGGAACCTCCCTTTGAGAATATTAGAGATATTCCCCTCTTGACTTTGTCTCAGAAGGTGGCCTTCTTGGTGGCCATTACTTCCATTAGACGAGTGTCTGAGTTGGCGGCCTTGTCCTGCAAGTCACCCTTTTTGGTCATCCATAAGGATAAGGCGGTGTTACGTCCGTGACCTTCTTTTCTGCCAAAGGTGGTCTCGGCCTTCCACTTAAATGAGGACATTGTCCTCCCGTCCTTGTGTCCTCACCCATCGCATCCCAGAGAGTTTGCGCTTCACACTTTGGATGTGGTACGAGCCTTGCGGGTGTACCTGTCTGCTACTGCCTCTATTCGGAAGTCTGACTCACTATTTGTGGCTGTCTCTGGTCCAAAACAGGGCCAAGCGGTTTCGTCTGCCACCATTTCTAGGTGGATCAGACAAACCGTCATTCAAGCTTATGCTCTCAAGGGGCGGGCGCCTCCCTTTCCGGTTACGGCACATTCCACCAGGGCAATTGGTGCTTCCTGGGCTTTCCGACATCAAGCGTCGGTTGCACAAGTGTGCAAGGCGGCGACCTGGTCGTCTGTTCATACCTTTTCTAAGTTTTATAAGGTTGATGTGGCTGCATCTTCGGATGCTTCCTTCGGCCGCAAGGTGTTGCAGGCCGCTGTTTGATGTTGCAACTCCTCCGTTGAGGAGCTCTGCCTTGTTTGGAGTGAAGTTTTTGGTTTTCCATTTATACTGCTCCCATCCCTCTTGACACTGCTTTGGGACATCCCACGTGTAAAGGTGTATAAGACACGCTGTGTCAGTCCATGGATGACAAGAGAAAATAGGATTTTTGTACTCACCGTAAAATCCGTTTCTCTGGCATCCATGGACTGACACAGCACCCACCCTTCTTTTCGAGTTTGTACTGCTTTGTTACGAACTGAGGTCTGCTGGCTGCAGTGGGAGGGTTATGCCGGAGGGACCGCCCCCCTGGGCGGGGCTGTTCAGCTCTGGCTGTTTAGAATGTATGTATAACATCTCACATTCTGCCTAGGTCTTCTCCTGCAAGCAGGGACATAACCCACGTGTAAAGGTGTATAAGACACGCTGTGTCAGTCCATGGATGCCAGAGAAACGGATTTTACGGTGAGTACAAAAATCCTATTTTTTCATGCAGCCAGTTGGCTGAACGAAAAAAGAGATTGATCGGTGGGTATGCCCACCATTAGAATACCGCCCTTCATCCACCCACTTCTAATGATGGGCATACATGCACCATTTATATATGCCGAAGCATGGGGGCATCCTCCCGCAAAAAAGTTATGCCGCACACACATGGTCGGACTTTTCCACGGGCAAGCCTCCGTCGGAATTTCGACCGTATGTACGCGGCATTAGGAGCAAAATCGCTCCTCCGCCCCTCCGCCCCTGCTGCCCCAATGCTTCGGCATATATGCTTCTTTTTTTTTAACTGTGGTGGTGAAATCACCTCCTACAGCACTGGAGTCGCAGGGATCAGGCCTGTCTCTGCGAATGCTGCAGTTATGTGTGTTGTGTTTTGCAAGTGACAGTGATCGATCGATACTGCACTTGGGTGGCCTGGGCTGAACGGAGGGGCAAAACACAGGTGCTAGCAGGTATCTGGGCTGATCCCACTAACACTGCGTTTTTGGGAACCCTGAACTGCTGGGGACGCTAGTATAGATCTGATCAGATCAGATATTGATCTGATCAGATACTATACCACTAAGGGGGGTGTATGCTTCACGCGTGGGTGTTAGCGTTACTGGCACTAACCTGACGCTGCCTGGGGTGTGACGCAGACCCTCTCTGACGCTAAAACCTAATTGATATCACCCGCCGGGCGATCAGGGGGTTAAACCTTTATTGGGTTATATATATGGCGGGTGCCCTGACACTATAAAAAGCAAACTAACTAACCAGCGTCACCCGTAACACTTATATGGTGATCACTGGTGAAAGGGTTAACTAGGGGCAATTAGGGGGTTAAAACCTTTATTAGATAATATATGGGGGTACCTGATGCTATAAAAACCTGCGGCGAACCTAAAAAAAATTACTGGCTACCAATCTGGATCACCGACGCTAAGACAGCGATCAGAAAAATGATCGCTTAGCGACAGTGGTGATAGGGGGTGAAAGGGTTACCTGGGGGGACGATCAAGGGGGTTAAACCTTTATTAGATCATTTATGGGGGTACCCGACGCTATAAAAACCTGTGGCGAACCTAAAACAAAATTACTGGCTACCGATCTGCATCACCGACACTAAGACAGCGATCAGAAAAACGATCGCTTAGCGACAGTGGTGATAGGGGGTGAAAGGGTTACCTGGGGGGCGATCAAGGGGGTTAAACCTTTATTAGATAATTTATGGGGGTACCTGACGCTATAAAAACATGCGGCGAACCTAAAAAAAATACTGGCTACCGATCTGCATCATCGACACTAAGACAGCGATCAGAAAAATGATCGCTTAGCGACAGTGGTGATAGGGGGTGAAAGGGTTACCTGGGGGGCGATCAAGGGGTTAAACCTTTATTCGATAATTTATGGGGGTACCTGACGCTATAAAAACCTGCGGCGAACCTAAAAAAAATTACTGGCTACCGATCTGCATCACCGACGCTAAGACAGCGATCAGAAAAATTATCGCTTAGCGACAGTCGTGAAAGGGTTACCTGGGGGGCGATTAAGGGGGTTAAACCTTTATTAGATAATTTATGGGGGTACCCGACGCTATAAAAACCTGCGGCGAACCTAAAAAAATAACTGGCTACCGATCTGCATCACCGACGCTAAGACAGCAATCAGAAAAATGATCGCTTAGCGACAGTGGTGATAGGGGGTGAAAGGCTTACCTGGGGGGCGATCAAGGGGGTTAAACCTTTATTAGATCATTTATGGGGGTACCCGACGCTATAAAAACCTGCGGCGAACCTAAAAAAAATTACTGGCTACCGATCTGCATCACCGACACTAAGACAGCGATCAGAAAAATTATCGCTTAGCGACGGCGGTGCTAGGGGGTGAAAGGGTTATCTGGGGGGTGATCAGGGGGTTAAACCTTTATTAGGGGGGGTTAGGGGGCTACACTGGACCTAAAACTAAATGTAGTGACACTTTTACAGTCACAAATGTCACTGATTGCAGTGATCAGTAAATAAATGGTCACTGCAATCAGTGACACTGTGACTGGGGGCTGGGGGGTGATCTGGGGGGGCCTGGGGGGGGCGATTTGTGTGCCTATGTGTCCTGGTGTCAGTGTGCTGTTTGTGCACTAACCTGTGTGTCTTCTCTTGTACGGCGCTCAGTATATGTGAGCGCCGCATGAGAGATGACATCACTTCCTCCTGCTTCCTCTGCCTGTGTAAACATTACACAGCAGAGGGAGCATTTCCATTCGCCGGGAGCGATCGTGGGGGGGTGGCCGGAATCGAATGGCCGCCCCCTCATGTCGGATCGCTCCCCAATGAATACCGACCGCTCACTGTATAGGAGGGGGGTCCGATCGGACCCCCCAACTGTACAAAGGCAATCACGTACACTGTACGTGATTGTGCCTGTCGGTGCCATTCTGCCGACGTACATCTACAGTGAGCGGTCGTTAAGTGGTTAAAGTCTGCATATGCTTTGCCCATACATGACAAATCAGTAGGTCCATATTACTTTACCTCTCCCAAGCAATACATACTGTATTTATTGGCGTATAACACTCACTTTTTTACCCTGAAAATAGAGGGTAAACTGTGCCTGCATGTTATACGCAGGGGGCTGTGGAAAGTTTTTTCCCTGAAACTTCCCTCTTAAAGTTAGGGTGTGTGTTATACGCCTGTGCGTGTTATACGCCGATAAATATGGTACTTTATTTTCTCACCCATGTTGCTCTGTTCAGCCACTAGAAGCAAAGGGAAGTCCTCTGTAAACTATTAGTTGGTGGACTAGATAGCTTACACAGGGCTGATTAGCTTAGTGCTGTGACATAAGGTGAGTTGCACGTTCCTCCATACAGTACTGAGCCTTTTCTATGGCTCCTGGTCCTGAACAAAACAAAGGGAAGATGAGTATATCTTGGCGAAGGACTCAAGTAAACCTGTTGCTTTCCCCTGAATAAGCTTTGCTTTAAGCCAACTATAGATGATGCCATTTTCTTTGCTGCAACCACAAGTTGCAGGAAAGAAAATTGCATGATTCCTCCATCAGCATAGTGGGGTTGATTTACAAAAACTGGAGAATGCAAAATCTGGTGCAGCTCTGCATGGTAGCCAATCAGCTTCTAACTTCAGTTTGTTCAATTAAGCTTTGAGAAAAAAAAACTGGAAGCTGATTGGTTTCTATGCAGAACTGCACTAGATTTTGCACTGCCCAGTAATAATCGCATCCTAAAAGTCTGACATGGTACCCAAATCGAGCTGAGATTCAAACTTTCTATTGCTGGCTTTAGGGGGGGATCATGGGCTCACTAATCCTCCAGTCATACAAACCATGAGCCAGTTTGGTATGCGGGTCTGGTTTCCTTTGTTAAAAGACTTGCGATAAAGGAACCTATGTGAAAGTGTGTTTACGTTAATTTTTGCCAAAGACAACTTCATCTAGCCATAATTAAAAGATGTTTTTCGTGCTGGAAATCTCAGAAATAAATAGTATCTTCTCTAACTGTAGGGGGACGTTATCATCGTAATCATTTAATACAAAGTCAATCACTCTGCATAATTTTGATATAGTAAATGTAAGTGAAGACTACTTGACATGCAGTATTTGTCTCCAGAATTTACCCATAAACATATAGTACTTTTTAATAATTTTTCATTATTTGAGTGCTGTACATTTTCAGAGTTTTACATAAGGTGTCTACTGCCATGGTGACCCTGATAAGTGTTTTCCCAGCATAATGTCTTTTCCTGAGTAAAGCACAAAAGAGCACTTTTAAGGTGCCGCAAGCCTCTTCAAAAGAAGAACCAAAGATAATAGGTGATTTTGTACAATAATTGCTATAAAGATTGTACATAACAAGGCATTCATTTTTAGAACATATGAGGTAGAATTAAATCACAATGAAGACAATTAAGTGTGGACTTTTTCAGTGGCATGTGTATGCTGTACTATTTATTTATGTAAATGTATTTTGTTAATATTGGACACAGAAAAAAGGTTGTCATCTAAAAGTATTAAAGTTTCTGTAAACCAAGTCACTAAAATCTTAAATAAATGTTAACATATTGATGTAATTTTAAAATATTTTTAAATATGCAGTTTTCTTTAAAATAATGGAATGTAAAATAAATATTGCGCTAGTTTAGAACAATAAATGGTGAAAAATAACAAGTGAAGCAGCTACATAAAATATGACTAATATTAAAACTGTGAGGGGGTTAATTCAGCAGCGGGTGTGTGTGACCCCCTGGATGGGTTCACCACTAGGGATGAGCTTCGTGTTCGAGTCGAACATACGTTCGACTCGAACATTGGCTGTTCGATCGTTCGACGAAGATCGAACGATTTGGGCCGTTCGCGCCAAATTCGAGTGACGCGAACGGCCCACAATGCACTACGCCATCGCAGTGTCATCCAGGCGCTGTGATTGGCCAAGCATGCACTGTGACCCCGCATGCTTGGCCAATCACAGCGCCGGCAGCGAGGAGAGCAATGATTGGCCACAGGCAGGATGCCTGTGGCCAATTATTGCTGAGGGTGTTTAGTACACGCCCCACACTATAAAAGGCCGCCAGCACGGCGGCCTAGTGTAGTGTGTTCCGGAGCAGGGATAGAGTAGCATAGGCAGGGACAGTGACTGTTATTTCTTTCTTGCTTAACCTGGATTCCTTTAGTTTAGGGAAAGAGAAGGATAGGTAGGGAGAGTGTCAGTGTGTTTTGTGCTTCTGCTATAGTGTGCTTAAAAAAAACATTTATTCTAGGGACAGAAAACTCTAGGTAGGGACAGTGTCAGTTTCTTTCACTCTGCAAGTCCTTGTTTCCAGGGACCTGTAAGGACAGTGAGTTAATTGTCCTTGTGCTATATTGTGCTTAAAAAAAACATTTATTCTAGGGACAGAAAACTCTAGGTAGGGACAGTGTCAGTTTCTTTCACTCTGCAAGTCCTTGTTTCCAGGGACCTGTAAGGACAGTGAGTTAATTGTCCTTGTGCTATATTGTGATTAAAAAAAACATTTATTCTAGGGACAGAAAACTCTAGGTAGGGACAGTGTCAGTTTCTTTCACTCTGCAAGTCCTTGTTTCCAGGGACCTGTAAGGACAGTGAGTTAATTGTCCTTGTGCTATATTGTGATTAAAAAAAACATTTATTCTAGGGACAGAAAACTCTAGGTAGGGACAGTGTCAGTTTCTTTCACTCTGCAAGTCCTTGTTTCCAGGGACCTGTAAGGACAGTGAGTTAATTGTCCTTGTGCTATATTGTGCTTAAAAAAAACATTTATTCTAGGGACAGAAAACTCTAGGTAGGGACAGTGTCAGTTTCTTTCACTCTGCAAGTCCTTGTTTCCAGGGACCTGTAAGGACAGTGAGTTAATTGTCCTTGTGCTATATTGTGATTAAAAAAAACATTTATTCTAGGGACAGAAAACTCTAGGTAGGGACAGTGTCAGTTTCTTTCACTCTGCAAGTCCTTGTTTCCAGGGACCTGTAAGGACAGTGAGTTAATTTTCCTTGTGCTATATTGTGATTAAAAAAAACATTTATTCTAGGGACAGAAAACTCTAGGTAGGGACAGTGTCAGTTTCTTTCACTCTGCAAGTCCTTGTTTCCAGGGACCTGTAAGGACAGTGAGTTAATTGTCCTTGTGCTATATTGTGCTTAAAAAAAACATTTATTCTAGGGACAGAAAACTCTAGGTAGGGACAGTGTCAGTTTCTTTCACTCTGCAAGTCCTTGTTTCCAGGGACCTGTAAGGACAGTGAGTTAATTTTCCTTGTGCTATATTGTGATTAAAAAAAACATTTATTCTAGGGACAGAAAACTCTAGGTAGGGACAGTGTCAGTTTCTTTCACTCTGCAAGTCCTTGTTTCCAGGGACCTGTAAGGACAGTGAGTTAATTTTCCTTGTGCTATATTGTGATTAAAAAAAACATTTTTTCTAGGGACAGAAAACTGTAGGTAGGGAGAGTGTTTTTTTTCTTTCACTCTGCAAGTCCTTGTTTCCAGGGACCTGTAAGGACAGTGAGTTAATTGTCCTTGTGCTATATTGTGCTTAAAAAAAACATTTATTCTAGGGACAGAAAACTCTAGGTAGGGACAGTGTCAGTTTCTTTCACTCTGCAAGTCCTTGTTTCCAGGGACCTGTAAGGACAGTGAGTTAATTTTCCTTGTGCTATATTGTGATTAAAAAAAACATTTATTCTAGGGACAGAAAACTCTAGGTAGGGACAGTGTCAGTTTCTTTCACTCTGCAAGTCCTTGTTTCCAGGGACCTGTAAGGACAGTGAGTTAATTTTCCTTGTGCTATATTGTGATTAAAAAAAACATTTTTTCTAGGGACAGAAAACTGTAGGTAGGGAGAGTGTTTTTTTTTCTTTCACTCTGCAAGTCCTTGTTTCCAGGGACCTGTAAGGACAGTGAGTTAATTTTCCTTGTGCTATATTGTGATTAAAAAAAACATTTTTTCTAGGGACAGAAAACTGTAGGTAGGGAGAGTGTTTTTTTTCTTTCACTCTGCAAGTCCTTGTTTCCAGGGACCTGTAAGGACAGTGAGTTAATTGTCCTTGTGCTATATTGTGCTTAAAAAAAACATTTATTCTAGGGACAGAAAACTCTAGGTAGGGACAGTGTCAGTTTCTTTCACTCTGCAAGTCCTTGTTTCCAGGGACCTGGAGAGACATTGAGTGAATTGTCCTTGTGCTATATTGTGATTAAAAAAAACATTTATTCTAGGGACAGAAAACTCTAGGTAGGGACAGTGTCAGTTTCTTTCACTCTGCAAGTCCTTGTTTCCAGGGACCTGTAAGGACAGTGAGTTAATTGTCCTTGTGCTATATTGTGATTAAAAAAAACATTTATTCTAGGGACAGAAAACTCTAGGTAGGGACAGTGTCAGTTTCTTTCACTCTGCAAGTCCTTGTTTCCAGGGACCTGTAAGGACAGTGAGTTAATTTTCCTTGTGCTATATTGTGATTAAAAAAAACATTTATTCTAGGGACAGAAAACTCTAGGTAGGGACAGTGTCAGTTTCTTTCACTCTGCAAGTCCTTGTTTCCAGGGACCTGTAAGGACAGTGAGTTAATTGTCCTTGTGCTATATTGTGCTTAAAAAAAACATTTATTCTAGGGACAGAAAACTCTAGGTAGGGACAGTGTCAGTTTCTTTCACTCTGCAAGTCCTTGTTTCCAGGGACCTGTAAGGACAGTGAGTTAATTTTCCTTGTGCTATATTGTGATTAAAAAAAACATTTATTCTAGGGACAGAAAACTCTAGGTAGGGACAGTGTCAGTTTCTTTCACTCTGCAAGTCCTTGTTTCCAGGGACCTGTAAGGACAGTGAGTTAATTTTCCTTGTGCTATATTGTGATTAAAAAAAACATTTTTTCTAGGGACAGAAAACTGTAGGTAGGGAGAGTGTTTTTTTTCTTTCACTCTGCAAGTCCTTGTTTCCAGGGACCTGTAAGGACAGTGAGTTAATTGTCCTTGTGCTATATTGTGATTAAAAAAAACATTTATTCTAGGGACAGAAAACTCTAGGTAGGGACAGTGTCAGTTTCTTTCACTCTGCAAGTCCTTGTTTCCAGGGACCTGTAAGGACAGTGAGTTAATTTTCCTTGTGCTATATTGTGATTAAAAAAAACATTTATTCTAGGGACAGAAAACTCTAGGTAGGGACAGTGTCAGTTTCTTTCACTCTGCAAGTCCTTGTTTCCAGGGACCTGTAAGGACAGTGAGTTAATTTTCCTTGTGCTATATTGTGATTAAAAAAAACATTTTTTCTAGGGACAGAAAACTGTAGGTAGGGAGAGTGTTTTTTTTCTTTCACTCTGCAAGTCCTTGTTTCCAGGGACCTGTAAGGACAGTGAGTTAATTGTCCTTGTGCTATATTGTGCTTAAAAAAAACATTTATTCTAGGGACAGAAAACTCTAGGTAGGGACAGTGTCAGTTTCTTTCACTCTGCAAGTCCTTGTTTCCAGGGACCTGGAGAGACATTGAGTGAATTGTCCTTGTGCTATATTGTGATTAAAAAAAACATTTATTCTAGGGACAGAAAACTCTAGGTAGGGACAGTGTCAGTTTCTTTCACTCTGCAAGTCCTTGTTTCCAGGGACCTGTAAGGACAGTGAGTTAATTTTCCTTGTGCTATATTGTGATTAAAAAAAACATTTTTTCTAGGGACAGAAAACTGTAGGTAGGGAGAGTGTTTTTTTTCTTTCACTCTGCAAGTCCTTGTTTCCAGGGACCTGTAAGGACAGTGAGTTAATTTTCCTTGTGCTATATTGTGATTAAAAAAAACATTTATTCTAGGGACAGAAAACTCTAGGTAGGGACAGTGTCAGTTTCTTTCACTCTGCAAGTCCTTGTTTCCAGGGACCTGTAAGGACAGTGAGTTAATTTTCCTTGTGCTATATTGTGATTAAAAAAAACATTTTTTCTAGGGACAGAAAACTGTAGGTAGGGAGAGTGTTTTTTTTCTTTCACTCTGCAAGTCCTTGTTTCCAGGGACCTGTAAGGACAGTGAGTTAATTGTCCTTGTGCTATATTGTGATTAAAAAAAACATTTTTTCTAGGGACAGAAAACTCTAGGTAGGGAGAGTTTTTTTTTTTTTTCACTCTGCAAGTCCTTGTTTCCAGGGACCTGTAAGGACAGTGAGTTAATTGTCCTTGTGCTATATTGTGCTTAAAAAAAACATTTATTCTAGGGACAGAAAACTCTAGGTAGGGACAGTGTCAGTTTCTTTCACTCTGCAAGTCCTTGTTTCCAGGGACCTGGAGAGACATTGAGTGAATTGTCCTTGTGCTATATTGTGATTAAAAAAAACATTTATTCTAGGGACAGAAAACTCTAGGTAGGGACAGTGTCAGTTTCTTTCACTCTGCAAGTCCTTGTTTCCAGGGACCTGTAAGGACAGTGAGTTAATTTTCCTTGTGCTATATTGTGATTAAAAAAAACATTTTTTCTAGGGACAGAAAACTGTAGGTAGGGAGAGTGTTTTTTTTCTTTCACTCTGCAAGTCCTTGTTTCCAGGGACCTGTAAGGACAGTGAGTTAATTTTCCTTGTGCTATATTGTGATTAAAAAAAACATTTTTTCTAGGGACAGAAAACTGTAGGTAGGGAGAGTGTTTTTTTTCTTTCACTCTGCAAGTCCTTGTTTCCAGGGACCTGTAAGGACAGTGAGTTAATTGTCCTTGTGCTATATTGTGCTTAAAAAAAACATTTATTCTAGGGACAGAAAACTCTAGGTAGGGACAGTGTCAGTTTCTTTCACTCTGCAAGTCCTTGTTTCCAGGGACCTGGAGAGACATTGAGTGAATTGTCCTTGTGCTATATTGTGATTAAAAAAAACATTTATTCTAGGGACAGAAAACTCTAGGTAGGGACAGTGTCAGTTTCTTTCACTCTGCAAGTCCTTGTTTCCAGGGACCTGTAAGGACAGTGAGTTAATTTTCCTTGTGCTATATTGTGATTAAAAAAAACATTTTTTCTAGGGACAGAAAACTGTAGGTAGGGAGAGTGTTTTTTTTCTTTCACTCTGCAAGTCCTTGTTTCCAGGGACCTGTAAGGACAGTGAGTTAATTTTCCTTGTGCTATATTGTGATTAAAAAAAACATTTATTCTAGGGACAGAAAACTCTAGGTAGGGACAGTGTCAGTTTCTTTCACTCTGCAAGTCCTTGTTTCCAGGGACCTGTAAGGACAGTGAGTTAATTTTCCTTGTGCTATATTGTGATTAAAAAAAACATTTTTTCTAGGGACAGAAAACTGTAGGTAGGGAGAGTGTTTTTTTTCTTTCACTCTGCAAGTCCTTGTTTCCAGGGACCTGTAAGGACAGTGAGTTAATTGTCCTTGTGCTATATTGTGATTAAAAAAAACATTTTTTCTAGGGACAGAAAACTCTAGGTAGGGAGAGTTTTTTTTTTTTTTCACTCTGCAAGTCCTTGTTTCCAGGGACCTGTAAGGACAGTGAGTTAATTGTCCTTGTGCTATATTGTGCTTAAAAAAAACATTTATTCTAGGGACAGAAAACTCTAGGTAGGGACAGTGTCAGTTTCTTTCACTCTGCAAGTCCTTGTTTCCAGGGACCTGGAGAGACATTGAGTGAATTGTCCTTGTGCTATATTGTGATTAAAAAAAACATTTATTCTAGGGACAGAAAACTCTAGGTAGGGACAGTGTCAGTTTCTTTCACTCTGCAAGTCCTTGTTTCCAGGGACCTGTAAGGACAGTGAGTTAATTTTCCTTGTGCTATATTGTGATTAAAAAAAACATTTTTTCTAGGGACAGAAAACTGTAGGTAGGGAGAGTGTTTTTTTTCTTTCACTCTGCAAGTCCTTGTTTCCAGGGACCTGTAAGGACAGTGAGTTAATTTTCCTTGTGCTATATTGTGATTAAAAAAAACATTTTTTCTAGGGACAGAAAACTGTAGGTAGGGAGAGTGTTTTTTTTCTTTCACTCTGCAAGTCCTTGTTTCCAGGGACCTGTAAGGACAGTGAGTTAATTGTCCTTGTGCTATATTGTGCTTAAAAAAAACATTTTTTCTAGGGACAGAAAACTCTAGGTAGGGAGAGTGTTTTTTTTTTTTCACTCTGCAAGTCCTTGTTTCCAGGGACCTGTAAGGACAGTGAGTTAATTGTCCTTGTGCTATATTGTGCTTAAAAAAAACATTTATTCTAGGGACAGAAAACTCTAGGTAGGGACAGTGTCAGTTTCTTTCACTCTGCAAGTCCTTGTTTCCAGGGACCTGTAAGGACAGTGAGTTAATTTTCCTTGTGCTATATTGTGCTTAAAAAAAACATTTATTCTAGGGACAGAAAACTCTAGGTAGGGACAGTGTCAGTTTCTTTCACTCTGCAAGTCCTTGTTTCCAGGGACCTGGAGAGACATTGAGTGAATTGTCCTTGTGCTATATTGTGATTAAAAAAAACATTTATTCTAGGGATAGAAAACTCTAGGTAGGGACAGTGTCAGTTTCTTTCACTGTGAAAGTCCTTGTTTCAAGGGACAGAGAAGGACACCTGAAGGTAGCCCTTATTGCTTTTTTCCCATCTCCCTGCAGGCCATCTATTAGAATGTCTGGAAGGCAAACAAGGAGAGGCAGACAGTCAGGAGGCAATAAAAGAGGGCAAGCAGGCTCTGTGTCTGGGGGCAACAGTGCTGGTCGTGGACGCGGTGCATTGTCATCAGCACATGGCCATGGGACACGCTTGTCCTTCTTTTCGGCAGCTGGACATGTTGAGCCACATCATGCCGAAGACTTGGTAGAGTGGATGACCAAGCCCTCCTCCTCCTCCTCATCCTCTCTCACCCAGGCTCAGGGTACTGGAAAAGCAGCTGCCAAAGCGTCGTCTTCCCTGGTATCAATGTCAGACAAATCATCAGTCACTCCTTCCCTAGACCCACCATGTCCTCCTCCTGAGGAGTCCCCCGAACTGTTTCAGCACAGTGTTGGGTACATGCTCCAGGAGGATGCCCAGCGTTTCGAAGGGTCTGATGATGAAACCCAGCTAGAGGAAGGCAGTAGCGTGAGAGCAGACAGAGGGGATGCTCAAGAAGGACACCAATCTGGCAGTCATGTTCCAGCAGCTGCAGCATACTGCCAGATTGGCTCCAGTGATGAGGAGGGAGGGGATGATGAGGTCAATGACTCCACGTGGGTGCCTAATAGGAGAGAGGAGGAGGAGGAGGATGAGGAGGAGGCACATCTCCAACGAGGCAGGATGCCCTTTGGTGGCCAGCGTAAGGGCAGTACACCGACGGAATCACACCGCAGAGCTCCGCCTGTGCAGGGCGCTGCCTCTGCCCGTCATTCAAAAAGTTCTTTGGTGTGGGCCTTTTTTGAGGCTAGTGCATCAGATCGCACAGCTGCTGTTTGCAACATATGTCTCAAGCGTATATCGCGTGGCCAAAACATCAGCCGCTTGGGTACCACATGCCTGACCAGACATATGTTGACCTGCCATGCAGCTCGTTGGCAAGCCTACCTCAAAGACCCACACCAAAGAACAAAGCGGACCTCTCCTTGCACCGCATCAGCTGGGATCTCCAACCCCACTATAACTTCAGTCCTCTCTGAAACATGCACTGAGAGGAATGAAGGTGTAGAATTAGGTGTGTCACAGCCAAGTACTTGCGCCCACTCTGCTAGCAGTACACCGACGTCCGATTCTAGCAGGCAAATTTCCCTGCCCCAGCTGCTGGACCGTCGAAAGAAGTTCACTCCCAGCCATCCACATGCCCAGCGGTTGAATGCTAGCTTGGCTAAATTGCTAGCGCTTCAACTGCTGCCTTTTCAGTTGGTAGACTCGGCCCCCTTCCGTGAGTTTGTGCAATGTGCGGTTCCTCAGTGGCAGGTTCCCAAACGCCACTTTTTCTCACGGAAGGCTATTCCGGCTCTCTACCGGCATGTGGAAGGCAATGTCTTGGCCTCGCTGGACAGGGCGGTCAGCGGTAAGGTGCATATTACCGCTGACTCATGGTCCAGCAGGCATTGACAGGGACGTTACCTTTCTTTCACGGCCCATTGGGTCACTCTTTTGGCAGCTGGGAAGGATTCAGGACAAGGTGCAGTAGTGTTGGAGGTTGTCCCACCGCCACGCCTCCAAAATGCTACTACTGGTTGTGACACACCTCTCTCCTCCACCCCCTCCTCTTCTTCTTCCTCCATGGCCTCTTCCTGTGGTTTGTCCTATGAACCAGCGGTGCTCCGTAGCCGTTCACGGGGCTACGCAAGTACGCAGGCAAAAAGATGCCATGCCGTGCTTGCGCTGGTGTGTTTGGGGGACAGAAGCCACACTGGGGCAGAGGTCCTGTCTGCTCTGCAGGGCCAGGCCGAGAGGTGGTTGACGCCACGCCAGCTTAAGCCAGGAATGGTGGTTTGCGACAATGGCACCAACCTCCTCTCCGCCCTCCGACAGGGACAACTGACCCATGTGCCCTGTGTGGCTCACGTCCTTAACCTGGTGGTGCAGCGGTTCTTGGGCAGGTACCCGGGCTTACAGGATGTCCTGAGGCAGGCCAGGAAAGTCTGTGTGCATTTCCGCAGATCTTATAATGCCAGTGCTCGCCTGGCTGAGCTGCAAAAGGAGTTGAACCTGCCCAAGAACCGCCTTATATGTGACATGCCCACCAGGTGGAACTCAACGTTGGCCATGCTGCAGCGGCTGCACACGCAGCAGAGGGCCATCAATGAGTACCTGTGCGACTACGGCACCAGGACAGGGTCAGGGGAGCTTGGTTTTTTTTCTCCACGCCAGTGGGGCATGATCAGGGATGCATGCACTGTCCTGGCACCATTTGAGGAGGCCACGAGGATGGTGAGCAGTGACAGTGCATGCATCAGTGACACTGTACCTCTTGTCCACCTGTTGGAGCACACGCTGCGTGGAATAATGGACAGGGCACTTGAGGCAGAACAGAGGCAGGAAGAGGAGGACTTCCTTGCCTCTCAAGGCCCCCTTTACCCAGACAGTGTTCCTTCTGTCCCACCCATCGCACAGGAAGAGGAGGAGGAGGAGGAGGAGGAGGAGGATTGTGTCAGCATGGAGGTGGAGGCTGGCACTCAGCATCATCAGCAGCAGTCTTTTAGGGATGATTTACAGTCCCAAGAAACCAGTGGACTTGTACGTGGCTGGGAGGAGGTGGCTGCGGATCATGTCGTCCTTAGTGACCCAGAGGACTCCGGAGCGAATGCCTCAGCAAACCTACGCTGCATGGCCTCCCTGATCCTGCAAAGTCTGCGGAAGGATCCTCGTATTCTTCGGATCAAGGAGAGGGACCATTACTGGCTGGCCACTCTCCTTGATCCACGGTACAAGGGTAAGGTTGCGGACCTTATGTTACCGTCGCAGAGGGAGCAGAGGATGAGACAACTCCGGGAGGCCTTGCAGAAAGGTCTGTGCAACGCGTTCCCAGAGACTGGGAGGTTGCAAACTCCTGGTCCTGGACAACGAGTTGCTGAGGCTTCGGCCAGTCAAAGAAGGAGCGGTGGGGAAGGTGGCCGTCTGACCGATGCGTTCAGACAATTCTTTAGTCCGCAGCCCCAAAGTATGATCGGTTCCAGCAACCATCGCCAGCGTCTGATAAACATGGTGCAGGAATATCTAGGGGCAAGGTCAGACTTGGACACCTTCCCCACCGAAAATCCTCTGGCTTACTGGGTCTTGAGGATGGATCACTGGCCAGAGCTTGCACAGTATGCAATTGAGCTACTGGCCTGTCCTGCATCCAGCGTTCTTTCGGAACGCACATTCAGTGCTGCTGGAGGATTTGTCACGGATCACAGGGTGCGCCTGTCCACCGACTCGGTTGATCGACTGACTTTCATCAAGATGAACCAGTCTTGGATCACCACCAGCTACCACACACCTGATGCTGATATAACAGACTAATTGATTTTAAAATGTCACATCCCTTCAAGACTGATGCTGATGCTGAGTGCCTGTGCTGTTATGTTGACTGCCTATCCTCCTCCTCCGAGTCCTCAATGATACGATTGATGATGATAGCTTGGAAGATCATTTTTGTTTATGGGTGCCGCCACCAGTGCCTAACGCCCAATTTTTCAGCCCCTGTTTAACAGTGGCGTGTAATTACAATTTTTGAAGCAATACTTTGCAACAGGGCTCATTGCTGTGCTCCAAGTACAGTATCTGTGAGGAGTTGCAGTGTTGTGCCACCAGTGCCTAAGGCCCAATTTTTCAGCCCCTGTTTAACAGGGGCGTGTCATTACAATTTTTGAAGCAATACTTTGCAACAGGGCTCATTGCTGTGCTCCAAGTACAGTATCTGTGAAGGGTTGCAGTGTTGTGCCACCAGTGCCTAAGGCCCAATTTTTCAGCCCCTGTTCAACAGGGGCATGTAATTACAATTCTTGATCTAATAATTCACAGCAGGGCCCATTGCTGCACCCACCAAGAGTAACTGTCAGGGCTTACAGTGTTGTGGCACCAGCACCACCATCAAAGGCCCAATTTTTACTACCACTGTTCAACAATTATATGTAATTAAAATTCCTGATATAATAGTTGACAGCAGGGCGTTCCAGCACCAACCAAGAGTAACTGTGAGTGCTTACAGTGTTGTGCCAACACCAACAACTAAGGGGCCTATTTCTGCAGAGTATATACGGCAGGTCCCTACTTTCAAACATCCAACTTACAAACGACTCCTACTTGCAAACGCAAGAAGACAACAGGAAGTGAGAGGAAATCTACCACTAGGAAGGAAAATTCTCTCCTGTAAGAATAAATATGGGAGAAAGGTGTCTCCTCTGTACTGATGCTTTATCAGCAATCCTTGTTTCAAGAAAAACACCACATTTCAAAAACAGTTGTCATTAGGACGGAAAGTGAGGTGAAATGTTCTGAACAGGGGCACAGACAGCAAAACAAATGTTACAGGGGTGATAACCCTTACCTATGTTTTCCAAAAAGTTTAAAAATAGATTTTTGGTCTGGAGCTACACTTCAACAATGTACCTGTTCAAAATTACAAACAGATTCTACATAAGAACAAACCTACAGTCCCTGTCTTGTATGCACCGCCTGTATACGGCTGTTCAGAGTATATAGGGCCTTTTTTATTTTATGTGCGGGGTTCCCCTTAATATCCATACAAGACCCAAAGGGGCTGGTAATGGGCTGGGGTAGGGGGGGGGGTCATGGGGTAGCTATGCCATTTTTCTTAAAGATTTTCATCCATATTACCGGGACCAGACATTACATTAAAGCCGCAAGCAGTTTTAAATGGCTTTTTTTTCCTTTAGAAGTGTCATTTTGTGCAGGGACAGTTCTAAACACGGGAAACACGTGGCACTTCACAGGCATACTTTAGACACCCCCCAGGTACGATATTTAAAGGAATATTTGACTTTTTTTTTTTCACTTTATGCATCATTAAAATGACTGCTCCCGGAAAACGACCGTTTTTAAAACTTATTTTTGCATTGATACATGTCCCCTGGTGCAGAACCCGGGTTCCCAAACCCTTTTTAGGACAATAACATGCATAATAGTTGTTATAATTAGCACTTTAGAATTCGAACGTTCGCATCCATTGTATTTAATAGGGTTCTAATGTTCGTTCGAACTTTCGGTCCGTTCGCGGGTTCTGGTGCGAACCGAACCCGGGGGTGTTCGGCTCATCACTATTCACCACACAAAAACAGGCACAGCAGACAGTGGTAGGAGAAAACAAAAGGGTGTGGTTTTATTTGAACTAAGTACAGACAAAAAAATACAGCAAAAACAAAAGAAACAGGGAAAATAAATCCTGGTCAACTTGACCTCTCACTACACACGTTGGTGTCCCTAACTAACAACTGGGTACAGCCTTGTGCTGTCCCAGTCCCTAGCTCCCTGCTTTTAGAAATTCTTAACAATAACCACACAGGCTTTGGCTCACCGCACAGAGATCACACTCCCCAGACTATCCACACAGATCTGGTTCCAGGTTGGAGAATCTCCCTTAGCATGCTGGGAGTTCTTGTAGAGGCCCTAATGAGCCCACTTGATTTAGCTGGGCTCATTAACTCTTCCCCTGCAAGACTCCCAGCACTCCCCCTAGTGGTATAAACTGGCATAAAGCCTGAATCTAGGACATATATATCTCCCATCCTGGATGCAACCTGGTGATTTTACCTGCCTGCTGTTACATACCCCCCCTCTTGTTTTAACCTTGGGGTTGGAACACAAGCAATCAGGCATGCATGTACTCGAGACAAAGCATCCACATTCCCCATTTGAACGCCAGGGCGATGCTTTACTGTAAAGTTGAATTCCTGTAGGGCCAGGAACTACCTATTTACTCTTCTATTTTTCTCTTTGTTTTGAGCCATCCACTTTAAAGGAGCATGATCAGTAATCATGTCAAAGTGCCTACCTAACAGATAGTACCGAAGGGAATCTAGAGCCCACATCACCGCTAAACACTCCTTCTCAATTGTGGCGTAATTTACCTCATGGGACTTCAATTTCCTGCTGAGGTAAATGACTGGGTGCTCTTCCCCGTTCCAGACCTGGGACAATACTGCTCCCAACCCAACGTCTGATGCATCACTTTGTACGACAAAGTCCCTAGAGAAGTCTGGTGAGTGCAACACTGGTTGGCTACATAAGGCTTTTTTTAAAGAATTGGAATGCTGCCTCAGCCTCTGGGGTCCATTTAACCATGACAGACTCTTTCCCTTTTGTCAGGTTGGTTAGGGGCACAGCCTGAGAAGCAAAGTGGGGAATGAATCGCCGATAATAACCAGCGATTCCCAGAAAGGCTCGTACCTGCTTCTTGCTGTTGGGACGTGGCCAATTCTGTATGGCCTCGACTTTATTGACCTGGGGTTTTATTACTCCCCTCCCAATGGTGTACCCAAGATATTTAGCCTCCTCCTGTCCAATGGTACACTTCTTGGGGTTGGCCGTAAACCCAGATTCTCGGATAGAGTCTAGGACTGCTTGCACTTTTGGCAGATGTGAGGTCCAATCTGTGCTATGGACAATTACATCATCCAGGTAAGCCGCAGCATACTTCTGATGGGGCCTCAGTATCTGGTCCATTTTCCGCTGGAATGTTGTCGGTGCATTCTGTAATCCAAACGGCATTCTTTTATATTGGAACGCCCCATCTGGGGTTACAAACGCGGTTTTCTCCTTGGCCGATTTGGCCAGGGGAATTTGCCAATACCCTTTTGTGAGATCAAGGGTTGTCATGTATCGGGCTGTTCCCAGCCGGTCGATCAACTCATCTATACGTGGCATGGGGTAGGTGTCAAATTTTGTAACTTTGTTCAGTTGTCGAAAATCGTTACAAAATCGCCAGCTCCCATCCGGTTTAGGCACTAACACTATGGGACTGGACCAATCACTTTGGGATTCCTCTATCACCCCCAACTTAAGCATTTTCTGTACTTCCTCACGTATTGCCTCCCGTCGGGCCTCTGGGATCCGATAGGTTTTTAGCTTCACCCTTTCACCGGGTGGGGTAATAATATCATGGTCTACCCCAGACGTTTGTCCCGGCAGCTCAGAGAAAACCTCCTTGTTGCGAAGCACAAACTCCTTAACCTCCTGTTGTTGGGGTTTTGACAAGGTGACTGCTATTCCAACCTCAGGAATCACGCAATCAGACTGAGCTGGTGACAAAGTTTCTGCGACTAGGGATTCCCTATCCCTCCAGGCTTTCAACAGATTAATGTGATAGATCTGTTCGGGCTTTCGCCTTCCTGGTTGTCTGACCTTGTAATTCACTTCGCTCACTTTTTCCATTATCTCGTAGGGGCCTTGCCATTTGCAAGGAATTTGCTTTCAATCGTAGGGACAAGTACCAATACCCTATCCCCCGGGGAAAAGGTACGGGTCTTGGCCCCACGGTTGTACACTCTCTGCTGTGCCAACTGCGCTTGGGCCAAATGTTCCTTTACGATTGGCATTACCTGTGCAATTCTATCTTGCATCAGGGCGACATGCTCAATCACACTCCTGTGGGGAGAACTCTCACTCTCCCAAGTTTCCTTGGCGATATCCAACAGCCCTCTTGGGTGTCTCCCATAGAGTATTTCAAAAGGTGAGAAACCCGTAGAGGATTGGGGTACCTCCCTAATGGCAAACATTAAATAGGGAATTAGACAGTCCCAATCCTTTCCATCTCTATCCACCACCTTCTTTAACATTTGTTTTAGGGTTTTGTTGAATCTTTCAACCAACCCATCTGTTTGGGGGTGATACACAGATGTACGCAATTGTGCCACTTTGAACAACTTGCACAGCTCTTTCATAACCCGGGACATAAAGGGTGTACCTTGGTCCGTAAGCAGTTCCTTACAAATACCCACACAGCTAAAAACAAGAGATAGCTCTTTGGCTATGGTTTTGGCCGAGGTATTTCGGAGCGGAATCGCTTCCGGATACCGGGTGGCATAGTCCAATATAACCAAAATGTACTGATGCCCCCTAGCGGACTTCATTATCGGACCTACCAAATCCATTGCGATCCTCTCAAAAGGGACCTCAATGATGGGGAGAGGGACCAGCGGGTTACGGAAATGTGGCATCGGTGCCGACCTCTGACACACAGGGCAGCAGGAACAATAATTTTCTGTTTCCTTCATGACCCCAGGCCAATAGAATCTTTGCAATACTCTCTCTCGGGTTTTCTCTGTCCCCAGATGACCTCCAAGAATGTGCCCATGGGCCAACTCTAACACCAACTTCCTGTAAGGTTTGGGGACCACAAGCTGCTCAATGGTTTCTTCTGCCCTTTTAGACACCCGATACAGTAGGTCCTTTTCCACGATGAAGTACGGGTAAGTGCAGGTCTCATCTGGGTTCACTAACTCGCCATCTATTTTCACTACGTTTTCCCGTGCCTTTATTAGGGCGGGGTCTTTTAACTGTTCTGTGGCAAAATTTTCCTTGTGAACCTCGAGATCAGAAAACTCCACATACGGCACGCTTTCGTCTGAGGATGTTGGCTCCTCCCCAGTTTCTCGAGTCTCCCCTGCCAATACCGACAAGGGGAATTCTGGAGAGTCCTCACCACTCTCAGAGAAATTCTGGCTATCACATTCCTGGTATATAGGGGCACCAGTGGGGGGCTCAGGACGATCCCAGAGTTCCCAAAACTTTGGAAAATCCCTTCCCACAATGGCATCATGTGGTAACTGAGACACTAACCCCACCTGATGAGAGAGGTTACCTTTGGAGGTCTCAAAACACACTGTAGTCACAGGATACTCTCGGGTGTCCCCATGCACACAAATAACAGCTACCTTGTTATTCCCAGAGACCTCTGTAGTGACTAATTCAGCTTTTATCAGTGTCACCAGGCTACCTGAATCCAGCAACACAACAACATTTTTACCATTAATACACATTTTGCATAAATGTTTCTCAGTTCCCCGAATGGCAGTACATGCAACTGTCGCAAACAGCGACTGACGTCTGTCCCTTAGAAAGTCACATTGCATGGGTTCATCCACAACCGGGCAATTTGCTGCAATATGTCCCTCTTGCCGGCAGCAGTAGCAAACAATCCTTTTTGCTGCCTCTTGAGCCCCTGAGTTCCCAGGCTGTTCTCGCCAGACATTAGGTATAACTCTCACCCTCTCATTCTCTCCACCCTCACCCCTTGGAATCATCTTACCCGCCACTGGGAATGGTCTGGTCTTAGGGTGGAAAGTCCGTGAGTCTCTGGAAGAGGCAGTCAGGTTTTCCGTAGCCAAGTACTTCTCTACACGATCCACAAGATTATCAGCCATTTCTGGGTCTCCATGGCTTACCCACTTTTGGATGGCAGTAGGAAGAGCTCTCAAGAAACGATCCATCACAACACGTTCCACAATCTTTGGTGCGGACAAAGTCTCTGGCTGTAGCCACTTCCTTCTCAGGCGAATGAGATCATACATTTGAGACCTGGGGGGTTTTCCAAGCTGGAAAGTCCAGTTATGCACACGCTGAGGCCGGACGGCCAGGGTGACACCCAGCTGTGCCAATATTTCATTTTTTAGCATCACATAGTCTTTTGCTTGGTCAGGCTCTAGGTCATAGTAAGCTTTCTGCGATTCACCAGTTAACAGAGGGGCCACCAGTCCGGCCCACTGCTCCTTAGGCCACTTTTCCCTTTCAGCAGTCCTTTCAAATGTGGTCAAAAACACCTCTGGATCATCCTCTCCAGTCATTTTTGTCAGTAAACGACTCACCCCAAAGGACGCAGTATTAGCGGAGCTACTTGCCTCACTGGTCTGTGGACGTTGCTGCATTAATGTCTCCATTTGTTGCTGTAGGCTCTGTTCTTGCTTCTGCAACAGGTCTATGAAGCGGGCCTCAGATTGCTGCTGGGCTTGTTGCTGGGCTGCAAGGCTCTGTTGCAAAGTTGCATTTGTCTGCTGCTGGGCTGCGAGGCTCTGTTGTTGAGCCACAAGGCTCTTTTGCAAACCTGCATTTGTCTGCTGCTGATTAGCATTTGCTAGAGCCAGCTGTTTCAGTATCTCCTCCATGCTGGCCTTTTAAAAAAAAACTGCCCGCATTCTCCACCAACTGTGAGGGGGTTAACTCAGCAGCGGGTGTGTGTGACCCCCTGGATGGGTTCACCACACAAAAACAGGCACAGCAGACAGTGGTAGGAGAAAACAAAAGGGTGTGGTTTTATTTGAACTAAATACAGACAAAAAAATACAGCAAAAACAAAAGAAACAGGGAAAATAAATCCTGGTCAACTTGACCGCTCACTACACACGTTGGTGTCCCTAACTAACAACTGGGTACAGCCTTGTGCTGTCCCAGTCCCTAGCTCCCTGCTTTTAGAAATTCTTAACAATAACCACACAGGCTTTGGCTCACCGCACAGAGATCACACTCCCCAGACTATCCACACAGATCTGGTTCCAGGTTGGAGCATCTCCCTTACCATGCTTGGAGTTCTTGTAGAGGCCCTAATGAGCCCACTTGATTTAGCTGGGCTCATTAACTCTTCCCCTGCAAGACTCCCAGCACTCCCCCTAGTGGTATAAACTGGCATAAAGCCTGAATCTAGGACATATATATCTCCCATCCTGGATGCAACCTGGTGATTTTACCTGCCTGCTGTTACATACCCCCCCTCTTGTTTTAACCTTGGGATTGGAACACAAGCAATCAGGCATGCATGTACTCGAGACAAAGCATCCACATTCCCCATTTGAACGCCAGGGCGATGCTTTACTGTAAAGTTGAATTCCTGTAGGGCCAGGAACCACCTATTTTCTCTTCTATTTGTCTCTTTGTTTTGAGTCATCCACTTTAAAGGAGCATGATCAGTAATCATGTCAAAGTCCCTACCTAACAGATAGTACCGAAGGGAATCCAGAGCCCACATCACCGCTAAACACTCCTTCTCAATTGTGGCGTAATTTACCTCATGGGACTTCAATTTCCTGCTGAGGTAAATGACTGGGTGCTCTTCCCCGTTCCAGACCTGGGACAATACTGCTCCCAACCCAACGTCTGATGCATCACTTTGTACGACAAAGTCCCTAGAGAAGTCTGGTGAGTGCAACACTGGCTGGCTACATATGGCTTTTTTTAAGAATTGGAATGCTGTCTCAGCCTCTGGGGTCCATTTAACCATGACAGACTCTTTCCCTTTTGTCAGGTTGGTTAGTGGCACAGCCTGAGAAGCAAAGTGGGGAATGAATCGCCGATAATAACCAGCGATTCCCAGAAAGGCTCGTACCTGCTTCTTGCTGTTGGGACGTGGCCAATTCTGCATGGCCTCGACTTTATTGACCTGGGGTTTTATTACTCCCCTCCCAATGGTGTACCCAAGATATTTAGCCTCCTCCTGTCCAATGGTACACTTCTTGGGGTTGGCCGTAAACCCAGATTTCCGGATAGAGTCTAGGACTGCTTGCACTTTTGGCAGATGTGAGGCCCAATCTGTGCTATGGACAATTACATCATCCAGGTAAGCCGCAGCATACTTCTGATGGGGCCTCAGTATCTGGTCCATTTTCCGCTGGAATATTGCCGGTGCATTCTGTAATCCAAACGGCATTCTTTTATATTGGAACGCCCCATCTGGGGTTACAAACGCGGTTTTCTCCTTGGCTGATTTGGCCAGGAGAATTTTCCAATACCCTTTTGTGAGATCAAGGGTTGTCATTAGTGATGAGCCGAACACCCCCGGGTTCGGTTCGCACCAGAACCCGCGAACGGACCGAAAGTTCGAACGAACATTAGAACCCTATTAAATACAATGGATGCGAACGTTCGAATTCTAAAGTGCTAATTATAACAACTATTATGCATGTTATTGTCCTAAAAAGGGTTTGGGAACCCGGGTTCTGCACCAGGGGACATGTATCAATGCAAAAAGAAGTTTTAAAAACGGTCGTTTTTCGGGAGCAGTCATTTTAATGATGCATAAAGTGAAAAAAAAAAAGTCAAATATTCCTTTAAATATCGTACCTGGGGGGTGTCTAAAGTATGCCTGTGAAGTGCCACGTGTTTCCCGTGTTTAGAACTGTCCCTGCACAAAATGACACTTCTAAAGGAAAAAAAAGCCATTTAAAACTGCTTGCGGCTTTAATGTAATGTCTGGTCCCGGTAATATGGATGAAATTCTTTAAGAAAAATGGCATAGCTACCCCATGACCCCCCCCCTACCCCAGCCCATTACCAGCCCCTTTGGGTCTTGTATGGATATTAAGGGGAACCCCGCACATAAAATAAAAAAGGCCCTATATACTCTGAACAGCCGTATACAGGCGGTGCATACAAGACAGGGACTGTAGGTTTGTTCTTATGTAGAGTCTGTTTGTAATTTTGAACAGGTACATTGTTGAAGTGTAGCTCCAGCCCAAAAATCTATTTTTAAACTTTTTGGAAAACATAGGTAAGGGTTATCACCCCTGTAACATTTGTTTTGCTGTCTGTGCCCCTGTTCAGAACATTTCACCTCACTTTCCGTCCCAATGACAACTGTTTTTGAAATGTGGTGTTTTTCTTGAAACAAGGATTGCTGATAAAGCATCAGTACAGAGGAGACACCTTTCTCCCATATTTATTCTTACAGGAGAGAATTTTCCTTCCTAGTGGTAGATTTCCTCTCACTTCCTGTTGTCTTCTTGCGTTTGCAAGTAGGAGTCGTTTGTAAGTTGGATGTTTGAAAGTAGGGACCTGCCGTATATACTCTGCAGAAATAGGCCCCTTAGTTGTTGGTGTTGGCACAACACTGTAAGCACTCACAGTTACTCTTGGTTGGTGCTGGAACGCCCTGCTGTCAACTATTATATCAGGAATTTTAATTACATATAATTGTTGAACAGTGGTAGTAAAAATTGGGCCTTTGATGGTGGTGCTGGTGCCACAACACTGTAAGCCCTGACAGTTACTCTTGGTGGGTGCAGCAATGGGCCCTGCTGTGAATTATTAGATCAAGAATTGTAATTACATGCCCCTGTTGAACAGGGGCTGAAAAATTGGGCCTTAGGCACTGGTGGCACAACACTGCAACCCCTCACAGCAACTGTACTTGGAGCACAGCAATGAGCCCTGTTGCAAAGTATTGCTTCAAAAATTGTAATGACACGCCCCTGTTAAACAGGGGCTGAAAAATTGGGCCTTAGGCACTGGTGGCACAACACTGCAACTCCTCACAGATACTGTACTTGGAGCACACCAATGAGCCCTGTTGCAAAGTATTGCTTCAAAAATTGTAATGACACGCCCCTGTTAAACAGGGGCTGAAAAATTGGGCCTTAGGCACTGGTGGCACAACACTGCAACTCCTCACAGATACTGTACTTGGAGCACAGCAATGAGCCCTGTTGCAAAGTATTGCTTCAAAAATTGTAATTACACGCCCCTGTTAAACAGGGGCTGAAAAATTGGGCGTTAGGCACTGGTGGCACAACACTGCAACTCCTCACAGATACTGTACTTGGAGCACAGCAATGAGCCCTGTTGCAAAGTATTGCTTCAAAAATTGTAATTACACGCCCCTGTTAAACAGGGGCTGAAAAATTGGGCGTTAGGCACTGGTGGCGGCACCCATAAACAAAAATGATCTTACAAGCTATCATCATCAATCGTATCATTGAGGACTCGGAGGAGGAGGATAGCCAGTCAACATAACAGCACAGGCACTCAGCATCAGCATCAGTCTTGAAGGGATGTGACATGTTAAAATCAATTAGTCTGTTATATCAGCATCAGGTGTGTGGTAGCTGGTGGTGATCCAAGACTGGTTCATCTTGATGAAAGTCAGTCGATCAACCGAGTCGGTGGACAGGCGCACCCTGTGATCCGTGACAAATCCTCCAGCAGCACTGAATGTGCGTTCCGAAAGAACGCTGGATGCAGGACAGGCCAGTAGCTCAATTGCATACTGTGCAAGCTCTGGCCAGTGATCCATCCTCAAGACCCAGTAAGCCAGAGGATTTTCGGTGGGGAAGGTGTCCAAGTCTGACCTTGCCCCTAGATATTCCTGCACCATGTTTATCAGACGCTGGCGATGGTTGCTGGAACCGATCATACTTTGGGGCTGCGGACTAAAGAATTGTCTGAACGCATCGGTCAGACGGCCACCTTCCCCACCGCTCCTTCTTTGACTGGCCGAAGCCTCAGCAACTCGTTGTCCAGGACCAGGAGTTTGCAACCTCCCAGTCTCTGGGAACGCGTTGCACAGACCTTTCTGCAAGGCCTCCCGGAGTTGTCTCATCCTCTGCTCCCTCTGCGACGGTAACATAAGGTCCGCAACCTTACCCTTGTACCGTGGATCAAGGAGAGTGGCCAGCCAGTAATGGTCCCTCTCCTTGATCCGAAGAATACGAGGATCCTTCCGCAGACTTTGCAGGATCAGGGAGGCCATGCAGCGTAGGTTTGCTGAGGCATTCGCTCCGGAGTCCTCTGGGTCACTAAGGACGACATGATCCGCAGCCACCTCCTCCCAGCCACGTACAAGTCCACTGGTTTCTTGGGACTGTAAATCATCCCTAAAAGACTGCTGCTGATGATGCTGAGTGCCAGCCTCCACCTCCATGCTGACACAATCCTCCTCCTCCTCCTCCTCCTCCTCCTCTTCCTGTGCGATGGGTGGGACAGAAGGAACACTGTCTGGGTAAAGGGGGCCTTGAGAGGCAAGGAAGTCCTCCTCTTCCTGCCTCTGTTCTGCCTCAAGTGCCCTGTCCATTATTCCACGCAGCGTGTGCTCCAACAGGTGGACAAGAGGTACAGTGTCACTGATGCATGCACTGTCACTGCTCACCATCCTCGTGGCCTCCTCAAATGGTGCCAGGACAGTGCATGCATCCCTGATCATGCCCCACTGGCGTGGAGAAAAAAAACCAAGCTCCCCTGACCCTGTCCTGGTGCCGTAGTCGCACAGGTACTCATTGATGGCCCTCTGCTGCGTGTGCAGCCGCTGCAGCATGGCCAACGTTGAGTTCCACCTGGTGGGCATGTCACATATAAGGCGGTTCTTGGGCAGGTTCAACTCCTTTTGCAGCTCAGCCAGGCGAGCACTGGCATTATAAGATCTGCGGAAATGCACACAGACTTTCCTGGCCTGCCTCAGGACATCCTGTAAGCCCGGGTACCTGCCCAAGAAGCGCTGCACCACCAGGTTAAGGACGTGAGCCACACAGGGCACATGGGTCAGTTGTCCCTGTCGGAGGGCGGAGAGGAGGTTGGTGCCATTGTCGCAAACCACCATTCCTGGCTTAAGCTGGCGTGGCGTCAACCACCTCTCGGCCTGGCCCTGCAGAGCAGACAGGACCTCTGCCCCAGTGTGGCTTCTGTCCCCCAAACACACCAGCGCAAGCACGGCATGGCATCTTTTTGCCTGCGTACTTGCGTAGCCCCGTGAACGGCTACGGAGCACCGCTGGTTCATAGGACAAACCACAGGAAGAGGCCATGGAGGAAGAAGAAGAGGAGGGGGTGGAGGAGAGAGGTGTGTCACAACCAGTAGTAGCATTTTGGAGGCGTGGCGGTGGGACAACCTCCAACACTACTGCACCTTGTCCTGAATCCTTCCCAGCTGCCAAAAGAGTGACCCAATGGGCCGTGAAAGAAAGGTAACGTCCCTGTCCATGCCTGCTGGACCATGAGTCAGCGGTAATATGCACCTTACCGCTGACCGCCCTGTCCAGCGAGGCCAAGACATTGCCTTCCACATGCCGGTAGAGAGCCGGAATAGCCTTCCGTGAGAAAAAGTGGCGTTTGGGAACCTGCCACTGAGGAACTGCACATTGCACAAACTCACGGAAGGGGGCCGAGTCTACCAACTGAAAAGGCAGCAGTTGAAGCGCTAGCAATTTAGCCAAGCTAGCATTCAACCGCTGGGCATGTGGATGGCTGGGAGTGAACTTCTTTCGACGGTCCAGCAGCTGGGGCAGGGAAATTTGCCTGCTAGAATCGGACGTCGGTGTACTGCTAGCAGAGTGGGCGCAAGTACTTGGCTGTGACACACCTAATTCTACACCTTCATTCCTCTCAGTGCATGTTTCAGAGAGGACTGAAGTTATAGTGGGGTTGGAGATCCCAGCTGATGCGGTGCAAGGAGAGGTCCGCTTTGTTCTTTGGTGTGGGTCTTTGAGGTAGGCTTGCCAACGAGCTGCATGGCAGGTCAACATATGTCTGGTCAGGCATGTGGTACCCAAGCGGCTGATGTTTTGGCCACGCGATATACGCTTGAGACATATGTTGCAAACAGCAGCTGTGCGATCTGATGCACTAGCCTCAAAAAAGGCCCACACCAAAGAACTTTTTGAATGACGGGCAGAGGCAGCGCCCTGCACAGGCGGAGCTCTGCGGTGTGATTCCGTCGGTGTACTGCCCTTACGCTGGCCACCAAAGGGCATCCTGCCTCGTTGGAGATGTGCCTCCTCCTCATCCTCCTCCTCCTCCTCTCTCCTATTAGGCACCCACGTGGAGTCAGTGACCTCATCATCCCCTCCCTCCTCATCACTGGAGCCAATCTGGCAGTATGCTGCAGCTGCTGGAACATGACTGCCAGATTGGTGTCCTTCTTGAGCATCCCCTCTGTCTGCTCTCACGCTACTGCCTTCCTCTAGCTGGGTTTCATCATCAGACCCTTCGAAACGCTGGGCATCCTCCTGGAGCATGTACCCAACACTGTGCTGAAACAGTTCGGGGGACTCCTCAGGAGGAGGACATGGTGGGTCTAGGGAAGGAGTGACTGATGATTTGTCTGACATTGATACCAGGGAAGACGACGCTTTGGCAGCTGCTTTTCCAGTACCCTGAGCCTGGGTGAGAGAGGATGAGGAGGAGGAGGAGGGCTTGGTCATCCACTCTACCAAGTCTTCGGCATGATGTGGCTCAACATGTCCAGCTGCCGAAAAGAAGGACAAGCGTGTCCCATGGCCATGTGCTGATGACAATGCACCGCGTCCACGACCAGCACTGTTGCCCCCAGACACAGAGCCTGCTTGCCCTCTTTTATTGCCTCCTGACTGTCTGCCTCTCCTTGTTTGCCTTCCAGACATTCTAATAGATGGCCTGCAGGGAGATGGGAAAAAAGCAATAAGGGCTACCTTCAGGTGTCCTTCTCTGTCCCTTGAAACAAGGACTTGCAGAGTGAAATAAACTGACACTCTCCCTACCTACAGTTTTCTGTCCCTAGAATAAATGTTTTTTTTAATCACAATATAGCACAAGGACAATTCAGTCACTGTCCTTCCAGGTCCCTGGAAACAAGGACTTGCAGAGTGAAATAAACTGACACTCTCCCTACCTACAGTTTTCTGTCCCTAGAATAAATGTTTTTTTAAGCACAATATAGCACAAGGACAATTCACTCACTGTCCTTACAGGTCCCTGGAAACAAGGACTTGCAGAGTGAAAGAAAAAAAACACTCTCCCTACCTACAGTTTTCTGTCCCTAGAAAAAATGTTTTTTTTAATCACAATATAACACAAGGACAATTCACTCACTGTCCTTCCAGGTCCCTGGAAACAAGGACTTGCAGAGTGAAATAAACTGACACTCTCCCTACCTACAGTTTTCTGTCCCTAGAATAAATGTTTTTTTTAAGCACAATATAGCACAAGGACAATTCACTCACTGTCCTTACAGGTCCCTGGAAACAAGGACTTGCAGAGTGAAAGAAAAAAAACACTCTCCCTACCTACAGTTTTCTGTCCCTAGAAAAAATGTTTTTTTTAATCACAATATAACACAAGGACAATTCACTCACTGTCCTTCCAGGTCCCTGGAAACAAGGACTTGCAGAGTGAAATAAACTGACACTCTCCCTACCTACAGTTTTCTGTCCCTAGAATAAATGTTTTTTTTAAGCACAATATAGCACAAGGACAATTCACTCACTGTCCTTACAGGTCCCTGGAAACAAGGACTTGCAGAGTGAAAGAAAAAAAACACTCTCCCTACCTACAGTTTTCTGTCCCTAGAAATTTTTTTTTTTTTAATCACAATATAACACAAGGACAATTCACTCACTGTCCTTCCAGGTCCCTGGAAACAAGGACTTGCAGAGTGAAATAAACTGACACTCTCCCTACCTACAGTTTTCTGTCCCTAGAATAAATGTTTTTTTTAATCACAATATAGCACAAGGACAATTCAGTCACTGTCCTTCCAGGTCCCTGGAAACAAGGACTTGCAGAGTGAAATAAACTGACACTCTCCCTACCTACAGTTTTCTGTCCCTAGAATAAATGTTTTTTTTAATCACAATATAGCACAAGGACAATTCAGTCACTGTCCTTCCAGGTCCCTGGAAACAAGGACTTGCAGAGTGAAATAAACTGACACTCTCCCTACCTACAGTTTTCTGTCCCTAGAATAAATGTTTTTTTAAGCACAATATAGCACAAGGACAATTCACTCACTGTCCTTACAGGTCCCTGGAAACAAGGACTTGCAGAGTGAAAGAAAAAAAACACTCTCCCTACCTACAGTTTTCTGTCCCTAGAAAAAATGTTTTTTTTAATCACAATATAACACAAGGACAATTCACTCACTGTCCTTCCAGGTCCCTGGAAACAAGGACTTGCAGAGTGAAATAAACTGACACTCTCCCTACCTACAGTTTTCTGTCCCTAGAATAAATGTTTTTTTTAAGCACAATATAGCACAAGGACAATTCACTCACTGTCCTTACAGGTCCCTGGAAACAAGGACTTGCAGAGTGAAAGAAAAAAAACACTCTCCCTACCTACAGTTTTCTGTCCCTAGAAAAAAAATTTTTTTTAATCACAATATAACACAAGGACAATTCACTCACTGTCCTTCCAGGTCCCTGGAAACAAGGACTTGCAGAGTGAAATAAACTGACACTCTCCCTACCTACAGTTTTCTGTCCCTAGAATAAATGTTTTTTTTAATCACAATATAGCACAAGGACAATTCAGTCACTGTCCTTCCAGGTCCCTGGAAAGAAGGACTTGCAGAGTGAAATAAACTGACACTCTCCCTACCTACAGTTTTCTGTCCCTAGAATAAATGTTTTTTTTAATCACAATATAGCACAAGGACAATTCAGTCACTGTCCTTCCAGGTCCCTGGAAACAAGGACTTGCAGAGTGAAATAAACTGACACTCTCCCTACCTACAGTTTTCTGTCCCTAGAATAAATGTTTTTTTTAAGCACAATATAGCACAAGGACAATTCACTCACTGTCCTTACAGGTCCCTGGAAACAAGGACTTGCAGAGTGAAAGAAAAAAAACACTCTCCCTACCTACAGTTTTCTGTCCCTAGAAAAAATGTTTTTTTTAATCACAATATAACACAAGGACAATTCACTCACTGTCCTTCCAGGTCCCTGGAAACAAGGACTTGCAGAGTGAAATAAACTGACACTCTCCCTACCTACAGTTTTCTGTCCCTAGAATAAATGTTTTTTTAATCACAATATAGCACAAGGACAATTCAGTCACTGTCCTTCCAGGTCCCTGGAAACAAGGACTTGCAGAGTGAAATAAACTGACACTCTCCCTACCTACAGTTTTCTGTCCCTAGAATAAATGTTTTTTTTAATCACAATATAGCACAAGGACAATTCAGTCACTGTCCTTCCAGGTCCCTGGAAACAAGGACTTGCAGAGTGAAATAAACTGACACTCTCCCTACCTACAGTTTTCTGTCCCTAGAATAAATGTTTTTTTTAATCACAATATAGCACAAGGACAATTCAGTCACTGTCCTTCCAGGTCCCTGGAAACAAGGACTTGCAGAGTGAAATAAACTGACACTCTCCCTACCTACAGTTTTCTGTCCCTAGAATAAATGTTTTTTTTAATCACAATATAGCACAAGGACAATTCAGTCACTGTCCTTCCAGGTCCCTGGAAACAAGGACTTGCAGAGTGAAATAAACTGACACTCTCCCTACCTACAGTTTTCTGTCCCTAGAATAAATGTTTTTTTTAATCACAATATAGCACAAGGACAATTCAGTCACTGTCCTTCCAGGTCCCTGGAAACAAGGACTTGCAGAGTGAAATAAACTGACACTCTCCCTACCTACAGTTTTCTGTCCCTAGAATAAATGTTTTTTTTAATCACAATATAGCACAAGGACAATTCAGTCACTGTCCTTCCAGGTCCCTGGAAACAAGGACTTGCAGAGTGAAATAAACTGACACTCTCCCTACCTACAGTTTTCTGTCCCTAGAATAAATGTTTTTTTTAATCACAATATAGCACAAGAACAATTCAGTCACTGTCCTTCCAGGTCCCTGGAAACAAGGACTTGCAGAGTGAAATAAACTGACACTCTCCCTACCTACAGTTTTCTGTCCCTAGAATAAATGTTTTTTTTAATCACAATATAGCACAAGGACAATTCAGTCACTGTCCTTCCAGGTCCCTGGAAACAAGGACTTGCAGAGTGAAATAAACTGACACTCTCCCTACCTACAGTTTTCTGTCCCTAGAATAAATGTTTTTTTTAATCACAATATAGCACAAGGACAATTCAGTCACTGTCCTTCCAGGTCCCTGGAAACAAGGACTTGCAGAGTGAAATAAACTGACACTCTCCCTACCTACAGTTTTCTGTCCCTAGAATAAATGTTTTTTTTAAGCACAATATAGCACAAGGACAATTCACTCACTGTCCTTCCAGGTCCCTGGAAACAAGGACTTGCAGAGTGAAAGAAACTGACACTCTCCCTACCTACAGTTTTCTGTCCCTAGAATAAATGTTTTTTTAAGCACAATATAGCACAAGGACAATTCACTCACTGTCCTTCCAGGTCCCTGGAAACAAGGACTTGCAGAGTGAAAGAAACTGACACTGTCCCTACCTACAGTTTTCTGTCCCTAGAATAAATGTTTTTTTTTAAGCACACTATAGCACAAGCACAAAACACACTGACACTCTCCCTACCTATCCTTCTCTTTCCCTAAACTAAAGGAATCCAGGTTAAGCAAGAAAGAAATAACAGTCACTGTCCCTGCCTATGCTGCTCTATCCCTGCTCCGGAACACACTACACTAGGGCGCCGTGCTGGCGGCCTTTTATAGTGTGGGGCGTGTACTAAACACCCTCAGCAATAATTGGCCACAGGCATCCTGCCTGTGGCCAATCATTGCTCTCCTCGCTGCCGGCGCTGTGATTGGCCAAGCATGCGGGGTCACAGTGCATGCTTGGCCAATCACAGCGCCTGGATGACACTGCGATGGCGTAGTGCATTGTGGGCCGTTCGCGTCACTCGAATTTGGCGCGAACGGCCCAAATCGTTCGATCTTCGTCGAACGATCGAACAGCCGATGTTCGAGTCGAACGTATGTTCGACTCGAACACGAAGCTCATCCCTAGTTGTCATGTATCGGGCTGTTCCCAGCCGGTCGATCAACTCATCTATACGTGGCATGGGGTAGGTGTCAAATTTTGTAACTTTGTTCAGTTGTCGAAAATCGTTACAAAATCGCCAGCTCCCATCCGGTTTAGGCACTAACACTATGGGACTGGACCAATCACTTTGGGATTCCTCTATCACCCCCAACTTAAGCATTTTCTGTACTTCCTCACGTATTGCCTCCCGTCGGGCCTCTGGGATCCGATAGGTTTTTAGCTTCACCCTTTCACCGGGCGGGGTAATAATATCATGGTCTACCCCAGACGTTTATCCCGGCAGCTCAGAGAAAACCTCCTTGTTGTGAAGCACAAACTCCTTAACCTCCTGTTGTTGGGGTTTTGACAAGGTGACTGCTATTCCAACCTCAGGAATCACGCAATCAGACTGAGCTGGTGACAAAGTTTCTGCGACTAGGGATTCCCTATCCCTCCAGGCTTTCAACAGATTAATGTGATAGATCTGTTCGGGCTTTCGCCTTCCTGGTTGTCTGACCTTGTAATTCACTTCGCTCACTTTTTCCATTATCTCGTAGGGGCCTTGCCATTTGCGAGGAATTTGCTTTCAATCGTAGGGACAAGTACCAATACCCTATCCCCTGGGGAAAAGGTACGGGTCTTGGCCCCACGGTTGTACACTCTCTGCTGTGCCAACTGCGCTTGGGCCAAATGTTCCTTTACGATTGGCATTACCTGTGCAATTCTATCTTGCATCAGGGCGACATGCTCAATCACACTCCTGTGGGGAGAACTCTCACTCTCCCAAGTTTCCTTGGCGATATCCAACAGCCCTCTTGGGTGTCTCCCATAGAGTATTTCAAAAGGTGAGAAACCCGTAGAGGATTGGGGTACCTCCCTAATGGCAAACATTAAATAGGGAATTAGACAGTCCCAATCCTTTCCATCTCTATCCACCACCTTCTTTAACATTTGTTTTAGGGTTTTGTTGAATCTTTCAACCAACCCATCTGTTTGGGGGTGATACACAGATGTACGCAATTGTGCCACTTTGAACAACTTGCACAGCTCTTTCATAACCCGGGACATAAAGGGTGTACCTTGGTCCGTAAGCAGTTCCTTACAAATACCCACACAGCTAAAAACAAGAGATAGCTCTTTGGCTATGGTTTTGGCCGAGGTATTTCAGAGCGGAATCGTTTCCGGATACCGGGTGGCATAGTCCAATATAACCAAAATGTACTGATGCCCCCTAGCAGACTTCATTATCTACTAAATCCATTGCAATCCTCTCAAAAGGGACCTCAATGATGTGGAGAGGGACCAGCGGGTTACGGAAATGTGGCATCTATGCCGACCTCTGACACACAGGGCAGGAGGAACAATAATTTTCTGTTTCCTTGTGCCATGTGCCCCCGGAGCATGTGACTGTGACGTCATGGGACCATGTGACTGTGACGTCATGAGAAGCCTATATTAATCTCTGCGGACCGAAGATTTATCATTACTGCGAGAGGAAGCGTCGAGTCAACATCGAGGAAGAGAAGAGGGAAGAAGACGCCGACGGCGACGACGGGAAGACCGGCTCCTCCACTAGCAAAAGAGCTACCAAGAAGTTAGTGGAGGGGCCGGCAGAAGGACAACGGAGAGCCAGACGAGACGTCGGAGAAGACCGGGCCTCCGCTAGCAAAAGAGCTAAAAAGAAGTTAGCGGAGGCCCGGCAGAAGAAAGAACCGGAGAGCGGGAGAAGAACCGGAGAGCGGGAGAAGAAGAAGGCAACGAAGAAGACCGGGCCTCCGCTAGCAAAAGAGCTAAAAAGAAGTTAGCGGAGGCCCGGCGGAAGAAAGAAAGAACCGGAGAGAAGAAGAGGGGAGAAGGTGACGGAGAAGACCGGGCCCCGCTAGAAAAAGAGTTGGAAGAAGATAGCAGCGGCCCGGCAGAAGAAAGAACCGGAGAGAGCGGCGACAACACCGGAGACCCCCGAAGTCGGAAGAAGACCTCCGGAGCGGTGCAATAAAATACTTTTAAAAACTGTGTTGTGTTTTTATTGCCATTTTTTTCCACCAGGTGAATGGGTAGGGGTACGATGTACCCCATACTCATTCACATAGGGTGGGGGGGCCGGGATCTGGGGGCCCCCTTATTAAAGGGGGCTCCCGGATTCCGATAAGCCCCCCGCCCGCAGACCCCGACAACCAACGGCCAGGGTTGTCGGGAAGAGGCCCTGTCCTCATCAACATGGGGGCAGGGTGCTCTGGGGTGGGGGGGCCGCAGGTCGCCCCCCTGCCCCAGAGCACCAAACCCCCCATGTTGAGGGCATGTGGCCTGGTACGGTTCAGGAGGTTCCCCTTCAAATCCAGACCAGACCCAAGGGCCTGGTAAGCTCCTGGAGGGGGAACCCACGCCGTTTTTTTCTTTAAAAATTGGCGTGGAGTTCCCGCTCAGGATTCATACCAAACGCAGTGCCTGTTATTGGCGGGAATCCGCGTCGGATCCCCGCTCAATACAGTGTCGCGTCTCCTCGCTATTGCAGCGAGCGCGACACGTGTCGCCACCCTGCTGCCGAGATCTCGGCACTCCTGTCGCTGAGAATCTCGGCGATGGGAGCGCGATAGATATACAATATCAGCGGCACCTACTGTAAATACAGACAAAAAAATACAGCAAAAACAAAAGAAACAGGGAAAATAAATCCTGGTCAACTTGACCGCTCACTACACACGTTGGTGTCCCTAACTAACAACTGGGTACAGCCTTGTGCTGTCCCAGTCCCTAGCTCCCTGCTTTTAGAAATTCTTAACAATAACCACACAGGCTTTGGCTCACCGCACAGAGATCACACTCCCCAGACTATCCACACAGATCTGGTTCCAGGTTGGAGCATCTCCCTTAGCATGCTGGGAGTTCTTGTAGAGGCCCTAATGAGCCCACTTGATTTAGCTGGGCTCATTAACTCTTCCCCTGCAAGACTCCCAGCACTCCCCCTAGTGGTATAAACTGGCATAAAGCCTGAATCTAGGACATATATATCTCCCATCCTGGATGCAACCTGGTGATTTTACCTGCCTGCTGTTACAAAACATATGTGGATAAAGATGTAGTGCTAGCAGTGAAAAAGAGGCCAAAGAGTTGGTCTCTAAATTAAATAATGTGAAAAAAACAACACTAAAGTGAGTCCACAAAGTGTCCATAAAAATATCCGTGATGAAGATAAATAATAGGCGCAACACGTGAAACAATATGGCTTGCTCACCACTCTACCTACTGCCCTTTTAATGTTTTTTTATGCTTTTTGTGATCACTTTTACTTTGTCGGTTTTAATAAACCCGCATTGACCTGCACTATCGGAGCACTCATTTTTTCCTATGGTCGGTTTTTTTGAGCTGAAGCTTTTCCTTATGTGCAAGTGTTATTCCGGGAAGAACCTGTTTCCCTGGATCCAAGGTGTTCCCTGTCCTATCTGATGCCCATGGAGATCTTGTTTGAGTCTTGAGTCTACTTCCAAGTTGGGGAACCTGCCGGGAAGTTTTAGTCTGAGATTCATATGATCCAGCCTTCAGACAAGCAGATGGAAACCACCACTGAGCCTTTTCAACGCCTGTTTTGATCTGCCTTAACCCGCAGATCCACCTGTTCTGGTAAGGGTATTCTACCTCTCTTCACCTTCAGAAGTTGTGATGATCCATATTGTTTCACGTGTTGCTCCTATTATTTATCTTCATCACGGATATTTTTATGGACACTTTGTGGACTCACTTTACACGTCCTCCCATGATCGCTCTGCCTGCGTGCCCCCTGCGGCCTTCGGACCTTCGGACTCGGCTGATCACAGATCAGGGAAAAGGGCCAATCACAGCAGTCCGTTACCACGTCATCAGCTGTCAGCCAATGACAGCTGATCACAGGATGTAAACACAAGCTGGTTATCAGCTTTTCTTTGCTCACGCTGACAGCATGAGGAGAGAAGAAGAAAGACGATAACCGGCTTCTGAAAAAGGGACATCGGTCCCAACAGTGCCACCAGTGCTGCTAATTAGTGCCCACCAGTTCCACCAATCAGTGCTCATCAGTGCTGCCAATCAGTGCCCCATCATCAGTGTCACCTCTCAGTGCTGCCTATCAGTGCCACCTACCAGTGCCTATTAGTACCCATCAGTGCCACCTATCAGTGCAGCCTCATCAGTGCCACCTCTCAGTGCCCTTCAGTGCCACCCATCAGTGCAGCCTCATCAGTGCCCATCAGTGTCACCTATCAGTGCTGTCTCATCAGTGCCCATCAGTGCCGCCATATTAGTGCCACCTCATCAGTGCCTATCAGTGCCCATCAGGGCAGCCTCATTAGCGCACATCAGTGAAGGTGAAAAATTATATGTTTGCAACATTTTAGAACAAACTATGATTTTTTTTTTCAAAATTTCAGGTTTTTTGTTGTCCGTTTAGCAAAAAATAGCAAACCCAGTGGTGATTAATAACCACCAAAAGAAAGCTTTATTTGTGTGAAAAAAATTCTATAGATGTCTTAATAGTACAGTTCTGCATGACCGCGCAATTGTCATTCAAAGTGTGACAGTGCTGAAAGCTGAAAATTGGCCTGGGCAGGAAGGGGGTAAAAATGCCCAGTAGGCAAGTGGTTAAACAAGCCAATTGGTAATTATAAACAATGCTTTTGCAAACTTAATGTCATTAATTTAGTATTTGCATCTACTTTAATTACAGAAAAAAATATATATTAATATTAACCGATATTTCTAATGTCATTTTAGGAATTTGTAATGATCGTTGTATTTGGTTTGGAGTACATTATCCGTATATGGTCTGCAGGCTGTTGCTGTCGGTATCGAGGATGGCAGGGAAGGTTAAGATATGCCAGGAAACCATTTTGCGTAATAGGTGAGTATGGTAAACTTAAATCATACATATCCAGCATGTGTCTATAATGTAGTCATTGCTGTTATGCCATGGGCACCACATTACTGGTTACATTATTTTCCTTTTTTTCCACCTGCTTTGAGATCACCAATGACCTACCTGCTCTACACTACATGGAATTGCAGGACAAATGAGACTCAGGAATCAGATGAGAAAGACCAATATACGTGACATAAAATAGGCAGTTAATAAGATGTCTGCCCCTCTGACCTTCCTCTTTTGCAAGGATGGCTATTATACTTTTTTTAACAGATAAAAGCTATTATACATTTTAAATGTACCTGGGAAAACATATCCAACTTACATTGGTTACAGTTTTTACTTGTGAATTAATTCATTAATGGAAAACAACAATTCTACAACTGAATAAATTATTTTGTGATTTAATAAGCATTTTTAAAGTACTTTAATTGAACAATCTGTAATCAGTATGTTTATATAACGTATACACTTAATTATAATTAGATGTCACACTTATTCGTTTTGATTGCATTTGCTGTTTTATTATGATTCCTTTAAGTATCCTTTTATCTGTTGAAGTGTTTTACTGACATTGGCAGTCTGACACCAGAATTTCTTCTATTGGAACAACTGACAAATTTGGTTTTTAATATAATTGGAATGGTTTCTAATATGTTCAATAACTTATTTATAGGAGTATCAAGGCCAATTTTTGCATGTGTGTTTTTAATTTGGAGAAGAATCAAATCTAGCAAAGAAAGATAGGTAGGTAGATAGGTAGGTTAGATTATGTTTTTTTTTTTCTTTTTCTTTTTCTTTGTATGTTTACTTTAAAACAGCGGTTCTCAACCTTTCAAGTGCCGTGACCCCTTGATAAAATTTCTCAACTTGTGGGGACCCCTAACAGTAAAATGACTTTCGTAGTGTGGGTTGTCGGCACCCAAGGCAAGACAAGTAATTTGCGCCTCTAACCCACGGACATTTAGAGCTCCCTGAGTCCCTTCCACTCGTACAATATTAAAACCACATATGGTACATGTTAGGAAGCATCACTCTTTCTCTTTGTTCTCCTTTTGTTCCCTTTTATCTCTCTCTATGCAAATTTCTTATTCCCCCCCCCCATCCCTCCCTTTAGCCGTCTTTCTTGTTTTTTCTCTTATTCTTTCTCTCCCTTTTTCTTTTTTCCTCTCCCTTTTTTCCTCTCCCTTCCATGTATTCTCTATTTTTATTTTTTCTCTTACTCCTTGGTGGGGGTGGGGGGAATGGTATGAGTCGCAGTTCTGGCAGGGAGTTGGGATCAGTGGCAGTGCTGGGGGGAGTTCTGATCAGCCAACTTAGGTGCTCTTGATGAAGGTCATCTGCTGATCTGAGAACTGTAGTGGGGGCGTTTAATAGCAACTCTAATCACAGGTAGTATTACTCACTGTGTCTCCAACTTTGTGGTGTCTCATAGCAGTGACACCTATGCCGAAATCAGGAGATAGGGTCTCCTCCAGCCCCTCCTACTTCACATTCCTCTCCAGACTCTGTCCCAAAGCAATGCCGTGAACTGAATGGGCGGCTGCAAAGAGCCCGAGTGGGCGGCCGCGGGCTCCAGGGACAGCCCTGCTGGGTGGCTGCGAAAAGGCTGGGAGAGCGGTGCAGGATTCAGGAACAGCCCAGGATTCGGGGACCCCTAGCAAATTGTCATTCGACCCCCGAGGGGTTCCCGACCCCAGGTTGAGAACCACTGCTTTAAAACCATATAGAATACCTGCAAAACAGCACCACAGAGTATATATAAAGTTTGCTAGCGTAAGAGCACATCTCAAGAGACTTGTCTGTTCAGTGAGCTGCCTTCCTAGGCCTGATCTTGATCTAGAGAAAACAATAGCAATTAAAAAAGAAAATCCTGCAAAGAAATGACTTTCTGGAAGTGCCATCTAGACGTGTTTAGACACTAGACAACAGTATAAATGATTAGAATAGGCAACTTTGCCTATGGGACACTTGCAGAGTTCATTCTCTGCATCGTCATAGGCCTACACACTTTGCCAGTTGGAGCCATATATGTTTAGGGAAATGCTGGCCAAGATAGATGTCTGAGGGCTGTCAGGTCCTGCTTGTATGTCTGATTAGCCTATAATGTCGATCGTTACTTAAAAGTTATGTGTGCTATTCTTGTGTCCATGGTGTTCCATGGCATATTGAGAAACAAAGGTGGCCATCCACAATATTTTTGCATTTCTGTAACACCCAATCTTTAGCGTGTTTCATTGTGACACTTTAATTCATAATTCATTTGTAATTATTTGTAAACTATATGTTGCCTAAAGCAACAGTTGACAGAGTATTAAGCCCTGTACACACGATCGGATTTCCTATGGTTTTTAAACCGATGGATTTTTCCATCGGAAAACCGATGAAGCTGACTTCCATCAGTCTTGCCTACACACCATCAGTCAAAAAACCAACCGTTCCAAACGCAGTGACGTAAAACACTCCGATGAGCTGAGAAAAATTAAGTTTGATGCTTCTGAGCAAGCATCGACTTGATTCTGAGCATGCGTGGGTTTTTTAACCGATGGACTTGCCCATAGACGATCTGAATTTGCTATCGGTTTTTTATCCATCGGAAAAATTTAAAACATGTTCTATTTTTTGACACCGATGGAAAAAAGACCGATGGGGCCCATACACGATCGGTGTGTCCGAGGAAAAAAATCCATCAGACTGTTTTTATCGGTAAAACCGATCGTGTGTACGTGGCTTAAGAGTGTTACCAAGCTTTTGCATGCTGTTGAAGAACCACTGAAGTAAGGGAACAGAGAAGGGCTCGGTGGAGAATAAGACCTTATAAATGCTTATTATCGCACACAAAAATGTCCTCATTTAAATTATTAAAGCATTGGTGTTGATCCTTTGTTCTTCTCCACGAGAAGAGTGGCGAAAGATGATAGCTTCACGTGTGGCAGATATTGTTCTCAGGAAAACCTCTGTCTATCTAAGAACGCTGTACTGATTTATTATAAATCAGAAGAGCGTTGCTTAGTTGTGGCTTTATACTCACAGTAAAAGACATATACAGGTCCTTCTCAAAAAATTAGCATATTGTGATAAAGTTCATTATTTTCTGTAATGTACTGATAAACATTAGACTTTCATATATTTTAGATTCATTACACACAACTGAAGTAGTTCAAGCCTTTTCTTGTTTTAATATTGATGATTTTGGCATACAGCTCATGAAAACCCCAAAATCCTATCTCAAAAAATTAGCATATTTCATCCGACCAATAAAAAAAAAGTGTTTTTAATACAAAAAAAGTCAACCTTCAAATAATTATGTTCAGTTATGCACTCAATACTTGGTAGGGAATCCTTTTGCAGAAATGACTGCTTCAATACGGCGTGGCATGGAGGCAACCAGCCTGTGGCACTGCTGAGGTGTTATGGAGGCCCAGGATGCTTCGATAGCGGCCTTAAGCTCATCCAGAGTGTTGGGTCTTGCGTCTCTCAACTTTCTCTTCCCAATATCCCACAGATTCTCTATGGGGTTCAGGTCAGGAGAGTTGGCAGGCCAATTGAGCACAGTAATACCATGGTCAGTAAACCATTTACCAGTGGTTTTTGCACTGTGAGCAGGTGCCAGGTCGTGCTGAAAAATGAAATCTTCATCTCCATAAAGCTTTTCAGCAGATGGAAGCCTGAAGTGCTCCAAAATCTCCTGATAGCTAGCTGCATTGACCCTGCCCTTGATAAAACACAGTGGACCAACACCAGCAGCTGACATGGCACCCCAGACCATCACTGACTGTGGGTACTTGACACTGGACTTCAGGCATTTTGGCATTTCCCTCTCCCCAGTCTTCCTCCAGACTCTGGCACCTTGATTTCCGAATGACATGCAAAATTTGCTTTCATCCGAAAAAAGTACTTTGGACCACTGAGCAACAGTCCAGTGCTGCTTCTCTGTAGCCCAGGTCAGGCGCTTCTGCCGCTGTTTCTGGTTCAAAAGTGGCTTGACCTGGGGAATGCGGCACCTGTAGCCCATTTCCTGCACACGCCTGTTCACGGTGGCTCTGGATGTTTCTACTCCAGACTCAGTCCACTGCTTCCGCAGGTCCTCCAAGGTCTGGAATCGGTCCTTCTCCACAATCTTCTTCAGAGTCCGGTCACCTCTTCTCATTGTGCAGCGTTTCCTGCCACACTTTTTCCTTCCCACAGACTTCCCACTGAGGTGCCTTGATACAGCACTCTGGGAACAGCCTATTCGTTCAGAAATTTCTTTCTGTGTCTTACCCTCTTGCTTGAGGGTGTCAATGATGGCCTTCTGGACAGCAGTCAGGTCGGCAGTCTTACCCATGATTGCGGTTTTGAGTAATGAACCAGGCTGGGAGTTTTTAAAAGCCTCAGGAATCTTTTGCAGGTGTTTAGAGTTAATTAGTTGATTCAGATGATTAGGTTAATAGCTCGTTTAGAGAACCTTTTCATGATATGCTAATTTTTTGAGATAGGAATTTTGGGTTGTCATGAGCTGTATGCCAAAATCATCAATATTAAAACAAGAAAAGGCTTGAACTACTTCAGTTGTGTGTAATGAATCTAAAATATATGAAAGTCTAATGTTTATCAGTACATTACAGAAAATAATGAACTTTATCACAATATGCTAATTTTTTGAGAAGGACCTGTACCTGTAAGTATCCCTCTTCTAGTTAAGAATACACAAGATAAAATACACTCTTGTCCTACATAAGCTCTCTACGTGTATATATGCCCAAATCTACTGTAGCGGCCTCACCCCCTCTTCTCTGTCTAGGGGTATATTGTACGTGAGGGTGAGATGCGCTACGGCCCATGTCCTCCCCATTGCAGCAGGTGAGGTGAAGGCCAGTACCAAGTATTCTTCTCGGGCCTGTGTGTTTCTATTCACAACCAAGTCCTGCTGTGCTGACACTCCCCTTCACTCCCATCAACCAGAGTTCCACACACCGATAAGGATCCAACACTTCTTTTATTGTAACCCACAATTAACAGTTCTTTGTTAGCCAGTTAGTTGAGATCCATAAACAGTTCAATACGGTGGGGTGAGCAGGTCGAGGCACTGTCCTAATGATAAACTAAACCACTGTGGTTTCACCAGCGGTTGCTATAGCCATTGGCTAGAGAGGGGAACTTGAAACGTATGAGTCTCTACCAGCGACTCTGAAGAACATGAATGGAGTACCTTCGCTGCGTTGCGGCTCCTGTCAGGGGGAAGATGTCCCTCCAAGGGAGTTACCAGAGGCCCCTCCGTCACCGGGTTGATGCTTCTCCGGACTCTTCAGACGGGTAACCTCTCCGGCCTCCTCACCTCAGACATGGGCCCCATCCACCTCAGGGTCCCTCGGACTCATCCACCCTTGCGGAGCCCAGTCGAAGTTACTGGGCCCCAGGCCTCTGGTGTAGTACCTCACCCCAGGCTTAAGGTGCCTGAGATGGACGCCAACACTGCTCCGACCAGGCCATGGGCACCTGGGCCGGAGCTCCGGACCGACCGCCCCCAGGCCTAAGGTGCCCGGACGCCGGATGTAGAAGACCTCGTGGCGAGGGCGTCTCTCCCCTTTATCTCCTCCCATGACGCCACAGCAGGTTCTCCGCCCGCGCTGTACCACCGCCGGAACGGGACAAAAAGGACAGCACTGCGCAGTGATTCTACCTCGACCTGTGGGAACACCGCCACCCCAGGCCAAGGAGAATAGTACACCAACAAAGTCCTCCACGACTGAAAGTGGTCCAAATCCTCTAGGATTTACACACACCTGGGTCATACTACCACCCAGGTGTATCCCCCCTAAATTTAGACCCCCGCTACACTACATTTCAACTTTTTTGTACTGAAATGTTTGTTGTATTTCCCAAAACTTTACACTGTTATTGTAATTTCACTATGAGCAGCAGAAGTACCCTCTTAACTAATGAGAAATATTGTAGGTTCGGAACCTGTATATAGATTAGGGTTCCATTTTTTTCTAAAACTGTAAAATCTGGATAACTGGAATCCTGACTAAATAGACTTTAGTGCCTGTGGGTTTTTGAACTGTGAATAAAAACATGGAATTGTAAGCTTCACTGGGACGAAGACTGATTTGATTTGATTCCCTTTTTTAAATGCTGTATAGACTAATCATTTCACTTTTGTCTCTAGATATCATAGTTCTTATTGCATCTGTGGCAGTTGTGTCTGCTGGATCTCAGGGAAATATTTTTGCTACATCAGCCCTACGAAGTCTTCGATTCCTACAGATCCTCCGAATGGTGCGCATGGATCGGAGAGGGGGAACATGGAAATTACTAGGTTCAGTTGTTTATGCACACAGCAAGGTAAACAACATCGCTATTCACTAATCACTACATAATATACACTATTAACAAGAATATATGTGGGGATTGTGTTTGTCACTGTAGCCAATTTCAGAGACTAAGCTGAAGTTGAGTATCTCCATTCTTGCTTAAAGTAGAAATAAAGGCATTTTTTTTAAATTTTGGATAGAATAACCCCTGTTTTTTTTTTTTTGCCATCTCTGTTTGGGGAGATTTCCCTTTACGGAAAGCAGGAAGGAAATCCCTCCAAATCGAGAGAATCCCTGGGTGTCACCAGGGTCACGACAACTAGTGTCCCCATTGAAAGATTTCCCCTTTATTACTGTTCTGGTGTTAATCCAAGATTTGGGATTTTCTTTTACTTTAACTTTCAATGATAACAGTAAACAGGACAAATAGAGAGGGTTAGAGGTCGACCGATATATCGGCCGGCCGATATATCGGCCGATATTTAGCCTTTTTAAAGAAATCGGCATCGGCCGATTATTATGTAAAGAGGCCGATTGTTTGGGATCTGAGGCAGGGGCGTGCTGGGTGGAAATCTCCCCCCCGGCCGCCAACCGTCTATTCTAAACGGCTGCTATCACGGCCGCTGCCCGCTGACTTTTTTTTATTTTTTTCCCCAATGGAGGAAGTCGGCAGCGGCGGCCACCGTCGATTGGCTGTTCCCGGCCGTGCTGCATTCTGGGGTTTGTAGTCTGGAGGCTGGGCACGCAGCACGTCAGGGGACGAATGGAACAGTCTTTGGCCATGCAAGGGTACAGAAGGGAGTCGGGAGCGCTCCGCTGGTGGGCACTGATGAGGTGGCAGTGAATGACAGCTTGGCACTGGTGAGCTGGGCACTGATGAACTGGACACTGGTGGGCACTGATGAACTGGGCACTGCTGAGCTTGGCACTGCTGAGCTTGGCACTGGGCACTGCTGAGCTTGGCACTGGGCACTGCTGAGCTGGGCACTTGTGAGGTGGGCACTTGTGAGCTGGGCACTGGTGGGCACTTGTGAGCTGGGCACTGGTGGGCACTTGTGAGCTGGGCACTGGTGGGCACTGGTGAGCTTGGCAATGGTGGGCACTGATGAGCTGGGCACTGGTGGGCACTGATGAGCTGGGCACTGGTGGGCACTGCTGAGCTTGGCTTTGGGCACTGCTGAGCTTGGCACTGGGCACTGCTGAGCTTGGCACTGGGCACTGCTGGGCACCGATGAGGTGGCACTGATGGACATTGATAGGCTGCACCCCACCTCTCCACCCTAAACAATAACCTCCTCCCCACCTCTCCACCCTAAACAATAACCTCCTCCCCACCTCTCCACCCTAGATTTTTATGAGATGAAGGAAAAAGAAAAAAAATCGGCCTAAAATATCGGCCGCAAAAACTCGGCAACATGTATCGGCCATCGGCCGCCCCGATTTCTAAATATCGGCATCGGCCAGAGAAAAACCCATATCGCTCGACCTCTAGAGAGGGTGAGTCTCCTGAAAAAGGGGGCAAACCACAATAAAAACTGACAGATGTTCCATTCCCTCTCCACTCAACAATAAAAAAAATGCCTTTAGTTATACTTTAACGTTGACATAACAAGATTTGCCATATAACCCATTTTTAAAATGATTCTAAAGAGTGAAGTTTTTTTACCTTCATGCATTCTAATAAAGTTTTATCTGAAAATTGTTTGTATAGTGTATTTGTGTGAAGACAGTGGTAGAATAACGGGGTATTTATTAACTTTTTTATTTGGTGATTTGAAGAACCCAACACCAAATATCAAAATATAATACATATTATCTATCACTTGCAATTAGGAAATGTATTTATTATGATTGAATTTTCGGTTTTGTGTGTTTACCATTCAGGAACTCATCACAGCTTGGTACATAGGATTTTTAGTGCTCATCTTTTCCTCGTTTCTTGTTTATCTGGTTGAAAAAGAAGCTAACACACAGTTTCAAACATATGCAGATGCTTTATGGTGGGGTACGGTAAGTAAAATCCATCTTGACATGTTGAAATGTTTCTGTCTGGACAGAGCTTCTGTCATGGACTAGGATTCTTAAACTGAAAACAATGCAAAATTGATTTCAAAGGCCCCCCCCCCCCCCCCGCTCTAGGTTAACAGTCATTATTCTTTAGAAATGAATAGGTCATCTATTTTTGTGCTATTGCATTAATGGTGAGTGAAAAATATAAATAAATGGGACTGCTAAATAGAAATGATTATTTATGTTATTCCCATCACAGGCTTAGGGAGATAGATGCACACTTGAGTGGTTTAAGTAGCTCCCTTAATTTGATTATTAACTTATTTTTATCTATAACATTTATTGGCTGCATGAAATACTATACATAGTAACAATGTGCAGTCTTGTAATCAATACGATGCCATAATGTGTTTCACTGGGGTGTATTCATTCTCAGTATAATTATTTACATCTGTTTTAATTAAAATATTAAATACATTTAGAAGAGAAAAATTACTGCATAACTAAAACTATTTTGCAATGATGGACTACTAAAATCATTTGTTTTCACACATTTCAATTGCATATTAATGTTTCATCATTAGGAGGTAATACATTTGTTTTCGTCTAATTTTCTGATTTTTGTTTACTGGGTTTATCTATCCAAGTATGTTGGCAAATTATATAATAAATATCGCTGCTGTGTAATGTTCTTAATTTTTGTTAGAAGCAAAGACATCGATTTAAGCAAGAACATAGGTTGGATTTTGTGGCAGTATTGAAGCCATATCTTCATGTCTACTTGATGGGTCCTGCTTCCTCAGCTTAGAACTGCTTATACAGTATATTGATGGGTCCTGCTCAGGTTGTAATGGAGAATGTGCACTCTACTGCTACTCCTTTTACTACTGTTTGTATTGCTTTAATCTTTTATTTATATAAAACTCTTGTATCCTGTAGAATTTAATTGCAGGGAAATACACAATTCCTATACATTGTTAATAACAAATCAATAATGATATGAAACATAACAGGAGATAAAGGGAAAGAAAGCAATTCTTCCTAGAATTAAAGTCTAATTGGGAACAGGGAATGATACAAAGGGCATGTAAGAATCTAAACGCAAATGACTAGCCTTATCAACAAACCAAATATTCCTTTACAATCACAACTTTTAGTGAAATGATTCCAAATAATATTGAACTTGTATATAAGCAGATTTGTAAATCAGGTAGCATTATTTTTCTTAATATACGTACAGAATATGAAAAACTAACTTAAAGGCCTATTTTATATTGATATATTTAATGAATTAAAGTAGACATTGCAAGGACAACTCAAATTGACTGGGCCCCCTCCCTTTACAATTCACCTACTGTTAGTAGGTGTAAAATGTACCTCCTAAAAAAAAGTTAGATTTATACATACCTTACCCTCTTCTTCCACATCACTGAGTGTAACATTGCCAACTTTCCAGGAAAATTCCCGGAGAATGTAGAGCAGACAAAATTTCACGAGAATACACTTCAGTCTTTTGCAATAGCCTCTTCTCAAAAGATTTCAACTGCTCTGTATTGGATCAAGCCAGAAGGTGTTAGATGTCAACCTTTACCTAAGTTCTGTGGGTGAAAGATGGGGTTGAGGTAAACAGGGCTGCTGTTAGAAACCATGGGGCTCTGTACAGAAAACCTGACATAGGGCCCCATACAGCCAATGCTTCAGTTATGAATGAACACAATGAGTCATCAGTACTGATCTCTCACTGTGTTTATTCCGGAAAGGAAGGGGTTGGTAAATATGACATATTTACCGGACCCTTCCCACATCTTAGAATCTTGAAGGATTCTATTGAGTGCTTGCAGCTGCTGGCAGGAAGGAGAGGAGAGATGCTGGCAGCACTGCAGTGGTAGGGGGCATACAAGGGAGCCTGGGCAGCAGGAAGAAATGTATGGTGCACAGGGAGGGAGACCAGTGTTGCGTGGGGGCAATTACTGGAACAGATCCTTTCTATTGCTCTCTCTGCAGCAGCTGAAAGCCAACGGGAGGGAGAACAGAAGAAGCCAGCTTTCAGCTGCTGCAGAGAGATTCATACAGGAATTTGGTTCCAGTAATTGCCCACCTACCTCACTGATCACCCTCCCTGCCCACATTCAATTCACCCAGCTGCCTGGGCCCTGTACCGGAGAACTGGTGGTACCCCCTTATCCATGGCCCTGGAGGTAAGTATAAACCCTAACTCTTTTTATACAATTCACTAATAGTAGGTGATTCGTAAAGGGGGGACCCTGGACAATGCAAGTGGATTTTGCATTATACTTTAATGTCCGCTTTAATGTCTCATTTGTAATTCCTGAAATTAATATAGCAAATTACTGTGTTAATATAGCAAATTAGACTGTGTACAATCCTAGTGGAAATGCAAGTAGTTTTTAGAGCATATTTTAGAGAAGACTTTTTGTGTCTTGCAGACATTGAGCTATTTTAAGTCTGCTACTCTGTTCAGGGATTACCAGACCATTATGCCAAGTAAAAAGTGTATGACAGCAATAAACATGTACACAGTTGCTCTCCATTGGCTAAAATTGCTGTGTACACAATTATACTATCTAATATATTTTAAGACAGCTTACTGAATGCTCATTATTGCAAATCAATTGCTGGCAAGTACAGTTAAGTTGTCGATCTGACCCCATTGTTGTTGTTACCAATGTACTAATAGGGATAACTGTTAATGTAAAAAAAAAAGATATATATATATAAAGGTTTTTTCTTTAATGGGCCATGCAGTCATAATTGTTTTGCCAAAGTAAGCTGTGGCTGAGTTATAAGACTCATAGGTGTTAATTGGCTTGCCACTTAACTTCATTGATTCAATGTTCTCCTGTTTTTTTATGCTTCTTTGTTGAAAATATATTAAATGTTAGCAGTGACAACTATAAATTATCATATTTCTAGTGAGTCTTAAGGGAACTGTGAATCACAGGATAATCTGTGGCACAAGGTATAACAAATTAATAATTATCGATAGAATTTTTTACAGGTTTCTGTTACTAAATACTTATGTAGCGGCCTCCACTCTCTCCTCTTGCTCTGGCTTTTGTCTAGGGGTACTCTGAAGGAGAGAGTGCGGGGTCACCACGCCAAGTGCCCCTACAGAGTATGTGCAGTGAGAGACAATCCTCTTTTACCTTCGGGTCGGTGTTCTGCATCTGGAGACCTCCTCCTGGTTTTCTCGAACAGTGTCTGCCAGTAAATGAGCCCCACACCACTAAAGTCCAACACTCCTTTATTCTTCCTATGACAGAGTAATGCACAGACAGTTGGACTCCCTTAATGAACAGAACAGACAGGGGGTGTGGATGCGAGTAGGCCCAGGCACTCTCCACTTTCCTTCCTGAAAGTGGGTTGCGGTCTCTGAGCGAAGGGGGATTTCCTTCCAGGCGGTCTCCGATGGAAGGCTCACCTGTCACCGGCAATATGCTGCACCAGGTCTTCAAGCAAGTATCTCCCACCGGTCCATTACGCCCTCCGGATTTGGGTACCCTCTCCCAGGGTCCCCTAGGATCTCCTTCCCTCGCGGAACTCAGTGTTGGGCACTGAGCTCCAGACCTCCATACGAGTACCTCACCCCAGGCTAAAGGTGCCTGGGATGGAACACGACCTCCGAACGTCCTCTAGGCCTAGGCCGCCTAGAGGACCGACACGAACCACCGCCCACAGGCTGAAGGTGCCCGGGACTCGACCCCGTGACAAAGATGGCCGGCCCCTTTATACCCTCTCCCAGCAAGCACGGCGGGTTCCCCGCCCCACCATACTGCTGCCGAGGGAGGACAAAAAGGGAGCTCAGCACACAGCAATGGTTCAAACCCAGCCCAAGGCGACAGCGCCACCCGCGGGGCTGCAGGGAACTGCACATCACTGGTGTCTCTGCCAGTTTTAAATACACAGAAAAGTGTATACCCGCTACACTTAAAAGTCTAATGATGCTATGCTGTTTTTCTTAGCACCCAGAGATGGGTGCTGAACTCAGTCATAAACTGAAATAAAACGTGCTTGAGAAGCATGTACCAGTTGAATACTTTTTGATGAGCAAATCAATATTGTAGAAAGCTGTAGGGCTACAAGGGTCTGGGTACACCACCTAACATACAAACTGTTCACATAAAGGCGGTTACAAATTTAGGATAAATAGACTTTGCGTGCACCCATCCTTTTCTATTCCTGTTTACCTCTTCAGCGGGTTGGTAATAGTCAACCTGTGACAAGAGCTGGATCACCCTCAAGGCCATCTAGGAGGGTTTATAGGATCAGATGGTTGTCCAGGGGCTCAAAATAGAAAAGCCAGCCAGCCACTCAATCATTTCTGCCTACCAACCACAGTGATAAATAAGATCCAGTGAAAACCTGAAGTATAAAACCCTCAAGGTCCCTATACTCTTGCTCCCCTGCCCAAAAGGTGGTCTCTAGATCACAGAAAATAAAAATAAATTAACAATTATAGGTGGCGTAATCTTCAAACATAGTTTTAAAAAAATGCTAAAAACCTAGCTGCAACTTCCAAAATCCCACGTACTATTTTATATTAGAAATGAAAATAGAGAACACATCAAAGTGCATAGGTTTTTGTATAAACATACTAATATTTTATTCACATTAAATTCAACAATAGAAAGGATGACTAAAAAATCTTGGCCAAGAATAAAGTTAAAATAACGAAACCACCTACACCTGGTATTTAAAATTGCCCCTAATATAAATTTTGAAAGCAAAAAGAACCATACATCAGCAAAATTTATTCAGGTTTCTATACATGGGTCAAACCAGTCTAAATATATATAATTCAGTTAGAATCTCCTTCAAATGTCTCCAAAGTCTGATTACAGGTAATACCCCACTATTGAAACTGGAACCCAGATATAGTAATCAAAAACCTTGGCTTATACCATACACAAGGGAGGAGTGTTTATAGATACTTAAACTGTAATTCTTGAATATTTCTTGCACAATGCACATATATATCTTATGCACTCATTTCCATACATTGTAGATGGAGGAATCAATCTGTAATGGGACAACTTCAAAATATGCCGGTCCCAAATTGTAATTCCACAATAGGGATGCATATGACAGCAGGTCTTTAAACATGCCTTACATCGGTTGTACTGGCCAGAACACTGCAACAAAGCTGGGCTGACTCTGCACCCGGACATAAGTCCACATTTATTGCATGTCATGCATGGTATAAACAATATGACATCCCCACATATACAGTATATACCACAAAAGCGGTATAAGGCATAATGTCTCCCAGATATAAGCTCAAAAACCAAGCTATCCATCCTGAGTTGTGAAATAGCCACATAGATCGCTCCATAAGCAATGGCAAAACAGATAAGGGACAACCAAATTCTTACCATTCCATAACATCCTCAATGTATAGGCAGGGGCCCACCAAGAAACTGTGGGGTGGTGAAAAGTGCCTAACTGGTTTTGCCGGTATTATACCAGTTGCATCAGAGGCTAAAAAGGCCTCACTTATCAATTTTGCCATGGCTCCTGGAGTGATCTATGTGGATATTCCACAGCTCAGGATGGACAGCTTTTGAACTTTATATACAGTGAGGGAAAAAAGTATTTGATCCCCTGCTGATTTTGTACGTTTGCCCACTGACAAAGAAATGATCAGTCTATAATTTTACTGGTGGGTTTATTTTAACAGTGAGAGACATAATAACAGTAAAAATATCCAGAAAAACGCAATTCAAAAAAGTTTTAAATTATTTGCATTCAATGCATAAAATACAGTAAGTATTTGATCCCCTATCAATCAGCAAGATTTCTGGCTCCCAGGTGTCTTCTATACAGGTAACAAGCTGAGATTAGGAGCACTCCCTTAGGAGCACTCCCTCTCCAACATGGCCCAGACCAAAGAGCTGTCCAAGGATGTCAAGGACAAGATTGTAGACCTACACAAGGCTGGAATGGGCTACAAGACCATCGCCAAGCAGTTTGATGAGAGGGTGACAACAGTTTGTGCGATTATTCGCAAATGGAAGAAACACTAACTAACTGTCAATCTCCCTTGGTCTGGGGCTCTCTGCAAGGTCTCACCTTGTGGAGTTTCAATGATCATGAGAACGGTGAGGAATCAGCCCAGAACTACACGGAAGAATCTTGTCAATCATCTCAAGGGACCTGGGACCATAGTCACCAAGAAAATAATTGGTAACACACTACGCTGTGAAGGACTGAAATCCTGCAGCACCCACAAAGTCCCCCTGCTCAAGAAAGCACATGTACAGGCCTGTCTGAAGTTTGCTAATGAAGTCATTACGATTACGATTTTTTTACCAAAAATATGTGCAAGAATATATATTTGGCCTAAACTGGGGAAGAAATGTGTTGTTTTACATTTTTTGGGGGGATATTTTTTATAGCAAAAAGTAAAAAATATTGCATTTTTTTTCAAAATTGTCGCTGTTTTTTTGTTTATAGCGCAAAAAATAAAAACCGCAGAGGTGATCAAATATGACCAAAAGAAAGATCTATCTGTGGGAAACAGATTGTTTGGGTACAGCGTTGCACGGCCGCGCAATTGTCAGTTAAAGCGATGCAGTGCCGTATTGCAAAAAAATGGCCTGGTCATTAAGGGGGAAATTCTTCCGGTCCTTAAGTGGTTAATGACTTGGGGAGGATCTGCAAAGAGGAGTGGGACAAAATCCCTCCTAAGATGTATGCAAACCTGGTGGCCAACTATAAGAAACGTCTGACCTCTATGATTGCCAACAAGGGTTTTGCCACCAAGTACTAAGTTATGTTTTGCGAAGGGGTCAAATCCTTACTTCAACTCATTAAAATGCAAATCAATTTATAACTTTTTTGAAATGCGTTTTTCAGAATATTTTGGTTGTTATTCTGTCTCTCACTGTTAAAATAAACCTACCATTAAAATTATAGACTGATCATTTTTTTTGCTTTAGGAAAGAATATCGGGGGTAATATCAGGACAGGGGCTGTTTTTTTTCAATGACTTTGATCTATATTGCCGGAACTGACAATTCATTAATAGCCACGAGTATAGTTTTAAATGACTTTTTTTCCTTTAGAAATTACATTTTGTGCAGGGACAGTTCTAAACACGGGAAACACGCGCCACTTTACAGGCATACTATACACACCCCCCAGGTACGAAATTTAAAGGAATATTTCACTTTTATTATTTCACATTAAGAATTATTAAAATCACTGCTCCCGAAAAAATTGCCGTTTTTAAAACGTTTTTTTTTGCATTGATACATGTCCCCTGGGGCAGGACCCGGGTCTCCAAACACTTTTTATGACAATAACTTGCATGTTAACCTTTAAAATGAGCACTTTTGATTTTTCATGTTCGTGTCCCATAGACTTTAACAGTGTTTGCGTGTTTGAACAAATTTTTTGCCTGTTCGCATGTTCTGGTGCGAACCGAACCGGTCGGTGTTCGGCTCATCCCTAGTCATCAGTGAAAAAATGCAGACATCTTAAAATATAATTGGAAACTGTAACAAAGCCAGCAGAAGGAAGAACCTCCATTAAACTGTTGGTCTGTAGGAGTAAAAATCCCCATTGCATTGATGGTCAGTAAATATAATGCCCTTTACATCAGTCAGTGGTAATGGTTGGTGGTAAGTAGGAGGTAAAACCTCCCTTACGCTGGTACTGAGCAGGAGTAAGATTCTTCTTTACATAGGTAGTCAGTGGACAGAATACTACATTATTCCCACTGATCATAAATATAAAGAAAATGATTCAATGTAAAGGGTTCATCCCAGGTTCACTAAATAAAATACAAGTTAACAATTTTTTTAAGTGCAAATATTTCCTACTTTATGAAAGTGACATCAAACAATAAACACTTGAATATTGTAAAAACATGTAAAGACCACCAACCGCATATACAGTATACTGCGGCAGAGTGGCTCTATTGCACGAAACAACGTACCTGTACGTCATTTCATGCAATAGATACTGTGGGCGCACGCACGCGCCCGCTGCAGGGAGGGGGAGTCAATCTGCGGGTCCAGGGGACCTATTGTCCGACGGCCACGCGCGATCGTTCCACAGAGAGACAGAATTGGGATCTGCCTATGTAAACAAGGCAGATCACCGTTCTGACAGGAAAGTACACAGCGCTTTTCTGTTCCTTGCAAGCAGGAACACGGATCTCTGTGTTCTTCCTGTCAGTTCATCCCCCACACAGTTAGAAAACACTCCCAGGGAACACACTTAACCCTTTGATCACCCCTGATGTTAACCCCCTTCCCTGCCAGTGTCACTCATACAGTAACATGCATTTTTTTTTAGCACTGATCACTGTATTGGTGTCACTGGTCCCCAAAAAGTGTCAGTTGAGATCTGTCCACCGCAATGTTGCAGTCCCGCTAAAAATGGTTGATCGCCGCCATTACCAGTAAAAACAATAAAAAAATGTAAAGTCCATGAATCTATCCCATAGTTTGTAGACGCTATAACTTTTGCGAAAACCAATCAATATACGCTGATTGGGATTTTTTACCAAAAATATGTAAAAGAATACATATTGGCCTAAATTGGTGAACAAGTTTGATTTTTACAATTTTTGGAGGGATGCGTATTATAGCAGAAAGTAAAAAATATAGTTTTTTTTTCAAAATTGTCAGTCTTTTTTTTTGACTAAAATAGTGTATAAAAAGAAATCAACTGCTCTCTTCTTCCCTTATACACTCCACTGCGCTTCGGGAGCAGGTCTGCTGAATGCAGACCAGAAAAACCTTACTAGCTGCTACTTTACAAAAAACATATAATAAAAAAAGTATTTTGAATAAACAAAATTAGTAGCGCTTCTGTGTATCACACCACAAATCTAAATACTATAGAAAATATATATATGTCCCGTGAAGATATACATATATGTGAAAAACTATAAAACATATACTCTAAAAATATATGTGCACATACAATAAATTAATGTGTCCGTAGCATTCAAATAATGTTTTCAAACCAGTTGTGAAAAAACATTTAAAAAAAGTCCATCAGTGAGATAAGTGTTCCAATAATAGTGACTTCAACTAAAATTTGCATAAAAATCTTCCTGTGTTCTCTTGAATAAACCTTCACCACACCAGCGTGATTAGTGACTCCACTCCCTAAGGACTTGCACTCACCACTAGGATTTGCCTTGCACTCTCATGCTCGGCTTCACAGCTTAAACACCCCTCAGGGTATAAAAGATAGATCCAAACGATGTTGCTAGGTCAGTCAAGTTTTCCCACATAAAAAAGCAAAAAGGACTCCAATAGTGAAGTACGTAAAAACTTTTATTAAACACAGCACAGGTAACCTTCAATAGTTTCACTCACATCTAGCAAATCAAAGTTAGGCACTTCAGCAAAATCACTTCAAAACTCCAGAAAGGCATACGACAGGTAGCCGCGATGTATTGCGGTCTCGGCGGACCAATCAATCATTTGTGTCTCACCCTCCTTCATATATGCCCGTCTCTCCACTCCAATCAAAATCACCGTGATCTTCCGTCCAAACACCGGACTGTAGATTCGATGAGCGGTCGAAAAAACCGAACGCCACACACTATAAAAGAGCGCCGTGTGTGGCGTTCGGTTTTTTCGACCGCTCATCGAATCTACAGTCCGGTGTTTGGACGGAAGATCACGGTGATTTCGAGGATCAATAAGCTGTAAAATGGTAAGTACAGGTAAAACCATGACAGAGAGTGGTAACATTTCAGACAGTTTTAGATATGACTTTTGGGAGCTATGTTGAACAGAACTTAAGTAAATAAATGAAAATAAACAGTGAAGTTGTTGTTAATAATAACAAATACGATTTTTTGTTTCTTTTTTTATTATAATAAACCCGATTTAATATTATGTGTAACAACTGCACTTTTATATTTTTTATTTTCCTGTTTTAAAAAAATCAGCCCAGTTTTGTTGAAAACAGTGATAAATGCACCCGTTTTCTAACAAATTCAGATGATTTCAAAAACTGATAAAACAAAATGTTGCTTATAGCTTGCATCAAACCTCACAATTTTAAGTGTTTTACTTTTGGGAAGGAAGATATAGATGCTTATTGATCTTAAATCGGAGTTCCAATTGTTTACATTTTTTTTTTCATGAATATCGTTTTTTTAATAACCTTTTTTATATTACTCACATTTTACGGATGGATCGCCGCTAGGTTGCCGATTTCCCAAAGTAAAATAACTTATATTTTGCCTTGCCGGCATTTTCCATATTGCTTGTGGGCATGTGAAGCCCACAAGCACAATCTTCCGGGACACGGTGCAGCTGACCGACCAACATGCACTGCCCGTTCTCGCGCATGCGCAGTATGTACGGCTCGCAGCGCCGTACACTTCAGACATTGCCATCACAAAGGGCGGAATCGTCGGAAGTGCCTGCCCCGTTGTGATGGCAACAAAGCCCTCGGTGCTGCCCACTGACTCCTGGGAAATTATGACACACATCTCCCAGGAGCACAAGAGAGCACGGGCGCCAAGGGAAATTACGTCAGGCACCACAGAGAGGAAGTGGCAGAATACAAAGGACCCCATAGCAACAGTGCTGAAGAGGTGAGTAAAAGAGAAAAAAATCCAAATGTTTTTGCTGATGCATAATGCTGTTGATTTCTGCAAAGTTGTTTTTTTGGGTGGAACTCCACTTTAATATCTGTTTACACTTCATGCATTTAATATATATATATATATATATATATATATATATCACATTCCACAGCAGATTGTCAGACATTATAACTTGAGAAAATAAATGTGTAGTGGAGAATGCCGTAATAAAACAAAATCTTCTGAATGTCATCCTTAGATCACGTTGACTACCATTGGCTATGGTGACAAAACCCCACACACATGGCTTGGAAGACTTCTCTCAGCTGGCTTTGCTCTGCTTGGCATTTCCTTCTTTGCTTTACCTGCAGTGAGTATTAAACTGAAAGTCACAATAACAATCCAGATACATAATGCTGACATTTACATAGGTATTATACACAAGGAGTGGTGCTTTACATCTCACATGTTTGCAACTGTAGGAAAAAAATATCTATCTATTTATCTATTGATCTAACTATCTATCTATCTATCTATCTATCTAACTATCTATCTATTTAACTGTATCCATTGTGTTTAAAGATACAAAAATGTTGATGACAAATAGATAGGTGGATAGATTAATAGGGGGAGTTAGTTCAGTGGGGGGGACTTTATACAGTATGAAAACTGCAAGGGTTATTTGCAAGTAATGTGCAAATTTGTAGCCAACAGCAATAATGCAGACATGTGGTTACTGTTTGTCACTAGACAAGCACACCTTTATCAGCAGACAACTATTGTTTTCCTGGGCAGCACTCACAGAAATAATTAAGAAAAAACAACAGCAGTCTCTTGTAGTGTATAGTTTATCTTAAAATATATCCCCATGAGCCATATTAATATAGTACACTCAGAGATTCTTCTTTTACATTCTACATTTTTTTTACTATTAATATCAGCATTCTCTGAATTAATAAACCTTATATCCTCTTTTTATATTGTTGCCTGTGATCTGTAGCCCATATATTAGTCTTTGTCCACTGGAGAGTTGTGTTATTGAATTTATTCTTTTTTAGATCAATACCTGCAAGAAGAAGTTTTTTTAATGAGGCCACAATGCTGAGTTTAAAAGTACCATAATATGCTCAGTTTTGATTATTTGAGACCAATTAAAAAAAAAAAAGAACTTGGAACATTCTTCCACTGTTAACGTATCCCGAGACGACTCAGTCAATGAAGTGGGAAGATACTAAATGAAATTTTATATGTCAAGCTGATGACTGTCTTTGAAAGTCAGTTGAGATTTTATATAACCTCATTATATAATGTGTGGGTGGCTGCTGACATTTAACTCCCTAATAGGTGTAAGCAGGGTAACAATAAAATATTCTTTTATCCATCCAGATGATTACACTTTATATGGTTCAGTGGTTTAGAATTTCAATCTATATATGAATGAAGTGAAAGACTCCATTTTGAATGAAAGTGATTAATGCAGTACACCTGTTAAAATTTCATGCATATGGATTCTAATTCACCAAAACTTTTGTTACACATTTTAATTATACTTCCTATTTCCATGTTAAAAAGCATTTGAGAATAACACTGATACAAAGTGTCATTTATCTTTTTCATATGCATATTGCCTTCTTACACCATACACTAAGCTGTTTTTTTAAGCTAGGCTACGCAGTGATCATAGTTTGCAGAATTTATTAAACGCACCCACTTTCTTTAGAGATTCTTAGGAAATTGCTAGCAGTTGCAATCATCTGTGCTTTAACTTGCAGCCTTAATGGGAACTGTTTACTGTGGTAACCTGAAATTTGTCACAAAATATTATTTTGCATATTATTTTTGTAACTAAAATGCGCTCATATATTAGATTATATATTAAATTTTTCATAGAAAAAGACTAATTCACAGTTGAGAATCAAACATATGGTGTTCATTACTATATGCACAGTGGTGTAGTGGGTAGCATTCTTGCCTAGCAGTAAAAAGGGTCACTGGTTCGAATCCCAACCATGACACTACCTGCCTGGAGTTTGCATGTTCTCCCTGTGCCTGTGTGGGTTTCCTCCCACACTCCAAAGACATGTTGGTAGGTTAATTGGCTTCTGTCTAAAATTTGGCCCTAGTATATGAATGTGAATTAGGGACCTTAGATTGTAAGCTCCTTGAGGGTAGGGACCGATGTGAATGTACAATGTATATGTAAAGCGCTGTGTAAATTGACGGCGCTATATAAGTACCTAAATAATAATAATATGCTTGATCCTCAATTGGGAATTAGACTTTTTAGGTCATTGCTCCTCTATACACTGCTTCGTTTAGGATATATCTCTTCGTTCTCTACTACACAAAGGTGCCCAAAGACATGGGGTAATAGCCTTCCAATCATTCTGTTTTTTCCTAAAACAATAAAGGCTATTCACTTAGAGCCGGTTCACACAGGGGCGACCTGGGATCCGACTTGAAGTTGTCCCAAGTCGCCCCAAGTCGCCCTGTTGAGAAAAGCAATGGAAGTGAATGGAGCCGTCTTAATATACACTACTGAAGTCGCTCCGACTTCAGAAAAGGTTCCTGTACGACTTCAATCTGACTTCTAGGCAACTTGTATCCATTGATTTCAATGGAAGTCGCCTCCAAAGTCGGATCACTGTCTTAACTGAAGCAACAATACAGGAAGAGAAAAAAAAATTCTCATGTTTTCTCAGGCAAACCCCTCCCTCCCCCCTCCCTCCCACAGAGCTGATTCTTGTTTGATTGGCCACCTGAAAGCCTAATATCCTGGAGGCGACTTGAAGTCGCCTTGTAAGTCGCCCCAAGTCGCGCTGTGGTGTGCGCTCAGGTCGCATCCAGGTCGCCTCGCAAAGTCGCGGCCAGAGTCGTGTTGCCCATGTGTGAACCGGCTCTCAGCAATGTCAATATGTCTGGTGTTTGACTCAAAAGCAGATTTTTTTTAACAAACATCCCCTTGTGCACCACTATATATTAAAATAATTTTCAGTATTAAATATAAAATTAACCCCATCATAACAGGGGTAAAGCAAATCCTAATAGCTGGACACAATCTTGCAACTTTGACATCTTTTAGTAAATCTATACATATCATTACAATTACTTTCTGTATCCAACAGTGGCGGCTGGTGGTAAAAACAATTGGGAGGAGAAGCAAACAGTGGTGCACCTAAAATATACAAACCCTGATCTTGACCTTTGTCCCTTACCTTGACACTAACACAAACTAATTTTCTTTATTTTCATTTTTTTTTTCTCTTTATTTACTTTTTTTTTTTTACACACACATTTTTCTCCCCTGGCAAGAATGCAGTGAATCTTTCTGTTCATTCAGAGTAAAAAGAAAACACAGAGGTGGTCTGCACAATGACTGATCAAAGGCTATCACAGAGAACAGGTGATGGGGAATTGGGACTCCTGCTTCCCAATCAATAGTAAGAGACTCTGGGTCCTCTGTGAAAGCCCAGGCTCTGTGCTGGAAGCACGCTGTGCAGAGTGCTCCCAGCACAAACACAGGTATGCCTATATGCGGCCTCACGGAAGAAGATCCACTTCAGTGAGGCTGCAGATACAGTCGACGGAAAGGGGGTTAAAGTTGAACTATATGCAGAACTTTTTTTTTTGGATAGAGTAAGGGAGGGTTATAACCTCTGTAAGGTTTATTCTTGCCATCTGTGTCCCATTGGGGAGATTACCTTTTACTTCATGTCCCATAGGCAAAACTGGAAGTGAGAGGAAATCCCTGCAAATAAGGGAATCTCTTGGGGCTCCCCCAGGTCACCAAAACTAGTGTCCCCATTGAAAGATTTCCTCTCTATTACTTTCACTTCTTTCGATGATAATGGTAAACAGGACAAATGGAAAGAATGACTTCCTGAATCTCCCTAATGGGGGGCACAGACAGCAATAAAAACCTGACAGGTATTCTAATTGATCTCCACTCTATCCAGAAAAGGGAACTTTTGCTTTAGTTATACTTTAAACAAATACTACTACTAGTCAGAAAAGAAACAGAGACAACAAATATATAAACATTTTTTTTATCTGACTGTGTATATAATCATGGTTGAGACAAACAAAGAAAATTCAAGGGCTTAATAGTAATAGTGTGCTGTAGTAAAGCATGGGAATAATAGCAGCATACTTAGATAGTGTTAGGCCTTCATGGGTTTACATTACAGTGATATAGGCCTCTAAATAGTGATCAATTGAAACTTCATAGGCATATATTTCAATGCTCACATCAAATGGGCTATGAATAGGCAATGAAATATATAATGCAGTCGACAGCCAACAGTAAGTTTAGTGGTAAGTAAATGTACAAATATGACATAATGTGGGTAACAAATAGGCAAGTAAATGGTTAATTGTATTAATGCTGTCACCACATGTTGGCACTCTGGACACCACAATGAATAAAACACTATGCCACGTCCTCAATTTGTCATAGAAATTGAGGGATTGGAAAAAAATATATTTTTAAGCATACTTTAAAAAATATATATATATATATTTTTTTTTTTTCAAATCAAAAACAACAATTCAAAAATAGGACAAAGATAAAAAACATTTACATCAGTGAGTGTGGTTTAAAACATATCTCAGTGACCAACAGTCCAGAGTTTAATCTGACTTTAATGAACTGGGCTGGTGAGACAATTCCTAGGCTTGATAATGACCCCAATATAGTAACATATATATATAGGATAACCTAAACATTTGTCATGCTAAGATGATATGTAAGGAGTTAACAAAAGCCAAACCAGGATATATCAATTTTGCTTATTGTTCAGAAAATATATTCAGACATGCTCAAATAGTTTCGCGCTCTGGACATGCTTCTTCTTTGTCTGGAGCTAGATAAGTATATATATATTGCAAAATATTTTTGTCACTTATGTAAGGTAATCAGGTGAGCAGGAACTCTATGGGAGGACACCAGGTCAAACAAATGGGAAATCATGAGAAAATATGGGCTGTCCGCACACGCGCCACCAATCCAGCCTCCCCCCCCACCAAGCAAAAATTCCTCCCTCATTTTCTTCTTGCAATTGCCCCCTCATTTCCCCACCAACAATCTGAGGGAGGGGTCAGTGGTGGGGGCAGTTATAGACACCCCTAACACCTTTGACGCAGACCGCACTACCTGTGCCCATCCCACCCTCAAGGTTTGCCACTGAAGTGAAAGTTCACTTTAAAAAGTGAATGCTAGAGTAAATAATGTAAACCTGTGAATACCCAACCATGAATGAGGGAAATTTAAAGTACAGCAATCCTGCTACCACATGATTGGTTGATTGATGCAAATCCAGCTTTATCTTATTTACTAATCTCAGTGAACATTCATTGATTAACAGTGTAAAGAAAAAAATCTAGGTATTAAACCCTTACAACCTCTGCATTATAGCCTTTTTAAAGAGGAGGTAGAAAACCCTGTCAACTACCCAACCTCACATTTCTATCAAAGGATTAAACAGAGGGCCTCTGTAAACACCTATGGCACAGCAATGCATAGCATCATTCCTATATGTGGTGCCTGTAGCCCTGAGGACAACTATCAAAGTCGCAGAACAAAAATGTTTAAAAAAAAAAGCAATATGTATATTGGTTGTTTTAATGGCCCTTTGGTCCTTGTATTTGTTCCCTATGGTAATTAATGTTTGCCAATGATTATTGCAGTAACAGACCAACTAACACATTACATTACAGGGTATTCTTGGATCTGGGTTTGCCTTAAAAGTTCAGGAACAGCACCGACAGAAGCACTTTGAAAAAAGGAGGAATCCTGCAGCTAGTTTAATTCAGGTGAGGGCAAAGAAATCTTGTATGTTCTTGTGACCTTTATGTAATACGCATTAAATGTAATCAAAGCCAAAATATGCATTTATAGTATGTCTTTTATCATAATAATATGCTGATGCATGCTTTCAAAATCTTGCAATTAAATTACTCAATTTGTTCAGGGCAGGAACTTATTCCTCTATTATTACAGAGAACAAGATACTGATGTTTTCTTATCACATTAAAAAAGTAAAATATGCAGTAAATCTATAGGAAAAAAATATTCTATTAGAACCTAAAAGCTGAGAAATGTCACATACTTTATGGTGGAAACACAATGAAATGTATGCATAAATCACCTTGATCAATTTTCATAACAATGTGACAAAAAACAATAAGCAGAAAAAACAGAGCTCCATAAACACATAGCTAACTATAAGCACATTCATGGGCTGGACACCAATCAAATGTGTGTATCCATATGGCAAATGCACTTTCATTATTATCTAAGTACATTGCAAGCTCATGTTTGTATCAGTGGTTCCAGAATCATTTACCAGAAGCATTTACCAAGAGCAATAAGAACATATATGGCTGTGTGCAGATTTGTAATTTTTTCCTGTGCTTCATTGGCATTGCAATGTAATGCACCTTGCCTCTGCATGTTTATCCTACAAATTCAGTAGAATTGAAAAAGTGAAAGAAATTTCTCCCATACACTCAAGAAAGCTTTTTGAACAAGTAACCTTACTTTAGATGGCCTTTAGAATTTTTTTTAATCTTCAGGTTAGTAAAATAGTATGCACCTGTGTGATAACTGAAGGCTGGGCCACTGCGAGGTGGGAACATCGGACAATAGTTCAGTCCCTCTCACAGGACCTCCACTTAAATGGGCCTTTGGATATGAAAGTGCCACCCCCGAAATAACCTTTTCCCCAGTCTCAGTGTTCACATTTCTGTATCTTTTGCAGTGATGCCAATCCATGTCTTGAATGTTTTTTCAAAAGGTTTCTTGCAAACACCCAAAGAGCTTGGGTTGGGTAAAATATGCAGCAGGGCACATCTTCTCAAAGCTAGTAGTCTATGCATGGAGCCCAGATTTAGCTTGCACACAGCAAACAGAAGTTGCATCTAATACAACAGAGGTGCCTGTGTTTTTTCTATACCAGGCAGTGACTCCCCTGCAATATCATTAAAGCTACTGGATCAACATGGGTAAAGCAGTAGGCAAGTGGTGAATCCCTAAAGTGGTCAGATCATCGTGGGTAAGGTCCATTCTTAAGTAATTATTACCTCCCTGGCGGTAATCCCGAGTCTGGCTTCGGGGTGGATTTTTCATGTCCAAAGCGGTAACCCCGAGCCATACTCGGGATCGCATTGCAGGATACAGGGGAAGTTACTTACAGTACCTTGTCCCTGGATCCTGCGATGTGTCCCGCTGTGTGTTGCGAGCTGTCATCTCGCTCGATTCACACACTGGTGACTGCCGAGTGCCGCCGAGCTCCGTTCCCGAGCGGCGCGTCACACGGGGGCGGAGTTCTGAGGAAAATTCAAAAAAGTAAAAACACAGTACACATACAGTATACTGTAATCTTACAGATTACAGTACTGTATAAAAAAATTACACATCCCCTTTGTCCCTAGTGGTCTGTCCAGTAACCAGCATGCAGTTTTATATAATAAAAACTGTTCTTTCTGCCTGCAAACTGGAGATTGTCCATAGCAACCAAAAAGTGTAAATTTACGTCAAAAGTGTTTTTAGACCAGCTAGAAAACAGCGATAATAAATTAGAATCACTTGCAGAATTGAGCGATAGCAATTTGTGGGGAAATTCGTCATCAAACACTGAATCTAATAACGGCGACAATTCTGCAACTGAGCAAATTTCAGTTTTTTTTTGCTTTGATTACATTATTGAATCATTTTTATTATTATTATATTATTATTTGTTATAATTATTTATAGTTATTTATTATATTATAATTTATGATTTTGTGTTTCAAACTTTATCATACCCAGGATGTCTACTAGACTCTTGTTTGGTCAGGTTTAAGTAAGTAATTACTAAGAATTGCAGGCCTACAATACATAACACCAAATTTCCATGCAAAATAATTGTACCGCTTTTGGTACATAATTCCAGACAGAATCATATCGCCAGGGAGGTTAAGCACCCATGGTAGGCACAGTGAACTGAGGCCTTCAGACCTGAGCAAGAGCCCAGTACCTTCGACCCAGATAATGATATGTAGGCAAAGACCCCTTCAGAAGCATGGTAAGGACTTTTGTTAAAGCAAGTCCAAAACCCACCAACAACAAAGTCATCAGTGGTTGGCTAAGCAACCAACAATAGGGCCAACTATAATGCATCTCTAGTTCAGACCTATGGATCTCTCAACATAGAGCCTTGATGACACAACACATGAAGCAACTGAGCACACCCTACAGGAGAAATAAGTGTACTACAGCAAAACTGTGCAGGTTTAAGAAGGCCTGAGGGTGAGGGAACACATCCCATTGTGTACACAGAAGGAGGAAAGCAATGCAAGCAGTATGCAGCTGCATCAATCATTGTGTGTATGGTGGATACAGCCTTCACTTTTTAGTTTCATTTTGTCAGAATTAACAATTGTGGTGGTATATTGCTCTTGCATAAAATGCACATATTTTTGTTGTTTATATGCCAAAGAAATAGCAGTTTTTTAAGATTGTCTTAGTTACAAAAATTATTACCGGTACTTTATTATTGCACAGCCAGTATTTCCTGGATTTTCTGTGCATTAAAAAGCAAAATAACCTTGGGTTCATGAAACCAATAATCCTTTGGTTCAATTACACTACACAACAGGGTCTTAACATATGCCTGCAAACAAATTTTTTTTTTTTTTTTGTTATCATAGGTATGTTATTATGATTGAAGAATGACAAATGTACTGTTTACTTTCTGACTTATGGTATTACCTCTGAATCACAATAACAATCTGAGTACAATTGTACCTTTGACAAAACAAATCGAAACCGAACACTCCTTGCCACCCTGAACTGATTCACACTTAAGTTGGCCAAAGACAGCTTCCAACTGAATCAGCCAAAATTGAAGCCATGGGTGGCCTTGTCGGTACCACCAGGATGGACAAAAGTTGACTTAAAAATTGATTAAGCTGGGCAGCACACAGACGGACTCTGGCCAATAACCAGCGTGCACAGATACTTCATCGCATCCTCGTGTGCCAGCCCGCATAGGCGTACAAGTATGCCTGTCTAGGCACACGCCTGTGCATGTCCGATCCCGGGATTGCACAGGCACCAATATCTGCTAGTGGCTGCAAACATCGAAGCAGGCTGCACATCTGCTACTGAGGTATGTAGCTGGGTTACTGGGTTTTAGTGTACATTACTTCTGGAGGGCAAGGGAAGGTGGTTTAGTGTTAGTTTTGTCAAAAGGTACAGCTGGACTTTAAAGCTGAACTCCAGGCAAACAGCTAAATACAAACATGGGAGTTGCTTTACCTTCTGAGATTGCTGTCCATCAAGCCATCAGCTTTACACAACTCTGCCAGATGACATAGCCAGGCTGGCGGTGAGCCGGTGACTTTATTTTTCTCTTGTACACTTAAGCAATGCAGCTTGGCTACCTCTGCGCCCCCAGCCTGTGACTGTACGTGAAGGGGCAAAAGCTGACTGCTCACTCAGCTTTCTCCTCCTGTCAGCATGTTCTTTGTCAGCACATGTGCACTACAACACAACTCATTGGCTCTTAGTAAAGCCTCACCCTCTATGCATCTGTGTCTACTTGTCTCAATGCTGTGGTATGAAGGACTGCAAGAGTAAGACATAAATGTAAATTCAGGTACATACACTAGCTGCATTTAAAATACATAAAATATTTTTTTAATGACCAAAAAGCTGTTTTTATTTTTTTATATCTGCCTGGAGTTTACCTTTAAATTAAGCCCCGGACCATTTGGTAGCTAGAGGACCAGAGGTGAATTCAGAATTTTGCACTGCGCTGCTTTAACTGTAAATTGTGCGGACATGCAATGTTGTACCCAAACGAAAATTGCGTCCTTTTCTTCCCACAAATAGAGCTTTCTTTTAATGGTATTTGATTGCCTCTGCGATTTTTATTTTTTGCGATATAAACGGAAAAAGACCGAAAATTTTGAAAAAAAATGATATTTTCTACTTTTTGTTATAAGAAAAATCGAATAAACTCAATTGTAGTCATACATTTAGGCCAAAATTTATTCAGCCACATGTTTTTAGTAAAAAAAATGTCAATAAGCGTATATTTATTGGTTTGCGCAAAAGTTATAGAGTTTACAAACTAGGGTACATTTTCTGAAATTTACACAGCTTTAAATTTATGACTGCCTATCTCATTTCTTGAGGTGCTAAAATGACAGGGCAGTACAAAACCCCCCCAAATGACCCCATTTTGGAAAGTAGACACCCCAAGGAAATTGCTGAGAGGCATGTTGAGCCCATTGAATTTTTTATTTTTTTGTCCCAAGTGATTGAATAATGACAAAAAAAAAAAATTACAAAAAGTTGTCACTAAATGATATATTGCTCACACATGCCATGGTTATATGTGGAATTACACCCCAAAATACATTTTTCTGCTTCTCCTGAGTACGGGGATACCACATGTGTGGGACTTTTTAGGAGCCTAGCCGCGTACGGGACCCCGAAAACCAAGCACCGCCTTCAGGATTTCTAGGCACAAATTTTTGATTTCACTCCTCACTACCTATCACAGTTTCGAAGGCCATAAAATGCCAAAATCGCACAAAACCCCCCCAAATGACCCCATTTTGGAATATAGACACCCCAAGCTATTTGCTGAGAGGAATGGTGAGTATTTTACAGCTCTCATTTGTTTTTGAAAATGAAGAAAGAAAATATATATATATATATATTTTTTTTCAATTTTCAAAACTTTGTGACAAAAAGCGAGATCTGCAAAATACTCACAATACCTCTCAGCAAATAGCTTGGGGTGTCTACTTTCCAAAATGGGGTCATTTGGGGGGGTTTTGTGCTATCTGGGCATTCCATGGCCTCCGAAACTGTGATAGGCAGTGAGAAGTGAAATCAAAAATTTACACCCTTAGAAAGCCTGAAGGCGGTGCTTGGTTTTTGGGGTCCCGTACGCGGCTAGGCTCCCAAAAAGTCTCACACATGTGGTATCCCCGTACTCAGGAGAAGCAACAGAATGTATTTTGGGGTGTAATTCCACATATGCCCATGGCATGTTTGAGCAATATATCATTTAGTGACAACTTTGTGCAAAAAAAAAAAATTGTCGTTTTTCCGCAACTTGTGTCAACATATAAAATATTCCATGGACTCGACATGCCTCTCAGTATATAGCTTGGGGTGTCTACTTTCCAAAATGGGGTCATTTGGGGGGGTTTTGAACTGTTCTGGCATTTTATACACAACATTAGGAAGCTTACATCCACTCTTCTAACCACTTGAAGACAAAGCCCTTTTTGACACTTTTTGTTTACATGAAAACATTTTTTTTTTTTTTGCAAGAAAATTATGTTGAACCCCCAAACATTATATATATATTTTTAAAGCAAAGGCCCTACAGATTAAAATGGTGGGTGTTGCATTTTTTTTTCTACACAGTATTTGCGCAGCGATTTTTCAAACGCATTTTTTGGGTTAAAAAATACACTTTTTTTAATTTTAATGCACTAAAACACACTATATTGCCCAAATGTTTGATGTAATAAAAAAGATGATCTTAGGCCGAGTACATAGATACCAAACACGACATGCTTTAAAATTTCGCACAAACGCGCATTGGCGACAAACTACATACATTTTTAAAAGCCTTTAAAAGCCTTTACAGGTTACCCCAGTAGATTTACAGAGGAGGTCTACTGCTAAAATGATTGCCCTCGATCTGACCTTCGCGGTGATACCTCACATGCATGGTGCAATTGCTGTTTACATATGACGCCAGACCGACGCTTGCGTTCGCCATTGGGCAAGAGCAGGGCAGGACAGGGGTGCTTTTTTTTTTTTTTTTTTTTTTTATTATTAATTTTGCTTTTTTATTTTATTTTTAAATTGTTCCTTCCAAGTATTTTTTTTTTTTATCATTTTTATTGTTATCTCAGGGAATGTAAATATCCCCTATGATAGCAATAGGTAGTGACAGGTACTCTTTTTTTGAAAAAACTGGGGTCTTCTAGACCCTAGATTTTTCCACTGCCCTCAAAGCATCTGACCACACCAAGATCGGTGTGATAAAATGCTTTCCCAATTTCCCAATGGCGCTTTTTATATCCGGGGGGGGGCATTCCCTCCCACTGCTTGTAAAAGCAGTCCAGAGGCTAATTAGCCGCTAGGATTGCTTTTACATGAAAGCCGGCCGCAGGCTGAAAAGAATGATACCAAGATGATACCTAAACCCGCAGGCATCATTCTGGTATAAACATTCAAAGTCCAGCAACATACCAGTACGTTGCTGGTCCTTGTTGGACATGTATTGTAATCTTTTTATTTCATGCAGCCAGTTGGCTGAACGAAAAAAGAGATTGATCGGTGGGTATGCCCACCATTAGAATACCGCCCTTCATCCACCCACTTCCAATGATGGGCATACACGCACCATTTATATATGCCGAAGCATGGGGGCATCCTCCCGCAAAAAAGTTATGCCGCACACACATGGTCGGACTTTTCCACGGGCAAGCCTCCGTCGGAATTTCGACCGTATGTACGCGGCATTAGGAGCAAAATCGCTCCTCCGCCCCTGCTGCCCCAATTTGCTTTTTTTTTTTAACTGTGGTGGTGAAATCACCTCCTACAGCACTGGAGTCGCAGGGATCAGGCCTGTCTCTGCGAACGCTGCAGTTATGTGTGTTTTTGTTTTGTAAGTGACAGTGATCGATCGATACTGCACTTGGGTGGCCTGGGCTGGACGGAGGGGCAAAACGCAGGTGCCAGCAGGTATCTGGGCTGATCCCGCTAACACTGCGTTTTTGGGAACCCTAAACTGCTGGGGACGCTAGTATAGATCTGATCAGATCAGATATTGATCTGTTCAGATACTATACCACTAAGGGGGGTGTATGCTTCACGCGTGGGTGTTAGCGTTACTGGCACTAACCTGACGCTGCCTGGGGTGTGACTCAGACCCTCTCTGACGCTAAAACCTAATTGATATCACCCGCCGGGCGATCAGGGGGTTAAACCTTTATTGGGTTATATACACGGCGGGTGCCCTGACACTATAAAAAGCAAACTAACTAACCAGCGTCACCCGTAACACTTATATGGTGATCACTGGTGAAAGGGTTAACTAGGGGCAATCAGGGGGTTAAAACCTTTATTAGATAATATATGGGGGTACCTGACGCTATAAAAACCTGCGGCGAACCTAAAAAAAATTACCAGCTACCGATCTGCATCACCGACACTAAGACAGCGTTTAGAAAAACGATTGCTTAGCGACAGTGGTGATGGGGGTGAAAGGGTTACCTGGGGGGGCGATCAAGCGGGTTAAACCTTTATTAGATAATATATTGGGGTACCTGACGCTATAAAAACCTGCGGCGAACCTAAAAAAAAATACTGGCTACGATTTGCATCACCGACACTCAGACAGCGTTTAGAAAAACAATTGCTTAGCGACAGTGGTGATAGGGGGTGAAAGGGTTACCGGGGGGGCGATCAAGGGGGTTAAACCTTTATTAGATAATATATTGGGGTACCTGACGCTATAAAAACCTGCGGCGAACCTAAAAAAAATTACCGGCTACCGATCTGCATCACAGACACTAAGACAGCGTTTAGAAAAACGATCGCTTAGTGACAGTGGTGATAGGGGGTGAAAGGGTTACCTGGGGGGCGATCAAGGGGGTTAAACCTTTATTAGATAATATATTGGGGTACCTGACGCTATAAAAACCTGCGGCAAACCTAAAAAAAATTACTGGCTGCCGATCGGCATCACTGACGCTAAGACAGCGATCAGAAAAATTATCGCTAAGCGACAGTGGTGATAGGGGGTGAAAGGGTTATCTGGGGGGTGATCAGGGGGTTAAACCTTTATTAGGGGGGGTTAGGGGGCTACACTGGACCTAAGACTAAACTTTGGTGACACTTTTACAGTCACAAATGTCACTGATTGCAGTGATCACTAAATAAATGGTCACTGCAATCAGTGACACTGTGACTGGGGGCTGGGGGGGTGATCTGGGGGGTGATCTGGGGTGTCTGGGGGGCCTGGGGGGGCGATTTATGTCCCTATGTGTCCTGGTGTCAGTGTAGTGTTGTGTGCACTGACCTGATATCTTCTCTTGTACGGCGCTCGGTATATGTGAGCGCCGCACCAGAGATGACATCACTTCCTCCTGCTCCCTCTGTCTGACACAGACAGAGGGGGCATTTCCATTCGCCGGGAGCGATCGCGAGGGGGTGGCCAGAAACGAATGGCTGCCCCCTCATCCCGGAACGCTCCCGGACACTTAGCCACCGCTCACTGTATAGAAGGGGGGTCCAATTGGACCCCCCAACTGTACAAAGGCAATCACGTACACTCTACGTGATTGTGCCTGTCGGTGCCATTCTGCCGACGTATATATACAGTGAGCGGTCGTTAAGTGGTTAAAGGGTTGCATATAATCAAAATAATGTTTTTACATTGTCTTACATGGTGATATAGCAATAATTCATCACAATACTATAGAAGTACAGAGGAAACATAGTATATTTTATTCATCTGTCACAAATACATTGCATTAAGTTGTAAATTAGCACACCCTGTTGCCAGTTAAAATGTCAAACATTAGGAACTTAGGGTCGCCTAAAAAAGAAGCAAGGGGAGGTGTGGGAGAGGTTAATGTATTTTTTTTATTATGCAGTTTCCATAATTGGTATGAATGGGCCACTAAGAGGTTCAGCTTTTCCAAAGTATGATTGGAAACTTTGTTGCCCCATAGAAATACTGATATAGAATAGGGTAGTATTGAATATTTTTCAGATATTACCCATGGCATTTTCGGGTTATGTAAATGCCATTGAGCAATCTGTGCCCATCTTGCAGCTAGATAATATGACCAAAAGTTCGGGAGTCCCAATCCACCTCTTTTCGTGGACATATATAATACAGATTGGGCAATTCTTGGGTGGGAGTCCGATCATATAAATTTATTGACTTCCGATTGAAATTTAGTAAGTATCAATTTATTTATTCTAATTGGGAGTGCTCTAAATAGAAATAATAATTTAGGTAGAATTGACATTTTGATGGCAGTAATTTTACCTAAAAATGAAATATTGAAGGATTTCCAGGTTTTTAACACCAATCTCAGTCTTTGTAACATGGGTAAATATAACCCTTACCCTTCCCAACTGTCTCTTGTTCGCCCCGATTTTGGGTTTGAACACGTTTCAATTAAGAATAGTCCATACAATTTGTGTATCCATCCACTGGCTGATAGCTTATAATTGGAAATCCCCATCGTTACCAATTTCCCAATTGAAAATTTGAATAAACGACATTTACCTTATGGAAAAAATTTAACATACCTTGCATAATACCATGCACCTACTGGATAAAAAATGGAACCTATGGTTCAAATATTCAGACTACCTTTTAGACCCATATTAGAATCCCCTTTTCACATCCAATTCTTTTATACACGAAAATAACCCCACATTTCAAAATACTACTGAATCATTTATTTTCTATATGTAATAGATGTTGTCATAAATAAATAAAGGCGGTTACTCTGTCATAAATCATTATAATTATTGATTGAAAATACTGCAATTCTCTGATGTCATGACATAATGTTTGTACCATTATTTTGTACACAATAAAAAAGTTTGTAAACAAAAAAAAAAAAAAATGTCAAACATTAAAGCAGAACTTTAGGCAAAACTTAACATTTTTCATTTTGGATAGAGCAAGGGAGGGTTATAATCACTGTCAGATTTTTTTCTGTGTCCCATTGCAGACATTTCCCTTCACTTCCTGACCCATAGCCAAACAGGAAGTGGGAGGAAATTCCTGCAAATTAAAGGAAATTCCTTATGGATCACCAGAACTAGCGTCCCTATTGGAAGATTTACCCTCTATTACTTTTCTGGGGACAACCCAAAATGTGGGGTTTTCTTTTACTTTTACTTTCAATGATATTGGTAAAAAAATAAAACTAGAGAGTATTCTTCTTAAAAGGGGCACAGATGGCAATAAAAATGGCAGGTGTTCTAATCCCTTTACCTTCTATTCAAAACAAAAATCAAAGTTGTGTTTTATATTTTAAATATTGGGCCTGGTAAATATCAGACTTCACTGAAGAAGCATTGTACTGTATGCACGGGGAACTACATGATGTGTCTGTTGCTGAGAGTGTTATGCTTTGTTATACTCCAAAACCCTTATTGACTTTTCTAATTCTGATCTGGTTTTATTAATATGCTTTGCTGACAGTTCTTAATAGGACTCCAGTATTCTTGATTAACAGCATTCTTTTTATTTCTTAGGCAATGTGTAATATTAAAATAATGTTCAAGCAGGTTTCTTAAAGGGTAACTCCGCTTTAGTTAAAACAATGGTATAACATATGTCATTGATACAGATGTTTTTGTAATTAACTGTTAATAAAAATTGTGTTTCTAGTCCAATTTGCAGTAAATTAAAATTGCAAAAATTAAAATATCTATTTTGTGAGCTTCAACAAAACTGAAGTAGGTAGAACTTTGACATTAAGACTGCCAAAATCCTTGCAATTTATTTAACCACCTGCCTACCGGGCACGAAAACCCCCTTCCTGCCCAAGCCATTTTTCAGCTTTCAGCGCTGTCACACTTTGAATGACAATTGCGCGGTCAAACAAAATTTGCGTCCTTTTTTTCCCACAAATAGAGCTTTATTTTGGTGGTATTTGATCACCTCTGCGGTTTTTATATTTTGCGCTATAAATAAAAGAAAAGCGTCAAGTTTGAAAAAAAACACAATATTTTTTACTTTTTGCTATAATAAATATCAATTTAAAAGAAAAAAATACATTTTCCTCAGTTTAGGCCGATACGTATTCTTCTACATATTTTTGGTAAAAAAAAATCGCAATAAGCGTATATTGATTGGTTTGCGCAAAAGTTATAGCAGATACAAAATAGGGGATAGACTTATAGCATTTTTTTTTACTAGTAATGGCGGCGATCTGCGATTTTTATTGTGACTGCGATATTGCGGTGGACACATCGGACACTTTTGACACATTTGACACATTTTTGGGACCATTCACATTTATACAGTGATCCCTGCTATAAAAATGCATTGATTACTGTATAAATATGACTGGCAGGGAAGGGGTTAACACTAGGGGGTGAGGAAGGGGTTAAATGTGTTTCCTAGATGTGTTCTAACTGTGGGGGGAGGGGACTGACTGGGGGACGTGACCGATGGTTGTCCCTATGTACAAGGGACACACCATCGGTCTCCTCTCCCTGACAGGACGTGGATCTGTGTGTTTACACACACAGATCCACTGTCCTGCTCGGTTACTGGGCAATCGCGGGTGCCCGGCGGCCATGCCCTCTGGCTGCTTTTAAAGCCAGGACGTCATATGACGTCCTGTCAGAACAAGAGAGTCTTCCGCCAGCCGTCATTTGACGGTGGGCGGTAGACAAGTGGTTAAAGGGACACTGTCACCAGACCATTCATTTTAACAACAATAAGATTGTATGTGCAATCAACATATTTTATACATATTATTATTTATCTTTAAAACACTGCCCTGTGTAAATATTTAAAAGGGCTGAGACTACAAATGGGAGCTACCATCTTGTAGGTAATGTCAGCAGTCTCAGCAGGGTGAGAGCTGCCATTCAAGGACATGGCTGGGATGTGATTGAGGCAAGCCGCACATCGCTGAAGCTCCGTACCTGCCATCCTGTTCTGACATCCTGCAGGTGCTTCCCTAACCGTTCCCGATTCTATTCGGTTATCTGCCTCTCCTTCAGCACTACCGCTCCTCTCCGGTGCTGCACATGTCTCTGGGCAACCCACTCATTCCTGTAATCCTCTCACCCATCCTCAGTGGCAGCCATCTTACCCACGAGGAACTTCACCCTTATCCTCAAAATGACAACAAAGGAATTTTAAGAAATGTTTAGTAATGGCAATCTACAAACTTATTGATAACTGCAGGCTTATATTTTCTGCATTTTATTTCTCCCTATTCTTCTCACAGTGGTAATTTACACTAAAGGCAGATGAATCCTTTACTCTTTACTTCCAGGAACTCTGGGTCTGCCCCCTGGAACATGTGACAGTGCACATCGTCTGACAGGGAAGGCACTGGTGATATATTATTCCCAGGATGCATCTCTATGTGTCTGGTTACATCATCAGTGCCTCACTCAGCCAGGAAGTGGAAAAACAGCAAATAAAGGCAAAATAAATATTTGTTTACCCACTTACAGACCGGAAGATTTCCCCCCTTAATGACCAGGCCTTTTTTTGCGATACGGCACTGGGTCGCTTTAACTGACAATTGCCAGGTCGTGCGACGTTGTACCCAGACAAAATTGACATACTTTTTTTGCCACAAATAGAGCTTTCTTGGTGGTATTTGATCACCTGCGGGGTTTTTTTTGCGCTATAAACAAACAAAAAAAAGGAGTGACAATTTTGAAAAAAAAATATATATTTTTTACCTTTTGCTATAATAAATATCCCCCCCAAAAAATTAATTCATTAGTTTAGGCCAATATGCAGGCCGAAATAAGGGCATATTGATTGGCTTGCGCAAAAGTTATAGCCTCTACAAAACAGGGGATAGATTTATGGCTATTTTTTTTTTTTATTCACTAGTAATGGCGGCGATCTGCGATTTTTAGCGGGACTGCGACATTGCGGCGGACAGTTCGGACACTTATGACACTTTTTTGGGACCATTGACATTTATACGGCGATCAGTGCTATAAAAATGCACTGATTACTGTGTAAATGTCATTGTCAGGGAAGAGGTTAACACTAGTGGGCGATCAAGGGGTTAAATGTGTTCCCTGGGAGGTGTTTCTAACTGTGGGGCTATGGGACAGACTGAAGGAGGAGAGAGTTCGCTGTTCCTAATCACTAGGAACAGCAGATTTCTCTCTTCTCCCCTGTCAGAATGGGGATCTGTCTGTTTACATTGACAGATCCCCGTTCTGGCTCTCTTTCCTGCGTTCATGGGTGGCCGGGGGACATCACAGCCGCTGGCCACACGCATCCGGTCTCCCACCGTGCAGCGCCTACTATGGCTCTTAAAGGAGCCGACGTACAGCTACGGCGATTCCTGGGAACGATTCAACATGCCACTGTATAATGGCGGCTGGTTGGCAAGTGGTTAACTACTGAATACAAGATGATTTAATATCAGCATGCTAATGCGATTTTCAGTGAAAGAGCTGGAAGGTCTGCTTTAAGTTGGTGACAGGGTCTCTTTAACTGATCAAGGGAGAATTGCTTTTTTACCTCAGCAAAGTGGAGTTATACTTTAACTACTGTTTAATTTCTCTGTATTCGCTTTGTATGTTGCATATAACTGACTAGAAATAGCTGTTTAATACTGATGGAAATACAGCTGGGGTTCTTCAAAATTCTTTTAACTGCATTTTTATTACTACCTTTAAGTACTTTTATAAGCTTGTCTTCTGTTTCTACTTTTGTATGTATGTGATAACAAATGTCTGCAATGTCCAGCTCTGACAGGGATCAATGATCCTTTGTTTTAAAGTGGTTGTAAAACCTCACATATACCCAGTGAAGTGAACAGCCTCAGATGATACACAGAGATGAAACATATCCTTCTACATAAGTTTTACTTGTTTACCTGCAGTCTTCTCTTCCCTACATCCCTTCGAAGGGTCAGAAAAGTATTAAAAGCTTTCTTCATCTGTCAGGCGCACAGAGGAGGGGGTGGAGAGACTGCAGTAACAGTGTGTGAGAGCTGATTGGAGTAAAGGCATATCACCCTCCACACAGCAGAAGAACTGTTTTCTGAATAGACAAGCTGTCTGATGAGCTCTCCCTCCCTCCTCCCGACACAAATTTATCTCATGTGTCAGAAAATCTTCTCAGAAGTGACTCATGCTGATAACAGAGGAACGACGCACCAGAGAGAAACGACACTATTGCCTAGTACACACGATCGGTTTTCCCGGGGGGAAAAAAGTTTGCCGGGAAAACCGAGAACCTACTCTGTAGCTTTTTCCCCCTACACACGGCTGGGTTTTCCAGCAGGAAAACTGCCATGAGAGCTTTGGTCGGGAAACCCGGTCGTGTGTACGCTCCACCGCAGTGTTTCCCATAGGAAAACAGCCAGCTTAAAAAACGCCGGGAATCCCGGCGGGAAAAAAGAGAACAAATTCTCATTTTTCCCGCCGGGATTCCCAGCGGTTTTCCTGTTGGGAAAACTGCGATGGAGCATACACACGGCCGGGATTCCTGGCCAAAAGCTCTCATGGCAGTTTTCCTGCCGGGAAAGCTGGTCGTGTGTACGAGGCACAAGGCCCCGGTCACACCTGAGTGAATTTGTGATTGAAGCTCGTAGGTCCAAAACACTCAACAAGCCAAATCCCAATGGCCCTGTTCACATATGAGCGTTCCGTTGCCTGAAGCAAAATGCCTGTCGCTCCAAAAAGTACATGAGCTTTTTTTGGCAGATTACAAGTGTTTGTAAAAAAAAAAAACTCCAGAAAAACAGTAAATTTCTACGCTCAGGTGTGAATAGAGTGTGAATTGAACTTAGGAGAGAGATAAGTAAACAACACAGATATATGTGCTTTTCTCAGATTCCATGACTGAGGTTTACAACCACTTTAAGTTTTTCGGGGTTTTGAAAAACAACAGTAACCATTTATATGTGTCTTAAAAGATCTCTCCATCTAATTTAACTGTTTAACATACACTGCATGGCTAGCACTAAAATTAGACATGGGCCTCTGTAACTTTAAACTGTGCTGTATCTGAAGTTAATAGGTAAAGGTGGTCCTGATCAATATTCCTGCCTAATGCACCCACTTCTACTTATTTTAACTAAAGTGTTGAGGTAAAGTTCAGCAAGGACAAGCCAAATTCCAAACCATGTATGGGCACTGTGGTTGTACTGGTCGACTTCTGTACAACCATCCCAATGTCGGGTTTCCCTGCTCGATCAGCATCAAAGGCTATAGCCGACAGTGCTGATCAGTGTAGTCTGACTGTGGACAAGTCTCCTTGCTGGTTGAACAAAAAAAAACTCATTCATATTTGGGCTGCTTTAGTGTGCAAATCAAGCAAACCTAGGTCTGTCCATTCAAATCCATTTGGCTCTCTACTTATTGATGTGCCTACCCTTACGTAGCTCATGTTTTGGGCAAAACTGGGTTTTACTGCTGATATATGTAGAATAAACCTTAAAGATGAACTCCAGCCTTACCTTCACTCTCACACAGTTGTACAGGCTCCTCTCCTGTACTGAAATTGCTAATTCTGATTTTGCTGCACACTGTGAGCTTCTCACAGTGTGCATTAGAGGCTGCAGCAAGTCAGATGGAGCCCACCGCATTTCAGGGATGGAGAACCTTTAGAATCACCAAGCCCTTTCCTTCCCAGTCCTAGTTAATTCTATCATGGAGACTCAGCTTCACCTATAGGCAATATATAAAGCAGTCTGCATTCAAATGAAACCTTGCGAAGAGTGCTTACTCATCCAGACTGACATCAACCCATCAAAGCTTTTGATATAACTCTTTCCAAGAGCCAGCCTACTGCGTGTATCAAAACTGAAGGCTCAGAAATAATGAGGCAGGATGATGTGATCTTTTGAGGAAGTTATGTACAGCACCCTGTCAGCCCCGCCCACCAGTCATAATCTGCCTGATTTGATAGAGAAGCACAAAGACCCAGTGATGGTATTACTGGCTCCAAAAACATTATGTAACGAAAATGGAATGGTTTTATTTGCAATTTTCATTAGCATGTTGTTAATGGGAAAGGAGAGACCAAGGAAGGCAAAGAATAAGGATTATAGCCCAGCTGTAAGCAACTAAAAAATTACCTCTTGCAGTGGGACTGTGCTTGTACTGCAAGGGTTAATTGCTCATCCAGGTCTAGGGGACCAAAAAAATAAGATGTGCTTACCCAATCCTATGCTCCTCCCCCAAGCTAGACTGGTCCTCGCAGCTTCTTCTCTCCCACATTCCAGAAGTTTAGGGTCCTGGCATCATCAAGACCAAGAGAAATAAGACAGATCAGTGCTCCAGGTAAGTAATATAAGTCACCAAAAATTAAGGGTTGGGTCAGTGTTGGCAACCGTCAGTGTTTTTACTGGCAGCCAGTAAAAAACAGGCAAATTTCTCCTGCCAGCAAATGCCAGTAAAAGTAAAAGGTAAAAAGAGGGGGTGGGTTTGGGACTTTGAATGAGGTGTATGATGATACAAACATACACCTCCATCCCTGTCACTGGATAAAAGGAGGATGGTTGGGACTTTGAGTGAGATGTGTGTTTGAACAATAGATAAATATTCCAAAATAATATAAAAAATAATTTTATTCATAATAACATAACAAATGGTTAATTCATAATAACATAACCAAGGGCATAGGAGACATGGTACATTGCAAATATGACCAGCTGATATGAATTATAGCCAAGACAATCCACATATTGCACATGATAAGTAAACTTCCTGTAAAAGATGGGATGTAGACGCATAAAAAGCTGCATTAAGAATCTTGACGCGTTTCATGGATATTGTTCCACTTCTTCAGAAGCAAATGCAGAATGCATGTCTAAAAATAAATAAAAATTCCCAAATTACTTAAAAATGAAAGGATAGGGGGAGAGGAACAAAGCCAAGTACCCCAAGATTACTTACTGTATTTATCTGCGTATAACACGCACAGGCATATAACACGCACCCTAACTTTAAGAGGGAAGTTTCAGGAAAAAACTTTCCACAGCCCCCTGCGTATAACACACAGGCACAGTTTACCCTCTATTTTCAGGGTAAAAAAGTGAGTGTTATACGCCAATAAATACAGTACATAGCAGCCCTGTGAAGGGTCATAATATGCTGGGAGCTTGAAGTTTAAGGACGGCTGGAACATGTCCCCGTTGGGAGCTGAGGGGACGTGCATCCGCAGACAGCCAAGGAGGACAACCCTTCCTCAAAAGTTTTCCTTTAAACTCCAGTTTAATATGTTTAACGTGACACAAGTTCCAAAGCATTATTTGTTAAACCTGCTATTAGATGGAGAAACCTTTGTATTACCATATACTGTAAATTACTAATAATGTTGTACCAACAACAGATATAAGGACTGTGAAATGTTGTCACCAAATGTGAAATTTCACATAGACGCTACGCTAGGAAAATACATTTCACATTTCAATGTCGATTTCAAGTGTCATTTGAACGATGAGAAGAAGTGATCAATCAAGTCTGAGAGCAATTAGCTAACATGTGTGAATAACATGGCAATTTATCGTTTCCATATACGTCACTGTTAGTTCAGTATTTTACTTGGCTTCGTCCTGTTTTAAATTTGCAACAATGTTTTGAGAAAGAAAAATGTGTTAAGTTCTGCAGCTCATTTATTTTTATAATGCACATTTGATATACTGTATTTTGTGCATTACAGCAGCTATAACAATGTTCATCATTTAACTGGATATACAGAGAGTAAGAAAGAGGGTTGATGAAATATTCTGATGATACTAGTCTAATAATCTATTATATAGATAAAAGTGGATTATTCTGACTGGTACATCATTTATCAGTTATGATACGTACTGTAACCCTATGCCCTTCATAATTTACATAGTCTTTGTTTAATTTGATACAATTTTAGACTTTTCCTGTACTTGTACATTCTGTCGAAAATAATCTCTCAATTTGATGCAACATGTTTCTGGTTTGCCACTGATTTATAAAAAATATGTATCAGGCCTTCTTAAAAATGGAAATCCAGTGTGGAGTTTTTTTACTCTCTCACTGCCCCCCACTCACCTTCCCGAACCTCCCCAATCGTTTTTTTTTTATTTTCAAAGAAAACTTTATAAATATCTTCTTCAATGCAGGCTTCTTGCCGGTCAGGTGGTGCTTCCTGTTCATTGTCATCAGCGGCGAGGTGGGCCTTTTTCCTGGACTTGAGCAGTGCTCAGCTAATGATATGTGAGTCCATTTCAGTTCCTGAGTACTGTGAACCCAGCCTGTATGTCAAAAACAAGCTGGGCTCATAAGAAATGGGTGGAGAACCGGCGCTGTTGTATGGTGGATGAAGCTTGGGGCAGCACTGGAGCATGAAGAGGATTAGTATAGCTTTCATAACTATTTTTTTATAAAGGGGAAGCACAATGAACTTCTGTAGGTGTTAAGGAGGGGGGAGGGTTGCAGTCTGATCATTTAGTCTTCAGTGTTGTCTAGGACATTTCTGGCATAGCTAAACCAGGCCAAGCTTTTCAGCAGGTTTCCATGTATTCATTTAAAGAAACTTGTAGACTTGTGAAAGATAGAGCATATCCTTCACCAACTGTTGCATTCTGTCCGTTCTTAAAATAACTCCTCAGATACCAGGAATGCCTATATTTGCTTAAGAACAGGTATTCTTAACCGCTTCAGCCCCGGAAGATTTTACCCCCTTCCTAACGAGAGCACTTTTTACAAATTGGCACTTTAACTAACAATTGCGCGGTCATGCAATGCTGTACCCAAACTAAATTTGCATCCTTTTTTCCCACAAATAGAGCTTTCTTTTGGTGGTATATGATCACCTCTGCGTTTTTTATTTTTTTGCGCTATAAACAAAAAAAACGACAATTTTGAAAAAAAAAAAAAACAATATTTTTTACTTTTTGCTATAAAAAATATCCCCCAATTTAAAAAAATAAATAAAAATGTCTTCATCAGTTTAGGCCAATATGTATTCTTCTACATATTTTTGGTAAAACAAATTGCAATAAGCGTATATTGATTGGTTTGCGCAAAAGTTATAGTCTACAAACTATGGGAAAGATTTATGGCATTTTTATTGAGGTTTTTTTTATTTTTTACTAGTAATGGCGGTGATCTGCGATTTTTTTGCGGTATTGCAACATTGCAACGGACAGATCGGACACTTTTGACACATTTTTGGGACCATTGATATCTATAGAGCGATCAGTGCTATAAATATGCACTGAGTACTGTATAAATGTCACTGGCAGGGAAGGGATTAACACTAGGGGGCGATCAAGGGGTTAACTGTGTGTTCCTCACTATGTTCTAACTGTGTGGGGATGGGATCAACTAGGAGAAACGACAGATCGATGTTCCTACTTTGTAGGAACACAAACGATCTGTCTCCTCTCCTCTGACAGCACAGGGATTTGTGTGTTTGCACACACAAAACCCTCTGTGCTGGCTCTCGTGCACGCGATCGCTCGTAACCAGTGGCAATCGCGCCCGCCGGCCATGTGCATTGGGTCCCCTGCTGTGCAGCGGGCACATGCACGTGTCCTCTGGTGACTCTCCTGGGCAAAGCCGTATATACTGTATAAGGGATTTCGCCCAGGAGAGCCACCATTCTGCCGCAGTATATCTGCGTGAGCCAGTCGGGAACAGGTTAACCACCACTCTATAAAATACACTGTATCCTGTTGCTTTCTGCACATCCAGTGAGATATAGAAATAATTGAAAAATTTTAAAGTATAAGAAAAAAAATCTGAAATAATCATAATTTACTTGTAAGCCACCCTGTGCTAGGCAAAGGTGTCTGCAAACTCACTCACAAATACCTACGTAGTCACCTACTTCCATCTCAAAGTCAGTATGGGCACAAAAGCAAATAAAAACGATAACATCAACTGCAAGCAGACATGAGCAGTTCTACTGTGATATTTAGGCCTCATGCACACAGGACATTTATTTAACTCTCCTAGAAGCAGCAGCGTTTTTGCAGAGGAAATGTCTGACACTTCTAAAATAGTCTAAATCTTTTACAAGCTTTTAGGAGCAGGGATGAGCCGAACACCCCCCTGTTCGGTTCGCACCAGAACCTGCGAACAGACAAAATGTTCGTGTGAACTTTAGAACCCTATTAAATACAATGGACTCGAATGTTCTAAATCTAAAGTGCTAATTATAAAGGCTTATATGCAAGTTATTGTCCTAAAAAGTGTTTGGGGACCCGGGTCCTGCCCCTGGGGACATGTATCAATGCAAAAAGAAGTTTTAAAAACGGCCGTTTTTTTGGGAGCGGTGATTTTAATAATGCTTAATGTGAAACAATAAAAGTGAAATATTCCTTTAAATTTCGTACCTGGGGGGGTGTGTATGATATGCATGTAAAGTGGCGCATGTTTCCCGTGCTTATAACTTTCCCTGCAAAAAATGTCATTTTTGAAGGAAAAAAAGTCATTTAAAACTCACTCGCGGCTATTAATGAATTGTCGGCTCCCGGCAATACATAGAAAAGTCATTGATAAAAAAAAAAAAAAAGCGTGGGGGTCCCCCAGAATTCAATTACCAGGCCCTTCAGGTCTGGAATGGATATTAAGGGGAACCCCACCGAAAATTTAAAAAAAAATGGCGTGGGGTTCCCCCAAATATCCATACCAGGCCCTTCAGATCTGGCATGGATTTTAAGGGGAACTCCACCCCAAATGTAAAAAAAAATGGCGTGGAGTCCCCCCAAAAATCCATACCAGACCCTTATCCGAGCACGTAACCTGGCCAGCCGCAGGGGAAGAGGGGGGGACGAGAGAGCGGCCCCCCTCCCTCCTGAACCGTACCAGGCCACATGCCCTCAACATGGGGAGGATGTCCCCATGTTGATGGGGACAAGGGCCTCATCCCCACAACCCTTGCCCGGTGGTTGTGGGGGTCTGCGGGCGGGGGGCTTATCGGAATCTGGAAGACCCCTTTAACAAAGGTGACCCCCAGATCCCTGCCCCCCCTATGTGAATTGGTAAGGGGTACATTGTACCCCTACCATTTCACGAAGAAAGCGTAAAAAAATGTAAAAAAAAACACACAAACACCTTGAAAAAGTCCTTTATTAAAAAAAAAAACATTCCAGCGATGAAATCCAGTGTCCCGCGGCGATCCCGATGTCCAGCGCCGTCCGTCATTGGTTTTGCCTGAGCAGACCTGATGGGGAACTTCCTCCTCAGTGTTTTAAATGTATAGACCCGCCCCTTCTAAAGTTCCCCATCAGGTCCGCTCAGCGGACCAGATGCGGAACATGAGAACGGGCGGGTCTATACATGTATTACCAAAGTGAGAGAAGTTCCCCATCAGGTCCGCCCCCTCGGTATGTTGGACCCGCCTACGTCATTGGCTTGAGCGGGGAACTTCCTTCACTGTGTAATTAAAATTTACACAGTGAAGGAAGTTCCCCGCTCAGGCCAATGACGTAGGCGGGGTCCGACATACCGAGGGGGCGGACCTGATGGGGAACTGCCTTCACTGTGTAATACATGTATAGACTCTATAGCAGGGGTCTCAAACTGGTGGCCCTCCAGCTGTTGCAAAACTACAAATCCCATCATGCCTTTGCCTGTGGGAGTCATGCTTGTAACTGTCAGCCTTGCAATGCCTCATGGGATTTGTAGTTTTAGAACAGCTGGAGGGCCGCCGGTTTGAGACCCCTGCTCTATAGACTCTATACATGTATTACCAAAGTGAGAGAAGTTCCCCATCAGGTCCGCCCCCTCGGTATGTCGGACCCGCCTACGTCATTGGCTTGAGCGGGCAACTTCCTTCACTGTGTAAATTTAAATTTACACAGTGAAGGAAGTTCCCCGCTCAGGCCAATGACGTAGGCGGGGTCCGACATACCGAGGGGGCGGACCTGATGGGGAACTTCCTTCACTGCGTAATACATGTATAGACTCTATAGACTCTATACATGTATTACGCAGTGAAGGAAGTTCCCCATCAGGTCCGTCCCCTCGGTATGTCGGACCCCGCCTACGTCATTGGCCTGAGCGGGGAACTTCCTTCACTGTGTAAGTTTAAATTACACAGTGAAGGAAGTTCCCGCTCAAGCCAATGACGTAGGCGGGTCCGACATACCGAGGGGGCAGACCTGATGGGGAACTGCTCTCACTTTGGTAATACATGTATAGACCCGCCCCTTCTCATGTTCCGCATCTGGTCCGCTGAGCGGACCTGATGGGGAACTTTAGAAGGGGCGGGTCTATACATTTAAAACACTGAGGAGGAAGTTCCCCATCAGGTCCGCTCAGGCAAAACCAATGACGGACAGCGCTGGACATCGGGATCGCCGCGGGACACTGGATTTCATCGCTGGAATGTTTTTGTTTTTTTTTTAATAAAGGACTTTTCAAGGTGTTTGTGTGGTTTTTTTTACATTTTTTTACGCTTTCTTCGTGAAATGGTAGGGGTACAATGTACCCCTTGCCAATTCACATAGGGGGGGCGGGATCTGGGTGTCCCCTTTGTTAAAGGGATCTTCCAGATTCCGATAAGCCCCCCGCCGGCAGACCCCCACAACCACCGGGCAAGGGTTGTGGGGATGAGGCCCTTGTCCCCATCAACATGGGGACATCCTCCCCATGTGGAGGGCATGTGGCCTGGTACAGTTCAGGAGGGAGGGGGCCGTTCTCTCGTCCCCCCCTCTTCCCCTGCGGCCGGCCAGGTTGCGTGCTCGGATAAGGGTCTGGTATGGATTTTTGGGGGGACTCCACGTCATTTTTTTTTAATTTGGGGTGGAGTTCCCCTTAAAATCCATGCCAGATCTCAAGGGCCTGGTATGGATATTTAGGGAGAACCCAACGCCATTTTTTTTTTACATTTGCGGCGGGGTTCCCCTAATATCCATTCCAGACCTAAAGGGCCTGGTAAATGAATTTGGGGGAACCCCCACACTTTTTTTTTTTTTTTTTATCAATGACTTTTGTATGTATTGATAAAAGCCGACAATTCATTAATAGCCGCGAGTGAGTTTTAAATGACTTTTTTTCCTTCAAAAATGACACTTTTTGCAGGGACAGTTCTAAGCACGGGAAACATGCGCCACTTTACATGCACATCATACACAACCCCCAGGTACGAAATTTAAAGGAATATTTCACTTTTATTGTTTCACTTTAAGCATTATTAAAATCACTGCTCCCGAAAAAACGGCCGTTTAAAAAAAAAATTTTGCATTGATACATGTCCCCTGGGGCAGGACCCGGGTCCCCAAACACTTTTTAGGACAATAACTTGCATATAAGCCTTTATAATTAGCACTTTAGATTTCTCACATAGACTTTTCGAATTTGCCGCAAACACCCCAATTTGTTCGCTGTTCGGCGAACAGGCAATGTTCGAGTCGAACATGAGTTTGACTCGAACTCGAAGCTCATCCCTATTTAGGATCTTTTACAGGCATCAATTGTTTGGGCATAAATTAATTTCATTGGCCAGAATAAATCATTTATTCTGTCCATAGAATTGAATTATTTCTCAAGTGCTAGCTTTTAGGCACATTTAGCAGCGTTTAGTGGCTTTTAGCAGCATCAATGTTTTTTTACTGCCCAAACTCTGCTGCTCTTGGACGCATTGGCAGTGGGTTTTTTCCTGCAGCTAAATGCCTCTTAAAGCTTCTAACACTAAACGCTGCTAAAAGCTTATGTGTGCATGGACCCTTTAGGCTAACATGCAAGGGCGTTTAAAGGCAGGGGAAAAAAAAAAGCTAGATGCCCCTAGGAGCAGCTGTAAAAACGTCCAATGTGCATGAGGCCTTAAGATGACTTGAAAACTGCAAACATTTTACATACAGTATATCCAATCCAAGCAGATAGATGGCAAATCAAACTCTACTTAGATACAGAAAACGTTTTGGAGATTATTATCTGCTACTCAACAATTTTTACTATTAAAACTGAAGGGATAAAGACACATCTTACCCATCTTCAAAAGAACCAGGGGTCTCAAAGGTCACAGAAGGCCCAATGAGATACACTGATGGTTAGGTAAATCAGGTTAAGGGCAACTAGAAGCTTGTCAGAGTGCTCAATGCTACTAAGGGGAAAAAAAAACATGTGTCTTTTTGGAAAACCAGTGTACCAATTAGCATGGCTGGGAGATTAATTCCAGTTTGTACTGCCCCTTAAAATACCACCCCCAGATGCCCCACCATTGACATTAGCAGTCAGATACCTACATTTTAAGGAACCGGATATAATTTTTTTCCCTATCTAGAGAAAAGGGTTTAGTAACACTTTCCATTTCCATCCATTTGCCCTTGACAAAAAGAAATTAAATTGCAGTAATGATAAAAAACCTGGGAATTCAAATTCACAAATTCCCACTTCAATAAAAGAAATACCATAATCCTGCATTAACAATATAAAGTGTATTTAAAGCCAAAACTTTTTTGGATAAAGTGAGATAAGGATTAAAACCTCTATCAACACCTGTGCCCTGGCACTGGGGATTCTCTCTCTCTCTCTCTCTCTCTCTTTCTCTATCTCTATTTGTCCTGGAGACTACTATCAAAGGGACTAAAAGTAAGCAGAACTCTAAAATTACCAGAACTGCATTAGAGGCAAAATCTTCCAATAAGAACACTTGTTCTGGTGACAGCTGTCTAAAGCCTCGTATACACGATCGGATTATCCGACGGGAATTGTGTGATGGCAGGCTGTTGTCGGAAAATCCGACCGTTTGTATGCTCCATCGGAAAATTGGTGTGGGATTTTCCGCGGACAAATGTGGGATAGCATGCTTTAAAATTGTCCGCCAACAAATGTGTGTTGTCGGATTATCCGATCGTGTGTACACAAGTCCGTCAGACAAAGCTCCAAAGTACAAACATTCTCAGAAGCAATGCTCACCATAACACAACATTAGCAGAAGTTGCCCAAAGGGTGGCGCTAAAGAGATGAAAAAAACACGTAGTTTCGTGTTTGTTGGCCGACAATTCTTTGCCGTTTGTATGCAATACAAGTTCCTGGCCAACGCCCTTTGGACAAAAGTCCTACGCTTTGTATGCAGAAAATCTGATCGTGGGTATGAGGCTTAAGGCTGGCCATACATTACACAATTTTTTTTTGTTCAACTTTCCTTTAGATTTACCAAAACCATATAATTTGAGGTCAAACCTAAACACTTTAAATTTGTATGAAATCAGGCAGACCCTTGTACTACATAGTTGAAGGTAAATCTAAAGGAAACTGAATAAGAAAATTGTATAATGTATGACCAGCTTTAGAGGTGATTTGTCTCAAATTGGAAAGATTTTATTTCTCATTTACTGTAAAAGACACTGAGATCACCAGACTCCTATTGCAAAGGAGATTTAGAGACAACTTACTGTATCTTACTGTATCTTGCAACAATGATTTACAGCTATTTACAAGAAAACCAGAGAGCGTGGGTCATAGAAGAACTAGAAAATAATTGATGTTGAGCTTTAAAACAAGAGCAAGTACATGCCAAACCTATGTTTTAAATTCTCTGATGCCCTTAAAAAAATGGGCACTTAGTTTATTAAATTATGTATAACCCCATGTAGGTATTTTTATTTATTATGCATAGTGTTTACTTCTTTTTGCTTATTGCTTTGGTACATAAGAAAGTGCAAAAAAAAAGTGATGTGTGAACCACAGCAAGAGTCAGAGCTAAAACATTTTTGGTTGCTTCATTTATTTACCCGCACACTACATTTTATGCTACAAGTTGTTATCTCTTGTTTTATGTTGAGAGCCGGTTCACACAGGGGCAACTCGTCAGGGGACTCAGCCGCCTGACAAGTCGCGCTCCGCTCTCTTCAATGGAACGGTTCTAATAGGAGCGACTTAGAAAAAGGTTCTTGTACGACTTTGGGGACGACTCGGGGCGACTTGCATTGACTTCAATACAGAAGTCATTTTGCAAGTCGACTCTGATGTCGTCTTTAGATCGCCTTGCCGAGTCGCCCCCAAAGTCGTGTACGCCCCCAAAGTACATGGCTAATTCAGCTGTGATATAGAAGACTTTCATTAAATATTATTTTGCTGACACGAGAGCTTCTGAATTGGGACTGTTGGGAACATTAATCAATATTGCAGTTGTTAACAGATTGTTATTTGTGTTCCTTTTCCCCTTATGACTGTACTAAAATAAAGATTTTGAGATGCAGCACAGTGGTGTAGTGTTTAGCACTTTCACCTAGCAGCAAAAGGGTCGCTGGTTTCAATCCTGACCACGACACCATCTGCCTGGAGTTTGCATATTCTCCCTGTGTCTTTGTGGGCTTCCCCTGGGTACTCCAGTTTCCTCCCACGCTCCAAAGACATGCTGTTAGGTTAATTGGATCTTGTCCAAATTGGCCCAGTATATGTGTATACGACTGTATGTCCCAAGCGCGTTGAGATCCTACAGGGTAAATTGGCCGCACCAGCCAAGCAGACACTGGCTGCAAAAAGCGCCTAGAGGCGATTCAGTTCGCATGTGTAGCGCTATACAAGTCACTCATTCATTCAAATAAAACCAATTCCTTACCAATCTGCCAGAGACACTAAACTTTTATCCTCCAAATGTGAAATGCTAAGTCAGAACACAAATGTATGATCATGTCAGGGCCTGGGATCTGATCCGACAACCTCGGCTGCATAGGTGTGCACAGCTTATTGCATTAGGGTGTGCACCCCAAAGCTCAAACACACCCTACCGATCACTCACGAATGCTCATTAGGAAAGGGAAGGGACCGGTATATTACATATTTAACGGCCCCTTCCCACATTCATTCTAAAACATCCCAGCAGCAACATCCGGCGGGAGAGGAGAGAAGGGAAGCCGGCAGCACTGCGGGGGGAAGGGGGGGAGCCAAGACAATAGGGCAAAATTGTGCTGCACAGGGTGATTAGGGTGTGCCTGGGCACACCTGGCACACCCTGTGTGCACACCTATGCTTGGCTGCATCCAGAAGTAGCTCTCCTTGCTGAACCACCTGGTTTCTATCTAAGCTATGCCTTTGCACTTCCTGTTTTGCAGATTATTGTGCTCTTTCCAGCCAATATCTTGCTCCTTTGGGTAACTTCTGCTGTCCTTATCATCACTACCACTCGTTACTGACCTTTGGCTTGTTCCCCAGAGTGGGGACTCTGGGTATTACGCAGTTAATTGTCCCAACAAAGTCAAAAGAACAATTTCTGTGACTGATGTTATAGTGCCTGAGCAAACTCCATTACCCAGTCTGATTCATGAAAAAAATAAAGTAAATTTTCCACTATCTAATTTTGTTATCCCTATTAAACCTATCACAAGGGCTGTGAAATTCCTTGCTCTTCTATGCTGGGCTCTGGGGCTGGGGGGGGGGGGGGGTGGGGGGAACTTTATGGACATTGAATTTGCCCAAAACAACAGAATTCAAACAAGAAAGAAAGAAAGTTCTCCACCAAACAAGGAATCACAAGTTGATGTGGTAAATAGCCAGTCATATGATAACCTGCCTCCACAAAACCATCAGTTCCAAGACGTCTGTGATAGAAAAGAATGCAGATCAATTACCTCCTCATTGCCTGTATGATTGTCCCATGGAATTTCCTCCAGGGGCAGAAATACATTTTGGTATACTTTTTAAGTGAAAGGTGCTTAGGTAGTGGCTTGATGAGAATTTAAAGAAGGGCTTTATTAGACACTGATATTCTCCTGCAGGGGCAGCTCCGTTCTTTGTGGAAAAAAAGGACTCTACCTTGCACCAGTGCAGTTATTATAGGCATTTGCCAAGCAATGCCAAGCTGCAGCAAGCAAAGCCAGCAGAATATTAGCATTCATTAAAAAGGGAATTTACTCCAGAGATAAAATGATAATCCTGCCACTTTATTAAACTCTGGTTCGGCCGCACCTGGGGTATTCCATCCAGTTCTGGTTACCAATCTTCAGAAAGGATGTGCTGGAGCTGGAGAGAGTCCAGAGAAGGGCAACAAAATGAATATGGGGACTGGAGGACCTCAATTATGAGGAACAACTACAATCGCTAAGCTTATTCTCCCTGGAGAAGAGACGCTTGAGAGAAGATATGATAGCGATATACAAAGATATACAAATATCTCTACAGTGATCCTAGCGTAAGTGTAAAACCTTTCCGTCCCAGGGAGTGTAAGAAGACAAGGGGCCACACGATGAGACTGGAAGAGAAGCAGTTTAACCTTAAGCTGCGTAGGGGTGTTTTCACTGTCAGGGCGGTAAGGATGTGGAACTCTTTTCCACAATCGGTGGTGACAGCAGGAAGTATGGATAGACTCTTGGACGTGCATCTTACTAGCACAATATATGGGGATATGGGAAATGATTTTCTACGCGCACACACCAACACATGTTGAACTGGATGGACTGTTGTCAACCTTACCAACTAATATTACTATGTTACTATGTATTTTAATAAAATCATTATTAAAAAATCTATTTCCCTTAATCGCTTAAATGTTGAAAAGTCGCCATTCTGTCAAGGCCATTACAAAACTAGACTTACAGAGGGCATATAACCTTGTCTTCATTTGTCAAGTAGATGAATGGAAACCTGCCTTTAGATATCATCATTTTGACTCCTTGGGTATTCCCTTTGGCCTTTTCAACGCTCCTTCAATGTTTCAAAACTTCACAAATGATATTTTTAAAGATCTGTTGGACCAATTTGTGATTGCATAGCTGAATGATATTCTCATCTTTTCTGATAACCTGGAGAAGCATTGCAAGCATGTTTTCACTGACTTTAAAGGTCAAGGGAGAACCTACTTTATATCAAACTGGAAAAATTTGAGTTTGAACAAACCCAGATCCAGTTCTTGGGATATATTATTTCTCCAGAAGGAGTGAGCATGGATCCTGAGAAGATCAAAGAAGTGGTGGATTGGCCTGGCCTAGAAATGTTAGGGAAATACAACGATTTGTTGGATTTGCCAACTTCTACAGAAAATAAACAAGAAACTTCTCTAAGGTGTTAACAACAATTACACAGCTGACAAAGAAAGGGATGCCCTTTGTGTGGTCACCTGAGGCACAGACTGCCTTTAGTAAGCTAAAGACTCTTTTCATTTCTGCACCAATATGGTACATCCCAATCCTGAACTAATTTTTATCGTGGAGGTGGATGCTTCAGACTCTGTCATGGGAGTTCTCAGTGAAGAGGAGAAAATATGCAGCTTCATCCTTGTGCTTATTTCTCTAATTTAATGTCTTAAGCCAAAAGAAATTATGACATTGGAAATATAGAGTTGCTGGCAATTAACCACTTAAGCCCCGGCACAATATGCAGCTAAAGGACCAGGACCCTTTTTGCGATTCGGCACTGCGTTGTTTTAACTGACAATTGCGCGATGGTGTGACGTGGCTTCCAAACAAAATTGGCGTCCTTTTTTTCCCACAAATAGAGCTTTCTTTTGGTGGTATTTGATCACCTCTGCGGTTTTTATTTTTTGCGCTATAAACAAAAATAGGGCGACAATTTTGAAAAAAATACAATGTAGCGCTACCCCCAATTAAGAGAGCCGCTGGATTTGTTTTCGGGCCCTGTGTACAACACCACCAACCCCCGGCAATCTGCTCGACCCACTCTGGCACAGTTAGTCATGGGGTTATATTTTTATCATAATCAATGGGTATGGTAAAGGCACCCTCCTTACAGTAAGACAACACACCAATGTTAAAGATTAAATATAACAGTTTACTTTGGTTGTAAAAGGAAAGGTTGAAACAGGATATAATACAAACAACTGGCTTGCAGAGCCCTGCAGCAATCAATATAGCACACAATAATGGCGCTGCGCAGTAATCCACCACGCGTAGCTATTATGGTATACACGCCCTGTGGCGCACTAAACAATATCCTATATCCCCACCCGGGACAGGCCTGACCCAGAATAAATCTCAGTCCTTTCTATGGGGATTTCTTTGCATGCAAACTTTCGGTGGTGCACTTGATGAATGTTATTTGTAATCCTCAACTGGCAATCACTAAGAACACTATTATGGGGGGGGACACTTCAACTTTGTCCTGCTACCGGTCCCCCCCAGTGGAACAACAAGCAAACAATCGGTGAGCCACGGCAGTCTATAGGCCTAGAATCAGCAAAGTCTATTGGATTGAGCAAGTGCTCGCTCACCACTCCGGGCGTGATCCCAGCCCGGGACTTTCACCTGCTGTGTCTCGGCACACAGCGTCTGCAACGATCGGGTCCCCGATCCAACTGATGTCCTCACTCGACAAGTCAGATGCCACCCAGGCTCCGCGGTGGGGTGGAAGGCTCTTTGGAAGTTGCGCAAGGCCCAGGCTTCAGGCCTTGCACTGCAGCAGATCCGCACAGGAAGAAACTCTTGCTTGCAGCGCGGTGTCCAAAGAGGCCGAGCTCCGCCTCGCCTCCTTCTTAAATAACCCCTCCCATGAGTCTCTGCGGTGGCTTACTGCACTCTGGGTGCCGAACGGGGTTCTGGGTAACGTAGTCCCGGGGCCTTAAAGGAGGCCCCGCTACACACTCCCCCCACTTAAACTCTTTGGTCCCCAAAGATAACATAAACTTAAATCACAGAATGTACAACATCAATCAAAGTTTCGTATGATGTTGGCAGAGGAAATTCCCACCAAAACCGAGGCGGTGAACTCCCCTGCCCACAGGTCACACCATCACTAGTGTCCTGCCTAACTGTGCCAGAGAGTGAGCTGGGGTTGCCCCCCACTAAATGAACAGTGGGAGGGTCAGGCTCTTCCGTACTCCTTCTGGCAGTAACCCCAGTGTCTTCCGCACTTCTCCCCATCTGTGGGTAAGTTAATCTTCTGGGAGGCTTTATGGCTCTTCGCTTCCTCTGTCCTCTTGGGCTCTCTGTTAGAACAGGCTCCTCCTCTGGAACCAACTCAGGAATTACTTCTGGTTCGGGAGCACTGGACTCCGGGGCAGGGAGGTACAGAGACTCCCTTGGATCTTCTTCTGGGAGTAAGTCACAGGCACTCTCCCAAGAATCTGACCAAGGACTGGACGGAATGAACTCAGTAGCTTCTGCATTCAGCGTCTGATCTATGGTGTCTTCCTCAGGTGGAAGATCAATAGCAGAGGTTCCTGGGGCCTGTGAAGGCCAAAGCCAGTCAAGTTCTTCTCCCTCATCTTTACTCATCTCCAAGGTCTCTGTATCCCCAATCTGAGGGGTCTGGGACCGAGTGTTTTCGGTCTGGGAGTATGCAGGATGGAAGCTGGCTCAAGGGAATCCGTCACAGGGTATACGAACTGCCTCTGCTAGTGGGAGTAGGTGGTTCCGATGCCAGGTCTTCAAAGGTCCCACCTTCCCTTCTGGTTTAAGTCTGTAAATGGGCAGGCCCGGTAGTCTTTTGCAAACAACATAAGGTTCAGGTCTCCATCTATCTGCAAGCTTGTGTTTTCCAGGGACCCCCAAGTTCCGTAACAACACTCTGTCTCCTGGTTGCAAATCCTGAATCCTAACTTTCAGGTCAAAATTTTTCTTGTTGCGGGCCCCCCTCTGCTCCGAGGCCGCCTGGGCCTGTTCATAGGCCAATTTCAAATTGCGTCTGAGCCTATCAACATATCCCTTGTGGGAAGCAGCAGAACAATGGTCTATGGAAGTGCCAAAGGCCAGATCCACGGGTAGTCTTGCTTCTCTCCCGAACATAAGTCGATAGGGTGAGTACCCTGTAGCGTCACTGGTAGTGCTGTTGTATGTATGCACAACTGCCGCTATGTGGTTGCTCCAATGCTGCTTCTTTTCACTACTTAGGGTCCCCGGCATGTTGAGCAGGGTTCGGTTGAACCTCTTCGGCTGAGCATCACCTTGTGGATTATAGGGGGTAGTTCCTGTCTTCTTGATCCCCAAAGAATCCAGGAGTTTCCGGATCAATCGACTTTCAAAATCCCTTCCCTGATCTGAATGGAGCCGTTGTGGTAGCCCATAATGTACAAAGTATTTCTCCATCAGCACTTTGGCCACAGTGGAAGCCTTCTGGTCCTTGGTTGGAAAGGCCTGGGCATACCGGGTGAAATGGTCGGTTACTACCAGAACATTTCCTAGTCCACTGAGGTCGGGTTCGAGGCAGAGAAAATCAATGCATACCAGATCAAGTGGGCTTTGACTTTGCAGATGGCCCATTGGGGCAGCTTGATGAGGTAAAGTCTTTCTCTGGATGCATCGTGCACATGAGTGGCAGTATTCTTCAACTTCAGCCCTCATGCAGGGCCAATAGAAACAGTCCCTAACGAGATGGAAGGTCCTTTCCGCCCCTAGGTGGCCATGGTTGTCGTGCAGAGCAACCAGGACTGTCTCTCGGTACTTCTCAGGCAAAAACAATTGCCATTTGTCTTCTAGGTCATCAGAGGGGCCCCTTCGGTAGACCACTCCCTGATGCACCTGTAACTTGTCCCACTCTTTCCTCAACAGGCGAGCTTCCTTTGAAGGGTGGCGTAAGAGTCTATTCGGGTCCTGATTCTCCAGGGCCTCTAGGACCAATCTCCCCATGGGGTCTTCCAATTGGTCGGATCTCAGCTCCTTCTTGGACAGTTTTGGCAAGTTATCCTCCGACAGTTGGGTTACTCCACAGTATTGCTTGGGAACTCCTACTATGGTAACCCCTATCTCTTCTGCTCTTCCAAGGTTCTTCCGAAGACAATGATGTCATCCAAGTATACTAAGACTTCGATGAGGTTCATGTCTCCTACAGTCTTCTCCATAAGACGTTGGAAGGTAGCTGGAGCTCCAGACATACCTTGAGGCATTCGGTTGAATTCAAAGAACCCTACCGGGGTTATGAAAGCCGTCTTCTCTTTGTCTTTTGGATGCATCGGGATCTGATAGTACCCGCTCTTGAGGTCCATAACACTGAACCACTTGGCTCCGGACAAGCTCTGTAGGGCATCCTCTATCCTTGGAGTGGTATATTGATCCGGTATGGTTTTCCTGTTGAGGGTCCTATAGTCTATGCACAGCCTCAGTGACCCATTCTTCTTCCGGACCACCACTATAGGGGAGGCATAGGGACTTCTAGATTCTCGAATCACCCCTGTTCGCTTGAACTCGCCGAGCTGCTCCCTCAAGTCTTCGAGGTCTGCTAACGGAACCCGCCTAACCCTCTCCCTGAAGGGCTTGTCTTCCTGGAGGCGGATTCGATGGGTGGCACTCCTAGCACACCCCACATCAAATTCATCTTGAGAAAAGATCCTCTCCCACTTGGTCAACTGGGCCTTGGCGCTCTCTCTCTCCAAGCCCTGGGCAGGTTTGGATTCTCCATGGAAAGTTTCTCCCACACCGTACTTTCTCCATCTGTCTTCTCCACATCTGGTGAAGCAACTGGGGTAGCTGGGCTCACCTGGCCCAGTAACAGCCTGGCTGGGATTTCCATGGGACCATCCATGGTATTTCTGACGCTCACAGGCACTTTACAATGAGCCTTCTTTAGGGCCCTCACCGGGACCACTTCTGGGACTACTTCTAAGCCTGAATGTTCTTCCCTTGGGTAGGGTTCCAACATGACAAAAGGGCCAGGCTGCTCCCAAGTGGGTTTCACTGTGGCTTTCAAGCAGGTTACTTCACCGGGCTGCAGCACTATTCCCCTCTTTCCCAGCCTCCAGGCCTTCCCTACCCCCTCTTCCGGGGCCTTCTGTTCCAAGATCAGTCGTTGGTAGGCTGTCTTCAACATTGGGTGGATCTCAGTGACTGTGGGGTCTTTCCTTCTTGTCAGAGGGACCAAGAGTCTTCGGACCAGATCCGTATTCGTCCCTATTATCAGGGAACTCTTGTTAGCTCCAGGCGGTCGGGGGCACACCACAGCTAAGGTGTTGAACACTTCAGCCTTTCCGGCTATGGACGGGTCAAAAGTCAGTTTTATAGGCAGATAGCCATCATAAGGGAAACTCTCTGTCCCAATTCCCCATATCTCCAACTCTTTAATCCTCTGGATGGGTAGGTGACTTAAATGCTTGTCATAAAAGTCCCGGTACAACAGGGTCACTTGCGCCCCAGTATCCAATATGGCTCTTGTGTAGACTCCCTCCACTTGAACTGGTACTATCGGGGAGGGACCCACCAGCTTCTCTGGATATCGCTTCAAGGGGGTCTCTTTCTTTTGATCTTTGCATTTTCCCTTTTGACTTTCTTTCTTCCATTTCTCTTTGGACTTAAGTCTCTCTTGGGTCTGGTATGCATTGATCTCCCTCCTTTTGGTGGGTGTAACTACCCGCTGAGGGACACTACTCTCTTTCTTTGGGGTGCGTTCCTTCTGAGGAACCTTGCGTTTCTTCTGAGGGGTCTTCTGCTCCACTCTTTTCAGTTTGGAGCTCACTGGAGATGATGGGCACTCAGTTGACTCCTTCACCGGGGCCCGCTGAAGTTTTCCGGCGGCTTGCGGTTATTCATCTTTTTTTTCTTTGGACTGGTACATACTTTGGCCGCATGACCAACCCCTCCGCAGTTGAAACAAGTCATGTCCCCCCAATCTTGTAGGGATGCGGGTGCGGAGGTATTTGGAAACAGCTCCCTCCTCGGACTTTCCCTCTCCGGTTCCCTTGACTTCTTTTCCATCAGGGAGGTCAGTATCCCCAATACTTGGGACATCTGCGACTTCAAGGTATCCACCTCTGAGTCTCTTTCCAGGGTCATGGCCGTCCTGACCATCACCGGAGGAGGATTTACCGACTAAACTGGTTGGTTCTTCCTTTTCTCCTCCAACATAGCTTCTTCCTCTCTGACTACTCGGATCAAGTCAGGGTACTCCAGGCTCTTCCCGTCCTGTCTTGTGCGTAGCGCCAATGCGATGGGGTCCAAGGGCTGAGATCCTCTCATCACCTGTTGAACACGGGCCTCATACACCTTCCGTGGGTCAATCCCCTTCTTAAGAATCATCTTATGCAGGATCTTATCCAGGTGCCTCATGAACTCTGACAGTTTCTCTCCTGTCTTCTGGTAGCAGTGCTCCAGCTGATAGGTGAGCTCAGTGATTTTCTCTGTTCCACCGAACACATTCAGCAGAATGTCCAGATAGTCCTGTGCATCACAGTCTGTCTTACTCATCTTGAGGTTGCGTATGGCCTCTAGAGCAGACGCCTTCAAGCTCTCAGCAATTCTCTGCTTCTTTGTGTGGTCTGGGACCTCCCATTCTTCTAGGGCCTGGGTGGCACCGTCTAACCACTCCTCAAACCCCTCTTCACCCGAAGGTACAGGTTTCCTTCCTGAGAATATTCTAAGTTTTCTGTATCCTGACATCTGGTAATCTGTAGGATCTTTCTTACACTGGGCCACAAGTTCCCCCAGGACCGCGCACAACTCTGCGCCGAGGGTGGCAGATGGCGACCCGGGACTTTCCCTTTTCACCTGTTTTTCTGCTTTTGGGGTGGGTGATGGAGATAGTGTCGGTGTCTGAAACCGTCCTCCTGGCTTGAGCGGCAGCGCGTGTATTAGGCTATAAGTCTGATCATCTATAGCTTCTACACTCTGATTCTTGAAATGTTCTGGGACTCCGTCCTTCCACTCTACTAATGCGTGGGTCAGTGAGGAATTCGTCCTGACATCCACCACCCATGCTTTATGATACGGTGACAGTGACATCACTAGCTGCTTCACTGCTTCTTCTTGCCAGATCCCTGGGAGTTCTATGACTACTATCCCGGCTGTATCTGTGCCGACCGTTTTACACCACTGTCCGACTTCTAGGGGGTCCATGCTGGTACTTTTGGCGCGTTACTTGCTGCAACAGGATCCCGGACTCAAGAGCCCCCACGTGTAGCGCTACCCCCAATTAAGAGAGCCGCTGGATTTGTTTTCGGGCCCTGTGTACAACACCACCAACCCCCGGCAATCTGCTCGACCCACTCTGGCACAGTTAGTCTAGGGGTTATATTTTTATCATACTCAATGGGTATGGTAAAGGCACCCTCCTTACAGTAAGACAACTCACCAATGTTAAAGATTAAATATAACAGTTTACTTTGGTTGTAAAAGGAAACAGGATATAATACACACAACTGGCTTGCAGAGCCCTGCAGCAATCAATATAGCACACAATAATGGCGCTGCACGGTAATCCACCACGCGTAGCTATTATGGTATACACGCCCTGTGGCGCACTAAACAATATCCTACATCCCCACCCTGGCCAGGCCTGACCCAGAATAAATCTCAGTCCTTTCTATGGGGATTTCTTCGCATGCAAACTTTCGGTGGTGCACTTTATGAATGGTATTTGTAATCCACAACTGGCAATCACTAAGAACACTATTATGGGGGGGGGACACTTAAACTCTGTCCTGCTACCGGTCCCCCCAGTGGAACAACAAGCAAACAATCGGTGAGCCACGGCAGTTTATAGGCCTAGAATCAGCAAAGTCTATTGGATTGAGCAAGTGCTCGCTCACCACTCCGGGCGCGATCCCAGCCCGGGACTTCCACCTGCTGTGTCTCGGCAAACAGCGTCTGCAACGATCGGGTCCCCGATCCAACTGATGTCCTCACTTGACAAGTCAGATGCCACCAAGGCTCCGCGGTGGGGTGGAAGGCTCTTTGGAAGTTGCGCAAGGCCCAGGCTTCAGGCCTTGCACTGCAGCAGATCCGCACAGGAAGAAACTCTTGCTTGCAGCGCGGTGTCCAAAGAGGCCGAGCTCTGCCTTGCCTCCTCCTTAAATAACCCCTCCTAAGAGTCTCTGCGGTGGCTAACTGCACTCTGGGTGCCGAACGGGGTTCTGGGTAACGTAGTCCCGGGGCCTTAAGGGAGACCCCGCTACAACAATATTTTTTACTTTTTGCTATAATAAATATCCCCCAAAAATATATAAAAAAAAAAATTTCCTCAGTTTAGGCCGATACATATTCTTCTACATATTTTTGGTAAAAAAAATCGCAATCGACGTTTATTGATTGGTTTGCGCAAAAGTTATAGCGTTTACAAAATAGGGGGTAGTTTTATGGCATTTTTTTTTTTTTTTTTTACTAGTCATGACGGCGATCAGCGATTTTTTTCGTGACTGCGACATTATGGCGGACACATCGGACACTCATGACACATTTTCTGTCTTATCAGGAAATAGATAGGGGACAGTGGAAGAAGGGGAGGATCAAATAAGACAGGATCAAACAGCCTTTTTACATAATGCAGGGCATTAACCACTTAGGCTCCACAATGAGTATAGCAAGCATGCTTTACTGTATATACAGACTGATTTTACTGTTGTGGGTTTAGTAACACTTTAAAGAAGCCTTTTCTGATTGGAGGCATCTGCTGGAAGAAAAAAAGGAACAAACAGGAAGCGCTACCTAAGTGTAATATTTGGAGTAAGTCTTATTGGTACAGTAAGTAATGCACTTACAGAATGCAGATAAAAAACGTGCAATGCGGTCCGGTCTCAGGGGCATCACGTCCACGGGTAGGCAGGTGTTGAATCCAGCAGCAGTCCGTCCTGTGGCCAACAGGAAGTCAGCTGGGGCTGGCGTGGAACGCAGGGGATGACATCATCAGAAGGGACAGAGAGAGAGAGAGAGAGAGGATAGCATCATACCGTTTTTATCTGCATTCTGTAAGTGCATTACTTACTGTACCAATAAATCTTACCCCAAATATTACACTTAGGTGTCGCTTCCTGTTTGTTTGTTTTTTCACTCTGTTTGCAGAGTCGGCTTTTCTCTGAGGACAGCTGCCGCCCACCACCACCACCACCTCCCCCCTCTAGGACTCCTACTGTACCATTAGATATGGACTGATGAACTATTATTGTTCATTTATCGCCTATTGGATCTTTATTTGTACACGAGTGGTTGCGCTCACAGTTTTCTTTCTTTGTATCTGCTGGAAGGGGGTTAATCATCCTATAACTGTTATCACACTGTTATCACAGAGCATACAATTTTGAAATTCATTAGTGCCGAAAGATTATATTATAGGCAAGTGCATTGGTCGCTATTCTTCTCTAGGTTCAATTTTATTAACTAGTATCGACCTGGGTCAACAAATGATAAGGCCAATGCCCTATCAAGTATGTTGTCTGAGCCTCTCCTGGAAGGCAACTCTGAATGTACAATCCTATGTCAGAAGAGCTTCTTATAGGGCCACGAGTTCCAAGACATGAGTCTTTTCAAAGTGGGGTATAAGAACGACCCACTTCTCAATCATCCTCCTAAGAACATTAACCTTGAATACAAGAACAGCTTTAAGACTCAAGCACATCGTCTATATGTACCCGAAAAGGTTGGGGCAGTAGCCCTAAGGTTGGTGCCATGTCAAGAAGTGTGACCTTGTGTTTGACCTGTGCATGCAGTAAGAACGCCTGATCTTCTGCCTTGGTTACTCCAACCACTCCCTGTTCCATCAAGACCATAGGGGTCAATTTCTATGGACTTTGTGGTCTGTTTTTCTCCCTCAAAAGAAATTACCACTATCGTAAAAGTTGTTGACTGTCTCACTAAGATAGCTCATTTTATATAGGTTAAGGGGGTACCCACTGTTGAACAAACTGCAGAAATTGATTGCTCGGAAAGTCTTTATACTACATGGAATTCCTGATGATGTAGTGTCAGACAGAGGAGTGCAGTTTACATCAAAATTTCGAAAATGCTTTTGCACAGCATTAGGTGTGACATTCATCTGTCTTCTGCATTTTATCCCCAGTCTAATGGTCAGAACGAGAGGACCAATCAAACTGTGGAGCAGTACCTTTGATGTTTTGTCAGTTATCTTTAGGGTGACTAGGTAGACTATCTTCCTATGGCAGACTTTCCTTATAACAATTTTAAACATAGCTCCACTGCTCAAAGGCCTTTTTAGACCGGGTATCATCCAGTTTTTATTCCCGATCTCCCTATCTCAACCCCAATTCCTGCTGTTACCAACAGAATAAATACAATACAGGAGATTTAGGAGAAATTGATGGAGACTTTGCAGGAGGCTCAGGAATGTTACAAGAAGGCTGCTGAAAGACATCGCAGATCACGTCCTACCTTTCATGTGGGTGACAAAGTTTGGTTATCAATCAAAAATTTGAATGTACGCAACCCTTCTGTAAAGCTGAGCCACAAGTATATGGGATCTTTCAAGATTTCAGCTCAAATTAACTTTTTGCCTAAAACTCCCTGATAGTATGAAGATTCATCCTGTGTTTTATGTATCTTTGCTCAAACCATTTCTTGAAACCCCCTTCTCTGTCAGAGTTCTCCCACCTGTTGAGGTGCAAGGTAAAAAAGAATTTGTGTTTGAGGAAATTCTCGATTCCAGGATCTTTAGGAACAAATTATTGCATTTAGTTCAATAGGAAGGATATTGACCAGATGAAATTTCTTGGGAACATGAGGAGAACATTCGTGCCCCTAGCTTAACAAGAGAATTCCACCAGAGGTTTCCCCACAAACCTGGCCCTAATAAATCTATGGGCTGTCCTGGAAGGAGGGGAGTACTCCCAGGGCTGGGATCTGAACCCACAACCTCTGCTGCTTTCGGCAGTAACTCTCCTTGCTGAGCCACCTGAGATACTGAACAGCATTCTCTCTGAACCTGTGGATAATCTTGCCTTGTATCTTGTTTCTTATGAACCTTTAACTCCTTGCTACTCTCATGAACTTCCTATTTAAAGGGGTTGCTCCACCGGAAAAAAAAAATTAAAAGCCAGCAGCTACAGCTACAGCAGCTGCTGGCTTTTAATATTTGGACACTTACCTGTCCTGGAGTCCAGCGACGTCCGCAGCAGAGGACGAGCGACCGCTCGTCGCTCTGCTGCTCCCTCCGCCATCCTCGCTGAGGGAACCAGGAAGTGAAGCCCTGCGGCTTCATGCCCGGTTCCCTACGGCGCATGCGCGAGTCGCGCTGCGCCGTTCTGATTGGTGCTCCTGTGTTCTGGGAGCCGAGTGTCTCCCAGAACACCAAGGGAAGTCTGCGGGAAGTGACGTAACTCCCGCAGATTCCCGGAGACAGGACTCCCGGATGTGGGTGAAAATACCTGTCTTAGACAGGTATCTTCACCCCCCTCCCCCCTGAAAGGTGTCAATTGTGACACCGGAGGGGGGGAGGGTTCCAAATAGCAAAAGTTGCTATTTAGGGTGGAGCTCCACTTTAAGCCATGCCTTTGTACTTCCTGTTTGGCAGATCATTGTGCTCTCTTCAGCCGATATCTTGCTCCTTTGCAGTTGTTCTTATCTCCACTACCACTCATTACCAACCTTTGGCTTGTTTCTCGACTACACTTCCACTTGATTCCAACCTGCAACCACTTGTTTTCGGCCTGTGGCTTGTTTACTGACTACACTTCTGCTTGATCCCTGCTATATCTGCTACTAGACCCTGGCTTGCTCACTTTCTGGTGAGGTGATCCTGAGGATCGCTGCCTGGTACAAAGCAGTTTCATATAAACAACCTTCCCATAAAAATAAACAAAAACATACTTTTAGCAGTTAGACACATTAGGAAGAGTTAAAGTGGAACTTCACATTGATTATTTTTAATCCTCATGCTGATAGCATTATAAAATATATAGGAAAGTATATCATATTTACTTGTTATAAACTTTTTTTTTTTATATTTCTTAAGTTACTTCCTGGTTTCTTGCCTAGGCAAATTATGTCATACATCCCAGGAGGCTTCAGTTAGGGAGGAGAGGAGAATGAGTTTTCTCAGCTAAGCACTCTCTCCTGTATGCATTCCTATGCTAAGGGCAGATGTATTCCAGGAAGTAAATGATACATGAATAATTTGCCCTTAATCAAGATGACCACAGTCAGAAATGCTAGGGGGGTATTTTCCACAGCGATTTCTCAACAAAATAAAGCATGAAAGCATGGAGACATGGATGAATGGGGGAGTTTGCTTTAAATATTAAAAATTAATCAAATAGTGTTTTTGGTTTGTGGTGCAGTGAAGATCCGCTTTAAAGCTTAAAAGGGGTTGTAAAGGTTTGTTTTTTTATTTTCTAAATAGGTTCCTTTAAGCTAGTGCATTGTTGGTTCACTTACCTTTTCCTTTGATTTACCTTCTAAATGTTTTTTTTCTTTGTCTGAATTTCTCACTTCCTGTTTCTCCTCACTAAACTTCACACCATCATCCGAGTGGTGTGGAGTCAGCCAGAACAGCTTACTGAACAGCTTACTGAGGAGGAACAAGAAGTGAGAAATTCAGACAAAGAAAACAAAGAAAAAAATATTTAGAAGGGAAATCAAAGGAAAAGGTAAGTGAACCAACAATGCACTAGCTTAAAGGAACCTATTTAGAAAATAAAAAACGAACCTTTACAACCCCTTTAAGTTTCGTTTTTTTTGTATACTGCACCATACACATTAGTTATGTGTAATCCTATTACCTGTAGGTGTCTGCTTTTGCTAAAAAATTCTTCCCCTCAGTGCCTTCTCAAGCCGCTGGTTTACCTCAGTTACCATCCTTAACTGCAGCTTCTGCTACTGAGAAAAGTTGTGTCACTCACCTGCTCCTTTCTGCTCATCTGTCATTTTCATAACTTGTCTTACTACAATCCCCCAATACATTGTGTTCTGTGAATGGAGAAGGAAGGTGAATGGCAGGTCTCCTCTGCCCATTCACAGAACACAATGCATTGTGGGATTGTAGTAAGGCAGTTTCTGTGACTGGCAGGGAAAGGCAGAACAGGGATGGATGAGCTGTCCAACTTTTTTCTGCAGCAGAGGCTCCACTTAACTCTAACAGGGATGGAAGATAACTGCTGAGGACAATATCTGGCAGCTGTGATTAGGCATTGCATGCAATGCAATACACACCATTACTCATAACTAATGGGTATGGTGCTGTATCCCCAAAAAGTATACACTAAACTTCATCCCTAAAAAGTTAGGACTTGTACATGGCATTTTCTCCTCTGCATTATCAAGTTTAGACTTTCTGTATCAGAAAAATTATGTAGTTCATTACCAGAGATGGATTTACTGTTGGGCATAGTAAGCATGTGCAAATAGGTGGCACGGCCAAAGAGGTGGATTTTTCCTTGCCCTACCAGACATACATTCATCTCATTCTGCTCTAACCTCAGTAAAGACTGGGGATTATAGTCAAACAAGAAAATATTCTGTTTAAAAAAGGAGATGCTAGCAGAAATGGCAGGGGGGTTGTTTTGGGTACTAAAGGTTATGTGCTTCCAGTGATGGAAATCTAGCCCTGCCTATGATGTACTAATAATTTATTTTGGTTTGCTGTGCTGTCAGACTGCATGACATAGTGGAGTGAGTGATCACAGACACAGGGGGTTATTTACTAAAGGCAAATCCACTTTTAACTACAAGTGCAAACTACAAGTGCAAAGTGCACTTGAAATTGCACTGAAAGTGCACTTGGAAATGCAGTTGCTGTAGATCCGAGGGGGACATGCAAGGAAAATAAAAAAACAGCATTTTAGCTTGCACATGATTGGATAATAAAATCAGCAGAGCTTCCCCTCATTTCCGATCTACCCCTCAGATTTATAGCGACTGCACTTCCAAGTGCACTTTCAGTGCAATTTCAAGTGCACTTTGCACTTGTAGTTTGCACTTGTAGTGCAAAGTGGATTTGCCTTTCTTAAATTACCCCCACAATATTTTAGATGATAGGTATTGGTTTCCTTTTTACGTGCTTTTTCATTGTAAGGAATGAGATAAAAGTTAACTTTATATTAGGGTTGTCCCGATACCACTTTTTTAAAACCGAGTACAAGTACCGATACTTTTTTTCAAGTACTCGCCGATACCGATTACCGATACTTTTTTTTAATGTCATGTGTCAGTATTTTTTTTTTTTTTACAATTTTTTTTTTTTTTTACAGTGCTTTATTTTTTTTAGGGGGGTGGGGGGGGGGGGGGTTGGATTGTGTCAGTGTGTTTTTTTATTTACATTTTTATTATTTTTTACAATTCATTTTTTTTCCCTTTTTTTTTTAGCGCTGTTGGGGGGCTTTGGTGAGATTTCAGGGGTCTTAACAGACCTCTGACATCTCCCCTATGAGACAGAGAAAGGGACTGAGGACACAGATTCCCCAGTCCCTTTCTCTGCAGCCTCAGCTAAAATGAATGGACAGGAGGCTGCTCTCCATTCATAAACTGAAGCATCGTAAACACAGGTTACGATGTTTCAGTTATATGAATGAACAAAGTCAGTGATGACTCTGTTCATTCAAAAAGGAAAGAGCCGGGTTTAGCGGCTCCTACCTCCGCTCTCCATCCTGACAGATCGAGGACAGAGGGAGTGAAGGAGGACATGGTGGGGGGACTCGGAGCGCGGAGGGGGAGAGCAGCAGGAGGGTGACACGGAGCGCGGACAGCAGCAGCACTGAGGGGGATACAAGGACACCCAGAGAAGGAGAGCAGCACCGAGGGGAGCACGGAGGGGGAGAGCAGCACAGAGGGGGACAACGAACCGGAGAGGGAGAGCAGCGCCGAGGGGGACACAGAGCACGGAGGGGGAGAGCAGCACAGAGGGGGACAACGAACCGGAGAGGGAGAGCAGCGCTGAGGGGGACACAGAGCACGGAGGGGGAGAGCAGCACAGAGGGGGACACAGAGCGTGGAGGAGTATAGCAGCAGCACGGAGAAAGATACAGGGACAGTCAGCGGTGATCGGTGCGGCTTTGGGGGGAGTTACAAGCACCGATCACCGCTGTATAAATTTCACTAAAGCAGCTGAAAAGGGGGGGGTCGGGGGAGAAGCGGTCAGGCTTTATTGAAATGTATACAGGCAGATGAGTGCTTGTAACTCCCCCCCAAGTACAAGTACTTGGGGAAATGCTCGGTATCGGTGCCGATACCGATACTAGTATCGGTATCGGGACAACCCTACTTTATATATTTTGAAACAATATCTTGCTTTTTCCATTATACTTGAGCTGTTCTGTAATATTTTAATTCATACTGGTTGGAAGAGTACAGCTTAATATTGAAAGTTTTAATGAGATACAGTATAAAGACAAATATAAAATCACAAAAGCAGGATTGCAAAGTTTAATAGCCATTATTTGCATAATTGCATTTGCTTACCAATACAGAAAATGTTTTATTTATTACTTTTTACTGCATGACCTTATTTAGTACAAACTCCTTTGCATCATAATATAAAAAAGCATGGTTTGCACTTTTCATTAACAGCATATTAAAAAATAAATAAAGATGCTCATCGGTAATGGAAAATCATACTTACAATAAAGCAGAGGTCCCCAACCTATTTTAGCTCATGAGCCACATTCAAAAACTAGCAAGTGGGAAAAATAACGCTCACAAAATATTTATGATGATAGAATTGCCCATTTAAATTAGTGGGCCTTTGGTTGGCTTACTGTTCAATCTACATTTTAAAGACATACTTTAGCTGACAAAAAACTGTTTGAAAACTGCTGGCAGCAACATTGCCGGAACTAGAGAGATACATGTGGTCCATGACCTAGCTTAAGGACATTGTCGTCTGTCACTAGAGTTGAAGCACATGTTCTCATTTATGGTTATTAATTTTAGAAATGCAGTGGATGCTTTCAAAAAATAAAAAAACTTGAGAAAAGGAATTCCATGTAGTGAAAAGTAGAATAATAGTGGAACAAGGAAGGATAAGATCTGATGTTATTGTGAAACTTACATGTTGCTTTTATCCAGTTTTTTTTAAATCAGTTTTAGAGAGTTAACATAAACTCCAATGTAGAAATCATCAGGTTTAGCCATACTTTCCAAGTGCCCCTTTTTTAGGAGGAGTTTCTTAGAATACCTAAAGGGAAAAAGATTGATAAAAATAGACTTGCTCCAAGTCTAGTTGTAGTTGAGTTGCTCTTTGAGGTTTAGGTGGACTAAGAGAGGATAGACTTAATGGTATCCAATTTTTATATTTGAATGTTGGAATAAATTTCAGAAACCTTAATATTGAATGCATGACAAAACAGCAACATGGTTGCCAAAGGTACTATGCAATTGACTGTAAGCTGGTCTTTATGTTTGCACTAATCAATTTATTGATTGTGTTTAACATTTATGAACCAGAGTCCAAATAATTAGAGACATTATTTTCATGCTGCTTGGCTGAATGTAAATGATTTCACAGTAAAATAAGAAGAGGTTGTCCCCTTAAACCCCTAAGTCAGTTGTAGTGGTGTAGTGGGCCAGGTAACCTGATATGAAAGTGGGATATGGCATTTTAGTTTGGGCATGACTATAAACTAAGCTTATATAGTTTCTGTGTTATTATTAACTGTAAAACCTGAAAAAAGGGCCATCTGGGGTGCCTTAAGATCTTGAGGCCAGGACATTGTGAGAAGCAAATACCAACTTGCCCATGCCCATGGCTGACCTTCTAGCACTTTCACAACAGTACTTAAACATAATAGGCGGGCTTAGTATCCAATGGAGAGGCCAGAAACACAGAAGGGCCAGGTCAGCCATTGAATTCCCGCACTCAAAGTCACTATTTGCATATGGTATGAGCTTAATTCACATTCCTGTCGTAGGTTTACAGGTATTTTGTATGGAAAGGGTTACATTAGGTGCATGCCTTCAGCTACAAGAGTAAAGATTATTTGGGAGTTAACTTGTTAGAATTTTGCAACCTATAATCCTAATTCAAATGGGAAAGAATAGCCTAAAACCCTAAATTCATAAAAAAACATTTGGTTGAACATGTTGCTTATATGCCTAGTCTACCATAAGCTTCGGTTACTTCTTTTAGTTACAGTCATTTTCAGCTGTCTTGAAAATCTAACAGGCAATGCACTTGGTGTGAGCGAACTATTAATATTCCTTAACCAGTTTGGTTTTTCCATTATTTCATGTTTTGTTGGTTCCCTTGTGCTTTTTATTTTCTCCTCATACCAGGCTACGTGGCGGTTTTATTCTACTGATTCCAGTCGAACATACCTGACAGCCACCTGGCGATTTTATGAAAGTATTCTTCCACCTCTCAGGCATGTATCAATGCTATGAATGATGAATAAAGCCATGACTTGTACTGGTTTACTAATCTGCTTTTCAATTTTGTTTTATCCCCTGCTCCCTTCTGCCTTGTTTTTCTTTTTTTATTATATATCCTGCACGTAGTGTGTATGGCGTAGTTATGCGGCTGATGAGAAATCGGTTTCCATTGCTACCTGGAAGCCTCATTTGAAGGCCTTGCATACCTGCAGCCCTACAAAGTAGGTACAAATATGGCAGCTGGTGTTGTTCGTATTGTCTGTTCAACCTCTAGAACCACTAGTATTTATGTTAGGTTGTCTGATTATTTTTCTGTATCACAGTCATTATTAGACCTAAACTAGTGTACAGGCTATAATCTCCAGGCTCCAAAATAAAATCATCATATCTGATATAAGGCAATGTCTGAAAGCATAGAACAAAGCATTTTGCATTAATCTTTAATTATCATCCTGGTATAAAATCAGCATACTCAAGACACGTTCTTACACTTGCATGACCCTATTAGATGACTGGGTTTTAACTTGGCCCCTGCTTTTGTACGATTTGCAGCTTACTATATTATATTGCTTAGCCTTTCTACCAGCAAAACATCAAGTCAAGGCATCTATGTTGTTTGCTTCTGCTCTATTCCATGGAAACATCAACATTAGGACACAAAGAACAAGGATAAAATTAGGAGCGGGCTTACCTGGAGGATTTTGCACTCCTCGCAACAACACATTAGTAGATGTAGACCTTACATGTGACTGCCAACGATAGTAAAAGTAAAAAAGACAAGCAGTCAATCAATTTATAACTATCTAAGGAAGTGCACAGTGGGGAGAGGAATTTATTATTTCACAAGTCTTTTTTGCTTCTTAAAAGGTGTTACCACAAAGGCATTGCATAGGCATCAGCACAAGACATTAGCTGTTTCCGTGTCATGTTATACATGTAGAACTGCTGATTTAGAGCACAAGCTACATTTAAATCCATAGCACCAAGTGTAATACATGGACCATTTCATTGACAATTGTCATTAAAACTACATTTACCACTTTTCTTTTTCTTTTTTCATTGCTATATTTATTACAATTGTTATGATTTTTCATTCTTGCTACTGCTGTTAATTTTTTTCTAGTAGTTTTTGACTTATCTATCCACTAATTTTAAGCAGCCAATGTGCGCTGTGACCAAAGATTAGATGTATTTGTTTTCAAAATGCTAACTGAACATAGGAACATTAACTTGGAGCCTGGGGATAAAGAGTCTATGAAAAATACTTCCTAAGTTCTTGGAAGCAAAATTGTTGAACAAACACAAATATAATTTTGTATAACTTACATAAACAAATTGCAGTGGATAGTATAACTGCAATTTAAGCAAATAATGCAGACCCCTATACTGCTGTATTCCAAAATGTAATACAAGAGACAACTTTAAATTGACTTAAATCTACTTATTACTGCAGATTTTCTATTTAAAAGTCTACAGCTTTCTGTGAAAGTATGTGTCAGCAATGCATTTCGCTTTTCTGAGTGCTTTGCCAGTCTGCTGTGGTATGTACTGAGCATGTTGCATGAGGACTGCGGGAAAAAGACTTGTCATGTGTGCTGCTTTTCGAGCTTTGTGCCTGCTGTTAAAGCTACATTACACTATGTTGTATGTGTTATAATCAATTAATACCTTTATTTCTAGTTATGCAATTGTCACATGCATTGTTTATATAACACAATAAATAATACCGTTTGCTTAATTACATTATTTCTTTTTCATTTACTAATACCTGAAGGAAAGAACAAGGCGAGACATCTGGCAGGTTTGTATTAAGACCATTTATTTTCTCTTTAAATTGTACATAAAAAGAAAAAACAAATACAAGAACTGATTATGAGCCATGTCACGCAAGTGACACCATAGAAGAGATGTGTAGCAGCTGCAAATCTCTTATTATTTTCTCAGACAATTTGTAGCTGCCTTCAAAGTTGCCGCCGTAATTGACTGTAATATATGTACTGTATGTACTACTACAAATCACTAGTGTGCCATGGTCATCAGAAGCTGTCCAAGATAACATGAGCTGCTACTGAAGCTGATGATTATGTAGTTAGCTGAAAATACTGCTGAAAATGAATCACTCAGGAACTGGCTCGCAAATCATGGGAATAGTAGTGATCACCCTCTGTTTACTGCAATAATTTTTTCCCCCAGCAATAAAAATCTTAGCTGATACCTATTGCCCTTATTAAATCACTTGTGTGACTTAGCTCTATGAGATGCCAATACAAAAAAAAAAAAAACGTTTTAAAGTAAAAAGCACTGAAACTGAGCATATGATAAAAAAAAAAAGACAGTAACAACCTCATGTTTAAACATCTGCAAATCCAGCCAAATATCCGTAATATTTTTAAGTAAAAATTTAGATTGGGTGCATCCCCTTCCCATATCCTAACTTCGACAAACTCCTCTGGGGGTCCAGCAAGACCACACAATTGCTGATGAGAAGCCTCTAGGACAGTGATGGCGAACCTTGGCACCCCAGATGTTTTGGAACTACATTTCCCATAATGCTCTTACACTCTGCAGTGTAGTTGAGCATCATGGGAAATGTAGTTCCAAAACATCTGGGGTGCCAAGGTTCGCCATCACTGCTCTAGGACCACAAACCACCCATTTCAATAAAAATGCATCCGCAAAAGGTTCAGCATAAGGTTCAGCACTCCTACATCACAAAGATTGCATATACTAATTAAAGCAGAGCTAAAGTAAAAAAAAAACTCTGTTCCTACAATCCAAAACCCACGAGGTCCCATTCCGGCGCTGGCATCTTCTCCCTGGCTTCTTCCGGGTGCCCGTCTTCGACCATCGTAATTGTTCGATGCAGGAGTGCACTCATCCCTGGAAGCACAGGCACTAACCATGTGCAGCTTATTGTACATTCTGCAGAGGATTGCGAACAGGCAAAAAATAGCCAGCCTGTTCTTAAATTTGGTTTTCAATGTTAGTTCCGCTTTAAGGATATTATAACTGAGAATAAGTAAGTTCAAACTTAACTTTCACAGAAAGAAGTTGAGATTTGTTTATGATTTTAGTTATCTATACCTCTGGATCTACTGATCGTTTTCATCAAAGGTAACCTCTGCCCTGTGCATTTTTTCACCATATGCTTAGTTTCAGATAATCACAGATTTCAGTTTGGTTTACAACACATATGCTTTAAAGCTGAACTCCAGGGTAAACAATTTTTGTCTAAATAAAAGAGATGTGTATTCTTACTTGAAACGTGGCATGCTTTGTGTATTTCCTCCAGATCTGTTCAATAATCCAGTGTGAAACCCGCCTCTGTGCAGGAGCTTCCTGTATTCAAGACCGGTCACTGCTGTTCTCTCTCCTTGTGCAGGGTGACTGGTCTTGTCTCCGCCCCCTCCTGTAATTTTCTGCAAGCAGGCCTGCTGAGCCCTTCCCACAGCTCTGCTCTCTGCACAGCCCATGAGAGGATGGCACTGCTGCTTTTAGATGGTAATATTTGGGTTTGCAAAGGTGTTTGGTGCACACAAAGTCTATTTATAAAATCTGTGGCTATTGGGGCATATATTTAAATGACAGTTTTTATGCCCAGAGTTCAGCTTTATTGCAGTTATTTTAATATTTATACTGCAAAGAATAGTAATGTACAGAATTATATGCAAGCATATAAGGCTACATTTAGATGCATACAACGGATTCCTGTGGCAACAATCAAGACCAGCTGTTCTTTGATTAAGGACACCTGGAGGTAATCTTTTTGCATTACCTGTGATCCCAGCCACAAAAATCTGCTAGTTCTTGCCACAAGAATCAGCTGTATGCACCCAATCGCCCGTGCCAATGTTAAATTACAATATTTTGCAGAAAGCTGCCGTTTGTTCGGGGTTACTTTTCATTGTTTGTTCTCTGCATTGTTTCCATGGATAAAGACTAGAATGTTTAATCAGAACAGAAAACTTGTCTGCCACTTTTATCATTCTTTTAGGAATTGAATATCTGATATTTTATTAGCATTTAATGCGTTGTAATGCTATACTCTCCATAACTAAGTAGATGAAGCAAGCATTTAGCCGTAAATAAATCATCAGTCCCTGAAAGGCATTTATGATGAAATGAAACACCGGTACTCTCGAATAGTCCTGAGGTCACTCTCCATTAACATATTATATTGTACACTCCGGCATCATTAACCACGATTCACAGATCACGGTTGTGTTGATACTACAGCCAAAAAAAGTTTCTCTAGTGGTTTGATAATTTTTATATGATGAAGCAGCTACACAAAGTGTTTATTATGTTTTATTTCATTATTATTATTTTTTTTTTTCATTTAAATGTCTGCAGCATTATAATAGTTAAGCAAAATATTGTGTTTACCCCGAGGCTGTCAGTATTCAGATTAATGTTACAATGTAAAACCAAATTCACTCTGGGTATGGTCATGTTCAATTATTATCTGCATTGTTCAGGTACTACCCAATGTCCATAGATCTGGCTTTATTCAGCTCTTTACAAAAATATCTTTGGTTTGATTTAAACCAACACCATTCTGGTTCTATATTATAGCAATAATGTTTAGCCCATCACACTGAGCACAGTAAAATAAACATTCCCTAGTAAACTATTTGTTAAAATTCTAACCCCAGCACTTGCAGTTAACAATTTTTCATTGCTGCTGGCTCCTGCTCTATCAGTACTGCTTCCCTGAATTTCCAAACTTCACAGGAAAGAGATAACAGTGGACAGTGCAGTCTGTAGCCAGTCTGTTAGCTTGGAGAAGGGGGGGGGGTAGGAAGAGGGAGGAGCAGGGGAGTACCTCGCCATCCTATGCTATGGGTCTATGGGTTTCTTATGCTGCACACAGCGTAGAAAGAGACAGCTCTAGTCCCAGCATGCCAAGGTGACTCCATAGGATTTCTGCAAAGGAAAGGAACAACCCTGAAACAGGAGACCGGTTAAGATGGTGCGGTCATAGCAATATCATAAACATAGGAAGGGATTAAAAGATTAAAAAGCTGCATGCTTAGGAAGCGGACCTTATTTACTAAAGTGTTAAGTAAGGAGAAGAGTAGCCATGTTGTTGACTTCCAGTCAGATGAAGAAGCTCTATTTCAGGGATATGCAATTAGCGGACCTCCAGCTGTTGCCAAACTACAAGTCCCATCATGCCTCTGCCTCTGGTTGTCATGCTTGATGCTGTCAGATTCTCGCTATGCCTCATGGGACTTGTAGTTTGGCAACAGCTGGAGGTCCGCTAATTGCATATCCCTGCTCTATTTTCTTTCAGAAATTCCTGCACATGTTGGAATGCTTATAATGAGCACAAGTTGGCATCATCTTACAGTACACATTGATTAATCAGATCCAGGATCTCCTCACTTCTCACTTTAGTAAATCAGGGCAAGACATTTCAGAAAAATATAGTAATTAAGTATTTTCCCTACCTCTCTGCTATAACAAGAGTGTTTCCATTCACAGCCAATCATTGGCTTGTTTTAGCAATCTGAGAATGTTTTAGACGACAAGTGAGCATGTACTTTGTTGGTAAAGGTGCAATGCAACTTTCCATTATATATGCAGCCAAATTGTTTATCCTTTCATATGAAACTTATTCAATTGAACTACATTTTTGTAACCCGGGGACTGCCTGTATTAGTATATTAAACCAATACTCTGTTTTTAGCATACTAACCTAAAAAAAGTATCTGCACTACAAACCAACCCATTAAGGAGTTACAAGCATGACTCAGAGAAGTGTTTTAATATAAAAATAGTGCCTTAAAGTGGCAAAGTATCTACACACAAAAACATACATTTTATATATTGCAGCTTACAATCCTTAGATGTGGCTGCATTTGGTTTTCTTTTAATGCTTTGGGGGTCTTAAAGTGTTACTAAAGACTGTTTTTTTTTTATTAAAGTAACAAACATGTCTATACTTACCTGCTCTGCACAGAGCAGCCCAGATCATCTTCTTCTGGAGTCCCAGACTGGCGCTCCAGGCCCCTCCTCTTCGACGAGTGCCCCCACGAAATGCCACTTTCCATTGGGGCACCCATGCTTGCTGGCTCCCAAGTCCCACTGTTGCGTGCATTGACACAGACAGCGGGACTCGGCCCCATGCCTTGCTCCCATGTCACAGCTTTTGATTGACAGGAGCTGGAGCCAATGGCTCCCACTGCAATAAATCTGTCCAATGAGGAGGGAGACAATGGAAGGGAGCCGCTGCTATCATGCACATCGCTGGGTCGGATTGGGCTCAGGTAAGAAGGGGGGGGGGTCTGAGGTTAAGCTGCAGCACAAAAGGTTTTTCACCTTAATACATAGAATGCGTTAAGGTGAAAAACCTTAAGGCCCCTTTCAAACTGTCATATTTTTAGGCAGACCTGAATGGACGCTCCATGTACTTCTATGGAGCCACAGATGTCAGCGGTGACATCTCCGCTGACATCCAACCTGCTCCGATCCGCCAAAGTGTGACGGAGGAAAACCCTATTTTCCATCCATCTGGCGGATCGGATGACAACGGACTCTACTGCAGACTAATTTAGTATTTTACAGAACAATTATTTATACCACTTAATATCACGGATTAGCTGTCAAATCACAATCCTGAAATATGTACCAGTGTATAACATGTACAGAGTTTATGTTGAAAGAGGAGAGGGCAATTGTTAGGGATTTTGTGGAGGACATTGCCTGGTAAGGTCATGTGTGTCCATCCCTTGGGACTTTGAATGAAATCATGACCCGGTAAGGCCATACATTTCCATCCCTTGTGAACAATTGTTAGGGATTTTGTGGAGATCATTGCCTGGTAAGGCAATGCATGTCCATCCCTTGGGACTTTAAATGAAAGCATGACCCGGTAAGGCCATACATTTCCATCCCTTAATTGAATGAAGAGGGGAGCACAGGGGTGGGACTTTAAATGAAGCACAAGGTTCCAAATGAAATAAAAGGTGAACAATAGGATTTTTTTATTATAGTTAGTACATATAAAACATAAAAGCATTGCTGGTAATTGATAAACAGTAAGCGTAATAATCACAATGGATATGGTGATACCATTGGAGTCTCGGAGTGTAACCACTACTATGGAGAGCAATATACATGATAACAACCAATACATATGATGACATTAAAAGTGCTTGCTATTATATGACAATAATAAAATATCCAAGGTCACCAACATCAGGGTTAAATAAAAACATATTGCAAAGTAGAACATGCAGTACCTATGGCCTCACTAGACCTGGGAAGTAAGGTAAGTATGGTGGTTGGAAGGTTATTGTGAGCATATTGTAATGAAACCACGGCACCAGTTGGCTCGACGCGTTTCGTGGCCTTAGCGCCACTCATCAGGAGCATACACGTGATTGGTCTAGAATAAAGGGAATATGTAAATGTAGGTAATGGATATAAGTATGTATGGGGGTACAGGTAGGCCCCCAGGCCCCTAAGTACATACTTACTAGTGGTGGTTCACATGTAGGAAGTGTGGTGGTGAGGCCTAGCAGGAATCCGGGTCTACCTCCAATTCGGGGGTCGTGGCGGGTTGCTCGCATGGGGCATCACACAGGGCCTACCGCCAAGCAGGGACGGAGCCGGGGCTACCCTGTGGGAAGTGGAGACCAGTTAGGAATATGATTGGATGGGGGAGGGTGGCTGAAGATAGAGTGGTGAGGAAGACCCAGTGCAGGTGAAGGTTGTATAGAGGTGGAAGCTGGCGGTCCTTATGGTGCCAGAGTAGCGTGATAGAGTGAACAACAATTGGTGGTGCAGGTGAAGGTCCCAAGCTTGTACCTAGGAGGTAGGATGGAAATAAGGAGGGGGGTGAAAGGAGACAAGGTTACCTGGGTTCAGCAGGGCAATCGGTGAGGGAGATAGCTGTGCTGGAATGTGAACAGAGCGCCCCGAGTGCCGAGACTGCCCGGAAGTGCCGTTATGTGTGCCGCCACGGAAACGCCCACCAGCGTCACGCTGGGTAGCAACGCGTGGGGAGAGGGACGCCGTCAGCCGAGAAAAATATCCGGCCGCCCGGCGCTTGAACTCCCCCCACCTGTGCTAACTCGTTGTTATAACCACAGTCTGGTCGGCAAGACGTCAACCAAGATGCCGTACGTCCAGCGTGGAGGCGTGACGGTGACGCGCATTGACAGTGCATCCGTCCCCCCAATGATGGTGGAGGGGCGGGGGCCCGCAAGGCGCATCACGGCCCTCAATAGAGAAATTAACCAGATGCTGAAACGGCCGGACCTTTCCCACATATCTACCACCGAGGGTGAACCACCATATTATATTACAATAAAAATATATAGGATATAAAGTTACTATGTTAAGGAAATAGTATTAGTAAAAGGGTATGTAATTAGACACAGGGGAAGCAGACCATAAGGTCTTAGATTGCAACGTTGAATGGTAATGAGGGGTAATCAATGGAGCAATTCCGAGTGCTTCCATCCCTATTATGTTGAAAGAGGAGAGGGCAATTGTTAGGGATTTTGTGGAGGACATTGCCTGGTAAGGTCATGTGTGTCCATCCCTTGGGACTTTGAATGAAATCATGACCCGGTAAGGCCATAAATTTCCATCCCTTGTGAACAATTGTTAGGGATTTTGTGGAGATCATTGCCTGGTAAGGCAATGCATGTCCATCCCTTGGGACTTTAAATGAAAGCATGACCCGGTAAGGCCATACATTTCCATCCCTTAATTGAATGAAGAGGGGAGCACAGGGGTGGGACTTTAAATGAAGCACAAGGTTCCAAATGAAATAAAAGGTGAACAATAGGAATTTTATTATAGTTAGAACATATAAAACATAAAAGCATTGCTGGTAATTGATAAACAGTAAGCGTAATAATCACAATGGATATGGTGATACCATTGGAGTCTCGGAGTGTAACCACTACTATGGAGAGCAATATACATGATAACAACCAATACATATGATGACATTAATAGTGCTTGCTATTATATGACAATAATAAAATATCCAAGGTCACCAACATCAGGGTTAAATAAAAACATATTGCAAAGTAGAACATGCAGGACCTATGGCCTCACTAGACCTGGGAAGTAAGGTAAGTATGGTGGTTGGAAGGTTATTGTGAGCATATTGGAATGAAACCACGGCACCAGTTGGCTCGACGTGTTTCGTGGCCTTAGCGCCACTCATCAGGAGCGTACACGTGATTGGTCTAGAATAAAGGAAATATGTAAATGTAGGTAATGGATATAAGTATGTATGGGGGTACAGGTAGGTCCCCAGGCCCCTAGGTACATACTTACTAGTGGTGGTTCACATGTAGGTAGTGTGGTGGTGAGGCGTTTGTGACATATACCCATGAACTATTTCTTTGTACCTTATTACTATGTCTACAACCAATATTTGCATATATGAACTCTACGTTTTTTATATTGATTACCTTTATCAACACCCTATGTACCTGTACATTTGAACTTCCAAATAAAACTTTGTAAACAAAAAAATAAAAACCTTTAAAAAAATTAATACAGTACATTAATTAATAAATAGATTTATTTTGCGTATTTGTAAGCCTATGTTTAAAAAAACACAGATAGGTTTTTTAAACCTCATACCAAATAAAACCCTAATGCCGCGTACACACGATCATTTTTCCCGTCGGGAAAAATTAAATTTTTTCCTTTGGACGAGAAAAACGATCGTCTGTGGGCTTTTTGTCATTTTTCCCGACGGGAAAAATGGCATTAATCACGACGAGAAAAATGAGAACATGCTCTAATTTTTCTCGTCTTGTTTCCCGTCGTTTTTTTCCGCGGCAGTTTTCCCATAGGAAAACCATAGGACGCCCTGTGTGGGGGGAACAAGCTGTTCCTCGTTTTTCACGTCGATTTTCTCGACGGTGTTTTCACCGTCTAAAAAATCGATCGTGTGTACGCGGCATTATATGTCCTTAAAAACATTTTAAAAAAATGGATTAGTAAAGCCAAAGCTCATTTGGCTGTAGTTCTCCTGTGGATCACAGGTGTAAAATTCATTCTGCACACCTGTGACCCGTTTTTAGCAGACAGGGGGCTGAAGTCTGCTGTCGGCTGACGCCACAGGGCTGCACCTGGGCCTGGGCCATCTGTTTCCGCCCCCTCCACAGCCCAGCACTCCATGGACCTCGTGGGGGGGGGTTAGAGCAGACAGCAGTGACTGACAGTCACCAGCTCTCTGCTCATGGAGCTCTAAGAACCGAGTTATCAGTGGTGTTTGGACCAATGCTGCATCCACCTAGGTAAGTATGATTCTGAAAATAAAATAAAAAATGTGTTAATTGGCACATGCCTACACTGCTAAATTTGTCTGGATCTAGGAATCAAAATGGTTAACATATTATAAGCACCCCATCCATCGGAAGGGTTAAAGGCAGGAAGGCATTACGGTTTGTTAATTGAAGACAAATCTGGAATTTTCCTTTAGCTTAGTGAATGAGGTGAAGCATTGCTGACTTACAACCTCCAATAATGTGCAAGGCAAGGCAAAATACTGTTTTTGTTTTAAAAAAACTGTTTTAAAAAAAAGTTCAATGAGTGCGGTGATGGTAATCATCAGCTTTGCCACATAGCGATGATGTATCATAGAATCTTCACAAACCTGTCCTGAAAGTCTGAATCTGATTAGTGGTTGTGGGGAAATATCTTCATCCTTTAATACCAACACACTGATACATCAGTAAGCAACAGGTCTGGAAAAGTATGCAACTGGTAGAGTAGGAAACCCTAGCCTGCATAGTATTTCCAAGTATTGAGGCTGAAGAACCAATGTGACTAGTGAACTAGTATCTTGTGAAGGGTTTAGGGAACGGCAGGTATTTCATAATAGGTTTTAATACATTTTAGGCATCCCTTGTTGTATTCATCGCTTTCCTATGACATTCAAAAGCACATTATATTTTCGTATTAATAACTATATCTGATTGTTATACAGTTAGTAATCAACACATGAATCTTATTTTTGTCTTTCCTTTACATATTTAACTAATATCAATCAATCATTCAACTAATATTTGTTCCCTTTTTGTAATATCTTTAGATATTTTTTTCTGTTAGCGTCTTTGCATGCTGTATATGTGTGTTATTTAGAAGCAAATAATAAGGCCTAACCCTTGTCCTAGTAGTATTGTGCTTAGTAACCGGATCCTCTATTTCCCCTCACTCCTAGTAAGCTTTATAGTAATACACAGAAGCTCTTCAGGATGTACAGCATTCGGAAGCCTAGGTATTCAGCATCCTGTCTGCTCATATGATATCTGAGAATGCCAGCTAATAGAAGGTGCATGATGGGTGATTCCCTCTCCTTTGTGCTTTGTAAGCTCTAATCTGTTTTTGCATCCCCCCGTGTGGCCTTACTTTGGACTCTTAACTGCTTGCAATGGTCACTGCTGCTTTCTGCCTGTATATTCTGTATGCTGGCAATTTTCTGTTGCCTTTTGGCAGACTTGCTATTGTCTTATAAATAGAGTTTAATATTAAATTGAACAGCTGCACACATGAGTTTATCTAAACTGAGTTGCCCTCACATTTCTGCAACTGAAACAAAACTCCTCTTCATATTAGGAACTAACAGATCCTGAACAGATGGGTTAATGAAAGCAACTGGTATCCAGATGAATTAAAACAATATAGACTGGTACAGTTTGTACAGCAGCAGCCTGTCTACTTCAGGGCTTGTATATCTATAATGGTTTTAATTCATTATAAGCTTGTTGTGTGCAAGTTTGGCACCATGTATACCTGTACAGATCACAGCCTACAAAATATTCTATTTCTGAATGTTCTATTCTTTTGCAATCCAAAAGCATGTCAATATATGGGGAAATTACTATTTTTTGGGGGCTGAACAATTGCTAATAAGCACTTCATATCACAAAAAATTGTAGAAACAAATATTTCAGAAGTTCCAGCTTTTATGACATCATGGCTGCCTTATTATCATAGCAAGCTTGATAATTGAGCCTGTGCATATAAGTGCTGTATAGTATGGTCTCTAGGCATGGGCGTCCGCTCCATAGGGCAAGGGGGGTCAATTGCCCCCCCCTGGAATTGTAAGAGTGTTGAAGTCAGAGTGAAGACACTTGCCCCCTGTGTTGCAATAACCCAAGCTAGCGGTCAAAGACAGGGTTAAATGCAACTGTGTATCGCCGCTGCTAAAGCGCTTTGCAGGCGCTCCGGCAGCAGTGCCCATTTATTTCAATGGGCGGTGGAGGAGTGGTGTATACAGCGCTGCTCCACTGCCCCAAAGAAGCATGGATGACCTTAAAATGATGCCCCCCCTGAAAAAAGTTCAGCGGACGCCCATGTCTCCAGGTGACACCCCCTTCTAGTGGTGGATACCATAAGCCTTTGCACACATTACTGGGTTCATATTAATGTTTGCAGCTTGAAACCCTTCCTGCAGCTGGCCTTGATTGCTCCCACTAACCTATATACGGTACTTTCAACACAGATTTCGGATTCAAGTTTCAAGAAAATGAATGTGTCCTCCTTTAGATCTGCTAAATCCAAATAATAACCTGTTTTCTTTCTTTTTTTTTTATTCTTTATTTTCTCAAAACAGGGTATACAGGTATAACATTGCCATTTAAAAAAAACATTGGGTGCTTTGACCTATCTTTTTTTTTTTATCTTCTGATTATTGCCATACATAAGTCAATAAAGAAAATCTTATTTAAACCATATTATTTCACTTTTGTTATTTTAATATCGTCTTCTGGCCTCTTCTTCCTATTACGCCCTTTTTTTTTTCCTCTACATCCCTGATCCTCCCCCCATCCCCTCCCTTCGACCCCAATTTCCTCCTTCCTTTATCCCTGCTATATGCAGGGGAACATTAAACAAACAACAGGACGGAGAAAAAAAAAACATTGGTCAATGTAATTATGAGACATTTTCATGGTGAATTAAAGGAGATGTCTACTTTATATATATATATATATATATATATATATATATATATATATTCTTCTTTAATATGCTAAGAACAAAAAAATAAACATTTAAAATGTTTTCATTTTTGTTGGTTAATTATAAATAATTTATATTATGAAATTATAAATTAATTTCATATGTACATTTACAGCCATTTTGTTTAATCTTAAAGTGTATGTCCAGACAAAAATGTTTTTTCTAGATTTAGATATATTGGGGGGAAGGATTAGAACTCCTAATGGGTTTTTGCTAATACCCAGGGCTCAGTTACAGAGATGTTCTGTTACTTCCTGCCCTGCTGACGTGAGGGAAAATCTTTCACAGTAACACAGATAAAAATCTAACAAGGGTTCTCTACCTTCCCCTGCTCTACTAAATAAAATAATGTTTTTCTCTCTGTGTCATTGTTGAAGAGTCACCCTTACACACTGTCTGGTAAAACAGTAGTAGTCAGCAGGACAGGAAGTGAGGTTGGATATCTCTAAAAGAGCCCCAGATAGCAGTAAAAACCTGACAGGGGCCCTAACTCATGCCCAATCTATCCAAAACTAAGAAAATAAGCTAAAGGTTTTGGATTAACATAAACTTCAAGGAGGAACAGAAGCTGGAAGCTGTACCCAAAAAGGCAAGTAGAGGGCAAAGGACTAGTCACCATTATTGCCTGTGGTCTCCCTGCAGATGATTTGTCCCCACTATTGACTTACCACTGCTTGCTCAGCACTGTGTCTCTCTGTGGAGGCCTCCGTCTTGGTCAAAGCAGGCTTCCTAATGTCAGAGCCTCCAGCAAGAAGAACAGTGAGCAGTACAGTAGTCTTCCACTTGTGGTCTTATTCACGTGGTCAACCAGCTCCATTCTCACAATGGGGATACCCTGCAGTACTGATTCTCATTCTGGGGACAGTCAGAAGAAAAAACACTAACCACACGGAGCCACAAGCAGGGGACCATGTACAGTGTAGTATATTAATAAAAATAATAGATTCCACATAAAAAAAAAGGATTCATCCAAATGCCAGTAATACAATTGTCGTGACAAATAAAACAGTGCACTTACAAAGAGAGCCACCAGTTCCAAGCTTGGAAGTGGCAGCAAGACATCAGCGTGTATTCCCCTGAAGACGTTCCCCTGCCCAGCGCGTTTCATGCAAAAGCATGTTTTCAGGGGGCACTACTTATTTTTTGAGCTTGCTAATAACTATTATGAATCTTTAGTTCTGCTCACTAAACGGCTACTTCTGTTGTGAGTAAGTAGTTCTATACTTTTTGATGAATCTGTCATTAGGGTCCAAACGTTCAAGTGACGTAGCAATAGTAAGGGCATATAGGTTCTTAATCACTTTAAACACCTCATTACATGTGTTTACGTCCCAGTATTCAGTACCGACACACAGCTCCGCCTGTTAAACACAAGGGCAAATGGGCTGTTCACTTTGCAAGGGAAGTTAAATAGTATAAATTAGTTTTCTCCAGAGTTTTTCTAAGCTCTTGGGAATCTAGCTGTGTCCTTATATTTACCTTCAATCAGTTCTACCTGAACACCTTTACGAAGTAGTGTTTTTAATAGACTGCAAGGCAGCAGACACAAGACATGTTGCAGACCACACATAGAGATAAAAACCTAACCATTTTTTTGCACTCACAAAATAACAAGCTTAAAATGCATAATAAAGGTGGGCTGCCTACTCTTTAACTTGAATATGTGAAGAGAGGCATCTTGTTTCAAACATGAACCTGGACAAGTGAAGGGCTCTCTTATTTGCAGAAAGGGAAAACTTTAGTTCCATGGAACAAGCATTAAAAGCTTTCCTCTACTTGTCTAGAACAGACTACTGGAACTTTATGTTTACCAGAAAGAGCTGTCATTTAACATTAAAGCTGGCAGATTTCTGTTTTGAGTGCCCAATATATATTTGTTACTATTGGTGCTATGCTTTCACAGTACAAAACCATTCAGTTCAATTACATTCAGTGTATGGAAACACAGTACCAGTGCTAGGTCTGTGTGCCATAAGCAGATTGATGTGGTAAAAATATGAAATGAAAAACATTTTTTCATGTATACTTGACTCTAATGCAGTCTCTGGATTTCTGAAAACCTGCATCTTAAGACATAGGTGTTCATTAAAGTGATATTAAAGGCTGATTTATTTTTTATTTTTATTAGTTCTATACTTTTTATTTTGCTTTCCATTTTATTCAATCTGATTTGGGTAAAATAGTAATAAAACCTCAGCATTTTTTAGCTTAAGCATATTGAGCACAATCAGTTAGACTCCCTTAAAGAACAGAACAAACAAGGAGGTGTGGATGCGAATAGGCCCAGACACAATGAACTCTCCACTTTCCTTCCTGAAAGTGGGTTGCGGTCTCCGAGCGAGAGGGAATTTCCTTCCAGGCGGTCTCCGGTGGGAGGCTCACCTGTCACTGGCAATCTGCTGCACCCGGTATTCAAGTGAGGAGCTCCCCCCGGTCCATTACGCCTTCCGGATTCGGGTTCCCAATCCCTGGGTTCCCTAGGACCTCCTTCCCTCGCGGAAAACAGTGTTGGGCACTGAGCTCCAGACCTCCTCTCGAGTACCTCACCCCAGGCTAAAGGTGCCTGAGATGGAACACGACCTCCGGCTGTCCTCTAGGCCTAGGCCGCCTAGAGGACCGACACGAACCACCGCCCACAGGCTGAAGGTGCCTGGGACTCCCCCCGTGACAAAGATGGCCGGCCCCTTTATACCCTCTCCCAGCAAGCACGGTGGGTTCCCCGCCCCACCATACCACTGCCGAGAGAGGACAAAAAGGAGGCCCGGCACACAGCAATGGCTCAACCCCCAGCCCATGGCGACAGCGCCACCTGCTGGGCTGCAGGGAATTATACATCACTGGTGTCTCTGCCAGTTAAATTTACACCCGGGAAAGTACATACCCACTACATGTTTATAAAAATTTAACAAATCAGAAGATAAGTTCAAAAGCGGTACAGGGAAATAATATGTTAGGATACAATATAAGATTATATTTCCTTAACCACTTAAGCCCCGGACCATTTGGTAGCTAAAGGACCAGAGGTGAATTCAGAATTTTGCACTGCGCTGCTTTAACTGTAAATTGTGCGGACATGCAATGTTGTACCCAAACGAAATTTGCGTCCTTTTCTTCCCACAAATAGAGCTTTCTTTTAATGGTATTTGATTGCCTCTACGATTTTTATTTTTTGCGATATAAACGGAAATAGACCGAAAATTTTGAAAAAAAATGATATTTTCTACTTTTTGTTATAAGAAAAATCGAATAAACTCAATTTTAGTCATACATTTAGGCCAAAATGTATTCAGCCACATGTCTTTAGTAAAAAAAATGTCAATAAGCGTATATTATCGGTTTGCGCAAAAGTTATAGCGTTTACAAACTAGGGTACATTTTCTGGAATTTACACAGCTTTTAATTTATGACTGCCTATCTCATTTCTTGAGGTGCTAAAATGACAGGGCAGTACAAAACCCCCCCCAAATGACCCCATTTTAGAAAGTAGACACCCCAAGGAAATTGCTGAGAGGCATGTTGAGCCCATTGAATATTTTTTTTTTTGTCCCAAGTGATTGAATAATGACAAAAAAAATAAAAATTACAAACAGTTGTCACTAAATGATATATTGCTCACACATGCCATTGTTATATGTGGAATTGCACCCCAAAATACATTCTGCTGCTTCTCCTGAGTACGGGGATACCACATGTGTGGGACTTTTTAGGAGCCTAGCCACGTACGGGACCCCGGAAACCAAGCACCGCCTTCAGGATTTCTAAGGGCGCAAATTTTTGATTTCACTCCTCACTACCTATCACAGTTTTGAAGGCCATAAAATGCCAAAATAGCACAAAACCCCCCCAAATGACCCCATTTTAGAAAGTAGACACCCCAAGGAAATTGCTGAGAGGCCTGTTGAGCCCATTGAATTTTTTTTTTTTGTCCCAAGTGATTGAATAATGACAAAAAAAAAAATTACAAAAAGTTGTCACTAAATGATATATTGCTCACACATGCCATGGTTATATGTGGAATTGCACCCCAAAATACATTCTGCTGCTTCTCCTGAGTACGGGGACACAACATGTGTGGGACTTTTTAGGAGCCTAGCCACGTACGGGACCCCGGAAACCAAGCACCGCCTCAAGGATTTCTAAGGGCGCAAATTTTTGATTTCACTCCTCACTACCTATCACAGTTTTGAAGGCCATAAAATGCCAAAATAGCACAAAACCCCCCCCAAATGACACCATTTTGGAAAGTAGACACCCCAAGCTGTTTGCTGAGAGGCATGGTGAGTATTTTACAGCTCTCATTTGTTTTTGAAAATGAAGAAAGAACATTTTTTTTTCAATTTTCAAAACTTTGTGACAAAAAGCGAGATCTGCAAAATACTCACAATACCTCTCAGCAAATAGCTTGGGGTTTCTACTTTCCAAAATGGGGTCATTTGGGGGGGTTTGTGCCATCTGGGCATTCCATGGCCTCCGAAACTGTGATAGGCAGTGAGAAGTGAAATCAAAAATTGACACCCTTAGAAAGCCTGAAGGCGGTGCTTGGTTTTTGGCTAGGCTCCCAAAAAGTCTCACACATGTGGTATCCCCGTACTCAGGAGAAGCAACAGAATGTATTTTGGGGTGTTATTCCACATATGCCCATGGCATGTTTGAGCAATATATCATTTAGTGACAACTTTGTGCAAAAAAAAAAATATATATATATTTTTTCCGCAACTTGTGTCAACATATAAAATATTCCATGGACTCAACATGCCTCTCAGTATATAGCTTGGGGTGTCTACTTTCCAAAATGGGGTCATTTGGGGGGGTTTTGAACTGTTCTGGCATTTTATACACAACATTAGGAAGCTTACATCCACTCTTCTAACCACTTGAAGACAAAGCCCTTTTTGACACTTTTTGTTTACATGAAAACATATTTTTTTTTGCAAGAAAATTATGTTGAACCCCCAAACATTATATATATTTTTAAAGCAAAGGCCCTACAGAATAAAATGGTGGGTGTTGCTTTTTTTTTTTCTACACAGTATTTGCGCAGCGATTTTTCAAACGCATTTTTTGGGGAAAAAATACACTTTTTTAATTTTAATGCACTAAAACACACTATATTGCCCAAATGTTTGATGAAATAAAAAAGATGATCTTAGGCCGAGTACATAGATACCAAACACGACATGCTTTAAAATTTCGCACAAACGCGCATTGGCGACAAACTACATACATTTTTAAAAGCCTTTAAAAGCATTTACAGGTTACCCCGTTAGATTTACAGAGGAGGTCTACTGCTAAAATTACTGCCCTCGATCTGACCTTCGTGGTGATACCTCACATGCATGGTGCAATTGCTGTTTACATATGACGCCAGACCGACGCTTGCGTTCGCCATTGGGCAAGAGCAGGGCAGGACAGGGGTGCTTTTTTTTTTTTTTTTTTTTTATTATTAATTTTGCTTTTTTATTTTATTTTTAAACTGTTGCTTCCATATTTATTTATTTTTATCACTTTTATTGTTATCTCAGGGAATGTAAATATCCCCTATGATAGCAATAGGTAATGACAGGTACTCTTTTTTGAAAAAACTGGGGTCTATTGGACCCTAGATCTTTCCTCTGCCCTCAAAGCATCTGACCACACCAAGATCGGTGTGATAAAATGCTTTCCCAATTTCCCAATGGCGCTTTTTATATCCGGGGGGGGACATTCCCTCCCACTGCTTGTAAAAGCAGTCCAGAGGCTAATTAGCCACTAGGATTGCTTTTACATGAAAGCCGGCCGCTGGCTGAAAAGAATGATACCAAGATGATACCTAAACCCGCAGGCATCATTCTGGTATAAACATTCAAAGTCCAGCAACATACCAGTACGTTGCTGGTCCTTGTTGGACATGTATTGTAATCTTTTTTTTCATGCAGCCTGTTGGCTGAACGAAAAAAAAAGATTGATCGGTGGGTATGCCCACCATTAGAATACCGCCCTTCATCCACCCACTTCTAATGATGGGCATACATGCACCATTTATATATGCCGAAGCATGGGGGCATCTTCTCGCAAAAGTTATGCCGCGTACACATGGTCAGACTTTTCCACGGGCAAGCCTCCGTCGGAATTTCGACCGTATGTACGCGGCATTAGGAGCAAAATCGCTCCTCCGCTCCTGCTGCCCCAATGCTTCGGCATATATGCTTTTTTTTTTTTAACTGTGGTGGTGAAATTACCTCCTACAGCACTGGAGTTGCAGGGATCAGGCCTGTCTCTGCGAACGCTGCAGTTATGTGTGTTGTGTTTTGCAAGTGACAGTGATCGATCGATACTGCACTTCGGTGGCCTGGGCTGGACGGAGGGGCAAAACGCAGGTGCTAGCAGGTATCTGGGCTGATCCCGCTAACACTGTGTTTTTGGGAACCCTAAACTGCTGGGGACGCTAGTATAGATCTGATCAGATCAGATATTGAGCTGATCAGATACTATACCACTAAGGGGGGTGTATGCTTCACGCGTGGGTGTTAGCGCTACTGGCACTAACCTGACGCTGCCTGGGGTGTGACGCAGACCCTCTCTGATGCTAAAACCTAACTGATATCACCCGCCGGGCGATCAGGGGGTTAAACCTTTATTGGGTTATATACACGGCGGGTGCCCTGACACTATAAAAAGCAAACTAACTAACCAGCGTCACCCGTAACACTTATATGGTGATCACTGGTGAAAGGGTTAACTAGGGGCAATTAGGGGGTTAAAACCTTTATTAGGGTAATATATGGGGGTACCTGACGCTATATAAAAACCTGACGGCGAACCTAAAAAAAAATTACTGGCTACCTATCGGCATCACCGACACTAAGACAATGATCATAAAAACGATTGCTTAGCGACAGCGGTGATAGGGGGTGAAAGGGTTACCTGGGGGGCGATCAGGGGGTTAAACCTTTGTTAGATAATATATGGGGGTACCTGACGCTATAAAAACCTGCGGCGAACCTAAAAAAAATTACTGGCTACCGATCAGCATCACCGACGCTAAGACATCGATCAGAAAAATGATCGCATAGTGACGGCGGTGCTAGGGGGTGAAAGGGTTACCTGGGGGGTGATCAAGGGGGTTACACCTTTATTAGGTAATATATGGGGGTACCTGACGCTATAAAAACCTGCGGCGAACCTAAAAAAAATTACTGGCTACCGATCAGCATCGCCGACGCTAAGACATCGATCAGAAAAATTATCGCTTAGTGACAGTGGTGATAGGGGGTGAAAGGGTTACCTGGGGGGGCGATCAAGGGGGTTAAACCTTTATTAGGTCATATATGGGGGTACCCGACGCTATAAAAACCTGCGGCGAACCTAAAAAAATTACTGGCTACCGATCAGCATCGCCGACGCTAAGACATCGATCAGAAAAATTATAACTTAGTGACAGCGGTGATAGGGGGTGAAAGGGTTACCTGGGGGGCGATCAAGGGGATTAAACCTTTATTAGGTAATATATGGGGGTACCCGACGCTATAAAAACCTGCGCGAACCTAAAAAAAATTACTGGCTACCGATCAGCATCACCGACGCTAAGACATCAATCAGAAAAATGATTGCTTAGTGACAGTGGTGATAGGGGGTGAAAGGGTTATCTGGGGGGTGATCAGGGGGTTAAACCTTTATTAGGGGGGGTTAGGGGGCTACACTGGACCTAAGACTAAACTTTGGTGACACTTTTACAGTCACTAAATAAATGGTCACTGCAATCAGTGACACTGTGACTTGGGGGCTGGGGGGGCTGGGGGGTGATCTGGGGGTGTCTGGGGGGGCCTGGGGGGCGATTTATGTGCCTATGTGTCCTGGTGTCAGTGTGCTGTTTTGTGTACTAACCTGCATCTTCTCCTGTACGGCGCTCGGTATATGTGAGCGCCCCAGGAGAGATGACATCACTTCCTCCTTCCTGGCAGGCAGGGGAAGCTCTCTCATTCGCCGGGAGCGATCGAGAGGGGGTGGCCGGAATCGAACGGCCGTCCCCTCATGCCGGATCGCTCCCGAAGGTAAAACGACCGCTCACTGTAAAGAAGGGGGGTCCGATCGGACCCCCCAACTATACAAAGGCAATCACGTATATATACGTGATTGTGCCTGTCGGTGCCATTCTGCTGACGTATATTTACAGTGGGCGGTCGTTAAGTGGTTAATATAACTGAAAATGAAGTATGTCCGTTACCTTAATCAAAGGATTAGTAACTCAAAGAGACAATTCCCTATATAATTCAAGAGAGAATAAATCCAAACATGAACTTGCATGGGAATGTCAGTTGGCGGGACTTAGCCCTATAGTCATTATAGTTAGTATCCACTAACAAAGTTAAACTAGTTAAAACATCACACAGAGGAGTATTTACTGGTTAAGCTGATTTTAATTTCAAGAAAGTTTAAATTGTTCACAAGTTCACCCTTTTAAAAGGGCAGGATATTTAGTTTGAAATATCTACACATTTTCCCTCAAATCCGCACTGCTCTACTAACAACTCTGTGGCTTATAAAATTATAACAAGAGGAGCTCTATGATGAGAGATCAGGTTTAATCATGCATAGAGGGAGACCTCTTATCGTAAGTGGATTCCTGTTGATAGCTTGTTTTCTAAAAATATTTTATTAATTTTACACTACTGCCTATAGTCCTCTGAATCTTAGATACACAATTATGGAGGACATGTCAACAATTTTTCTAAATCTAAATAATCAGATAAAGCATAGTGTACCTGCTCATTAATTTAACATAATACTAATCTACTATCAAAGGACAGCTTTTAACTGAATGACATTTTTTTCAACATGAACATATGGCTTGATAATTTCAGTTGGTTCAGTTGAAGTCTGACTCAATGGGGTGCTGGGGGTAAATAGTCTTGAATATCTGTGAACAGGGCCATGCAGCATATTCCTGATTTTTTCACAAATATGGTGGTCAATACTCCCAACTGTATTCTTGCATCAAGGGACTTGGGAGCAATATCATGAACCATATTGTCTTAAATTAATCAAACTGGTCTTAGTATCTGATATCTGTTGCCCTTAAGGATAAATTCCCTGTAAGCCATGGTAATGTCACTAATTCTTAGTTTACCAATATAGACCATTATTATGAAAATTGGTTAAACCCAATGTTTCTAAATTACAAACTAATATGGACTTAAATGTCATTTAGGATTAAGGTTTTTGTTTAGTACTTGGAAGGTTGGTTATATTTGACGTGGGTCACAAACACATCTGGTCTAATTTATTTAGGCCTAAAGTGAGGTGAAGTTAAGCTGTAATTATCATTTTGGATGATGTTACTGCTATGATGCTACAATTAAGTTTTCTATGGAGAAGCTGTCTAGTTGCCGGCTCGTACTTGTTATAAGCTATAATAATGTCAATCATCCACTTTTATGCAGGGTATTTTAAAAGCATTTTACATGATTGGATGTTTGAAGTGATTATAGGTTCACGATACTACACCTCAAAATTTGGTAAATTAGGCCTATTGTGTTACAGTTATAAAAGAAGTATAAAATGTAATGGGGAAAAAAATGTAATTTATGTCTTGGATTATACAGTATTATTAAACAAGATCCAGGAAAAAAACTATTAGCAGGGAGTTTTCACAAACTACATACTGTCATTATCTAAGTTTCTGCAAAAAATCCAACCATTATCTGTCCTGGAGGAAAAGGAGGATATTCATATCAATTTGGGAAATCTTCTGATCTGAGTCTCTAAAGAATACTAGAAGCTGGTTGGCAATTCAACAGTTTGGCAGTACACAAACATGGGACCTTAGATTTTGTCATTATTATTTCTAGGAGTGTGGCTCTTGGCTCAGATAATATGTGAATGTCCTGCAGCTAACCAAAGCGTTCTGTGTTACTTATAAGTGCCCTTATTACTGTAGCACCCCCTAAGATTTAATTTTTGATCAGCCTCCACTTAGGTTAGGAATTAATGTAACCTAAACCCTAAATAATGCTTTTAAACTCTTAACTCCACCATAAAGCTCAACTCTTGCCAAATATATATTTTTTTTTTGGTCCATTGAAGGGTGGAAACAGGCAATATTAATCTCACACTCACCTCACTAATCTCACTTCCTATCCTAAAGACAATCAGTCAGAGGGACTGGAATTGAACATAAATCTCTCCAGAGGGAACAGAGACAAAAAGTGATTTTTTTTTATAGTAGAATACAGAAGGGTTGAAACCTTTGGCAGGTTTTTGCTGTTTGTACTTTCCTGTTCTAGTGATCCCTTTACCTAATTTCTTGTCCTGGTGGATGTAAAAGTGAATGGAAATCTCAGCAAAATCACAAACAGTAACAAGACCCCCTCTCACTCTATCAAAAACTAAAGAAGAGTTTTGCCTTAAATCTGAACTAACCTAACGGACACCTAAATAGAAACTAAACTCGAAAGCTGTGCCAAAAAAGGCAGGTAGAGGGCAAAGGAACAGTTATGAAGATTTCCCCGTAGGCTAATCTATTCCCTATAATCCATTGCAATGTACATAGAGGGGAATGTATGTGTTTTCCTCAACAAAAGTGGAGCTACTCTTTAAATCTCACACTGTAGATATACAGCTATGGGAGTGCCTATGCACACTTATATGCAACATGCGTGTACTGTAATTCTTTCAAGAGCAATTTCATAAAAAATTTGATTTTTCAGGGTACTTCTACTACTTCAGACACAATTAGTATTTCTGATGTTCCCTATACCATAGAAAACTTCCACCAAGTGTTTATTTTTAAGCAGCTTACTTGACCTTTTAATTTAAGAACTCTATGCCATGGAGGTGAAAAGGGCTCATTTGTTTTACCATTTACAGTTGTGCTCATAATTTTACATTCCCTGGCAGAATTTATGATTTCTTGGCCTTTTTTCAGGGAATATTAATCCCCCTGGCGGTATTCCCGAGTCAGGCTCGGGGTGAAATTTCAGCACCAAAATCGGTAACCCCGAGCCAGACTCGGGATTGCATCGCAGTAATCCAGGCAGAGTTACTTACCTTGTCCCCTGGATCCTGCGATGCCTTCCCGCTGTGTGATCGAGCTGTCTCCTCACTCGATTCACACACTGCCGAGTGCCACCGAGCTCCGTTCCCTGCAAAGTTACGACGCACAGGGACGGAGATCGGCGCCAAATTCAAAAAAGTTAAAACACAGTACACATACAGTACACTGTAATCTTACAGATTACAGTACTGTATAAAATAATTACACATCCCCTTTGTCCCTAATGGTCTGCCCAGTGCCCTGCATGCACTTTTATATAATAAAAACTGTTCTTCCTGCCTGGAATTTGGAGATTGTCCATAGCAACCAAAAAGTGTCCCTTTACGTCAAAAGTGGTTTTAGACCAGCTAGAAAACAGCGATAATAAATTAGAATCACTCGCAGAATTGAGCGATAGCGATTTGTGGGGAAATTCGTCATCAAACACTGAAAAACACTTTTATTATTATTATATTATTATATTATTATTTGTTATTATTATTAATAATGGTACCGCTTTCAGCACCTAAAATCTGACAGAATCATACCACCAGGGAGGTTAATGATAACACAAAACATTTTCTTTTACTTATGGTTAGTGTTTGGCTGAAGCCATTTATTATGAATCAATTGTGTTTACTCTTTTTAAATCATAATCACAACAGCAACTACCCAAATGACCCTGATCACAAGTTTACATACCCCAGTTCTTAATACCGTGTATTGCTCCCTTTAATATCAATGACAGCTTGAAGTCTTTTGTGGTATTTGTGGATGAGGCTCTTTATCTTTTCAGATGGTAAAGCTGCCCATTCCTCTTGGCAAAAAGCCTCCAGTTCCTGGAAGTTCTTGGGCTGTCTTGCATGAACTGCACATTTGAGATCTCCCCAGAGTGGCTCAATGATATTGAGGTCAGGAGACTGAGATGGCCACTCCAGAACCTCCAGCTTATTCTGCTGTAGCCAATGACAGGTCGACTTGGCCTTGTGTTTTGGATCATTGTCATGTTGGAATGTCCAAGTACGTCCCATGCGCAGCTTCCTTACTGATGAATGCAAATGTTCCTTCAGTATTTTTTGATAACATTCTGCATTCATCTTGCGATCAATTTTGCCCAAATCTCCTGTGCCCTTGTAGCTCACACATCCCCAAAACATCAGCGATCCACCTCCGTGTTTCACAGTAGAAATGGTGTACCTTTCATCATAGGCCTTATTGACGCCTCTCCAAATGTAGTGTTTATGGTTGTGGCCAAAAAGCTACATTTTGGCCACATCACTCCAAATGACTTTGTGCCAGAAGTTTTGAGGCTTGTATCTGTGCTGTTTGGCGTATTGTAAGTGGGATACTTTGTGGCATTTGCGTAGTAATGGCTTTCTTCTGGCGACTCAATCATGCAGCCCATCTTTCTTCAAGTGCCTCCTTATTGTGCATCTTGAAACAGCCACACCACATGTTTTCAGAGTCCTGTATTTCACCTGAAGTTATTTGTGGGTTTCTTTTGCAACCCAAACAATTTTCCTGGCAGTTGTGGCTGGAATTTTGGTTGGTCTACCTGACCGTGGTTTGGTTTTAACGGAACCCTTCATTTTCCACTTCTTGATTAGAGTTTGAACAATGCTGATTGGCATTCTCAATTCCTTGGATATCTTTTTATTGCCCTTTCCTGTTCTATACAGTTCAACTACCTTTTCCCACAGATCCTTTGACAATTCTTTTGCTGTCCCCATGACTTAGAATCCAGAAACGTCAGTGCAGCACTGGATGAAAGATGCAAGGGTCTGTCAGGAGTCCAGAAATGCATTGACCCTTTTATACACACACACTAATTACAAGAAAACAGATCACAGGTGAGGATGGTTACCTTTAATAGACATTTAAACCCGTTTGTGTGCATGTTATCAGGCCAAAATCACCAGGGTAGGTAAACATTTGATCAGGGTCATGTGGGTAGTTTCTGTTGTCATTGATAATAAATGGCTTCAGCCAAACACTAACCATGAGTGAAAGAAAGGTTTTTGTGTTATCGTTCATATTCTCTGAAAAATGGCCAAGAAATCATAAATTCTGCCAGGGTATGTAAACTTATGAGCACAACTGTATATGTTTAGGCCTCATGCCCACGGACGTTTTTACAGCTGCGTTTTTGAGCGTTTTTTGCAGCTTAAAAACGCCTGTCCATGTTAGTCTATAGCTTCATGCCCACCTAGACGTTTTTGAGCTGCAAATAGCATAGACGTTTTTAAGCTGTAAAAAAAACCCAGGACAAGTGCGTTCCTCAGCGTCAGAATTAGGCAGAAAAAAACGCGAGCGTCAAAAAACGTGCAAAAACGCGCAGAAATGCGCACTAACGCCGCAATTGCGTTTTTCAGCTCCGTGTTTAAAAAAAATAAAAATAAATATACAATAACATGTACATGCGTTTTTAAGCTGTAAAAAACGCAGCTGTAAAAACGTCCGTGGGCATGAGGCCTTAATGTTTAATAAACCTGTTCACATTTTTTAAGAATATTTCTTTATATAGTGTTCAGTCATTTTGTCAGACACTGGCATACATTAGACAAGCAAATTCTGCTGTAAATGCTTCACGTGTGTGGGAGGGCTTGAGATAAGTGTTTTGATAGCTTGGAAAGGAAATCCATTTGGATATGGGTCCTGGAAATGACAGGCTGTCATATTAACTTTCAGAAGTAAGCCTGAAAGCTAATAACATGTTTGGATGACTGTTGTGTCTATTACCAAACACATTATCGAGTTGTACATTATTTTAGATACCACTGGCATATTTGTATAAAATAATCTAGCATGTGTCTATGCTGCATGTTGTAAAGTTAAAAAATAAATATATATATAGTACAGAAAAAGAGTAATTTAAAAGTAACTCCTTCCTGATCCCTCTCAATTCAGTATTGAGACCATCCTTCAGATTGTGGCCAGTAGAGAGTCAAGTAAAGCAGGGAGGATTGACAAATTGTGTTTTTTTACATTACATTAATAGCAAGGTACGTGCAGTACGGTCTTGCTGCTTCTTCATAACTTTGCTGGTGGCAACAAATTCACCATACTTGGGTCAGTGGTTTGCAGTTGAGGTCGGTGGTAATTTTTTTTGGGGGGGCGGCAAACAGTATGCACCGACACCCCCCCCCCTCCTCCCGGTCGGTCGGTCGGTAAGCCCCATCGCTTCACCGCCGGCTTCCCCTGCTCAGCGGCGGACTTCTGTTCCCCTGCTCTCCATGGGTCATCACGGTGGCAGCGGCGTCTTCCGTTTCCTCCCTCCTCCTCGGCAGCCAATCGGGAGTCTTCTCTTTTCGGCCAATCAGAAAACAGGTCTCACACCCTCTCCTGATTCGCCGAATTGAGGATCAGTGTTTCAACAACGAAAGTTCATTCACTGTTGTAACACCTGGGTGGGCTCATGGCGCAATTCTCTTCACCACAAACCCACCCTATTTTGAAGCCTGTTAGAGCCTATGGCTCTAATCAGGTGCTTAAAAAAAACACCCTCGCCGCTGTAATTTAGGCACCCATCATCCTGAAAGGGGCCAGACACATGAATAAGGGATGGCCGTGGATAGATTCATGCTATGCATTAATCTATCTATTATACATATAGGGGGTGGTGTGGATAGAGGGGGCGGGCCCTGGGCGCCCCTAATGGATGGGCTGCCACTGGTCCTTGGTCTTTATATTCCACATTAGCATATTCTGAAAAATTATGAACTAGATGAACTTGTGTCTTTTTTCAACCAGACTATGTAATTATGAACTGCAGTAATCAGATTATCTGAAATTCTAAACACTAATCTAGGGAGCATTGCCTTGCAAAAGCACCAGAAATTCATGTGATAGTTAAAGTGAACCACAGTCCAAGCTTAATAAAGAAATTGAAGCATTGACGGCATTTCCCGGTCCATGGAATCAGATTATCTGATTGGTTTGGTTATAGATTATGCAAGTGATGCCTAGCACAGAAAACTCAAGTATGTTAAGTGCTTACTTGCAGTGTTTCCTTTCCTCAAACAAATATAGATTTATTGTGCCTTTGATCATGATGGTAAATGTATCCACCACTCCAGCACTTAATAAGAAAAGTTCCTCAATGGAATCAGACAAGTCTCTCTGCATGTGTCTTCCTTATTTCATTAGGTGCTTACCAGATTCTCTGGCCCTTAGTGAATAAGTAATTTGATTTTGATGTTGGTTTGAAGATATTACACAATGGAAGAGATTTACTAAAACTGGTGCACACAGAATTTGGTGCAGCTGTGCATAGTAACCAATCAGCTTCTGGGTTTTAGCCCATGTTCACATTGAGTCGATTTGGCATGTGATTTGACATGTCAAATCGCATTCCAAATCAGTGGCTATTGCCAGCAATGGCACCATCCGAATCAGTGTCACACCAACTTTGCGGCACCACACCAATTCCCAAAAGTAGTTCCTGCACTACTTTTGGGGACTTCGGGGGTGATTTGAATAGACATCTGTGCATGAACCCGCACAGATGTCTGTTAAGTCACCCCCGAAGTCCCCAAAAGTAGTGCAGGAACTACTTTTGGGAATTGGTGTGGTGCCGCAAAGTTGGTGTCGCACTGATTCGGACGGTGCCATTGCCGGAAATAGCCACTGATTTGGAATGCGATTTGACATGTCAAATCACATGCCAAATCATGTCAAATCGACTCAATGTGAACATGGGCTAAAACCCAGAGACTGCATTGACGGTTTGAAATCGTGCGAGTTCAGCTGAACTTGCACGATTTCAAACCGACCCTAAGCACTGGTTCACATTGGTGCGATTTGACTTGTGATTTGGCATGTCAAATCAACGGCAATTGCCAGCAATGGCACCGTCCTAATCGGTGCGATCGGTTTCTGTACTACTTTTTGTGATATTGGGATACGATTTTCATTGACATCTGTGCAGAAACACGCACAGATGTCTGTGAAATCGCAGCCGAAATTGGAACTGACATGTGGGAGTGAAATTGGGCGAGTTCGGATGAACTCACACAGCTTCATTCCCGCAGCTCAGTGTGAACCTGGGCTTAGTGTAAACGTGGGCTTAGCCCTCGTACACACGGCCGAGATTCTCGTTGAAAAAAACATGTCGTTTTTTTCGACGAGATTCTTGGACAAGAAACTTGTCCCGGCCGAGTGTACACACGCTCGTTTCAAAGAACCCGCGCTTCTTTGAATGGAGCGTACGCGGTGACGTCATCGACTACGATGAGCATGCGCTCGTCACATTCGATGCCGTCGCCGCCATCTTGGTATACCCTACGTATGCCTATGAAGCTACCGCGCATGCGTCGAATTCATTTCGAACATGCGCGGGCTTCCGGGAGGACAGGTAAGTGTACACACACTCACTTTTCTCGTCGAGAAACATGCCGAGGAGAATCTCGACGAGAAAATAGAGAGCAGGTTCTCTATTTTCTCGTCGAGGTTTCTTGTCGGTTTTCTCGACGAGAAACCCGATAGCCGCGTACACACGACCGATTTACTCGGCAAGACCTCTCTGCCAGCAAGTTTCTTGCTGGTTCTTGCCGAGAAAATCGGCCGTGTGTACGAGGCCTTAGGCCTGATTCACACCTATGCATTTTTAGTACTTTTTGCATTTTGCAGATTTGCACTACGGAACGTTTTTAATAGGAAACCATGCTAAATGGACTGCAAATCAGCAAAAAGCACAAAAAATGCATAGGTGTGAATCAATTATTGTCAAAGCTTAATTGAACAAGCTGAAGTTAGAAGCTTATTGGTTACTATGTACAGCTGCACAAGATTCTGTGTGCACCAGTTTTACTAAATCTCCCCCTATACAGTTTCCTTTTGTGTTTTGGGTCCATTGTGATGGAGAATTAATGAAAGAAAGAGAAGACACAGTGATTGTTTGGGATTAAGCTTTAGTAGACCCCTATTTACCTATGATCATGATGGTAAAGGTATCCACCAGAGTAGCCCTGTACCCCCTCTTCACGCTTATGGCTCCTCCTCTTCTCCAAATGCCACGTGCTATGGTGCATGCTCGCTCCCAAGCCCGCTTTGTGTGTCCATAAGATATACAAAACGGGGCTCAGCCCCGCCCCTGCTTCTTCCTCACTGGCTGTTATTGACAGCAGTGGGAGTCAATGGCAAGGGAGAGCAGCCACTCTTGTGCACATCACTGGATCGTGATTGGGCTCAGGTAAGTATTTGGGGGCTGCAGGAGGAGCTGCATACTGAAGGTTTTTTAACCTTCATACGTAGAATGAATGAAAGTAAAACACCTTCAGCCTTTAGAACCACTTTAAATCACTGACAAGTATGTAGATGAAGAGTTTTAACTTTTTCCTGACATTCCTATTCTGAATACTTCTGTCAGTCAGTGCTTGAATGTATTGAGGCTCAAGGTTCAGCACAACAGTCAAGCAACTATAATTGAATAAAGGAATTCAATAATTGAAGTCTGTTTGTAACGGGTTTATACTAAAAGAAAGCTGAGTGCTGTTCGAAGGTATCTCAGTCAATATATTTTTAAATGCTAGTAGAAAACATTTTGTTACTTTAGCAAATATAAAAGTTGTTTGCTTAATCTTTAAAAAAGAAAGGACTTGTCCACATTTTCCCTCTATTAATGCAATTTGTCATGCACTAAATAGAGCATGAAAAGTGAATTAGAAATTAAATTATAGATGCCAAATGGTTTTGTTCACTTCTACACATTATATATTTACAAGGCAGATTTAAAGAACTTACAATGGGAATTGACCTATTTTTACCATACTGATTTCTGTTAGTATTTTAATAGGAAAGCAAAACATGCTGAAACAGCACTTTGGATGTTCTACAACATGCTTTCATATGTGTTGAAAGACTTGAAAAATTCTCTTTGTGAATCAACCATTAGGCTGGATTCACACCTATGCAGTTTTAGTGCTTTTTGCATTTTGCAGATTTGCACTATAGTCCATTTAACATGGACTATGGAACACGTTCTGTAGTACAAATCTGCAAAATGCAAAAAGCACTAAAAATGCATAGGTGTGAATCCAGCCTTAGAACAGTGATCCTTATGCCGCGTACACACAATCATTATTCACGGCGGTTTAAAAACCGCCGTGAATAATGACATTTTAAACGAGGGAAAGCTTGTTCCCCACACACGGTCATTTTTCTCGTCATTTTTTAAAATGACGAGAAAAACGATCGTCTATGGGCTCCGCGGCAGTGTTTCCCTATGGGAAACACTGCCGCGGAAGAAATGTCAGGAAAAACGACGAGAAAAATTAGAACATGTTCTAATTTTTCTCATCGTGATTAATGCAGTTTTTCCCGTCGGGAAAAACGGCAAAAAGCCCACAGACGATCGTTTTTCTCATCCAAAGGAAAAAATTTCATTTTTCCCGACGGGAAAAATGATCGTGTGTACGCGGCATTATTCAGTGATTTGAAGACACACTGGTATGTTAGCTATCTTTACTTTGTGGCTTTTCACAGCAATTGCATTCCAAGTTTAAATAACCAAATGAAAATAGTCAGCAATAAAATACATTAACCACTTAAGGACCAGCCACTGTATATATACGTCGGCAGAATGGCTCGTACAGGCACAATCACGTACCTGTATGTCCCCTTTAACTGCCCGACGTGGCACGCTCGCGACCCGCTTGCCTTCCCCGTGAGTCAGACCGCGGGTCCCGGGGACTCGATCGCCGCGGGGATCCCCGCAATCGTCTCACGGAGGCATGGAGCGGGGAGATGTTAGTGTAAACACAACATCTCCCCGCTCCCCTACTGACAATGTCACCGATCTCCGCTCTGTGTAATCAGAGCGGAGATCGGTCACATGTCACTCGTAGCCACGCCCCCACACAGTAGTAATCACTCCCCTAGGCACAATCAACCCCTTCAGCGCCCCTAGTGGTTAACTCCTTCACTGCCAGTGTCATTTTTACAGTAACCAGTGAATTTTTATAGCACTGGTCGCTGTAAAAATGACAATGGTCTCAAATTAGTGTCAAAAGTGTCCGATATGTCCGCCATAATGTCGCAGTCACAAAAAAAAATATCTGATCGCCGCCATTACTAGTAAAAAAAATTTTTTTATAAAAATGCCATAAAACGACCCCTTATTTTGTAAACGCTATAACTTTTGCACAAACCAATCAATAAATGCTGATTGCGATTTTTTTTACCAAAAATATGTAGAAGAATACGTATCGGCCTAAACTGAGAAAAAAAATGTTTTTTTATATATTTTTGGGGGATATTTATTATAGCAAAAAGTAAAAAATATTGAATTTTTTTACAAATTGTCGCTCTATTTTTGTTTATAGCGCAAAAAGGGGAAAAAAAGGACGTCAATTTTGTTTGGGAGCCACGTCGCACGACCGTGCAATTGTCAGTTAAAGCGACGCAGTGCCGAATCGCAAAAAGGGGCCTGGTCTTTATGCTGCATATTGGTCCAGGGCTTAAGTGGTTAACTAATATTATAAATTAAGTCCTATGTATTATATAAAGTAAATAAAAATGATGGGAAGTGATCTGACACTTCCGGGTCTAGGGCATGCGCTCACGCCGCCTCCGCCGACCTGCTCCCGCTGTGATTATACACAACAGGAGCCAATCAGCGGGTCCAGCGAATGCGATGTGCGCTAGGACCTGCTGATCGTTCGTTCTGCCTATGTAAACAAGGCAGACCGCCGTTTTGTGAGAGAGGAATGTGCTGATGCAGTGTTCCTGCTAAGCAGGAACACAGATATTTACATTCCCCCAGTCAAAGCACATCCCCCACAGTAAGTGAGCACACCCAGGGAACACATTTAACCCTTTGATCGCCCCTGGTGTTAACCCCTTCCCTGCCAGTGCCCTTAGTACAGTAACAGTGCATATTTATTTAGCACTGATCACTGTATTAGTGTCACTGGTCCCCAAAAAGTGTCAAAAGTGTCAGGTGTCCGATTTGTCCTCCGCAATATCCCAGTCCCACTATAAGTCACCGATCGCCACCATTACTAGTAAAAAAAATGTTATATATACAGTTGTGCTCATAAGTTTACATACCCTGGCAGCATTTATGATTTCTTGGCGATTTTTGAGAGAATATGAATGATAACACAAAAACATTTCTTTCACTCATGGTTAGTGTTTGGCTCAAGCCATTTATTAGCAATCAACTGTGTTTACTCTTTTTAAATCATAATCACAACAGAAACTACCCAAATGACCCTGATCAAAAGTTTACATACCCTGGCGATTTTGGTCTGATAACATGCACACAAGTTGACACAAAGGGGTGTGAATGGCTATTAAAGGTAACCATCCTCACCTGTGATCTGTTTGCTTGTAATTAATGTGTGTGTATAAATGGTCAATGAGTTTCTGGACTCCTGACAGACCCTTGCATCTTTCATCCAGTGCTGCACTGACGTTTCTGGATTCTGAGTCATCGGGAAAGCAAACGAATTGTCAAAGGATCTGTGGGAAAAGGTAGTTGAACTGTATAAAACAGGAAAGGGATATAAAAAGATATCCAAGGAATTGAGAATGGCAATCAGCAGTGTTCAAACTCTAATCAAGAAGTGGAAAATGAGGGGTTCTGTTAAAACCAAATCACGGTCAGGTAGACCAACTAAAATTTCAGCCACAACTGCCAGGAAAATTGTTTGGGATGCAAAGAAAAACCCACAAATAACTTCGGGTGAAATACAGGACTCTCTGAAAACATGTGGTGTGGCTGTTTCAAGATGCACAATAAGAAGGCACTTGAAGAAAGATGGGCTGCATGGTCGAGTCACCAGAGGAAAGCTATTACTACGCAAATGCCACAAAGTATCCCCCTTACAATACGCCAAACAGCACATAGACAAGCCTCAAACCTTCTGGCACAAAGTCATTTGGAGTGATGAGACCAAAATTGAGCTTTTTGGCCACAACCATAAACTTTATTTGGAGAGGAGTCAACAAGGCCTATGATGAAATGTACACCATTCCTACTGTAAAACACGGAGGTGGATCGCTATTGTTTTGGGGATGTGTGAGCTACAAAGGCGCAGGAAATTTGGTCATAATTGATGGCAAGTTGAATGCAGTATGTTATCAAAAAATACTGGAGGAACATTTGCATTCATCAGCCAGGAAGCTGCGCGTGGGATGTACTTGGACATTCCAATATGACAATGATCCAAAAAACAAGGCCAAGTCGACCTGTCATTGGCTACAGCAGAATAAAGTGAAGGTTCTGGAGTGGCCATCTCAGTCTCCTGACCTCAATATCATTGAACCACTCTGGGGAGATCTCAAAAGTGCAGTTCATGCAAGACAGCCCAAGAATTTACAGGAACTGGAGGCTTTTTGCCAAGAGGAATGGGCAGCTTAACCATCTGAGAAGATAAAGAGCCTGTAAACTTTTGATAAGGGTAATTTGGGTAGTTTCTGTTGCCGTTATGAGTTAAAAAGAGTAAATACAGTTGATTGATAATAAATGGCTTCAGCCAAACACTAACCAAATGTTTTTGTGTTATCATTCATATTCTCTGAAAAATGGCCAAGAAATCATACATTCTGCCAGGGTATGTAAACTTATGAGCACTGTGTGTGTGTATATATATATATATATATATATATATATATATATATACCATAGTTTGTAGACACTATAACTATAACAGTCAATATACACGTATTTTTTTTTTTTTTTACCAAAAATATGGAGCAGAATACATATTGGCCTAAATTGATGAAGAAATAATTTTTTTTTATTTGGGAATGTTTTATAGAGGAAAGTAAAAAATATTGCTTTTTTTCAAAATTGTTGGTCTTTTTTTGTATATAGCACAAAAAAAAACACCAAAAGAAAACTCTCTTTGTGGGGAAAAAAAGAACATAAATTATATTTGGGTACAGTGTTGCATGCCCGTGCAATTGTCAGTGTCGTATAGCAAAAAATGGCCTGGTCATGAAGGGGGTTAAACCTTCCGGAGCTGAAGTGGTTAAATATTGACTTCTTGGTTACTAAAGGGATTTATTCTTAGGAAAAAAAATCCTTTCACAAAAAAAAGCATGAAAATATTTTATTTATGCATCAAATATTTGTATTCGTCTAAATGCAACAGTATATACCAATCAGCTGTTACCTTAAATTCCATGTTACACTGTTGCTTTAGATTTGTCTTTTGTTACTTTGCTTTCCTTTTACATTCAAATAACCAGTATTTTATAGACCTTGCTAGTAAAAATGGGACTTGCCAATGTTGTTATTAGGATGGAGATCAGGTTGTAAGAAGGTTATAAGTTTGTTATTATTTCCCAGAAAGGATGGCAACCTAAACTCTAGTGTAACTATGGAAAGAGTATCTGGCCGCTCTAGGTGGGAACCTTGATGAAAATCCACCGTGCAGATATCACAGGTGCAGGCAATGCATTCAGCAAGGCAGGAACAAAAGGATGTTTCTGGACAGCCGCACTCTGAACAATGGTTGCCTTTATTGAATTAAAAACAGCACTACAGCACTACAAGTCACAGCAAACAAAAAGGACCTGTGCAACTGACGCGGTTCTCACTAAATTTAGTGCTTAGTCATAGCTCTAGTGTAACTGTGCCTTTAGGTAAACCTGGTATAGTCCTGGGCATTTAACACTTCGTATATCATGAAAATTGCATAGTCCACAGTTATCTTTCTGTATGGCAAAAAAAAATCAGATCCAGAGCTATGCCCCACACCCTTGTGGGTGGGGCTTAAGGTGCCCTAGTGGGGACCTCAGGAACTGCACTCGCTAATGCCTAAACAGTAGGCAGGAGTTGGCATGTCAAAATTAAGGCACAATTCGTAGAAAGTGGGGAACCGGCCACTAGTGAAGGTGTCAAACACATAACCCGCTTTACTACCAGAGTAACCTTCACCTTTGCCATGTCACCCATCTCCTGGCTGATTGGCTGTTTGCATGAGACACTGACACTGTAGTCATTGTAAACAACATTGTAGCTTCCTCTGGATAGCATTCTGTACGTTAGACCCGTGTACTGTATCTCCTCTAAATCAGTCCTCTTTTGTAAGCCCTGTTCTTTTAATACGCTGTGCATGCATCCATTTAAGAGACTTCAGACCAGGCAAAGTAAGTGAACAAATTAAAGATCCTTTACTGAGGTAGTTGCAGATAACAAGTCTATACACAGCTCTCTAGTTCCCCATAAAGTGACTGTACTTTAGGCAGACGGTAAAGACCATTAAGAAATCCTTGCAAGGCAAAAGTCCATTTAGGCAATATAGCCACAAAAGTCAATGATAGTGCCTTAGGGTTTTTTTAACTAAAGCTAGAGAGTGCAAAGTCAGTCTCACTTCTGCAGAGAAACCAATCAGTTTCTAACCTCAACTTGCTCAATTAAGCTTCGGCAATAAAACCTGGAAGCTGATTGCTTTCTATGCAAAAGTGAGAAGAGATTTTGCACTCTTCTTCTTTAGTAAATAAATCCCTTTAGTCCATGATTTGGCAAAAATCCAATAAAGTCCATAGCTATGAGTCTATGAGGGTCTACAGGCTCCAGACCCCCTGGGAACCTCGACTTGGCTCCCATCACACCCCCACTCCCTGAAAAGGGTGTGGTCACTCCAGCAGAGTAACAGCTACATTTTGGCAGTATTTCCCCAGGAACCCCACACAGGGCATAAAATAACATGAAGACATTGTAACATCTTTCACTTGGCTGACCCAATTAACTTGAGAACATAAACACAGACAGGAAAAAGAGATTAAGGCCCCTTTCACACGGGACGGATCCGTGAGGTCCCCGCTTAGCCGGCGGATGACAGGGCGGTCCCCGCACACTGTGCAGGGACCGCCCTGTCAAATCTCCGCTCTCCCCTATGGGGGGATCGGATGAACACGGACCGTCTGTCTCTGCAGATGGATAGAAAAATAGGATTTTCCTCCGTCTGCAGAATCGGGGGATTGCGGACATGGAGGAGATCGGGTGTCAGCGGATGTTCATCCGCTGACACCCGCGATCTCATAGGGACCAATGTATGTCCCTTTTTCATCCATAAACGAATGAATGAAAAAGCGGACATACGGTCCACTAGTGTGAAAGGGGCCTTACCCTCTTGTAGGCACCTGCCTACACTCTTACTTCTGCTTCTTTTGTTTCACTGATGTAGGGAATATGTAGATGTTATCACATTTATGTGGAGATGTGTTGGACGGTATCATGGCAACGGAGAGCTGAGAATTAATGCTGGCCACACACATTCATATATTTTTTTAGATCTGGTCTATAATTAAAAAAATACTGACAACTGTGTACTGTGGGAGGATCTACATAATTTTAGTGGATTGGTAAATAAGCTCTCAGAATAGATTGTTGTTGATACGTTTTAATGACAGACAAAACCTGAAAAATAATCTGGCTCTAAAAGGCAGACCATGTGTGAGCCAGTTTTTCAAGTCCAAAAGAGCACACACTCCTTCATACTTTTATGCCTAGCACTTGTATGCCAGTAATATGTTCACATTATCCAAATGATCATAAGTGAACAAACTATATTAACATATTTAATGATTGTCAAAAAAAAATTATTTATTTTTTAACAAAGTAATGATTGTCGAATTTGACTCAAATAGTTCAGTCCTTGAAAATATATATTTTCTTATTTTTTGTGTCTCTGGTGGTGGTGATGGAAAATTACCTTACATTGGTTTAATATATATTAACTGGAAATTTGTTTTCATAGTAGAAATGATTTCCATAACTTATCAAGGATATGTATCAGTATGTTTAATTTACCAAGTTTTGAGATCATAGAAGGAGATTTTACCATAACTATAATGACTTTAGTCCATTTACCACTGTACCGTGGTTTACCTGTGACAGGGTTTTGCATTAAACTGAAAACTGTAAAACTACTCTTGTTTCATTTTCCAAAACTGTTTAATGGCCCAATTCCATTATTTATCATTCTATTATATAATCAAGTGCCCATATGGGCAAGATACATTGAAATAAAGAGATGAGGAACCTTAGATTTTCATATTTGGTGCACCTAAAAAGCTACTATATTTATTGATTATAGAAAGTTCCCTAAACTGGGAACACATCTAATATTTGTTATATGTATACTGCTTTTATAACTATTATGTTATTAGCCAAAGAGTTAAAATTGCAATAATTGGGAGGCAGCATACCTTTACAACACCCAGATTAGGCTATAATTTAGATACCCATAAGCATCTGCCTGGGAATTTACCTAATTGCCCTTTTAAAAGCAGAGAGAAGGAAATGCGAGCTATAAACATAAATCAGTTGCTTGTATAAATGCAATATGCAACACACTGAGAACAGAACAGATTAATGTAGAGACAATAACAATATATCTTACAGAAAAGGTTTGTCCTAATCTTGTGGGGATAACATGATAATAATTATATTTAATTAATTTGGCTTCAGCTGAATAATTGTTGGAAGAGAAAAAAATAATCATGGTAAAATAACTGACATAAAACAGAGGATCTTGATTTAAAGCTGTTGTTTCCGAACACAAAAGTGCAATATATCAAATGTTTTTTTTTTAAATGATATCTATAACATACTGTTGCAAAGTAGCAGCAGTACAGTTCAACAGCACTTTCCATTACACACATAGATAGTTGCTCAGCATTACATGTGTGCTTCTTCTTTAGTGCACATATCTGGCATGGCATCTAAGCATGGTGGCTGACAACTTACTTACCCATATCCTACTACTCCTGTCATTCAGGGGTGATGAACACTCATGACTAGATTCAGAAAAGTTACTGTCTCCTACAAATTGGGTGATCAGTCTGGCCTGGGACAGGCTCAATAAATAACAAGTTGCAAAAGACATATAGAATATATAAGAATGATTTTTTCTCCCCTTGTCCATTTTGTCTAGTCTTTTTTATCAAGATATGCTTTTTGAAAAAGTGGCATCCATTACTCCAATCACAGAGATGCCTGTCAAATGCTTCTAAAACCGGTAAAGAGTATTACAGTATTTTTAAGTAGTATTACAATTTTGTTTATCCTATGGAGTCATAGAACCTTTCAGTGTGGCATTATCGATCCAAACAGTCATATCCCCTTTTACAGAAAGATTATGCCAACACCTTGACCTTATGGTGCCCAAGTATCAGAAGTGTTCCAGAGAACAGTCAGGCAGAATGTTTGGCGAAAATCAGCTAGTTACCTGCCCATGGGTAATCCTCCAATTTAGTCCCCAGTCTCATGGCCTCTGGCAATACTATAGAAAATGTGGACGTAACCTAATTGAGCATAGGTTTCTCTTTATCATCCCACTGTAGAAATAGTTTTTTCCCATCAAATGCCTTAAATTCAGTTGCCGATATGATATGGGTTCATCACTGCCCCTCTGCTATTGAGGACATCTGTGGATTTGACTTCTGTATCTCAGTTCTCTTAGAAAGCTGCATTGGTTTTCAGCTTGCCTGTGTAGTTGGACATGTTTCTTGGGGGCTAGTAGGCACTAAGCAGTCTCTCTGTGCCAGTATCATGCAGGTAAAAGGCTTCTACCTGCAGTGGGAGCCTCAAGTCCATATTATTACTGCAGAGGTGATTTCTTCACAACCTCAGAAGACTGCATCTGAGGTGATTTCTTCACAACCTCAGAAGACTGCATCCTATAAGTGGTGTAATCAGCCTGGTAAGGGATAATAATCCAATAGTTATTTTGTTTTTTCATAATAGTTTAGTTTTTAAAAAGACAAAGGGAAATGTCACTTTAATCACCAAGGGTAGGTGGTACAATACTAGAAACAGCTGTCAATGAGTGTTGTCTCGTTTCATCTAACAAAAGTATAGTTAGCAAAGTCTGGCCATCTCAGTATTGCGGCAAAAATATACCAATGCTATGCCACAACATACAAAGAGCATGCTAGGAATTCTGCAAATTCATAATATCTTAGAATACAATTTTTTACAGAATAAAGTTTGGACACATGCATGAGAATGTACATTTGGTAAATACATATTTTGCTTGCTGACAACTAACGTGCATGTTTACTTTCAACTGTGGATTATTAAGGATATCTTTTTCTACATTTTAATTTAAGGGATTTTATTAAATTAAATAGCAATTATTTTTTAATCTAGGTATCAAGTTTGTACAGTATTTTGGGTTCATCTTCATAGCTGATTTTAATTTCATCTTATAAAGAGAAATAACCACTTGTATGCCTATTTACAACACATTGATTTTAAAATTTCCATGTAATATAGACTTTCTTCTTATTACTGTCTGTTTTTTGTTTGTTTTTTTGTTTTTTTACTGTTGCTGTGACAAGCATTAGGAATGAGGGTTAGTTTATAAGCGAAGAAAAACCTTTTTTAAGGACATTGGAAATATTTACAGTATGTTGATCTGTAAGCTTACTGTTTAAAAAGGAAGAACAACAAAATCTAATAGATGGCCATCATCTTTTCACAGCCAGAAATTAAGCTTCAAGGAGCGCGTACGTATGGCAAGTCCAAGGGGGCAAAGCATAAAGAGCAGACAAACATCAGTTGGCGATCGTCGTTCTCCCAGTGCTGATGGGACTTCTGAGGCAAGCCCAACAAAAGTACAGAAAAGCTGGAGTTTCAATGACAGAACTCGTTTCCGCCCTTCTCTGAGACTAAAGAGTTCTCAACCAAAACCAGTGGCTGACAGTAAGTTTTTGTACCCTAGATCCCAAAGACAGCATGGCAATAAAAGCTACGATACTTTATTACAATACAATTATCCATTCATGTGCAGAAACTGGACATTACCAATATCATACGCAAAAGAGGAAAGGTTGGGACTTGAATCAGGTGCACGCTAAACAGTAGATACGTAAAGGGTGTGGGACACATGGGATAACCATATGTATAAGGCCATGCAGTGATTCAATGCAAAGTATAGATGTTAAAAAAAAAGTTTAATAGCGAACAACAAAAATGTTAAATTCATCCTAACAAATTTCATACATGTAATAAACCCTTGATAGAAAATTCAATGCATTTGTGAAAATCTATAGCATGTAAGTATAGAATTGGAGTTAATGATGTGAGTAGATAAAACAATACAATAAATGCAAAATGAGCAAAGAATGCATGTGGGGATGTTGAGCATAAAACGCATGTTGACGAGGAAATGTTTGCATCTAAAGGCTCAACACGTTTCGTGGGATTTCCACTCATCAGGAGCAAATGCATTGTGCGTAACTATAAAGGGTATAAAATAGTATTATGATCTCATAATTGGACAAATACCGAGGGAAAGGCAGGAGGAGGAAGATAAGATAGACCAACCCAGAAAAAGTTCCCTTCCCTACTTTATTCACACGTTCGCTCACAGGTCAATATGTAGAGTCATGGACAGAAGGTCATCTGGGGATGTCTACCCTTGGAACTGTGGGAGTGCTTCCCCACAGAGACCAGGGTACATACGAAAGAACCTTAGGATAAGTGCTATTCTCCAATTGCGTAAATAGGGGTAACACGGTCAACATCCCAAAAAGGGGGACCTGTGAAAAAAAAATACAGTGGAATCTTGGATTGCGAGCATAATTTGTTCCAGAAGAATGCTTGTAATCCAATGCACTTGTATATCAAAGAAAGTTTCCACATAGAAGTCAATGGAAACTCAAATTATTTGTTTCACAGTGACTTCTATGGTATGCAGTACCGCATGTGGGCAGAGGTGGGGGGCGCCGGAGACACTTGGAAACCGCTCGGAGACACTCGGATGCATTCGGAAACACTCGGAGAGGCTCACAAACACTCGGGAACGGAGTGTTTCCGAGTGGCTCCAAGTGCATCCGAGCGGCTCCGAATGTCACCGGCGCCCCCGCACCTCTGGCCCTAAATCCTGCTAGTTTTGCAAATCAACGCTCGCAAACAGGTCAGGATTTAAAAAAAATAGACGCTCGTATTGAGAAACGCTTGTGTTATTCGCAATCCGAGGTATTACTGTATGTAGATTTTATTACCAATATCATATTCCTCATGAAATATGAATATTTTGTGTTTTCACAGGCAGTCAGCAGGTGAAGCTTTCTTGTCAAGTTTTCCATGCTATTTTTAGCTCTTTTAAAATAAAGAGCCCTATATTTACATAGCTCAAGGTGAAATTTCCGCATCCAAATCAATGAGTCAGACCTGTGACACCTCCACCTCATTCCCCCCTCTAGCAAGGGCAAACATAAATTACCTGTAAAAAGACATGGGGCATCAGAATAATTACAATTAGCGGTGTGCTTTATGACAGTGACATTTTAGTGTCCAGTTATTTAGGAAGCATAGTCTCCTCTAAATTGCTGTGATATCTTTTCTTATGTTAGCATCAGTGGTAGTAGAGGGTCTTATGTATACATTCTTAGTTTTAGTTAGCCTTTAAGTCTGTACTTCTAACAGTTGCACCTGCTGATACCGCAATAGTGTTATATATACGAATGTACACCCGTTACACTGAAATAAGTTTAAAAGTGATGATATGTAGGATTTTATTTCCCAGTAATAAAGTAGAAGTCTGGTCAAAACCTAAGTAAGCTTAAATTGGTTGCAAATTTAGAATAGGATTACTGCCAGCCTCTCTGTTATACCAAGGTATACTACACAGTGTACATGTTTGTTTAAAATGATGCGGATAAATACCTTATTTCATGTCGCCTCTGTGCGGTTGCGTAACCTACTGACGCTCTCCTCCCCCGATCTAAGGGCTAGTTAGAGGGCCTGAGATCCTCCTCTAACGTCCGCTGGGAGGTCATCTGACTGCTGTGCTGTCCGCTTAGCACCTCCCTCTGTAGCTCTTAGATCGGAAGAGGAGAGCTGCGGGAGGTCAAGTGACCGCAACGGAAGCGATCTGAAAGAAGGTATTTAGCGGCATCATTTTAAACAAACATTTACAATGTGTAGTATACCTTGGTAAAACACAGGGGCTGGCAGTAATCCTACTCTGACTTTACTGCCAGCCACTAATTGCGACAGGAGGGGAGGGGAAAAGATTGCTCACAAACAGGAGCTGGCAGGGAGGGAGGGAGGGGGAGAGGGGGTAGAGACTGTGGGATGACGGAGGCATGTAAACAAACCATGGTATCATAGATCAGCAGCCATGTTTACTCTGGTCAGTTTACATAGGGGGAAGCAGAAAGTGTCAGAATCAACCAGGTTTTTTATAGCATGCAAAGGGGCAGATTAGACTGCACAAGCACTATACGGTTTATCCTGGTTTAAAGGAATAGGATCTCTTTTTTTATTTTTTTGGGTTACACCCTCTTTGAACCTACTCCCATCCCCATTGTATGCTAACTGGCCTGTAAAATAAATATGTGTATACTTACCTAATCTAAGTCTGGTCAGGTGATTGGGTCCCAGCACTGAAGCACTGGCTTTAGTGTAGAGAAGGGACAGTGGACAACAGAATATTCTCTGTGTGCTGAAAAAGGCAAAGAAAAGGAGGAAAGAGAAAAAGAAAAAGAGAGGGGGGGGTGGAAGTTGGCACTGAGGGAGAAAGGGAGAAAAAAGTTCCCAAAAAACAAATAAGAGGACACAAAACATTCCAGGTCTTGCCTCAAGGGATGCCAACACCACCTCACTCATTTTGAATCCAACAAAGATTTGTAGACCGAGGAGTACAAAAAGTTGTGCAAGTAGAACCATTTCTAAAGGAATTTCTCCCTTACACCCTTCTTTATTGCAATCAGCTCATCCATCTCATTAATTTCTGTAATCTTTGCCAGTCAGACGGTGATCAAAGGTGGCTGGCAATTTTTTACCACATTTTACTTGCGCTTTTTTACCACACGCTCACAGACACACATAAATCTCAGGACATTTTTTAAAAATTAAGCTATTTTATGATACATGCTTTCTGCACACAGAATATAAAGTTAACCCTTTGTCTGAATCTACCTTTAATAAGGGCTGCATTAAAATAGTTAGGGACCAATTAGCCACCAGCAACTGTTGATAAAACTAACATTTTGGTCAGTAGTTTGTAATGTAAAATATAGTATATATTGCAGAGGTCAGGAGTATGTAACACAGAACCTATTGTACAGAGCGCAGGGGTCAAGAGTAGGTAACGCTCAGAGTACAGGGGTCAGGAGTGTGCAATTCACCACTCAGCACTCATAATACAGCGACCAGGAGTATGTAACATACACAGTGCAAAGGCCAGGAGTATGTAACCTGCAAAGTGCATGAGCTAGGAGTACTTAACATACATAATTTAGAAGTATGAAACAGAGTATAGTAGCCATAAAAATTAAACATAAAGCATATCATACAGAGTATGGTGATCAGCATAAATTTCCCCCTCCTAAGCAAATAATCTCCATGCCTCCAGCCAAACCTACCAAACAAAATACCCCTAAAAAAAATCCCCCCCCCTCCCAAAAAAATCCTATCATCACCAAAAATTCCTCATCAGCAAAAAAAGAATCCCCCCTTTCAAACAAGAATCCTTCCAAGCAGCACAAACATTCCACCCAGTATAAGAATCCCTCCTACAAGCACAATAATCCCCCCTGACACAAACCTTTCCCCAGTATACACACCCATACACAGGAAATCCAGCAATACCTACACATCCAAATTTTACTACTCCACTTTCCAGTCAACTGCACTGCAGGCACCCACACTTGGGCAAAGCTCAGGGCAGATGTGACTGCCAGGTGTTAATGAAGCTGTCATAGATTGACTCTACTATCTATTTTTTCCTTCAGGTGAAATTCCTCATTTAAACTGTTTACATATAAGATTACATTTAGACATTCTGCCAAGTAACACAAAGAGAATTGGTAAGGGAAATCATGTGTTTTCACTAGGAATTAGTGTAGCAAATACAGTTAAAATGTCACCACTCTAAGTAAGATTAGACTGGTGTGATAGTAATCCCACTGCTAACACAGTGTGTTGTCAAGAAACACAGGGAAACATTACTGAATAAGGCAATGCTGGTAGTAGACAGATGCCGAAGGCATACATAAATTCTCTATGGCACATAAAATATAGTTCATGTATATTTTATTTTTTACTTCATAGAGAACTAATTAACTACAGGGCATAAAAAATGTCCTTATGAAATCTTTCACAGGCAGATTTGCCTGTTAGAAAGGATAGACAGTAGACATTGTTTAGGTTTTCCACTACAGGATCTACAGCAAATCAGCATCAGCAATGCAAAATGCAAGCCTGAGGATTCCCTAGAAATCAATATGATTTCAGGCCACTCTGCTTAGTTGTCTTTCTTAAAGTGGCTGGGAATAACTGATCTGACTGGTCTGTTTTTTTTTAAATGTATACATTTCAAATGTATACATATTTTATTTTATATTTTATTTTATACTAGATGGAGCTGATGATCATGATCATCAGCTCCGTCTGATAGCTATAAAGCTGTATTTTCCTGATTCATGTTATACTTATAAAAGAAAAACATCTGATCTAGAGAGAAAATATTCTTACTGTAGCGGGGTGTTAAATTTAGGGGAAGTGTCTGAGTGGTAATTAGGCTCAGACACATTGATTGTTAGCGTTTATGGACCATTTCTGTCTATGGGAGATAGTGTTGGTGCCCGGGGCCCAGCAACCTTCGGCTGGGGTCCGCAAAGGATCGAGAGCTCCCAGGTTGCCGCCTTGTGAGGGGACCCGTATCTGAGATGAGGAGGCCAGGGAGGTAACCCTTTCCGAAGACCCAGCGCAGAGTCGTGGTGACGGAGAGGGCCTCTAGTAACTCTCTCCGGAGGGATGGTTTTCTTCTTTACATGGGCCAAACATTTCAAGAAGGTAGTTCATCAAGTCAGTGGCAGTGACTTCATAGGACAAGGCCCTAATTACCAGGTCAGTGCCAGTGACCAGTTCACCAAGTCAGTGGCAGTGACTTCTATTCACCAGGTCTGTGGCAGAGACCGTGCGCCAAAACTGTTTGTGAAACCTGAACAGTCTGAGGAAATCATTAGAGTTTGTGCCTGGACCTTCTCCCACCTAAGCTATCCTGTGTCTTGTTCCAACCTGTCTGCTGTTAAAGAGACTATTTGTTATCCAGTGTAAAATAAATATAGAAGTTGGACTTTCAGTTGGTGTGGACAGTTACATTACTGGGGAAAAATAAGGACTTGCATCTATTCAAGATAGAGGTGAGAATCATTCTCGGGAGGATTCAACTCCAGCCGCAGGCAGGCCCGAAACTAACACCGCTCAACCTCCTCACACAGGAGGGTACGGGCTTGTGGTGCGGTGTGCCTCTCTCTGCCTGCGAGGAGCCTAATAAAATGCAGGTAAAGACAGAGGGGTCTGTGCGCTACATTACCTTTGTACAAACTGATGTATGGGGCTAGAGGCTGCCCTGGAAAGTTCTATAAAATCTGGAGACCATGGCTAAACACACTAGTGATTCCCTCCTCGCCTTAATCTCTGATCCTCCACAATACACTATCCCTACACTCCACTTCCAATGTGTCCTGTATACTGATGATACTTATAGCCAAGTATGAGACAGTGTGGATGCTGGGAGAAACACGGCCAATCAGATATCTGTATTTCTTCTCTTGATACCTTGTTATTTTGTTTTTTGGTAAACATATTGATACTGCTTCCTTAGTAAATGCTTCGATGAGCCGTTTGCTCTTGTTTTCCTACAGTCTTCTTTTTTCTTATGATATGGTATAATTTATGCATACATTCATTTGAGTACAGCGTGTTATTTAACTTGTGCATCCTGTATTCTTGAAATTCTGTGAAAGCTGTTGCCATCACTATTCACATTGTTTTTTTCCACATTTCACATTGTGATAAAATATATGATATCTGAATGTCCCTTTCTTTGTATGCAATACTTCCATTAAAATCAAGTTTAAAAAAAAAAAAGAGAGAGAAAATATTCTACTAGCACTCAATTTCGCTGGAATTCACACAGAACAAATGTACATGCAGGTTCAGCCCTCTTTAACTCTCTGATTTTAATAAATACACCGCTTAGTATGAGCTTTATAAACACAGTGAATATGGTGGGAAAATGTATTTATTTGTTGATTGATTTATTTATTACAGGTACTTATAGAGCAGTGTTTCTCAACTCCAGTCTTCAAGGCGCCCCCCAATAGGTCATGTTTTCAGGATTTCCCTCAGATGAAACTGCTGTGGTAATTACTAAGGCCTTTTTCACACGGGGCGGATCCATGAAGATCCGCCCCGTGAAGCTCCGCTTGCTCAGCGGGGATCGCTCCGTTGATCCCTGCTGAGCCGACGGATGACTGTCAGAGCGCCGCTCTCCCCTATGGGAAATCGGATGACGACGGACCGTAGAGTCCGTTGTCATCCGATCCGCTCCGCAGACGGAAGGAAAAATAGGATTTTCCTCCGTCACACTTTTTCGGAGCGGAGCGGATGTCAGCGGACATGTCACCGCTGACATCCGTGCTTCCATAGGGGTGCATGGAGGATCCGTTTCAGGTCCGCCTAAAAAACTGACAGGCGGGCCTGAATGGACCTCCGTGTGAAAGAGCCCTAAGGCAGTGAAACTGATCAAATCACATGTGCAAAATAATGTTAAACCTGAAAACATGACCTGTTGGGGCGCCTTGAGGACTGGAGTTGAGAAACACTGTTATAGAGGGTTCATTTATGCAATGCTTTACATATATATTATACATTCACATCAGTCCCTGCCCTCAATGAGCTTACATTCTAAGGTCTCTATCTCACAATTATATATACTCTACTCATACTAGTGCCAATTTAGACAGAAGCCAACTAACCTACCAGCATATTTTTGGAGTGTGGAAATATGCCCCATGACTTTGTGAATATACCCCTGTAAGTGGGTTTATTGAAAGAATTTACAATAAGCTGGAGCTTAGACATTCCTATATGCACCTTCAACGTTAAAGTCTGATTTTACCTTTTCAGGTGACGTCAATCTTGGAACAGAGGAAGCACATGATGAGAAAGGATGTCATTGTGATGTATCCGTTGAAGATCTAACTCCAGCTCTTAAAACTGTCATCCGAGCGGTCAGGTGAGTAAAAATCACAGCCTATTTTATGCGATGTGAGCAAAAGGCTGAAGTAACCCAAAGCAACCAGTTAGGCTCAGCTTTCATTAAATTTGGCTGGGATGTGAAATGAAAATAGAAGGAATGGGATCAGGAGTGTAAAATGTAAGGTTGGACTTGGATATTAGGGAGCAAAGCCTTTGTTTACCACTAAAACATGTTGGAATGAAAGCTCCCAGAAAGTTTTACGGCCATGGAATGAACTTATCTTTGATGCTTAGTAATTTCATTATGTTATTATATCACATACAGGTAATTGTAAATTAGCCAGTAGAGGGAGCCTTCAGTGACTTAATGCAATTACTCTGTCTTTTCTGGCCACATAGGGAGTGCATAGTTTTCCCTGAGTTAGTGGACTGCATAACAAGAAGAAGCTGAAAAGCTCAATGACAGTGTAGCACTGCAAAGTGGTGAACAGAGTCTGCTTATATGATAAGAAAAAAAGTGTACACCAAGGTCAATGTATTATTACATATTATACATAGAAACAAGAATAAAATATATACATCATGATGATCTTTTATAAGTTTATCTTTAAAAAAATATATTTTAAAATTGAGTTTGTTATCTTTACTATGCATTTAAGTTTATTATTAATAGCAAAGGGAAAACTTAGGAAATTTACATGACTCATTGTGTACAGTACAGGTAAACAAACCAAGCATGCTCTTTAAACCCAAATATATGAGTAAATAATGCATACCTTAAACTTATAAGAAGACTAGAGGTGACACAACTTTTCCTTTACTCCAACAGAATTATGAAATTCCATGTAGCAAAGCGAAAGTTCAAGGAGACCCTGCGGCCATATGATGTGAAAGATGTGATTGAGCAATATTCTGCTGGCCATTTGGATATGTTATGCAGAATAAAAAGCCTCCAAACACGGTCAGTAAATAGTACATGGCCTTTTAACATATGCAGTTTGTTAAAAAAACAGTTTGAATTGTCCAAGAACTGTATCTTTTATTGGAATGCACTCATAGTTGAGTAGGAGATTAAGACTAATGCCTTGTACACACGATCGGAATTTCCGATGGAAAAAGTCCGACTGACTTTTTCCATCGGAAATTACTACCGTGTGTAGCCCTATCGGAGTTTTTTCATCGGAAATTCTGAGGAATTCCGTCGGAGTTTAGATATAAACATGTTCTATTTTTCTCCAATGGAATTCCGTCGGAATTCTGATGTAATTTGGCCAGGCAAAAGCCTAATCGTGTGTGCAAGGCATAAGTCATTTATCATGTTGTCATGTCTTATGTCACTTTCCATACCATCTTGATGAGATGTTATCAGTTGGTAGCTTGGCTGCTACACTGTTCCTTTTGTCAGATTCGACTTGGGTTTTAAATATGCAATTGTACAATTATTGTGCTGCACCTACAGATTTGTAGATTCTCCCTCTAGTTCCTATTTACATTACATGTCAGTCACTTCTCCTCGTTGAATACCAACTGCTGAGGTAAATTTTCAACCACACAGAAATATAGAGAAGTTAAACAGTCTGTAGACTGGAGATGCAGGTGGATGTTCTCAGAACAAATACCTTATTTGCCGGCGTATAAGGCTACTAGGCGTATAAGATGACCCCCCAATTTTACAGCTGAAAGGTTGGTTTTGGGATATACTCACCTTATAAGACGACCCCCTTCTGACTAGGAACAACCCCTGACAGGAACAGGCTTTATTCAGCTTTTTTTTAAATCTCACTGTGCCCATTGCATGCCTCACTTCACTGTGCCAATTGCATGCCTCACCTCACTGTGCCTATTGCATGCCTCACCTCACTGTGCCCATTGCATGCCTCACCTCACTGTCCCGTTCTCCATACCTGATTATCCCTGACTTGCAGAGTCAGACTGCGGGCGTCCTTTGTTTAAATGCCGCGCCTCCTCCTCGTCCTGTTCCGTGATAGGACACTCAATTTCCCAGCAGAGCCTGTGTTCAGTGTTCCGCCTATCACACTAAACACAGGCTCTGCTGGGAAACTGAGTGTTCCGCCTATCACGGAACAAGACGAGGAGGAGGCGCGGCTTTTGAACAATGGACGCCCGCAGTCTGACTCCACTCACAGAGTCTAATACCGGTGTATAAGACGACCCCCGATTTTTGGGGGCTATTTTTAAGTATAAAAGGTCATCTTATACGCCGGAAAATACGGTAGGCTTTAATTTGGTAGCTAATTTTACATATATTTTTACTTCCTAGGTTTTACTTAGTAAACGACAGTGAAAAACTGAAAATACTTATTTTTTCAACTTTAATAGAAAAAAGTAATAAAAGGATATCACATAAATGTGTTTTTTTTTTTTTTTTTGCAATGTAGCAGAATTGTAAAATAAAGTAATACATTTTAATTTATTCCCCTTTTGACTCTACTCAAGAATAAATAATCTATTTGCATGAATTGTTAGCATAACATTAGGATAAGATCAAGTCGGGTTGGTAATGATAGCGACTTCACATGTTTGCAATTGCTAAAATGCCAAGTGACTTTGCGTTTGCTTACTAGAGCATCTGCCAATCACACAATAAATGCAGTTGTCAATCAGATCAACCAAATCAATCTTGGGACCAGGTGTTAAATCTAGGGAGGGAATACTTTTTTTACTAGACTTTCTTTTCTTTATGGGGGGGGGGGGTTCTAATTTCAATCTACAGCTCCGCAATGACAGGAAGTGCCATAAAGTTATCTTACTCTTTTTTTTTTTTTTTTTTACAAATCTTTTTATTGCATCTTGCAAGTAGTTATCTTACTCTAACATCCTATGTCAAAGCATTGTGTTTACAGTGCTACAGAGCATAAATTCAGAAGCCCAGGAGCTGACCATTTCAGCTCCTGAGCTTATTGTTGGACTCAAGCTGCCATTGACTGTTAGCTGCATCAATGCTGAACCTTGCCAGGACTCAAGAGAACTGCAAAGTTTTGGTGGCAAAGTTTTGGTGACATTTTTAAATGGTGCTGGCACAAATACCTGCTGTCCTAGAACCATTTAAAACCAATACCTGCTTCCCAAGTGGGTAAGCTAATTATGTTTACATGGTTCTGGAAAAAAAAGAAGCTTATAGTTACCTTTTATAGCATCATTAAATTTTCCAACAACATGTTGGACAAGGATTTGGTATATATATTGACTTAAAACGGAGGTTCACCCAAAATGGAACCTCCGCTTTTTGGAACCCTCCCCCCCCCCTCCGGTGTCACATTTGACACCTTTCAGGGGTGAGGGAGTGCAGATACCTGTATAAAACAGGTATTTGCACCACTTCCGGGTATAGACTCCCACGGGAGTCCCGCCCCTTCGCGTCACCCCCCCCCCCCCCGCTGTGTTCTGGGAAACACACGGCTCCCAGAACACAGCGGGGACCAGTGAGGACGGTGCAGCGCGACTCGCGCATGCGCAGTAGGGAACCTGGCAGTGAAGCCGCAGCGCTTCACTTCCTGATTCCCTCACCGAGGATGGGGGCGGGGGAAGCCGAGAGCTGAGCGGTAGCTCGGCTTCGGCTGCCGACGTCGCGGGCGACCTGGACAGGTAAGTGTCAATTTTTTCAAAGTCAGCAGCTGCAGTATTTGTAGCTGCTGAATTAAAAAAATAATAATTCCGGTGAACCTACGCTTTAAATCATGCAGGCTTATAAAGCAGTGCAGAAAGAGCTGGGATCTGTGCAACAGCTTACAGAAATCAATCAACTATCACTGGGAAAAAAATCATTCTGATTAGTTGTGATGAGTTTCTGCTCTTTGCACATTGTTCTCTGGCATATTGATTAATCTTGAATATAGTTTCAAGTCTGTTATTCAGCTCCGCAAGAGGGAATCTTTTAAGAATATTAATGCCCAAAAGTTAGTTTACTTTTCTAAAATCAACAAGACATATTTCTTACCATGGGATTATTTTGGATCTTTAAAGCAGAAATCAAACAGCTAAATACAGAGTTGAAACAAAACTGCTTTTATGCCAAAATGTTTGTAATTGTAAAATATCCTTGCTCACTGGACTGTGAATGACTACCATGACATTGGAGAGGTCCACCCTGTGACCTTCCCATTATGTGTAAACAAAGCAAAGCCACAGGCTCTCTTGCCTGACAGTATATATTTACTGTTCCTTTTCAGGTCCTGATGATTTACTCTATGTAAGTGCTGGGCTACTCATCCTAAGTTATTAAGCCATGTAAGTGCTGGCATAAGTACCAGGATGTCATATGGGGAGAGTCCATAATTCCTAGTAATAGAGCTAAACGTCAAGGCAGGCGAGCAAATGAAAGCTAAGGATATGCTGGTTGCAATAGGGGCAATGAAGTGAACTTGCTGCTTCGCCCTGCATGAGTAAAGCATGGGTGCACTTTAAACACTAGTTGCCTGGCTCACATGTCTACCCTCTTGCTTCAAGTACCCTGAGTCACATATTATATTATTATACAGGATTTATATAGCACATTACGCAGCGCTTTATAATATAAAGGGGGGACAGTACAATTACAATACAGTTCTATACAGGAGGAATAAGAGGGCCCTGCTCATGGAGCTTACAATCTAAAGGGAGGTACAAAAGGTAATAGCTGCAGGGGATTATCTAATGGAGGTGACTCAGGTACAGTTCTTAGGTGGAGTTGGGGTAGGCTTCCTCAAATAAGTGAATAAGTGAGTTTTCAGGGATTTCCTAAAGGCAGACAGGGTAGGGTCTGACTGGGACAGGGAGTTCCAGAGGATGGGAGAGGCTCTGGGGAAATCCTGGAGGCGAGCATGGGAGGAGGTAACAAGGGAGCAAGAGAGCAGGAGGTCTTGGGAGGAGCGGAGAGGATGATTTGGGCGAAATCTGCAGATGAGGTTGGTGATGTATTTGGGGGCGATGTTGTGGATGGCCTTGTATATTGGGGTTAGCATTTTGAATTTTATAGGATGGGGTAGGGGAAACCAGTGAAAGGACTGGTAGAGACGAGCAGCCGTCATGCATCGGTTAGTAAAGTCTAGCATCAGCATTCATAATAGACTGAAGGGGGATAGCCTGTGTAAAGGTAGGCTAGTGAGGAAAGAGTTGCAATAGTCTACAAGTGCAGATAAGGACCTCTGACTTATCTCGTGACATGTATACTTTATATAAGGATACTGTCACGGTCTGGAGTCAGGCTCAGAAGCCAGTAGCTATAGTAGCAGAGCAGGTATTCACACAGGTCACCCTGGCTGATGACACGGGTTCACCTGAGGTGCGGGGTCTAAGCACTGACCGGTATTCACCAGGGCTCCTAAAGGTGGAGATGGGCTTCGCTGCGTGTCAGTGCCAGGTCGCGGTACTCAGATTAGCCCCACCAGGGGGTGAGCAAGCCGGGGTCCAGAAACAGATAATACAGGTAGGGATCAAGCAGAAGCGTAGTCGGGGATGAGCCAAAAGTCGGTAACAGATAGTTGCAGGTTGGGATTCAGCAGAAGCGTAGTCGGGGATGAGCCAAAAGTCGGTAGTGAGTGGTAGCAAAGATGCGGTCGGCAGCAGTAGACAGGAGCAAGATATTGGCTGGTGAAGACACAATATTCTGGCAACCAGGAAGTGCAGGGACATGGCTTAAAGCAGGAAGTTCCTGGGAGGAGCAAAGGGTTCAAGGTTCAAGGCAAACAAGATTCAAGACAAGAAAGATAATTCAAGGAATTGTCTAATGAACTATCCAAGGAGCTGTCCAGCATTCCAGGTGGCTCAGCAAGTAGAGTCACCACCAGACACACCAGAGGTCCCAGGTTCAAGCCCAGGTCCTAATAGATACGTTTCCTGTAATTTTTCATAACTTAAAAACAGACTCTAACCATTCTTGACCTATCTTCTTGTTTAATATATTTATTTTCTTAATATGTGGAGTTCCCACAATATAGCTGGCCAATGTGATACAAATACAGTACAACTTGAGAAAAAGAAATACAGACCGCAATAGAGACACAAAATGGTAAATAAATTCAGCCAATAATGACAACTGGGGCTGGATGGCCATAACAGGATAGATTGGCAAGAGTGAACACTATGTGGAAAAGGCAACGCACACGCTAGTACGTGCACAGAGGTCATTTTAAAGTGTAAATTCACTCTCTCAATCCTTTTTAATCCTCATACTGCTAGCATTGGTAAATAGATTAAAAAAAATATCATATTTACTTGTTTTAAACTTTTTTTTTTAGAGTTCCTCAGTTACTTTCTGGTTTCCAGGCCTAGGCAAAATATATCATACATCCAAGGAGTCTTCAGGAGGGGAGGATGGGTTTTCTCAGCTTAGCATACCCTCTTCCTGCATGCCTGAGTTAAGGACAGATGGATTCCAGAAAGTAAATATTACATGAATCATCTGCCCTTACTCACCTAAAACTGGAACGTGGAAGCAAAGGCAAATTAAGCCCAAGGAGGTCTTGTTTACGTATTCGCTTAAACTGGGTCATTTGATCAAGTGGTAAACCTGGCTTAACATAAGGAGCAGAAAAATGTTTAATTTGTAAAAAGTGAAATATTTCCGAGTTGGGCAGGCCATGTGATTCCTGCAGGGCCGCAAAGGTTTCAAAAGCCATAGAGTTGTAGTTAATTTATGGAGTCTAATCAATTTCACATCCTCTCAATTCCGAAAAAGATATTGGGAAGGCAATAGCTGGGTAAAATGATGGATTAATTAAAAGTTACAATAATTTTACATGAGGAGAGAAGGCCAAAAGGCTATCCCAGAGAGAAAGTAAATGTTTTGTGATCAGATTGGAAATGTGCCTTTGGTCTGCATGGCTCTTCTCAACCTATTTAAAAAGTGTTTTATTACTGTGTGTCTACATTAGAGATATTTCCCTGGTGTTCTAATGGCACATCAGGATGTGATGGAAAATCTTAACAGGAAAACAAACAAAAATGAAAATGTGGGTAAACTATGCTAGATGCCTCAACATACCTGCAGCAGCTTTTGAACCCCTCCTGCTACAGTTAAATCCCAGACTGTTCTAAAAGGCAAAAGCTTTGGCTCTGAGTTTTGTTGGATCTTGCATCTAAGTCCTTTTTTCACACATTCCTAATTCTTTCTTACCATGATAACAAAGTTACTGGCCAGTAGCCATGTACAGGAATCAAGAAGAGTCTGGCAAGTTTTGGCACTATTTCCTAGTGTCAGAAGAGCTGTAATTCAGCCTTAATAGAAAGGTTTGGAAAGCTGCTACAAGTATATGCCTCCAGAGGTCTGCATTTTATACCTGCTACAGATTTCTTTTTTTTTTATTATGATAGAGTCTCTATATGGGTCTAAGTACCTGTTTTCAATAGGTGACAAATGCACAGTTCACCGCAGACAACAATGATGTTCTATAGTTAAAGTGGCCAAGCTGGTTCTGCAGAAACTGGATGATTTTCGATCCATCTGTGGGCAGGCTGGTTGTACTGAAGTCGATCTAATGGTTGACCTCAGTACAACCAGTCAGGTTTTTTTCGTACAATCACTGCTGCTTGCTATAGCCGGCAACAGTGATCATTGTATTCTGACGGCTGGGAAACCTCCTGCTGTCAGAATACAATAGTGGAGTGGGAGGGATTCCCCCATCAACACTGACTTTGTTGATGGTGGAATTAAGCAATTTTTCTTTCATTTAACCCGTGGTTCAAGAAAAGAAATTTGCATAATGTATGGCCAGCCTTAAGCCGGGTACACACTATTAGTTTCTTTTAAAACTGTCAGCTCTGGTCGGAGCTGCTGTATTAACCATGCAAGGTTAGTACAACGATCTCCCCCGCTGAGCTGTTGTGTTATTACAGGGGTATGGCTCCCCCCACCAGAACACTCAGATCAGCACTCTCTGTAATTGGCTGAGAGCGTTGATCGGGAGCTGGTCGGCTGCTGGTTTTCCAGAATGCACATCCAACAGGAGCCTGCCAGACGGCCGGCTTCTGTTGGACAGACAAACTTACACAATGGCAGAATGTTGGCCGGTATTTTTTGTACCAGCAAATGTCTCCCGACATTCTGCCTGTGTGTATGGGGCTTTAGTCAGCATCAAAGCATCTAGAATGCCTAAACACAACTCTGCTAAGCAGTGCTATAGCGTTCTAATTAATGTTTAAAGTCTCTGTCTGAGTCTGTTATCTCTTTTCAATGTATAAGGGGATTAGTCACGCTAAAGTGGATCAGGGGTAATGTACCCCAACTAAGTGATATATCCAACGTGTATTACCAATATTAATGAAAAAAAACAAAAAAACTGTGTGTATTCAATAAAAAAACACGATATTAGCACATGACTCAAAGGTAATAATAATGAACCCTAACAACCAGTGAATAAAACAACATGAATGTCTCTTAAAATAAATCAAGGAATATGTGTATATATTGAAAACACAAAAAATGTCCAATGTAAATATATACGCTGGAAAAATACTCAAACAAGAAAAGAAAGGGGGGTAAAAATTCCGCTGGTTACAGGAAAAATGGATCTAGTTCCAGAGTGTTGGTACACAAAAGAGGGGGATGCATTGGGAAGAGTAGTTGAATTTCACCACCACCAAGGTACACGAAGTGAACCCCTCCTTGTGAAGAACACCAAAGATAATGGAGACCCTTACAGGATGAGGTGGACCTCCTCCAGTGGCAAAGTCTTAATCGCCTGCAGATATAACCCTCTGGGGGGTCTTGAGTTCTTTCTACGATACCAGTATCTCCGCGTTCTGATTGTCCACTCCACTGCAGATCTCACTCAACCGGCCGGTGTATGTGGGCTGCACCACCGTGCACTTACAAGAACCAGACACTCCTCGGATCGGTGGTAGTGCGTGTGGGGGAATTAAGAAAAACTTGAATAGTGTATTACTTCAAACACTATATCGTTTATTCCAAAAATGGGTAAAAATGTACAAGTAAAATGTTAAAATAGCCAGCATAAAAGTTTCCTAGGCGAACACCCATGCTTCCGGGTCACGTGAAGGTGTGGTGACGTCAGTGCATAGCACCGCCCCGACATGTTTCGTCACACGTGACGTTCTCAAAGGGCACGGGCGACGCACTGAATCGTCACCATATATACTCTCTAAAGCGTGCAACCAAACCTCTCTTTCGCTTAGCGGCCATGGTACTGAAATCCAAACCAACCCTCATTCTCAGTATTACCCAGGGAAAAGACGGCGGGTGTAAAAGCAGCATTCCTCCCTGCATTTGGCTCCACCCCACCGGAGGAAAGTGAAGGCTAAGCCTCGACCCCGTTTGGCGAATACATCAAAACGGGATGATTGTGGGCAATCATAGATTCAAAACAAGTATACATATAAAGAATATATTAAAATAATATTCAAAACAGACATCATGTCTTACTGAAAATCCAAAATTCACAGATTAGCAAATAAATATATTGCAACTTCTATATCTGGAAAAAGCGACAGAATATTATACGCTGATAGTATCCACCATGTTAGAATTACATAGTGGAAAGAAAACAGAATAATTTGAATGCAGTACAGGTTAATAAGAAGATATACATGAACCCGCAGGGTCCGATGCGATGTTCAATTTTCCTTCTATATCTTAATAGAGCACCATGAAGGTGAGCTTACATATCAAATTTATAGAAATAAAATGAAAAATAGACAAAAAAAATTATAAAAATAAAATATAAAAAAAATTAAAATGTTTTAATAAAAATAAATGAATTCCAAATGTTCAGATTAGGACATGATCTCTATTGTACATGATAAATTTTACTTCATTTTATTGTTAGATGGTCTATAGGGCACATAAATATTCACAACCGTCTATATCTTCTCAAAAAGAAAAGCAGAAACAGGGGACATAAGTCAACGTTTATGAATTATCAATATATGCGCTGATTTCTATATCAAAATTAAAGCCCAAAGGTTTAAGACATTTTACTCTGTATATCCAACTCATCTCGAGCTTGGATATGGCCCTTCTTTTAGATCCACCTCTCCAGTGACTTTTGAGTTTATCTATTGCAAGAAAAGATGTACCTCTAGGGTCCCTATTATGAACATCCCTATAGTGTCTAGACACCGAGTGTCCCTTGAATACCTCCTGATATTGCCAATGTGCTCATTGAGCCTCATTTGGAGAGGTCGCACAGGGCGCCCAATGTACTGTAACCCATATGGGCAAGTCAGGAGGTATACTACATGTGTCATAGAACATGTAATGAAAGATTTAATGTCAAAGGTTTGTGAAGTGCTGTTAGAGACAAAACTAGTGGTCCTTCGATCTCTGATATGATTAATGCTGCAAACAGCACACCTCTTACATTTATGGTATCCAACCCAATTCTGAAAGAACATGGGTTTATTACTTGGAGGGTCGCACGCACTAGGTGCCAAGGCGTCTTTCAAAGAGGGAACTCCTCTGAATACCACCTGGGGTTTCTCTGGAAGGACAGGGCCCAATACTGCATCATCCTTGATGAGATGCCAATGCTTGCGGACCAATTTTTTTATTAAAAAGTGTTGGTTACAGAAACCCGTGACAAAAGGCCAGGCAAAACTGTCTAGTCCGTCATTCGTCACAGGTCTCTCGGCCAAAAGTTGGCTCCTGTCCATTTGTTCCACCTCCAAAACGTTCTGTTCCAGATCACTGGCAGAATATCCGAGTTAAGCCACGAGTGGTGGTGACAGCTGTCACGGGGAATAAAGGCGTTTCTGTCCGTGGACTTAAAATATGTCGAAGTGAGAAATTGACCATCTTCGACTCGTATATTTAAGTCCAGGAAGTTGATAGAGTTTTGATCTGCCTCATACTTAAACTGAATGCCCCTATCGTTGGTATTCAGAGATTCCATGAAGGTATCAAGCAAATCCCTGGACCCTTTCCGTAGGAGGAGGACGTCGTCTATGTTCCTGGCCCACAAAACTAGTTCCGGTCTGCGGTCAGCCCCCATAGCCACACCCCTATTTTGTAAGTAAAATTTGTTGTTAAATCAAAAGAAGTTATGCGTGGTCGCAAAACGCAATAATTCCATAATAAACTTCCTTTGTTTAGTTGGCAAACCTGAATCCCTGTCCAAAAAGTATTTAACTGAGGAAATTCCCCAATTATGTGGTATAACTGTATATAGAGACATGACGTCTGCGGTGACCAGCCAAAGGCCTTCCTCGTAAGAAAAGTTGTTTACTAGGTTAATAACATGTTTGCTATCCCTGATATAGGCAGGCAGTGATTTAACCAGAGACTGAAGATACCCGTCAATATACTTGCCAGCTCTAGATGTGATAGAGTCGATCCCGCTAATGATGGGACGACCAGGGGATGAGCCAGGTTTTTATGTATTTTAGGCAAGTAGTATATGACGGGTATCCAAGAAGAGGCTGGAACAAGGAAGGCTTTTTCCTTCTTATTTAAAATACCTGAGTTAAAACCCTGTTCTACAATATTTTCCAAAAGTTTCCTATAAGATGGACGTGGATCAGCTGTAAGGGGAACGTACGTTTCAATGTCACCTACCAGATGGTCCAATTGTCTAAGGTAATCAGTCTTATTTAGGATCACGATTCCAACCCCCTTATCGGCGGGGCGGATAATGATTTCTTTGTTGTTACATAATTGGTCCAAGCCGGACTGTAGAGATTTGTTCAGTTTGGTTTTGTTCACCTTGATCTTCTCTAAATCCCTAAGAAGAACATCTCTAAGCACCCTTACTGATGGAGTTAATCCTCCAGGGGGATTGAAAAGAGACGCATTAGCCAACTTTGAATGTTGTACATCGGTTTGACGAATCCTATCAGTCTCGATAGGGTTGGACATGATGTACCTTTTTACACTTAATTTTCTAGTATACTTGTGTATGTCCATATACGTCTGGAACTTATTGAATTTTTGTGGTGGAGCGAATGTTGTTCCATAATACTACAAAAATAAAAAATATTGTAATCGTTCTCTTGTTCTTAGACTTTTAAGTATTAATTTGGTCAATGGAGGGGGAAAAATTAGAAAGCAAGGGAAACAAATTTGGGGAAAGAAAACAATATTATTCTGATTGTAAAACTACTATAAGCTATACATTATGATTTAGTTTTGTTTTATAATTTACAGAGTTGATCAAATTCTTGGAAAAGGTCAAATAACCACTGATAAAAAAACCCGGGAAAAAAATATTTCTGAAATTGAGACTGCGGATGACCTCAGTATGTTGGGTCGAGTGGTTAAAGTTGAGAAGCAGGTACTAAAAAAAATGTTTTTCTTTTATTCTTATTAGTCATGCCATAAAATAACTTATTTAAATAAAACTGTACTGAATTGACGTGAGCTACCATTATTGACATCTGTTTCTAAAAATGCTAATGTGTATAAATTATAAGAACTTGAAATGCTAGTTGCTGTCATGCTAATTTACTGCCTTTACGGTCTTGCAAGTTATGGACCCAGAAGTAGTATGTAGATAAGGATCTCTGATTTCACTTGCTGCATGCTTGTTCTAGTGCAATATTTACAGCAGCCCATAGATTATGTGATTTTCTTTCCATCTACCATGGATGGAAGGAAAGAAAATAACTAAATTCCCTGATCTACAAAGTCATTGTGGATGGGAGAATCGCACCTGCAGCGCTATTGTGTTCTGCCGGCATGGAGCCTTCACTGACGGCAGAAAACAATGATTACTGCTGGCGGTCATAAATGCCATGCTACAAATTTCTTGCCAAACAACATTTCCTGTATTAGCAGTTTACCTGTTGTTAATACTGTCAGTGGAAACTGCATATTCCTGACTCTAAAGGTGCAATCCGAACATGAAGGCTGAATATTTAAGTTTTTAGAAAAGAACTTAAAAAAAAAACCTTATTGTCTAATATACTGTATGCCTTTATGTTTTACATATAGTATGTTCAAACCAACTATGGAAACAGCTCATGTAGTTGGCTGCTATCACAAAACATTATTAATGCATTAAATGATGAATGTAAACTACTAAAACATATGGGGCAGCACAGTGGTGTAGTGGTGAGCACTTTTACCTAGCAGCAAAAAAGTCGCTGGTTCAAATCCCAACCATCTTCCTGGAGTTTGCATGTTCTCCCTGTGCCTGCGTGGGTTTCATCCGGGTACTCCGATTCCTCCCACACTCTAAAGACATGCTGGTAGGTTAATCAGATCCTGTCTAAAAAATTGGCCCTAGTATGTGTATGTGTGAATGTGAGTTAGGGACCTTAGGTTGTAAGCTCCTTGAGGGTAGGGACTGATATGAATGTACAATGTATATGTAAAGCGCTGTGTAAATTGACGGTGCTATATAAGTACCTAAAATAAAATTTAAAAAAATGTAACAGATTTATTTCTCATAATTCTACTCTTATTATTTCATGATTTGAGTTATATTATTTGAGTTTAATGGTTAAAGTGGTTGTGAATCCTTGCTAGTTAACGAACTGTCCTCAGGTGATAGACAGGGATAAAAAAAAATCCTCCTACATAAGTTGCACCTGTCTATCTGCAGTCTTCTCTTCTCTACATCCATTCAAAGTGCTGAATTTATAAGCTTGTCTGAGAGTTCAGAAAAAAGGGGGTGGAGAGTTGAAGGTACACTCTACAGAGCTCAGTGTAATGAGGTCTGAGAGCTTATTGGAGGGAGGACAAACACACCCGTTCACACAGCTCACATAAACATAGCTTAGGCTTTCAATGTACTGGAGTTACCTCCCCTGTCACCATATTTCTCTTGTTGTCAGGAAAAATTGTCAGCAGTGATTCATGCTGATAACAGAGGAACAAAGCAGCAGACAGAAATTACACTTAGTAAACACTATAGAAGGAACAAATATCTGCCAATGTTTATTCAAATGCCCAAAAAACTGGGGGACTTTAAAGTGATACTAAAGTCTAATTTATTTTTGTTAAAAATAACAAACATGTTATACTTTCCTACTCTGTGTTTTGTACAGAGCAGCCTGGATCCTCCTCTCCTCGGGTCCCTCTTTGGTCCTCCTGGCCCCTCCCTCCTGTTGAGTGTCCTAACAGCAAGCAGTTTGCTATGGGAACACCCCGAGCTGAGCCACAGTTCTGTGTGTCCATTCAGACACAGAGCTTCGGCCCAGCCCCGCCCCTTCTCTCTCCTCATTGGCTCACTAACTTTGATTGACAGCAGTGGGAGCCAATGGCGCTTCGCTGCTGTCTCAGTCAAAAAGGAGGGAGATTCCCAGACAGTCAAATCTCTTGTGCAACATCGCTGGATCAAGATGGGGCTCAGGTAAATATTAGGGGGGCTTAGGGGGGTGTGCACATAGAAGGATTTTTATCTTAATGCATAGAATGCATTAAGATTAAAAAACCTTCTGTCTTTACAACCACTTTAATAGGAATACGTTAACCTTCCTGGATAAAGTAAAAGACTGGCCAGCTTCCTCATGTCTCCCGCTCTTAGATATTGGCTATTGAATCTGACTTAAAGCAAGACACTATGGTAAAAGGAAGCTATCCAACAAGGTTTACTTCAAGCTCTGTCCAAAAATTTTCATTATGACAAATTTTGTATTAATCCGAATAATGTCTGCTTCAGATCTTCAGCCTGTGGCCACATAATCAAATGAATATGTAAAAATAATCGTTAAAACTACAAAGCCAACAAGTATAGAATACACAATGTACAAATGTGAAACTGTTTATGTATTTTGAAGTTTTTAGAAGCCTGAATGCTGTATATTTTAGGTTGTTCCTGTTTAACTACTAGAGATGCATATGGAGACCTTTTGAATAAAAATACAAAATGTTTGCTATACATATTTACTTATAAGACAGAGTGAATGTTATAAGTGTTTACTCTCCCATCTGCAGGTGCAATCAATCGAGTCAAAATTGGACAGCCTACTTGATATCTACCAACAGGTCTTAAAGAAAGGATCTGCCTCAGCACTGACTTTGGCATCATTTCAGATGCCACTATTTGAATGTGAACAAACTTCAGATTATCAAAGTCCAATAGACAGCAAAGATTTGTCCAGTTCTGCACAGAATAGTGGATTCATAACAAGATCAGCTAGTGCCAACATCCCTCGGGGGTTACAGTTTGTACTTACACCAAATGAATTCAGTGCACCTGCTTACTATGGATTTAGTCCAGCGATGCAAAGCCAAGCAACACAGGTGTCAGCAAATGTGAGCGATGGACCTGTAACTATGGTAACAAACAGTATATCAAACCAAATAAGCCAGGCCTCAAAGCCAACAGCACCAACCACATTACAAATACCAGCTCCACCCTCACTGAAACATATAAGCAGACCAGAACCAATTCACATAATTCCTATGACCACAAAAGAAGATACTTGTGATGTCACCTCCTGCCTTGTTGCCTCAAAGGAAAGTGTACAGTCTGCACAATCAGGTATAAATAAACATTTTGTAAGGAGGAAAAGCCTTGATGCAAATAATGGAGTACTGTCTTCGGTCCCCTTTTCACATAAGGATTTTGGCAAATCAATTTCTGTGCAAAATCTGATTCAATCCACAGAAGAACTAAATGCACAGCTTTCATGCAGTGACTCAAGCGTCTCAAGAGGCAGCCAGGAACTTTATCCACAATGGCGGGAGTCAAAGCTTTTTATTGCAGATGAGGAGTTGGAAACTGAAACTTACGATGCTGCCTCTGAGCCTACTGTTGAAACCACTTTATTATCTGACTCTTTGAGGACTGGAATAGCAGTTTCATCTCAAAGAATTAGCAAAACTAGGGATGGTGCAAAAAACCTAAGCCCTCCTCATGTCAAACATAAGTAAAAATCTTTTTTTTTGTGTTTATGGTTCCTTTAGTCATCATCAATATCATTGCATGATTTATTCTGAAAGCCCCTAAAAAAATGCTAGATTCAGAAGGAAACTGAAAGGCAGGCCTTTTCTGGGCCATCTCTTCTAGCTGCATGCAAATGCATGTTTCAAGTGAAGAGAACAAAAAAAAAAAAAAGAATATATATAAATATTAAGAGATTTAACCCTAGAAACGTGATTATATGTTACTTGGTAAAAAGGTTTCTTGCCTACTGAGCAAAGCCACAAAATATTGGAACGTCATTTTTAAAAAATGGCCCTATAATTTAATGGCATTGTTTATGAATCAAAGAGTCCAAAGCGCCTTGATTATAAAGAGAAAAAGATTTTGTCCAAATTTGAGGTGTATAAAAAGTCATGTTTACAAAGAAAAATATAATATTACAGCTGCTAGCAATTGTACCAAGGAACGTAAAAGGACTTGAACTGCTGCTGTTGTGATGGCAAGTACACATTAACTCACTTCTTTTAATGCACACATAACATGAATGTTGATTTCTGGATATTTTTTGGTAAATTAGTGTTGTGACAAAAATAACGTTGGCACATCACTTTCAGGTTTTTTCCTAGAAACATTCTTTTCCTATGAAAATTTATAAAACATGGAAAAGGTCACTGCAGTCTTAATATAAAAAATGCTGTACAAATTCTTTCATTAAGGACTAAATCAGTTTACTATGAAATTAATTCTGCCTCCATATTTCTTTTTAAAGTATTCTTGGATGTTAAATGATAGGCTTGTTATTTGAAAATAGTTACATGATGTATATTGTATATATGGAGTCCATGTCTATAAATTTGCTACCAGGGATGTCATTTCAGAGGAAAGAGAAGGACTATGGTCAGTGTGATTTTTTTTATTTTTTTTCATTGACGGCCTTGTATCGATTAAAGCCATTTTTTTGCAAATACCTACACACAGTCCTAATCATAATTCAGATGAAAACTCCTTCCATTCTCAAATAATGTCCCTGACTTACAAATGACTTGTGTTTTCTTGTTCTTATCTTACCTGAACAAAGGATTGGATGATCAGTTCCAAAAGATGTCTGAAGCACAAAAGCGAATTACTGTTTGCCATTTCACATGGCGTTTAGATTTTTTTATTTAATTAGTACAACATCAGTTTGATCTTATTAAAGCTTGTTTACTAATACCTTTGTGACATTATCTAGGGTATCTCAACATCTCAGCTCATACTAGAAATAACCTATTTTGAATGTCTGCATCTTTTTAGCCAAATAACAACTCTGTACATTGAAGAGTATTGTATAATGTGTACATCTATACATATTTTTTTTTCTTTAATTTTATTTTAAGAAAATGTTTCACGTGCCTTTATTTCATTGTATATTGCCATATCTTATAGTTATGCATTTTGGTAGGAGATTATAAAATACAAAAATAGTTTTTATTTTAAAGAAAAAAAAAAGTTTGTTACTTTGCTTCTTTCCTTCATTAGACTCAGCAGGTACCCTTAGTCGATTTAATTGGTAATTTATTCACACATAACTTGGTAAACTGTATTTGCCTTAAATGAAATGCTTGAGAGCTTGAAATTTACTAGTTTTAATTTAATTTATTTAATAAAATTTTGTGCACATAACTGGGCAATTCTATGAATCATATATAAAGAATATATTGGATATTTTCCCTCAAAGTGGAAATAAAGAGGGGATATCTTTTCATTTGCGCACTGGATCCTGTTCATGTTTTTCCATTGTATATTGTGGAATTTCTGATATAAAACCACACTAATTGGAAACTACTGTGTTAAAATGTCAGCTTAATGTTTTCAATTCAGCATTAATATATCAAATAGCAAGAGATCAATCCATTATTACATTGGAACCCAGAACAAATATTACAAAAGTTAATACATACATTTGCTTCTGTGTGTCACTTTTGTCTGTTTCAGAAAAAGAATAGAGAAGTGTGGCAACTAATCAGGACAAATTTAATTGGCTGGTATAGTTAACTATTACAACCTTACTCAATTACATTTTCTTTGTAAATCAGGGTTTGCAACTATCCAAATACCTATTGTATAGTCCAGCCTTTCTCAACCAGTGTGCCGCGGCACACTGGTGTGCCATCAGAGGTTCTCAGGTGTGCCACGGGGTCAGGGGAGAGAAGGGCTGTCGGATGAGCCGATCTCCTGCCGAACTGTACATCGGCATTCGGCACTGTGAGAAGCTCCGTCGGCTTCAAAAGTGAAAGTAAGGTGCAGAGGAGTGTGTGCTCTCTGCTTCCCCCTAGAGTGCAGTACCCAGCTGAATGAGGAATCTGGAAAGGTACTGAACTAGAAGCTAGATTTGTTTTAAAAGGGCTTTATACATGTGTCTGTGTGTGTGCACCTGTGTGTGTATGTGTCTGTGTGCATGTGAGTGTGTGCATGTGAGTGTCTGTGTGTGCATGTGTGTGTATGTGTGTGTGTGTGTGTGTATGTTACTTTTAATCCTGACCCCCCCCCATTCCTGTACTATCAGAATGGCTTTTGTAGGGCTTGTTTGATAGCAGCAAGGACTGCTGCTCCTCTGAAAAGCAATCCATGCACAGATCGCTTTTCAGAGGCATTTGACAGGCGGTAAAGAGGCATTATGTTGCCTCCTCACCACCTGTTTTAAGCCTGCAAATGCAGCATCACTACACCACAACCGTGCAATGCACACAGTTGCGGTGTAGTTGCAGTGCAGCCCCATTCACCCTTGGTATACCTCCAGTTGCAGCCACAGCATGTGTACACCTCCAGATGCTGCCTCTGTAGCTAAAGGTGGAGAAGTTGGGAGTGGTAAAAACAGCTCAACCATGTGGTTTTACCGCCCCTCTGACATGTGAACAAGCCCTTGGTTCACATCTGTGTGGCTGCGTGTAGGGCAGCCCATTGATTTCAATGGGCTTCCGTACCCACAAAAATGCAGAGAAACAAGTCCCCAACCTTTTTTTTTTTTAATTGCACTGCAGAAAAAGCACCCCACATTTTCCAATGTGTGGGGTACCATTAAGAATTAATGGTACCCCTAAAGAGCAGAGCATTTGTCTGTGTCAGGAATGAGCGCAATTTTGCGCGTGTTCTGTGACACACCATTATGTGAACCAAGCCTTGGACTGGGGTGCCTCAAAACTGAAAATACTTTTTAAGGGTGCCCGACTGGAAAAAGGTTGAGAAACACTGGTATAGTCAACATACTTTAGTTAGAACAAAGCATTAACGTATATATGAAATCCAAACAATGGTTTTGCAGTGGTGAAGGAATCCCCTGTCAAGCTTTTATTGCTGTATGTATCCTTGGTAAGGAGATTTGCTTTATCGATTTGTCCTGATAAACCATTTTTCATCAAACTAAAGTGAAAATCCAAATGTTTAGTCACTGGAACAGGAATAAAGGGGACATCTGTCTAGGAGGGCATTGTCTTCACTTTGTAGAAATTGCCTCTCACTTTCCCTTGAGTTTACAGTTCAGTAACACCAAGATGGCAACGAAAACTGAGTTTTTATAAATTCCCTTGTTTATCCAAAATGAAAAGGTTTTGGCTTTAGATATATATTTTTTAAATATGTTGTAAATGTGTTCTAATACAATTTTCTCTACATGTCTTTACATGAAGGGTTTTCATGTAAAGCTTTAACCCCTTAACGACCGCTCACTGTATATATACGTCGGCAGAATGGCACGGACAGGCACAATCACGTACCTGTACGTGACTGCCTTTGTATAGTTGTGGGGTCCCATCGGACCCCCCTTCTAAACAGTGAGCGATGGTTATCGTTCCGGGAGCGATCCATGATGAGGGGACGGCCATTCGTTTCTGGCCACCCCCTCGCGATCGCTCCCAGCGAATAAGAATCTTCCTCTGCCTGTGTAATGTTTACACAGACAGGAGGAAGTGATGTCATTTCTCCTGTGGCGCTCACATATACCAAGCGCCGTGGAGAGAAGACACACAGGTTAGTGCACTAAACAGCACACTGACACCAGCACACATAGGAACACGATTGCCCCCCCAGACACCCCCAGATCAGCCCCCAGTCACAGTGTCAGTGATTGCAGTGAACATTTATTTACTGATCACTGCAATCAGTGACATTTGTGACTGTAAAAGTGTCAGGGCAGTTAGTTTTAGGTCCAGTGTAGCCCCCTAACCCCCCCTAATAAAGGTTTAACCCCTTGATCGCCCCCCAGGTAACCCTTTCACCCCCTAGCACCACTGTCACTAAGCGATCGTTTTTCTGATCGCTGTCTTAGTGTTGGTGGTGCCGATAGGTAGCCAGTTATTTTTTTTAAGTTCGCCTCAGGTTTTTATAGCATCAGGTACCCCCATATATTACCTAATAAAGGTTTAACCCCTTGATCGCCCCCCAGGTAACCCTTTCACCCCCTTTTGCCAGTGTCACTAAGCGATCGTTTTTCTGATCGCTGTCTTAGTGTCGGTGGTGCCGATAGGTAGCCAGTTATTTTTTTTAGGTTCGCCGCAGGTTTTTATAGCGTCAGGTAGCCCCATATATTACCGAATAAAGGTTTACCCCTTGATCGCCCCCCAGGTAACCCTTTCACCCCCTTTTGTCAGTGTCACTAAGCGATCGTTTTTCTGATCGCTGTCTTAGTGTCGGTGGTGCCGATAGGTAGCCAGTTATTTTTTTTGGGTTCGTCGCAGGTTTTACTAGAGTCAGATACCCTCAAATATATTACCTAATAAAGGTTTAACCCCTTGATCGCCCCCCAGGTAACCCTTTCACCCCCTTTGGCCAGTGTCACTAAGCGATCATTTTTCTGATCGCTGTATTAGTGTCGGTGGTGCCGATAGCTAGCCAGTTATTTTTTTTTAGGTTCGCCGCAGGTTTTTATAGCGTCAGGTACCCCCATATATTACCTAATAAAGGTTTAACCCCTTGATCGCCCCCCAGGTAACCCTTTCACCCCCTTTTGCCAGTGTCACTAAGCCATCGTTTTTCTGATCGCTGTATTAGTTATGCTGGTGCCGCTAGGTAGTCAGTTATTTTTTTTAGGTTTGCCGCAGGTTTTTATAGCTTCAGGTACCCCCATATATTATCTAATAAAGGTTTTAACCCCCTAATTGCCCCTAGTTAACCCTTTCACCAGTGATCACCGTATAAGTGTTACTGGTGACACTGGTTAGCCAGTTAGTTATTTTGTTATTTAGGTTTCCCGTCAGGTTTTTATATAGCGTCAGGTACCCCCATATATTACCTAATAAAGGTTTAACCCCCTGATTGCCCCTAGTTAACCTTTTCACCAGTGATCACCATATAAGTGTTACGGGTGGCGCTGGTTAGTTAGTTTGCTTTTTATAGTGTCAGGGCACCCGCCGTATATAACCCAATAAAGGTTTAACCCCCTGATCGCCCGGCGGGTGATATTAATTAGGTTTTAGCATCAGAGAGGGTCTGCGTAACACCCCAGGCAGCGTCAGGTTAGTGCCAGTAGCGCTAACACGCACGCGTGAAGCATACACCTCCCTTAGTGGTATAGTATCTGAACGGATCAATATCTGATCTGATCAGATCTATACTAGCATCCCCAGCAGTTTAGGGTTCCCAAAAACGCAGTGTTAGCGGGATCAGCCCAGATACCTGCTAGCACCTGCGTTTTTCCCCTCCGTCCAGCCCAGGCCACCCAAGTGCAGTATCGATCGATCACTGTCACTTACAAAACACAACACACCTAACTGCAGCGTTCACAGAGACAGTCCTGATCCCTGCGACTCCAGTAAGCTTCCTAATGTTGTGTATAAAATGCCAGGACAGTTTTAAACCTCCCCCAAATTACCCCATTTTAAAAAGTAGACACCCCAAGCTATATACTGAGAGGCATGTCGAGTCCATGGAATATTTTATATGTTGACACAAGTTGCGGAAAAAAGACAATTTATTTTTTATTTTTTTTGCACAAACTTGTCACTAAATGATATATTGCTCAAACATGCCATGGGCATATGTGGAATTACACCCCAAAATACATTCTGTTGCTTCTCCTGAGTACGTTGATACAACATGTGTGAGACTTTTTGGGAGCCTAGCCGCGTACGGGACCCCAAAACCAAGCACCGCCTTCAGGCTTTCTAAGGGTGTACATTTTTGATTTCACTCTTAACTGCCTATCACAGTTTCGGAGGCCATGGAATGCCCAGATGGCACAACCCCCCCCCCCAAATGAAGCAGCAAAATGTATTTTGGGGTGCAATTCTACATATAACCAAGGCATGTGTGAGCAACATATCATTTAGTGACAACTTTTTGTAATTTAATTTTTTTTTGTCATTATTCAATCACTTGGGACAAAAAAAATGTTTTCAATGGGCTCAACATGCCTCTCAGCAATTCCCTTGGGTGTCTACTTTCTAAAATGGGGTCATTTGGGGGGGTTTTGTGCTATTTTGGCATTTTATGGCCTTCGAAACTGTGATAGGTAGTGAGGAGTGAAATCAAAAATTTGCGCCCTTAGAAATCCTGAAGGCGGTGCTTGGTTTTCGGGGGCCCGTACACGGCTTATAGGGTGTACATTTTTGATTTCACTCTTAACTGCCTATCACAGTTTCGGAGGCCATGGAATGCCCAGATGGCACAACCCCCCCCCCCCCAAATGAAGCAGCAAAATGTATTTTGGGGTGCAATTCTACATATAACCATGGCATGTGTGAGCAATATATCATTTAGTGACAACTTTTTGTAATTTTTTTTTTTTTTGTCATTATTCAATCACTTGGGACAAAAAAAAATATTCAATGGGCTCAACATGCCTCTCAGCCATTTCCTTGGGGTATCTACTTTCCAAAATGGGGTCATTTGGGGGGGTTTTGTACTGCCCTGCCATTTTAGCACCTCAAGAAATGAGATAGGCAGTCATAAATTAAAAGCTGTGTAAATTCCAGAAAATGTACCCTAGTTTGTAGACGTTATAACTTTTGCGCAAACCAATAAATATACGCTTATTGACATTTTTTTTACTAAAGACATGTGGCTGAATACATTTTGGCCTAAATGTATGACTAAAATTTAGTTTATTCGATTTTTCTTATAACAAAAAGTAGAAAATATGTTTTTTTTTTAAATTATATCGCAAAAAATAAAAATCGCAGAGGCAATCAAATACCATTAAAAGAAAGCTCTATTTGTGGGAAGAAAAGGACGCAAATTTCGTTTGGGTACAACATTGCATGTCCGCACAATTTCCAGTTAAAGCAGCGCAGTGCCAAATTGTGAAAACACCTCTGGTCATTAAGCTGCGTAATGGTCCGGTCCTTAAGTGGTTAAAAAAAGGTTTAGATAATTGGCCAATGACATTAGACAGCTGTTAGTTAATGCACAAATTGAAATGTGTTTGTAACAATATACTTTGTATATACAGATAGATACATATCTATCTATATATGTAGCGCACCCACCTCTCCCCAACCTGCATTTAATTAGGCTCCTCGCAGGCAGAGAGAGGCACACCACACCACAAGCCCGTACCCTCCTGAGTAAAGAGGTTGAGCGGTGTTAGTTTTGGGTAGGGTTGTCCCGATACCGATACTAGTATCGGTATCGGCACCGATACCGAGCATTTCCCCAAGTACTTGTACTCGGGGGAAATGCTCTGATGCTTCACCTGGGCAGTCAGGGATGATCGGTGCGGCAGGGGGAGTTACAAGCACTCATCTGCCTGTATACATTTCAATAAAGCCTGACCGCTTCTCCCCCGACCCCCCCCCCCCTTTTCAGCTGCTTTAGTGAAATTTATACAGCGGTGATCGGTGCTTGTAACTCCCCCCAAAACCGCACCGATCACCGCTGACTGTCCCTGTATCTTTCTCCGTGCTGCTGCTATACTCCTCCACGCTCTGTGTCCCCCTCTGTGCTGCTCTCCCCCTCCGTGCTCTGTGTCCCCCTCAGTGCTGCTCTCCCTCTCCGGTTCGTTGTCCCCCTCTGTGCTGCTCTCCCCCTCCGTGCTCCCCTCGGTGCTGCTCTCCTTCTCCGGGTGTCCTTGTATCCCCCTCAGTGCTGCTGCTGTCCGCGCTCCGTGTCACCCTCCTGCTGATCTCCCCCTCCGCGCTCCGAGTCCCCCCACCATGTCCTCCTCCACTCCCTCTGTCCTCGATCTGTCAGGATGGAGAGCGGAGGTAGGAGCCGCTAAACCCGGCTCTTTCCTTTTTGAATGAACAGAGTCAGTGATCACTGACTCTGTTCATTCATATAACTGAAACATCGTAACCTGTGTTTACGATGCTTCAGTTTATGAATGGAGAGGAGCCTCCTGTCCATTTATTTTAGCTGAGGCTGCAGAGAAAGGGACTGGGGAATCTGTGTCCTCAGTCCCTTTCTCTGTCTCATAGGGGAGATGTCAGAGGTCTGTTAAGACCCATGAAATCTCACCAAAGCCCCCCAACAGCGCTAAAAAAAAAGGGAAAAAAAATGAATTGTAAAAAATAATAAAAATGTAAATAAATGTAGCGGGCTGTTCCCCTTTAATGCAGAGAGACAAGAAGTTCCAGGTGAGAGGTGTGTCGGGAGGAAGTAAAGAGACATTATGGAAGTGAAAGCAGAGGAGAGAGAGACTACATCTCCCAGTACATCTTGCAGCACCCAGGGTGCATTGCTCCAGAACAGAGACTGCTGGGGCAGACTTTATAAAGGGGAGGCGGAGTTTTGGTCGGCCTCTTTTGGACCCCCCCTCTCCTAGCAAGAGGATGTCTGTGCTGAACTGAACTGCTGTGTGCACAAGGCCTGAAGCCCGGGCCGTGTGCTCCTTTCCAAAGAGCCCTCTGCCAGCCTAGCAGAGCCTTAGAAACATCTAATCCTCCTTGCTGCAGTACACCAGAAGGATTGAAGACTTGGATGTCGGTGGATTCCTGTTCCTAGACGAATCGATGGAGGAAAGGGACTTGGACTTGTCCAGGTGGTGAGAGCTGTTTAAAGACAGATACTTTATCTTTACTATTCGTTGGGATTACAAAGTTGTTCTTCAAGTGCACCACCAAGAGATTGCTAGCGAATATTGTTTCACTGAACTTCCATTTAGATCAGTCAGGCCTGACTGCATAGGTAGACATTGCTGGGTGTTAGTCTACCCATGAGGGGAAGTAGCTGTAAAAGGGCAGCGCTAGAGTTGCATAGCAATACTTTATTATTCTGATTACTCTGTTTATCTTTATTACTGTTTATTGCAGGGATCTGCAACTTGTTATACTGTTGTTTATTACTTGCCCATTAGCCTCAGTAAAATATCTGGGTAAAGTACATTTGGTGTCAGTTCCGCTTACTTTAATAGGAGTTTTAAAGTATATTCTGTGTATGTTTGTTATAGGACTGCGTCACCAACAGTTGCGGTCACGCGGTCCTATCTCTCTATCACCAGCTGTGCCACGGGAGGTTAGAGCCGATTGCCGGGGGTTGACGGCGGTGCACTGCAGGGCCCAAATCAATATCAGCGGCTCTCTTAACTGGGGGTAGCGCTACACGTGGGGGCTCGAGTCCGGGATCCTTGTACGTTGCACGCTGCAATCAAGCCGGTCAGAAGTACCAGCATGGACCCGCTGGCAATGTCACAGTGGTGCGCAGCGATTGGCGCCGATCCAACCGCGGCGGTAGTCATTGTACTCCCGGGGGAAAGATGGAAGGAAGAGGAGATAAAACAGCTCGTATTGTTACTGTCTCCGAGCCACAAAGCATGGGTGATGGATTTTAGGCCAGATCCAGTGATCTTGTTTACATACGCACTGGTAGAATGGAAAAACGAAATCCCAGAGCATTTTAAAAGTCAGAGTATACAAGCCATAGATAATCAGATCTATCACTTGATACATACGCTGCCAGTGAAGGAAGAATGGTTTCAGACACCAAAGCCATCACTCCCACAATTATCTCCACCACTATCCCCTAAAGCAGAAAAGCTTAAGGAACTATTAAGCCCGGGATCACCGCTGGCCGCTATAGGGCCTGAATTGTTGAATGCTCTAGGAGACCTTGTAATTAAGTGCCAGAAAAGCAGTATGGTGCATGTGGAGGCCGGTTACCGGAAGCTTAGCACCTTCTCAGGGAAGCTCCCCGTCCCTGCGGGGGAGGAACATTTTGACACTTGGGTGGAACAGGCATTGCAGGCAGTAGAAGCATGGGAGGTGCCTGAGGCACAGAAGAGACAGCGAGTCTTAGAAAGTCTGAAAGGTGCCGCGGCAGAAGCGGTGAAGAGCTTCCGGTTTGGAAATGAAAACTGTACAGCTCAAGATTGCCTGGCCATGCTGCAGGAAGAGTTTGGTCAGCTGGAGAAGGTGTCAGAGATGATTTATCAAATTGAACACACTCTCCAGCAGCCGAATGAGAAACTGTCAGAATATGTTAGAAGGCTGAACAGGCAGTTATGCAAGATTGTACTGAAGAAGGGAATGCTGCCCAAAGATGCAGATGAAGCACGCATGAAGAAGATCATGAGGGGAGCGCGGCGCTCAGACCCGGTCTGGCTGCACCTGAAAACCTCAGGAGGAGGAATGTCACTAACCTACTCTGATCTAATAAAAATTATTAGGGACGAAGAGGCGCTGCAGGAAGATCAGCAGGTGGCCAAGGCGAATGTCACACCTGTACCAGTGTTGGTCCATTCGGTCAAGAGCCCAGAAAGAGATGCGGAGGTTGACACTCTGAAATCGCAAATGGCCCAAGTGTTGGAGATGCTGACCTCTTTGATGGAGAAAGATCAGAGAAGACGAGAGAAACCAAGCCCAAGAAAGGAGTTGTTCCCGAACACCTCAGCACCGGCCTCCCTACAGGACCGAGAAGAGGTGATTTGCTATAACTGCGGAGGGAGTGGCCACTTTGCTAACGTATGCTCCAGCCCAAAGAAGAAGAGAACAGATAATTGCAAGCCGGCGGGAAACTCCAAAGGGCCCCGGTGAAGGAGTCAACCGGGTGCCCATCATCTTCAGTGCGCTCCAAACTAAAAAAAAAGGCCAAGAATGGAGGAGACAAAACTCCTAGGAGGAGGTATAGTACACCCCCACCAAGATGTACCCCAGAGGGAGGGGGCAAGACCCTTCAGTGGAAGTACAGCACCCCAAAGAAGGAACATCCACCTAAAAGGAACAATAAAATCCCTCAGCGGGTTTGTGCCCCCATTGAGAGGGAGAAAGTCAATGCATGCCAGGCTCAGGAAAAATTAAAGTCCAAAAGGAGCAGGGCAAGGGTCGAAAGCCAAAAAAAAGAGGTGACCCCAGTCCGGCCATACCCAAAGGAACTGGTGGGCCCGTCTCCTACTGTGCCCATTCAAGTGGAAGGAGTCTATACTAAAGCTCTTTTGGACACCGGAGCACAGGTGACTTTACTATACCGGGACTTCTATGATAGGCACTTGAGTCATCTGCCTATCCAGAAGATAGAAGAGCTGGAGATATGGGGACTTGGAACCCAGAGTTTCCCTTATGATGGGTACCTGCCCATAAAGATGACTTTCGACCCATCCGTGGCTGGGAAGGCTGAAGTGTTTGACACCCTGGCAGTTGTGTGTCCCCGGCCGCCTGGAGCCAGCAAGATTTCCCTGATCATTGGGACAAACACGGATCTAGTCAGGAGACTCCTGACCCCTCTAGTGAAAGAGAGAAACCATTCAGCCACCAAAATCCATCCCATGCTAAAGATGGCCTACCAACGACTGGTCTTAGAGCAGAAGACCCCGGGAGAGGGGATAGGGAAGGTGTGGAGACTTGGCAGAGAAGGAGTAGTGCTACAGCCCGGAGAAGTAACCTGTCTTAGGGCCACTGTGAAGCTTTCGTGGGAACAACCTGGCCCCTTTGTCATGCTGGAATCAGACCCAAGGGAAGAGTCCTCAGGCCTGGAAGTGATACCAGAAGTGATTCCGTTCAAGGCCCTGAAGAAGGCCCATGGCAGAGTTCCGGTGAGTGTTAGGAACACTACGGGAGGACCCATGGAGATCCCTGCCAGAGTGTTGCTTGGTCAGGTGAGCCCTGCTGCCCCGGTCACTTGGTCCGAAGTCAAGGGGACGGGTGACGGAGGAGATGTTTGGGAGAAACTGTCCGTGGAAAACCCGAACCTACCCAGGGCTTGGAAAGAAAGAGCCAAGGCCCAGCTGACCAGGTGGGAGAAGATCTTTTCCGAAGATGAATTCGATGTGGGGTGTGCAAGAAGTGCCACCCATCGGATCCGCCTCCAAGAAGATAAGCCCTTCCGAGAGAGGGTCAGGCGGGTCCCCCTGGCAGATCTGGAGGATCTGAGGGAACAACTTGTAGAACTAAAGAAGACTGGTGTGATCCGGGAGTCTAGAAGTCCCTATGCCTCCCCAATCGTGGTGGTCAGAAAGAAGAATGGGTCGTTGAGGCTTTGTATCGATTACAGGACTCTCAACAGGAGAACCATCCCTGACCAATACACCACGCCAAGGATAGAAGATGCCCTACAAAGTTTGTCTGGAGCCAAATGGTTCAGTGTGATGGACCTCAAGAGTGGGTACTATCAAATCCCTATGCACCAAGAAGACAGGAAGAAGACAGCCTTCATAACCCCGGTGGGATTCTTCGAATTCAATAGGATGCCTCAGGGTCTGTCTGGAGCTCCTGCTACCTTTCAACGCCTTATGGAGAAGACTGTTGGAGACATGAATCTTATAGAAGTCCTTGTGTACTTGGACGATGTCATTGTCTTTGGAAGAACCTTGGAAGAACATGAAGCCAGGTTGGAGAAAGTATTGAGAAGACTCAGCGAAGAGGGACTTAAGCTTTCCCCCGAGAAGTGTCGGTTCTACCAGTCTTCTGTGAACTATCTGGGGCACATAGTGTCTGAAGAAGGGGTGGCCACAGATCCTGAGAAGTTGGAAGCAGTCACTTCCTGGCCACGACCCACCACAGTAACAGAGCTCAGATCCTTCCTGGGGTTCTGCTCCTATTATAGGAGGTTTGTGGAGGGGTTTGCTCGGATTGCCCGCCCGTTGAATGAATTGCTAAAGGCAGAAGGGGAAGAGGATGACTCAGGGCCCAGGAGGCCTGGTGAGTCAGTTCAAGATCAGTGGAACCCAAGGTGTGAAGAGGCCTTTCATGCTCTGAAGAGGAGCTTAACCACTGCCCCAGTCCTGGCCTACGCCGACCCTACCAGACCTTATGAATTACATGTGGATGCCAGCCATGAGGGTCTAGGTGGTGTACTCTACCAAGAACATGAAGGACAACTGCGACCAGTGGCCTATGTGAGCAGGAGCCTGACCCCCTCAGAAAAGAATTACCCCACTCATAAGCTGGAATTCCTGGCCCTCAAATGGGCGGTAGTAGACAAGCTAAAAGACTACTTGTATGGGGCAGAGTTTACTGTGAAGACAGACAACAACCCCCTGACCTACCTCTTCACCACCGCGAAACTAGATGCCACCGGACACAGGTGGTTGGCCGCATTGTCTGGATTCAACTTCAGTCTGAAGTACAGACCAGGAGCCGGAAATAGGGATGCAGATGCCCTGTCCCGGAGGTCTCATGCCACGACAAATGACTGGGAAGATTGGACCCAAGTGGCACCGGACGGGGTGCGGGCCCTTTGTCAAGGGGCTGAATTCCAAGCCAGAGGAGGCTCCAGAGCAGAAGAAATAGGGGTTACCATGGTAGGAGTCCCCAAACACTATTGTGGGGTAACTCAACTGGAGGAAGACAACCTACCGAGACTGTCCAAGAAGGAGTTGAGGTGTGACCAATTGGAAGACCCCATGGGGAGATTGGTCCTCGAAGCCCTGGAGAATCAGGATCCCAACAAATTCCTACATCACCCCTCAAAGGAGGCTCGCCTGTTGAGGAAGGAATTGGACAGGCTACAGGTACATCAGGGAGTGGTCTACCGAAGGGGCCCCTCTGATGACTCAGAAGATAAGTGGCAGTTATTTCTTCCAGAGAAGCACCGAGAGACTGTACTAATTGCCCTGCATGACCATCATGGTCACCTAGGGGCAGAAAGGACCTTCCAGCTTGTCAGAAATCGGTTCTATTGGCCCTGCATGAGGGCAGAAGTAGAGGAGTATTGCCATTCCTGTGCACGATGCATTCAGAGAAAGACCCTACCCCATCAAGCTGCCCCAATGGGCCACTTACAGAGTCAAGGCCCAATGGATCTGGTATGCATTGACTTTCTCTGCCTCGAACCCGACCTGAGTGGATTGGGGAATGTTCTGGTAATAACAGACCATTTCACCCGCTATGCTCAAGCTTTCCCAACCAAAGACCAGAAGGCATCCACCGTGGCCAAGATACTTATGGAGAAGTATTTTGTCCATTACGGACTACCACAGAGACTCCACTCAGATCAAGGAAGGGACTTTGAGAGTCGGTTGATCCGAAGACTTTTGGATTCATTAGGAATAAAGAAGACCAGAACCACGCCTTACCACCCACAAGGAGATGCTCAGCCGGAGAGATTTAACCGGACCCTGCTCAACATGTTGGGAACCTTAGAAACAGAGAAGAAGCAACACTGGAGTCAGCACATATCAGCCCTAGTACATGCCTATAACTGTACCACAAGTGACGCCACTGGCTACTCCCCTTATCGACTTATGTTTGGGAGAGAAGCAAGGCTACCTGTGGACCTGGCCTTTGGCACTTCTATAGACAATACCTCAGCTACATCCCACAAGGGATACGTGGACAGACTTAGACGTAGCTTGCAGGTGGCCTATGAACAAGCCCAGGCGGCTTCGGATCAAAGGGGGGCCCGCAACAAGAGAAATTTTGATCTGAAGGTTCGAGTGCAAGATCTGCAGCCCGGGGACCGAGTACTGCTACGCAATCTGGGGGTCCCTGGAAAACACAAGCTTGCCGACAGGTGGAGATCTGAGCCCTATGTTGTCTGTAGGAAGTTGCCCGGTTTGCCTGTCTACAAACTAAAGCCAGAAGGAAAGGTGGGTCCACTGAAGACGTGGCATCGGAACCACCTGCTCCCACTTGCTGAGGCAGTCAGAATACCTCCCGTGAGAGACTCCCCTGAACCGGCCTCTATCCTGGATATTCCTAGGCCGAACACTCGGTCCCAGACCTCTCGAGCCAAAGATGGGGAGGCCTCCCAATTGAGTACAGAAGAAGGTGGAGAACTGGACTGGCTGTGGCCTCCCTCGACTCTGGGAACGTCCGCCATAGATCTCCCAAATGGAGGGGATACCCCAGATGCAACGCTGAATCCGGAGGCTACTGAATTCATACCCTTCAGTCCCTCAGCTGATTACTGGGAAGATGTTCCTGACACTTGCGCAGAGGAGGACTCTAGAGATTCCATACGTCAGTCAACTTCTGAATCAGAGGTTCCAGAACCAGCAATGTTACCTGAACTTACTCCTGACGAAGAGCCTGTGGTGCCAGAGTCAGAAGCACCAAGAGAGCAGAGGGCTCGCAGAGTCATCAGGCCTCCCAAGAAACTAACTTACCCCCAAATGGGGACGAGCTCAGAGGACTCTGTTGTAACGGCTAGGAGAAGTGTTGAACAACCTGATCCTTCCACCGTCCATTTGGTGGAGGGCAACCCCAGCTCACTCTCTGGCACAGTTAGGCAGGCCACTCATGGTAGTGTGACCTGTGGGCAAGAGAGTTCCATCCCAAAGTTTTGGTGGGAATTCCCTATGCCAACATCATGCTCGACATTGTCCAAAATGGTAAACAGTATTTGTTGAAGTTTATCTTTGGGGACCAAAGAGTTCAAGTGGGGGGAGTGTGTAGCGGGCTGTTCCCCTTTAATGCAGAGAGACAAGAAGTTCCAGGTGAGAGGTGTGTCGGGAGGAAGTAAAGAGACATTATGGAAGTGAAAGCAGAGGAGAGAGAGACTACATCTCCCAGTACATCTTGCAGCACCCAGGGTGCATTGCTCCAGAACAGAGACTGCTGGGGCAGACTTTATAAAGGGGAGGCGGAGTTTTGGTCGGCCTCTTTTGGACCCCCCCTCTCCTAGCAAGAGGATGTCTGTGCTGAACTGAACTGCTGTGTGCACAAGGCCTGAAGCCCGGGCCGTGTGCTCCTTTCCAAAGAGCCCTCTGCCAGCCTAGCAGAGCCTTAGAAACATCTAATCCTCCTTGCTGCAGTACACCAGAAGGATTGAAGACTTGGATGTCGGTGGATTCCTGTTCCTAGACGAATCGATGGAGGAAAGGGACTTGGACTTGTCCAGGTGGTGAGAGCTGTTTAAAGACAGATACTTTATCTTTACTATTCGTTGGGATTACAAAGTTGTTCTTCAAGTGCACCACCGAGAGATTGCTAGCGAATATTGTTTCACTGAACTTCCATTTAGATCAGTCAGGCCTGACTGCATAGGTAGACATTGCTGGGTGTTAGTCTACCCATGAGGGGAAGTAGCTGTAAAAGGGCAGCGCTAGAGTTGCATAGCAATACTTTATTATTCTGATTACTCTGTTTATCTTTATTACTGTTTATTGCAGGGATCTGCAACTTGTTATACTGTTGTTTATTACTTGCCCATTAGCCTCAGTAAAATATCTGGGTAAAGTACATTTGGTGTCAGTTCCGCTTACTTTAATAGGAGTTTTAAAGTATATTCTGTGTATGTTTGTTATAGGACTGCGTCACCAACAGTTGCGGTCACGCGGTCCTATCTCTCTATCACCAGCTGTGCCACGGGCGGTTAGAGCCGATTGCCGGGGGTTGACGGCGGTGCACTGCAGGGCCCAAATCAATATCAGCGGCTCTCTTAACTGGGGGTAGCGCTACATAAAAAAACACACTGACACAATAAAAACCCCCCCCACCCACCCCCCACCCCCTAAAAAAAATAAAGCACTGTAAAAAAAAAAAAAATACTGACACATGACATTAAAAAAAAGTATCGGTAATCGGTATCGGCGAGTACTTGAAAAAAAGTATAGGTACTTGTACTCGGTTTTAAAAAAGTGGTATCGGGACAACCCTAGTTTTGGGCCTTGTCTGCCAGAGTAAAAGTCCTCCCAGAATGATCTCACCTCTACCTTAGATAGATGCAAGTCCTCGTTTTCCACAGGAATGTGAATGTCCACACTAGCTGAAAGTCCAACTCAACATTTATTTCACACAGGATAATAAAAAGCCTCTTTGAGAGCAGACAGGTTGGAGCGAAGATACAGGACAGCTTAGGTGTGGAGGAGGTCCAGGCACAAACGTAGCTTAACTCTTTAGACTGTTTAGGTTTCTCAAACAGCTTTGGCGCACGATCTCTGCCACAGACCGTGAGGTTGGTCTCTGCCACAGACCGGGTGAATAAAGTCACTACCACTGACTTGGAACGTAGGGTCACTGCCACTGACCTGGTGAATAGGGCCTTGCCCTATGAAGTCACTGCCACTGACTTGAACGAGTAGGGTCACTGCCACTGACCTGAACAAGTAGGGTCACTGCCACTGACCTGGTGAACTTCCTTCTTAAAGTATTTGGCCCATGTCAAGGAGAAAACATCCCTCCGGAGAGTTTCCAAGAGGCCCTCACCGTCACCACGACTCTGCGCTAGGTCTTCGGAAAGGGTTACCTCCCTGGCCTCCTCATTTCAGATACGGGTCCCCTCGCAAGGCTGCACCCTGGGAGTCCTCTTTCCCTAGCAGACCCCTATAGAAGGTTGCTGGGCCCCGGGCCGTCAAATAGTACCTCACCCTAGACTGAAGGTGTCTGGGATGGAACAGAAACTCCACCTCCGGGCCTAAGGCACCCGGAGACGACCCTCCTCACGCCCAGGCCAAAGGTGCCTGGGCACGGACAAACCACACACACCCAGGCTGAAGGTGCCTGGGCGTGGACGAACCCCAATGGAAGATGTCCGCCCCCTTTTATACCCTCTCCCGACAGGCACAGCAGGTTCCCCTCCCCGCCGTACTACTGCCGAGAGGGGACACAAAAAGTGCAGCCCTGGATAGGTGGTTCAACCCTGGCCTATGGCGACAGCGCCACCCGTAGGCCACAGGGAACTGTACACCAACACAATCTCCCATTAACAAAAAATGGTCCATAAACCCTAACAATCAATGTGTCTGAGCCTAATTACCACTCAGACACTACCCTTAGATTGAACACCCCGCTACACATTCCCCCCACTAAATAGACACTGGTCCCCAGTGTCTGGAGCAAACCCATGCCTCTCAAGCCTGAGTCAGCATAGGCCCAATCCAGAGACTATCTAAAAAAAAAACAATTTTGAGCAAACAAAAAAACTGCCTGTTTGTGCCGGAACCTATACATGGGGAAAGGGGGTTAAACATAGAAAAGAAAGAAGAGTAACACACATGTGCACAGTAAAACATCAAATGTCACATGACATACTTCAATAAATATTTACATTTCCCTCCCACCTGCACTAACTAAGGTTCACCCCATTCTCAGTAACCTTGTTGGACGTCCGCCTGCAGGGGAAGAAAAAAAAACCACAACTAAAATGACACTTGTTGGAATGAACAGATTCTCCCCTAGAGGAAAATCCCTTCTTTCCAAAAGTAAGCTGCATATATCACACTTGCAAAGCAATAGTTGCACAACACCGCCACCTAGTGGTAGTGCTGTGATTGAGACACAGATGCTTGACAATCTTCTTCTTCTTGACGGTGACCCTAAACTATGTACACCCCAAAGTCCTTGTATCTTTGCGGTAGGGAGGGAGGGGAGAAAAAAAAAACAACGGCTCCCGCTTCTCCAATGAGTAGAATACCCTTCTGTTAGGGCAAAGTTCCTGGGCTCCAGAGGATGCACTCTAGGAATAAAGCAAACACAAAAGAGTCTAGTCTCTTAAAGGTAATAGTGTGGGTCTGGCAACACCAGCGGTTTCCAATGCTTATCGAAAGTGTCAATGTGATACTCGACATTGTCCTTATCTTTCCGGCAGATGAGCACCTTGTCCGCATAAATGTGGTGACCGAGCTTCCAGGCAGCCTTACAGTCCTTATATCTCTGAGTAGCTGCAGGAGAACATGAGAAGTATCTGCGGGCCTGGGGGAACTTTAATGCGTGTCCACATAAAGTCCGCGTACCACCGGTGTCTGCAGGCCTCTACTTCAAACAAAAGTTTTTTAGGCAGGTACGGGTACTCCCATCCATACTCGCTGGCTACCTTCTGGTTAAATAACCTCTGTAATCTGGACAATGGTGGCATGGTGGTACGGTCTCCCGTTCCAGGTAGAACTATGGCATCTGGGTGTCGAGGTACTTTCACTACCTCAGGACCAAACATAGGGGCCCGCAGTGACACCCGTCCCATTTCAGTAGCTGATGCAGGAATCTCCGGCTGTGGAAGGGCAGACAAGGGGACAGATCCCTCCTCAGGCTTTGAGGCCTCCACCCAGGGCGTGCTATCCCCAGTGGACATGGGTGGGTCCCTGTTTCTACGGGACGAAGACAGGGGCATCTTATCACATCCCTTCCGTTCAAACAGTTCATCAACTGCGGCATCATCTCCCGCATCAGAGATTGACTCCAGGTTGGAAGTGTCATATTCCTCCGCAGGCAGGTAACTCCTGGTAGAGGACGAGTCACCCCCTTTGACTAATTCACGGGCATGTGAATCCCCAACACTTGGGACCTTGGACAGAGTCTCTTCCCCCGGCTTACCTCGGCTTGTAGCTGAACCAGGACGTCCGGGACTTTTCCCTTCGGATGCATCCGTTCCGAGAAAGCGCTGGGGGCGTAGCTCCACCATGGCCGCGGGAAGCTTTCACGAACCCGATCTTCCTCTTGGGCGGTGGGAGAAAGGACTCTGTGGTGACCGAAGCAACATCTTCCGGTCTTTCAATCTCTGGAACAATCTCATCTGTGACTTCCTCCGAAGTCCCGACAGTGCGCGCAGGGGTGGCTGTGTAAGCTCTGATTCCTCCTTCCAGAGTGGTGGTGCCCGTAAGGCAATTGAGGTGGAAAGCCCAAGGCTTTTCTGTAGGTTGCTCCACCTCAAACAAGAACTCCTTACATAGCTCGCATCGCCCAAATGGCTTCAGATGTACCACCAGTCCCGAGCAGCCAGGACAAATCACTCCGAGAGCCTCCACATCTTTGCAAATGTAGAGGGCAAAATGTCCTCGGGGCTTAAGCCGAATCCCCGTATCCGTCAAGGGAGCAGCAAATGAAGTCATCTTCATAGTAGTAGTAGCCGGAACCTATGAGTCATGAGAAGCCATGTTATCCATTCGCTGTTCCATTGCGCACTGTCCCTTTCGCGCCAAAGTCCCCACGCGGCCAGACTCCTCCCATCTCCTGCATTGTTTGCGGGCTTTCTCTCGGTCACGCCCACAAACTACGCAGTCAGGGTTCTCTTCGTGGGGCAGTTCTCAATATGGCCGACCTCCACGGAACTTCACTGGGGAATAAAGTTTAAACTCTGGGGGGGGGGGTTCTTCAACACTTCCAAACGCAAACAAATCCCGGACTCGAGCCCCCACGTGTAGCGCACCCACCTCTCCTCAACCTGCATTTAATTAGGCTCCTCGCAGGCAGAGAGAGGCACACCGCACCACAAGCCCGTACCCTCCTGAGTAAAGAGGTTGAGCAGTGTTAGTTTTGGGCCTTGTCTGCGGCCAGAGTCAAAGTCCTCCCAGAATGATCTCACCTCTACCTTAGATAGATGCAAGTCCTCGTTTTCCCCAGGAATGTGAATGTCCACACTAGCTGAAAGTCCAACTAAACATTTATTTCACAGAGGATAATAAACAGCCTCTTTGAGAGCAGACAGGTTGGAGCGAAGATACAGGACAGCTTAGGTGTGGAGGAGGTCCAGGCACAAACGTAGCTTAACTCTTTAGACTGCTTAGGTTTCTCAAACAGCTTTGGCGCACGATCTCTGCCACAGACCGTGAGGTTGGTCTCTGCCCCAGACCGGGTGAATAAAGTCATTGCAACTGACTTGGAACGTAGGGTCACTGCCACTGACCTGAACGAGTAGGGTCACTGCCACTGACCTGGTGAACTTCCTTCTTAAAGTATTAGGCCCATGTCAAGGAGAAAACCAGAGGCCCTCAACGCCACTGCGTCTCTGGCTGGGTCTTCGGAAAGAGTTACCTCCCTGGCCTCCTCATCTCAGATACGGATCCCCTCGCAAGGCGGCACCCTGGGAGTCCTCGATCCCTAGCAGACCCCAGCCCGGGCCTTCAAATAGTACCTCTCCCCAGACTGAAGGTGTCTGGGATGGAACAGGAACTCCCCCTCCGGGCCTAAGGCACCCAGAGACCACCCTCCTCACGCCAAGGCCGAAGGTGCCTGGGCGTGGACGAACCACACACACCCAGGCTGAAGGTGCCTGGGCGTGGACGAACCCCAATGGAAGATGTCCGCCTCCTTTTATACCCTCTCCCGACAGGCACAGCAGGTTCCCCGCCCTGCCGTACTACTGCCGAGAGGGGACACAAAAGGTGCAGCCCTGGATTGGTGGTTCAACCCTGGCCTATGGCGACAGCGCCACCCGTAGGCCACAGGGAACTGTACACCAACACTATCTCCCATTACCAAAAAAATGGTCCATAAACCCTAACAATCAATGTGTCTGAGCCTAATTACCACTTACACTACCCTTAAATTGAACACCCCGCTACACACATATATATATATATTGTGACAGCAGGAAGGTAAAGTCACCTGGTTGCATCCAGGGGGGTAGATATATTTCGCCCAGATTCAGGCTTTACGCCGACTTATACAACTAGGTGGAGAGTTGTATAAGGCTAGTGGGCTCATGGATGACTCATACCTCTAGGGAGAGTGTGGGGCGTCGTGCAGACAGAGATGAGGAGACCAGCTGAACCTTGTCAGCTCATTTAGGCCTCTATAAGAACTCCCAGCTTCATTAGATGTTAGCTCATGCCTGGAACCAGACCTGTGTGGACTGTCTAGGGAGAGTGAACCCCTGTGCGGTGAGGCAAAGCCTGTGTGGCTATTTGTTTGGACTTTTACTAAACCAGGGACTTAGGGACTAGGACAGCACTAGGCTGATCCCAGTTGTTAGTTAGGAAACCTGTATGTTTAGTCAGAGGTCAACTTGACCAGGATTTATTTTGGTTATGTTTCTTTTGCTTTGCTGTGTTTTGTCACTGTAAATAGAAAATAAACCGCACCTTTTTTTGATTTTGAAAACCACAACCTCCGTTTGCTGGGCCTGTTTTGTGTGGGGAGCCCATCCCGGGGGTCACACACACCCGCTGCCGAGCTAACCCCCTCACAGTTGGTGGAGAACCAGTGGCAGTTTTTTTTAAGCCAGCATGGAGGAGATACTGAAGCAGCTGGCTCTAGCAAATGCCAATCAACAGCAGACAAATGCAGGTTTGCAAAGGAGCCTTGCAGCCCAGCAGCAGACAAACGCAACTTTGCAACAGAGTCTGGAGGCTCAGCAACGAGCCCAGCAGCAATCTGAGGCCCGCTTCATAGACCTGTTGCAGAAGCAAGAGCAGAGACTACAACAACAGATGGAAGCAGTAATGCAGCAACGTCCGCAGACCAGTGAGGAAAGCCGTCCCACTAATACCGCGTCCTTTGGGGTGAATCGTTTATTGACAAAAATGACTGGAGAGGATGATCCAGAGGTATTTTTGACCACATTTGAAAGGACCGCTGAAAGAGAAAAGTGGCCTGAGGAGCAGTGGGCTGGACTGGTGGCTCCTCTGTTAACTGGTGAATCGCAGAAAGCTTACTATGACCTAGAGCCTAACCAAGCAAAAGACTATGTGATGCTAAAAGCTGAAATATTGGCAAGGCTGGGTGTCACACCCAGGCTGTCCGGGCTCAGCGTGTGCATAACTGGACTTTCCAGCTTGGAAAACCCCCCAGGTCTCAAATGTATGATCTCATTCACCTGAGCAGAAAGTGGCTACAGCCAGAGACTTTGTCCGCACCAAAGATTGTGGAACGTGTTGTAATGGATCGGTTTTTGAGAGCTCTTCCTACTGCCATCCAAAAGTGGGTAAGCCATGGAGACCCAGAGACGGCCGATGGTCTTGTGGATCGTGTGGAGAAATACTTGGCTACAGAGAACCTGACGGCCTCTTCCAGAGACACTCGGACTTTCCACCCTAAGACCAGACCATCCCCAGGGGCGGATAAGAGGATTCCAAGGGGTGAGGGTGGAGAGAGTGAGAGGGTGGGAGCTCTACCCCAAGTTTGGCGAGAACAGCCTGGGAAATCAGCGGCTCAAGAGGCGGCAAGAAGGATCGTTTGCTACCGCTGCCGGCAAGCGGGACATATTGCAGCCAATTGCCCGGTTGTGGAGGAACCCATGCAGTGTGACTTTCTGACGGGCAGACGTCAGTCGCTGTGTGCGACAGTCGCATGCACTGCCATTCGAGGAACTGAGAAACATTTATGCAAAATGTGTGTTAATGGTAGAAATGTTGTGGTATTGCTGGATTCAGGTAGCCTTGTGACCCTGATAAAGGCTGAGTTAGTTAAAACAGAGGTCTCTGGGAATAGCAAGGTAGCTGTTATTTGTGTGCATGGGGACACCCGAGAGTATCCAGTGACTACAGTGTGTTTCGAGACCCCCAAAGGTACCCTCTCTCATCCAGTGGGCTTAGTATCTCAGTTACCGCATGACGCCATTGTGGGAAGGGATTTTCCGAAGTTCTGGGAACTGTGGGATGATCCTGAGCCCCTCACTGGTGCCCCTATGTACCAGGAATGTGATAGCCAGAACTCCCCTGAGAGTGGTGAGGACTCTCCGGAATTTCCCTTATCAGTATTGGCAGGGGAGACTCAAGAAACTGGAGAGGAGCCCACCTCCTCAGACGAAAACCTACCATCTGTGGAGTTTTCTGATCTTGAGGTTCACAGGGAAAACTTTGCCACAGAACAGTTGAAAGACCCCGCCCTAATAAAGGCACGGGAAAACGTAGTGAAAATAGATGGTGAGTTAGTGAACCCAGATAATACCTGCACTTACCCATACTTCAGCGTAGAGAAGGACCTACTGTATCGGGTGGCAAAAAGGGCAGAAGAAACCGTTGAGCAGCTTGTGGTGCCCAAACCTTACAGGAAGTTGGTGTTGGAGTTGGCCCATGGGCACATTCTTGGAGGTCATCTGGGGACAGAGAAAACCCGAGAGAGGGTATTACAGAGATTCTATTGGCCGGGGGTGATGAAGGACGTAGAAAATTATTGTTCCTCCTGCCCTGTGTGTCAGAGGTTGGCCCCGATGCCACATTTCCGTAGCCCGCTGGTCCCTCTACCCATCATTGAGGTCCCGTTTGAGAGGATCGCCATGGATTTGGTAGGTCCTATAATCAAGTCCGCTAGGGGGCACCAGTACATATTAGTTATAATGGACTATGCCACCCGTTATCCAGAAGCGATCCCTCTCCGAAATACCTCGGCCAAAACCATAGCCAAAGAGCTATCTCTTGTTTTTAGCCGGGTGGGTATTTGTAAAGAACTGCTTACGGACCAAGGTACACCCTTTATGTCCCGGGTTATGAAAGAGCTGTGTAAATTGTTCAAAGTGACGCAATTGCGTACGTCTGTGTATCACCCCCAAACCGATGGGCTGGTTGAAAGATTCAACAAAACCCTAAAACAAATGTTGAAGAAAGTGGTGGATAGAGATGGAAAGGATTGGGACTGTTTACTTCCTTATTTGATGTTTGCTATTAGGGAGGTGCCCCAATCCTCTACGGGATTCTCCCCCTTTGAGTTACTGTATGGGAGACACCCAAGAGGGCTGTTGGATATTGCCAAGGAAACTTGGGAAAGTGAGAGTTCTCCCCACAGGAGTGTGATTGAGCATGTCGCCCTGATGCAAGATCGAATTGCACAGGTAATGCCCATCGTGAAGGAACATTTGGCCCAAGCGCAGTTGGCACAGCAGAGAGTGTACAACCGTGGAGCCAAGACCCGTACCTTTTCCCCGGGGGATAGGATATTGGTACTTGTCCCTACGGTTGAAAGTAAATTCCTTGCCAAATGGCAAGGCCCCTACGAGATAATGGAAAAAGTGAGCGAAGTGAATTACAAGGTCAGACAACCAGGAAGGCGAAAGCCCGAACAGATCTATCACGTTAATCTGTTGAAAGCCTGGAGGGATAGAGAGTCCCTAGTCGCAGACACTTGGTCACCAGCTCAAACTGGTTGCGTGATTCCTGAGGTTGGAATAGCAGCCACCTTGTCACAACCCCAACAACAGGAGGTTAAGGAGTTTGTGCTTCGCAACAAGGAGGTATTCTCTGAGCTGCCGGGACAAACATCTGGGGTAGAGCATGACATCATTACCCCGCCCGGTGAAAGGGTGAAGTTAAAACCCTATCGGATCCCAGAGGCTCGACGGGAGGCAATACGGGAGGAAGTACAGAAAATGCTGAACTTAGGGGTGATAGAGGAGTCCCAAAGTGATTGGTCTAGTCCCATCGTGTTGGTGCCTAAACCGGATGGGAGCTGGCGATTTTGTAACGATTTTCGTCAGTTGAACAAAGTTACAAAATTTGACACCTACCCCATGCCACGTATAGATGAGTTGATCGACCGGCTGGGAACAGCCCGATACATGACGACTCTTGACCTCACAAAAGGGTATTGGCAAATCCCCCTGGCCAAGTCGGCCAAAGAGAAAACCGCATTTGTAACCCCAGACGGGGCGTTCCAATATAAAAGAATGCCGTTCGGGTTACAGAATGCGCCGGCCACATTCCAGCGGAAAATGGACCAGATGCTGAGGCCCCATCGGAAGTATGCTGCGGCTTACCTGGATGACGTAATTGTCCATAGCACAGATTGGGCCTCACATCTGCCAAAAGTGCAAGCAGTCCTGGACTCTGTTCGGGAAGCGGGGTTTACGGCTAACCCCAAGAAGTGTACCATTGGGCAGGAGGAGGCCAAATATCTTGGGTACACCATTGGGAGGGGAGTAATAAAACCCCAACTCAACAAAGTCGAGGCCATCCAGAGTTGGCCACGTCCCAACAGCAAGAAGCAGGTACGAGCCTTTCTGGGAATCGCTGGGTATTATCGGCGATTCATTCCCCACTTTGCTTCTAAGGCTGTGCCCCTAACCAACCTGACGAAGGGGAAAGGGTCGGTCATGATTAAATGGACCCCCGAGGCTGAGGCAGCATTCCAATTCTTGAAACAAGCCTTATGTAGCCAGCCAGTGTTGTACTCACCCGACTTCTCTAAAGACTTTGTCGTACAAAGTGATGCGTCAGATGTGGGGTTAGGAGCAGTATTGTCCCAGGTCTGGAACGGGGAAGAGCACCCAGTCATTTACCTCAGCAGGAAGTTGAAGTCCCATGAGGTAAATTACGCCACCGTTGAAAAGGAGTGTTTAGCGGTGAAGTGGGCTCTAGATTCCCTTCGGTACTACCTGCTAGGTAGGCACTTTGACATGGTTACGGATCACGCTCCGTTAAAGTGGATGGCTCAAAACAAGGAAACAAATAGAAGAGTGAATAGGTGGTTCCTGGCCCTCCAGGAATTCAACTTCACAGTAAAGCATCGCCCTGGCGTTCAAATGGGGAATGTGGATGCTTTGTCTCGAGTACATGAATGCCTGATTGCTGGTGTTCCAACCCCGAGGTTAAAACAAGAGGGGGGGGGGTATGTGACAGCAGGAAGGTAAAGTCACCTGGTTGCATCCAGGGGGGTAGATATATTTCGCCCAGATTCAGGCTTTACGCCGACTTATACAACTAGGTGGAGAGTTGTATAAGGCTAGTGGGCTCATGGATGACTCATACCTCTAGGGAGAGTGTGGGGCGTCGTGCAGACAGAGATGAGGAGACCAGCTGAACCTTGTCAGCTCATTTAGGCCTCTATAAGAACTCCCAGCTTCATTAGATGTTAGCTCATGCCTGGAACCAGACCTGTGTGGACTGTCTAGGGAGAGTGAACCCCTGTGCGGTGAGGCAAAGCCTGTGTGGCTATTTGTTTGGACTTTTACTAAACCAGGGACTTAGGGACTAGGACAGCACTAGGCTGATCCCAGTTGTTAGTTAGGAAACCTGTATGTTTAGTCAGAGGTCAACTTGACCAGGATTTATTTTGGTTATGTTTCTTTTGCTTTGCTGTGTTTTGTCACTGTAAATAGAAAATAAACCGCACCTTTTTTTGATTTTGAAAACCACAACCTCCGTTTGCTGGGCCTGTTTTGTGTGAGGAGCCCATCCCGGGGGTCACACACACCCGCTGCCGAGCTAACCCCCTCACAATATATATATATATAGATATAGATATAGATATAGATATAGAGAGATATAGATCTATATCTATGTTAGGGCTGGGCGATTTTCCCCCCCAAAAAAATCTGCGATTTTTTTATAAAAAACTCGATTTACGAATCGATTCGATTTTGTTTTTTTATTATATTAATTAAAGTGCATCAACAAACAAAATTGCAAAGGCAAACCCTTTCTCTAACTGCAAAGTCAGTGTGCAACAAACACACAATATATTCCAGCGCTCATGGAACATACATTATTAACTATTGAAAACTCTTGAAACTCTGTGTGTGATTCCTTCTGTCCCAGCCTTGGTGCGATCCTGGCTCTGCATCCTTTTGGGTTGGAGGGCCCTCCACACGCTGGTCTGCCTGTTGTCTATCATTCAAGGTACTGTGCTCACACTGAGATCATGCCACAGGCTTTGTTTTGACTTTTTTAACCCCTCCTTGCTCCACGGATGTCACTGCAAGTTTAACAAGTTTGTCACCACTGGCAACTGGAGAGTTAAGATTCATTTGCCCTCTGCACATTTGGGATTGGATCCCTCTCTTTATTGTGATAAATGGACTAAGCTTTTTTATCAATTCTTCAAGAGTTTTCAATAGTTAATAATGTATGTTCCATGAGCGCTGGATTATATTGTGTGCATGTTGTGTATTTTGTACTTCTGGGTACGGATTTTTTCTTGCTGCGCTGGATCCTGTTTTTTCCCCCTTTTGGATACTTTGTACTTCCCAAAATATTTGGGATTTTTTTCTTATTATTATTATTATCCATTATATTTTTTTCTTTATCCACCAATTTAGCGCTTGTGACCTTTTGTTGTTTTTTGCAGTGTGCAACAAAGATTGTTAAACATCCAAATTATTAATACTGTATTTGGATTTAGCTAATAAAACAACAAAAAATCCTGAGGTTACTTTTAGTTGAATTGAACTGTGTCCATGCCTCACTGTACCCTTGTCTCACTGTGCCCATGTCTCACTGTGCCCATGCTTCAATCACTGTGCCCGTACCTGATGCAGATTTTCATGGTATACGGATTTTACTGCTACACCGGTGGCCATTCCAGTATTCAAAAGCTGCGCCTCCTCCTCGTCTGTGATAGGCGGAACACTCAATTTCCCAGCATTCAGTGTTCCGCCTATCATGGTCATCCTCATAGCACAGACGAGGATGAGAGGATGTCCGTGATAGGCTGAATACTGCCTGCTGTGAAATTGAGTGTTCTGCCTATCACAGACGACGAGGACTCGGGAGGCGCGGCTTTTGAACACTGCAATGGCCGCCGTCTGTCTGCATGACACGCTGATCAGGTAGGCAGACGGCGGCTGCAGCGAGTAGATGTAATTGGGGTAACGCTGCCCAGTGCCATTCCGGATACGCCCCCTGCAGTCCTGCTATGGAAACTTTGAAGGGGAAAAAAATAAAAAATTTTTTTAAAAAAAAAATAAAAAATTAAAATCTAAAAAAATCGATTTTCTTCAAAACTGAATCGATTTGAGCTCAAAACTCGATTCAAGATTAAAATCGATTTTTTTCCCAGCCCTAATCTATGTATATATATATAGATAGATATAGATCTATATCTATCTATATATAGATAAAGAGATATATCTATATATACACAGTATCTCACAAAAGTGAGAACACCCCTCACATTTTTGTAAATATTTTATTATATTTTTTCATGTGACAACACTGAAGAAATGACACTTTGCTACAATGTAAAGTAGTGAGTGTACAGCTTGTATAACAGTGTACATTTGCTGTCCCCTCAGAATAACTCAACACACAGCCATTAATGTCTAAACCACTGGCAACAAAAGTGAGTACACCCCTAAGTGATATTTTCCAAATTAGGCCCAATTAGGCCGGGTTCACACTATTGCGAATTGGATGCGGGATCACTGCATCCAATTCGCAATAGCAGGAGATTGTGACCAGCTCTCTATGGAGCCATTTCACGAATCTCCGATGTGGCTCCAGTGCGAATTTGCACAGGAGCCCTGTGTGTCTTTTGGTCCCTTTCAGGTCCGAATTCAGCACAAAATTCTGGCTGAAATCGGACCTGAAACTGTGAACCAGGACGCACAGGACCCCTGCTGTAAACCGTATCAGCATTAGGTTTGAACCGAGCCTCAGCCATTTTTTTGCCCCGGTGTCATGTGACTCATTAGTGTTACAAGGTCTCAGGTGTGGTTGGGGAGCAGGTGTGTTCAATTTGTTGTTATCGCTCTCACTCTCTCATACTGGTCACTGGAAGTTCAACATGGTACCTCATGGCAAAGAACTCTCTGATGATCTGAAAAAAAGAATTGTTGCTCTACATAAAGATGGCCTAGGCTATAAGAAGATTGCCAAGACCCTAAAACTGAGCTGCAGCACGGTGGCCAAGACCATACAGTGGTTTAACAGAACAGGTTCCACTCATAACAGCTGGGGGAGAAAGCACAGAGGCGCCACTCTAAGTGCAGTATATTACATGTATTTTAATGAGCAAGTAGAGCATACATACTCACAAGGGTAGGGTAAAAATGAGCGTGTCAAACATGGAACGTCCGGGAGGAAAGTCACTCCGATGGCTGCAGGCTGGTGTAGTGGAGCGGGTTGCGCCGGTGGTAGCTGCCGCTTCCTGGATCTCAGTCACACAGGGAGCCAGGGGGATGACGACAGTTCCGGGTAAGCAGTGGGCCGTGTGGATGCCGGCACTTCCGGGTTGCTCAAAGGACCAATAGGCGACGCATTTGCGGAGAATGCGCTCCTTCTTCAGGCCTAACGGGGGCCATGTTGGATGAGGGCTTATAAGCTCTGTGGACAGGTGTGTGGCGGCAACCATGTGAAGAGTACACAGACAAGTGTGTCTTGCCTACAGTCAAGCATGGTGGTGGGAGTGTCATGGTCTGGGGCTGCATGAGTGCTGCCAGCACTGGGAGCTACAGTTCATTGAGAGAACCACGAAGGCCAACATGTAATGTGACATACTGAAGCAGCGCATGATCCCCTCCCTTCAGAGAATGGGCTGCAGGGCAGTATTGCAACATAACGACCCCAAACACACCTCCAAGACGACCGCTGTCTTGCTAAAGGTGATTGGCTGGCCAAGCTGGCCAAGCATGTCTCTAGACCTAAACTCTATTACGCATCTGTGGGGCATCCTCAAATTGAAGGTGGAGGAGCGCAAAGTCTCTAACATCCACCAGGTCCGTGATGTCTTCATGGAGGAGTGGAAGAGGACTCCAGTGGCAACCTGTGAAGCTCTGGTAAACTCCATGCCCAAGAGGTTTAAGGCAGAGCTGGAAAATAATGGTGGCCACACAAAATATTGACACTTTGAGCCCAATCCGGACATTTTCACTAAGACCCCTTTCACACTGGGATGGTGGGGGTGTCGGCGGTAAAGCGCCGCTATTTTTAGCAACGCTTTACCGTCATTTTTGCGGCACTATAAGGCCGCTGGCAGGGCGCTTTTAACCCCCGTTGGCGGCCGAAAAAGGGTTAAAACCGCCCGCAAAGCGCCACTGTAGCGGCACTTTGCCGGCACTGCCTATTGATTTAAATGGGCAGGGGCGCTTTAGGAGCCCTGCTAGCGCACCGCTCCAGTGTGAAAGCCCTGGGGCTTTCACACTGGAGTGAAAGGAGCGGCTCTTTCAGGGCGCTTTGCAGGCACTATAGCGCCTGCAAAGCGCCTCAGTGTGAAAGGGGTCTTAGGGGTGTACTCACTTTTGTTGCCAGCAGTTTAGACATTATTTTGAAGGGACAGCAAAGTTACACTGTTATACAAGCTGTACACTCACTACTTTACATTGTATAAACGTATAAAATAAATTTCATCAGTGTTGTCACATGAAAAGATATAATAAAATATTTATAAAAATGCGAGTGGTGTACTCACTTTTGTGAGATACTGTATATATACACACTATATATACAAAGTATATTCTTACAAACACATTTAAATTTGTGTATTAACTAGCATCTGTCTAATGTCAATGGCCAATTATATTATATATACACACGCACACTTACTGTTCGCATGTTCAGCTATGTAGTGAAAAGATTTGCAGTGGACTTATCTTGGGGTAATGATAGCAATCAAATGGGAAGATCCAACACATATTACTCAATTATATTATCCCCAGCTCAGTCTCCCAGTGGTGCAGCTCAGAGGCTGAGCCAGCTGCTGGTCCAGTCATGGCTGAAAACAGGTCACAGGAATGCAGATCGAACTGCACACCTGGATCCATGCAAAAGAGCTTTGGCCATGGTTTTTCTTTAACCACTTCCCGCCCAGTCAATCGCAAATTGACGTCCGGGAAGTGGTTCTGTTATCCACACTGGACGTCATATGACGTCCTGCGGGATAACAGCCGCCGCGCGCCCGGGGGGCGCGCATCGCGGCGATCGGTGGAGCGGTGGGTCAGTCTGACCCACCGCTACACTGATCTCGGTAAAAAGCCTCAGTCGGAGGCTTTTTACCATGTGATCAGCCATGTCGAATCACGGCTGATCAGGAAGTAAACAGGAAGAGCCGTTGATCGGCTCTTCCTCACTCGCGTCTGACAGACGCGAGTAGAGGAGAGCCGATCGGCGGCTCTCCTGACAGGGGGGGTTCGCGCTGATTGTTTATCAGCGCAGCCCCCCCTCGGATACCCACACTCGACCACCAGGGAAGCCCCCAAGGACCACCAGGGAAGCCCTAAGCATGTGGATGGCCCCCATGGCCATCCACATGTAGTAAAAAAAAAATATATATAAAAAAAAACAAAAAAATATGCCAATCAGTGCCCACACATGGGCACTGACTGGCACGATCATGCCAAGAAAATAATGTGTGGTGGCTGGCATTGCTAGGCAGCAGTGTCACCAGTGCCACCTACTAGTGTCCATCAGTGCCACCTATCAGTATCCATCCGTGCCCATCTGTGCCCATAAGTGCCCACCTATCAGTGCCCGTCCGTGCCACCTATCAGTGCCACCCATAAGTGCCCATCAGTGCCGCCTAAAAGTGCCCATTAGTGCCGCCTATGAGTGCCCATCAGTGCCGCCCAAGAGTGCCAATCAGTGCCGCCTATGAGTGCCAATCAGTGCCACCTATGAGTGCCCATCAGTGCCGCATACCAGTGCCACATATCAGTGCCCATCAGTGCCGCCTATCAGTGCCCATCATCAGTGCCCATCAGTGCCACCTCATCAGTGCCACCTCATTGGTGCCACCTCATCGGTGCCCATCAGTGTCGCCTTATCAGTGCCCTTCAGTGCCGCCATATCAGTGCCCGTCATTGAAGTAGAAAAGGTACTTATTTACAAAAAAAATTTACAGAAACAAAGAAAAACATAGTTTTTTTAAAAAAAATTCGCTCTTTTTTTATTTGTTGCGCAAAAAATAAATATCGCAGAGGCGATCAAATACCACCGAAAGAGAGCTCTATTTGTGGGAACAAAATGATAAAAAATTTGTTTGGGTACAGTGTAGCATGACCGCGCAATTGTCATTCAAATTGCGACAGCGCTGAAAGCTCAAAATTGGCTTGGGCAGGAAGCTGTATAAGTGCATGGTATTGAAGTGGTTAAAGAAGTTGTAAAGGTAGAAGGTTTTTTTATCCTAATGCATTCTATGCATTAAGATATTAACCTTCTTGTGTTTAGCAGCCTCCCCAGCACCCCCTAATACTTACCTGCGCCCCATCTCTCTCCAGCAATGTCCACGAGTGTCTTAGCTGCCCGGGACTCTCGTCCTGATTGGCTGAGACACAGCAGCGATGCCATTGGCTCCAGCAGCTGTCAATCAATGTCAGTTATCCAATTAGGAGGGGGGGTCGAATGGCAGCTCTGTGTCTGAATGGACACACAGAGCTGCAGCTCGGCTCAGGGGCTCCCATAGCAAGCTGCTTGCTGTCGGGGCACATGACAGGAGGGAGGGGCCAGGAGCAGCAAAGAGTGACCCAAGAAGAGGAGTATCCAGGCTGCCCTGTGCAAATCCACTGCACCAGAGGGGGTAAGTATAACATGTTTGTTATTTTTTTTTTTTTAAACAAGACTTTATAATCACAATGTTTCACAGCGATGTAATATGCAAGGCCAGCTTTTATGTTTATCTGAATAAATTGTTCCAATTCATCAATTATTTTGGCAACCTAAGTATTGATAATATAAAAATCAGACTGGTGTTTTCTCTGGCTTTGCAGTGTTCCATCTGCTGTGCAAATTTAGCTCAATGGGAACATGCAGCATCTCACAAAAGTGAGTACACCCCTCACATTTTTGTAAATATTTTATTATATCTTTTCATGTGACAACACTGAAGAAATGACACTTTGCTACAATGTAAAGTAGTGAGTGTACAGCTTGCATACAGTGTAAATTTGTTGTCCCCTTAAAATAACTCAATACACAGCCATTAATGTCTAAACCACTGGCAAAAAAATGAGTACACCCCTAAGTGAAAATGTCCAAATTGGGCCCAAAGTGTAATTTTTTTGTGTGGCCATCATTATTTTCCAGCACTGCCTTAACCCTCTTGGGCATGGAGTTCACCAGAGCTTCACAGGTTGCCACTGGAGTCCTCTTCTACTCCTCCATGACAACATCACAGAGCTGGTGGATTTTACAGACCTTGCGCTCCTCCACCTTCCATTGGAGGATGCCCCACAGATGCTCAATAGGGGTTAGGTCTGGAGACATGATTGGCCAGTCCATCACCTTTACCCTCAGCTTCTTTAGCAAGGCAGTGGTTATCTTGAAGGTGTGTTTGGGGTTGTTATTATGTTGGAATACTGCCCTGTGGCCTAGTCTCTGAAGGGAGGGGGATCATGCTCTGCTTCAGTATGTCACTGTACATGTTGGCATTCTTGGTTCCCTCAATGAACTGTAGCTCCCCAGTGCCGGCAGCACTCATGCACCCCCAGACCATGACACTCTCACCACCATGCTTGGCTGTAGGCAAGACACACTTGTCTTTGTACTCCTCACCTGGTTGCAGCCACACACGCTTGACACCATCTGAACCAAATAAGTTTATCTTGGTCTCATCAGACCACAGGACATGGTTCCAGTAAGTAATCCATGTCCTTAGTCTGTTTGTCTTCAGAAAACTGTTTGGGGGCTTTTCTATGCATCATCCTTAGAAGATACTTCCTTCTGGGATTACAGCCATGCAGACCAATTTGATGCAGTGTGCAACATATGGTGCTGACCCCCCACCCCTTCAACCTCTGCAGCAATGCTGGCAGCACTCATGCGTCTAATTAAAAAAAGACAACCTATGGATATGACGCTGAGCATGTGCACTCAACTTCTTTGGCTGACCATGACGAGGCCTGTTCTGAGTGGAACCTGTCCTGTTAAACCGCTGTATGGTCTTAGCCACTGTGCTGCAGCTCAGTTTAAGGGTCTTGGCAATCTTCTTATAGCCTTGGCCATCTTTATGTAGAGCAACAATTCTTTTTTTTAGATCCTCAGAGAGTTCTTTGCCATGAGGTGCCATGTTGAACTTCCAATGACCAGTATTAGGCTCCTTTCACACGGACGTGTCCGTGTATGGGCTCCGCTTAGCTCAGCAGGGATCGCTCCATCGATCCCCGCTGAGCAGGCAGATGACAGGTCTGTCTCTGCACACTGTGCAGGGACCGACCTGTCAGAGCGCCGCTCTCCTCTATGGGGGATCGGATGAAGACGGACCGTAGAGTCCGTTTTCATCCGATCCGATCCGCCAGACGGATGGAAAATAGGGTTTCCATCTGCCACACTTTAGGATCGGAGCGGGTCGGATGTCAGCGGACATGTCACCGCTGACATCCGTCGCTCCATAGACCTGTATGGAGCGTCCGTTCAGGTCCGCCTAAAAAACTGACAGGTGAACCTGAACGGTCCGCCCGTGTGAAAGGGGCCTTCGAGAGTGAAATCGATAACACCAAATTTAACACACCTGCTCCCCATTCACACCTGAGACCTTGTAACACTAACGAGTCACACGACACCAGGGAAGGAAAATGGCTAATTGGGGCCAATTTTGACATTTTCACTTAGGGGTGTACTCACTTTTGTTGCCAGCGGTTTAGACATTAATGGCTGTGTGTTGAGTTATTTGAGGGGACAGCAAATTTACACTGTTATACAAGCTGTACACTCACTACTTTACATTGTAGCAAAGTGTAATATCTTCAGTGTTGTCACATGAAAAAATATAATAAAATATTTACAAAAATGTGAGGGGTGTACTCACTTTTGTGAGATACTGTATAGTGAAATTTATACGAAAAATCTACAAAGTTTATTAATCTTAAAAAAATGCTAATATCTACTGTGGAACCTTAAGTATAACTAGCGGTCAAATGAAAAACACTCCATTTGTATACCCTTTACCCCACAAAGAAGTGGGCAGAGTTAATTAATCAATATTCAACATTTGCTTGCTTGGTTTAAAGCGGAGGTCCTCCTAAAAAAAAAATATTAAAAGCCAGCAGCTATCTTCTGGGACCTGTGTGTTTCCCAGAAGACAGCGGGGGGGGGGAGTCTATGCCCGGAAGTGGGTGCAAATACCTGTTTTATACAGGTATCTGCACCCCCCCCCGAAAGGTGCCAAATGTGACACCGGAGGGGGGGAGGGTTCCAAAAAGCAGAGGTTCCATTTTTGTGTGGACCTCCGCTTTAAAAAAGTCATAATAAAAAAATCTGCATAGTTCACAGATGAGCAGTATCCAAAACAAACGAAACGTACTGTACCTTGAAAACACAAGGAAAATTGATGTAATTTTAGTTAAAGTTTTACATCCCAGAATCCCAGCAGTGATTCAAACGCAGGGGCATCCTGGAACCTAACCTATGAATCCAATAAACTTCCTGTACCAAGAAGTTAGTGTTTGTGTCACCCTTAAATTGGTGGTCAGTGCCTGTGCCGTCCTTACATTGGTGGTCAATTTCTGTGCCCCCTAGCATTTGTGTTTAGTGTTCCCAATTTATAGTCGATATGCCCCCTCTGTAAACTGTTGTTGCTTTGTGGTGGTCCATTTGCCTCCATTGCTGCTCAGTGTACCCCACTTTTCTTGGTGGTCAGTGGGAGCAGTGTTACACACAGGTATGGATCAAGAAGTACTAGCAGAGGAGAAAGACAGAGGATTGCAAGAGTGGGTGCCAGAGGAGGAAGGGGAGAAGGCTCCTAAATGTGAACACAAGCAGTGTTTACATTTGTGATCACTTAAGATTGACCAATTACATTGATCACAACACATGGAGCCACGCTGTTTGGCTCTGTGCTTTTTGCCTGTGCTCCACTTTTAAATGATACCATGATCAGACCTTGGGCACCTAGCAGATCTGAGGTAAGTGCCTTGGCTGCCCAATGCTATTTACACCCCTTACATTAACTATATTTAGTTATACTTCATTCCTGTATGTTCTGTATAGGGATGAGCTTTGAGTTCGAGTCGAACCCATGTTCGACTCGAACATCGTCTGTTCGGCTGTTCGCCGAATTTCGAACGTTAAGGGCCGTTCACGCCAAATTCGAGTGGCGCGTCATGGCCCATAATTCACTGCGGCATCGCAGTGCATTGCTGGCTGATGATTGGCCAAGCATGCACTATGACCTGCATGCTTGTCCAATCACAGTGCCGTAAGTACAGAGAGCCGTAATTGGCCAAAGCCAGGGTGGCTTTGGCCAATCATGGCTCAGAGGAGTAGGTACACGCCCCACACTATATAAGGCAGCCGATAGAGCAGACAGGCGAGTCAGTTAGCTGCAGTTACAGTGTGTAGAGCAAGGATCCTCAAACTACGGCCCTCCAGCTGTTGCGAAACTACACGTCCCATGAGGCATTGTAAAACTCTGACATTCACGGACATGAATAGGCATGATGGGAATTGTAGTTCCTGAACAACTGGAGGGCCATAGTTTGAAGACCCCTGGTGTAGAGGATATATATGCATCCTAGGTGTTGTATATATATTTACACACTGTATTCAGTTTAGCTAGATCCGTTCCTGTTATTCTCTATACTGACAGGCAGGCAGGTGATTGTGCTAGCTGCAGTGTTTCACTTAATTTACCGTGTCCTTTGCACAGTGTGCACCAAAAGCTTACCTGAATACAATTGCTGGTGTTCTGATACAAATACAGGCAGGGAGCTGCAGTATTTTGCTTTAGTGTCCTTTGCACAGTGTGCACCAAAAGCTTACCTGAATACAATTGCTGGTGTTCTGATACAAATACAGGCAGGGAGCTGCAGTATTTTGCTTTAGTGTCCTTTGCACAGTGTGCACCTAAAGCTTACCTCAATACAATTGCTGGTGTTCTCATACAAATACCACAGGCAGGGAGCTGCAGTATTTTCAGTTAGTGTACCGTGTCATCCATATTGCCGGGACCAGACATTACATTAAAGTCGCAAGCAGTTTTAAATTATTTTTTTCCTTTATAAATGTCATTTTGTGCAGGGACAGTTATAAACATGGGAAACACGTGTCACTTCACAGGCATACTATAGACATCCCCCAGGTACGATATTTAAAGGAATATTTCACTTTTTTTTTTTCACTTTAGGCATCATTAAAATCACTGCTCCCGAAAAAAACTGCCTTTTTTAAAACTTTTTTTGCATTGATACATGTCCCCTGGGGCAGGACCCGGGTCCCCAAACCCTTTTTAGGACAATAACTTGCATATTAGCCTTTATAATTAGCACTTTTGATTTGAAGTGTTCGAGTCCTATAGACTTTAATAGGGTTCTAAAGTTTGCGCGAACTTTCGGTCCGTTCGCAGGTTCTGGTGCGAATCGAACCGGGGGGTGTTCGGCTCATCCCTAGTTCTGACATATCTGATGCATCTGTTTTACACTATGTCGCATTATTAACATTCTGCATTTTCAACTATTTCAGTATAGTTACATGAGCCATCAACTTTAGACTACAACTGAAATACCTTTCAAACTAGACTGTAATGCTATCTGCTTGGCTGCAGTTAGCTTTTTGTAGAGGGTACAATGAAAAGGGATCCTTAATTTATGTATGACGCTGTCAGTACTAAGGCCAGCTTTACTTCTACACAGCCACAACGGCTGATGGGTGGCTATGGTGAAAAGAGGTACTTGGGACTGACCCTTTATAGCATTGAACCCCTAAAGCACATTCCAAAGCAACAAGGGAAACCGATCAGTTAAAGGGAAAAATACGGCCTACAAAAGAAGACTCTTATGCCCCTTTCACACTGGGGCGGGCAGGTGCGGTGGCGGTATAGCGGCGTGATTTTCAGCGCCGCTATACCGTCGTTATTACCGCGGTATGCGGCCGCTAGCGGGGTGAATTTTACCCCTGCTAGCGGCCCAAAAAGGGTTAATACCGCCCGCAAACCGCGGCTGTTTCCGCGGTTTGCTGGCGGTATTACCGCGGTGTCCCATTATTTTCAATGGGCAGCCGCGGTAAAGGAGCGGTGAACACACCACTCCTTCACCGCTGTAAAGATGCGGCTAGCAGGACTTTTGGAGTGGTGCTGCTAGCGCACTGCTTCAATGTGAAAGCCCTCGGGCTTTCACACTGAAGACTGCAGGGCACGATTTTTTCAGGCGGTATAACAGCGCTATTATTAGCGCTAAACCGCCTGAAAAACATGCCAGTGTGAAAGGGGCCTTATTATTTCTCTGGAGGGAGGCGAGTTAATACTTTGCTGTTGTGACAGTGCAAGGACCGGCCACTGTATTCGTAGGATGGAAGACAACACGGTTCTCAAGGATATAGTTTGAGGTTCTCCAGAATTTCAGTTCTGAGCATAGAAAGTTGGCTTCTCATTTTTCACAGGGTGTTGTATTTCCTGGACCAGGGCCTGGAGCTCGGAAAGCTTTAGGAGGGAAGATGTGTACAAACCAGTGTCCAGGTCTTGCTGGGGACCAGCAGGCTAAGTGTGCAGGTGTGCACTCCCATTATAATCAGGGGAATAGGAGCAGTACACAGGGCTCTATACTTCGACAGGAGTCACTGAGGTTGCAAGGGAGCATCCAGTGTGTGTGCATGTCTGTGACGGAACAGGCCCTAAGCATGGCCCTCAGCAGCAGCAGGGAGCTGCAAGAAAGAAAGCTGTGAGAAAGCTGAGATTGCAAGAATCAGAGGTACAGAGTTTGTATGGGAGCACAGAGGGACTGTGAGTTGGTCTATGGGACCTGACCTAAGCTTGAGGCCTGAGCAGTAGCACTGCAAGAGTGAGCCAGTAGAATGAAGTAATTTATTTTCATTTTTTCAGTGATGGTGGAAACCCCTGTGAGGGCAACCTTTTTTGTTTGAACGTTTTTCTTTCTTTTCATTAAAAGGGGGCCAACAGGCCCTGGAAAGGTACTTTTCTTGTGGACTGAACGCATTGGGAAACACTACACCTGAGCTAACAACCCATCAAACTGTCTAAAAAAGTTACAGCCTCCAGCCGCCAGGTGGTGGATGTCTGGTCCCCTGTTGTGTGATGTGGTTCCTATTGGCCTTTAGTGACATAAAGGATGATGCTTTGAACCACAGCAGGCAGTTTCCGCACGCTGTCCAGTTATTTGCCAAGCGTTTGTACCAGTGTTGTGCCCATGTATTGTCAAGATTGCTTACTGATTTCCCACAATTGCCATGGAAACAATGGCATGAGGAGCTTTTAGTACTCTGCTGCTGGTCACACGATCAAAGTAAAAAAACAGCTTTTGGAATACAGAGTAAAAGTAAATAATTAATATGAATACGCTGTTTTAAATGTTCATACAAACATATATTTGAAATCAAAATTTGAACTTTTTGGCAATAACATGGTGTGGGTGGATTTCTGCCAGTCATATGCTGTGTATTAGAATAAGAGGGAGGTGAAGCCTCCATCAATCAAGATGTAATATGCCACCCGATTGTGTTTAGCTGCTTAGTTTGCATGGAGGAGGGAGGGAGTGGGCTGTCATTTACCACTGTGTGTTTGCCCACATGTGTGACTCTATAGTCACATGGGCTGCTCAGATGCGATAGGAAGGAAATGCTCAGCATAGACACTCACTGAAAACTGAGCATGTGCATTAGCTTCCAACACTGCTCTCCAAAATCCCCAACTGCAGTGGGGACATGGACAGGAGGAGGAGATATAGAACAGCAGGATCAACCAGGTTTTTTGCAGAGAACAGAAAACAAATCACATAGTGACGGAGTATGAACAGCATGTAATACAGCATTTATTGATAGTTTTTATGATGTGGGTTTAATGACACTTTAAGGTCTTGACAACTACTGTGTTGTCCAGGTGTTGCCACAATTGCCAGGAAACTGTCTGTTCATGACCGTTCCTTTTATTGCCATGGTGCCATCGTTGTGAGTGTGTGACCAAGTCAGCACTGTTTATTTTAGGGACCACATATAATTTACAGAGGCTCTGTCACAATTTAAAAAATTAAATAAAGCCGCCTTTGAAAAAAAAAAAAAAAACGCAACAAATAATTACCTGCCTTGGTACCTGTACCACCAAGCCCTGCTTCCCTGAAGATTAAAAGAGAAGTTCGGGATTGTAAAAAAAAACAATTATACCTAGGTGAATGCATTGATCCAATGCTGCATCTGTCCCACGCCGTCTGTAGTGAGAACTGAGCGATCAAACACTGCTGATCACTCAGTTCTCCCCCTCCGCTCTGAGCAAAGAGCTGGTGACTGTCAGTCAGCGGTTCTCTGCTCTCCCCTCCAGTGCTTACTGGAATACTGGGCTGTGGAGGGGGAGAGAGGAGCTAGCTTAGGCTCTTAGCAGATCGCTGAGAGGCTGAGCCAGCTACTGGTCCAGGCATATGGGTGGATCCCGACCATATGGTCGGGAACTTTCCTGAGCCTGAACCAGCTGAGTGACGTCAGCCAATAGCAGGCTTTGGCCCACTGTTGGCTGAATATGGGTCACAGGAGTGCAGAACAAACTGCACTCCTGTGATTCATAGGAGAAAGCTTTTTTGGCCATACTTTTTCTTTAAAGACTTCCTGAAAATTATTCAAGAATGTAAGATGCTGGTGTCGCCCACTGCCCTTTGTGGTTTCCTGCAGGACACAGTAGTTACTTAGCGACTGGCAGAAGAAACCACAAAGTGCAACATGGGCACCAGCATCTGACACAAGCAACAGTGTCCCTGATACTATATATCTTTGTAACAATGTATAGTTCAGCAGAGCGGCTAGCAAGACAGATAATCATTTTTCTCCCAGGGTGACTTTACTTTTTTTATTTTTTAAACAGTAGCAGAATCGCTTTAGGATTGTCATAATCGTCTGTCACTCTCAAACCACGCCCAAAAAATCTGGCCATGTGTAGTTTTTTCCCCCACAAATAGAGCTTTCTTTTGGTGGTATTTGATCACCTCTGCGGTTTTTATTTTTTGCGCTATAAAAAAAAAATAGCGTCAATTTTTTTTTTTTAAACTATATTTTTTTACTTTTTGCTATAATAAATATCCCAAAAAAACAAATAAAAATGTCTTCCTCAGTTTAGGCCAATATATATTCTACATATTTTTGGTATTGGTTTGCGCAAAGGTTATAGCGTCTACAAACTATGGGATAGACTTATGGCATTTTTATTATTATTATTTTTTTGCTAGTAATGGTGGTGATCAGCGATTTCTAGCGGGACTGCGACATTGCGGCGGATAGATCGGACACTTTTTTGGGACCACTGACATTTATACAGCGATCAGAGCTAAAAATAGCCACTGATTACTGTGTAAATGTCACTGGCAGGGAAGGGGTTAACACCAGGGGGTGATCAAGGGGTTAAATGTGTCCCCTCGGAGGTGTTGCTAACTGTATGGGGGGGCTGGGCTGATTGGAGGAGAGAGATCGCTGTTCCTGATCACTAGGAAGAGACTATCTCTTTCTCCTCCCCTGTTTACATTGACAGATCCCCATTCTGCCGGTCTCTGGAGCGATCAGTGACCCGCTGGTTGGCTTCCGATGAATGCGCACACAAATCGCTGTGTACGCACCCGACGTATGACGACGATTCACGCAGGGGAGCCAACTTGCCGCAGTACAACTGGTGAGGGCGGCTGGTAACTAGTACCTCCAAACAGGTCATGTTTTCAGGATTTCCCTTGGATGAAACGGCTGTGGTAATTACTAAGGCAGTGAAAATGATCAAATCACCTGTGCAAAATAATGGAAAACCTGAAAACATGACCTGTTGGGGGTACTCAGGGACTGGAGTTGAGAAACATTGATGCAAAGGAAGGAAAAGCCCCTTTCGTGGATGTGCACAAATCAGATGCCTCTCCTGCCTGATCCTTGCCAGCAATGGGACATCCCCATGAAGAATCTCAGGCCTATAAAGTTCCATGTATGCTAATGAAAGCGTGAGCATTACTCCTCCTACAGGCACTAAGCTCTTCCATGCTATAGGATAATAATTAGCCCCTATTTCCCTTACCCCTTCCAGCCAATGGCTCTCTAGAGAGTAGAGAAGCAGATCCATCACATAAAGATAACAGTACTGACACACCCACTCAGACCAGCCCAGCCTTCCTCCGCACTGCGCTCCCACCAGGGCCGCTCAGGCTGGTACTGCTCCACCAATGGCAACAAGCTCCTCCCACTCAGCGCCCATTGGTCGGCCCGTAGAGCGGGGTTTAGCGCCAATTGCGTGACGTCGGAACTCGGAGCAAATTGCTGCGCGTGATGTCTGATTGGGAAGAAGAAGACAGTGGGGCCCGCGGGACTCCTACCAGCCAGGCGTGGGCTCCCTCGTCCCAGCAACGCTATGGCAGCCAGGATAGCGGGGGGTCGTTTCGGTCTGGAGAAAGGGGGTCGGGGCCCCGGAGCTGGCAGGGGCATGAGGGTGAAGGTAGAGAGCAATGGCGTAGGGGTGAAGGTGACGCTAGAGGGCGCCGCTGGGAGAGAGCATCGGAAAGAGGCCCGGGGTGCCTGGAATTCCGGAGGAGAGACCCGGGGGCAGACCCCAGAGGGGAACCCTTGTGTTTTCGTCTGGACAGCTCAGTGATTGGTCAAGTGATCGGTAAGTGGACACCACATGTGATGTAGGGTCCGGCCTATAGGCCTCCCAGGTCTCTACCTGTTCTATGACCTCCAGATGGGGGCTGATTTATTCAAGTAACATTAAATACCAATATCATCCTGTCTGGTAACTGGATGACATTGGAAGGGCTCATTCTTGATCAAGGCAAGGAGACCTAGAAAATAATTGTTCTCTATTAGACCCCTTTCACACTGAGGCGCTTTAACGCAAAAAATAGCGCCTGCAATGCGACCTGAAAGAGCGGCTCCCTTCCCTCCAGCGTGAAAGCCCGTGGGCTTTCACACTGGAGCGGTGTGCTGGCAGGACGTTAAAAAAAAGTCCTGCAAGCAGCATCTTTGGAGCGGTGTGTATACCGCTCCTCCACCACTCTTGCCTATTGAAATAAATGGGCACCGCGGCCGTACTGCTGGCAAAGCGCTGCCGCAGCAGCGGTTTGCGGGTGGTTTTAATCCTTTTTCGGCCGCTAGCGGGGGTTAAAAGCGCCCCGCTAGTGGCCAAATACCCTGGAAAAAATTACGGTAAATCGCCACTAAAAATAGCGGCTCTTTACCACCGACTCCGCCTGCGCCCCAGTGTGAAAGGGGCCATAGGGATAAGATCAGGTGGGCTTGGACACAAGTCCCATCCGTTTAGGAAGCTGTTAAAGCTGACAGCCAATCACAGGCAGTGGAGGTATTCCCCACCCTGCAGCTGGCCGAGGGGCGGGAAATGCCTATGATTGGCTGACGGCTTTGACGACTTCCTGGTGGGTTAGCTCCAGTGGGCTCAAACATGTTTGAAGCTTATCAGTGTTCACTATGTACTCCTGTTTAGATTAAACATGTGCAGCATGCTTTTTTTTTTTTTTTTTTGCAATGCAGCTCACGTCATCACCACCCCCCCCCCCTTTTTTTGTTGTTTTTTTTTTTTTTTTTTTTAACTAATGTGTATGGATGTTAGAAACATACATTCTAGAACAAACCAGAGCTGAACAGCCCCGCCCAGGGGACCGCCCTCCGGACATAACCCTCCTACCTGCAGCTAGCGGCCTCAGTCTTTTTCTGCCTAGCAGAAGGAGAAGACGTGGCTCTCTCAGGAGCCAGTCTCCTGGAAGGTTTTACTTTTTAAATTTTATTCCTTTGGGAATTTTTATTTTATTTTTGAGACCTTCAATCAACTGTTGGCTGGGCAACAGGTTGGGTACACTGGTATCCTCGTAGTCTTCCCTGCCCGACCATCGAGCGTGCTGATCCTCACCTTGTGTGCGTGAGACTCAATTCACGGCATGCCCCATGACTCCAGGGGTGGCCAGGTTGCTTTTATGCTCCTGCGGTCCTCACAAGATTGAACAGTACCTGACTGACTATCTTTCACGGTGGACCGGGCCGACAGCTACGCAGTACTTCTCTGTGATAGGTCTGTCTGAAAAAAGCCAGTGGGTCCCTCTGGGACGGGTAAGTAGTCTCTCCTGCTGCAGGTGAGTACATGCTGGCTGTGTTTCTTTATATGGGGGGGGGTTTCTCCCTGTCTCCCCCCTGTTATGCTGCTCTCTGCACCGTGTACTGGTGCTGTGCTTGGGGGTCACTGGCCTGGCTGGGGGCACTCATGTCTGTTAGTGGACTTTGGGAAGAGGAGCAGTGTTCTGGTGTGTGAGGTGGGGACTTATTGCGCGCGCCATTAGCGCGCGCATTAGCGCTGGAAACGGCCAAGGCTGAAATTTTAACGACCCCTAGCAGGTCATTCCTTAGTTAGCACTTTTGTGCAGGGGGTTCGCCATGTGGTTCCACCTGCCAAGCCTCCGCTCCCTCCTTGGGATCTGAACTTGGTGCTCTCGGTTCTTCAGGAACCTCCCTTTGAAAATATCAGAGATATTCCTCTTTTAACTTAGTCTCAGAAGGTGGCTTTCTTAGTGGCCATCACTTCTGTTAGACGGGTGTCTGAGTTCGCGGCTCTGTCATGCAAGTTGCCTTACCTGGTCCTCCATAAGGATAAGGCGGTGTTGCGACCGCGACTGTCTTTCCTTCCAAAGGTGGTTTCGGCTTTTCACCTTAATGAGGACATTGTCCTTCCGTCCTTGTGCCCTCATCCATCGCATCCTAGAGAGTTTGCGCTTCACAATTTAGATGTGGTGCAAGCCTTACGGGTGTACCTGGTGGCTACTGCTTCCATTTGGAAGTCTGACTCACTGTTTGTGTCTGTCTCTGGTCCGAAACAGGGCCAAGCGGTGTCGTCTGCCACCATTTCTAGGTGGATCAGACAGACCGTTATACAGGCCTATGCCATTAAGGGGCGGGCGCCTCCCTTTCTGGTTACGGCGCATTCCACCAGGGCAATTGGTGCTTCCTGGGCTTTCCGACATCAAGCGTCGGTTGCACAAGTGTGCAAGGCGGCGACCTGGTCGTCCGTTCATACCTTTAGGAAATTCTATAAGGTTGATGTGGCTGCATCTTCGGATGCTTCCTTTGGCCGCAAAGTGTTGCAGGCCGCTGTTTAAGGTTGCAACTCCCCCGTTAAGGAGCTCTGCTGGTTTGGAGTGAAGTTTTGGTTTTTCCTTAACTATTGCTCCCACCCTTCTCTGATACTGCTTTGGGACGTCCCACACGTAAACAGTATGAGAGCTGTGTCAGTCCATGGACGATAAGATATAATAGGATTTTTGTACTCACCGTAAAATCCGTTTCTCTGACGTCCATGGACTCACACAGCACCCACCCTTCCTTCTTTTAAGGTTTGTACTGCTTTGTTACCAACTGAGGCTGCTGGCTGCAGGTAGGAGGGTTATGTCCGGAGGAACTGCCCCCCCCTGGGCGGGGCTGTTCAGCTCTGGTTTTGTTCTAGAATGTATCTAACATTTCTGCCTAGATCTTCTCCTGCGAGAAGGAACATATACCCACAGGTAAACAGTATGAGAGCTGTGTCAGTCCATGGACGTCAGAGAAACTGATTTTACGGTGAGTACAAAAATCCAATTTTTTTCCTCCGAACCAGGGACTATATATGGTCAGTTGGTACCCCTGTGAGCCAGGTGTAGGAATGCCGGTAAAGGCTGCACTTACCTGCCGCCTCAGAGCTTCTCACATGTCGCCCCAAAAACGGCATTCGTGCAGGCGGTTCTGGCATTTTAAATTCCCCGCCGTTGCATGCCGCTCAGCAGCTCGGGTCTTCCCCCGATACAGCGGCGCCATTTTGCCGGAGTCTGATGGAAGGGGAAGACTCGGCGCGCTCCAAGCCTCATTCTCAGGCTGAACTTCCTGTCACAGCAAGAAGAGGTGGAGCAGCCCACAACATGCACGAAAGCATGGAGGAGACGCTGGACCCGCGTGGCTGTGGAGACTGAGACATTCTTGTGCAAACAGAACTCAGTGAGCTGTGAAGAGCAAACAGTCTGTCTGAGCCCACCTCATGGACAAGGAGGATGGAAAGACAGCACAGGTGGCTGCAGGCAAAAGCAAACCAGGATGGGGTGAGTGCCGTTTTTCTTACCTACTTGGGGGTTGTTTGATACCAGATTAGATGGTCCCTAGTAATCCCCCATGCCTTCTCCTTTGGGAAAGAAGGGGCCTGCAGCCATGATGCAGGGGGCAGGGAGAGTGGCTATGGTTTGTTCCCTCTTTTCTTAGATTCCCCCAGCGAAGCACAGGAGGTCTTTTTGACAAACCACCTGCATTCGCTAGAACTGATGCCAGTAAGTGCGTTAAACTGCGAAGAAAGATTAAATAAGGGTGGTCGAGTATCAGCATATAAATATATAATTGATTAACCGCACCATCATCCCTGTAAATAATGTGAAAACTAGCGAAAACAGGATGTGGGATTTTAAAGGTGCTACCGTATATACTCGAGTATAAGCCGAGATTTTCAGCCCTTTTTTGGGGGCTGAAAGTGTCTCCCCCCCCCCCCCCCCCCTCGGCTTATACTCGAGTCATAGAAATTTTTACATTGTAAATATTACCTGTAAAGAAGCTGCGGCGTCCATTGTTCAAATTCCGCGGCGTCCATCGTTCAAATTCCGCGGTCTCTTCCTGTTCCTTCCTTGATAGGCGAGTCTCAGCAGACACTCTCCGCCTATCACGAACATTCTCTCATCCTCAGTTTTCCAGCAGACGTCTGTGATTGGCGGAACACCCAACACAGTGTCTGCTGGGAAAACTAAGGATGAGAGTGATCGTGATAGGCGGAGAGTGTCTGCTGAGACTCGCCTATCAAGGAAGGAACAGGAAGAGACCGCGGAATTCGAATGATGGACGCCGCAGCCGCAACTTCTTTACAGGTAATATTTACAATGTAAAAATTTATATTTACAGGGAACAGCGAGCTAGGGAACAGTGGGGCATCGGCTTATACTCGAGTCAGTAAGGTTTCCCAGTTTTTTTTTTGGGCAACATTAGGTACCTCGGCTTATACTTGAGTCGGCTTATACTCGAGTATATACGGTAATTGACAAACGTATATAAATCACAATGACAGTGATATATATAAAAAATAGAAAAATATTGTGTGTGTGTGTGTGTGTGTGTGTGTGTGTGTATGACTATCATAGGTATACACCTACTACCTATCGGTATAAAGTCATAAGGTAACATCAACTGCAAAAATGCGTCTATGAAGATTCTTCAGTTTCGCCATTAAGGCTTCGTCAGGAATAGACGCATAGGGTAACTTTTTAATGAAGAATTTTCCAGCTTAAAGGTGTAGGAAAAAGTTTGGAGACAAACAGCAATTAGAAACAAAGAATAACAAACATAATAAAGCACACTTTAGCACAACATGCACAAGCAGTATCCCGTGGACCCAGAACCTCCCCTTCATTAAACAGTGCAATTCCCTCACATCCCTCCCCCCTACCCACTGGGGTGCCTACCTGATAAGGGCACCAAAGGTCTATACTGTGCGTCATTTACCGTCAACATCTCACCACAATGACCCCGTCCATCATAGCCGCAAATCCCATAAGGGAGGATGAAAATATGTTTAAGTTCCAATCTTAAAGATATTTGCCTGTAAATATTTAATCACAAATTTAGGACTTGAAGTCCGCTTATAGGGGTTGGGGGAAGAAAAGATCCGGCTGCAGGCAATTTACTATGGCCACTACTCACCCCCTCCTCTTATATATTATTCAAATTGATGCAGGAGCTCAAGCTTGTTAGTAAACAGGATGAAATCAGATACGATCCTCAAAGTAAACTATTTAATGGATCCATCTAAACATTGTCAATAGCAAAAAAGATTTAACATACTGGTTCCGTATCTAATGACAAAATACTACAAAAGTAGGCTCATGAGCAAATAAATAGAACTTACAATGATCGCTATATATCGCCAAATATGCCGTGCAGTATTAGCAAAGGCTATATCCGGACCACATCTATGCTTCATGACAAATGTGTGGAGACTGATGAAAGTGTTTAATCAAAAAATGACAGACATAAAGGTCCACCTAAAGAACAAAAACCCATAAAGGTAAATTTCATCCCTTTT